>JAWNLJ010000415.1:652500-2015000 GCA_035042365.1 Drosophila dives | reverse complement strand
CAAAAAACAATAACAAAAACAACCAACATGGCTGCCACAGCTGAGATCTGGCTGCCCAGCTGGCGAGCCTGGCAAAACGATTTAATTACAAATAAAGTAATTTTTAATTGAATAACCGCCAAAGTTGATGGAAAAACGCCACCCCCACGAAACCCGCCCAAACCAAAACCAGTCCAGTTCAGTCCAGTTCAGTTCAGTTCAATCCAGTCCAGTCCACATCCTGGCTTAAAAACTGATCGATTTTCAGCAGCGGCTTGATGCAAAACGGCGTGAAAAATGCGCATCAGCTTCAGCGAGGAGGCGAATTGGATGATGCTACTGTATATTGGATACATCGCTTCACTGACCATAACATCATTCGCACCACTGTGCGTGCCAACATTTATTATAAGTGTCTCCCTCCCTCTCTCTCTCTCTCTCTGTCTCTGTCTCTGTCTCTGTCTCTGTGTGTGGACATTAATTTTGCCACTTTTCCGCCCTTTGCATACGCAGTGCAGTGGTTTACTTTGGTCTTGTCAATGCCCTACGTAAACAAATTGGTTCCGTTAATTAAATGTCATCATGGAGTAAAAAGGGGATGCCTATATAGATAAGTCTTGATCAGTGCAGTTATAGATAAGTCTTGATCAGTTCTATAGAGGAATTATACAAATGAATGCTTCATAACTGTTGAATTTTTTTTAATATAATAAAATCATTTTTGTACATATTTTCACAATTCCTTTCTCTAATTTATTTTCCTTTTTTTTACTATTTAAATTTATAATTAACATATAACCATAATATTTTTCTAATTTTAAAATAATTTATTATTATTAGTAATATATATATAAAACTGTAGCACATTTAGCTGTCGTGGAGACCTCTCTTTTTTTGGGTCACTGCGATTGCCATCCTATTTTTTTGCACAATGTGCAGTCGTTTTTTTTTTTTTTGCTGCGTTTATTTGCAATTGCATCATCGATTTAATTGCAAATTAATTGCTTCATCATTGGCTCGTGCATGGTCGTCAGGGCCTGAGCCTGGATATGGCCTCGATATGGCCGCACAACAACAAGCAAATCATGTCCCCCCCAACCCCCCCCCCAACCAGAGTAGAGTCACCATTGGATTCGCGCAGCTGGCGTTTATTTTTACATTTCGCGCCGGACGCTGCATTACTTTGTAATTATTGTGGCAAATGGTTTGTTTGCATATTGATTACAGCTGCAAAAAGCCAAGCATGAGTTGGCCTACCACCGCACCCCTTTCCCACTCCACCATGTTCTCCAACAGCTTTCACGCCAAAAACTCTCCAACCCTTTGACACTCCGGAGACTGAGTGACTGGGATGGCTCTCAGTTGAGTCAATCGATGACAGCTTCCAGCTGGCATAAAAGATACAATTCCTATGTAGGTCATCTGTATCTTTTTATACTTGTCCCGGACAGGGTTAATCTCGAAACGAATGGACACAAAATTAGTACTAACTTAATTATAGATGCTTGAATAAAGCTAAATATGGAAAGCTGTTGACAGTCGTTTGACACTTTAGAAAATAAAAACAGAAATATACCATTATTCAAATCTAGTTTTACTAAGGAAAGCTTTTAGGGATTTATTTCTATAGAAATATACAAATTTAGAATGAACTTGCAACTTGTGAAAAAATGTCTTTACAATTAATAAATCAATTTAAAAGTTGACAGAAAATAATTTCTCATCTCTTTTTTTGTATATTAATAGAACCCGCAGGGAAGTAAATATTTTATTGCACTTTTTAAATTATCTATATGAAACTTCATTTTTTGAATGATGGAATTTACTAAAAGAAAGAAAATGATACTTGGTTAGGACTATGCTCGTCTGAGCTTTGTCTGCTCAATCACATTTGGGAAATGTGCGAGTAATGGAATTTGCAGCGTCAATTGCAGTGGCAAAACTAGCCACAACTGCTGTAAGTGCAACAAAGAACATGTCCTACGCCTGCAGGACATAGACATAGACATGGACATGGACATGGACGGGTAGCTGGGTGTAGATGGGTAAATGGAAAGATGGGTCGACAGGCACATCATAAAGGCAACACAAAAAAAATTTGTGGTTGATGCATTTTTATCAAGCCATGCGCAAAGTGGAAGTGAATGAAATTCTGTGCTGGGTTTCCACTTTCATAGTGTGTGGGAGTGCAAGAAAATATAATAATAAACTAGAGAAAATGACAAAAGACATGTTAAGAGCACCCACCAATAAAAAAAGCACAAAAAAAAGGCTAAGAAAAAAAGAGAGGCAAAGGATGGCAAAAGCCGCTGACAGGCAAGAGGAAAAAAAGTAGACAGGCAGCACTTTTGATAGGCCGGGTAGGGCACAGCAGTAGGGGACAAAGGGGGGTGAGTGGGTGGCTGGTGGATGTTAAGAGAAATGTTGCAAAGATTTAGTCGACGATAGAGACAAGAAAAGAGGCGTGTAAAGTGCTGCCAAGCTAAAAAATATTTGCACAACAATGGCGCAGCTACAGAAAAGAAGGCAAAAATATATAAAGAAAAACCGAAACACAAAAAAGAAAATACATGCTCTAAAAATGTATGTATGTAGATGCCAAGGAATAAAAATGTAAGCAACGATGTGCTCACCGTAAAAGGCAGCTGCCAGTTGGGTTAGCACCCGGCTGGTCATATGGAGTGGGAGCAGTAGGAGTAGTCGTAGTTGCTGGGTAGTAAAATGTAAGTAGCTATAAAATATGAATATAATAGAGCACATCACATCATAATGCGACCGCACCGGGGACAGTAATGGGTGGGAGGGGGTAGCGGGAGCGGGGTGCAGGGGTGTTGTGGTAGTGGGTGCCGGTCGAGTAGTTGATTAAATCTGTGAAGTGATCGAAGTGACATGCATGAACACGACAAGGACACTTGAGGCGACGCTTGCATAATGCTACTTTGACTACGCTGACGATGACGATGACGATGACGATGACGATGACAATGAAGTTGAGTTTGAGTTTGAAGTTGTTTTATGCATTGTGGCAAACTTCCGCCAGTTGAATGAAAGGCAGACAAATGATGTGTGGGCAAATTTATGAGGCTGTTTTCCTGATAAAGTGCATATTTGAATTATCAGTTTTCCGTATAAGTTGGATGAGCTAGTTAAAAAAAATAACTATTTAAATTCAATTTATAAGCTCTGTTCAAAATATTGTTAAGATAAGCGTGTTATAAATTATATTGGAAATGCTTAAAGTCGGAAGATTATTGATATATTTTTAAGCGGCTTTTCAAAACGTTAACTCATTTATTGACTCCCAATAGTCCCTTGAAACTTTATCTTTTACATAATTTTGGGGTTCTGGAAATTATAATTATAAATTAAATAAACTTTGATAAACATAAATTAGAACCAAACAATGACAGTTATATTTTTAGAGCTAGGTCAGAACTCATTTTAGCCATAACTTTTTCAATAACTAAATGACTTGCATGATTTATAGCTTTTTAATTTCGAAATTATTACTAAATTACAACTGCATCTATTACAATAAATAATAAAATTACAATCCCACAAAATTGGTCAAATAGAACAAATTTGCAAAAGCAAAACATTATTTTAGAATTTAATTTGTCATAATAAACAGATTTGCAAAAGCAAAACAATATTTTAGAATTTGATTATAAACGTCTGTTTGGCGTTATAAATCCATATTTCTGCATTTTAATATTTTGAAAATTTCCATTTCATTCGTGATTTATTTGTGAACTTTTTAGATAATTTAGTTTTGTCTTGAAGCTGGCAGGTCAGCTGAAATCACCTGCTCTAAATGTTTGTCTTGCTGTTTTTTCAGTTGAGCGCACAATCAATAATCAAACAAGCAAACAAAACACAACAACAACAATAACAACAACAACAACAGGTGCAGCAGGAGCAGCAGATGCCAACGCCTGAATCAACACCTTTGCAGGGCAACAATGGATGCAGCCGAGTCTGGACTGGACTGGACGCTTTTATTGGGTTGCGTCTGGCGGCGCTTGGCAGGCAAAGTGTTGTGCATTATATAGAAATATATGTTCAATATACATATAACAAGGGTATGGGGCAAACATTAACGCCATAGAGCGTGTGGCCATCAGGAAGTTGCCACAATCCGGCCGAGCCATCAGCCAAGCAGCCGGCGGCGTCAATGTCGTCCACATGCATTCAAAGTCAGCTCAGCTCAACTCCAAGTCAAAGTCAGTCAGCGCGTCAATAAGTTGGAAACAAAGGCATGGTATATGGTATATGGCCACTATATGGAGCACAAGTCTGGGAGCTGTACAAAGGCCAACGCAGCGAGCCGGACGAGCTGCCATCACAGTGTCGGGCAGCAGGAGTGGGTGCTGGGGATTGAGGGAGGGACTGAGTGCCAATGATGCGTTGCGGTTTATTACCAATGCCATTGTATACTTTATGGCGTTGCGAAAGTAAATGGGCGTGGCGTGGCCGTTGCCATTGGGGGCGAGTTCAAAGTATGACATTAAGTGTGCAGGCAGAAGAGAGTGTTGGTGGAAGGGGGGGGGGGGAAGGGAGGAGTATGGAATAAGTGTTGACTTTTAACTTAAATAAATTTGCTTTGCTGGCACTCTGCCATACATTATGATGCAGCTATCAGGCCAGTGGATATGGCCGGGAGCTGTTAATTTGTGGGCTTGGCTGCTGCTTGTCAGTTAAAAAGCTGAAGAACTTTCCTCTTTCAGTTCTTTTTTTAATTTAATTACTTAACAGTTAATGAGACATATAATTATAGAAAATTAAAAATAAAGTGTTTGCTTTCGCTGCTGACTGTCCACTAAAAGGCCAATGAACTTGCCAGTTTATTACCATTTTTATAAATTTAAAATTATTTATGTAAATTATAGTTATCTGTCAACATGTTCAAAGTCAAAGCCTTGTCTAAAGTGAGCTGATTTTAAAAATTAGTGACTTTTAAATTATAGCTTAGCATAGTTTATATATTATACTCCCGAAAACTGTTTGGGGAACTAAAATGATAAACGTTTCAATCACCTCTAATTAAATACTCCTAATTATACCTCTATTAAATACCTTTAATAACATCTAAATAACATTAAAGTTAAAAACGCGGTTCCTCAACAATTTACTCTTAAATAGTACTTGTGGAGCTGGTCACAATTTTGCACAGTCAAAACTTTCTCAAAAATTAAGTAATTTTCCAATTTCGGTTTTTTTTAATCAGTGGCTTGATTTCAAGATTAATAATTAGTTTTATGACTACGACAATGCTTGAGCTTTCAAAAATATGAGTGAAACATATTATTTGTCTCTCAGCTATTAATAATATTATTAATAATTTTTTTTTGGGTATTTTTAAGATTTTTCAGTAAAAAATTATTTATTTATAGAATTATTTGATATTCCATTCCGACAATAGTCGACTACTTCAGCTCAAAACTTTCTCAAAAATTAAGTTATTTTCAAAATTGGGTGCTTATTAGTCGTGATTTGATTTTAAGATAAATAATTAGTTTTCTGACTCCAACAATGCTTAGGCTTATAATAATATGACTGAAAAATATTAATTTTCTCTCAGCTATTTTTTTATGGGTATTTTGAAGACTTTTGAGTCGAAAATTAATTTATTATTAAAATAAATTTTATATTCCATAGGAAAAATATTGTTAATATATTTTTAATAGAATCATTTGATATTCCAAAGGACAATAGTCAACTACTTCAGCTCCACTTCTACTCTCCTTGAAAACCACAGACAGGTTTACACATTTCCAAAAACTTGTGGGACTACCCTCATTGGAGAATGTGGTGTCCATTTATGCTGACACTGCTCGACTTCCTTTTCTCTGCTTTTTCCGGGTATTTTTGCTGCTTGCATTTTGATGTGCGTGTTAATTTTATTTGCAGTTTTATTTTCATTTACGGTTTACATCAATGACCTTTTTGCTCGACTTGGCCATTGGCTGTTGACAGTTTGGCTGTTTGGCTATTTGGCCACTTGGCTATTTGGCTGTGATGTTGTTGACGTTTGTTCCCTGTGCCACATTTGTGGCATTTTAGTTGAGTGCGTTTTAAGTGCCGCCAGGTCCAGTCCAGTGGCAGCATTAACCGTTTTTGTTGTTCCTGTTGCCAAGTTTATTGGCCCGGCCACTGGGAGAAAGCCAATAATTTCTGTTATTATTTGCATTTACCAAGTTGGCCAGCGGCGATTCTTTTTCTACGCTTTTACTCGTCTAGACGAGCCGGGCAGCAAAATGTTAAATACATAAACAATTCAAAGCAGAAAGTAAAAAGTTAAAAAAAATACGTATCCGCGGGGTAAGCCTGAAATAGATGCAAATTATGTGTGCAGTTTATTTATTTTGTTTTCATTTTATAATTTAATTAATTAATTAATGGCTGTAAAATTTAAAATTAATAAAAATTGCTCTTTGTTAAATAATTGGACTTGTTGCAAAAGTTTTTGGAAGATTTTATATCCTTTTTGTTAGCTGTTTGTACGATTCTTCTAAATTTTAAATGCTGCTGGAAATAAGATTGGAATGCAAATTTCTTGTTTTGAATATTCCCACAAAAGTAAAATCGTCAAAGCGAAAAGATGCCTCCAACTATTATCTGATTTGAGTACTTTCTCCCTCTGATTTTTTTTGCATCTCTGTTTCTCCCACTCTATTTGTCTGTTTCGGTAATTGTGAACGAGTTTTAATTCAAAATCATTTTCGTGTCTGGGGAACTTAATGCCCTGACAAAATGTGTCCTCAAAGGGAGCAGATATTTTTTTGGTATTCGCTTTGGATGCAGGCGGCTTTGTCAATGCAGGTTTTGAGTTGCTCAAAGGAAATGAACAGATATGTAGCAACAAAAGTAAAATTCGTATACAAATTGAAAAAATATGTAAGCAAGATGATAACAAGTCGTCGCCTTGACAGGATGTGGATGCCCCAAAAAAAATATGCTACGCATCTTCGCATTCGCTTTTCTGCGACTCAAATGAAAGCGAGTTAATTTGATTTGAGAATTTTTGAGAGCACAGTTGGCAAGGAGGCAGGAAGGGTGGAAGGGGCTAATAAACGTGTCGCCATTGTTGCTTAGTTCACAATACATGTGGTAAGTGTAGGTGGCAGAGGGGCAAGTAGGCTGTGCGTGTAAGTCAAGTGAAAACCAAGGAAATTGAATATAAGTTGATAACTCCAAGAAATATGGAATAAATGCGCACCAGCACAGTGAGACAAATTTACAAATATAAATTAATAACTTGAGATGGAAATAATATCATTTAGTATATAAAATTATTATTTGAATAGGTATAAAAGAAATTGAACAAATTATGTTTAGGGATTCGAAAAATAATAAATATTTATAGTTAACAATAACTTTTAACTAAAAGATTAAAACAAACTTAGAAATTATTGTTTTAAATTTGTCATTCAGTATTAAAATTATTAAAAATGCTTTGTTTTAATAATAAATATATTTTTTTAGCTGTGTCTCAGAATTAGGAATTATTTCTGTTATTTATGCTCAAGTATTTAACTTTGGACACTGTAACAAAAAAAACAACAAACTTTCAAACAGTTTTTCTCCGAAGTCTGTAAATAAATTTCCAAGAAGTAGTAAACAAAATCTAATATTTAAAAGCTTGAAATACGCATTGGAAATCAAAGAAGTTTGGCCAGTATCAAAAGTTAATCCCTAATTTTTTTGTTTTCCTCCATTTAGGTTAAGTAATTAGTTAATTTATTTGTTTTTGAGTCTTTGACTTTGGACACTGTGTCCCTCAGAAGAGTTTTTAAGTAGACAACTAACGGTTTTCGTCAGTCAGACAACAAAAAACCGAACGCAACTTTTGGCAGAGCACTTCGACTTCGACTTCGACTTCCACTTGAATACGCCAATTGCGATGGGGTCTAAGACGGGGGAGGACAACAACAGAGAGCCAGAGTCGACAGCCCTGTGGCAGCTGTCAATCGAGACAAGCTGGCGAAGTAGCTGCTTCTATATATATATATAAATAGCTAAAGGTATACCTGCGCCAGCCACTGAGTCAACCAGTCAGTCAACCCACTTTCCAATATTCATGGCAACGCACCAAGCACCAACATCGAAACACCATCGAACAGAAAAGTACATCAAATGTACATTAGTAAGGTAGTTAACTTATTCATGTACACAACTCTGACGCCCAATTCGCTGACACGCCTCCTTGTCCCAACTCACCAACTCCACATCTCTCCAGCTCCACATCTGCGTGTTCTTTTTGTTGTATCACTTTTTGGCACCGGCAAAATACAGAAAAAAAAGAGGGAAAGGAATATTGTCAAATGAAATTTAATACATTTTGTACATTTTGGGTACACCTTTTTGGGGGGGTTGGGTGGTTGTCACCTGCTTTATAAGCTGACTCCTTTTAACTCCTACGCACTTGAAGCTCCAGCTCCAGCTCCAGCTCCAGCTCCAGTCCTTCGTCAAGTGTGCCCTTGGCTGGCAACTTCAATGCTCTCACTTTGCACCGGGCCCAGACAGACAAAAATTTTGTTTTTTGAGCTCAGCTCCTGGTTCCAGCATAGTTTGGAGTTTTGAGTTGTGTGTGTCGGTTAGTCGCTGGTTTTTTTGGCAAGGGCACCAAAGAACTTCTGCAAGTATGAAATAAAGTCAAATTCCACAACGTGCCATCAAAAAAAAGAAAAAAACAAAAAATTGGTAAGAACTCTCCAACTTTCGACTGAGTTAAAAGCGACAGCAGCTGCAGGTGAAAGTTTTGTCTAATTAAAAAATGCTTCCTTGGCAAGAAAATTTGCGGCTTCATTGGGCTGCTCCTTCCCCCCCTGCTCTGATGTGATCTCAGCTTATGTAAGCGGCTCATAAGCAGCTTAAGGAATCAAGCAACTTGAACTCATTTTGAAATGTGTTATTTTGATAGCTGAGCACTTTTTTTTTTTTGTATTTGTGCAGCAAAGTTTTAAGTAATTTTTTATGTTATTTTTTAAAATTTTCTTACAATTACAGTTAATATTATGTTTAAAACATTAAAATTATAGGCAAAGCATTTGATCTGTTATTTTTTTCTTTTCAAAAGCACTTAAACTCTGCGCAGATTCGTAATCCGCTAAATCTGCCATATTTTTCTATATTTTTTTTCTGACTGCTTTTCAGAATTATTGCAATTTTATTGCTTTTGTTACCTGTTTGACAATTACTTAATAAATTGTAGCCTATTTTGGCTTCAGCTGACATGGAATTTATTTTATTACAAATCGTATGTAGCATATGCTTGCAAATAAAACCCACACCCATACACACACACACACACACAGATCCACACACTGTCAAAAGTCAGGAAGTAACATTTACGCGTCTGCGGTTATTTTGCTTAATTTATGTTGTAATTATTTTGTTTTGCAATCGCACCCCTCTACTCAGCACCCCTCCCCCTCTCCCTACGCTTTTCACAGCAAGGCGTGCGCTATAAATATTTGCTTATAAATGTCTTACACTTTGTTCAAGTGCGCGTAGTGTGTGTGTGTGTAAGTGTGTGTGTGTGTGTGTTGCTCGGTGTGAAATGTGTGTAAATACGCGAAACACCAACCTACAAAAGTTGCTGCTTCTTCTTCCGCGAATGGGTGGATTGTGGAAAGTGGTTGAGGAGTTGCGGGGTTGCGGGGGTGCGCCTCTTGTCGCCATGTTTGTTTCAAACTAAATACAATTCGAAGTGTACTTTATGGCAGCGCTTATGTCGTACTAATTAAATGTCACTCATACGCGCCGTAAGCCGACTCGACTTCAAACAATAATTATGCGACTGCCACTGCTGTAGTTATTGCTGCCTTCAACCTAGACACGGTTCTGCCACCAGTTTGTGTCCTTACAACTTTGCAAATTTATGGTGAACTGGAGCGGGGGGAGGGGGTGTGTGTGTGGGGTACGCACAGGTCAACCATCTATTGATGGCAAGAGCTGCTGAAATGGCATTGAAATGGCGTGCAAATGGCTAATTAATAGCCGAGCCTATTAACCCTTGGGTGTTTAAGTCATTAGACGCAGTTAGTTGTTGGCAATGGAACTACAAGCTAGGAAGAAAACAGTCCTTTGGAAAATAAACAAAAATCAGGAATATATTTAAAATTTCTTTATATATTTAAGACAATCGATTTAAAATAAGTTGTTTCAGCTTAGAAAAAATTAGTTTTAAATCAATCTTAGTTCAAATTGAAAGAAATTGAAGAAAAAATATAATTTTTATATTTAGCAAAGTTTTATTTAGCGTTTAAATTAATATGTTTGCAACGAAGAGTCAAAATTAGCTCACATGCAAAAAACACCCAAATAATGCCAAAAAATACCAAAACAGTGCTGCCCATGTCGAAAATGTACACATTTAAGAGCGCTAGAAGCGGGCCTTAAGAGAATGGGCACTTCTCAGCTGTTGCTGGGCAGTTGATAAACAAACATGCGCCGAAATGTAGGCAGGCCAGGCGGAGGGGCTGGGCAAAAGTACTTATTATGCCAGGTAAAACGTATGGCAAACATAAACTTGACGAAAGGTGCTCTCATTCGCTCTCTCTTGCGCTCGCTCTCTTTTGCTTGCTGTTGCTCTCCCACACACGCTAGCTGCTGCTCTTTGGCATCGCATGCTTGCTTTGGCGCGTTGAGTAAACACAAAATGGGCAAATTGGCAGACACAGAGCTGCATGGCAAACAAACTTTATTATGGGTCATTGTAAAGTGCAGTGCAGCACACAAACACACACAAACACACACTCGCACACACGCAGTGAGCGAATTGAATTCAAGTGCCTATTAGTATGCAATAGATTTTTACCAAGCCGTCGCACTTTATGGCGCAAATCGTTTGCCTGCAAATTAAGTAAGCTCACCAATTGATACATGTACAATTATTTAACAGTACAGCTACCCACACTTGTCTCTCTCTCTCTCCCTCTCTCTCTCGCTCTCATTCAATTATTGACTTGGCCACAGCAGCTTAGCGAACCCTTTGATTATAGTTTGCCTATGTTTGCAATTTCATATTTCATATTTTGTTTGCTGTATTTTTGCCGCATTATGTGCTATTAATTTTTAAGCCTCCATAAATTTGCCATTTGGCAAAGTCAATGAAGAGAACACAGATATAATTTGTGGATTTGTAATTTTAATTAGTTTTTGCATTTGAGACTGTGATTTCAGTTTTTTGGCGGGGATCAAAGCATAACCGGTCAGTTTACATCCAATGCAAATTTGCATAAATTTGCGTATGGCTGTTTTATTTGGTTGGGTCCGTCAATGTGCTAACACTAAGTGGTATTTACCATAAAGCACTTAAAATATTGAGCGTATATATATATATATATGTATATATATATATATATCTATATGTATATATATATATATATCTATATGTATATATATATATATATCTATATGTATATATATATATATATATATATGTATAAATATATATGTATACACAAATCGCTCACCATTGCACGTGTCCAAACGATTTCAGTCAGTGTGAGTGTGTGTAGTCGTGTGTGTGTGAGTGTGTGTGTGCGCGTGTAGGTCTGCATTTCAGTAGCAGCTGCATTATATCAAGTGCAGCTGACAAACCATAATATGTTATAATTATTACATGTACTGTGGCACAGAGATTGTTGTCACTGAATTATTTGCAACTTTTTTTTTTAATATCCTTGTTTTTTTTTTTATCATAATTGGCTTTAAAATTTAATTTTACATTAGATCTTATTTTTTTAAACTCTTTTCTTTGTTAGTATTTCACTTGTGTAACCAAATATATTTATATTCAATTACAATTTTTTTTAATTCTTCGCTGAAATTAAATTCCTTTCAGTTATTATTTTAAAAATGGCATTCATATTTCGACTGATTTTTTTTGAATGCCACAAATCCAGCATATTTTGAGCCACTGTATTATTATATATCATAAGCATTTACGTAATGTAATGAAATGAAATGAAATACCTTATTTTAATACACACACACACACTGCGATTGTGACCCACTGGGCAACGCAGGACTTGTGGTGGCTGCAGGCGGGGGGGCAGTTGATCTGTCCAATGGGTGGCGGGTTGATTAAAAATCACGCATACGCAACGTTGCACAATGCATTGCATTGTATTGAATTTATTTTTTGTAGTTGTTGTTCGCTTCTACTTTTTTTGCGCTCTTTTTTTTTGTCATCGAATGAAGCGCACTTAATAAGTGAAAATTCGCGTGGCATATTAAAAGTGACATATTTAACAAATAGCTTGCAAAAAGTCG
Organism: Drosophila dives; assembly: GCA_035042365.1. Taxonomy (NCBI): domain Eukaryota; kingdom Metazoa; phylum Arthropoda; class Insecta; order Diptera; family Drosophilidae; genus Drosophila; species Drosophila dives. The sequence goes on along the minus strand of JAWNLJ010000415.1, from coordinate 2,002,739 downwards.
AATCATCGTTGCAATATGAATATGACAGGCGGTCAGACAGCAGCAGCAGGGAAGGTCTGCTCGATGGGATGAATAAAAAAAAAAAAAAAAGCAAAAAAAAAATATAATAACAAAGTATAATAAAAAGTACAATTTACGACATTTTTATAAACAGCAAAAACATTGATCGTTGCTTTCTTTGTTGCTGTTGCAACAATTTTGCACTTTTGCCATTGCCATTGCCATTAATTATGAACAAATTAATTAAATTAATTACTCATGAATATAGTAGAGTGCATTCACGACTGCATTCGCATTCAATTTTGTGCGGTTTACACAAATATTTGCGAAACCCGCTTGGGACACAAAAAGCAGAAGCAGCGACAATCGCTTTGATACTTTGCACCTAAAAATTATTCAACTATGAACAGTTTTAAATATTTGATTTAAGTTTAAATAACATATTTTTTTATTGTTGTTAATATGGTTTTTTGGTTTAATTATTCAGTTGAACGCAATCCGTAAATGTTTAAATAAGCCAATGTAAAATGGTTCAGTTTGAAGTTAGGGCAAAAATGTAGAATAGAAGAATTGTAATTATTCGCAATTACCAATTAAAAAATTTAAAAATAACTGTAAATTTATAAATACTTATAATTTATATATTTTACAAGAAGTTAAGAAAAATCTTTAAGTATTTGTCGAAACATATTTAAAACCAACTCAAGCGAAATTTATTTATTCCATGTTGAATCACAATTGAAATATAAGAAAATGAAGACTAAATCCAATTATTATTTAAGTGCCAGAATACATAAAAAAAAACAAAAAAATTACAGAGAAAGAGGCAAAAATCCTGTTCGCCTTCGGTTACAAATCTAAACCAATTTGCGAGTCTGGTTGACAGGGGAACATTTCAGGGGCAACCACAAAAATTACAACTTAAAAATCAACTTCACTCGGCGGGCAGCAAAGGCCGGAAGAAAGCGAACCGGAAACGAAAATGCGACCATGGCACGGGCGCACTTTCACCAACACACTTAGCCACATTTTAAGCACATTTAAATGCAACAACAAGTATAAAATATTCAGACGGAGTCCTTTAACGCGGGGAGGGAGCGAGGCGGGGACAATGAATTACGACGCCACGCATCGCAAAACTGGCAAAAAGGAGAAGCGCAAAAAGAAAAAGTGTGCGCCATGACAAGAACTACAGCAGGGAAAACAATAACAACTACAAAAAATGACAAAAGGAGGCAGGACATGCCGAAGGACAACTACAATGAGATGCCAGCAAACAAAGGCGGACAAAAGCCAGTCGACAGAATCAGCAGCAGCAGCAGCAGCAGCAGGAGCAAATACAACAAGCAATTTAACATTATTTTAATGCCAGCCTCTGGTGTCCTTTGTCTCTGGCAACCACACCTCCCTCCAGCCAACACACAGACACATCTTCGCACGCTCTCGGCATATTTACATGCGTGTTTATCTGCCATGTAAGTAGTGAGTATAAAATAGAGCGACAGTTATCTATGTGCCTGTGTCATGACCGCCTGTTGCGACTCCAGCGTAGAGTGAGATGAATGAGAGAGAGAGAGAGGGAGAGCGAGCACTCCAATTGTAATAGTGTGCAAATGTGTTTGTCATTTGTCTTTTTAACGCCGAACTGCCTCCGAATGCGTACGTGTGGCAGGCTCGGCTACCAAAAAACTGGCTTCTGCTGCTGCTGCCAACCCGCTGCGAAGTCGACATTTTGACTTCCTGACGGAAGTCAGCATTAAAATTGCCATTAGCCAAGCGACATCTAGCGGGCGTTAGAAAAGCCATCCAAATTTCGAAATCACTTTTTTTTGGCAACTGCCGAACAATAGGCTTGTAATTTGTAGTCCTCCACAAGAAGTGAAAGAAAACAAAATCTTCAACAATTGTTTTGCCACTTTTATTGCTGACATTTTTACTAATGACTGGCGATTTTGGCCGTTTCTTAACTACAGCTGAAGTGGCTTAAAAAAAAGCACAAAATGCCAATTGAAGAAAAATTCACATTTTACTATTTTAGTAAAAACTTGAACATAAAATAATTTGCTTCATTTTTTTCAGGCTGACATTAAAACCAAGATACTTGGCAATATTAAACCAATTTCTTATTTTACTTATTAATATTAAATCTTTATTTTTCCTCATATTTCTTGTGATGTGCAGCTGCTGCAGCATTCATGTGAATTATGTCCAAGCTGGTTACCTGGTTACCAGAAAATGACTCGAGGCCAACTTAACAAGATGAAGAAACCAAACCGTAGAGGAAAAAAAATATTATGCATTCTGCCTGCAAATGCTATGATGCAAAATGAAAGGTAGAAATTTCGTTGGATTATAGTAGAATAGGGATAAGTGCCTAATGAGCATAAACATTGAATATTTGTGAGAGCACTCGACATCTTTATGCAGTTCAATGATAGTATAATTCAGATTTGTAAATGCGCTTAATTCAATTAAATGGTTTCCCCAACTAATTTATGAAGCCACTCAATAATCGAAGTTTTCAAGTGGCCATTGCTCACCGCATTGCATTAATTGATTTCGAGTTTCGAGCTGGCACTTGTACAGTGTGCACTCGGATGGCAGACAAATTGACATTGGCATCAGAATGCATTTTTGGTATATTATTACATAACAAATTATCAAGCACACACACACTCACACAAATGACACATGAAATTGCATAATAATAAATTTGTAAATGCATAAAATGTCACAGTATTATTTTAATGGAAAGCAAACCAGTCATTTGTCTCTGTGTGTGTGTGTGTGTGTGTGTAGGTAACTGTTTGCCTGAGATTCAGTTCGATGCACTTTAATGTCATTGCAATTGATATTTCAATTAATTTTCAATTAAATTTGGTTTTAATAACACATAAATGCTGATAACAAGAGAACGATTCGAGTATTTTGGCAAATGATTTGTGATGGCTAAAATGCACTGTGTATTTATCAAGATTGTATTGTATTTGTATTGGCCAGGTTTTCTGAGCCAAGTTAAAGTTTATGAAAATTGTCTACAATATATAAAGATTGTCAAAGCATTGCACAAATTTATTCAAGTTAAGCCTTGGTTGGATTAAATTTAAGTGCATTGGATAAATAAATTGTTGTCAAAGGGAGATAATTTGCTAAAAGCAGCCTCTGATTTTCATTTTGGGTTAATTAAAAATTATATTTAAATGCACTATGCTGTTTTTCTGCTACTTTATATGCATTTTTTCATTAATTCAATTAATCAAATATTTTCATTAAATAGTTTTTTATTTTTTAACTGCTAGGTAACATGCACTTTTATTTAATTATTTAGTAACATTTTAATTTAATTAACATTTAAAAATGTACTTATTTAATATACCTATTACTTGCAATTTCTTGTGCATTTTCAGAAGTTTTTAATAAAGTTATTTATTATTTTATGTGGTTATATTTCATGCCTACAGGTAAGATATTTTTTTAACGCTATTTAAAATTAAAATTGTGGTGAGGACCTCTGCTGAAATGACAGGTATTTAAAGTTCAACATATAAAAATTATATGTAAAAAAATAAAAACATATTATATATTTTTTGTTAAACCGAAAATGGCATACACTTTCAACTCTGAATTTCAAAGCATGCATATAAAAATTAACAGAATTTATTGTGGTTAATTTTATTATTTATTTTATATTTTTTAAATATTGATTGTTGTGCTCTATAGTAAGATTAGCCAATTATTCGTTGTGACAATTGCCAAATATCAACAAAATCCAAAATTTACTCATAATAATTAATTAAAGTCCAACAAGAGAATAAATAAAAACGAAATAATATTTCCGCAGAAAGCCAATTAATAAATGTACCTTAGGTATTAGTTAATTTCCATTTACACTAATTAATTTTTGCGGTTTTATTTATTTAATTTTATATTATTTTACTTACTTTTTTATTCATTTGCTATTGTTGTTCATTTTGCACTCGCCTGTTGTTGGTTTACCAATTTGTCGTTGCGTGAATTTGACAAAGTGCCAGGTTCAGTGGCAGCACTTTTAGTTGTTTCTGCTGTTAGTTTGTTTAACAAAACCAAAAGCGAAATATTGAACAAGTTGTTGTTGTGGTTGAACTGCACTCGTTAAATCAACAGCAACAGCAGAAACAACATCAACAACGACAACAGCAGCAACAGCAACAGCAGCAACAGCAACAAAAAACAAATTACTCAATTTCAGTCGATTGAGAATTAAAACAAACATTAACTGAATAGTTTCGTACAGTTTAAACCAAGTGTAAAAATAAATATTTAATTGGCCTAATTGTCATTGCATTATTTCATAAATAAACATCGAAAACTTTTGCATATTGAACGCATTTATTCGCTTTATTATTATTGCTGCAATCTATTGTCCGGAAATTGTGTGTTTTCTATGAACACAAAACATTAAAATCAAAATATTACAATTTTCATATATTTTAAAATTATTTCGATTGTATTTGAGAGCGAATTAAGACTGTCCAAAATAATATGTTAGCCTTAATGTTAGATTTGATGCAGAATTTAAACCAACATTTTAACGGCGACTACAACATCTGGCCAACACATTGGGCTAACTGTAGAGTTGCTAACTTGTCTAGGCAGATTCGAGCCGATTCCTTTGCTAACTTTTTTTTTTATGTTGTTTGCATTTAAATGTTTTAACATTTCCGTTTAATGTGTCTGCACTTCCGTGAAAATTTAATTAAAAACTGTCAGTTTCTTTCTACAATTATTTTCTTGTGGGTTCTGCCAAATGCTAAAAGCAGCTATAAAATATTTCCTTTAGGCTTACATTGTTGGCCATTATCTGAATATCATGCCAACAAACTATTGAAAATTACTTTAAGTTTGATTTTATCATAAAAACAGAGTTTTGATAGAACAAACTTGTAATAGTTTTTTATTTAAATATACAATAGAGGGAAAATTTGTAAAATATGGCTTAATAGACATTTTGTAGGGTATTTTGTTGCCGAGAACTTTCCAACAGTTCAGTTTAACATGTTTTTCATGCATTCATCTGCACGGCCACAACAATTGGTTGTTAAAAGTTCTGACAAGCAACAAGACAAAAAAAAGTTGTTATTATTGTTATTATTACAATACACAACACAGCACTGCATACAAAAGCTGCGCTTTTAATTAAATAAATACATGTTTTATATGCCACAAACGAAAAATGCTGAACGAAACTGCCACAACTCGAGGTGCCCACAAAAGTTGAGAATGCAGCTGGGCGCGTATTAAAAATATAAACAAAAAAAATTAAAGAAAATAAAAAAAATGGCATTAATAATAATGCACAAATGGAACTAAAGTAATATGAAATAAAATTTAACACATAAATGCAAAAAAGTTCAAGTGCCTGGCACTTTTGGGGTTGACTTTAACAAGTTGCTGCACACAAAATTAAGCAACGTCCGCGCGGTGGCTGAGAAATTTTGCAAATTATAATTATTTTATACCTGGACCAAAAGGCAAATTTGCGCTTCACTCGAAAGGGACTTGTGGCAGCCCACCGCCCCCGCGACGCAGCGGATAAAACGCTTTACAAGCTGTAACCAGCTTCAGGCCGAGACCCGAGACCGGAGAACCGAGCTCCCAAAGTGTGCAATGAAGAGGCTGGCAAAATGGCAGCAGCGTTAGAGGCAGGGATCGGGGGTACGTGACAGGTCGAAGCACTGGGCAAACTTCAATTACAGCTTAAAACTTTCAATTAAAAACTTTGCCGCGCGTGAAAAAAAGAGTGTAAAGCAAAAAAAAATAAAAAAACAGAAGTAAAAAATATATAATCTAAAGAGCCTGGGCAGATGCATTTTGAGGCAGCTCAAGCTTAGCAAATTACAACCCAGATGAGCAGCTTTGCCGCACAATTAATGGATGGAGATGCAACTCTTAAAGTCATTTCAAATGGGTCAAAGCTTAAATGGGTATTTTATGTGAATGAATAAAAAATCTAAATATTAGCAGGCATTGAAAAAATGTGCAGAATTAATTATTTTATTTTAGTAAGAAAATATTATTACAGAATATTTTTATAAGTCTGATTCTGTTTCCAATAAGCTCTGTGAAATTAATTATTGTATACATTATTAAATATAGGAAACCTACTAATTCAGCATCTTTAATAGCAGCTGCAGTCTGGCATAAGGTAAGGTGTCCCGAGCAGGAACAACTTTACCACCCAAAACAAAGGAAATCCAACACAGACTTTGGCCATATGGCGAATTTGGCGTTGACTTTGCCGTCGCCGTCGCTGCAAAAGACTCCAAAGTTTTGTGCTTAAATTTTTCAGTTTCTTTGCCATTTGGTGCGGAGGCAGAGCAGAGCAGAGCAGGCTGAGAATGCATTTTTAATGAATCCTGAAAAGGTGAATGCAACCTGCGACGTGGGCGTAAAAAAAAGGTGAGCAAAACGAGGACTAAAAGGAAATGTAACAGAAAATGTTGCAAAAATTGAAAAGCGCAACTTTGACTTTGCTGTTGGTGAGCGAGTGTGTGGGTGTGTGTGTGTGTGTGTGTGTGTGTATGTGCTTGGTGTGTGTGTGTGCTTGGTGTGTTTGGGTGTTTGCTTATTCGTCAGAGTAACTTTACAATCCACGCAACAAGAGCAGCGCATGCCAAACTCTTAATTGAATTAAACTTTTTAGCTGCAAAGCGCAAGCAGCGAAAAAAATGTTAAACAATCTTTTTTTTTTTTGCACTTTCTTTTTATACTCTTTTTGCTGTGTATTGTTTGTTACTTAGTCATCGTGTTTGTTACACTATACAATTTTAAAATGAGAACGGCTGCCTTAATACTCTGCTAGATTTGCATGCCGAGAATTTTAATTCAATTAAATTCTGTGGCTGCAAATTGCAAACAGTTATAAACAATTTTTTACAATATATTTTCATCAGCAAATTTGTTGCGCCATAAAAATAAATAAAATAAATACCGCCAATAAATAAAGACCACAAATTCAAATTCCACTTTAAGCAGATTGCTTCAATAATTTTAGATTTAACTACCTAATTCCTAAATACTTGAATGAGATTGCTAACAAATGATTTTCTGCGAAATAAAATACTAATAATAATAAAATAAAATAATTTAAGAATAGCTTTATTTTCCATCTATTTCTACTACTACTATTTCTACTACTATTTCTATTCCCAACGGTCTCGCTTTCAGTTAGCTAAATAGATTTCTATAAATATATTTAAAACATTTTCTTATTAAATAAATAAGCAAACAAAAGTCTTGTGAGAGCATAGGAAGCTCATAAAAGATTTCTGGCAAAATGTTCTTTCATCTGCATATTACATTTCTATGCAAAAATTTAATTATATTCTTTTTTTGAGAGAGAGAATTGAATTGATTTTTTTACGCGTAAGCCCAAAAGCAGGCAACATTTAATTGAATTTACAGAGAAATTATAAATTCAAACAATTGCCCATTGTGGTGATTTATTTTGCGCAATTTCCGCACTTTAAGTGCCATTTTGTGAAATTATTATAAATTATTTATTTGTCGATTGGCGAGCGCCCTTTGCACAAAAACCATAATCAAAACAATGAAACGAGTCAGTCAAAGCAATAACAACAACAACAACAACAACAACAAAGACTCAGAGCGAACCATTAAAATTGACGCACGGATAGAAAATGTACAAAAATTAACTTCATTTCCGTTTTTCCGAGCGTCAAAAATAAACATAAATACGAAATTAATATGCCACAAATACGAGTATCATAACGAAAAAGGGGGAATTGAATTTCAAATTCTGGAATTGCCCGTTTTCCGATGGGGTTGAGGGATGACGGTGCGATGGAGGTGGGGGGTGTACAAGGATTTTCAGATCACCTGACTGAAATTATGCACAGTGCCTGGCATATTGAAGTCGTTATAAATTTTAATTAAATTGCACGTCGGGCGGCGGCGGCTTAGTTCCCCGACATATTAGTCTGACATATGTGGGTCATAAAATGCCAAAATTGGAGCTGGCAAATAAATTGAAAAATGGCTCGATGCGCACTGCGACAAGCTACAAATGGAAAACAAGTCAATTTTTATGGCGACCAGCAGTTCACAATAGGCATACACACAAAACAATTTGGGTATCGATCTAGGCCGACTAAACTATACCCTATATCAATACTTTGCCCCAAAATAAATTATATTTAACTTTTAAAAATACAATAAAATTAAACAAAATTTAATTTTGAGTTGCACATATTTTATGATAGACAGCAATATTTATAACGTTCATATTCAACTTTATATTTGTTAATATGTCTGCAGGGTATATGAAATGCAAATATTGTGGCTAAGGGTGGAAATGAGGTAGGAGTAAAAGGAAGCTTGGAGTAAAAAAAAAAACTCGGATGCTGAGCACAGCAAAGGCTGCTTCGAAATGTAATAAAAATCATGTAAGCAGATATGTGCCGTGCTGAACTTATAGCTCCATAAAGTAAACTTTTGAAAGGTAATGGAGACAGCAAAAAAAAAAAGAAAAAATACTGATGTAAATAAGAAACTATATACATATATTTTAACAAAACAAACCAATAAAGTGCACAAGAAAAGAAAATATTTATAGAGAGACCAAAACAAAAGTGAAGCGGAAAATATTGCAAAATTAATATTGATAAGTCTAGAAATATAAATAATATCATAATTATGTACATTTTTTAGCCCTCATACTTTAGATTTAATTGTCAATGTCTTAATGAAAGCTGTCTATAAATTAACGTTCATATTCTTAAACACTTTTATTTCTCCAGACTAGAAGAGAATCTTGACATATTTGGCCGTATTCGACTACGGTGCAAAAATGCCGTTGTCCGTAAAAGAGCGAGAATCTACCGTATGGCAATTGTTGCAGAAACGCCACACTCGGAATAGCCCAACTCCTGGTGCGAATGGGCAACCAGGCACTCGTCAAATGCCAACTTCAAAACCGCTGAAAGATCCAAAAGCACAGATTACTCGAACGCAGCAAAAGAAGGAAGCCAACGCAAATTTGCCATGGAACAAACAAAGATGTCCGCCAAGAAAGGAGCATATGCCAAATGAACGAAAGATTGCCATTGCCAAGTTCAAGAATATTGATTTCTCCCACCCGCATCCAGAGCTGACCGTACAGAATCTGGAGTTTCCAGATGTTAATATCAAGCGGACAGAGATCGATACACGCAATGAATGTGGAAGGCGGGTTCTGGCCAAGAGAACCGGCAAAGATTTCTCCACCTCGAGTCAGCCCGGTTTTCGAGATGGGGTTTTCACGGTGAAAATGCAGTCGAGGAGCTGCACCTCCACCAGCATAACAGGTAGTCCTGGCCCAACGGGAAAGACTACTCAACGCTCCAATTCAAGCAGCCAAAGTGATGTTGGATCACAGGAAATGAATGACTCGTTCCACGAGCGATCCTTGGAATCGAAGCACTTTAAGGGCAATCAGTGGAAGAAGCCCTGCGAGGCGAGTTTTGTGGTCGGAGCACCTAAGCCGTATATCGGACGTTGTCCAGAAAATTTTCAACAGCTTTCGAAACTGTCACCGATGCGGCAAAAGTTTTTTCTCACACAGGATCCGCGCAAGACGCACTGTCTGGTCAATCCGAGTGCGTTGCGCCACAAGCAACTCAACGAGGATGAGCAGTTCAAGGCGATCAACAAGATAGTCAAGCATGGAGGTAATGTGTGCGCCAGCACCGGCTCAGAGTCATCCGATACGCATATATGCGAGGTCATCGACTTGGAGAATCCCGTCAATTTGGACTTCCAGGGCATGGACTACAAGAACACCTACGAGAAGGACGAACAGGAGCAGCAGAATCAACAGACCTACTGGCGTGTCGTGCGCTACATGCAGCGCCGCCGCACCAAGAAGCTTACCGAGGATAAGGTGGAAACGGATCTGCAAGCGGAACGCCTGGCCATTCCGCCCGTATTCAATACGAACATCAAGGATAAGGTCATGGAACACGAATTACCTACGGAGGTTCCTAAGCTAGCCAAGCTGTTTCGGGCACCTGATAAGCCCGACAATAGAGACAAGATTGAGGAGGAGCAAAAGCGACGCGAGGCACGTTTCAAGGAGATTTATCTGCGCAACAAGAGCCGAAAAGCTTTCCGGGATGCACAGCATGTAAGGGAGTTGGCAGCCGCCAAGGAGATCGAGGCACGCACCGTTGCCGAGCAGGATCTGCGCGATGATGTGGCCATAATTGATGATGCTATCGAGCGAAGCTTCCGCAAGTTCGAGCACATTCCGCTGGTGATAAATAAACGAAAGTTCTTCCCAAAGACGCTGACGGAGACGGAACGCCTGAAGGCCAAAATGCACAAGGAGAACTGTGTCCGCAAGGATCGAGCAAAATTAGAGCAGGAGTTCTATTTGGAGCGCAGGGGTAAAGTGAGAAAGTTTCCCGATGCCGAGCAGAATCTGGCCTGCAGGGAAAGCATCGAGGGCAGCGTCGGCTCCACGCCCAGCGAGCAGAGCAGCGATGACGAAGACTACCTCAAGGTGGGCAAAATCGGCGACAAATTCCAGCTGCGAGGATTTCATTTTAAGCATGGCGAAGGTATGCGCGGCAAGCTGCATCGCCACCAGATTATGGAGGGTCAGCGCACCGTCAAGGGTTGCCTAACCCGTGACGAGTGGCTCAATCAGCTGGCGCCGCGCAGGGAGCCCATTAAATTGGACATTGAACAGGGCATAATCAAGGTGCTTGATCCGGATGATCCCAAACTGAATCTGTTTCCACCTCAACCGATGCTGATGCACAAGCACGAGAGGAAGAGCGCCATCAAGGAGCACATTGGCAAGCGTCTGGGCCTCCACTATCAGCGTGTGCTGCACAAGAATCTGAAGCTGGTCAAGCCCCAATTAAAATACCATGTCAAGAAGTTTAATCTCATTCGCTATGTATTCCCCGACAAGATCATTGTGCCGGATGCACCTGATCTTCTCGATGGTGATACGTTTGATGCTTCCAAAGTGGGAACCACCCTCGAGTATATTGAGCTAAAGCGCAAAGTGGTCAAGGCGAAGAAGCTCAAAAAGAAGCTGGCACGCATGAAACTTCTGGGCCTTCCCTGTGTGGAGGCGAAACAATTGCGTGAGCAGTCCCCATGCGATGCCATAGAGGAGGTACTCGATCTGGACTGGGTACCGCCACAGGAGTCGGTCCAAGTGCCAGACCAAATCAGCACTCATGAGGTGGAGGAGGCCGATCATCATCGCATGACAGGCGGTACTGAGTATGTGCCCCTCGAGATGCGGGGAAACATGCCGGCGCCACAGTTCCGAGAGAAAACACTGCTCATACATCCAAGACGACAACGTGACTATGTCACTGAGAGACTACCATCGGCTGATTTTATCGAAGGCATTCGCCAGTCGGGTATGCCATTGCTGGAGAAGATTGCCCCGAATAACATTAAGTTTGCCAATGTGCGAGCCCCCAAGCGACCCTTCACAGCAAAATTTGAGGCGCGACATCATCACGATCACTGGGACCCGACTCAGGTCAAAAACGTTCATGTCCATTATCAGACGAAGACCGTCCACCCAGAGATCACGGTGCAAGAGAAGCCGCCAAGAACGCCAATTGTAAATTTCATCAAAGCTAATCCGCCATGTAAGAAATACCTGAACACCGACTTGACAATGCCGAGACTCGATTTCGAGAGCATGATCGCTACCCACTTGGAAGCCACGTGCACTGATAGCAAGGATGGAGCGCGGGAGATTGTGCAAAATCGATGCCATGCGCATGATTACATATTCCATTCACGCGATCCGAAGGAGTTGGGCGCTCTCGATTTCCCGGGACGTCGCCAGTATCTTGACTTTCTGCGTGAGACACGGGAGGCACTGTACAAGACGAAGGACATTGAGCAGGGCGAGGAGCGTCTGTTGGTCGACCGTAAGGCGATTGTCGCCGAGCTTGAGGAAGATCTGAAGAGCATCGAGGAATGCCTTAGCTCGCTGAGTAGCTCGGAATGCACAAATCTTACCAAAGACAGCGGCAGCTTTTTACTGCTGGAAGATGAAACGAAGATTCCTTTGGACTATATACGCAAACCTCTTGTGCCGTTTGAGGAAATGCGTCGCTCTCGCTTCCAGGCGGAAGTCATTGATGTGGATGCGGAGGAGGAGAACCCATATCGCATGCTGCCCTTCTCCGGTCAGCACAAGGAGCAGGCAGCCATAATGGGCCCCAAGGACACCTTCTTCACATTTAACTCGCGACTTCGCAACGGATTGCGCCTTAGACTTGAGGTACCTGTTCCGGATGTGCGTAACACTCTGATGGGACCCGGCCCAACAAAATACCCTGGCTCTGTTGTCACTGATCTCGATGAGAATTATGTAGATGTGCTGAAAAGTCGTGCACCGATCAAGAGTTTTAACTTCAAGACGGGCATGGAGCTGCTGAAGGTTGCAATGCGTCTCAAATATGAGTCGCTATTGATTCAAGGTAAAGTGGTGCAGACCAAGATCTATAATGATCGGAACGAGCAGCACTGGCGGGACATGAAGCAGACAGGGATACTCTACGAGGGCCTCTTTGCCAAGTGGGAGAAGAAGGAATACAATGCGGCCATGATGCAGATGTATCAAGTGAAGACCTACTACGAGATAACCGACAAGATGAAGCAGGAATTCCGAGAGCTGGAGCGCGAACTGACCATGCTCAACATGGACATTGTGTTTATTGAGGGTCACTGGATACGTTGCGTGATGTTACAGAATTTCCATTACCTTCTAGGCGATGAAGAATGGCGCGCCGAGAACGATTGGATCCATCGGGTACCCGTAAAAAAGAGAAACAAGTTTGGCGCTGAGGAAAGCGAGCAACCCATAGAACCAATTGCTCCCGAAGATGATGCAGATGTTGAGTATGAACTGGAACCGTTTGACGAGTCCATTGCCAAGCGCACCATTGTCAACATTCGAGTCCGGGACAAGGATGACGCCTGGGCCATACGTGACTTTTACTATGATGTCTACAGGAGGAATTTGCATCCTGTTCTGCAGGTTTTTCCCAATGCGGAAGCTTTTCTCCAAGGCGTTGACCGTTTGAAGAAGAAGACTTTTATGCTGCTGCTGGAAATGCATTATACACTGTCCATAAACACTGAGCTGAAGGGCAAACTTGAGACTTTTAATGACTGGTGCAACGAGGATCTGAAGGAGAAGCAGGAGTATGTGGCCCGCAAGTCTGCCAAGAAGTTCTTCATGGAGGATCGCGCCAGTGAGATGGAGGAACGTGTGCGAACCTATTTGGAAAAGCCAATTGAAAAATCCTTCGCCGACGAGGATTTCAACAAGTATCGCGGCGTTTTGGTCGAAATCTGGCGTCGCATTGTGCCCGCCACAGTGCGTGGGTCCAGCGAGGTGATACCGCTTGCCTCGGACATGGTGGCCAACATCAGCACCGTTGTGCTGGATTTGCTCTCCAAGTTTGAGCGCCTTGATGTAAAGAGGGTGCGTGAACTAGAGATGACGCTGCGCAAGCGACGTCTCTACATGGAGAAGCTCTCCGCGCATGCCTACCAGACAGAGCGACGCATCGATATGGAAATGAAGAAGGTGCGACGCAACCTGGAGCCGCCCTTCCAGAAACCCAAGAAAGTCAGTCCCTTCCAGCGGCTGCACCTTAAGAAGCGTGTCAAGAAGATCATATTACCACCGGTGATTGTCTCTGAGAATACCAAAATCTTTGAGCGCGCCTTTGCCGAGGATGGTGTGGTCAGTGAGTGCTTCAGCCAGGATGCTGTGGTGTCGGACACTATGCCGGAACAGATTGTTCCCTTCTATTTCGATCATTTCCTTAAGCTCAATGGCTATACGCCCAATTATAACTTCAAGACAAATATCGAGATCCGTGATGGACCCGAGATTAATCGATTTCGCATTCGCGAAGTTATCCCAGATGTACTCCTAAAGGTCGAGCATTGGGAGAATGTGCAGAAACAGATCATGGAAGACAATATTCAACGCAATCCCAAAATGTACGAGAATGTCAGTTAATATATATATATATATTATAAAATCTTTTCAAAGTTTCTAGTTAAAACACTATTAAATTAAATTGCAAGTGATCAAACTCAGATTTATTGATCTCTTTAAAAGTAAATTGGCTCAAAATCTTAATTCTTAAATATTAAATGTTTTCGATTGACATTATTTTGTGTGATGTGTTCTTGCTGAGATTTTTCAATTTTCTTGTTACATTTCTTTCAGTATAGAATTATTTTTCAAATTATGCATAAATTTAAAAAATAATCCATTATTATATAAAAAAATAGATTTAAAAATGTGCCATAGTAAATCTTTTTTTTAGTGTACGTAAAATTTGATTGTGAAATAGATTCTATAAGAAAATGGAAAATTCTCAGGAAGAACAGAAGAAATATATGCTTGGTTTCCGGTTTTTAATCTAAAACAATATCCAAATAAATATATTCTTGCTTATTCTTCAACCTTAAAGATGACTTGAGATTGTTGTCTATTTTTTTTTTATTTAACTGTGACTTAATTTCTCTCTGTGTATGCATATCTCTGTCATTTAGAATTATAGAATTATTTCGTTAATTATGCATAAATTTAAAAAATGATCCATTATAAATATTTTTTTTTTATAAATAAATTTAAAAATATTCTGTAATAAATCATTTCTTTAATGTACGTAAAATTTGATTATGGAAAAAATCTTATAAGTAAATTGGAAAATTGTAGAAAGAACAGAAATATATGCTTGGTTCGGGGGTTTTAATAAAAAGCAAAATCTAAATACATTTTTCGTATTAATCCTTCAACCTTAAAGATGACTCCAGATTGCTGTGTATATTTTTTTCGATTTATTTTAACTATGACTTAATTTCCCTCTGTCATTTAGAATTATTGAATTTTTTTTCAAATTATGCATAAATTTAAAAAATGATCAATAATTAATCTTTTTTTATATATCAATTTAAAAATGTTCTATAATAAATCATTTTTTAAATTTACGTACAATTTGATTTTGAAATAGAGCTTATAAGAAAATTAGAAAATATCAACAGAAATATATATATATATGGTTTTTAATATAGAACAAAAACCAAATTTCGTATTAATTCTCCAACCTTAAAGATGACTCGAGATTGCTGTCTATATTTTTTTTCGATTTATTTTAACTATGACTTAATTTCCCTCTGTTCATGAATATCTCTGTCATTTACTCCCAACTGGTTTTTTTTTTCAAGTTTCAAGCTTTTTAGGTTTCACCAATATCTCGAAGTTTCCCTGAATAGCTTTCACTGCTGCACCTGTCGCTAAACTGTAACTGTAGTCTGTGCACCCCTCCTGCCACCCACACCCGCATTGTGCTACACAGTGCTGCAAGTTTGTATTGCTTTGGCCGTCATTATTTTTATTTGTGCTGCAGCTGCAGCGGCCATTTTCATTTTCTACCTTGTGTCCTAATTCATTGCCACCTGCATTGGACATTCTATGTGTGTTTGTTTTTGCCACTCAACCCCCTACACCCCTCTGTATACTTGCTTTGCTCTTGTTTTATATTTGCACATAAATCACACAACTTTCTTGAAATTATTTGCTGCTGCTTTTTAGTTGACTTTTTTAGTGCAAACGCTTGCGACTATTTTTTGCGATGACTTGAATTATTTCGTATTCCGACACTTGTTTAAATAAGAGCTGATTATGCTTTTATTTTTCATGTATTTTAATTTTAAAAAATTTAAGAATTAGCTTAAGTGTTTCTTTTATTTTGCAGACATCGTCGTACGCTTAAAATATTTACTCCTAGCTTGCAAATGTATAGCTAAAGCTATTAAATTCAGTTATCGAGCTTTCAATAATTCTGTACATTTGTCTATATACTTTTTTTCTTTTATGAAAAGTTCATGCGAGTTATCAATATTGATTTTTTTTTGTTTCTTTGATAAACCCATGTCAAGTCCGCAAACATCTAATGGCAACTCCTTCCACGGCTTTTCGCAAAGTCACACAATTTCCATTAGTAGCTAATGAAGCATTAAAACGCAGAAAAAAACGAGGAACACAAAAATACTTAACGCCATATTTCCAAGGAAGCGGCAAGCTTCTATCAAAAAGCAGAGTAGAGGAAACAAAATCGGGATAAAAAATGAAAAGAAATCGAGAAATAAAATAAAAAAAAAAGGAAGCGAAATATGCGTTTGGCTGATGGCGAGAAGCTGGTGTACAACGTGGAATGAATCGAGGATAAACGCTAAAATATAAAAGCATCACGAATTAAATACCTTTTAGCAATTAATCTGCTTAGCTAATGGACGATTTCAATGCAGACGACAACTGCATGAAATGGGGAGGAGGGTGGTTGCCAATATTTAAGAGAGGGGGCACAAATTGTTCAAGCCATGGCACTTACATTAGGCTTACGGCTCGTTGGCCACTATTCCCAGACTAATTTCATTCAATAAACGCGCTCTTCATTGATAAAGCCTGTTGGCACATGAAGATTGGCGGGGGCGGAGGCGGGTGGTTGGTGCTCTTTGGTCTGGTCTGCGTTGGCCATGGTCCTTGCTCAGCGTACTCCTCGTGGCTCAATTCTATACTCAGCACTTGTATGTTTGCCTTTTGACCGATGACAGCTAACTTGGAATTTAATTTATTTAGTTGCCATTTTAATTGACGAGGCCATTCTTCATTCTTATTTTTTAATATCACTTTAGATTCTTTTTTTACCAGATTTGTGATTTGGCTTTGATTGGTGCAAGTCACTTCGCTTAATTGAGGAATTATAGTCAATTCGCCTTTCAGCTCACGCCCCAAATGTAATTGAAATCTTTAAAATGATTACGTTTGGACGCAGTTTTAACGGTTTCTTAAAGCCGTGTTAGTAAAATGAGAAAAAATATACTAACAATATTTTATATTCTCTATAGAAAATTAAGAAATAATATCTGCATTTTAAATAATATTATTTTATTTATTCATATTAAATATAATACATTTCCAAATAAATATCAAATAATTTTATTTGCTTTATCAAAGAGTTAAATATAGCAATAATCTTATATTTTTTTGAGACCTTTGAAATGAGAGATTTATAAATAAGCCAACAATTTACAAACATATTTCAATAAATAAATTTATTAAATATTTGTGTATGCAACATTTGCAAACATTTTCTATATGACGTGTGTTCTTCATTTGTAACATATAAAATATTTCCAATATACTCCGGTTCTGCTGCTGTTTTATTTATGTGGCAGGCCATCATATTTTATGTTATTATATATTGAACATGTACTTATGTTGCATAACAGGCGGTGTGTGTGTGGTGGCTGATCTGTGGACTGTGTGTGTCTGGGGCAGTCAGCCAACGGTTGGTCGCATAATGATAAATCATGCCACAGCATCCATCGCAGTTGCTGTCATAAACAAAAATATTTGATTGAAATTATGTGGGCAGCTCCTGGATCTGCGCTGTCAGTTCACCTGACACAGAGGCCTGCTTCACAAATTAAAGATTTTCCACTCTTCCGGCGAAATAAAGCATTTCACATAAGTGAAATCAACTTTTGCCGTAGGTAACCCATCCCAAATTGAGAACACAAAGTTATTTTTCTTGTCAGCCTGTCCGATCAGGCACAAATTTATTATGAAAGCAATATTGGTAAAATATTAATTGTCTCATTCATTAATTATAAACCACAACTGAATTTTAGCAGGAATTCGATGATTGAAAGTGAAAATGGCTGGGTTGATTGTTGATGAAACAGAGCTGAAAAAACAATGAGAAAATTCGAGTTATTAATTGAAGCGTGTTTTTTATTTTTTGCTAATAATGTCAGCTCATAAACTTGTTCAGATTTTATTCGAGTGTAAATGAATTGACTTAAAATATTTGTCTCTTGATTTATTTAGAAATCTTCACAGAGATTTTTATGCATTGGTGGGAAGTGGCAGGTGGCAGTTGGCAGTTGGCTGGTTGGTTGCTATTGCAACATAGCACATTACAGATCTTTTGTGAATGTGTCCTGTGCGTTTGTTATTAAATAAATTGACTGACACACACACACACACACATACACACACATGTGCACACACGCAGGACCTTATAGCTGAGAGTCGTGTTGAGACCTGACAGAGTCGTCGTAGGTAGTTCATCATGTCATGAAAATTGTATGGAAATTTAATTGAAAACATAAGCCAAGGATAACAGACCAAAAAGGACAGGCAATCACACTCACATACATGAGCACACACATGTGGCAAATCAAAATGGCGGCTACACACACATAACACGCACACAGAGAGAGCTTAACAACTATGGCCGCCGTCTGCCTCCCAGCTGACTTCTCTGCTGATAGTGGCTGACGCGCAGGAAGTGTACGAAATGATATAAATAAATAAACAAACTACAAGATAAAGCTATTTGCAATTTGATTGTCAATTTTCATGAGGCTGGCAGCAGTCAGGATTGCCAGGACATTTCCGCCGCAAAACGAAACTTTTCCTTTTTTTTTTCTTTGCTTTTGTTTTGTTGTTGTTGCTTTTGTTGTGCCATCTGTCAGTGGTTTAGTCATTTGCTCATTGATGCACTCAATCAAATTTCATGAGTGATTTTTGTTACACTAAACTTTTGCCAGCTTTGGCTGCCATCTTAACTGTCAATTCTCATTTACATTTTGCACTTGATTGCCCCAAAATGGCATTTCATGTTGCTCTCCATGCGACATATGCCAGAATGGTTTCCTCTTGGGTTTTCCGCCCGACCATTACACCAAAAACTTTAATTGAGTATTTCAGTTATGGAGTCCACAACAACAACAACAACAACAACAACAATTTTGTAGTTTCAAATGCTTGCCAACAATTTTCCACACAATTAAAAACTGGCGTCAAATTATGGCACACTTAATCCCACCAAAAACCGCCCTGCACCCACCAAACTGGGGCAACTTCAAAAGAGCCCTCCCCCCTCCACACCCACACCCACTCACAAAAAAACCTAATTAAAAAGCGCTTAATATTAAAAACTCAGCGCACTGGGCGTGTGCTAATTTTATAATCCAAATAAAGTTTCAATTAATTTGGCCAGCGCACCATTTCAATTTTTTACTTTCTCTTTTTTTTTTTGTTGGTTAGCATTAAAATGAAAGAAATTTTGTAGCTACCAAAAAGCTTTCAAAAATGTTCAGCTTCAATGGTTGAGTAATTATGATTTGAGTTGAGTTGAGTTCAGCTCCAACGGTGGTGGTTCAAATTTCTGTGAGTTGCCCATCCAAGTGCTAAGCGTGCGGTTGGACTGTGAAAAACTGCGTCAAGTGGGAAGTGGGGGAAAACAGCTAATGAAATGAAAATTGTTGAAAAATAATTATATAAGAGTTGAAGCGGTGCTCTGTTTGCAAATAAGCCAAATTCAAATCGCCATTGAATATGAAGGCTTATGCTTTTGGGGAGAGTTTATTTGGGCTTGGTTTATTGGTCATAACGTCATAATTCTGGTTACAGCGAATATAATGCATATTCTATGTATGATCAATTCTAAGATTAGGCTCCCAAGAATTTTTCCTGACTTGTTTCGAAACGAGGCTCAACAAAAAACTTCACTTTAATTATGAAAATAAGTTTAACATACAGTTTAAGGCTTGAGTCAAAAACTTCGGAAATTAAACAATGGCTAATGACAATAAAATCAAATCCCACAGCATTTAATATATATTTAAAATATTTCTCGAAAATTAAAGTTTGCCTTAGACTTCAGTTTGGATGGTCTTCCCTTTTAGGAATAGAAACAATTTGATTAAATTGACAATTTGTAATTATTTGCAACATGATGATTTGAGAATCTTTTTTAATAAAATTTTATTTTTAATCGCCCATCTCTTAAGATAGAAAAAATTGGTATAATGGCTGCTCACATTCGCCGCTTTTACGCTATCTATCACTCTCGCAACACCAATGTACATTAAAAGGTATTTGAAATTTAAATAGGCCCATAAATGTCGCAGAAGCGGGAAAGTACCAAACAAATGATGACCCTTTCAACCCGCCAATTTTCAACTCATCTGGCGTGGCATTAACCCCATGGCATCAGGACGAACAAAAACCAGCGCAGACTGAGCCGCAAAAAAAATGTTTGGCAGTAAAAATTATAAACCACTCGAGCATATTTTGCAAGTCCCCAAAACACCAGAGAGAGAGACACTCCAACCACGCATTCTTCATGTGTATGGAAAAAGTTCATTTTTTTTATTTTTTATTTTTGGTGTTGCTTTCCCTTTGTGATTGTTGTTGTTATACGCTTACCATTTTTCATGAGCGGCCGAAAAAAAAAGTTAAAACGGAAATGCGACCATACAAGCGGATATGAGACGGGTGGAGCAATACATATAGATGCGATATATAACCGAGAGACCGCGTCGCGTCAACCTATAAATAAAAGAAATGCGCTGCGAAATCCCCAATGCTCGCCATGGAGTATGCAACATTTGTAACTGTGTGGACAGCGCCTGGATGTGGATGTGGACTGGATGGATTGGATTCCCCTTTAGGAAGTTTTCGCTTTTCCAGTTTTTTTTTTTTGTATTTCTTTTATTTTTTTGCTGCGTGTTTGGGTTATTAACAGGCGACTAGAAGGAAATATATGAGCATACTTTTTGGCTGGCAGTCAAAGCGTAGCCAGCAACCGGAAGCAGGAGAAATTATTTTTAAGCGGCTTGATGTCTGACAAAGAAATAGACAGAGCTAGAAAGAGACAGAGAGAGAGAGGGAGAGAGAGAGCGAGGGAGTTAGCCTGAGGAATGTTACGACATAATGTGAAACAAAAGCTCTGAAAAACGTCAGTCATCAGGCTATTACTATGAAAGGGGGAATGCGCTTTAAATGTCAGCCATTTATTAAGCCCGGCCACATCAGCAGCAGACGCACAAATGGCAAACGGCAACTGGCAACCGGCAACTGGCAACTGGCAACCGGAGGCAGTCGTCAGAGTCGATTGCACGAGTCACTCAGACGGTCAGCGTTGAATGCGCAGACAGTCCAGACAATTGCTCCGGCCAATCCCTGCGATCTGCCACATGATTGGAGTACGTTGTAGCAATTCTAGCCGGGCATTGCCATTAAGCTTTAGACAAAATAACCAAACAGAGAATAACAACTTTGCTGACCTTGTCAGTTATATGTTCGGCATAGCTGCGAATGTTTTGATCGGAGCATATCGGGAGAGACCTCTGAATCAAACAGGATTGGTTTAAATCAATTGCCACAGCAGAGATTCTCATTCGGCGCCTGATAAAATAACTTTCAAGTGACCTTCCCACTAAAATTTCTGTGCGCAAATAACCAGGCTTAATCAGATTTTCAAAATAGGTAACTTTTAATATTAAATGTTTTTTAAGGCATCCTACTTTGACACGTTTAGTTAATTTTTATATATATTTTAAATATATTAAAAAAAATGATATGCCCCCTGAATCAATATAAAAGTTATTTTAAGGGATTTAAATAAAAATTATTGTTGAAAATTGATATGCTTTTCTGTAAATGCTTTTAATTGTAAAACGACAAGTTTCAAAGTAGACCGGAGCATAACAATAAAAAACACTTAACTCAGAACTGCCAAAAAAACAAATTTAAATAAACAAATATATGTCACAAATTAATAAAAAAGTCTATTTTTTCAAACTTTTGTTTGTCCAACAAACTATCAGATTCTACCATAAATATTCGTTATTTTTTTGCAAAAGCAACACTCAACGGATTATATTTAAAAGTCAAAAAATATTGTTGCTCTTAGCGTTGCCAATGCTGAACTCGATGCGCTCCCCGCCCCCCACCCCCTTCTTCACTCGCTGCAACCCCCCGCAGAACTACCTTCAGTTACTTAGCCCGAATACGCAAAAATTCAAACATTAAAAGTCCATTACCATTGCATGCTTTGCAGCAATGCGAGACGTTGACATTTTCTGAATTATACATTTATTTGACAATTTGGGCAAGGAGTTGAGGGGGGAAAGCACCACCATATGGAATCCACACTGAGTTTAACTGCTCCCCAGGTTATTATGGGGGAAGTACTTGGTATATAGCGTATACACCATGAGTGTTTTTAATTCTTTTGTACCCGACAAACGGAAATGGAGCTCTATTGGCGCCTCTGACATCCGGTATACCAGCATTTTATGATCTCTTTTTTTCGGTTTATATGGCCTGCCAGCCAATGACAACAAAATGACAGAAAATTACAGCCCGTAGCTATATTAACTGTTTGACTAGGCTTAACTTTATTCCTGTACAGTTTCCACGATCAATGAAATTTTGTATCAGTTTCAGTTTCACGTTCGAATTCACAAAGCGAATATTCTCAACTATTTTGTATTATACATTTTATTAGTCGCACTTAAATTCAAATTAGCTGCAAAACTCTACGCACAATATAAATATTTATTGCAATATTGTTTTAACTATTTTATTTTATTTTTACCACAAATGGATATTTATTTAATTTAAATTATTATTGATATTTTTTAACATTAATGCTTAGCATGTATAGCATATACCCTGTAGCAATTTTACGTTTTTAAAAGTGCCATTTGAGGCAACTGAGCCTTGTTGTTGGATTCTAAATGGAGCTTATGTATATAGTTTCATCAATTTAAAAAAAATACTTGAAATTGATAGACACTTTTTAGAGTTTGCTTCCAGCAGAGAAGCGGAAGATATGTATGATCAGGAAGTGCACTTTCCATTATATTTTTTATTATTACTTTTAAAAACTCCAACAAATTTATCAAGCTTTACTCGTGATTTTTATTTGGAGTGCAATAAATAAGTAATAAGTTCAAGCAATTTTTTGTTAACTTCTTAACACATATGCCATTTTTTAGGAGAGTAGTCATTCGCTGTTGTGGCTAACATATCTGGCTCTAACATACGTTGTTCAGATGGAGCACTTTTAGGGCCGTGACATATACAGTTACTTGTTCAACGGCACTTAAAGCCAGTCGACTGGCTTTTAATGCATGCCCTGAAATTAGTACACATTTAAAATGTTCACTGGAAAACAACAACAACAACAACAGGAACAACAAAAACAACAAAGGGATAATTTGCGTGGGCGACCCGACGCTGATTATGATGACGACCTGGGCACATTAATGCTGATGATGTTGCCGCTAAGTAGCACTCCCAGATCCCATTCCGGCAGGTAAAGTCCGCAGTGGGTAAACAAATGTGGCATCAACTGCAAACGTTGGCAGTGAAAGAGAGGGAGGGGAGTGAGCAAAAGAGTTTTGTGTTGCCACCAAAAAAAAAAGAGTCTTGGTGGTTGCCAGGATAGCAAAAGCTCTGAAAATTAAGTCGCGCTTACTTTGTCTCTCTTTCTCTCTCTCTGCCTCTCTCTTTCTCGCTGCGCGACTGGCCTTCGCAGGCCATCTCACTCTCTTGGCTTTGCAATTAAATATGCACATTCTCATTAAAAGTTTGCGCCATTAATAAACGCCAACAGGGATGTAATTTAATACGGTTAAAAAGTACGACACGTGGAACCCAGAAAGCAAGACATGCAGACTGCCAGGTTGAAAGAGTCGATTCGAGTTTGAGATGGAGGCGCCCAAAAGTGGGTGGGCCTCCAGCCAGCCATCACCTACACATAGACACACACACACATACACACTCACACACACTGCATTACATTAAACATGCAGCCCTTGGAGAGTTGCCTTAACGCTCCCAAACAAAGCTCATAAAATTTGCAAATGTAAATAATTTTCTTAACGAAATTTTCACACTGCTCACTTTGCTTTTCCTTTGGCAAAAGACCACATTAAAGCTACGCCAGGCTACACGGCGCAAATTTGTCAACTGACAGGACCAGTCTCCGCACATAGCACACACATATGGCCAGTGCTTTCTAAGATGCAGCTACTCCACTATTTCCACCCACACATGCATAAATAATAAATAATTGAAAATGTCACACGAGAATTGTTCACTTCGTGTGAACTCTGCCAGCCAACAATTTGGCCTTAATATTAGAACAGACCAGGCTAGGAGTTTAGCCTTTGTATATGTATTTAGCCAAGGGGCATATTGGCTTTGTCATTTCATTTGCTACACTCACATAAAAAACAGGTTTTTAAAAAATTAACTAATTGTGAACTTTTAATATAGATTTGTCAAGGCACAGTTTCTGTAGATATTTTTACTTTTTCTTCACTGCATTTAAATAACTTGTAAAAAGTATTTATTTCTTATTTTAATTTCTTTTTTATTATGCAATTTTTCTTTTATTTTTTCGTTGGGTTTCTTTACTAAATCATTCACAATTTATTATATAATAATTATTATTTCTGTTTAATAATTTTAAATAAGTTTTACCTATTAAGGTATAAATTTTTATAGCCAATACTATACATTTTATAGATATTTAGCAGCTTGTATAAGCAATAAATATGTATAATTTATATTAGGTAAGTGTATTTAATAGTTAATAAGTTGAGTTTCCCATTCCGTCTAAGTAGTTTCTTGGAGAAACACATTAATTGCGTACAACTAGGCGCTGTGGCAAAATGTTGACAGCTCGCAGTCTTAGCTGGGTGGCGTTTTCTTGGTCCAATTCCGGCGGGAAATTAAAGTAAGAGTTTACGCTTTTTTAGCCGCAAAACACACACGCACTTCGGCCACGCACACAACAAGTTTGTTGTGTCGGAATGGTTGGAGGGGCATGCAGCGAGGTGGCGAGGTGGCGAGGAGTTGTTGCAAGAAAGAAGAGCACATGAAATTGTTGCTCATTATGTATTTATGTCAATTTCTGGGTTGCTCTTACGGATTGCGTGAGCATTTATGTGTGAGCGTGTATGTGTGTGTGTGGCATGCCGCAATGACATGTAAAACCTTTTTGGGCCTACAGTCTTCTTCTTTTTCTTTTCCTGGCTCACATCCACCTGGCCAACATTTAATGACTTTGGCTTGCTCTCTTTTGGGACGCATTTAGCGTGTAAATTTCACTGTATATTTTCGCCGTTACATTTTTACTCCTTCAGCACTCGTAAAGGTGTGTGCGTGTGTGCATATTTCAGTTATTTTTATTTTAGTGATACTTTTTACACACACGCACACACACACACACATACCATTACAGTTACACATATGTGTGAGGAAATATATGAGCACGTTTGCCTGTCGTTTTTATATTTTCGTGTATTTTTGGCATTCGATGGGGAATTTTATGTTGCTGCAACATTAAAGTTTTTTGTGAGTACTCCGTATTGTAAAGGGATTTGCTTTGTGACTGACTTGGTAACGCTGATGGCTCGGCCGCATGATGAAAATACATTTATACGGTTATTGTACAAGGCATAAATCATAAAATGCCAAAAATGAGCACAACTCACTTTGGAAGGAGCTAACCAGAAAACCCAAAAGATGATGAAACATATTCAAATAATCGTTGTTTTCCTTTCTTGTTGAAGAATATTAAATAAACTAAAGGCGGTTTATTTTTTTTTTAGTTCCAAAATAAATAGTCAAGCCTCTTAAAAAAAATAAGGGGTATAATTAAATAGAGGCGTAAAGAAAATTATATTTAAAATTTATTAATTCTAGTTTTTACGAAAATATATAAATATAATTAATGCAGATTCAATATCGAAATATATAATAATTATTTCTCTTTCTTGTTGAAGAATATTAAATAAACTAAAGTTGGTTTATTTATTTTAGTTCCACAATAAATAGTCAATAATTAGTCTCTTAAATTGGTCGCTAAAAAATTAATCAAAGGTATATTTGAATGTAGGCCTAAAGAAACTTGTTGAAAATTTTTATTTTGCATTCAATGCATATACTAATTAATCGATAATTAGAATTTTAATTGACAGTCTTGAATAAACTTTAATTGAGTACAAAATGCTGGTGGGACGCAGTTATATATTCTTATCCAGGCATTTCCTGACGCGGGGAAAGGCTTTCGCTCCAACTAAACTTATATTTAAAATTCATTAATTCTAGCTTACCCGAAAATATATAAATATAATTAATGCAGATTTAATATCGAAATATATTACATAATTTTAACAGAACAGCATATTTTACTTATTGTTAATTAGCATTATTGCAATACATTTAAATCCCCCAATTTAATCGAAAAAAGTTTACTATCTCTTATCCTCCTAATCCATGTATGTGGAACCTCTCACGTGGTTGATTATACATATGTAGTTAACTTTCAGTTTATTTATGTGAATTTATGTGTCTTGGATAATATGCGTGTTTTGGCATTGTTGTTTCGCATGCATTAAGTAAATTCATTGCTGGCAACCTGATAAATAATTGAAAAGAAAGCAAAAACTAAGCACTTGGTTGGCGAAACTCTTGGCTCTTGGAGTCCTGAGTCTTTGACTTGGGAACTACCTGTCAGACGGAGCCGGAAGATGGCATTGAGACAACGCATGAGTTTGTCTGTTTCTAAAATAAATTTACTTCCATGCCAGAAACATACAACACCCGCACACCTACACACACACACGCACACACACACACACACGCACACACACACAGTCGAGTGCACTCTGGTAACTAAATTTTGCGCTGCGTACGCGACTCAGTGGAGTGCAAAAGGCATTGGACTAACTTGGACTGACTTATTGCAAGATAAGCAGCCGAGTATGAGTTACAGGTTAATTTATTATTGAAACTAATGTTGGCAGTCCAAGTTTGGAGTTGGAGTTGAGATTGGGATTTTGGTTGGTTATTTGGGGTGACAAGGGGGACAGTGTCTTTGCAGGTGGCATGCTGACGTCGCCGGTTTTGCTGGGGCCCTTTGCCAGCTGGTAGGCTGAGCCTGAGGCGCAAATTATGAAATTCAACTTGACAAATGTCAGTGACATTAATTAAACGCTAAGATATGGCAACAGCAGTCCCGACAGCTTACCCTGCTGCCAGCTGTGCACTGTGCGAAAGGATTAAGCTCTTTAAGGGATTTAAGCGAGCGATTTGCGAACTCAACTATCCTGTACTTGTAAGCCGATTTCCCTCCCGGGATAAGTCAGCTGCCAAGTCAAATTGCGCAGCTTGTTCGGGATTCAATTGAACTTAATTTGCACACGCAAAATCAGTATTGCTCCTCCATGCATTCTCTGGTGGAGTCTTTAAGGCAACGATGCCTTAAATTAAATGCCAAACAACTTTTAAAGCGGACTTCGCTGTCCGATTCGTTTTTTATTTGTTTATTTTTTTTCTTGCTTTTTACGCACACTTTGCCAACTTCCGCTTCCGGCGGCAAGCCAAGCAAAGCAATGCAAACACAGCCGACTCTCGACTTCTTCCCTTCTGCCCCACATTTTCTGGCTGCTTTTTGTTTTTACTGGCATAAAAATCATTAAACTGATTTATATTCCGTTTGATTCCCTCGATTCCACGACTTCGCGTCATGTGTGCCTGTCGCTGAATTTTAACCGCTCTTTCCTCTCCCTCATATATATATATATATATATCCTAAGCGAAAGACCTCATATGGCATATTAGCTAATTCTTATGTGATGAACTCTTAAAGATTTCTTTTCTTGAAATAGTATTAATCTTTGCTATAAAAGCTTATCTCAATTGGAATAATATACTAAAGTATCTGTTGTTTATTCACTATATGGTATCTGAAAGTCGCTCATTCAATCTTCAATTCTTACTGCTTGTTTCTCCTTGTTCCGATGACCGAACTTGAGTTCAAGTTTGATAAAAGGGTCGCCTGACAGACCGTGCCCATGCCCATGCCCAGTTGCAGACCCATACGAAATTCGATAATTCAAGTCAATTTCGCATGTGTCGGGGTCGCTCAAGGGTTAAGTGATTTCTTTTGTTTTTCTTTTTTCTTTTTACTTTTTTTTTTGTGTGTGTGTGTGTTCATCTGCTCTTATGCTATGCATTTAGTCAACTGTAAAATAAAGTCGCATAAATAAGCGCACCAAAGCAGCAAGCGCATGAAAAATTTAAAGTTTTTCCAGGCAAATAATTTAAATATTCAACTATTGATTTTAATCAGAAGTAAGCACACTCTCCTTCATTCTCTCTCTTTCTATATATATATATCTATCTCTGTCGTTCTCCCTCTCAGTGGCTCAGTGTTGGGTAATGCGCCACAGGCTGTGACCAATATCAAAAAATTGTTGACCCAAAATGTTTGCACAGTTGTTGCCTTCAGTTTGGTTACCCAAAAAACCAGCGCAATCGACCAGCCCGTTCCCGTCCCCGTCCGCGTCCACGTCACCCCCTTCCCAATTGGCCGTCTTCTCCCTGCTGGCAAGCCGGCCACCTTGAAAGGGTTGTCGTTACTGAAATTCAATTCAATTTCGTTGAAATGTTTTATTATATGCATTTTGTTTTTGCTGTTGTTATTTTTGGTTCTGCCTGATTTTAATGTAATTGCCGGTAATAGCAAACACTTTGTATGGGCTAACAAGTTGTTGTTGCTATTGTCGTTGTTGTCGCTGAGTGTTTGTTGTTATTGCCATATTGGCGGGTACCCCTAATGTTTGTATGATAATTTCTCGTATCCCATTTATTCTTTTTCCCAAATTGAATTCCAATTTTAAATTAATTTTAATATGTTTTGGTGGCCATAGATATCGATATCAATTCGCATAAGCGCTAAAAGCAGTCGAATAAATGCGGTGATAGCTAAAATTTAAATGAACTTAAATTTATTATTGCTAGTTCGCCACGTTAGGGCTAGGATTAAATAAACATAATTATTTACAAAATATTAAAAAATATTGATACATAAATTTTTTTTAGAGTATTAGAAGTCAGAACTTTAAGAGAGTAGCTTTTCAATTGATATACAATATACGTTATCAAGTTATAAATCAACTGGACAGATTTAATTAAAATCGGATAAACTGTATTGTAATCAATTAATTTATACATTAGATCCTAGTAGATCTCCCTCGACTAGAGTATTAATTCTTGTTTAATAAGTGCCTTTAACGCTTATGCAGAGCATATAGTGAATATATATTTAATATATATATATATATATACATATACCCGTCGAGCACGTGGACAATTTCTGGTTCAAGCGGCCAAGATGGTAATCAATAATCGTCTTTGATAATTGATTTTGATGTGGCATGGAAAATGTGCGGGGAGTAGATCGAACGTAATATCTTATCAATTTGATTGTAATTGGCAACTACAACTCATATCGCATCTAAAATACTACGTCTTGTCTAGAAATATTGATTCCAAAAATACGCCCAAAACATGTGCTGCAACATGTTTTGACAATTGCAACCAATAGAATTTCAGCAAAAGACTAAAAATAGTAAAATCAAAAATGACTTTAAAGTGTTGTTACTAAACACACTACACATATTGTCTAGATAAATAAAATGATCAGTTATGTACATTTATTAAATATAACATTTAAAAAATAAACAAATACGAAGTATTTTTACTATTTGGTGAGTTTTTCGAAAAAAAACCCGCATGCCAAAATGTAAATACCCTTCCAGTCCAAAATCCAGCTTTTACTACTTAAAAGCTTATGGCTTTAATATTTATTAGCTTTTATTAAAGCAACCCATCAAGGTAAAAAACTAATTAAATAATTATTAATTACTGTATATTCCACAAGCACACATCCAGTGTTGGCAAGTTAATTTTGCGAAGATATTAAATTAATTGCAGAAAATAGAGCACCAGGCAATATCAAGGTTATACCGAGAAATATTACAACATCAGACAAATAGTATTGGTTGATATGCCGATAAGGCACCCAAAAATAGGATTCCTATCCTCCAGACGCTTATCGGCCCACTGGCGCTACCATATAAAAACGGGTACTTCAGACGACCATGTCATATGTGTAAAGAGCTTTGTGCCAAGTCTTCATATAGCTCAAGGCAACACACATAAGGAATAGCTTCTCCCACTCTCAGTCCCTTGATCATGAGAGCTCATTACGGTATGAAATGGCCAACTACCTTAGCACCTCCATCTATTCAACATTTAACACTTAACGTTCTACACTCTTACAGTCCTTGCCTGCCTGGCTCTTCTGGTGGCCACCACAAGTGCTGCCAATATAAGACCTTCGGCTGGAGATACGCAGCGATGTGCAGAGACAATAACCACCACATGTGCCCTCCCCGTGACTACCCCGTGTGCACAAACAACACCAACAACAACTACCTGCACAACACCAACAACACCAAAAACTACAACTCCCACGACACCAACAACACCTAAAACTACAACTTGCACGACACCAACAACACCTAAAACTACCACTCCCACGACACCAACAACACCTAAAACAACCACTCCCACGACACCAACAACACCTAAAACTACCACTTGCACGACACCAACAACACCAAAAACTACCACTCCCACGACAACAAAAACACCTAAAACAACCACTCCAACGACACCAACAACACCTAAAACTACAACTTGCACAACACCAACAACACCAAAAACTACAACTCCCACGACACCAACAACACCTAAAACTACCACTCCCACGACACCAACAACACCAAAAACTACCACTCCCACGACAACAAAAACACCTAAAACAACCACTCCAACGACACCAACAACACCTAAAACTACAACTTGCACAACACCAACAACACCAAAAACTACAACTCCCACGACACCAACAACACCTAAAACTACCACTCCCACGACACCAACAACACCTAAAACTCCAACTTGCACTACACCAACAACACCTAAAACTACCACTCCCACGACATCAACAACACCTAAAACTACCACTCCCACGACACCAACAACATCTAAAACTACCACTTGCGATACACCAACAACACCTAAAACTACCACTCCCACGACACCAACAACACCTAAAACTACTACTTGCACGACACCAACAACACCTAAAACTACCACTCCCACGACATCAACAACACCGAAAACTACCACTCCCACGACATCAACAACACCTAAAACTACCACTTGCACGACACCAACAACACCTAAAACTACCACTTCCACGACACCAACCACACCTAAAACTACCACTCCCACGACACCAACAACACCTAAAACTACCACTCCCACGACACCAACAACACCTAAAACTACTACTTGCACGACACCAACAACACCTAAAACTACCACTCCCACGACATCAACAACACCTAAAACTACCACTCCCACGACATCAACAACACCTAAAACTACCACCTGCACGACACCAACAACACCTAAAACTACCACTCCCACGACACCAACCACGCCTAAAACTACCACTCCCACGACACCAACAACACCTAAAACTACAACTTGCACGACACCAACAACACCTAAAACTACCAATCCCACGACACCAACAACACCTAAAACTACCACTTGCACGACACCAACAACACCTAAAACTACCACTTGCACGACACCAACAACACCTAAAACTACCACTCCCACGACACCAACAACACCTAAAACTACCACTCCCACGACACCAACAACACCTAAAACTACCACTCCCACGTCACCAACAACCCCTAAAACTACCACTTGCACGACTCCAACAACACCTAAAACTACCACTTGCACGACACCAACAACACCTAAAACGACTCCCTGCACGACACCAACAACACCTAAAACGACACCCTGCACAACACCAACAACACCTAAAACGACTCCCTGCACAACACCAACAACACCTAAAACGACTCCCTGCACGACGCCAACAACACCTAAAACGACTCCTTGCACAACGCCAACAACACCTAAAACGACTCCATGCACAACACCAACAACACCTAAAACGACTCCCTGCACGACACCAACAGCACCTAAAACGACTCCCTGCACAACACCAACAACACCTAAAACGATTCCCTGCACAACACCAACAACACCTAAAACGACTCCCTGCACGACGCCAACAACACCTAAAACGACTCCCTGCACAACGCCAACAACACCTAAAACGACTCCCTGCACAACGCCAACAACACCTAAAACGACTCCCTGCACAACACCAACAACACCTAAAACGACTCCCTGCACAACGCCATCAACAACTACATGCACAACAGCAACGACCGCATGTGTAGAAACAACAACCGTATGCGTTGTACCCGTGACTACCGCATGCCCTTCAGCAACCGGCGCTAAGGTAGGACAGTCATCGGTTCATGTGAGGCCCGCATTCAGACCGTTGCCAGAGGTGCTGGCGCAGACAATGCAAATGGCGAATTCACCAACTAAGCAATTGAACATGGAACTCTACACAAGCTATGTGTGCCGCAACAAGCCCGACGGATTCATGATGGCCTCGCTGACCAGCTGCAGTGACTACTACATCTGCCGGTACGGTAAGCCCCTCCAGGTTAGCTGCGGCGACAAGTACTTCAACGCTCTGAAGGGTATCTGCGACCTGCCCGAAAATACACGCTGCGTACAGGCTTAGAGTTTCAATGTATCGACTTATTCACCAGTTTACAAATTCTAATATTTAACTTTTAATGCTAATAATAATTGAATGGTACTTAAAGTAATACCACAGCAAATGCTAATAAAGGCAATACAAATTGAAATCCGTTTGGTTTTTTCTTACTTTTTCTGGGTTAAGAATAGTTGATTTAAAGATTAAGTTATCAGTCGAAGTCATACCGTATTCGGATCGCAAAATCTTTTTTTATTTACCAAGTTTTTCAGATCAATCATTCTAGTTATGCATTTAATTAGGCCCCTTACATTATAAGAACAAGTTAAATATTTCTTTGCGATTTATAACTACATTTTGACGTCTGCAGGTTGACCTGGGTCAGAGAACTTTTAAAAATTTGAAATCACATAAAAACTTAAGCGCAATTTGCGTGCAATTGGCCAAATATTTCGAGAATAAATTAAGAACTAAGCTATCTGGTCTTATATTTAATAATAAAAATAAAATCTTTTCTTTGTTCTGGCAGCCACATATGCAATGCTTTTAGTAGAACTGCTATGGTTATTATTCAACTTTTTTAAAATTATAAATGCATGTACATTAATTGTTTATAGAAACCGATGTTTTTAGGATGTCAAAATCCGAAAAATTCTATTGCCGTTTTTATTAATATGGTTCTTGGAATATTTACGTACATTTTGTGCCAGTAATATGTGCAATGACTAAGTGTTTCCAGAGTTGTGAAGATTTAAAGTGCGTACAATTAAATTAATTGAAAAAAAAGAGAAGTCATCGTTTAGTAGCGGCAAGTGATGTCGATAAGATAAGAAAACTTATCAAAAAAATTGAAAACACATATCGAACAGCATCCCGAGCAGCAGTCAATATCAATGTAACATGGAAAAGTATCACACTATCAGGCAAATAATATCGATTGACATGCCGATAAAGCATCCGAAAACAAGTTTTCTGTCCTCCAGATGCTTATCAGCCCACTGGCGCTACCATATAAAAACGGGTGCCTCTGGCGACCATGTCATTTGTATAAAGAGCTTTGTGCCAAATCTTCAGATAGTTGAAGGAAACACACATAAGGAATAGCTTCTCCCACTCTCAGTCCATTGATCATGAGAGCTCATTACGGTATGAAATGGCCAACTACCTTAGCACCTCCATCTATTCAACACTTAACACTTAACGTTCTACACTCTTACAGTCTTTGCCTGCCTGGCTCTTCTGGTGGCCACCACAAGTGCTGCCAATATAGGCCCTTCGGTTGGAGCCGTGAACAACCAGTTGTACCGTCGCTTTGTCTGTTTGAGTAAGATCAATGGATTCCGCGCTCTGGTCCCCGGCAGCTGTTCCAAGTACTACGAGTGCCAGAATGGTGTTGCTGTGGAAACCGCTTGCTTACGTTACTATGACCCCAAGGTCCAGGGTTGTGTCAACTACGATACCGGATGCGTTGAGATGGCGCCAACAGCAGCAATTGGTGGAGGCTCTGGTACTGCCGCGCAGCCATGTGCAGAGCCAATAACCACCACCTGTGCCCCACCCGTGACCACTCCTTGTGCACCAATAACTACCACCTGTGCCCCACCCGTGACTACCCCATGTGCACCAACAACACCTAAAACGACTCCCTGCACAACGCCAACAACACCTAAAACGACTCCCTGCACAACGCCAACAACACCTAAAACGACTCCCTGCACAACACCAACAACACCTAAAACGACTCCCTGCACAACACCAACAACACCTAAAACGACTCCCTGCACAACACCAACAACACCTAAAACGACTCCCTGCACAACGCCAACAACACCTAAAACGACTCCCTGCACAACACCAACAACACCTAAAACGACTCCCTGCACAACACCAACAACACCTAAAACGACTCCCTGCACAACGCCAACAACACCTAAAACGACTCCCTGCACAACACCAACAACACCTAAAACGACTCCCTGCACAACGCCAACAACACCTAAAACGACTCCCTGCACAACACCAACAACACCTAAAACGACTCCCTGCACAACACCAACAACACCTAAAACGACTCCCTGCACAACACCAACAACACCTAAAACGACTCCCTGCACAACACCAACAACACCTAAAACGACTCCCTGCACGACACCAACAACACCTAAAACGACTCCCTGCACAACACCAACAACACCTAAAACGACTCCCTGCACAACGCCAACAACACCTAAAACGACTCCGTGCACAACGCCAACAACACCTAAAACGCCTCCCTGCACAACACCAACAACACCTAAAACGACTCCCTGCACAACGCCAACAACACCTAAAACGACTCCCTGCACAACACCAACAACACCTAAAACGACTCCCTGCACAACACCAACAACACCTAAAACGACTCCCTGCACAACGCCAACAACACCTAAAACGACTCCCTGCACAACACCAACAACACCTAAAACGACTCCCTGCACAACGCCAACAACACCTAAAACGATTCCCTGCACAACGCCAACAACACCTAAAACGACTCCCTGCACAACACCAACAACAACTACATGCACAACACCAACGACCGCATGTGTAGAAACAACAACCGTATGCGCTGTAGAAACAACAACCGTATGCGGTGAACCCGTGACTACCGCATGCCCTTCAGCAACCGGCGCTAAGGTAGGACAGTCATCGGTTCATGTGAGGCCCGCATTCAGACCGTTGCCAGAGGTGCTGGCGCAGACAATGCAAATGGCGAATTCACCAACTAAGCAATTGAACATGGAACTCTACACAAGCTATGTGTGCCGCAACAAGCCTGACGGATTCATGATGGCCTCGCTGACCAGCTGCAGTGACTACTACATCTGCCGGTACGGTAAGCCCCTCCAGGTTAGCTGCGGCGACAAGTACTTCAACGCTCTGAAGGGTATCTGCGACCTGCCCGAAAATACAAGCTGCGTACAGCCGATGGCTTAGATTTTCACTCAATGTATCGACTTATCCACCAGATGACAATATAATATTATAATTTAATGCACATGTGTTGTGTTTATATATTAAATGCAAATGCTAATACAGGCCATAAAAATTGTAATCTAATTGTTGTTTTTCTCTTTTTGGGTATTCAATTTTGCGGCAGTCAAAACCCAATTATCTTTCTTTCTAAAACACGTGTGTTCACTTTACTTTATTAACAATCGCTCTGCTCTTCTTCTTCTGCCAGTACATAGTTGTATGTTAGGTTACAGATGTTCTGTTTATCAGATCAATCTTACTAGTTAGGCATCTTATCACTAAACGACATTATATAGTGCGTATATGTGTGACCGTCGAGGTACAAAGAATTTTTAATGTCGAGGCAATCATACCCTGTTTCAGATTTTCACCGTACATTTTTTGGCAGTGGTTACAAAAGTGGTCAACGGTTAAACCACCCCATTTTACGAAAGGTTACAGGTCAGGCCCAGAAGTTAAACAATTGAAAATCTAGTGCCAGATCGCACACAAAAAGATGAGGATGGAATGTTGCTGCTATCTTCGCACACATTCAAGAGTCATCGCAATCCGATAGCAATATGGCTGCCTCTTTCGCACACATATATAACCCTTTGTAGTCTCCTAGAAAATGTGCATATTAAAAATAAGCCTAATATACATCGGAATTTGATTTTTTTTTATTTTTCGAATGTTATTAAAAAGATTATAACGGTAAGAAAAATTTAATTCATTTTTTCATTTTAGAGCTTCTTAAGTAGATAATAATTTTGTAATATATTATAAAAAAAAATAAAATTATACAAGTTATTTCTTTCTTCTGGTAGCAAAATATGCAATGCTTTTGCTATTGTTATTATTCAACTTTTACATTAATTGTTCACATAAATCGAATATTAGGAAGTACAATATTGAATACCAGCTCACCAACACCATTTCTGTCAAATTGCCATTAAAGTCAAGTCAGCGTTTAGTTGTGCTTTATAAATAAAATATATGGGAAATTTGTTACCAGCGAATGTGACAAAATAGCCAACAAAACTGACCACAATACACTTTAAGCCAGTTTACTGAATATTATATTAAGGGATGGTTTCAGCCCGTCCATTTCTGCTTTTTTTTAATAGAGTTAGTTGCGGCCAATGTTTGTGTATTATGGGATTTGGTAACGTGTTTGGCCAATACAGCTAAACCAGCTAGCAAATAAAAAAAGCGTTGCTTTTTTTTTTGGGTGCTATTGCAACTGTTTGACAAAATAATTAAGCCCAGAGATACTTGTACATATGCCACGCCTACACCATTTAGAGACTAACGTTACTTTTATGTTAATTTTGCCGACGAAAACTTTTTCGTAGCGCAAAACCGTGAAAGGGTTTTTCAGCTTAAAAATGATGGCAGAAAATAAATAACGTGACACAGCATGAAAATTGCTGGCAAATAGGCAGCTGGAGACGTTCTGGGTGCTGGTTAAGCGCAACAGGAATGCGAACAGCAAAAGGCTAAAAAGTAAAACCAAACAAACCACCCCCCTCCCTCTACCCACCTCACACAGACACACACACACACTTCGAATACGCCATGACTTTCAGTTTCTTTGCAAAGTGAACGTCGACATTTTTCGCCGCCAGACATTTGCCACGACATATTGTTAAGGGGGAGCGGAGCGGAGCGGAGCGGAGCGGGGTCGGTCGTTGTATAGGGGCTTGTAAACAAGGTATTCTGCTTTGCTATGGGTTTAGGCCAACAGACACGTTAAGACCTGGATTTGTGCAAGCTTAGAAGATTCATACTCCTTTAAAAAAGTTTTGCCACATTTCTTTTCCATGCGCAACTATAAATCGGGCAGCCGCAATTGATCTAAAATTATTAAGCAAATTATATTATTATTATTTTTATTTTTTATTTTTATGGTTGATTTTATGTATTTAATTTTATTAATGCAAAAGATATTTATCTTATACAAAATATTACTCGTATTATCTACGAGGCTGAAATGTTGCTAACACAAAAATCCGTTGTTCAGCTTACTAATTGTCAAACATTGTTATTAGCCAAGAAAGTACGAGTTTTATTAAGCGCTATAATATCAGCATCATTCATCTGAAAAAAAAGAGAGTTTATACTTTTATTAATCAACAGCAGATACAATTCGTATTCATTACTTCTACTAGTGTTGCTGCTGTTGCTGATGTTGCTGTTGCTGCTGTTGCTGCTGTTGCTGCTGCTGTTGCTGTTGCTGCTGTTGCTGCATGCTGTGTGCTTTGCAAATTTTTATCGCATACTTTGAAGCTTGGATCCCCACAGTGAAGGGCAAATTGCTGCGAGGGCAATACGAATACCAGCGAGAAAGGCACAATTGCTGGCACTGCGGGCGGCTTTTACCGGTGCTGCTGCTAAGCTCTTCACCCGAAACAGTCAAATAAACAATGAACACAAAGCACGAGAAATTTTGTAATAAAAAAATCACATACGCAACACACAGCCAACATATGCGAAACGAATCTCGCAACTTCACCGGCGCTTTTCTTTGGCGCCTTTTATGTTGGCAACAGCAACGGCAACAACAACAACAACAACAGCAACAGCAACGGCAACCCTAAAATGAAATCCGCTTTACCTATTGCACCTACACTCGACGCGAATTCGCGCTTCAATCCCCAAAAACTGGAAAGGAATTCAAATTACGACTTTTGTTTACAATCGGACCCGAAACCACCTCCTCCTCCTTCTCCTTCTCCTCCTCCTTGTGAACGAGTTATTGAATTGCGTCCTGGCGCCACTCATCTGACGTCGCAAACCCCGGCCCCCAAACCTGCACTCCGTTTACGTCAGTAAAATTTTTATTGGCAACGCGAGGTGCTTTGTTTTGGCTGTCAAGCAATTTTCAATATGACTAGCACCCAAAATGGGCTCTACCTCAAGGCCAAGTACCCGAGCCAACAATTTGGAACGAAATATATATATATATGTATATATATATATGGAGGGACTTACCATTGTGTTAATGATTCACTTGCTGCCAGTCCAGTATACAAGTAATAACATATTCCGATTGAGTTGAGATGCAGCCGTTCCTAATTCCCTTCTAAAGCCTAGCACGTATATAATCCGAATGGCCAACAGGATGGACCCGCTGGACCATTACCTTTGGGCCCACAGGCACACGGACCACAACCTCCGCAAACACCCCAGGGTCCACAGCCATAGCTGGGGCCACAGCCATAACTGGGTCCACAGTAGCCCCAATATCCATAGCCGCCACAACCATATCCACACATCTTGAGTTAGCCCTTTTTCGTGTTGCTTATTTAAGCCAAATTTTTATAAAATTCTTAATATAGGGTAAAAACTTACCGTTGCTTCACAGAAATAGGAACGAGATAAAAATGGGTATTTTTAGCTAAATTATGTTGTTGGAATTAATTTGGAAATATAATTTTATTTTTGTGTAGTACTTTCATCTGATGTGGCTAAGACGAAAGTGTTAAAAATATTGAGACTACAAGCTCGGAGTTGCTTCAAATCGAGCTCGATAAAACTGTTAAAATAAAGGCCTACTAGATTTAATTATATGTCAAAAATAATTAATATATTTGGCAGACTTCCAGAAACCAGAATCCTCTAAATTATAATATATATATATATATATCTTGTGTAATCTTATTTGTAGAAAAAACTCTTCATAGAAAGAAATAAAGTATGTTAAAAACAATCTATAAAAATATTAATTAAGATATTACTGGAATATTACAATTTAGATGAGGATTCCCAAAAGCGTAATTAGTAAATTGGCGAATGTAATAAATTTTGTAAATATATTTTAGTAATGTTTATTTAAATAAAATTGTATATTTATATATATATTTATATCTATATTTATATATACATCTATATTATTACACTGTTGCAATGATTTACTTAGTAGTTTTCTTATAGCTTGTATTCCGCAGAGCTGTCCCGGCAGCATCCTTGTGCACAACTGTAACCAATTCAGTTGCAAGCTGATACTTGTGCATGGAGAGAGAGAGAGAGAGAGATGGGGGGCGAAGTCTACGAATAGCAAGTGAAGCAACGTGTAATTATTATACCTGAGAACTCCTTGGGGGGGCTTCCAGCAGCTAACGGTGTCAGTTCTTCTGCAGCAGCTGCAGCAGTTTTTACGACGTCATTAACCCAACAAGTAGCTTCCGTTGATGCCACTCGGCAAGAAGGTGGCATCAGCCTCGCTTAAACGGGTTACACAAAGACACTGAGTTGCACATTCTGGCAGCAGCAGCAGATGACGCCGTTGCAAAATCAGACAGTTATGCGCCAAGCAAGTATGCAATGCGAAATAGTTACTGGAAAATTGTTTTGGGGCCAGAGAGACATTTTGCCCAGCTCGTAATGCACTCCACTGGAGAGATGTGGCGCGCAGATCTAGAGAATGCCACGGTGGTATATATTTGGACATGCCATGAAGTTTACTGTAAATTCTCTTAAACGGTATCGTTGTTGGCCGATTTGGTAAGTCTTTAACAAGAAACCAGTCTTAAAGCTCTTTTAGTGACCATTCTGGCTAAATGGCCTGACAATTAGCTGATTTATTATAGCGCGACCTTCAGGTTCAGGTCTACAAATTATGTGTAATTATTTATATATCGATTTGCAATAATTTGTTGCCCTGCAGCGGCATATAATTTTTAGAATTTAACAACGTTTTCATGGAAAGTCATCTTTGCCATTTTATGGGGAAAAGTTTTACAACATTCCCAACAAATGATGTTGGCCCAATCCACTTTTTGTAACATAAAACTTGGCTAATGAGCCGCTAAGCAGCAGCCGCGTGGCAAATAAGACGCCAAAGGGTTAACACCAACTAGAACAGTAACAACAACAACAACAACAACAACAATAGCAACAGCAGCAGATGCTGTTCCATAACAATTATAAAACAAAATGCCGCAGAGCCATGAAAATCAACGACTTAGTCGCACTTGGGCAGGCACCAAGACGTAAAATTTAATAACACAATCACAAATTGGCTCTGGGTATTAAATTTATGAAATTTAAATTGAACCAAGAAAGAGCAAAAAAGCTCAAATCAAAGCCACCCACCCGCCGTGACTGTGTGGGGGGTGGGTGGGTGTTTTGATTGTGGGGGTGGTGGCCAGCACAAGGGTAACATCTGTGCATGCGCTTTTTCTTACGCCCCCCGCATTCTTCGCCTTGGAAGTCTCTGGGGATAAATTAGTGGTTTTGGTCTCTAATATAGTCATCGGGAAACGCTGTCGTCTTGCGACATTTGTCACCCCTGGTTGCCTCACTGATTTAATATTTATTTTATTAATAGAAAATTAACATAAAAAAAATTGCAGAAATATTTTGACACTTGGCACTTCGCCTGCTGGCTGGTTTGGGGTTGAATCTTGCTGTTGTTGTTGCTGTTGTTGTTGTTGTTGGCCATGCCAAGGGTGGCTTGTTATTATTTTGACACTTGCCAAACAATTGGCATGCGAAATGAAAACCCAGCTGGCTTAAAGCAGCAACACAAGCAACACAACAGAAGGTGACAAGCCAAGCAAAATTTTATTATGGAATTTTGTAAATTAAATATTTACTCGACAGCTGTGCGAAGATATTTGCGCTGTTTTGATTCAATATTCAGCTTTAAAAATAATACAATTTAATAGCTTGTCGGTTGCAATCCTTAAAATATGTCTTCAGAAATATACAAATTTTTTGATGTCTTTCGCAGACATATAATTGGATTCAATAATAATTTTAGATATTAGATTGCTTCTATCAAATACATATTCCATGGATTTTCTATCTTTACTACTATTAAATTTAATACTCTTTTCATGTGTCACCTAAATTCTTAGGTTTTCTTTCATTTAATTGCTTATTTTGATATAAATGATCAATCAAGTATGTTAATTAAAATTTTGTATATTATTTCCTAAATTTACTTTTCAATATAAGAAAATATTTACTAGTTTATGTCATGACCACAAATAGTACAAACTTTTTTTTACATTATTTTTCCATTTATTCAGCCCACTTCAGTTGCAGAGCAATTAGCTTTCATTACAGTAAGGAATCTAACCAAAATCAACAGCATTGACAATGACAATAACAGCAGCAAAAAGTGTACATTTTAAAATAAAAACAAGTACAAAAAGCAAAGAACAAATAAATGAAAATAAGAAGGGAACTCAACGAGCAGCCAGTGGAAAAGCGCGATGAACGCTAATTCAGGTAATTTGTCACTTTATTTACATTTAAAATAAATGTTGTATTTGTTGTTGTTGTTGTTGGTGGTGGTGGTGGTAGTGGTGGTGCTGCGACTTGTTGTTGTTGTTGTTGAGCGAGAATTGCGAGAAACCGAGAAAACCAATTTTCATTTTCATTTTGTGGCCAACGCAGCGCACAGAAGACAAAACAAATGAGTGACTGACGTGCGGGACGAAAGGCAGCTGCAAGAACGAAAACCCTTTATCTAAGACTCGTCCTGCCATCCTGTCGAAGTCGAAGGACACGGCCAGCAGCAGGCAAAACCAAGAAATGCGATTAACATTTGAACAGTGAGCAAAAAGGCAGCGATGCGAAGCCTTTTGTGGTGGACGGCCGGCACGTAGACTGGCGTTCCACACGGCGTATGCTTAATTTGAATGAAGTGGCAACGTTGTTAATAGCACTCC
The DNA here is from genome assembly GCA_035042365.1 of Drosophila dives. Taxonomy (NCBI): domain Eukaryota; kingdom Metazoa; phylum Arthropoda; class Insecta; order Diptera; family Drosophilidae; genus Drosophila; species Drosophila dives. The sequence goes on along the minus strand of JAWNLJ010000415.1, from coordinate 1,960,621 downwards.
GGACAACCCTTTTTAAACAGCACAGGTGCTCCGCTCTTAACGATGCTGTTTACTTTGCATTTAATGTGACAGGCTGCCAAGAAAAAGAATTAGAATGTAAACCAACACGAGAAAATGTTGGCACAGCAAACATTGTTAAAAAGAAATTGGCTAAAAAAAATGCTGCCTACATAAATGATGAGAAATGCAAAAATAACAAAGTACAAACACAGATTACACAGGTTACTATTTAATTAAAATTATACAAATATATATATATATAAATATATATATATGTTCTCCTTTAACAATTATATAAAAATTGATTTAATATATCGAGCAAAGCGCAGCGAAATAATTAAATTTCTGTATAAATATTGTTTGCAAATTACATATTTTAATTTAATCTACAAAATGTTTATTTAAATACAATTTTCAGTTAATACAATTTTTCTTCTACTTGTGTTCTTCTTAACCCATTTCAAAAAGTCTGTAATGAAAATTTCAATCAGCCGAGCGACTCAACATCACCGACATTTATGAGCAGTTTGTAACATAAATTCTAGCGAAAAGCCAAGCTCGTTCACACACACAGATACACACACACATATGTCAGAATTGTAGTCCTTGTTTGTTTCACTCCTATCCAGCTTTTTACCTGTTCTTTGCTACCTTTTGGCATTGCCACAAATAAAAATAAACACACGTGCGCTGTCTGGATCATTGCCAAAACGTGTGCTGAAGCCACGCTTCTCACATGATACCGCAAAACAATGGCAGGTGGGCGGCAAGTAAATGGGGTTAACGGGGGGTGGTGGTGGGGATGGGCGTGGTTTTTGTCAAGCCAAAGACAAAGTACCGCCACAATTATAGTTGGGCGGCAACAGCTCGCACAGAGATGGGCACATAAATATTTTAAACATGTTTACCTTGCCATATATTGTAGTCCCTACTTCCACTGCATCTCTCTCTCCCTATCTCTCTCTCTCTCTTTCTCTCTTTTGGTCTGGCATGTACTCCAGACCACGTACGCTATCAATGTCCAATCTTGGCTGACTGCTTACCACAGTTCCACATGGTATCCACACATAAAATTCAACGCAGACGCAAGATGAATTTATTTGGCCAGTTTCTGGTTTTTTTTCGTTTCCATAATTTGCTTATTTTATTTGCAATGATTTGCTTGGGCCAACTGCACTTTGCCACATCCAGTTGCCAAGTCTGGATTTTGCTACATTTCCTATGTATTTTGTTTGCTCAGCCCAATGTAAACAATACGATTAAATGGTGAACTGTATATATATATATATTCAAATAAGACTTTTGAATGGGTTATGTCACTCGTAAAACTACAAAAGGCTTGTGTCCCTCATGTGTATGCTGATACACATACACTGTTTGTGTGGATGTGTGTGTGTGTGTGTAAGCCAGGATGTCTATAATGGTGTAGTTCAGCTGCTACAGTAAGCACAATGCAGGAAATCTTATATTTATACTTTATTGAATATCATTTACTTGCTTTAAAATTAAATAAAATAAAACTAAAATAAATTTAAGTAATATAAAATATATATTTGATATAATAAAATTAGCTGTCAGCTACTCTTTAATTAGAATAATATAATTATTAATACATAATTTTTTATACACTATATATTAGCTGATCTTTTTAGTGGTAGCTCACTGTACGTCAAAGTGTGTGCATGTCTTCACTCTATTGTTTATATTGTTTTAATTAATTTCATTTTGGGACTTTCTGTAAGTAACACGCACCACAACCTCAAACCCTTGCACGAGTCCCTCCCGCCCCCCCTCTCCCTCTTCTTCTTCTTGGCCACAATTTCAAGCATCCGCGCGTTATGCTCACGTGTGCAGAAATTATACCGCTCGAAGCAGCTCTTTGAGCAACCAGCAAAATTGTTGAGTGTTGAGAGTCGAGCGTTGAGCGTTGAGCGTTGAGCTTCGACCGCAAGCCAAGTTGTGTGTGTGTGTTGTGTGTTAAGTGTTGAGCGGCTGCTGTTTTCCATTACTCCCCATTATCCGGGTGTGTGTGTCGGTCCAGACAACAGGCCTTTAGAAATGGCAGCCTCTCGTCTGTTTCCACTATGCTTGTGCAATGAAGCGTTTGGCTTTTATAACGCCAACAGTCAGTTAAGAGCCTGGGAGAGCGGACTGTACGTAGTCAGTCATTGAGAAGCTCTAAAAAGCTGCAAGAAAATTCTTAATTTACGAAAAAAATGTTACACAAAAAAAAATAATATATATATATATATATATATATATATAGAGAAGAAAACATACTAAAAACAGAAATGGAAAAACGTCTGCGTAATAAATGAAACGTAAAGGCAAAAAATGAAACTTAACAACTCGAAGTCGCGCGGGGTGGGGGACTGGGGAGGCTGGCTGGACTGGCTGACTAGAGGGTTCCGACAGTTTTTTGGTTGGGACAGACACCACTACTCCAGCAATCCGGGCACTGAAAGCTTTACGCTCCACTTGGCTGCTGCTTTGATTCTCACGGTTGGTTTTCATTTGAATGCGCCCATCCCAGCGGATGAGCCAGGAGCGCTGTTTTCTACCTGTCCTGTACCGTTCGTATCTTTTAGATACTTAGATACGTATATATTTTAATGTGCGCTTTATCAACAGCTTTAGATAGCGGCGAACTAGGGAACGTGCCCAGCTCCCAGCACCCAGCTCCCAGTACCCAGCTCCCAGTCATTTGTTAGACTTGACTGCATCGGCTGCTGCTGCTGCTGATGATGTGGGTGTGGCAGGTGTTGAACAGGTGGGCAGTTGGATAGTTGGATAGATGGGCAGCTGGTCAGCCTGTTCAGGGTTCCGTGCTGTGCTTTTGTTGCCTCGAGCGAAAGATTTTAAGTGATTTTTCTTTGACTTTTCATTTTATGGATGTCAAATTTATCTTGATTGTAAGTTTTCAGCATGTAGTTGGCAGCACTGTCAATCAACGCAAGTTGGCAGCGCTACGCACTTTAAATTCAATATTTTGGCCTTCCCATCAAGCTAACAGTCTAATAATTGTTTTAATTATTTTTTAAAAAATTTTATTATGCTTTTTAGGTATATACTGAGAGCAGTCGATAAATTATGCTTATAAAAAACCATCTTTTGTATTTTGCAGCATTTTTTCATTTCAGCTATTAAATATACAAGTTAATATATTTTTAAATTTTATAGCATATTCCAGATAGCTTGTTATCTGAGTTTGTAGCTCCTCTTTTTCCAGCTAAGACAACACAATCCGCTTTGATGTGCCTTGAAGATTGTTTCTCAAAGTCATCGACAGAGAAAAGATATGAAAGCATTTTTAGTCTATTCTATAAAAAAATAAATTCGATTGCATGAATTGTGCCAATTGTTTGCCAAGTTGGCAGCACCCTTTCTGCTTGTCTAATTAAAAATGTTGGCGCGTTTATGCCACACACAAATGGGGCAAGTTCACAGCTGGAATGGCTTGCTGTGCTTGGTGGCTGGTGTGTGATGGCTTGCAAAGCCGTTTGCTGTCAGAACTGTCACAAAAAAGACATTTTGCTGCCTAATTACAAATTCAAATTAAATCACAAGTAATTAGCTGAAAGTCAAAGCCAAAGTTAACAACAACAATGCGAAAGGTGCTCGGGTTTTGGAATTTGACAGCATTTTATGAATTACAAACGATATGAAATGTGCCCAAATGGTTTGTTTGTTGTTTGGCCTCTTCAAATGGGGCGTGACAACCGTCCACCCATCGGTGGGTGCTGTGCCAAAATGAAAGACATTAAAAATGACAACAGGCAACAGAAATGTGCCGGCAAAGGGAAACAAAATGACAAAACCAGCGAAACATTAAAATACATTTTTAATGTTGATGTGTTTTGTATGGTGGGCGTGTGTGGCAAGTGTGTGCCCACCTGCCACGCCTACATCTGTGTGGGTCTTCCACAATTTAGGCGCGTATATACAATTTTTGCATGGAGATGTCTCCGGCTAGCAGCCAGCCAACATCCGCACTCCCTCCCCCTTACGCTCATACGTTAGAATTGTAATCAAAATAATTAATTTTATTGTGATTTCGCTGAATGTTAATCAACAAACTCGCAATAGAAAACAACAACAATTTTGGGTGGAAGCGATTTTTAGGATTTCACATCTTGTTGGCTTTTGAATTATTTTTATGACTTCCATTTTAATGGTTTTTAATTTCCAGTTTTAACATATCAAGAGGCACATAAAAAATATTTTTCCGCTTTCAGTAGTCTTTAATTACCTCAATTTATAAGATTAATATTATAAAAATAATGGAATATTTTTTCGTATCTTTTAAAAATGCATTATACATTATAATTTCATTTCTTTTTAGTCTTTCTTTAACAAGATATATTTGAAACGGAGATTCGATTTTTTATAATTACGCAATTTAATGCTGATCCTCAAAATGTGATTATAACTGTGTTGGAAAAATCATCTTAAAGTTATTTCTGAATTGCGGAATTGATACAATTTTCTCTTTGATATTTCAATGTTTATTAAATAAATATTTTTACTTTTACACCTATTTTAAATGATACATTTTTAAAATAGATGGCTTTGAATATTGAGCAATTATTTCACACTAAGTAGGCTCTGCAAATATTTCACAACACTTTATTTTGACAGTTGCCAAATACACACACAAAAATTGCTATAAATATTGTAGACTGCTGAAATTAACAAAGGGGAAAAAAAATGAATAAAGCTTTTTGTCAAAGAGTTGGTTTCGCGAGTTTGTTGGACGAATTGGAGGAGAACAGCGGTAAGCTTGTCGCCCATTTGGGCAACCCCAACATGCCGGACATGGGTGCCTGCCTGAAAAGGAGTCTTCCGTACACAGATGCCGACGAACAACCTGCCGCCAAACGTGTGAAAAATTCGGAAGTACCGCTCCACGAGATGTTCCTTTCGACGCCGCAGGCTTCGTCGATGCCAATGATCGAACCACATGAGGATCATTTAGATCCACAGCAAACTCTTCGCAATCCGTTCTATTGCCCGATTTGTATGGAGGAGGGCGTCCCGCCTTACACCGTCAATGATCAGCATTATCGATACATGGACAACAATGAACTGCCCAACATCCTCCAGGGGGAAGGGCTTTTACGAGAGGCCAATTCCAACATTCACATCGAACCTATGTAAGCATGCTGAAATGAGCTGAACTGTGTCTCGCGTCCTTGTTAATTTTTTGCACTATTTTTCTTACAGGGACTGGGATGTTGAAATTGTGCCGCCCTCTCGCCGCTGCTGCCGTCCCAATTTATTCGGGAGCTCCCTTTAACTTTGCAGCCTAAACTAAACATCTGCTTTTAATTATGATAAGCATGCAACATGTATGTGAACAAGTGGGGAGGGGGTGTGGGGCGAATTGCTGTCTCACAAATCAACGCCAACATTAATTTTCATGTATTTTATTTAATCACAAGCGCCGCAGCTGTTGCACAAATTGTAGCCTTTAATTGCTATTAAAAGTCTTTGGCATTTACCATATGTCAACAGCAAAAAAATGTTTTATCTTTAAACTGAAATGGGTACTGAAAAAAGCATAGCGCCTAGCATGTGAATTCTTTGTGATTATGGAATGCTTACAATGAGGAAGATAAACTGTTTGCTCAAATGCCAAAAACTGGGCATTCTTTGGTCACATTTATGCATTTCGTGAAATTCTGCTTCTTATCCAGTTCTATATTCTGATCAGAATTATAAGTGATGACTTAATACCAAAGTCGTTAAAAATATATAAATAGCTCAATTTAATTTTCTTATACAATTTCATAAGGTGTCTTTTAACTACGTTTAAACATTGGTTTGCTATTTTGCTTCTATAATGAGATTCCACAATTTTTGCAATCATTGTTGGACCATTAAACATTTTATTATATCCACATTTAATTTATACATACTTTCATATTTTTCAATTTAAATTGAATTTCTCGCTTTTCATTGTAAGCAATACAGTTTTATTTTTAAATAAAATTTTTATTTTTTAAATCGTTTTAGTAAACTGTGAACTGTTTTTTAGTCCACCTTAAATAACAAAATATATGCAAAAACATTATATTCTTATAATCGCAGTAATTAATTTTATTAATTAAATAAATTTAGAAATAGCAATATTAAATAGTGTAGATTAAATTGGTGCCAGCAATCGTGGTTATACTAATTATATAAATAAATTTTTTTAGTAAATGTTAAATTGATAAATTATAAAAAATAATTAAATTTATTAAGTGAAATTTTTAAATTTAGATTTCTTATTAAAAATTAATTTAGTCGTCAGCTGATGTCGCTGAGAATACAAATTATAATTTTGTGTATTCTAAATTGAGAAAGTTATTTTTTTTAGGAAAGATACATTGGAAAATGTTTTTATATGGTGACTATATCTTTTGCTTATTGTCATGTGGCAGTTCTGCTCGTTCTCCCCTCGTTTAGTGCTTGTTCTTTTTGCCATAAGCCTTGCATAACTTAAGGCGCAACAGGAAATGAATGAACACGCCCCCACCCCACCCCCCGACGGGCTTACCAAGCGAAACCAAACGGAACCAAACGAAACAATATGAAACGAAGCGCAAGCGAGAAAAATGTTTGCCATGGCACAGTTTTTCCATGTACTTAGCACCCATTCCAACCAACGCCTGGGAGTGGGAGAGAGTGAGCTATAGGGGCGGAGGAATAACGGTAGGAGGGCGGGGGTGGCATATCCAAAAAACACAAATTGCTCCTGTAATATCAATTTAAAGCAACGCTCCAAAAATAACGCCTTAAGTTATGCAAATGTTTTGTGTTGCGGCGGGAAAACAGCTGAAAAATTGATGAAAATATAACATAAAAATAAAAATTTTCAGCTCGGCTGCCATTTGATTTTTTTTTTTTTTTAGCCTTTTATTACTTTTATGGATGATTTTAATTTGCAAATCAATTTTAATTAACTGCAGAATTTTTAACAACTTAAACTTGTAGCTGACACAAGAACATTTCTGCACATCAAATTAATTTTGAAATACACAAAAAACAAAAACTGCAACAAAAAATAAAAAAAAAAATTAAATATGTAAGAGAAAACTGATAAAATACCTGAGCCAGTGAAGGGTCTGAGTAAAAAGTGTGCGCGATGAGTTCAAACAGTTCAAGCAGCCGCCCAGCATAACTTTCTTTTTGCAGAAATAACTTTCTTAATATTTTGTTTAATATATATATGTATATATATATACATATATATATGTATGTAATAATAACGCATGTACATTTTGGCATGGCCTTTGCCTGCTTTCGCCTGTTGTCTTCGCATATTCATCTTTATCTGTATATTTTTGCTGTGCTTCCTATGCCATATTTCCTTTGAACTTTATCTTTGTTGTTTGCCGTTTGTTATTGCTATTTTCATATATAGCACAACAAACATTCTCAACTTTTTCCGCTCAAGTTTATGCAAAGCATTTCAAGTCCGACCACCAGACCTTACCCCTCTTCCACCTCACCCAACCAACACATGCAAAGTTTACCCTGAAAATAAAAAGAAAAAAAAAAACCAAAATGAGGGCGCCAAAACTTTCTGTTACCTTTAAACAAATTGTCCCTTTTTGTGGGCTTTGTGTGTGTGAGTCACTGTGTGTGTGTTTGTTGTCGTGTGTGTGTGTGTGTGTTTCGACATCAGCAACAACAACAAACAAAACTCAACAGAAACAACTAGAAAAGCGCATTACAAAAACCCGGCTAAGCAGGATATGCGCACTTTCAGCTTGTGTTGGTTTTACTGTTGTGCTAGTGTGTGTGTGTGTGTGGAATTATGCTTGCCATATTTCCGTTGATGTTTCTACTCAAAACTTAGCCAAGTTTTCTTTGGTGCTATTTTGTTTTATTTAGGCATTTTTAAGTTTTTCTTACCTATGGACCAAATTTTCTAAACAGTTGACGTTAATGCGTTCAACTTATCAGATACTCTATTTGCGGGAAAGAGTATATTCACTTTTACATTCTGATGATTTAAATGTATATTAAAAGATATTCAAAGATATTACAGGCCTTAAAATAATTTACATCTTTATGTGAATATTGCAATGCTTTTACAGCAAGCGAATATTTTTATTATCTGAGCATTACAGTACTAATTTAATAATTAATATATATATATAATCACTAAAAAAGTAAATTTTATAAATATAATTATTATTTATAAATATTAAATTTAACAAGAAGTGTTTGACTATTTTTTTCATTTTAATATCGCCTTATTTATTATATAATTTTTATTAAATTTATTCCTTTTCATTTTGTATATGCCTTTTAAAATTTTTGACACATTTTCATCAATGATTTACTTTGATCATCTGAAAATTAAGTAATTACAGTGTTTCAATTATTTTGACATACAAATTGTAGGTTTTCAGATTAGTTTTAAAAAGAGGATATTTAATAACATAAGGAAAATGGCATTATATTTTTATAACTTGGAGCAGTATGTATTTCAGTCGCTGTCTTTCAGCTGTCCAAAGTAAAAACACTTTTCTCACATATTTTGATTTTACTTATACCAATATTGTGCTTTATATGTGAATATATGGAATGTATTTTTATGCGGTCAATTGTCAAGCTAACTTTCTAACTTGAAATGGGTAGAAAGATAGATGGAAAAAGTTATGCAGGCGTTTGGCCTCGATGGCTTAAACAAAAATCACAGTTTCGCTTTGATAAACCAATATGCCTTCACGGAATATATAAACAATTGTGCAACAACACGATTTGCCTTTGGATTGGTAGGTTTATGTGCTTGACCGACTTTTTCATGCATTTTTTGTTGGCTTTGGGCAAAAGCAAAAAGGCAAAAAGCTCAAAGCGAAAAATCAAGTAGCCGACGTGTGTGCTCAGCTATTATTAAAAATGCAATGCTATTAATATAAAATAACACACAGAGCCCGCTCAAAGTGAGTGTGTAATAAAGACAAAAAACCAAATGTGAAAGAGAAAGGGCACAAAGAGAGAAAAAGAGAGAGAGGGAGAACTGCACAGTTGCTGGACTACGTTTGGATTAAAACAACAATTAAATTCGCATAAAACAAAATATCCTGCGGTTCTTTTTATGTGTACGCTTGTAAAATAAATCCTTTGGCTAATGGGAGCCACATACACTCGCACACACACACACACAGACACACACAAACACACACATCCACTTTCACTCTATCGCGTTCACATGTTTTCAGCATTTGTAAAAGCTGCAAGTGCCACAAGCTCGACTAAAGCTGCTCACAGCAGGCGGTGCCTTTGCCCCGAAATGGAGGGGAGGGAAACACAAAAAATATAACAGCGAAATGAACTGAAAACGCTGCAAGGACAAACGGACAATGCAACACAGTCAAAAAGATAGATAGAAGGGGGGAAGAGGGAAAGCAGAGGTTGCATGTTCTAATGAACAAAATATGCATGCGAATAAGCAGTTGGTGCGTGGTTCTTTAGAGCGGTGAGGAGAGGGGGCTACGCAGGTACCACGTGAAATATGAATCCTTGGTGTGTGATTAAGCGTAAATCTTCTTTTCGTGTCTCTCGTAATACGAAAATGTCTGAAGCTCACTCAAATCCCATATTGCTGAGGCAGAGTCATGCGAGTAAATTTTTAAAATGAAGTGAATACAATTTCTGGAATCTTAATTCTTTTAATTTTCCAAGCAAGAATTGTGCATTATTAATGCAGTTTTATGAACTTTGACATTAATTGAGAGAGTTAGTAATTTTTAATTTTCTCCTTCTAGCCGGGGAATAAGTTGGAATAACTGATTTAAAATTGATTAAGAATCCGCCATGGCAATCCCAAACGAAATGGTTTTTTTACTGGATTTTTTAGCCTGTACTGCAACCATTTAAGCCAGAATTCTCAAATTAATTCGTAGTTAAATTGCAATATTTATTTATGTATTCTGTCTGAAAATTAACTTGCACTTTTCTGAATGGATGAACATACTTTTTTAGCTGTTCTCCTTTGACACAGTATTGTTGCCTGAAAGAAACATTTAATATTGTAATCTGAATGTTATATTTAGATTAAATGTAGCTAATTCATTTATTTAATAAATTTACCATTGGTTAGTAAATGGTTTATCGATTACAGTTATCAAATCCGAAAAAATTCTTTTGTCATCTGACAAAGCATGCAAAATGAGAATTGTACAAAAAATAAATGCAATCGCAATTTTCATTACAAAGAGATAAATTCCAAGAACTGGTTGACAATTCATTTTAATGTGCATTTAAGTAAATAATTGAAATTTATTGCGCCTCGACTGGAAGGCTATTTAAACTTACTCCAGCTTAGTAAAGCCATGCATATATATATATATATATATATATATTTTTTTTTTATATATATATAATTGTAGCCAGTCAGAGTTCATTACAATGCAGCTCAATTAAATGATTGTCATGTGGCAAGTGATTTAAAGATGCAATTGAATGCAATTTCACAATTCAACAGCTTACAAAGATATGCAAACACACGCACACACTCGCACACACACTCGCACACACACACACGTGTGTATATTGGTTCACTTCAAAGGCGGACAAAGGCTTAGCCGCTCTCCGAACCACATCGGCACAAAGGCTTCTCTTTGAGATGAGTTCTTCACATGCTACGCACAATTACCACGACAAAGGAAAGTTTCGGCAGTCGCTTTTCCAACTGACTTTTCACTGCGTTGTTGTTATTGTTTGGTTGAGTTATTTTTTTTTTAACAGGCTTTTGCTCTTTCTATGTTTTTTTTATTTATTTTCTTTTTTTTTGGCTAATTAAGGTCACGTGACCTGGCTGCAAAGAGGAGGGCCGACAGACTCGCAGTCTCGTTGCGTCTTTTGTGCATGCGCATGGAAAATGTTTGTTCGCATCAAATGCAGCCCAACAGCTCACCGCCTCACCGCTCCCCCTTCTCGACCAACTAACCACTCACCACTCCTTTCAAGTGGGCTACACTAAAAGAAATGCGACGCATGCCTTACGCACATTTGCGCACAGACGACGAGCAAACTGGCCCCCCTACGAAAATTATCATGCGCCAAAATCAAGACTCCCCTTCCTCCACCTCATCTGACAGCATCGCCTGCCATGTTCAAAGCAAAGTTTTTGCCTGGGAAAAAAATTAAGCAAACTTAACAGAGAAAATTACGCACACGAATTGCGCTGGACAATAAAAAAAGCCAAAGCACAAAAAAACACAAAAAAAAAAACGGTGAACGAACGGCAAATAAATTATGAACAGTGGGTGGCTAGCAGTTTGCGGGATTACCGCAGCTGTGGGGGGGCGGAGGGGGGTTGGCATTTACTTGTGCGTCTAATTTGTTGGAAAATTAGTTTGTGTATTTTGTGCGTGTAATTTCCATGCAAGTTTTCGCTTCAGTCGACGTCTGCAGTTGATTTTGATTGAAATACGCAAAAAATGGCAGCTACTAACTGGAGTAAGGAGCGGAAGTTGGGGGGTGGTTGGGTTAGCTAGTTTTGGTATTTTTGGGGTAGCAGTTATGACAATGTCTGTTTTTTTTTTGACCCAACACAAAGTGGTTACAACTTTAGCACAATGCGGGAGAACATTGCGAAAGAATATAGATATCGATAGATGGGTAGTCAGATAGGTAGATGGATAGGTAGATAGATAGGTAGATAGATAGGTATATAGATAGGTATATAGATAGGTATATAGATAGGTATATAGATAGATATATAGATAGGTATATAGATAGGTATATAGATAGGTATATAGATAGGTAGATAGATAGGTAGATACATATAAACCTCAGTTACGGAAATGAAATAAAAAAAATATAATAACAATTTATCACAAAAAGTGGTTAGGTTTGTTGCCAAATTTACATTAAAACTATTTTATAGAAATAAAAAAATTACAAAGAGTTAAACATGTTTATATAACAAAAAATAACAAATTCGAACTTTATAATCACAAAAATAATTCTCAATATTACGTATCATCCGTGCTTTTGTAATTCATAAGTATTTGCGATTCATTTATGAATAATCCAAAAAGTTTATAATTATCACAGCCAGAATAATTATAGAAAGAGATACTTGGCCATATCATATTAAAAGATCTTTGTCTAAATTGTCTAAGTGCTTTGAATTTATATATATTTAAAACTGAATATATATTCAAATTAAAAACTTTCTATCAGTGCTGAGAGCGTTAATAGATAGGTAGATACAGTTAGGGTAATTTAATAAAAAAAAAATATAATAACAATTTATTACAATAAGTGTAAAGTTTGTGGCCATATCTACATTAAAGCTACTTTATAGAAATTAAAAAATAAGGATTTAAACATATTTTATATGAAAATAATTAACAAAAACTAATATTAGCTTTGAGCAACTTGATTTAATAATCACAAAAAATAATATACAATATTACGTATCATCCGCGCTTTTAAAATTCTTCAGTATTGCCAAATCATCTATGAATAATCCGATAAGTTTATTATTATCAAAGCCAGGATTATTATAGAATAAGATAATTCCCCATATCAAATTAAAAGATCTTTGTCTAAATGCCTTAAATAATATCTGAAACTGAATATATATTCAAATTAAAAACTTTCTATCAGTGCTGAGAATGTTTTATAAGCTAAACTGCGATTTATCAGAGCAAATCCAGCATAAAATTTAATTTAAAATCTGATTTAGTTGATCTCAGTTAATTTCGAGAAGCTTCAACTTGTTATTGCACAGACACGTTTCTGCTCGGCTTTGATGATGTCTCAGTGTGCCACGCCCACCTGCTAGTCGCTGCGGATATGCAGTTTAATGAATGTTGAACCAAGCTGTGCGGCAACACAGCCGCATCCCTTGCCCCAACGAGTGCATCATCAGCCACATCAACGGAATCCAAGTTGGCGCTGCAGTTGGACTTGGAGTCGGCGTCGTAATCATGACGATCTTCCATGGTAAATTGCATGCACGCCTTTTTAACCCAAATATGATGTGCCCCCTCCCCGTCTCCCGCCCCTTATTCGTTCCGTTGATTGCCGGGCAGCGATAAGCGGTGCACCGCGTGCTTTTATTATGATGGTTGGTTAAGGCCAACGGGGAAAGGGGGCAACGAGTTGCCGCATGGATTAATGAGTCGCGATCTGGCAGCGGCCGGGAAAAACGTTTACGTGACTGAATTTTCAATTATTTTTTATTGCACTCGCTCCGGCTGAAAAGATGTTTGCTGGCCGCCTTTAATTGCAGGAAGTTGCATTTTGAATGTGCAATTTATTAAGAAATTATTTATTGTTCAATGAAATTGATTTTGAAAGTCGCGTGACAAGAAGTTTGGCATTGTGTGTGGCAGGCAGTGAGGCAGTCAGCGAGGCAGGCTTGCAGGCAGGCATCTAAGTTGCAGCTGCCTGGCTCTTTCCACATAATTAGGCAACATTGCTGCAACGAACGATCTTGCCGCGATCTAGCTGGGAACGTGCCACATTTAAGGCCTTTCCACATGACTTCTAACACCTTATCTCCGCACACGATCTGCTGCCTGCATTTGGCCAAGCTGCCGTTTCGATTTCCTGCCACACCCACATTGCCACGTTTGCTTTTTCGCTGGCAATTAATTTGATTTGATGGCCAGGCTGGCATCCCGAGCAGGGCTGCTGAATTTCTGCTGCGGTTCTCTAGCTCATTGCCTGTTTTCAAAGTGCCATCAGCTTGCGAGTTGCAAGTTGCAAGTTGTGAGTTGCAAGCATAGCATCGCATCGCATCGGCATTGAGTAATTGAGTGCTTTGATCTTTAGGCCCAGGGTGACGCCGGCGGCATGCAGGGCATTTCCCTAAAAATAGGCACCTCTGTCAGGGCCTGTCACTTTGAAGTGCACTCATATGCACAAATATATGTAAATTCTTCAATGTTTAATTAAAAATGCGACTTTCCAAAACAGACTGGCGGCAAAGTGGCAAAAGTTGCCGTCAAGAAGTTTTGCTATTTGTTAATCAGCCAATTTCGAGCCAAGTTAACTGACTAATTTGTTAATTTTATTATAAGTACTAATTTGAAGTAAACTTTTAACATGAAATTTAAATACAAATTAAAAGTTTTTAAATGAAAATATAATAATTTAAAATAAATAATTTAAACAAATTGTTTGTTATCCCAAAAACAATCAATAAATCTGCAAAAAATAAAGTTATTAAGAAGTTGTACTAATATTATTTAATTTATAGTTCCGCTGCTCATCTGCTAAAATTTGGTTAGCAATTGGCAACACCTCAAAGAAGCCGCTTCTGTTGCAACAAGGGGTGGAGGGGGGGAGGCAGGTCGCACGCTATCTTGGCTTATGCGGATCATTAATCAAATTAAATTGCATGTGAATTACGATGAGAATTTGTATCGGTCACTGCGTCCGCAACTAGGCAGCGGTGCGTGTGGTTGGTTGGGTGGGTGGGTTGCTTGGGTGGGTGGGTTGCTTGGGTGGGTGGGTTTGTTCGGATGGTGCGTGTGCAGCCAGCCAAAAAGATTCAGCGACAAAGCACTCAGCTGTTGAAGTCTTGGCCAATGTGGGTGCGTTTAGAGTTCAGCTGCGTAACGAGACAAATATTAATATTAAGCACAATTTTGAGATTTAAAGCTTTCAGTCTAATTGAAAGATGATATAGAAAATATTTAAATTATTACTATTAAATTAAGTTGTAGTTGTTGTTAAATTAAGTTGAAGTAGTTGAAAGATGATATACAAAATACTTAAGTTATTACTAAATTAAATCGAGTTGTAGTAGTTGAATGAGAAAATACAAAATACTTAAATTATTATTATTAAATTAAGTTGTAGTAGTTGAAAGATGATATAGAAAATACTTAAATTATTATTAAATTAAATTGTGAGGTGTCAGCTGTTTGTTACCCTTATTCAACTATAATCAGAGCATATTTGTAAGTCAAAATATTTGGAGACCCATTTGTGTTCGATTTAATCAAAACAATATTATATAAATTAAAAAAAAGCTTAAATTAACAAACTTTTAATATGTAAAATCATATTTACCTACCAAATTCTTAGGCAATCCTAACACTTAAAACAACTAAGTAAAATTAGCATTTGATCTTGGAATAGTTAAGCACATTTTTTTCTACTTGAATTAAACTTTTATTTTAAATAAAATAAAAATAATTTAACTTAAAATATATGTACGATATATATGTTCATAGTTCACATTAAGAGCAATGCGTCATCGCTGGATGCAATATTGTCAGAATATCGGCTTAGTATTGAACGGGGCGTGGCAAGGGCAGCAGGGGAGTTTCTCTGTGTTAAATGACAAATTACATGTTTTACATGCAAAACACAGCAAGCGGCAAGTGGCAAGTGGCAAGTGGCAGCCATGGCAACATAATCGATGAGCTGAGCGCGTGTCTGGCGGGCGTTGAGGAGCTGCGCATCAAAAAAAAAAAAGTGCCCAAGATGAGAAAACCCAACTGCAGGTTGACAGAGTGCCGCCAACAGAAGTCGTATAGGGCAACAAGCAGAAGGCGGGCGGGCGGGTGTAATTGAGCATAAGAAGCCAAGCAACGAGCACATTGGCGCCACCTGTCGTTGGGTGTGCGTATGTGCGTTTTGTGTGTGTGTGTGAAAGCTTAAATTGATTGCATTAATGATACAAAGTTGTTGCTACTTCTGCAGCTGCTGCTGCTGCTGTTGTTGTTGCTGTTGTTGGATGCAATTAAATGGATGCAGTGAAAGCAGTTAACGATTTGCCAAGATTCATTGAGTGTCTCGTGGCAAGGAGACATGACAGAAGTCGCAACACAAGCAATTAACAATTTAGAGAGCAAAACAAACACTTTGATACAATAATATTGAAGAACGATGTAGTATTTTTACTATATAACTAACTATGACTTATATACATAGTTATTTAAATTGTTTCAAAATATTTTATTGTTTAAAAATATTTGAGCGAAAATCCTTTCCCCGCGTCAGGAAATGCCTGGATAAGAAAACAAAACTCAGTCCCACAAGCGTTGTGTACTCAATTAAAGTTTATTCAAGACTGTCTATTTTATATTACAAATATCAATTACAAAGAGTCTTAACATATGTATTGATGCACGGTTGCATTGCATGTAAAATAACATAATTTTTAGCAAAACATATTAATTTTAATTGTTTAAAAATATTGCTCATAACTTGGAAACCAAAATTTGGTGAGTCAATTTAAATACTTCGAACTTATGCATCTCATCAGAAATTGAAGCAAAAATGCAGCAAGTCTCCTTTCTATAATTTTAAAAATTATATCGCAAGGATTGACTAGGATTGAATAGAGCAATTGGAATTATAGTTTACAACTTGAGACTTCAATTATTTTAACACATGCGAATTCGATAGTCAATATCAATAAAGTATGTGAAATGACAGTATTAATTTAGTTACTTTGTTAGAATAAGATAATTATTAAAATGCAGCTTACAAAAAAAATAAATAAAATGAATGAAATGAAAAAAACAGCTTAAAGAAAATGTGAATAGTAAAATTGATATTTTAACCGCGTAATGTTCCTTATTAGTAAATAATATATAAAATTTATTTTATACATTATATATATTATGTTATATTTATATTATATATATTATATACATTATATATATTTATACTTTAAACTTATCCAATTTTCTGGCTTCGTAATGGCATAAAAGTGTGGGCTCTAAATTTCAGTGCAATTGACAAGGCTCTTGCAAAATCTTCACACACGCCAACTTCGAAATAATTTCGACGCCACGCCACATAATCGGAGGCAAACATCGCTGCTCTTGACCCCCTTGACCCCCTTGCACCACTCCTCCAGCTGTTCATTCAGAGTGGAGGCATCTCAAGACTGCAAGGCATGCAGTGTAAACAGCGGGTGCCGATTTTTGTTGTTGTTTTTTTGTGTGTGTTGTCAAAACATGCCTAGGGAACTTGGGAAGGAGTGGTGTGTGTGGAGTGTAGGGGACGTGCACCACATGCTGGCAGTGGCCTGTACTCATAAATTGCCGCTATCTGCGGATCTGTTGCTGTATCTGTTATGGCTTGGGCTTTGTAAAATATGCTGCTAATTGAATTGAATTGAACTCGTGCACAGTTCGATGAGCCGAGATATTCATGTGATTCACGACGGATTCGGCGGGGGGGTGGAGTCAAGCCTGCCAAATGAAGTGCTTGGTAAGTGCCAAGCCCTGAATGTCTATGCCAATTTTTAGCGACATCACACAATGCCCGAGATCCACAGTTGACTTTGGCAAGTGGAATTCCCCAGGGGAGGCTCTGCTCGCATCGTTCTCAACCAATTAAACCAGTTTCCTGTCACCGTCGCTCGTTTCGCGGAAACTTTGTTTTATTTTTTGCTGCTCTCGATCATTTGATTGCACGCTGATGAAATAACAAGACCCAGATCCACTCACAGTTCGCCCTCATAATCAAAAAGACTCGGAGTCAGGCAAAAACCAAGACACTTAAAAAAACGAAGAAATAATTTCTATGTTGGACATTAAATACCCTTTGCAGAAATGTGGATGAGGTATGAGAAATGTCCAGCAAATTACTTTAAAACAACTCAAATCTTCTGGTAGTCCTTTGCTCATACTTATTCCTAATAATTATTTGATAAAAATTGTCAGCACATTTTTACAGAGAAAATGCTGATACTTTTGCAAGGGTATATAAAATAAAATAAAGAAAATAAACCTGAAATGAATTTAACGCAAAACGTGCGAATGTTTACTGTGAACAAAACGACAAACGCGAAAAAAACAACCATTCCCACTCCCAATTGGCTCTGGTTCCTGATCCCTAAACGAGTCTCAGCTCCCGAAGGCAGTGTGAGAAGCAGACGCCCCGAGGCATAATTGGGCGGACAGCTGGACAAGCAAACTTCGATGCGAATCTGTTGAGCGTGAAAATGAACTGCTGGTTTTTAAGTAAATATTAAAATTTGGATTTAAAAAGTTTACAATAAATAAACAAGAAACAAAATGAAATAGGAGATAAATTTTTCTTGTAATATCAATGTATATTCTATGTGGAATAACATATTTTCTAATTTGGGTAATTACTGTTTAAACAAATTTCTTTCTTTGGCAGAAATTATTTATTGCCCATTTAAACTTAATTTTCTACGGCTGAATAAATTGATAAATAAAAAGACGACCTTTATAAGCTATAAACATGAATTTTACTATTTTTAAAGTTGAAGCTCTAGTAGGTAAAAAGTAATTTAAATTGATATAATAAATTACAATTTCTCATTTATTATCTACTTATTTTTACAGACTAATTTATCTGATTTATAAAAAATATGTGATAACTTTTATATAATTAAATTACACCAATTAAAGATTTCAAAAAGTCGGTTCTTTATCTTTATTTTTTTTTCAACAACGATGATCTAAATTTTGATCAAGCATCTCCGTTTTCAATTCCTGAGCTGCAGTTTCACCCGCTCTATTCTGACACTTGACACAGCATGGAGGGAGGAGGAGTGCAGAAGGAAGACGGCAGCGTGGTCGTGGCTGCATCTATATATTTATATTGTGCAGCACAACTGACAGTCTCTGTCCAAAATGGTGGCAAGTTGTTGCTACATTTTATTTTCAACAAAATAAAAAAAAACACCGACGACATCCAGTTTGATTCCCAACTTGTCCTTTGTTTTATATAGTTTTTTTTGTTGTTTCTGCTTCTTTTTTGTGTTGGTTTTTTGGATGCTTTTCTCGCTGTGGTACTTGCGACGAAATTGAAAATGCATTTTTAATGATTTGTTGCTGTGCGCTGCATGTGAAAATATCACGGATGGTGCATCAATTGATGAGCTATGTGGGTTGCAGTTGCAATGACCCCAACAAAAAACAGTCGGAGAAATGCATGCAACGCGACTCGAACTGATCACCAGACACTGAGTCATCGCTATACACGCAAACCAAGTCTTTCATTTCCAAGAAACGCTTTGCGCTGTCAGCAATCGACAAACACAACAAAAGGTATTGGCAATTTATGGCCAAAGATTAATGCCAAAGTGGGGCACTTAAAGACCAAAAAAAAAGATCCGAACAATGAGGATCGTTCACTCGGTGTCGAAAAAAGTCACGAATCTCACATGAAATGCACCAGAAAAAATATAGCAAATTGAAAGGGAAAAAGTAAGTTTAGGCAGTTGTCCTCGAATTGCCAAATAATAAATACTCTGGCAGGCATATCCATAGTAATCTAAAAGATCATCAGATTATCAGCTATTACTTGTTTTTTAAAAAATAAAAAATAATTTGACTTACGATGTGTGTGCCTAGTAAAAATATTTTATATTATATATTTTATTTTATATTATTTTATTTCAAAAATATTTTTTATTGAGAGGGATATGTCATCGCTGAATGCAATATTGTCAGAATATCGGCTTAGTATTGATCGGGGCGTGGCAAGGGCAGCAGGGGAGATTCTCTATGTTAAATGACAAATTACATGTTTTACATGCAAAACACAGCAAGTGGCAAGTCGCAAGTGGCAAGTGGCAGCCATGGCAACATAATCGATGAGCTGAGCGCGTGTCTGGCGAGCGTTGAGGAGCTGCGCATCAAAAAAAAGGAACTTAGATAATATTTTTACAAACTGTTTAAATTTATAAACAACAATATAAAATGATATAAAAGTAACTTCAAAGCTGATGCAATTTGGTGACAAAACAATAAGTATAAAATTACAAAAATGTTTGGTTATTTTAGTAGAATTTTTCCACCTACAAATGAGTATTGCCAAAGTTATTTGATAACTTTATAGTTAATATGAAATATTAAAATGGTTATTTTCAACAAACTAAAATTGATGAAAAGTGAGGGAGATAGTCAGAGTGCTTAGTGATTAATTGTCCTTGGGGCATCGTTGGTAAATACCACAGCAAAGGAATACTTGAGTTTTAGGTGGAAGCATTTGCTGCATGCATTGAAAATGAAATTTAATATGCCAAAATATTGCCGGACACTTGAGGCTGTCATTGGCAGAAGCACACACACACACACAATACGGAGAAATAATACGGATACAGTCGAGTGCTATAAAATTGATGATAATGAAGTGCTGCAGCTGCAGATACATTTGACAGGAGGAGGAAAGCTTGAAACAAAATAAGCAAATGCCAAAATGGACAAAAGATATCTTTGAAATATTTAATGGCCACCTTGTGTGCTTCAGCAGTTTTGTGAAGCATCTTGAAATGTCACAACAAATGTTGTTTGCAACTACACAGTATTATTGGTATTAGATTAGATACAAAAGTATCTGCAGCTATCATATCAAGTGGCAGCTGCCCATCGTCCATCGCCCATCGCTCGTGCAAATTGCTATTGAGTTGGCCGAAACTCCTTGTGGTTTTCAGGTTTTACTGCAGTCAATGGTATTTACTTTATTGAAGTATTGAAATATTTTAATTTATGTGGATTGCTTTGAGGTGAGCATTAATATTAACAATCTGTAAAAGGTTTCTACTGTTGTAATTTAAAGTTCTTAGTAAAACTTATTTTTCGTATTGTTACCTTCGATTTGGAGTTGAAGTTGCTTAATTGGAAGATGTACCTTGTCTGCAAGTTGTTAGCCAGTTAGCCAAGTCAGTTAGCCGCTTAGCTAGCTGCCAATTGCCTGCTTGACTCCCTTGGCCCGGCCAAAGTCAATTTGTCGCTGTACTTAGTCACATACATATACGGATGTACATAACTTGCCAGTCAGCCAGCCTCGTCCAGGGGTTCACATTGCACATTACAGCCTTGAATGCCAACTCGCAAATGAACCATAAATAAATAATTTGAATTACCAGCACAAGAAAAATACAACGCCCAGCACAAAGCTCATATTGGATTTAGGCGAGGGTTGATTTGCCAATGAGAGCATAAAAAAATTTTATTTTATTCACATATTGTCTTATTCTTATACACTAAAATTATATTATAATGTTTACCAGCAATTGAAAAGGTGTGAAATGAGTAATAAAAAGCAATTGCTTTTTTCAATACTTTTTTATCACTTTTGGAATCATTTATCAGGAACCTATAAAAAACAAGAAAAGAGATTTCTGCATAATTATTAAAAATCTTAAAGTGCAATTACTTTATGAAAAACATAATAAAAGTTACTGTATTAATGAAGCTATATTATAAGATAACTAAATATTATAAAAACGAAACTAAATAAATATTCGGAGTATTAGAATTGAATAGAATAGAATAGAAACAGAATAACTGTTTTAAGCCACATTTTGAGTTACTCAGTAAATTAAATGCCCATTATTGTAGCTTACAAAGAAGTTATAAAGAATTTATTTTGTTGGCTTAATATTATTATTTTATATTTTGTATATTTTTATAATATATATTTTATAATATTTAAATTTTTGTCAAGCGATTTTCATACCTAAACCTTGTTTGGTGTTTGTCTATAAGCAGTGCTTACATTTTATAAATTTTATATTATTATAAATAAAATACTTACATTTCGACTAATAATTTTACGCTTTAAATAAATAAATTCATACTTTAACTAGTTATTCTTTGGAAATGCCTCACATTAGTGTGCAAAGCTAATTTCACATTCAGTAATAAAACGGATTTTACACACAACTAATATTAAAATATGAAATCACTCATTTTGTGAACTTTCGAAAGATGTCTAACAACAACTTGTCAAGCAGCCCTCATGGCAATTTGCAGGTTGGGCTGTCAGAAAAATAAAATAAAATGAAAGAAACTATCGAAACGTAAATGGTCGACGGCAACAAATCGTTGAAAACAAAAGAAAAACAAAAGTACTTTATAACATGTCTGCAACAGAAGCATCCGCAAAGATACTTACAACAAAGAAAGAAACTTGAAGATACTTGCAACATGTAGTCGTATCCGTATTCGTATTCGAATTCGTGTTCGTATTCGTTTTCCACATTCACATTTGTATTTTTATTTGTATTCGTATGGTATTCTATGGATATGTTGGCAGCCAGCGTTCACGGTACAAGTTCATTAAATAAATTATTCATACGCATCGTGTGCCGACAAAATGGCGACTGGCGACTGGCGGTCGTCGCTTTGTTTCACTTTTTTTTTATCGCACAGAGAGAGAGAGCGAATTTTCATTGACAGTTTGTTTTATTTGGCATGTGTCTGCACCGTTGTGCAGAATGAAAACGCATTCGGTTTAAATATTTATGGGCAAATGTCTGTGTATTGTGTGTGTGTGTGTGTGTGCGGGCCTCGCACCGAAATGGATCGGGATGCGGCAGGTGCTCAACTTGACATTTGTGAAGTGTGTGCGGGCCGCTTTCACCTAACGGCCTGTCAAGTAGCATCATCATTAGGCCATCCATATACAAAAGAAAACCTCTCCTCTCCCTCTCGCTCTCTCTCTCTCTCTCTGTGATACACAGCTCATTTGCAATGCTAAATGACAGAGAGGGAACCGCAAACCGAGCTCAAAGCCGGCAACAAAGTATGCAACACTTTCTGGCACTGCAACAGTTTCCTAAATCAAAACTAATTCAATTCGAAATGTTGACTTCCAACTGTGGTATGATGATGCTGTTGAATACATCACAGATTACGGCACACCCACAACGGCGGGGTAAGCGAGCGAGCATCTGGAGACCTGGCCAACACTGCGGCTACACAATTTAAGCTGTTAAATGGAATTTTTTATATGTTGCAGCACTCAAATGTAGATGAAATGTGAAGTATACTCGCAACCAATAAAAATGCATGGTAAACTATGCAAATGTCAAATGTAAATGCCAGTAACTGAGGAGTGCATGAATACTTCTACTTGTCAATGCATTCCAAAAAAGAGTTCGTCCAGCATTTTTGACAGTTGCCGCTTGTTGTCTGCCACTCCAGTCTCCCAGCTCCCCCAGCTCCCCCATCTCCCCCATCTCCCATTTCCCATTTCATGTGGCATGCAAAAGTTGTATGACTGTTTTTTTTTTCTTTTTTTTTTTTTGGTTACTTTGCGGTTGACTGCAGCTGCATGAGATTGCATTTTGTGAAAGTCGAATACATGGTTGCAAAGCGCAAGTTTCTAATATTTGACTAATTTGAATTGGGGGCGAATTGTTTCTGCATCACTGATCAACTGCAAAAATGTGAAATGTAAAATGTGAAATTCTTTCCCAACGGTACGGAAAGAAATATTCTTTCTTTGCTTTACTTTTCGTTATTCTGCTTTTTTTAAGTTTAGATTTTTTTGCATATACATAGCCTTAATAGAAAATTTAATTTTTATTATTGTTTGATAGTTAATAGCTTTGTTAGCAAATATACATCATCTAATTTTTATTATTGTTCGATAGTTAATATTTATAGCTTTGTCAGCAAATATATAACACACTGCATTAATAATAATTTTTCTCATTAAAATCATTTCATACTTATAGCAATAAAAAATATAATGAAATATAAAATATAATTTACAAATTACTGATAAATTTTTTAAATCACCTCACTAAAATTTGTCTTTATTAAATTTTTTAAATCACCTCCCTAAAATTTGTCTTTATTAAATTTTTTAAATCACCTCACTTAAATTTGTCTTTATTAATTCGAAAAAATTTGTTTGTAAAATCCTTTTAACTTAAATTTTTGGCATTTCTTTGCTGTTTAAAAGATTTTTTTTATTTTTATTTGACAAACTTAAAATAAAATAAAAATTTTTGTAATTTTTACAATGTCTTATATCGTAAGATATATGTTGGTCAGTGACTGCTGTCTGCTCTGGTCACTTTGATGTTGTTTTCCCACGCAATTTCATCATTCTGACAGAGTCGGAGCAACAGCAAAAATGTCAACGAACTGGCTATTTTTTATAATTTGCGCGCAGCAAAACGCTTCAAAATGAGAATAATTTTGAGCAACGGCAAGCAAATTCATTAAAACGCACTCAAACAACAACAATAACAACAACAACAAATAAATAAATAACGGGGCTGCATATGAAGAATAACGATGCCAAACACAACAATTGACATTGACAAAGAGGCGTCGTCGCTGACAACGAGTGGAGGCAACTGCGGTCGGCTCGGAACGGGCGAGGGCGGGGGGTGCTTGGTATGCGTCTGGGGAGTCTTCTTCTAGACGTTGCCTTCTAATAAATCTGAGCGCTTTTGTGCAACACTGAGAATTTAATTAAAACTAAGCTCTTCATTTGCCGTCTTGCCGTCTCAAATGGGTCAGCCGAGTGGGCGTGGCAGCGGCAGTGGCAGCTGTTTCATTTCTTTTTTTACTTGTTGTTTGGCCCAAAAACTTTTGCTTTCAGCTCTCGCATATAATTGTGGGAATTTGTAATGAGTCTGTCAAAAACGGAGGGGGGCCTTGGGTCCATATGCAAATGATTATTATCATCATATTTAGCATTTACTTACCCATACATTTTAATATGCTTGTCGCTGCCCAAAAATTAACGTCAAATAATATGTTTTCATTATGTTTTTTTTTTTTAAGGCTGTCAAATTAATTTCACTTCATTTTCTTATTAATGCCCACAAAATTATGCTTTGCTTTTGTTTGCTTTGTTGGAATTACTAAATGTCCCTGACTATATTGTGGACTAATTAAGCATATTAGGAAAATGTTGAAAACTTTTGCAATTAGCGTAAAATTTTATTCATTTTAAATAGCGCATTTTATATATAATGAGCAGTCTTTCAAGAACTAATCACAAACTTTTGGATATTCAAAAATATTTAAAGATATGGCTTTTAATTTAATTGTAAATTTTAATTAAATTAACTCTTTCATTTCAAAATGCGCAATTATATATTACATATTTTTTTTATTTATTTAAGCCTAAAATTACTACCTGGTCTTAAAATGTAGAATTCGATCATAAAAACCATTTGAGCCTTTTTTTTTGTTATATTTGATGTAAAAGATTTTCTTTTTTAATTATTAAAATTAGGGTCTACTGCACTGTTACCCATAAGATCTATTGTGCCTCCTTCTGAGCTTATAGCTCCTCCATCAATCCCAGTTCCTGCATGAATGTCAGAATCTTTGAAGGGTTGAAGGCTTCTTTGTCGTTGACATTCATAATATGCATCCCTAGGATGTTGCATCTTTTCCTGGATAGGGCAATACATTCTGTTAGGATGTCAGTCGAGGACTCCTCCTCACCGTCACAAAACCTACATGGATTTTTACTTTAAATACTCATTTTGGATAGGTGGCTTTTTAGTCTCAAATTTTTTTTTTTTATATATCTTTGTTTTAAAAACTTTTTTCTTTCTCCCAGACTTGTCATATAATATGTTTCGGATATCTGTACAATTTGTGAACATTTGCCGACCCTGCCTAAATTTTAACTAAGACCAAAGCGCTGAAAAAGCCACAAATTGCATCACATGGACTCCTCCAGTCGGTGTGCGCTGATGTCAGCAACTATTTGGAGTAAACAAACTAGCAACACACATATGCACACACACACATACACAAACACACATACACACACACACACAAACTTCTATACACTACGCTTTTTGCTAGTGTCGAATAAATTTATTTAAATAAATAATTTTTCCATTAACCGCAAACATGGATTTTGGCGCAATTGCATAAATGGAATGTAATAAATGAAGTGCACCTAAGCGTTAGGGGGAAGAAGGGCAATATTCATAGGGTAACAAAATGCATTGTTGTTGTTGTTGTTTAGTTTTTATTTCATATTGTTGTTGCTGCGGTTGTTGGTTGTTGGTTGATGGCGTGTTGACGCGGTCGCTTCAGCTTCGTCTATGCGTTGGATGTTAATTTCATTTTTTTCCTCTTGGTTTTTATACCCTGTTGAAATTAAATAGAAAATAGGGACTTTATATAATTTTGGATGTTAATTTCATTTTTTACTCTGGTTTTTGGACCCTGTTCAACTTAAATAAAAAATAAATAGAAAATTATTTAATAAACAACTCAAAATATTTGCCTTACCTTTAATAAGATAAAATTTAAATGTGAACTATCATAAATTATTATTTACAGTCAAGGCCCACTCAGTTGTTCAGTTGTTAGTGCTCTCACTTATTCTTTATAAATTATTTTATATTATTAAAATGTTGTAGTTAAATGTTCAGTTGTAGCTACGAATTTAAAGAATAAATTCAATTTAGCTAATAAGCACGATTTTCTTTAAGAAGAGTACACTGAGTTGCTTAAAAGTAAAAGGTTTAAAACATATTTTAATCAAAATGTATATTTTTTAATTCAATAATACTTTTTTAATTCAAAAATAATTAAACTGCTTATTCAGCCATATTTTAGTTAGGTATTCAATAAGCTGGCAACGGACAATTATTTTTAAACCAAACTATAATAATTAATTTAAGGTAGTCGATTATTTATTAACCAATTATTTTTAAACCAAACTTTAATAATTAAATTAAGGTATAAATGAAAGTCGATTATTTATTAACCAATTATTTTTAAACCAAACTTTAATAATTAAATTAAGGCATATATGTAAGTCGATTATTTATTAACCAATTATTTTTGAACAAAACTTTAATAAATAAATTATAGTAAATATTAAAGCTTAATTAAATTAAAGTATATATGCCAGTCGAATACTCCTTTTAAGCGAACTTTACAGATTGTTGTTATTTTCGCTGTGTTTTGAGACTGCAAATAAGTTTGTAATTTGTTTAGTTTACACAGAGAAAATGCCCGCACAATGCATTTACATATTACACATTATGTTTTGCGGTCGCATTGTTGTTTAGCGTTGTTCGGTTACCTGGTTACCTCTACACCTCCTCTCTTTCCCCCCTCAGTCAGCCTCCCATCCCCTCTTCAATGTCTCTTTGTCCTCCACAAACTCCGTGACTAGCTGTTAAATTTGAATGCCGACTTTTAGGCGACAGAGCGGGCAAATTCTGTCAGTAAGTTGAGTAAGTTAATTAATTAACTACTGATGGAAGGACTCTGAGGCTTTTCGCCATGTCATCTGAATTATAGTTGAGCTGCAACTAAAATAATTGAATGTGGAGTAAAGGCAGTAATTGGAATACTATGTAGATAATTTTTATTTGACTATGCCAATAAAACTGATGAGTAAAAAAGTTAAGGTACAGCAAGTAGGAGCAATTATTGCGCTTGAATATAAATATTCCCGTTTTTTGATAAGGAAATCATTATTAATGCAAAAAATAATTATTTCATATTTTGGATATATCAACGACGAGTTCTATCTTAGCCGGAGAAATGTGATCATATTATGTAAGACTTAAAAAATGTATAAAAGAAAAAATACTCAACAGCTGATAAACTGATGTTGTTAATCTTTTTCAGAAGCCGAAATTGTACAAAGAAAAAAGTTTCTTGCAAGTAAGCAATTTGCTGGTTTTTATATATAAACAATATTCTCCACTTAAAAAATACTTTAGTCTGAATTTAAAAAAAGAGTTTGTTGCAAGTAAAAAGAGAAAATTGCTGGTTTTTTTGATAACTAAACAATATTCTGCATTTAAAAAATACTTAAGTCTGAATTAAAAAAAAAGAGTTTCTTGGAAATCAGAAGAGAAAATTGCTCATCTTTATATATAAACAATATTCTGCAATTAAAAAAAAAACTTTCTGATTAATAGGAAGAGTTCAAAATTTTAGGAAAATATTCTACTGATTGTACAAATATACTAATATTTTATTTTACATATAAACAACATTTGGCATTAAAAAAATCTTTCTAATTAATAGGACGAGTTAAAATTTTTACGAAAATATCATTCTGATTGTATAAATAAATATTAATTGTTTTTTTTACATAAAACAACATTTTGCTAATAAAAAAAACTTTCTGGTTAATAAAAAGAGTTGAAAATTGTAAGAAAATATTCTTCTGATATTATAAATAAATACTATGGCCACTTACACATATATATTTAAGCTGGTACATAGTTGTTTATAAAATGAAATGAAATTTCCATGCAAATCCATTCATTTATTCATTACTAAAGATATCTAAAGATATGCCATATATATATCTGAAGATAAGTCAAGTTGGCCACCCTTTTCGATGTGTTTACTTTAAAACTCACTCAAAGTTGTGCGCTAAAAAAAAACTTTGTCTGTTGACTTCCTAGTTATGCCACAGACCTCCTAGTAGCACATACATAACATATTTGACAATTCACAGAAACTGACCTCACGCGGCATGCAACAGCAACAACAATAACAACAACAACAACAAGGAACACAACTGAAGACTGCAAACGCACATCTCATAAACAAAGTGACTTCAATTGAAAAATTATTCAAAAATAACAGCAAATGAAAACAATTTTCTGTTGTTGCTGTTGTTGTTGAAGTTGAAGTTGTTTTAGTTGTTTATCATTGGAAATGTATAAGCAAAGCCAAACAAAACAATACAAGAAAAAAATAAAAAAAAAAATATAAAAATAA
Organism: Drosophila dives; assembly: GCA_035042365.1. Taxonomy (NCBI): domain Eukaryota; kingdom Metazoa; phylum Arthropoda; class Insecta; order Diptera; family Drosophilidae; genus Drosophila; species Drosophila dives. The sequence continues at coordinate 1,932,188 of JAWNLJ010000415.1, read as the reverse complement.
AACAAAATTAGCTAAAGTCGACGCTCGGAATCGTGTCTGCCGTCTCGTTGGCCACTTGAAGCCATCGCCACGTCGTCGTCATCAACGATTTGAGTCAACTCGCCATTTCGACATCCTGCGTAGCATTTTTATACAGCTCTCGGCTATTATCGAGACGTGCATTGACAATTTGTGTATTAAATTTATGGCCCATTGTGCAATAGAAGCCACGCCTGACTGCACTATACAATAGTCTCATCCTATATATATATATAAAAAATACATACATACATTTTACATATATATATATTGTTTGCTGTCAGCTTTGGGAATTTTTCAATAATTTTATGAGCATTTTATGGCATCACGTTCTCGGCCAGTTTTCGTTTGGAGCGTTTTTTATGAAATTCTAATTAGGCATTTGCAACGCACATTTCTGACACCTATCGAGAGGGTTAAGTGTATCTTGCCACCTAGTCATAAAAGTTGCAAGCCGTTTTTTACGATATTTTTATTTAATTGCAAAAATACACATTATTGTAATGCTGCTGCTACTGTTGCAACAAGCTGCTTCCTCAGCTTTTACGACAGCTGCGCCCCATTTGGGGAGACGCACTGTTGCACTAAGGTGTCCGTCAAGTCGTTACATTACATGCTTTACTGTAAAAATATTTAAATATTCGAAATTGTTGCTTGTAAGGGAACGCCAAGCATTGGACTCATAAATGGTCGGCACACGCCTTGAGACGCCCTAAGACAGAGCCGAGCGGATATATAAATTGAAATATGAGTCGGAGATATTAAACTGAACAACATGTTTTCTGCACATACTAATTATTTATTATAAGAATATATTATGGTCGGAGATACTAAACAGACAACATGTTTTCTGCTTATACTAATTATTCACTATAAAAAAGTATTATAACAAATCAAATCTTTGCCATAAATTGCAGAGAAATATATATATGTATTGAAATATTACAAATAAATTATGTTTAAATTAATTAAAAGTAAGATTTAATTTTAATAAAATTTTAAATAATATTGCAATATTAATCCAACATTTTTTACATTGATTGTAAAAGGCCAAATCATAGCGATAAAAATGTATGAAAGTTAAAGTCAAAAGTGTATAAGCTTATGATTATGAAAATTGGTAATGATAATAATGATAATAAATGCAGCATTTCCATATATTTTTCCAATTGGGCTTAACTATTTTTTTTTTAGCTTGATTTGTATTCTTATATATATATTTTATTTTCTTACTGCATAAGGATTTCATCAAATTGTGAATTAACTTTGTGTTTTTTAATTGTTAGATGTATATTATTTGATATAGTCGATGAAAATTGATTAACAATAGAAATAATTGCAGTATTTTCATATATGTTTCTATTTGGGTATAAATATTTTTTAGCTTGATTTGTATTTTTATACATAAATTTAATTTTCTTACTACATAAGGATTTCATCGAATAATGAATTAACTTTGTATTTTTTTAAATGGTAGATGAAAATTGATTAACAATAGAAATAAAAGCAGCATTTTCATATATTTTTCTAATTCTAATTTTTTAGCTTGATTTCTACATTTTTTTTCTTTTTACATAATAATTTCATCAATTTTTGAATTAACTATGGGTTTTTCAAGGAGAGAAGTTGGCAACTCTTTTCTTTATATAAAAAATTATTCAAATATAATATTTAATATTTGTGCCAACTTATGATTAAATCTGAATTTCCTTCAGCGGTTTTGTCGCTGAACAAAGAACATGTCAGCTCTGTTCCTGGCAATTTAGTCCACCTTCCAGCTGGCTAATTCCTTTGGCATCCTCTGCTGCTGCTGCTGTTCATCATGCTGCTCATGCAACTGAAGTTTTGACAGTTGACTGTGATTATTCAGTTGCCCCCAACCCGAAAACCCCTACCCCATACCCCAACCCCTATCCCTTGGTAAATTTAGCAGTGCGTTTTGCGATTTACATTGACGTTAACATTTTTGCTGTCTTGCATACTAAACAAAGCCGCTGCTTGATTCAACATGCCAAATGTTAAAGCTGCTGCTTGTTGTTGTTGTTGTTGCTGCTGTTGTTGCACAAACCACAAAATGGACAAAATGTGTTCAATTTCAGGCCTGTGATTTTTCAATAGAGACAAAGACAACAACAATAACAGCATCAAGGCTGTATTGGCGAATTAACATTGATGGCGTGCCTATGAACGGGAACAGGACAGTGGGGCAGCTGGGTGGGGAGGGGGGATGGAGGTACGGAGGCTGCATTTTGTTTGCCATTCAGCTTGGCCGTGTTGCAGTTGCAGGGACCTGAGCGTTCATTAGCACGCACGTCGGCGCCATTTTGCAAACGCATTTCCGCTGCAAAGAGCTACGTTCAAACGTGCGGCGATTCCGTTAGTGCGTTTGTCCCTCCGTCCATCCGTCCATCAATCCGTCCATCCGTCCGTTTCCCGTTAGTCAGCTTAACCCGTTAAGGCCAGGTAAATGTTGGAGCTACTCTGATTCCTGTTTTCGCTATTACTCTCCTCTTTTTTTTATTGTTGTTCTTTTTTTTTTTAATTTGTATGTGCTGAGCTGATGTCATCATCAAAAGGCATTTTTAATTGGCGTGTTGCAGCTTTGCGCTTCGGGGCAGCGCCAGCGCCAGCGGCAACAGCAACATGCAACAGTTCTCGAGTCGATAATTGGTAACGCGTTACGTGTAATGCCGCCCGAAAGCCAAAAATGGAATTTCTAATTAAGCTTTACAAAACATCAGTTTCAGCTTCAGATACAACGCACACAACGCTAAAAACTGATACGCTGCCTGTCTGTCTATGTGTGTGTGTGTGTATCTGCATATCTGTATCTAAATTTATATATATATATATATATCTAGGTCCATGTCTGTTTCTGTGTCTGCCTCCCAGCGAGTGTGTACGAAATTTTGGTCAATTAACACATCAACGAGCTTAGTTTAGACCAGTCCAAAAGCCAGAGCAGTGCACGGCACCATCTATTCCCCCACCCTTGCCCTTTTCTCAACATGCTGCAGTTGTATTCAACAAAAAAAAAAAAATGGTAAATGCCAAAAAAAAAGAGAAAAAAAACACAGAAAAGAATGAACAAAATTTTGACTTACTTGCTGCAACATTTTGCAGTTGCTATTTGATGCGCTTGAGGGATTAGTAGCAGCAGCAGCAGGAATATCAGGATTCAGGACTCAGCTTGTCTCCCTCACAATCTCTCTCTTTCCCTCTCTCTCACTCTCTCCGTCTCTTTCTGTCTCTTTCTCGCTTGCTTGTGTTAGTTTGCCATTGATGAGCACAAAATTGCATTAGGAATCACTGCAAGCAGCTCAAACTGGTCATTTGATAGGTTTTTATGGTCCGCCTCTTTTGCTCTGCTCTGCTCTCCTCTGCTCTCCTCTGCTCTGTCCTATTCTGGTCGCAGTTGTGGACTTGATTGACTTGCAACTTCTCTATTAAGCAGCTGTCAATGGGTTCGTAGCTTGGCGCCACAGATTGATTGGGTTTTAGTGCTACAATCAGATGAAAGTATCTTTCAGAATGATAATACTGTAAATAAATAATAATACAAATTGTTATATTTAGAAATGTTTGTCATTTATTGAATTATAATTGAGCAGTTTTCCATACGAAATTTAAATAAAACTAGAATCGATAGTTGAATAAGTAGATACTTTAAACTAAACAGTTAAACAAATAATAAAAAAAATGCATTAGAATAATTAAATTATTTTCGATGACTTCAATGCTTTACGATACATTAATAATAATACAAATTATAATATTTATAATGCTTGTCATTTAATGAATTTTATTTGAGCAGTTTTCCATGGGTTTGTTTATACGAAATTGAAAAAAAATTAGAATCGATAGTTGAATAAGTAGATACCCTAAACTAAACAGTTAAATAAATAATAAAAATAATGCATTAGAATAATTAAATTATTTTCGATGATTTCGATATTTTTATACACAAAAAATAATACAATTTGTAATATTTAGAAATGCTTGTCATTTATTGAATTATAATTGAGCAGATTTCCATACGAAATTTAAATAAAATTAGAATAGAGAGTTGAATAAGGAGATACCCTATACTAAACAATAAAATAAATAAAAAAAAATGCATTAGAATAATTAAATTCTTTTGGATGACTTCGATACTTTACGATACATTAATAATAATTCAAATTGTAATATTTATAAATGCTTGTTATTTTTTGAACTATAATTGCGCGGTTTTCCATGGGTTTGTTTATACGAAATTTAAATAAAATTAGAATAGAGAGTTGAATAAGGAGACACTCTAAGCTAAGCAATTAAATAAATAAAAATATATAAATATTAAATAAAATATAAAATAAAAAATGCATAAGAATAATTCAATTATTATCTTACAGTTTTGATTTGTTTTACACTTAAGAAATCATAGTTTCTCTCTGATGAAATGAGACTAGGTCAACGTTGGATTATTATATTATTATTATTATTGTTATATTATATTATATTATTTTAAACAGTAGACAAATGCAGCAAATAAAATTTAATAGTGAATTAATATTAAATTAAAGCAGAAATCATAGTTTCTGTTTTGATCAAATGAGACTAGGTTAAATTTGAATTATAATATAATTTTTTAAACAGTAGACAGTTGCAGCAAATAAAATTTAGCAGTGAATTAATATTAAGTCAAAAAAGACAGTTAACTGCTGCTATGCAAAAAAGAATCAATATTATATATGGAGGGGCACACAGATAGACAGCCAAGCCGCGACGCAGGCAAACCCGTCAATCGCTCAGTCCGACAGACAGACCAACGAGGACAGACAGACAGACAGACAGACAGTCAAACAGTCAGCCAAGCTGGGCCATCATTTGCCTAGAGTTGGCTCTTTGGCTGGTTGGTTGGCAGCAACAATTGATATATGTACGCGAACGTGAGCCGCATTTTGAAGCATTTTGGAAGCCCCTCGAAGCGCCCGCCAATTGATTTGATGTAAGCGGAAGGCGGCAGGCTATGTCGAGATGTCGATGGAGTGGGGAAAGGGGGGCGGAGGCAAGTTTCTGAAGTGCGGTTGCAAACTTTGTTGAATGGCACGCGTTAAACTCAATTTATGCGAGAGAGAGAGAAACAGAAGAGGGACTGAGGAATAGAGACGGGGAGAGGAGCAACCCAATAATACTAAAAATGCCTAAAGTAGACTGAAGAAAGAGTTTAGAAAAAATAAGCTAAAAATATATCAACTATTGATGCTATATATATATATATGATATATGTGACTACAAAATAAATATATTTATTTAATTGACAAAGTTTACTATAAAAATAATAAATTAAAATAAAAAATATTTGCACACTCAAAAATTGACTCTTTTTATTTATGGGTATTTAAACTATTTGCGGTAATCAATCAATGTTTAATATAATAATAAAAGTAATAAATAAATTGGCAGTGACATTCTGTCAATATTAATAGCGGCAGCAGAACTAACTGATCAAGAATATATATATACATAAACTATGGAATCGAAGAGTCTTTCTGCTGCCTGCTGCAACTTTATTATACCCTTTTTTAGTTAAGTTATGAAAATAACTAAAGGGGAACAGCTGCTCTTCAGGAAGCGGCCAAGTGAATGCAACTGTGCAACTATGCAACAAACAAATTGCTGCAGTCAACAACATATTTATCAATTAGCAATTTATCATTTATGCAAACAAGTTTGAGGAGGCAGGCAAATGCCAGTTGCGGCATGCCGCATGGCAAACAAATGCGCTCAAAATATGAATATATATGGCGGGTGACACAGACGGAGAGAGGGACAGATGGACAGATGGACAGAGGGGCAGAGGGGCAGCAACACTCTAGGTTCATTCAACAATTTACTGAGCCCAAAACTGTTGCGCAGGCGCTTTGTTTGTCTTTTGCCAAGAGAATAAACAAACAGAGAGTTGCCTGGCAAATGCTGATTATTATTGTTGCAAGAATTTACACAAAAATGCAATCAGCGCATTGGATAAATATACAAAATGAATGTCTCAAAACTCAACTCTGAAACTCAGAAAACAAACGACGACAACTGGCTTTGTTATCATCAATGAATATTTACACAATTCGATAAATTTATCAGCGATTATCTTCGAACTGTTCTCTACTCATATTTAATTTTTCATATTTAGCTGTCACTCAGGAATTGTTTGCCAACTGATCAAAATCTGATAATGGTTAGTCAACAACTCGTCGATTTGCCTTCTGAAGACGCTTACAGAAATGTAAAAACAAAAAATATTAAGAAAAATAAATAAATATAAAATTCTTTTTATTTAATGAGCATTCAAATCAGGCCTGAAATTTATAAATAAAAAAAACTAGTTTTACAAAAACAATTTTAAAACTATAGCGAAAAATTATAAATTAAGCGTGTTCTATAATTAAAGTTGAGTCATTTCATTTAATAATAGATTCTCTAACTTAACAGCTGCACACATTTTTTTTGGTATAACAGTGTATTTAATTAGCAAATTTAAACAGCTGATAAAAGCCGAATTTTGCTTTTTGTTGTTTTCAAACATAAAATTTACTCAATTGTTGCTAAATTTTAGCATTTTAAACGGCTTAAAGAAGTATGGAAATTTTTTATTTGTGATTTATTATAGCAACTTTTAAAAAGTGTAAGAAGAGATTAATTTAATTTTGAAAATATCTTGCAGTAATATTTTTTGTCATTAGCATGAAATTTACTCAGTTGTTGCTAATGGAATTTTTTTTGTTTTTTTTTATTTGTTAAAGCAATTTTTAAAAAGTGTAAGAAGAGAATACTTGAAATTTGAAAACATTTTTCTATTATATTTTTTGTCATTAGCCGTCACTAACAACAATAATCTGAAATAGGAAAACTAAATTTAGGTCAACGGCTTATCCCTCACTCAGCTAACTGACATAATCTAGTCCCAAATTCGAACATTTACCTTTGTTTTTTGTTCGGTTGCATTACCAAACTGTGTCACCAAGTCAAAATATTCGAAAGTGTTAACCGTCGTCTTGGATCTGGGCAAAGTATCATAAAACAAACCCAAAAGTAAACAGCCTTCCTAACCAAATACATACTTAAGTAAAAATATGTATGTATATATATATGTATATATACATATGTGTATGTATATATATGTATGTAAGTATGTGCAAGCCAATCAATCAAACTAAGACCACGATAACATCTACAACAAGTGCCCCTCAGAAATTACTCTGCATACCGACACTGAGAAAAAAAAACCATTTTAAATTATTGCTTTCAACAACTAAAATTCTAAGAAACGCAATGGAACTCTCAATGTTGTCGATAAGGTATTGAAATATTTCTTTGGCAATTAATTAGAAATGTATTAACAATTTATGTTTTCTGTATCAGTTAATAAGCAATAGCAAAAAAAATGCCTTAAAAATATAATATAATTTTTGATGTTTTTAATTTGTTATTTTATTTAAAATTAATATTTATTTCTTTTGTATTTATATAATATTTATTTATTTATTTATTTATTATAAACTATTATCTTTTTATATTATTATTTTTATTTGTTATGTATTATAAATTATTCTCTACATATATTATTATTTATTATAAACTATTGTCTATGTGTATTTTTGTTTATTATTTGTTATGTATTATAAACTATTCTCAATTTTTTTTATTATTTAATATTTTTGATGTATTATTAACTATTGTCTTTTTATATTATTATTTATTATTTGATATGTTTTATAAACTATTGGCATTATTATTTATTTTGCAGAATATGCAAGAATTTTAGTTATAAGATTATTATTTTGTGTAATTTTTTAGGGTGATGTTTTCAATTTATTATTTTATTAAAATTAATATTTATTTTCTTTGTATTAATTTGATATTTATTTATTTTATTATTTATTATTTGTGATGTATTATTAACTATTGTCTTTTTATATTAATATTTATTATGTGTTATGTGTTATTAATATTGTGAGTTTATATTATTATTTATATTTTGTTATTTATTATAAATTATTGTCATTATTACTTATATTTTATTTTCTTTTCTTTTTTTTCGTTGCACTCTCAGTGTATTCCTACCCCCTTGCATACCCGTGGCATGCCCCAGACCCTCAAATATTGAGTGATCTGAGAATATGTATCGCAAACAAAGTGCAACCAGTAATATATCATGATCAGATCGCATGCTGCTCGCGGCTCTTTCTCACTCCCATCTCCACTCCTCGCCTCTGCTGCTGCTGCTGCATAAGCTGCCTCATTATGACAAGTTGCGGCGAGTTACGCACTGCGTATCTGCGGCTCATATCTTCATGCCTCGTTCGTGGCACGCGTGTGAATATCTTGATTAATGATGGGAAAATCATCGAAAGCAGCTGATGAAGTAAATATAAACCAGACAAATCAATGCCTTTAAATAATTTAATTATTTATTAACTAAAATATTATTGTGGAGAAACAAATATCACTTTGGGTATTTAAAATACATCTGATAAGAGCTCAGCAAAATGTATCTCTTAGATAGCCATGGAAATCAACAGTTAGATGCGTTATTTGTTTGTTCCACTCGCATGCCACTTGTTTCACAGCGGAACAAACGGAAATGGGGAGGCCCAACAAAGAGAGGACAAACACTTCGATGTAAACCAAAGAGAGAGCAGTGTATAAGAGAGAGAGGAAGTTGCCTCTGCTGGAGTTGCATTTGACAGGTGAGTCGCTTGTTGCAATGTTGCAACATACGCTGATTGGACAAAACAACAACACAAGATTAAGATTTATATATAAAAAAAAAATAATAAATAAAATTACAGATATACACTATATAAATACAAAATGAAGAATGTGTCAAAAGTTGAAATGTGAAAAAAAACATTAGAATTTTAATAAAAAATAATAAATTAAATTAAATATTATAAATAAACTAACTTAAAAATGGTTAAAGTATGATATTTGTTAAAAAGTAAAATAATTTAAATAATCTCAGTTATTAATAATATAGTTAAAAAATAAATATATTGTAAATGTAAATTGTCAATAAATATTATAAACACCAACTCCGCCCACCCCCTCCACAAATTCTTATTATTTTGTGCCCACCAAAAAAGTAACAAAGATGCGTTCCACAAACAAGCTGTGCTCTTTCGATGCGCACTCTTTGGCTTTTGGCTTCCACACAGATGAACGCTCTCTGATTGCGTTCCACATGAAGACCGTTGTTCGGTTACATCGGCATTGCCGATATGTGGCTCCTGAGTAAGTTTACAACATTCGTTCAATTCAATCGCTCGTCAACCTTCGTTCGGCGCGTTACAACAAGCGAAACGCAGAAGGCAGCAGCAGCAGCAGCAGCGGCAGCAGCGACAAGAGCAGCAGCAGCAGGAGTAAAACAGTAATCGCAGCGAACGTTTGCGTCGACGTCGTCGTCAGCGTTGTTGCAACAAGCAAAGAAAATTCGGTCGCGCTCGTTGCGGCAATGGTGGTTGCAGACTCGTCCAGTTTCAGTTTCAGTCTCATCCCAACGCTCGTGGCGGCAACAACAACGCTCAGCTCAACGTGCAACGTGCAGCAGCTCGGTTTCGGTTTTCGGTTCGCGTTACGTTCTATTTGGCGTGCGAGTGTGTGAAAGATACACTTACTGATAACAACCAAAAAAAAAAAAAAGTATCTCGCTACAACAAAATGCGGCACCTGTGCACCAATTGCCGGCGCCAGTTCACCATGGCAAAAATGTAATATCCGTTTGATAAATGCCCCAAGGCTGTCGCGGTATGCAACCGCATTGCAAAAGTATCTCAGCCGAGTGCTAAACATATCAAAACAGCCCACAAGATACACGATTTGTGTGCAACAGTGCAAAAAATTAATAATATTAATAATAGTAATAAATAAATAATTACAAAAATATTGCAACAGCTTCAACTGCATTTATTTTGCATTTCAAAAATTGTGCTAATGCGAATTCTGTGTTTGTGTGTGAAAAATTAATAAAAAAATACGCTTTTATGCATTTGTGTAACGCTTTTTAACTATCGAAAGTATTATACATATATATATATATACAAATATATATACCTATATACATAATTGAATAAACCCTTTATACAATGCTAGACATATGCATACAATCTAAGGATAAAATCTATATACACATCAATTGAAAACATTTGATGCGACAAATATTTTCAAATTAGGTGAGTTGAAGAAAAAAAGAGTTAGTTAAATAGAAAACAAATCAAAAACTCTACAAAATACAAACTTATTTTACTTTATGAGTTGGAGCATATTTACAAGGAGTTAGTTAAACAGAAATCAAATTAAAAACTCTACAAAATAAAAATATATTTTACTTTATGAGTTAAGGAAAAAAAATGTAAAAAGAGTTAGTTAAACAGAAATCAAATTAAAAACTATACAAAATAAAAATTTATTTTACTTTATGAAGAAAATTAAGAAAAAGAGTTAGTTAAATAGAAAACAAATTAAAAACTCCACAAAATAAAAATGTATTTTACTTCATGAGTTTAAGAAACAAACAAACTTAAAAGGAGTTAGTTAAAAAGAAAATAAACTAAAAACTGAGCAAAACAAATTTATTTACATACATTTTTAAAACCACCATAAAAACTTCATATTAAAAAAAAATAATATTTAATAAAAATTTAATCACATCATTTGTGGCTCTAAATTTTGCTATAAATAATTCTAAAAGTGTTTATCAAAAAATATGCGAATTTTGTCTTGTCGATGAAGTTATTTTTGGAGCAAAAAAGCACAGTGAATCACGAAAAGTAAATAAACAAATAAACAAATGAAAAAAAAAGTTTAGCTAAGCGAATTAAAACAGCTGCTAAAACAAATGTTTTGCTCAAATGTTTTTTGTATTTCTATTTCTCATTGCTGCTAAACTTTTTCAGATTGTAGCAATTCTTGCTACGAAAGTGTTATAAATTAAATTAAATAGTAAAACGAAAAAGATTTTTATAAAAGTTGCGTTTGTTGTGGGTTAAAGTTCGCGCTTTTCTTTTTTTTTCGATTTTCTAATTCTCAAAAGAGACCCCTTTCGGCGGCGTCGCCATGTGGCATGTGGAATTTAGTGCGCACACTAAACATTAATTAAACACAAATTAAGAAAAGTCAAACTGTCAACATGCCAGGCTAATCAAAATAACCTGCTGTATCTTGTGGATACACAAACAGCAGCAGCCAACTCATAAAAAAAAACAACAGCCACAAAACCAGAAAAAAATAACACAAAACTTGAAGTGAATTTCATTTTGTGTGTCTTTTTTATCAGGCAGTGAAAGATCTTTCCAAATGTCTGGCCAACAAAATTTACAAGATTTTTATCTTTCATCTAATCATCTCATATTTACAAACTTGCATCTTTGGCAACTTTACAGTTTTACACAGCAATTTCATAATTTTCTCAGGTATTTGTGTAGAATTGTGTTTGGTAATTTAAATGCCAAAAGATCTGTTAAGACACGTTAATAACTTTAAAGCCCATTGTTTGGCATTGCTAGGCAAATTAGTTAGTAAATTGCGTGTCTCAATTTTTTGATTTCAATCAGAATCTGATTACTATAACCATAGGTTGCAGCCACTGCGCATGCATAATTAATTTTGTGTAAAAATCATAATTACAGGCAATTAAAATTTATGTAAACAACTTTGCCAGCCGCAACGATTCTCGAGACGGGTGGGGGGGCTGCTCCAGGCGCCATTCGGACGCAATCATCATAATAATCTTGAAAAGTTTGCTTCTTTTTCTTCTTCTTTTTCTCGTTGTTGGTTTCTATATTTTTTTCTTGTGGTCGATTCACTTTATTAGCATTATGATAAAACGCAAAGTTTTATCTTGTTTGTTATGTTATTATTATGTGGTCAATCTTGAAGTTGCTAATAGAGTCAGTAACTGATTTTTTTTATCATGCGTTGCTGGAAAAGTTGGCGAAATTCTTGCAAATATAAAACACTTTTCTGCTTTAACGTAAAATTATGTAAATTGTTCGCTTTTAAGCTGACAGTAAATAAAACACTAAAATTAGACTTGCAAATTGGAGCTTTTAATTTTTATTATTATATATAAACAAAAAAATACATATATTAAATATGCTACAACATTTTGTATTTATAAAAATTTGTGAGTGGCACAAAAAATGTAATCTTCAAAATAAATACAAATTTAGATGAAAATCTGTTTTATGATAAAAGTTATTCTAACTTTATTGCTCTTTATTCTTAAATATTTAGTTAAATTCAATTAAGTTTACCTCTGACTTCAGGTAATAAAAATAAATTAAAAAATACATTTAAATAAAAATACTTTACACAAAGAATAAAAAAATATATAAATTACAAAGAATACGCCAAAAAGTAATAATTGAAAAACACATAATAATAATAAATTTTTAAATAGAAGCAAATAGATAAATATTTGTTTTCTCTTAATTAAAAAAAATCTGTTGTATGATGAAAAATGGTCAAACTTTAACGCGCTTCATAAATAACTATTCAGTTAAATTAAAATATGCTTTTCTCAGATACCAAGTAATAAAACAAAATAAATAACTCAAAAATACATATAAAAAAACAATTAAAACAAAGAATAAAAAAAAACATATAAATTACAAAAAACACGCCAAATAATAATTATTGAAAAACACATAAAAATAAATAATTATTAAAATATAAAAAAAAAATAAATTTCTGCTTTGTCTTAATTAGAATTTCTTTCAGTTTTGGTTAAAGCTCATTGCTATTTTTAGTTGCTGCAACTTATGCCTGCCAAAGCACTTGCCTCATTTAACGGTTCCTCGCTTGCGACCAATCTACCGTTTCCTTCACATACTCCCACACTCAAACACACACACACACACACAAACACACACTGTTACTTTTTGCTCATCATCAGGCATTGAGAGACTGTCATGCAACCGCGTCTGCTGCTGCCGCTGCTGCTGCTGTCGCCTCTGCCCACATGTATGTGTTGCTGTACTTGCCACCGAATGGCCCCTCGGCTGTGTTGCTTGGTCTGCTTCTTTAATTAATTAGCATCTAACTAAGAATAATGTTTCCTGCGGCCGACTGTCATAACTTGGCTGCCCGTTTATTTGTCTCGGCTCGTCGGCGCAGATACAAAGATACCGAAAGATACATCGCACAGGTGCCACAGTTACAGCTAAAATTTGTGCAGCGCCCACTACCTCAATTTGCCTCCAGTCCCCATCCCACACACACACACACACTCACTTGCCCTTACGTCGCTGGCAGTCGTGCATGGCAAAGAAACGGCAGGAAAACATTTTCGGGGCAGCCAAATAGCTGCCACGCCCCCTGCCACCGCATTCTCTGCCTTTTTTTCTCTCCGTTGTTTTTCTGTTTTTTTTTTTTGTTTAGTTTTATTCTTGGTTTTTATTGTGTGCCTTGGTTTTTATGCTGCCTTCTGTTCCCAGTTTTCCTTCAGTGTGTTAACTTGTAAAAATGCACCAAAGAAAATTATTTGTGCTACTTGCCTCTGCCTCAGCCGCAGCTTCGTCGAGTACTTGTGAAAAATGTTCGAGTGCTGCGGCTCATAAAAGTAGCCACTGTATCTAGGTGTGTATATGGGAGTGTGTGTGTGTTGGTGTTTGTGTGTGCGTGTCTTGGCATGTTGTTAAGAATTTTTCATGTAATGACTTGGCGCCAGCTTTGCTCTTGTTGTTGCCTCCACTGTTATTTTTTTGTGGCACATTTTCTTTTTGTGCTGTTGCCAGCTTAAAGGCGGCAACTTGAAGTTTTCCACAGTTATTTTTTTTTTATTTGTGTTGCGTGTGGGACGCTTAATTAGTAAAAAGTTTCGGTTAAAGTATCCCAAATATTTCAAGCTGTCAGCAGAGCTTAGAAAATATAATGAATGAACGAATTTACTTTCCGTTGAATAAAGCCCATTAAGTAAAAAGAGATTTCAACTGAACAAAGTATTCGAAAAAGTGATCAACAACACGTTTTGTCGATAAACCATTTTCTAGACTCATAACTCTTTATTTATTGTAGTCAATCAATAAAATATATCTTCCAAAAATAATCAATAATTGTGTACTACTTTTTTTTCCTCGATAATTGTAAATATATCTGGCATATATAAATATTTTATTTCCTCTCTTACTTTTTTTTAAGCACAATTTTTTAAATATGTTATTAATTATATCATATTAATTTATTTTAAGATTAATACAATTCACATCTACTACAAATCACATATTACTTAAACCTTTTTTTTTGTTAGATAATTAATTTTATAGCTCAATCAGATGAATTTATTTTTTTTTAAATTTTATACAATTGTTTTGCATAGATTTATTTAAAATTTTATACAATTATTTTGCATAGATTGCAGTTAATAAAAAGCACTGATTACCTAAGCATTTATTTTTGTTAGATAATTAATTTTGAACTATAAAATTAAAATATAAAATCAGATTAATTTATTTAACATTTTTTATATTTGTTTTGCGTAGATTGCAGTTAATAAAAATTACTTTTTTTGTGCCTGCTCTTATCTTCTATCTACTCTCGATATGCTGTGAGAATATACGATACGATTATAACACTCAATATTCCCGGTAGGGTCAAAACCCCTTTTTTTTCTCACATTGAATGCAAAGATGAAGATTTCCTTTTTAGCTTCCTTTGCATTTTGTTGTGCCTCTTGTTGCGACGCTATCTAAGCAGCCGGTCGACCCTTATAATGCGGTTCGTCAATATTACACACACACACACACATACTCATACATAAATGTGTTTTGAATAGACACTGAATTCGTCACATGATGTGACTTGGAATGCAACTGCGACGATTTCGTTGAGCTAATTAACTTTTGGTTACAGTTCACTGGGCAAAATTGCGACCATGCCCCGAGAAGCCCTCAGACAGGAGACAGTAGGGGACACACACGTAGATATATATATATATATACATATACATTTGTGTAGACATATTAAATTTGTATTTAGATGTGTTTGAGACGTGGAGCGGAAATGAATCGCCGCTCATCAAATTATTCAGACTTGCTTCCCGCATTCCGGCTGGCCAATGTTGACTGACTGATCGAGGGGAGCCTTTGTCTGGCCGTCTTTGTCTGTGGGCTTACTCGATTTTGTGAGAGGCATTCAAGCAAGTCGCAGTCTCAGTCTCAGCAGAAATTAGCCAGTCAACAACAACATTTTACGCATCACAAAACATTAAAGCGTCATTAGCGCCGTTCTGCCAAAAGCGAACTTGCAATGGGCTCAGGGTCAGACCCAACCCAACAAATCGATCAAAATGCGGGAAGACTCTTCGAGAAAAGCTACACATACGTGAAATGTGGCTGGGTAATTAAGTTCTAAGTTGGTCAATGCATGACTGACACACACTCACACACACTCGCACACACATTTTTAAGCAATATGCACAGCTTGGCTCATTAATCAATGCTGTGCCCATAATCCACACCCTCAACTTGAAAAATATAATTTTTGAAAAAGTTTTGTCATACATGCAATGTAATTATTCACAGTCAACACATTTGTTTAGATAGCAGGCTGTTAAAACTTGTTTCATTTAGTCAGCAAAGAAGAGAGAGACAGACCCCCTTCAGTGTTAACTACTTGCAACATATCACACGCCCCCTGGGATCTGCTGCTCTATGCAAATGTTGCCTGGCCCTGTTTCCCAAGTGTGTATCATGATGATGGGCTGCCACACGCCAGGTGTCAAAAATTTTTCAATAGTAGGTTTTTCGTCTCGAGGGTTGCCACCATCAAAATGGGCAACATGTTTGTGCAATTAGAGCGATTCGGCCAGGCCAGGCCAAGCAGAGGGTTAAGTGCCAACTGTTCCAAGGCTCAGTTTTTCGAATGAGCAGCTGAGCGCTCGAAAAAAGGGTTAAATGCTCGCCACTGCCAAAAGTAATCAGGCAGAAATATCGGTCAACTTGAAAAAGATTCTACTTAATGGAAAAGTGGGGGGGTTATTTTTTTTAGATTAATGTTCTTTTATTTTGAGATATACAATGAGAAAAAGTTGGCATAGCAAATGGAAAATTGAGATAGATGCAGCAAATAAAGTATTCAATTTTCGCTTGTCATTTATATTATATTTTAAATATATTTTCTTAACAATACTGGAATCTTAGAAATGAATTTTGTTTCAAATAAAATAATTTAAATTTTTTTTTGTAGAGTAATGTTTTTTTGTTCTGAGATATACAATAAAAAATAGGTGGCATATGAATTGGGAAATTGAGATAAGTGCAGCAAATAAATTATTCAATTTTTTCTTTTCTTTTAGATATTTTTTAAATGTATTTTTTTTTAACAATATTGGAATCTTAGAAATTAATTTTGTTTCAAATAAATTCATTTAATTTTTTTGTAGTTTAATGTTCTTTTGTTTTGAGATATACATTGAAAAAAAGTTGGCATATCAATTGGGAAATTGAGATAAGTGCAGCAAATAAAGTATTTAATTATTGCTTTTCTTTTACATATTTTTTAAATATATTTTCTTGATAATAAAATCTTAGAAAATAAGAAATTCGACTTAAATTTTCTTTTATGTTTTGCTTATGATATTTTAATATTTCCAGTGAGAATTATGACATATTAATTTTAAAAATTGAGAGAAAATTAGGCAAATAAAATATTCAATCTTTGCTTTTCATTTATATTTTTTAAATACATTTTCTTAATAATATTAGAGTTTTAGAAAATAATTATTTTTGTTTTAATTTTTTTTGTAGATTTCGTTTATGATATTTTGATATTTCCAGTGAGTATTACCTCAAAGTGCTGTTGCAGACTTCAGTTAGGGTTTCAGTTGCATTACGGTACCACAAAAAAATAGTCATTTATTGCCCATTGCCTTATAAAAACAATCAGCTAATAAAGCCTTCCTGCAGGCAGCAGCAGTAGCCCAAACAAGCGTTAAATTTTATGACCACAAAGCCCACAACGAGTCAACATTAACCCAAAAGCAACAGCAGCAAACACAGCAACAAATGCAACAAAAAACAAAACAAAACAACAAAAAGTTTTTAACAAGCCGCCTTTCCGGCATTTGGGTTGCCATTAAAAAGCGGTTGTGCATATGGCCAACTGTGTCACAATTGTCTAGTACATGATTTCTATAATCAAATGGCCCAAGCCGCTGCATGCCACGCCCACATGCAACATACAGAATAAAACAAACTTTTTGATGCAATATGAAATTTAACAACAGCAAAGAAATAATAATAATAATAAATGACATGGCTATGATTATTAGCCATTTGGCTAATTTCACATCATTAAACAAATGTTGGGCTGTAATTGCGCATAGGCAACATATGCACACACACACACACACACGCACACATTAGGTGTGTCGTGCATTTGAGCTTAGGCCAAAGTTCTACTCACCTGCCTCTGCCCCTGCCTCTGCCTCTGTGGCATGTTGTGTATCTTTCATTTACAGTCCGCGTCATAAAAATTAATCAAGCGTTGCTAATTTGTCTGGCTAACGGTACCTACAGCTGAGGGTTCCTCCTCACGTGGCAATCATTAACAACAACAACAAAACAAAAAAAAGCCATGTGAAAACAATGAGTGTTAACGGTTTGAGCTTGCCACACTGATGAGCCCGCTGTGCCGCAGCTGCAATTGCATTGAGTACCCCCTTCAAAAATCGATAGAGCTTGAGTCTGCTGAACCCACACACACAAACACACACACACACACACACACACACACACACACACACACACACACACACACACACACACACTTATACACAGCAGTACACAAAAACAAAAAACACACACATGTCCTTGCCACGCTCCGTTGCTCGGCCTAACGATTGTCTGCCCCCTGCAACATGGGCCCTGTGCTTTTTCGGCAACCGTCTGTGTGCTGACATTTTAGTCACTCGTCATCCGTCTGACTGTTCCGTCTGTCCGCCCGTCTGCCTGTCCCGCCTGTCCCGTCCGCCTGTCTGTCTCTCCGTCAGTTTTGCTCGTCCGTCTGTCGCTGCTCCGCTTTTGTGTGCCTGGCTGTCAATCAGCGCTTTGTTGTTGCAGCCACTTACTACCGCCTCATTGTCAATGTCGTCGTTGCCAGTCTCATTCTCATCCTCATCCTCCCATCCTCCCTTCCTCCCATCTTCGAAAATATATTTTTGAAAATATTTTTACATACACATTTTGTTAGCAGCTTCGCTTATAATTCATAAAAATTTCAAAAGAGGCCCACACACGACGTGGTCCTCGTCATCCACGTCACTTAAGCTGCTGACAAACCGCAGACAAAGCGATCCACAGGATGTACCCAGCTCCATCGAGGTTCAACTGGGTGTGCCGCCTACTCCATTGACAGTTAACTGAATGCCCATGCGAGCTTATCAGCTGCGGCTTAACAAACCCGTTGAGGGATGTGCTGCCTGTAAAGTATCCCTCAATCACCACCTCAACGCCCAACCCCCCCACAGTGTGAGGAGACAACTCTTTATCTCATCTGCATGGGGTCCCTTTAAACCCATTCTGTGTTTATCTGAATTTATTATTACCTCTTTTTCTACCCAACATTTTACAGCTTCTTCAGCATTTCTCAAAATTTATTTATTTGTTTTTGCTTCCCAAAACATTTTTAAACATTTCAAATTCCGCATTTATTTTTTTGTATCCGTTATTTTACTTTTTTTTTTTTTATTTATAAATGTTTATATTAATATTATATATAAATACATATATATATATATATTTTATTTTATATATATATTTATATTAATTAAATAATTCCGCACTCGTCTTAAGTTTCTGGTTAAGATTTAAGCAAAGTAAAAAATCAATATAAATATATTTCTATATATTTTTTTATTTCTTAATTATTTTTGTTTGTTTTAACTGTCTGCCTTTAACCCTTTAATGTCTGTTTATTCATTTGAATTTTCCAGCGGCTGCCTAATTTTCTCATACATTACTCTTTCTCCAAGTAAATCTCTAATCTTGTTGCACATTTCATTCAACTCATCCTATTTGTTTCCCAGTGAACCCTCTCCCGCTCATAGTTACTGTCAATATCCCAGCGCTTCCTTTTCTTACCCACATCCTGTTTTGGCTCTGATGACATGGGACGACTGGCAGTCAGCTACTTGGGAGCATTACACTTGTATTCCTTGCATTTTGACATGCGGCTCACTCCCCTTTTTGGACACACTTCTTGTTGCCACTTAGCATGCATATATGTATGTGTATGTGTTGTATATATTATATGCTAGTCTAGTATTTGCTGCATTCTTTTCAAAAAAAAAAAAACTCGACTAATTTGATCCCTAGGCGCTGCTTGGGTTTTTCCTCCCAGCTTTGCCCTTTGCCGCTGTGATTTCCTTGGCTTGTCAGAGCGTGAAACATTTTTTGCAACCTTGCGACCCAATACACACCCACACACACACACACACACACACACACACACACACACACACTTGTAGAGAGACGAACGACCCTTGAGCAGCCACACAGGCATAGAAATTCAATATTGCTCTCTCAATGTCTATGCTAATGAATGACTCGCGAAATGCTGTCAGATGAGGGGGGGGCGTGGTGTGGTGTGTTGGGGGAAAGGGCTCTTCTGTGTTTTCTCGTCTCGCCTTTTTATTTATTTGTCCGGCTTCCTGTTGCGAGCTTCGCTTTGCTTTTCCCTTTCGCCTTGCCCCGCTGCCGTCGTGGACACCTTTTTATTTTTTTTTGTTGCTCTGCCGCCTTTTTGCGGTTTGACGCAGCAACTAAAAGTATGCAACACTTTTTTGCCTTCGCTTTTTCGCATGTTGCTGTTTGCATATTTAATGGCCAAGCACAGACAAAATGGCGACGCCGATTTTGCTTGTTTTTTTTTTGTTGGTATTTTTTGCTGTTTTTCGGTTGCTGCCCTTCGCCCCGCCAGCGCCCTTTGCGGTTAGGCGTTGATTTGTGGGCGCGTCGTGCCGCTTTCCGTCGCAACTCGTGTCTATTTGCGGCTGCAATGTGGTCAGAGTGTATATTTGTTTATTATGTATTTTATTTCGGGTGTTGCTGATGTGACTTTAATGAACTTGCAACACATTTGAAAATCAATAAGTGACTTTAAGCCGGGCAAAACTCTCTCTCAAGTCTCAGCCAGACGTCAGCCAGACAGTCAACAGTCAAGAGTTAAAATACAAGTCGAGACTTGCTGCCTGTCACAATAATAGAAGAATATATTCTGGCTTTGAGTGGAGCTGGCAGTTCCTTGTTTGCTCCGACAGTAACTGGCTAAAATATGTATGTATGCAGCTAAAAAAAAAAAAAATGTTGTCAACTGTCGCTTGTGTGGCAGCTATGCAAATTTGTTATTATTGTTGTTGTTGTTGCTACTCAGCTGCTTGCCAGACAGCTTGACTTTAAGCCAGGCTACCTGCCCCGCACACACTTTACTCTTTCATTAGTTGGCTTAACAACAGTAATCCCCTCCTGCATTATTGGATCATCAAATCTGACAATTGTCTAGGAAATCACAAACACATCAACTGATGACAATTTAGCATTGTTTTTTTGTCTTTATTTATTTTTCTTTTATTTTTCAGCTAGACAAGAAATTAAATAAATTTACTTCTGACATTATTTTGAGGCATTTTTTAGTTGACATTAAAAATAATAATTATTATTTGATAACATTTGCATTTTATCACAATTCTAAAAACGTTAAAATTTAATTAAAATTGGTATTTTAATAGAATTTTATTAGTTGTCTGGCTATATTTATTTTTTTTTCAGTGTATTTCCCTTGCCGTTTAAGCTTCAACAAAGTCGCTGCAGTTTCCTTGCTGTCTGCGTTGTCATTTGATTTGATTACAGCTGGGGAAATTCGAGTCGTCTCCAATGTAAGAGTTGTCGCTGTCGCTGTCATTTTTGTTGTTGTTGTTGTTGTTGTTGTCGTTGTAACTGCAACTGTCTGCTTGCTTGATGGATTATATGATGTTGCTGTCTGTGTCTAGCCCGCATGTTGGCTTTAAGCGAACCAGCAACAAACTTCTGCTACATCAGCTGCAATCGCAGCCAATTTGTCTAGTTGCAGCTACTACTAGTTCCAGTTCCAGTTCCAGTTGCAGTTCCAGTTCCTGCAACACCCCACATTTAAATGCTCAAGAGTTGCTCGCTTGATTAGCGCCGCTGAATTGACAGAAATTGTCACTAGCAGTTCCACAGTTCTGATCCAAAAAGCTTCCGCCATTCCGCCCCACCACATCAGCAGCAATCCCCTTTCAACACGCTTCACAATTTGCGTCACTTGTTGGGTTTTTGTTAAAGTCTCAGAGAGATTTACCCCACACTCCACACGTCCAACCCAAAACTCCCTCGTCTCCGCCCTAATTTCCCTGCAGCTCAACAACTTTTCTCTTATTCGTTGTGCATTTGTTGCATTTTTCAGTTGGTTGTGGAGGGGAGCGGGTGGGGAGCCGTCACGTCAATTGCTTAATTGATCAATTTAATTTGACACTCATTCAAACACTCGACGCGTTCGTTGCCAGACAAGATAAATATCTTTTGCTGCCGATTTTCAGAGCAGGCAAACTCGCTTTTTGTGTTTCGATTTATGCAAATTGTGTCGAACCATGTGGCACACTATATATATATATATGTATATATATATATGCGAATCAGATTGTATATGTCAGTCGCTCCATTGATGTGTTCTACTTTGGAGATGTGTGTATTTGTGTGTGTATTTGTTGTGTGGTTGTTTTTTTTCCACGAAAAACTGCGCTGCGCTTCATCAATTAATCAATTTAGTTGCGGGCATTTTTTCTGTTGTTGTTTTTTTTCTTCTATTTTCGAGTTAATCAGGAAGTCAGCCAAAAACACAGTTTGATGTTTAAATTTTCAGCACGCGGGTCTGCAATTTGTTTAGAACACACACACACACACGTACACACACAGATTTATTTAGTTCTACTTTACATTATTTTTGTGTGTGTGTCGACATTTCAAATGAAAACACTTTTGATTGATGACCTGCGTCCAGTTAACTAAATCCAAAAGTGGTTTGAGCTGAGTTAGGGGCAATGAAATTCGAGATTGCTTTTACAGATTGTGAACCAGAAAAGGTAATTAAGATTTCTAACAAAAACTGTCAAATGTGTGTGTTACAAACAGTTGGCAAGATAGATAGTTAAAATTCAAATATTGTTTTTTAAAATTTAATACTAAAAATTAAAAATATGCCGCAAGGAAAGAGAATTAGAATTAAGTAATACATATTCTACTTTCCCAATTAATTATATTACTTTGTAGTATATATATATCATATGTATTTTTTAAACACAATTTGGATTCATCTGTTCTCTGACTAAGGAACACTTTACCGTTGCGACCTTTTCCCACACTGGCAATCACCATTAGCTGGTTTCGCAAGCTATTATATCATAATCTAATCGACAGACCAACTGTGAATGCCAATGATTACTTGGCTCTGTGGAGTCTTTATAGCTGCTAACGCCTCTATCCGCTGGATAGTTGCATCTGAGGATTGGGCTATAAATCTTTTATGACAACCATTAATAATGCAGTCGTCGAGCTGAAATTGCTAGCCTGGTTCTGCTGGCCGAGCTGGCCGAGCTGGCCTAGCTTGGCCGGTTGGCTAATGCCGCTTTTAGAGCCAATTGAGCGTGTAATTAACTAACTGTACATTTCAATTTATGAAATATTCGCGCAGCCACAGCGAAACAAAAAAAAAATTGCAACGAAAACAAACAGCGTTTGCGAACTTGCCACGAAAGCGCCGCCAGGTGCAACCAAGTCGATGGACTGACCAGAGGCATGAATTGCCACGCGCTTCTCGTTCCACAGCGGAGTGTCACTATTAATTTAACCTACATTGTGTGGCAGGCAGACAGTGAGGCACAGCAAGTTGCGGGATCGCATAGCCGGATCCGTCGCTGCAACTGTGGATCGCTGTTGCTGCTGCTGCTGTTGCTGCTGTTGCATATTGAAGCACAGCAAGTTAAAACTATGACAGGCGGCATTTTTCAAGCAACATGTTTTTTTTTGTATGCTGCTGCTGTTGCAGCTTGAGAATTTTCTAATTTGTTGGCCTGAACGTTGCACGTCAAAGGCCGCCGCTTGGCAAAAGGCAGAGGCAGTGGCAGAGGCAGATGCAGAGGCAGATACAGAGCAGATACCTGCGCCCTGCGACGTTGAAAGATGAGCAATTAAGCGCTGAGTTATTGACAAGAGCCAAGGGAATATCAAACACACACACACACACACACACATACACACATGTGGCAAGGACTTCTTTTTGCTGCTGCTGAGTATGCGTGACAAATTGCCACATGACGTTGACTATATTTTTTCTTTTTTTTTTTTGCATTCGTGTTGCATGTTGTGTGTTGTGTGGAGGAGTCATCGGAGCATCGCTCGCTAAGGTTGCTCAGGTTGCCCAGCCCAGCGCAGAAGTTGGCCACATTTGTTAGATAAACATCAGTTGAGCACTCTTTGGGCAACGGGCCACTAGAAAACTGAGCACAGAAACTGTCGTTAGCTCTGGAGGATTGTGTCGAGGAATGCGGGTGGTGGCTGGTAACTGGTTGGCCTGCAAAATATGTTGGATAAACCTGCAGAGACAACTAGGAAAGAAGTTCTTAAAGACTTAAAGTTTACTTTTGCTAAATGTATTTGAACTATGCTTTTGGATGAATTCAATGAATGGGATGGATTTGAAGGAATTCTGATTCTGATTTTGTGGTATTTTACAGATATATAGCTATGTGGTAGAATGTGGAATGTCTATTAGGCCAGCTTCTATATCGCCAGCATACCCCGTGGATTGTATCCACTTCAACTATGTTATTCCTGCTGCTCTATTCCATGAATTGGATGAGTAATTCTAGTTTTCTAGTTTGAGTACGGGAGAGTTCTGGTATGTCTGTGAGAAAGGAAGACCCCTACAATGGAAGCCCCCCAAAGCGAAATGTCGTTTGACTATATAAATAGCTAACAAAAATAAAATATTTAAAGTATTTAAAAAATTAAAAAAATAATTGATTCTGATATATTTAGTAATATAAGTAAAGGTTTTATTTAAAGAAATTCGCAAGACTAATTTTCATAGTAAACTGTTTATTTTTTAATTCTAGATTATTATTTTTATTAATAAAAAAAACTACTGCCTAAAACAACAAAACATTATTTTTAGTTCAAATGCTCAATAAATCACTTTCCTTCTACCCATTCAAAAATACTGCCCAGGCTCAGCTTTCAGGTGGGTCTTCCAGCCCAGCCCCTCCGCGTTAGCTGCACAAATCTCCATTGTCAGGTCACTTGATGAGAATGAGAAGTGGCTTTAGAATGCCAACAATTGCGGCTTAAATCTAACTAACTCTTAACTTCAGCTTGGGCTGTCTAAATGCGCTCTTCTCGTTTTGAGCTGAATTAGAAAACACGTTTGGTTATCGCATCACTTGGATTTAACTGTGAATGAATCTGAAACTCAATTGATGCCAAAAAGCCACAACAGCCAAACACAACAACAACAACAAAAAGCTTTCCAGGCTGTCGTCGTCATCGTTATTCGACTCGACTTCGACTTTTCCTTCGACTTGAATGAATGCAAAGTGAATGTGCGTGACGATGACGCGGAGGATGCGGACAAGCCTAGAGTAAAGCTGAGGGAAGGAGGGGCATCACGTTGTGAATGCGGTTGAGACGATGTATGTGTGAGTGTGTGTGTGTGTGTGCTTGCACCTACGTCCCACATTTCCCTCTCTCTAACTTGCCTGAATGACTTTGTGCTTTTCATTTAACATTATTTTGCAACAATTTAGCTTCAGCCAGAGTCAGCGGCAGGGGGGGAGGCATAGAGTGGAGCCACACATAGAAAGTGGCTAAAGCAAACATGCTGACTGTCTAGTCCCAATGACTAACCTCTTCTTCACTGCCCGGCACAAGCCAGTTTCCGCTTTAATTTAACGCTGGCTTACAGCCGAGGAGCAAGAAGCAGCCGCCGCATCATCATCATCATCATCGTGGAGCACACTGAACACGTCAGCTGGCATAGCAATTTAAAGCAGAAGCTGCAGTGGCTGCCAGAAAAGCCCCAAGGCAGATCTACCAACCCATCCCCCCCCTCTGGCTACACAAAAATCCAAGTCAGCCCACTTTATGATATGATGGAAGAATGGGCCCGGATGCCCGAAGAAATTTATTTAGTTTATGCAAAGCGTGCGGCGAAAATAAAAAAAAAAAAAAAACAAAAAGGGAAAAGGTAGCACAAAAGCAAGCCGTCGGTCAGGACAAGGGGTGGTGCAGGGGGGAAGAACTTGGTCTGAGACTAACACTAGCAGCAGGACCTGCAAAAAGGACATCCTAGCGCCATATGCTGCCGCTGTTTGTGTTTAGTTTGCAAATTTCTTTTGATGTCTTTTAATTTTAATGAGTTGCGATGTGGGCCGAGCCAACGACTACCCTAAGCAAAACTAATTAAAAGAGAAAGCGGCACAATGACTTCCCTATATATGTGTGTGTGTGTGTGTTGTGTGTGTGTGTGTGTGATGAGCTGTGTGTCGAGTGCCTCAATGCTGGGCAAATATAGTTGCTGAAGCTGACTACTTCAGCTTCAGCTGAATGAGTGGAAAATATGAAGATAAGCTCAACTCTTGAAATACATTTCTGATGACAGTAAAGGGAAAGACTTGTGAAAGAAGCAAACAATGATGGATAACTGATATTAATCGATTAATCTGAATATGCTATCCAAACTGTTCCATGGATAGAATATATGAAACAATGATAGATATTTATTATTAAACGATTAATCTGAATATTTTATATAAACTGTTCAAAATAGATAGAATAAACGAAACAATGATAGATATCTGATATTAATCGATTAATCGGAATATTCTAGCTAAGCTGTTCAAAGTGGATAGAATATAGATAACAATGATAGTTATCTGATATAAATCGATTAATCTGAATATGCTATCCAATTTGTTCAAAACAGATAAAATATAGGAAACAATGATAGATATTTTATATTAATCGATTAATCTGAATATGCTATCCAAACTGTTCAAAATAGATAATATATAGGAAACAATGATAGATGTCTGATATTAATCGATTAATTTGAATATTCTATCTAAGCCTTTAATAATAGATATATAATAAGAAACAATGATATCTGATATTAATCGATAAATCTGAATATTCTATCTAAACTCTAAAATGGTATTAAAGATGATTTGAAGAAATGTAAGATAAATACAAATTTAACTTAATTTAACATTTTACAACCTTATTTTACATATGCTTTAATAATAATAAAAAATTTCTATTAATGTAAACCTCTAATTTAATATTTATTTTTGTCTTCTTTTGCAGATTCCACTGCCAGGCCAATTTCAATCAAAGTCGCACAGTTTTTCAGCAAAAAAAAGAGAATATAATTGCCAGAAGAACTACAACATATACCAGCTACAAAATGCTCTCCCGCCAGTGCCTTTCCAGCTCCCCCCGCTCTAGTAAACCCCGCTCAACAACCACACCAACAGCTTTGATAAGAAACCATCGCCGAGTGCGGCACTTGGCCAGACCGACCACAAACATGAACAACTGGAACTGGAACTGGAACCTTCGCCTCTTGGCATTGATCACTGCCAGCGGATGCATAATGCTCAGTACACCAGCGATTGCTGCTTTCGATATTGGTGAGTGGATGAGCAACTAATTTGCTCTGCTCTTCTCGACTAGTTTCTCTCCAAATCAAATAAATGAACTGTGGGTCAGCCAGCCCAAAGGTGCGCTGTGCTCATCAATGTGCCTTTTGTCTCAAATATAGTCAATGCCAAAAAAAAAATAACAAATAAAAAATTACTATATGTTTACTTTGATTCGATGACCAGTTGAAGGGGTGCGGTAGGGGGGTATAGCTATTTTTTATTGACATTGAATACACATTTTTATGTGGCTCATCATTCTGGGAGCAGCGACAGGCGGCACAGTTGGTGGCTGCTGTTGGAGTCGCCACGGGGCGTCCACTGCTGCACTTGAGATCTGACAGCGCAATCTTTAGCTGGCTCTCCCCCTCTCTCTCTTTATCTTTCTATCTCTATCTGTGCCTCTCAACCTGCCTCATTAATTGGCATATGGACATTTTTAATGCTGCTTCCAAAGTTTGGCGCAGAAATTGTCCATACACACACAGTAGTAGTAGTAGCAGTTATGGCAACACGGCTTTAATGAAGCCATACTAAAGAGGTAGAAGTAGCTATGGTAGCCAGTATTGGAGTCGGCTTAGGATTATGGCCACTTTAAATGGCCCTGGCATGTCAGCGGCTCATAAATTTCAATGCTGATTTGAGGACAGGTCGCTGGGGACACAACTGAAGTCTGAAGTCTGCCTCATGTGCAACACAAAAGCCAAGCGGCATGGGAAGACTTTCAAAGGAAAACTTTGGACAGCAGCAAATGGCATTTACATAATGTACAATTATACAATTATACATTATGTATATTAGAAAACATAACATACATTTTTGAGAATGTGGGTTAGCTTATGAATCTATATGTTCAGTATAAAATAGCTAGGGAAATGGTTTAATACTATAAAATATTTAACTGATGTAAGAAAAACCTTTACAAATTTATAATAAATTTTTTAACCATATTTAATTTTTCTGTCAGATTTAATTCTTTTTCTGATGTAACAAAAACGTTTATGAATTTATAATATAATATTTACCCATATTATAAATTGTTAATAGGAATAGATTTGGAAAAGTAAATAAGTCTGTCACATGTAATTATTCTTTTGATGTAAAAAAAACCTGAATTTATAACAAATTATTCCCCATAATAACATATTTTTAGTCCGCAAAGTAAATATAATTATCCTTCTGATGTAAGAAAAATCTTATGAATTATATATTATTTACCTATAAAAAATATTGTAAATATAAATGAATATAATTGGAAAAGTAATTAAATCTGTCACATATAATTCCTATTCTGATGTAAGAAAAATCTTTATGAATTTATAATATAATATTTACCCATATTATCAATTGGTAATAAGAATAGATTTGAAAGAAAAATATAATTCTCATTCTGATGTGAGAAAAACATTTATAAATTTTGTATTATTTCCTCATATTATATATTGCTAATATCAATATATTTGGAAAAGTTAATAAGGCTGCCACATATATAAAAAAAAATCTTTAAGAATTTTTAATACATTATTTCCCCATATAATATATTGATAATTAGAAGAGAATCGAAAAAAGTATATAAGTCTGTTAGATAAATACGAGTCTTTCGAATTGCTCTAAAAAAAATATCTAATTAACTTGAAAAGTTATATAATAAATTTGTTAAATATTTGCAAAATAATAGATTGGAAAAGTATTTAGACTTTTATTTATACATTTATCATATAAATAGGATATCTTCTGTGAAGCAAAGTAAAACAAAAAGTGTTTCATTTATTCCGTAGTTTTTCCATTCCAAGTTTGTGATAAGTTTGCTTGACTTGTTTTCCAGCTTTTCTTAGTTAAACATTTTCTTAGACTCGACCACAACTTTGCCTGCAAAACTTTTGCTGTTATATGAAGCCCCCCTTTGCCTGCCTGCCTGCCCCGCCCCTTGGCCCATGCCTGCCAGTCAACCTTTGTTTTCAATAAATCAAATCTGAGCCACAATATTTATAGTTAATCAAGCAAGCCAAATACATAAATACGAATTTATAAACATGTTGCCAGTGGATACTGGAACTGCCTGCTGACTTGGCTGCCATCAATATTTGCACTTGCCCAACCCTCCACAACTACACTGCTCGAAAAGCGCATACACACATAAGCAAATAAGCAGAGGAAGTGACTTAGGAGGAGCATCAGTTGTTGTTGTTGTTGTTGTTATGGTAGACACATCGAGTGAGTTGAGTTAGCAAAACATGCAACAATTTTCCAAATGAATGCATCTGCAATATGCAGTCGTTGGCAATGGCTTCTGACCCGGCCTGGCTTTCGCCCTCGCCCTCGTCCTGGCTTTAGATCTGGCCCAGCCTCAGTTACAGTCACAGTTTCAGGCATTGGCAAAGAGCTTCAGTTCCCATTAGCATTGCCAGCTATCAAATCCAATCAAGTGCGAATGCAAAGAGCGCTTCGACCAGGTTTTGCAATGTGTGTGTTTTTGTTGCTTGTCTGTTTATTTATAAACTTCTAAACGAATGCACGCACCTTGGGCCAGCAGAAGCAGAGGCAGAGGCACTGCAGCACTGCAGCACTCGAACTGAGAGCCGACAAGCTGGGAAGCTGGGAAGCTGGTCCATGCTGTGCCTGCGCAACAAAAGTCATGTCAAATCAGTGTTGATTCTGGCGAAAATGTCAGCAGGCAGTCAGACAGCCAAACAGCCAAACAGACAGCTGCTGGCGGCGGGTGCCTGCCCCCCTCCCTTCCCCACCAACCCACAAAGCTCATATCAAAATCCAGCCCAGAGCATATGCATCTTGTCTGCCTGCGAAATGCAATCGGTAGGCAATAAATTAACTAAAGTAGTTGACGTTCTGCCCGGCTTGGTTTGACTTTGGCAATGATTAAGTGTTTACCTTATTTAAAAGCAGATAGTAGTCGTGTCTGCTCATTTCCATGGGCAAAACTGATAGGCCTACCTATACGCCCCATTGCTGGGCGTGTCAGAACCCCAACCCCGACCCCAACTCTCACATCAAATGTCAAAAAAGTCAAATTGACGCTTGAGTTATTTTGATAGATTTGATGGGCGTTGCTCTGGCAGAGCATCGAGATCTGAGAACTGGGAATTCTATATTTAGTTGTTTGAAAGTTGTAAGGCACTATCCATCATTAATTAACGTTATATATTTGTGGCCTAAGGCAATTTTTTAAAATTGTAATATTTTCATTTATTTTACAGCTACGTGCAATGTTCCCCTCGGCATGGAATCTGGCACAATTTTAGATGCTCAAATCACAGCTAGCTCAGCCCATGACACGGGATTTGTTGGGCCACAACACGCAAGGTGAGTTTATATATAACTTCAGTTTAATGTTTAAAATATCAGTAGTGAAATAAATATAAATATATACAATATTATATTATAGCAATCTCCGAAACGAGTCCATTTAAATGCTCATAAAATGTACACTTATTAAATCATATTCTTAATAACTTAAATATTGAATACTAACAAAACTATTAACAATAAATTCAGTTTTTTACTACCACATTCTGAGGCTGGGGTCAGAAATAGATCGATTAACCCAAAGCTGCCCCAGTTTTGAAAAACTGCAGCTCTTCCCTTCCCCGCCCATCCCCCTCTCTCTCGTTCTCTTCTTATCATAAATGCTGCTGCGTGTTCGTTTAATTGCTAATTTTATAGACAACTTCATTAGAGCGATAAGAAAGTTTATTAAATCGAAAACTAAAAGAAACTTCAGAAAAATAAAAATAAAAACCCAAAACAATTTATGTTATGACACAAACATTTCTGCCGGCAAAGCATACAAAGAAATAGGAAATCAAATGACCAAAGAAATAAAAAGTTTTTGCATATCAGTTGAAAATATTTTGGTGTTCAGAGAGATAGTGATTTTTTTGTTTGACTAAGGTAAATTGAAATCTGTTCATGAATATGCAAGGAGATTCGTTTTATGGGCCTGGCATAGTCGGCAGCCCTTTTCCACACTAATTAAATGCAATTTCGAATCGCAAACCGGTTCACAAGGCGGTTCAAGCAAAGGGCAAAACCAGAAGCATAAAAAAACTAAACTGAGGCAAAGCAAACTAAATGCATTTTCCCAGACCGGGAAGCAACTGGCTAGACAAGTTCAGTTTAGTTTAGTTTTTGTTTTTTTTTTTATAGGTTTTGTTTACATTTTTATTGACGCATTTTTCGTTTGAATTAAAGTTTTATGAGTTCGGGAAAGTGTGAGGTAATGCGGGTCAGCAGAATGTGGCGGAAGTTTTGCAATTGCCTCGAATGATTGATGGCACCATCAGCAGGCGCTGTGGTATTACCATATAATTAGTAGAAGATATCGAAACCAAGTCAACCAGCACCCGGCAAATCCACCCACTCTGGCAATATAAGGTAAAGCACTCATTCAAACCATAAACATGTCAATTACCACGTGAGTTACGGCGAAATCAATGCAAACATCGGCTGTCTATATATATATATACATATATATACTATATAATCACAACAGATTCCACTCGTTTGCTGTAATAATTTGCTGTCTGCGTTTATAGACATGCACTTAAAAAACACTCAAGTGCAGCGCTGACTGGCAGAGACACACAAACAAACCAAGAGACAGACATACAGACAGTCAGAGAGAGAAAGACAGAGAGACAGTCAGACAGTCAGACAGACTCACCACAAAGGCATCATTAACATTAACCCTTTATAGCGGCGATAAAGTAAAACCACAAAACGATGCGTGATGAGCACGTTGAGATAAACAAAAAAAATACATGAACAAAAAAGAAAAAAAAAGAAAACAAGAGAAAAAATATATATATAAAGATGTACATTTTTTTTTGTTATGTTTTTGTTTTTATTTTTTTTTTGTTTCGAGGCAGATTAACTGGAATTTTTAACTGAAGAGCTTAAGAGCCAAAGTTGAACCCACAAAAAGCTAAAGACAATGTCTCGCATACTGAATCCAGATTCCGACTTGGTATCTGCATTTCAAATGCGGGCTCTCAACTGCTGCTGGTCTCTTAACAGACTAACTGACTGACTGACTGACGGACTGACTGACTCACCTGGTCGTTTCTGGTACTTCTTTAGTTAGTCGCTTGTGGTGGGCAAAGTGAATTCGGATTGACAGGCGATGTGGCTTTGCCGCTAAGTGGACTCAAGACTTAATGGCAACTAAAATGGATTAGCGGGCTTCTCCAGTTGGAAACTTTTATTTGATTTTATATTTTTATATATATTTGATTTGATATTTGCATTTAGTACATGCTTTAGGCAAATTAGTAGTTGCAAAATTAGTAGTAGTAAAATTTTAGTAAATAGTTAGAAATTAAGCTGGTTTAGTTGAGTCTAAAACAGTTCATCGAGTTATGAAAAACGTACATTATAAATTTATATTATTCAAAAGCGATCAAAATTAAGTGAGACTAAATAGTAATTATAAAATATACAATCTATTTTATATCATTAAAAAATATATATTAGTTTATTAGAAATATATATAAGATATATATATATAAGAGTGAAAGTGACTAAAGGGGTACTTTTCTAGATTGTATCTAGGGCCTGAGCATTTAAATCCCTTCAATTTAATGAGTTATTAAAAAAGTAGATTATAAATTGATATTATTAGAAAAAAATCAAAATGAAATAAGACAGAATAAAACATTTAAAAAATACAATTAATTATATTTTTTATATTCATTTGTATTTTCTAATAAGTACAAATAATTACAATATATATAAAATGAAAGTGACTAAAGAAGTAGTTTTCAACTGAATTATATCTAAGCTTTCAGCACTTAAATCCCTTAAAATTAATGAGTTATTAAAAAGTAGATTATTAAATGATATTATCAAAATGAAGTAAGACAGAATAATACATATAAAATATACAATATATTATATATTAATAATACTTGAGTTAATATTTTTTATATTCGTTTTTAATATCTAATAAATACAAATAAATAAGATACATACATAACGAAAGTGACTAAAGGAATACTTTTTAACTGGATTATAGCTAGGTCCAAAGCACTTAAATCCCTTAAAATTAACGGATGCAAAGGTTAAGACAAACTGCAATCGCAATGCGCTTTCAGCATTTCACCTTTTACCAACTTGAGTTGGCTTAAACCAAATGACTGCCACACACAGCGAAATAAACTTTTTCTTTTTCTTCATCCCCCCCCCCCCCCCCCACCAACCGCTGAGTCCAATCAGGCAGACTGCAATTTGCTTAACTTAAGTTTCCGCAGCTAAGCAGCAGAGTTCAAAAGTGCAGGCAGCATTATAATTTGTGGCTGCCGTGTTCTCCAGCTAACCAGGCAGCTAACTAGCCCAAAACTGGAAACCAAACTTTAAGTAATTCATTACAAGAAACATGCACTTAAAACAAACCACGTAGATTTGCCTACCGTACAGAGTTAAAGAGATCCATCCGAGAGGGCTGAGATCTCAGAGCTCTCAGAGCTCTCAGTCCTTTGGCCAGAGGGTCAACAGGATGCGAACATAAACGGCGATGTTGACGTTGACGCTGTCCATGTTGGCTCGTCTGGAGCTATTGAATTACAAAGATTAGTTTAATGACAGTTGGCGCTGTTTGATTTTCATTACTTCGCCCAGCGTCCAACTGCCGTCAGGCCATTAAATTTACAACCTCTTACATATTAAAAACAGGCAGAAAGGGGCAGAAAAAAAAAACAGCAGACATTCAGCAGGCGGCGCTTGATTAGAAGCCTGTCCACTCGGACTCCACTCGGAGTCCACTCGCGGAGTCCAGTCCATTGGCCGGCAGCGAGCAGTTAGTCAGTCCATCAGCCGCTTAAAATGAGCAGCCGACGACGGGGCAGATTGTTAACTTTGGCAATAACAATAATTAAAGTCAAGTTGAAATGCACATAACGGCGGACATTAGCATTTTAAATGATGCTTATACGGATTTCACTCTACGATGGAGAACCATCGGCATCGGCATCGGCATCTCATCTTGGTGCTCTCCGTGCTCAGCCTTCGCTGCCCTTGGGTTATTTGCTTTCTGAGCTACTGCGAATGGGAAGGCTCGTGGAGTAGGAAATCTAAGCAATTTTATGATGATTAAATTGACCTTTTTTTTGCCAAGCTCTTTTCTTGCTTCTTTTTTTTTTTAATAAGCCACTGCCACTTTGATCTGTGCACTTGAAAGTAATTGCAGTTTATAATGATTATTACTTCGGAATAGCAACAGGAAGCGTTGCAAAAACCACACAGCTTGCGGCCTGAGAAACAAATCATTTGTGCTTTGTTTTTCATGTAAAGTGAGATTTTTATAATATTTAATAATATTACAAATTGGCTGAGTAATAAAAATGTACTTGCCACATAAATCAGAGATATATACAAAGTGAAAACAAACATTTTAAAGGACCTCTCAATTGCCGCAAAACCAAATTGTTGCTAAGCCAAACTCAATCGATGCGGAAAGTCTTACTAATTGCACTCAGTGCACATAAGAAATAAATAAAATAAAATCATAAAACGCATTTCGACCACTTAATAAATATTGCAATCAAATTCAATAACCTGGCTGGCTGTGCACAGGTTAAGACAGCAGCTGCTGCCAAAGACACAGCCAAGACGGCAAAGACTGGGCCAAGACAGCAAAGACAGCAAATGAAGCAATTTGCAAAGGAGCAACAACAAAAAAAAGAAGACCAACAACTGGCTGGGGCAGTTAAGAGGACTGGGACTAGGCCTAGTCACCAGCGATGAATAATGGGCAAACATTAAGGCACCCAAAATGCAATCAAGCATGTAAAACTTAATTGAAATATAAACCGAAAAACGTATTTGTAGTGGTTAACATATCAATATTAGCGAAAGCCAGAAATTGATTAAACTAGCCAGGGGGGGGGCGGCGAGAAGGCACAGGACAGCACACACACACAGGAAACTTGCTGTCTGCTCAGGCGTCTGAGTCTAACTTAAATTAATCCTTAATTACATAGACAACATCCTGCTGAGTCGAAAACCGCAACAGCTTAACGAACGAGACGAGCTGCCAGCCAAACGTAGTCCGGCTAAGTCACCTTCCCCCCCCCACTCCACCATACCCCATCCAGACCCACCCTCCATTTTAGGCCACAAATGTCAGTGACTAAGACTGTGGCTGGCAGCGAGTGGAGCCTGCAGCTTGAGGCTGTGGCACCAACGCCGTGTGGTGCCGCAACGCTTAATGTCAATTAATTTATAAGAAGAAAATGAAAAAAATAACAAAATATCTGCGCAACTGGTTATTCGCGCAGGCTACCGTTTTGTGGCAGCTAATTAATAAAGTTGTCGTTCTTCTTCTTCTTCTTTCGCTGCAGACTGAAAACCGATAATAATGGCGGTGCGTGGTGCCCCAAGCACATGGTGTCCAATGCTTTAAAGGAGTACCTGCAGGTGGATCTGCTGCAGACGCATGTGATAACCGCCATACGCACCCAGGGACGCTTCGGCAAGGGTCAGGGTCAGGAGTACACCGAGGCCTATGTGCTGGAGTACTGGCGACCGGGTTTCGACAAGTGGCAACGCTGGAAGAACATTCAGGGCAAGGAGGTAAGGCCACTTCAATTAGCTAGCACAACACACAACACTGGGAACTAATCTGACAATCCACACAGATACTGCCCGGCAACATCAACACGTACAGCGAAGTGGAGAACGCCATGCAACCGATTATATTTGCCTCAAAGATACGCATTTATCCATATGGTCAATACGATCGCACCGTCTGCCTGCGCGCCGAGATTGTCGGCTGTCCCTGGGAAGGTAAGTTTTCTCTCTCTCTCTTTCTTTTTCTCTCCCTCTCTTTCTGTCTTGAGGCACAATTTAAACGAGTGCGATAAAAAGTCGACATGAGCAATGATAGCGCGGAAAGGCTAACAAAGTTTTAGTGTCAGCGTTAATTTATCATCGGCCGAGGAGTGCCAAGTGCCAAGTGCCTCGGCTGGAGCCGGAGCCCGAACCCAAACCCAAACCCAAGCTCAAACCTGGCCAATGCGCTCTGTGTATGTTTATTAGACAGGCCAAAGCGGCTTAAGTGTGTAGTTAGCTTGTGGACAGACAGACAGACAGACAGACAGACTGACAGAGAGACAGCCATGAAGTGCATTAGCATAGCTTTTGGCTAAAATGAAGATGCGGCATGCAACTAGAATGTCGACGATAGCTCTGCTTACTTTGTGCATCTTAGATTTAAGCCAAAGTCGGACAACTGAGAATTTAGATGCATATTTTTGCATGGCTTTAAATTTTGCGGCACTTAAAAAACTTACTTTATTTAGTAATATACATAATATAAATTATAGTTTATTATTTAATTTCTCAGCTACAAATATAACTATTTGTTGCATATGTAATATATATATAATATAAATTATAGCTAAAAGTTCTTCCAAATTTCTCTCTATAATATAAATTATAGCTAAAAGTGTTTCTTAATTTCTGAGCTAAAAATATTATTAGAATAAAAATTATAGTGAAAAGCGCTTACAAATTTCTCGGTTAAAAATATTATTTTTTGCACATGTAATATTAATTATATAAATTATAGCTAAAAGTGTTTCTAAATTTCTCAGCTAAAAATATTTTTTGTAATATAAATTATGGCTAAAAGCGCTTGGAAATTTCTCAGTTAAAAATATTTAAATATTTTAAATTTCTCAGCTAAAAATATTATTATAACATAAATTTTACCTAAAAGCGCTTTTAAATATCTCAGCTAAAAATATTTAAATATTCTTTGCATATGTCGCATTTTTTCCAACATTAATTGCAGTCATGTTTTCTTGGCTAAAATTTACAAATTAACGCTTTTATATTGCTTACATACTAACTGTTGACTTATTCGCCATTCTAAAGGCGCCCACTTGCCGCACTCCATTCGCTTGCCACTTGCAACAACCCCATTGGAGGCAAAAACATGATATTATGGGCAGCAATATTAGTTTAAACCGCATAATCCAATCATGGCCAAAACGACTGCGCCTATGTTCTGTAGACCTTCTGCCAGTTGGCCAACAACATATGAGCCACCACGCAATGTTCTTGTTCTTCTTGTTGTTGTTGTTGTTGTCGTTGTTCTCTTCGGTTGAAACATGCGAAATGTACTTGAAAAAAAAAAGAAATTGTATCGCGTGCAGACATTAGTTGTTAGTTTGCGAAACCAAATCGAAATCCAGACTGGCTGAGAAAACTATGCAGACGACAAGCAGCAACAGTAAAACAACCAACGCAATGTTGTTGTTGTTGTTGTTGTCGTCTGGACACGACGTTGCACGCAATTGTCAAGTGGTGCAAGTACAACAACTTTAACTAGTCTGGACAAACAAATTTTTCTATAATTTCCAAGGTAGCAGCGATAACAGTGAAACATGCCTAATGACAATTTGTTTGAGCAGCTTTCAGAATTGGAGTTGGAGTCACAGTTCGAGTTGGAGTTGTAGTTGGAGTTGGGGTTGCAGTTGGCTCCTTTGGGAGTCCGCATACGAAATTATTCCGTAAATTAACGCAATGTGTGGTTGTGGCTGGGTGCCCCCCGATAACTGGCGCCATTTGTGTTGAATGTCAGTTTTAGGGGGGGTTGGGGGTTTGGTCAAAAACTATGTACACGCCCTGCATTAGTTGCTCGGGGTGGTTGAGACATGCAAGCTGACCGCCGACGCCCCCCCTGAATAAAAGGGGGGCGCCATGTCAGTTGATTTGCCATGGGGCATTTAGATGTACACAGCGCATTTCATATGCAAATTAAACTAGATAAGCTGGCAGGGGACTTACGGGGGGTCTACGGTTTATGGCTTGGGGTCTAGACAAGTGCCAGACAGACAGATAGTCGGACAGATGGTCGGACAGACAGACAGTTAGTCAGTTCAATAAAGAAGCAAAGTAAATGTGACTTGATTTTATGGCAGACATTAATCTCATCGATATTTGAACTGGAATCATAATTGTTTATAAATTGTGACCATAAATTCTCACTGTCCAACTGTCCAAAGTCCAAAAGCAGACTTAAATGCAAATCAATAGACACACCTACAAACAGCAGAACCGCACCCAGTTTTGTGGCATTTGTGCTTTCTGGAAGCGCCGTCGCAATCATTTACAAATAGGGCTAAAACGTGTGTGTGTGTGGGGGGGGGGGGGGGCGAAGGGAAGCATTCGGTCACGTCATCGCTGCAGATTATCTTCGGGGCAAGTGACACACTCTGATTTCACATCGAGCTAAATACAAATTAGTTTCGATTTAACAAACAGCTTAGCCTTTGGAATTTGAATTTACATCGGATTTGGGCATTGGGATTTGGGATTGGGATTTGGGGGGGGGGCTTTATGCATATGCTAAAATGCATTTTATAAATGCACAAAAACTGATTAGCGGTAAGCTTGAGATTTAAAAAAGTACTGTGCATAATTTATGAGTGTTTTGGGTGCATTAAAAAACAGCTTTTGCCAAAGATATGATTTATATATTGTTTGGAAACTGAAAGTTAAATTTTTAATGTAGGTGTTGTCAGTTAAAGTTGTTATACAGATAAATGTAGGTATTTAAATTAGAGCTTAAATATTTAATAAAGATTCCCCATGCTGCGAAACTTTCGAAAGTTAGTAACAATAAATTTGTATTAAACTTGAAAAGCGTTTATAAATTTATAGATTCGATGTTTCTGTACTTAAATAAACCAGCTTAAGCTGGATATATATGTTTTTTTATAGGTCGACATTACAATTGTTAATGCGCTCTAATTTATTTGAGCTGACAAAAATTCGCAACTATGCAAAGACATCAAATAAAATTCAATCTGGAACTGAATGAATACATTTATTTTGTCTGTCTTTTTCCCTTTACTTTGGGGCACCAAAACTGTGTAACTCAATGAGTGTAGTTTAGCCACAAGTTGCCTGCCACTCAGTTCAGTTGCCACTAAGTATCTATTTATTCAATTCAACTGCTGCTCAATTTGACTCATCAGCAAATGTTCGCAGACGAAGCGACGACGACTTCTTCAGCGTTCCCTGAATGTTTTTGTGAATCTTTGCGTGACGCGGAGAGCAGAGGAGTTGGAAGCAAATTACATTTTCCTTCTTCTTCTTTTTCTTTTTGTTTTTTTTTTTTATACACACACTGCCCGATTCTGTCTTGGACTACATACAACATTTATTTATGAGCTTGCTTCATGTTCTTTTCTTATTATTATTTTTTTTCTTTCTTTTTGTTTGGGTTGCACGCACTGCGAGGATTTTGTTGTGTTGTTTTATTAATATATTTTTTTTTTATTTTATTTTTTTTTTGGCCAGTATTCATTTTGTCTCTTGCGCTCGACACGCAAATAAAAATCGCATGTGAGCACGCGAATAACAAGGCTTAAGTGGAAGTTCCTCCCCTCCGCTGGCTACACTATCAAAGGTGGCAGAGGGGTGTGTGTGGGGGGGGGCGTTGCGTGAAAGAAGTCGCGACGCAATTGTAAAACGCGCTGCCAGAAATGTCTTTGCAGTTAATTAAATATTGCATTTGTGAGAATGTTTTTTGTCGTGTACTCGAATAATGAAGGCTTATCTCTCCGCCTGATGATGGTTTCGTGTTTAACTGGTCGAGAAAAAGGACTCTGTCCTAATTCCTATAATTAAGTGAAACGGGTTTTTTTTTTTGGCACAACTAACCTCACATTATAAATAAATTAAATAATAATTAATATTTGTAGCTGGTACTTCCCAAAACCCTGTTCTGAAACTATACCCCATATGTGATAGTCGTTTAGTGTGTGTGTGTGTGTGTGTACCCCTAATTATCTATGCACATTGCGTTGTGTTCGATTTAGGTACGTTTTTCGAATATTCATGGGCTGTGCCCGTAATTATGTGTAATTATGTGATTTTTAGTAATTATTGGAAAATGCCTTTGACTGCTTTGTGTATCTATGTCGGTGTCCTGCTTGCCACGTGCCTCCCCCCACACCCCTCGCACGCCCGGATTGTGTAAATAGAAACGTTAGTAAATTAGTCCACCCCCCTTTGCCAGTTTGAGCTTTGTGTGTAATTACTTGGAGTGCCCTGGCAACCAAATGGTTTGCTTTTGTTGGTTTTCGATCCAAATGTAATTGTTTTGTCGGTGGACTCACTTAACTGGTAGCTGTTATAGCCGTAGCTATAGTTGTGGTAATCAGCGTCAGGTGTTGTTTGCTTTTAACCCAAAACGCAGCCAAACATTTAGTTAACTCGGCTCTTTAATGCTTAACAGGCAACAATCCCTCAACATACCCTCAGCAATCCCTCAGCAATCCCTCAACAATCATCAAAACACTTTATAAACTCGACCACAAAAGCATGACTCAGTCTCAGTTGTTGTTGCGGTTTTGTCTCCCACTGTGACTTTGACATTGAAAAACTACACTAGTTGCCAAAAATACAACCCACAACATCACAGACCCCACCACACCACACCCCAATCCCAAAAACTAAACTAAACTAAACTCTAAACTCTTTCGAGTTCCCCTTTTTTGTGTGTCAGACACTTTGCTAAAAATAACCACAGAAACCAAATGGCAGACAAAAGACAAAAGTGGCCGCAAAACGAAATTATGTTTCAAGTAACTCAATATCCTGCACCCCTCCAAAGCGCCCCCACATCCCCCACTTGATAGCCTTGTTGCCAGCTTAGCAGCGCACAGGGAAAAAACTTTAAATTTACCATACAAAAATACAAATTTCGAACTTGCTTTTTGTCTCCGACTCGTTTGTATGTGTCACGTGACACAAAACGTGACATGACGTGACATGACATGAAATGAAAGCACACACATATATGTGTGTGTGTGTGTGTGTGTGGGCAGCTCGAGTTACTCTCGTTTGGCAATGGAGGATTTGTGGGTTTTTGGTTTTAGTTCCTCGAATTGTGTCGCTTTGTTTAAAATTTCAATTTTCCTTGTTTGTTCTTTCATTGCAGAGGGCATTGTTTCCTACAGCATACCGAAGGGGGTGCAGCGCGGCATGGAGGTGGACTTATCGGACAAGACCTATGATGGCAATGAGCAGGGCGATCGCTATGTGGATGGCCTGGGTCAATTGGTCGATGGCCAGAAGGGCAAGGACAACTTCCGCACGGATATTCATGGATTTGGCAAAGGTAAGTGCAAAAATATCAAAAGAAACTTTTATTTCCAATCCAAAAAAAAGAAGAAGATATTTTTTTATATAGCCAAAAACACATATTTCACTTAGAGCCACCTCGCTCATTAGAAAGTTAACACTTTTCTTCTGTGGAGTAGAGAAATTACAAGTTATTACAGCAAAAAGTTGTTTTTTGGGTTTTTAAGGTTTGCTGCTGGGCAAAGTTTTCGCCAAAAATTAAACACAAAAACAGATTTATTGCAATTGCGAAAAAACTGATTAACATCAAATAATTACAAAAGTTCAGCGACAGAAAAAGCATAAGGCAAAGTCCAAAATGGGGTGACCAAAAAAGCTGAAAGCTTACTTCATTGAACAAATCGGATGGGGGCGTGGCCAGGCCCGGCCAGCGAAAACTTTTGGCTCGCAAATAATTTGCCTCACAACACAATAAACAAAAATAAATAATAATAACTTGCGAATATTTGCTGGCGTCGCAATAAACTTGGCCGGATACAAATACAAACCTAGTGCAGAACGCACCAAAAACACACCAATTCCGTACCACTCCGCGCACTGCGAACCACTCCGCACACTGTTCGAATGTAAACATTATGCATATTTGATGATTTATGGCAACACTGGCATTCATTTCCGAGCCGGCGGCTGTTTCAAAAGTTCGCAACTACCAAAAACTGCGAAATTCGCAAGTCTATTTTTTTTTTATTATATTCTTGATTCTATTTTTTCCCTTTTTCGCCGTTTCGATAGCTCTTTTTGGCAAATGGCCAATAATCGAAATTATTGAAAACTTTGCGCTCGGCAAATTTAAGTAGAAAACTTCGAACAGACAATTAGACATGCAGTCGGCGACAGACAGACATAAAAAAAGCGCAAATCGCATTGCAGCGATTCCAGTCGAAAAGTTTTAGCGCATAATTTTTCACAAATCACCTACCCTCCCCTCCACTCCCCTCCACAGCAGAGCATGACTTTAGAATGGCCATTTCCTTTATGATTATTATGTCCTGGCACTTGTTTTCTCTGCCATCGATACCAACCCTCAGCAATTTGAGTCTATTGATTTTCGCTTGTTTAAATTCTAGTTGGAGCCAAATCGAAACATGTTACCAAAGTTGGTAACAGTTAATATGGCATGCTACTTAAATGTTTCCTGGCTTTCTAAGCCGGCCACGTAACCCCCTTCCGCTTCTAGCCAAAACATATACTTCCATCTCTGGCCCAGCTGCCCACCGCAGCCAAAGTCAAATTAGGGCCATGCAAACACAAAAACGTTGGAAAGAAATGGCTTAAGTGTCGCGTTGGCCATAATTTCTAGTTATGAGCAGTCCCAACCAAACCCCCAACCTCCACCCCCACTCAGTCCCCGTCCACGTGCCGTGAGCATTTGTTTGTTTTGGGCTACAAAAACTTCACCCCAAAGTGCCATTGACTTGGCTGGGAGGCTTAAATAGCTTTACATGTCACTTTGGAGCATATGTGCCGCCGCCGGGTTGGCCTATTGATTTTCCTTTTGCCTTTTTTGGGTACAACAACAACAACAACAAAGAAAAAAAAACTGACGCAACATATTATTTTATATATTTCCTGCGAATGGACTTTTCATATACAAATATATTTTTTTTTTTTGGCAGGCTACGAATGGATTGGCTGGAGAAATGATACGCCGGGTCTGTTGAGCAAACCCGTGGAAATTGTATTTGAATTCGATACGGTTCGCAATTTCAGTGCCATCGTTTTGCATACAAACAACATGTACACCAAGGATGTGCAGGTGAGTGTAATCCATAGATGATTTATGAACTATATTAAAAGAGTTTCCAAATGTTTTAATCAAAATAAAATCAATAGTCAATATAAATTGCAGTATTTTAGCTACTATTTTTGAAGTACTTCAATTGTTCTAATTCAATAAAAATGATTCCCTTTTCTTACTAAAAATATATTTTATTTGTTTTCTCAGGTTTTCGTTCATGCCAAAGTCTTCTTTAGCATTGGTGGACGCTATTTCTCCGGGGAACCCGTGCAGTTCTCCTATATGCCCGATACAATAATGGATCATGCTCGAGATGTGACTATTAAGCTGCATCATCGTGTTGGGAAATATTTGAAAATCAATTTGTACTTTGCCGTCAAATGGATTATGCTATCCGAGATCAGTTTTATATCCGGTAAGTACGTGCCACAACTGGTTGCAAGCAAGAATTGAATGAATAGAATTTGCTGCGCAAATTGCCCGAAAAATGCATTTGGCATACTAAAAAATGCACACGCGACTACAAAATGCAATTTTTCAGCTTCATTTCACTTTCAAGTGTGCGACAGCAAATCCAGCTACAAATGCAACAACAACAGTAACGGCAGCAATAATGCATTACACTTAGCTAGGGGATAAAACATTTTTCCAACATTTGGCTAACAACAATGGAGGAGAGACAGATGAAAAGAGACTCGGCCCAAAAGGGAAAATCTCTTTAGGACAACTTAGCAATTTTTTTTTTATTCTGTTTCCTTTTGTAAATTTCACGTAGGCAACTCGTGTGGATTGGGAGGGTGTGGGGAGGGGGCCAAAGTCAATAAAATGCCCAAAGCCCAGAAAGAAGGGTCTCTTTCAGAGTCCTCTGACTTGGCTGTCCCTCGACATGCAAAAGTAAACAAGTCGAGCGGGCTTAGGGGTAGCTGCAACATCCTAGCAATGGGCAATGCCAGGCATGCACTCCACTTTTTTCAACTACATATCCCATGAATGCAGAGCGTGTCCCTGTCCTGATTAAATTGTATTGGGACAGATATTTGGACATATATATATATGCTCAGGGGTGGGCAGGAATTGCTCGCGAGGCTGCAATGCTGTTAACATCAGAGCCGGATCGGTCACTGAACCGGAGATCATTTATATTCGTTGATTCATTGAGGAGGGGATTGCGGGGCTGTGAATGAAAATCTGTGCGCGGTAGGTGTGAAAATGACTAGGGGATAAAACTGCCAGTCTGCCAACGGGATTTGATTGATGAGCCAAATAGAGCGTGCCGCATGAATAGGGTATTTCCACACAGATGGCATAGGGAATTAAATGCGATTGGGTAAGGGGCAGGGGCAGGGGTAGGGGTGTCGGTGTCCATTGTAGGCTTAATAGATTTATGAAGGAAGTCGCTTATAAATCCAAAAAGCAACTGCGATTTTATAGTTCAATAATATGACTTGAAAGATCGCGAGTTTGGATGCAATGAAAAGACAGGAAGAAAGCTGTAAGGAAGGAAATTAAACAAAGCTTGTGGAATACAATAAAAAAAACAACAATATATATGTATATATATATATTTATTATGCCATAATAAAATCAGATTGAAACGAACCTAAAGCTATTGTAATGCCTATAAGAAAGAGGGAAAGAATATTGTACTAGATTTGAAAATATTAAACAATGAAATGATATGTGCGTAATTCTTGAGAAAATCAAAGATTCGGAGACTTCATATAAATAAATAGAAATAGACTAGCAGCTACCCTGTGTGTAATTTTGTAATGATATCCCATTCAGCGAATACATACAAATTTTATTTATAAATATGAATCTAAAAAATTCTAGCATAGATAAAAAATATGTTTTTAGATTTTTTACAAAAGAATCTGATGGGTAAATTTAATTTGTTGAGGCGTGTCGAGAAGATCTTGTCATAGATCAAAAAATATATTGAAGCACAGCTGTCATAAGAAACAAAGCTGTTGAACAACTCATTTTTAAAATTTATGAAAAATCATCACAATTCCTAACAACAAAAAAAAGGAGCCGCCTTGAGGAAGGCTTTAGACTGAGGAGTAGAAAAAGAATGCCGCACTCAAGATCAGAGCAGTGGATCAGCGTTTTGCTTTCAAGTGTGCTACCAAACATTACAAAGCACATTTCAATAATGGGAACTGCTGGCAGCACATCCATCCATCCATCCATCCAACTGAGCCAAGGATGTGCAGGCAGGAAAACCACAGGCTGAGCCGAGGTCGACTTGGCTCGGTTGCACCACATGCTGCGCTGCCCTGGCAGCAATTACATGACGAGTAACAAACACCACGACGCATTT
This sequence comes from Drosophila dives, assembly GCA_035042365.1. Taxonomy (NCBI): domain Eukaryota; kingdom Metazoa; phylum Arthropoda; class Insecta; order Diptera; family Drosophilidae; genus Drosophila; species Drosophila dives. The sequence continues at coordinate 1,887,194 of JAWNLJ010000415.1, read as the reverse complement.
GTCACGCACAGGGAAATCTGAGGGGAGCCAAAAGGGGCAGCAGTGGCAGCAGGGGCAGCAACATCAACTAGCAACCAGCTGTTTTCTGGTTTTTATTTTATTTTTATTTTTACCAGTTTTTTGTGTGTTAAGGCTGACTTTTTGTGCACCAAATGAGTGGGGGAGGGGATGTGGCACAGAACGCGTAGTGTGCTCAAAAACTAGGGTAAGGGTAAACAAAAGAAACGCACGTACAAACCGTTAGAGGCAGCATCTTTCAAGTATATTTGCGTATATTTTTATCAGGCACTGTAGAGATTTAACCCCAATTTGTGAGATTTGCTTGCGGTGATTGGTGCTGCTGCTGCTGCCACTGCTGTTGCTGCCACTGCTGCTGCTGTTGCTGCTGTTGCTGCCACTGCTGCTGTTGTGCTTTATGGAGTTGTATTTAAAGGTTTCTAAAAATACAAAGGCGAAAAAAACAATGAGAACATAGAGAAGACCCCAGGGACAAACACTCAGAAAACGCACACAAAGAGAATTAGTTATAAAGGACATGCGACAACAAAAAAAAAAAAATAATACACGCTGCAGAGGAGTAAAAAAAAAAAACAAAACAGGGAAAGGATATGCGGAATATTTGCCATTACGTTCTGTGGCACACACCCCGTTCCCTAGATTCCTATCCCAGTGTGTGATAAATGTGGCTCGAAATATTTTAATTATTTTAAACGTTTTATGACGACCAAAGAGGGACAGGCCAGAGAGGGAGAGGGAGAGGGAGAGAGAGTGGCAGGCCGTTCTCAGAACTCGGAGCTCTGTGAGATGCAAGATATGCCCTTATAAGTAGGAAGCGAGTAAGAACAAAACAACAACAACAACAACAACAATAAAGGACAATGACAATGTCGAAACAAAAGGCAGCCAAGCACAAAATTCAGAGGCATCTCTGCCTGCTCCTTCCACACTGAGTGGTGTCCTCTGTGCTGCTTGCTGCTGTCCAAGAAGGCGACATAACTCAAAACAGCAGCCGTTGCCAGCAACAACAACAACAACAACAACAACAACAACTTCACACAGTAATTACGCCATTTACTGTCTGGAGAAATGGGGTCACCCACTCGAGGAAGCATTTTTTGGTTGGCCGAGGGGCACTTTGAGGGGGGGAAATTGTGGGTGGGTGTATATTCCACGCAAAAAAAAAAAAACAGCCCCTTCCCCAGATTTTTGCTTTTGTTTCGCAATGCCCTCAAGATGTTTTAGCGGAGATAAATGACAACACTTTGCAGCGTCGAGCCATATGCTTTGGGGCATGTAGCAAGCAGTTGGAGACATAAGCCGGGGGCATTAGAGATCAAAGTGAACGTCTGATGAGCAGGTGTTGCGGTGAAGCGCGCCTTTGGGCCATGACAGATCTGAGCCAATAAGTAGCATGGGCCTGGGAATAAGGTCAGCATGGAAATCGTTGTGAACTCAACTAAGGGTGGAAATAAAATGATAACAATCGTAATAACTAACAGTTAAGAGGCAAGCTAAGTGTAAAACATGTTAAGCCATAGACATAAAGAGGTCAGTTGCATTATAAGCCCATTGTAACTCGAGATATAGGGTTGCTAGAATACTATTTTTTCCAACTATAATAGGAACACAAAGGGAGAAAGCTAAAAGCATAGTGAAACTTGAACTAAAATCCACCAAAAACATTATAACAAATAATATATGGGTTGGGCTATCATAAGAATTTCTCAGAATATAAGGTATTGCCATATGGGATAGACAAACCCATGCATATTTATAAGACAAGCGTCAGCAAGTTGGAAAAAATCAAACATCTGTAAAAATTTAGTAATGCCGTAAAAAACCCTAATGGTTGACAGGAAACATCTCAAAAGAGACGGGGGGGAAAGGAAAAGCGTGTCGAAAGTAAAACACTTCAAAGTGGAACGAAAGGTGTAAAGAAAAGCAGACAAAAGAAAAAGAAATACTAAGTAAAAAATATTAAGTAGAAGAAGAAACTAATCATGGAAGCGCAGCTGTGCAGCAATGTGCAACTCGAAATGCGGCAACTTTTGAAGATGAAGTTCAGTTCAGTTGATGTTGTCCAGTCCAATGATTCGCTGTCTCACTCTAACATTTGTTGTTTCTTTTGTCTCTTTTTCGCTCTCGCAGTGCCGGCGATGGGAAATTTCACAGACGAACAGGAGCAGCGAAATAATGCGGCAGGCATCGCACAGGATACACGGGAATATCCATTGCAGAGCAACGACTATCAGCACAATCATAATAAAAACAAAATGAATGGCGGCATGGCTGGCGGCGCCAGTGGTGGTGGTGGTGCCAGCAACGGTGGCGCCACCGATGCCAACGGCAACAACAACAACAACTTTAACAATGGACCGCAGTGTAAGTACAGTCAACGTGCAGTTAAATTCAATTAGCACTTTTTCCTCATCCTTTTTTTTTTTTGGTATGAAATGCTAATTATTTAGTTGAACAATATTTACTTTTAATTTCATTCGATTGGCCAATTGCGAAATTCGTTTTTTTCTGCATTTTGTATGTTAATTGAAATGGGCTTTTTTTTTTTTTTGTTTATTGTCGCTCTTTGCAGTAATTGCGCCACGGCCCATCGATCAGGAGCCGAGCGAGGCGAACTTCATTGGCGTTGTCATTGTTGTTCTAACAGCGATAATTATTCTACTGGTTGCCATCATCCTGTTCATCGTGTCACGCACGAAGCGGGCACGCGGCAGCAACGTCCTCGATGCATTCCAATACAGCTTCAATCCCAACACTCTGGGCGGCAATGTCGACAAGCATCGTCCCAATGGCAATAGCATTAAGGTGAGCATACCAAGAGTGTAAATATATAAAATACATATATATATATATAGATATATAAGCTGGACAAATTCCTGCTTCGAATTTCACATAATTGTTCAATGTAGCGTGGAGCTGCCACGTTCTCGACGTGTGCTCTCTCAGCCATGCCACACTTGACCAGACGCCATGCGGCATTTATTTTATTTAATAGAACTTTTCAACGGCTTCCTATATATGGCACCAGCACCAGCCAAGGATGTCTGGTAAATGCCTAATGTCAGCTAGCAGTCCACCTACCACCCACCGCCCACCACCCTTAACGTACCCTCGATTTGTGGGTGCTCAGCTTAAGTGCCGTTTGTGCAACACTTTAAAGTCGAGGGTGTGCGTGCCACATTAAAAGCAACTGCTTTAAGGCAATTGCCTTCAACTTAAAAGAAAATGCCAAATGGCCTCACAATCCAAAATGTATTAGCAGCTGAAACGAGCCCATAAGAAAAGTGCCAAGTCAGTTGGCCAAAAATGGGGGATTAAAATAGTTTTTAAATTAACAATGATTGCTTAAGAAAAGTTAAAGTACATAATATTTGAAAGTTGTAGTACTGAAAATACTTTGTAATTTAACAAGCGTAACTATAAAATATGGAATATCAAAAATTTGCTTTATTTATATTTATATATAAATATATATTTATATATTATATATTTTAATCATCTACTGCAAACACAGTCGAATTTCTGCTCATCCCCATTAAAAAAAACTTTCATTAGAATAAAATTACTTAAAGCTTATTCAACAGTTTAACAATAAGACTAGAGTTAGATAAAAATCTAAATAATATACGACTAATATTTATTTAGTAAATATACATTAAATATACATTAGAAATCGAAAAAACAGCTCAGCTCAGAATAAAATGGCTACAAAAGCAAGCAGAGAACATAAACTCCTGATATATGCGTATATTGATTGCCCTGACTTGACACAACTATATATTAAATACTGTGCATTTACACCCAACCTCCCCTCTCCCCCTCTGCATACATTTCAGGCCAGCGTCGACGACAGCGATTCCATTGGCAAGAACAGCCTTTACCACGAACCCTTCAATGTGAACATGTACACAAGCGGCGTGAACGGCTACGCAGCGGTTAATGATTTACAATGTAATATGACGCCAGACTATACAGGTGTGTATGCCAAAAAGAGGCCATTACCCAGGCTCAGTGCCTAGCACACACAGTAACCAATACTCAAAGCCCCACTCCCCCCTCCCCATCCAACACTAACCAAACTCCAATTCCCTTGGCTCGCCCATATCCGCTGCGAGCCATAAAATATGGCGCCGCCAGCAACTAATGCAAATAAATTTTTGCGGCTATTGCCACACACACAAACACACACACATAAACACCTTTGCAACCTTTGCCATTTGCCTGACTAAGCGAAATCCTTTTGCGTCTTTTTTTTTGCTTCCCCCCGCTATCGGCACACAGATGTGCCAGAAGGTGGCTATGCGGTTCCCCATATGCAGGACTACATGCCGGCAACGAAAATGGCCAACGCAGTCGGCGGTTATGTGAATGTGCGACGCACGCCGCCGCCACCGCTGAGCAGCATATTCCCCAGGCCGCCCACAGTGCCACCGCCACCCATGGAGAAATACTATGCAACCACGGCAATATTTAAGCCCATCAAGGGGGGCGGCGGCGGCGGCAGCTCGACGAGCGGCGGTGGCAGCAACACCAACACGGTGAGCAGCGGCGGCGGCAAGAGCAGCCACAGCAATCAGGATCAACTGAATGGCATCTACGATGATGGCATGGGCACCATGAACACCCAATCGACGGCACCCATGATCAATCCATATGCCGGTGGCAATAGTGCAGCTGCCGCTGCAGCGGCTGCTGATTTTCAGCGTGCCAGAACTTATAATTTCCGCAGCTATCCCGATAATCTCTAGTTCGAAGCCTCGCTCAAGTTGGCAGCAGCAGCAGTGGACGCTGGCGGCGATCTGCCCCATGGCAAGCGCATCAGCGGCACCAATGCAGCCGCCACAACGATGCCCAAGAAGCCGCAGCATCTGAGCATCGCGGGCGCCAGCGGCGGCAACACCAAACCCAAATATAGCTTGACGCTGCACAACAACAAATATGCCACAAACAACGGCAAGCAACATGCCACAACGGTGCGCGACAATCATCATTATTATCAGCAACAGCAGCAGCAGCGACAGCATCTTAAAGCGTTGCGGCTAACACGTGACGTGGCCAACACGGATACAGGTGTCATTGACTATAAGCGACCGATGCTGACGGGTCTCTCGCCCGCCGACGATGTGGGCGTTCATCTGAGCTGCAGAAATGTGGCTCTTAAGTCTGCTGCGACTGCCAACAGTGAAGCTTCGACTAGTGTGTCAACAACAAATGCAACAAAATTGACGATCGATAATGAAAATATTAACGCAACGGCAAATCCAAATCCGTTGACAAACAGTGTGATGAGAACACAAAACAATAGGCTGTGGTATCATTGATGAAAACCCCATATTAAATGGATTTGAGGTGAGTCAAAATACGCATTTCAACAACTAATAAATAAAATAAAAAAAATAAAATTATTTATTTGTACATCGAGCCTTTTTTTTATTAAATTAAATAAATTAAAAAGTGATTTTTTACAGACAGTTAAAAGATGGTGTCAGATATTTAGTCGATATACGAATTAATTTGGGTAGTTTTTCAAAGAGATATATTTATACAGAGTTTAAGATACCTCTAATTATATCCATAATAAATATATCCATAATAATAATATATAATCTATATACATAATTAATTAAGATCTTATGGTTTAATCTAATCAATAAATTTCGTTTAATTTATTTTACTAAACGTTTTCCACATTTTTCCTCTTACTCATTCACAGCTCTAAAACTCTACTCGGACATACATGAACTAGAAAATAGAAAATGAAAAATGCAAATATTAAGTACTCGTAATCGAAAGTAATCGTAAAATTGTGTTAGTACCCGCCCCCTCCTACCTTATATGGAGAGCACAACGCGTCGAACAATTAAACCCACTGAGCAAATGGAAAAGTTATATTAAAAAAAAGTCGAATATCTAAGCAAAAATGTAGCGTCGAATATATGCCAACGAAATGATAATGATAATGATATTGATATTGATACAACATATAGAATACACACCTGTACATACATATATATATATATATGAATACCTAGTATATTGCACGGTGTGCAAATGGTAGTGAAAAATGCATATGAATAGTAAACCGAGCTGAATTTTTAAAAAAATTTCAAAAAACAAAACCGCGTAAAAAAGGGCACTAGTTTCTCATAGATCAAATGCAATCGAACAGAACATAAAGAAAATATATGAAACAAAAAAATAAAAAAAAACAAAAAACGAATTTAAGATCTAGCATTTAGCGACACTTATTGTTTATAAAACGAGACGAACAGAAACGAAGCAAGAAATACTATTAAAATGAAAAGATAAAGTAAAAAAGTAAAAAGTAACTAGAATATAATAGAGTTCAACTGATTTTTAGTACCTTTCCAAATGAACAAAAAAAAACACTGCAAAACTTGCTGTAAATGCCCTAGCCCTATATACTATATGACCCCACTACATTGAGCCCCTCCCTCCCCCCTGTACATTTCTGTGTATACATTTAGAGAGAGGTATCCGAGAGAGAGATACGTAGATTGTTTGCTTACCGAGCAGATGGATGATGCCGCGTCAAAAATTATGTGGAGAGACGTTGATGATGATAAAAATAGTAACGGAATTTAACGGACCAAGAGAGCGTGCAGAGCGTCGTCGCCTAAACCCAATTAAAATGAAGTTTTCATCAATGATTTGTGATTAAAAAAAAATATATATATTCAACTACTTACGAATATTCAGTTTCTTAATGCTAATTATAATTTATGCAAATGTTTTACCCAAAAAAAAAAAAAACAAATGACTCTGACTATAAAAAGTACTATGAAGAAAACAAATATATATATATATATATATATATAAATCAACTATATACGAGTATATTTAATGTATAATTAATAAATAATCATGTATATGTTCCTTTTTAGTTTAATGCGCATTCGATTAATTACAAAAAAAAAAACAAGTACTAAAAGTTAGAACATCATATTGTAGTAGCTTCGTAGTAGTTCAAAAAATAAAGCAGCAAGTAATACAAAAGAAAGAAAAAAAAATACAAATAATTCAAGTGTAAACACCGCATTTTATAAAAATATCAACTAAATAAGCGCGTTAAAAACAATATTTCAATATTAAAAATAAACACACACACAGAGACACACACTCAGAAACACAAACACACACAACGCGCAGCAAAAAGTAGTGAAAATAGTTAATATAAAAGAAAGAAAAATAAAACACAACACAAAAACATACACAAAAAGTATTTAAAATGTTTGTGCAACACTTTCAAGAAAATTTTTATTAATAACAAACAGCGTTAAGAGAAACGAGCTAAACAATTTAAGCTAAACAATTTTAGAAGCATATTTAAAAAAAAAACGTTAATTACAATTATAAGCTGTCAAGAACCGAATAGGTCTAAATAAATACTTAACGGTTAACATATAGATTTCTTAACTTTCTGCACAGTTCTTACTTTTCCAAGTTTCCAATTGCACAACACGTTTTCCAATACTAGCCACAACAAGAACAGCCAAACACACACTATCACACACACACACACACACACTTACTGAGAAACACTTTCCGCATGCAAATGCAACTCTGCCACATTGGATACACTATCGAAACGAAACAAATCGAAACGAAATGAAATGAAAATCACGAACCTACCTACAAGACTTGTATAAATAATAATAATAATAATAATAAACGGAAATTGAATAATTAGCAATTAAGTTTAAATTACATTTTGTAAAAATTAATAAACCAGGCGTAAGTGTACACTGTAAAAAAAAAAACAAAAACAAAAATTATATACTACTTGTAATGTTTTTTTGTAAATTATTGCAAAGTTACACAGACGAATTACTAATTTGCTGTTGCTTCGCATTTCATTTCTAGACTAGTTTAATTTCTAAATTAATTTAAATGCATTTATTACAAGTATGTGTAAATTTCAAGGCAAAAAAATATAGTATTAAATTATTTAAACAACAACAAAACAAACGCATTTATTCATTTCTCTCATTCAATTTTCAAAACAGCAGCATTAAAAATTTAATGCAATTAAAAACTGAGATTAAATTGGCAAGTATAAAAGAAAGTAAAATCGTATAAAACATAATGCTAATCGAATTAATAATTAATATTATTTAATTATTTGTCGCACACAAAGCAAACACATATAACAAAAAATACAATTGAAAATGGGTAATAAATCAGGGGAAATAAAAAACGATAAAAATAATACAGAACAAAAATTAAATATATTAAAATATTTTTGTGGCCATCATTTATAGGCAAATATTAAACCGCTTTCTTTTCAGGAATATCCAATCAAAACTAATTTGAAGCATTGCACTTTAAACGAGACTACATAAATTCCAAATATTCTAAGGAAACTTGCGGAATCTTTCCCTTGATTTTAAGGCGTTGAATAAACACAAATTTAGTAAGATAAACAAAATGTCACTCGCCTGGTAAATAGCTTTCGGGGTTGGGAACTGCCATAACATAAGGCTGGCTAATCCAGTTGTTTCTTTGGAGACCTGCTGCAGGGACGCGAATCTGGAGCTGTTTACTTTTGGCCGGGAAGACTGGCATTAATCAGAGCACTTTACAGTGCCCGGGATCAATGACCGCCCTGGGCTACTGACATCTGTTTTAATTCACGCACATTTCGCATACTCCAATTGATTCCGCTCGGAAAATCGACAGAAGTGACCACAAATCGCTGCTCTCGAGGGTGGCTGGTGTCGGAGAAGGGAGAAGGGGCGTCTGGCTGGGGAAAGTCCGCACATGTCGCTTTCGGAACGTTTAAATCAAACATAATAAAATAAAAATAAAATAATAAAAACGACTGACAGCCAGCCAGTCAGCCACTTGGCGTTTGCTGTTTGCTGCTGTCTTTTAATTGACACTTTCGATTGTTGCACTACATAAATGACGCTGAATGGCTGTCCATCAATTCATCAATTCATCAATACAGCAATTCACTGATTGCTGCCCGTTGGGCCTTCACCTGTCTGTCAAGCGTACGTTGGAAATTAGTTTAAAAAAAAGAATTACGGACACCAAGTCAAATGGCCCGCAAAATGATTTTATTTATTTATTTTTTTTTTTTGTTGTGCTTTTTTCTGTTTATTTTTTATTTTGGGGAAATGCGTGAAATGTTCTCCGTTCGTTCGTTGAATTGTCATTGAGTGTTAAATGATTTTATACTATTTAATATACCCTCATCAAAGTGAAAATGGTCAAAAGCGGTATAATCGTTTTCGTGCAAATATAAGTAACAGGCAGAAATACCGACCACATTAAGTATATAGACTCGATCAGGATCCGCAGACGAGTTCCTATAGCAATGGCATTTTGTGTCTGTCACAAGAGAAAAGTGCATTTGCAGACCTGCTTACATTTTAAATGGAATTTATCAATTAAACCAGAAAATATTTTGAAGAGCTGTGTGAAGGGTATTTCGTCGTGCAGCTCACTCGACCATAACATTCTTACTTGATTTTCTTTACACATTTTGGTTTTGCGCTGTTCACTTTACAACACTTCAATTTGTGACGCTCGTCCTTTGTCCATTTATATTTATTTTTTTGCGTTGTTGTTCGAAATGACTTTATTTATCGCATTTTGTGCGTGGACCATCGAAAAGGGTTGAATTTTGTTGAGTTGACAACTGGATGCGACACGCATTCCATCTATGTGACATTGTGTCGCAATAAAAATGCGAGAAATAATCATAATTATTTGCAATACAGGCGAAAATGATGGCCAAACACAAACGTTACTAACACGCCAAAAAAAAGGGTCTCAAACTGTGACAAATGCGTTTTAAGTATTGGGCTGAAAGTGAAAAGCTATGTGACAAATCGGATTTAGTTGACTTAATGGCCAAATCATCTGTAAATCGCTTATTAATTCATCACATTTTCAGACATAAGGATTATATTTATATGTATATATTATACTTAGTATTAGTTCTTTTTTTCAATCTATTGGCTTTAATTACGTGCTGTCTGAAATAGTGAAATTTTAATAATATATTTAATACAATATTAAAGTTCTATGAATATAGTGTTAGTTAGTATAAAAATTAAAAATATTAAAGCAAGTAGTTTACATTTTTTAACGGTCTCTTCTTTCCAGTCATATGCACTAAATGGGCAAAAAGGTATTACTCTAGTTTATTCTAGATAATTCCAGCTAATTCTCAATTATGCCGCAGTCGTTGTTATACCATTGAAATCATATCCGAATCCAGCTCAGCTGCTATTGTGTGCAGAGCATCAGCTGCTGCTTATGCTAGATCAGGGTATAATGATGGCCATCCTATTAACTAGATACACGGGGTTTCCCTACTAAGCCGTCTGGACAAATACTTTAATGCTGCAGCGCAAAGTCGGGCGACGTAAAAAAATTCAGAAATATGTTTTTTATATGCCTCGCGAGCCACTCCAGCAACAACTGTGCAAATAAGCAAAAAAGTAATCCTAATTACAATTGCTAGTTATAAATAAACATGGGCAGAGCAGAGGCAGAGCAATCCTGGCTGGCACACAACAAAGCCCGGCTCGGCTTGGCCCAGTGTACGGAGAATGATGACGACGTCATTGTAATAATGAAAATCCCCAAACAAGCCATAAAAGGGATAAACGAAATGTATTGAAATAAATGAATGAATGAAATTTTTGGCAAGCTGCGAATGTGACAAAGTAAAAGATTTGCGCCGGCTACAAATGGGAGACTATGCGACTCATAGACTCAGCCTCACAGAGGATGAGGATGTGGCACTGAATATTGCTAGGAACAAGGAATCACAGGCATTCTGCGACCTGTACTGAATTTTTCTTTTAGTGGTTGATTTTCGCAATTGTTTGTTTGTTTTTCCGCTTACGGATTTTAATAAAGCAAATCGCTTAAATAGCTCAGGCAGCGCGCACTGCTCATAATTACATATGTCAGCGAAATGAAAATGTTTTAAATCGCTCAAATCGCATAGGGAACACACAACACACACACACACCCTTAAATCGAGGCCAAAAACCCATTTAACATGAAATGCACCTTTTATTGAACCCTTTTTGACTTTTACATTTAAGTCGAAATGGAATCAACAATGGAATTGAGCTGAACGAACAATAGCACTGAGTATACCCTGTACCTGGGCAGTAGTACTACTACTACTACTACTACCAGTACCACTGCCATTACCACCACCACCACATCATCATCATTATGCAGTGTTGTCAATTGCTCTATTGGAGCTTTTATATGTTGCCTGAAGTTGCTTATCAAGCGTTAAATTGCAGCAATTTGACAGTTTATCGTTGAGTCATCGTCGCATGGCCATTGTCAAAGACAATGACAAAAGGCTCCCAGCCATACTATTTGCACAGCGCAAACCCCCGTTCCGCACAAAGTTGCCACCAACACCACAGTTCCCACCAACCCCCTCAAGTTGCACCAAATGCAAAGTACGAGTAAAATGTCAAATTGTCGCCGTTGCAACTAATGCAATTCATGTGTTGACTGTTCCATAGTCAACATCTCGCTCAGCAAACCTCCCTCCCTTGCTCTCTCTCTCTCTCTCTTTCTCTCTCTCTTTTTCTCTCTGTCTCTTTCGTTCTCTTTGCCTGTTTGCATTTGCTTGTGTTTGTCAGGTCCTGGCGAATTTTCTCTCTGTCAATTTGCATGTTACCTTTCATTTATATAAGCATTGAATTGCAGTCTCTCTCTCTCTCTCAGTCTCTCTCTGACCAACTATTAGTTTGTGTATGTGTGTGTGTGTGTCCTTATGAAATGCTGCTTCCTGCCGCACGTCCTTGCTGGCTTCCTTTGTCTGTCTGTGTTTGTATTTGCGTATTTGTTTATCTAACTATCAAAGTGCTGCGTGCTGCTTGCATAGGTCGACATTCGAGTGTGTTAATTGCTGGTCTGTCAAGCCCATCCTTCCCTCCTTGCCACCACACCCCCTCTTCTCTATCTACATCTCCTGTGCATTGCAGTTTTAGTCTACTAATTTATTATTTAGTCCCACATCTCGAATAAATGTGCATTTTATCATTCAACTGCCAGTCAAAGTGCTCAGTTCCGATTTTGTGCTTTGCAGTTTCTGCTTTTAGTTGCCAGACTAATTTGCAAGTATTTTAGTATTTTAAGTAAGTTAAAAGATTACATTTGATTTTGTCAGAGATTTAATTTGCAACCATTTACAGGTTAGATATTCTGTCCACAAATTCGTCACGTTTGGAGCTGTTCTAATTCGTATCAAAAGCAAGTTAAGTAATTACTTTACTTCAGCTTTATTTAATTAATTTGCGTAATTTAAGTTGTCTTCAGTGCAAAAATCCATATCGATTAGTTTAGGTATCTGCCTAAAATGCGAATCAATCAATTATGGGAAAATGTTTCTATGGAAGTTTAAATTTTGCGTTGGTTTATTAAATTGTAAAACTAAGTATTTAAAAAGTAGAAAGATTTCAAATTTAAGATTACAGATGAAATGATTGCAAATACAAATTTATTTTTATTTAATAGCTGCCTTTTTTGAAGAAAAGTTTAGCATTTGTCAACGATTAGAGCCTAGTTACAAAACGGAAGAGTCCACCAGGCCAACTAATTGAATATGTGTCTAATGCCTGCTTATGGTCCGAACAAGTTAAAGCGTTAAGATATAGAAAGGGATCGATGCTGGGGAAGGGATGTGGAGGAGGAGTGTGGTTTTGCCTGATGTGCCACATTATAAACTGCAACCTAAGACTTGGCAATAATTTGATAATTTAATTACACTTAACCTCGTTGAACCGACCCGAGCATAATTTATGCAACTGCTAATATGTGTGAGTTTGTGTGTTGGTGTTGGTGTTGGTGTTGTTGTTGGTGTTGCTGGCGACATTCTGCTTGTAGAGACGCATGCATAAATAAGTTTCACATAGGAGCCAAGTCGACGCCATCTTTAGCCACCCCCCGCTCCATGCCACAGCTTCGATATGTGCGGCATCCACATAATTGTCGGCTATGTATCTTACAAATGCAAATTAGATGCAAATGTTAATAATCTGCGTGAATGAATTTTAATGAGCGACCCAAGTGTTTTGGCGGACTTGCCGCAGTCGACGTCGACGTCGGCAGCGCCACTAGAAAGTGTCAGACATGCATCAAGGATTGGCCCTGACCAGTCTTAGATTCCTCCTTCCTGCTGTTGTCATTTAAACATTTTTTTTCCAGCGAATGCCAGCTGGAAACGTGCCTCATAAATGTTGCACAGGTCGAGCTAACCCTTGCAGCTAGTTACGCAGTCAATTTGAAGTTGGGCATTTTATGGCGTGACTAGCCTTATGCCACATACACTGGAAATAATTTTATGGGCCCGGTTATTTGTGGAATTTGTATATAGCTAACTTCAAGTTTAAAACCTTAAGCAATAGTAGCTAAGGAATTCTCTTTTAAAAAGTATTAAAATGTATGATTTACGAATTTGTAATTTTATTTCGATTTTATTTTTTTTAAGAAATATAAGATAAGGTTAATATTAAAAAGTTTAAAAAATTATGATTAACGAATTTGCAATTTTATATATCATATTTTATTATAAAAGTATGATTAACGAATTTGTAATTTTATACATCATATTTTATTTAGATTATATATTTTTTAAGAAATCTAAAAAAGCTTAATATTATGGCTCTGCTTAGTATTTGCTATTAAAAATATTTTTTTATATATTTAAGTTTTAAAACGGGCCAGAATATTTCAAATGATCATATTAAATTTTTAAATAAATGTTTAATTAAAAGTTATTAAAATTTCTGTTATGAAACGAAATTTGTTGCAGTGTAGCAGCTGCTGTGTCGTTGCCAGACAATAAGTGGCTGCGGCTAATTAACGCCGCTGTAAAGACGCCTGCAAGTGCGGCGGCTCCGACACGTGCTCCTTTCCTGTATCCGACTATCAAAATTATGTTTTCTGACACTTTTTCGTGTCCAAATTTAGATGGCAGTCTGCTGGCGGGTCGGGCTCGTCGTCTGCATCATTTCCTTTTCATTGCGTTTTTGCTGGCGCAGTGCCGAGGACGAGGAAGTCCAAAAATGAAAACAGATGTTGAAAATCAGTTGCACATTAAATGCTGTTCATGTGGAAACTTAATTGTTGCCACACAGACCCCGAGTTCCTCGATCTGTCATTTTGCTACTCGGTTTGATTTGCGGCAAGTGCCGCGCACAGCTCTTGCCTCAAGTTTAGGGGTTGTCGCTTCAGTGTCCCATTTATGTGTTTTATATTTGCCAATAATTTTATATATATATATACATTAATTTTTGGGCTCTCTTTCATTTGTTGCTGGCAAACACACTGTAGAAACACCCATCCCATAACACATATCAATTATTTGAGTTTATTTGCCAACACTCAAAGCGACATAAGTTGAAAACTCCACGAAAAGTGTCCAATGCAGTCAGCAGAGGTCATTTATACTGAGCAAAAGGCAATTGCTATTAGAAATCAAAATATATATGATTGCTAATGATTATTACGATAGAGACCTGATGGCACTGTGGAACCGCTGAAAAACAAAATATTTAGATAGCTGATAAAGGGCAAAAACGATCCTAACTGTCATCATATTTATAGCGACCATATCTGTTAATTGTATAGAATTTAATTTGTAACTTTAATTTAAAATATAAATTTTTACCTAAAATTATATTTGTTAAAAGGTTTATTTTTTAAATTTAGACTGTTCTTAAATAAAATATAAGAAATAAGTCAAATTTTAATAACATTCCCTATCCTGATAGCTATTCCACAAATAGCCATTCTAGAAAGCCTTGTTAACAAATCTGACTTCTTTATTAAATTATAATGAAATTTTATTTAATAATATCTATTATATACATAACAAAAATTATATATATAAGTTTAAAATAAAATCTCAAAGCTATTAAAAAAATTTAATAAATTAGTTTTTAGCATAAGAAATTTATTTTATATTTTTCTATATATATTTATTATTTATGTTAAATGTATGTATTTAAAATGTTATATTAAAAATAATACTACAAATTTTAACAAATAGAAGTTGTTTTAAATAAAATGGAAAACTTCCAACATATGGCTGAATACCTATTTCAAATGTCGCGTAATCGAACACTCAATTAAATTACATTAGTGTAATTTTTAGAATGGCAACAATAATGCATGAATTTTCAACATATGATGCATTTCTCAGATCGATGGGTGCAGTGGTTGGCCAGTTGATTGGGGTTGGGTTCGCTTGCTGTGAGGATGTGTGCCATAACTGCGCAATATATCAAACAAATACACCTGGGACTACCCAGGGAGTGCACCCGGGGATGTTTGGGAGAACCAAACTATGAGCAACAAAATAAACACAGTAGTAGAAACAACAACAAGGGGAAACTCCAAATGGAAATGGAAAGCGAAGCGAACGTAAATTTTATTTATATGCGATTTGATAGAAATGCGAAAGAACAAATAAAAATAATGGATTGAATCAAATATTTTGGTAAAGAGTCAGTTGCAGACGAGCTGAAACCGTAGATGGAAAAATAATACAAATACAGAATATGTGGTAGACTCTATGGAGTAGAAGTTGGACTGTGGAATATGCAGTTGCATCACCGGAAGGCACAAACAACAAATGACAACAAATGAAGAGCAAACAGTTAGGGGGAGTTGTCCGGGCAACCAATTGGCAAGTGGAACAAACACCATCCAACAAAGAACTGGCCAACAAAAAAAACGACCTTGTGAAATGTGAATGTCACTTTAGTTCAACGATGCGATGTTGTTCTACTTTGCCTTAACAATTTTCGTTTTGTTGTTGTACAAAACAAAAAACAAAAAAAAATACTAGAAAAACCGTGTGCATTATGATTGTTGTTGTTGTTTCTACCGCCATGCTAATCCTGTAACTGAGCCCTCGAGGGTGGCCACTGTGGCCCCAGGCACGCCTCAGTGACTTTCACTGTCGCCGGCGTAGCCTCGGCGCCCTTGCCTGGGATTAATTCCACACATTAGCCGGAAATTGTGTATGGCTATATATGTATATATGCCCTGCTCTGCTCCCTGGCCAGTTTGGTTGTTCTACGAATATGTTTTTTGTTTTTTTTTCTATACGGTTTTTATTATAATGCCTGAGAGTTAAGCCTGGAAATCTTCTCGAGCTAAGCTGACATGACCAATGGCAGCCACTTGTTAATTTCTCATACTAATTTTATGTTCGCAGCTCTTTCGCTTTTTTATTTTAAGGAAGGTGGAGTTTTTTTCTTTTATTTCCCTATATATTTTGCCCCTTTTCATTAATCACACTGATCGCTTTTCGAGCACGCACTATTCGCCATCATTTTTTAGGATTTGGCGCGCATGTGGAATTTCCACATCTCCATCCCCCCCCTTGGGAATGGCAAATGCGACGCAGTTTCTCTCACTTTTCGTCGAGTAATTGAAATTTGTGTGAGTGTGATAAATTCAGTTGTGGTGCGCCATGTTAAGCGCATGATTAGCGCATTTTCCTCGACAGCCAACAACCAACAACCAACAACAGACTTTGCCACAACACTGTTTTTGGCCACACCGCTGTCGATGTTCGTGCCTTGGTTGCCAACAATGGCTTTTAATTATTTATTGCCT
The DNA here is from genome assembly GCA_035042365.1 of Drosophila dives. NCBI lineage: Eukaryota > Metazoa > Arthropoda > Insecta > Diptera > Drosophilidae > Drosophila > Drosophila dives. Next base: position 1,870,535 of record JAWNLJ010000415.1, on the reverse strand, counting down.
AATGACCTAATGACTTTTCCATTGTCGGCCTGAGAAAGACCAAATCTCATTGTGATAGGCATATTGCTAGCTGACAGCAGAGACAACAAAACTAAGCCAAAGTCACGAACATTTAAATAAGTAAGTCACTAGGCGAGTGAAAGGGACAAGGGCAAGGGTAACAAACAATAGAAAAGTTATTTACACAATTTAATAATTAGAATAAACTTTAAATGGAAATCAAGTTTAAATAATTACTTGATTTTTTTATAAGCTGGCTATCATACAGATTCAAACTGACAGAGAATAATAATCAGTATTTAAATTAAAAAATATATTAAAGTATTCAGATTGATCATATTATAATGATATATATTTAATGGGCTAAGCTGCAGTTAAATCATGTCAAGCCTACCCAAAATTATTTACCAAATTATTCCAGTTTCAGTCCATTCTCTGTTTTAATTTATTTATTACAGACTAAAGTGAAAAGAATAAAAATGTAACCTTAGCTGATTTTCATATATAAATTTTCATTTTTTATTTTATAGATTAAGTGAAAAGATCTTTAAATTTATATACATATTTTTTACATATTTATATTTTAAATTTTTTATAAGCTTAAGCATACTTAAAGATGCATACTTGACCGCCAACACTTTCATTAAAATTCGCATAATATCAGTTGAAATTTTATGCATTTTACCCTTATCGCAAACAATCTAATTGGCTTATAATCCTATTAGCACCTTCATTAACTGCCTGGACAGGTATGGGCTGTAACTCACAAAAGGCAACAACTCGCCCCAAAAGTCAATATACCCCCCGCAATCAACTCAATTTGCAAATTGTGGTCTGGCATGTGCCACACTTGAAAGTATTTTAAAACCATTTATTTCAAATGACCCACACGTTGAACAAGAGACGAGGTCCTGGGCCTGGGCCTGGGCCGACAAATTTAAAACTCCAAACACGTAAAGGCAACCAGAGGCCGCGATTGCAACCTGGCCGCCTGGTCATAAAAAATTCATTTGACTTAAAAACTTTCAGAGACAAAAAGAAAAAAAAAAAGAGGCGAAACTGAGACAAAAACTGAGCAGCACTCGAAATTGATATTAAGTCAGGTGGCGCGTGTCCATTACACGCATTGCGGCTAGAAAACCAAATTCAGCTAGAATATATGCACAGAAAATATGAAGAGAAAGAGAAAGCATTAGAGAGAGAGAAAGGGAGAGGTATAGAGGGAGCTCAAACTGACAGTTTTGAAGCACGCACATCTCGTGAATGGCATAAACAAAACAAAACAATGCCAGAATTCAGTTCTGGATGGGCAACAGATTTGCTTAGCCAGCGCGGAAATTGTGGCCGGTGCCCCATTGTCTTATTGAACTGCGGCAGAGTGGCAGTAGGAAACGGAAACGCGACCCAGCCCCAACTCTATGGTCAGCGGGTCGGCGTTTTGTCAAAAGGCGAACGTGAACTATTAAAATCACTTAACTGCAATTCATGTCACGTTCCCGGCAGGCAGCCCAAAACTTACAGCCGATTGATATATGCGATGTCAGTCTATGTAATCAGTGTATATAGTATGTGTGTGTGGGTGTGTGTGTTTGTGTGTGCGATAAGTATGGTTGGCCAATTCACGATAAACTTGAGTGCCCATGCAATTTGCATAAATCCACTTTGTCGCTGCCCCTTTTTCACAATTTATAAGTTGTCCCCGTCGCATTTGTTGGTCAAGGTCGTTGGGAGCAAAACTAAACTTGAAAATAAATATATAAGCCAGATATTAACTTTTGTTTGTATTTCCTGTAGATTTAACTAGGATATATTGTAGGGAAAGCAAATGTAAAACCTTCTAAAAATTACATATTAAATCAGTATTGGCACTAGTTACTTGATAAGTATGTAATGGAATAGAATAGAATATATATAAATTGAAAATACAATAATATAATAACATAGAATATATAAAAATTGAATATATAATAATATAATAACATATATAAAATGAAAATAATAAATGAGCTTTTGCAGCAATTGTTTTATTTTTATTTTTTTTAATTTTTGAGCTGTTGTCAATATTTATAAGCTGCTAAACTAATAAAGTTTATTTGAATATATTTTCCAAAAATGAAATAAATAAAAATTTCTCCAGGAAATACGACAAAAAGCGTTTTAATTATTGATCTGCAATAGTTTTAATGCATTCTGAATATTTGCAAAGACAGGCTGGAATTATGTCAAATTTAATAAAATATTTGTTGCAAGTTTGTTCCGAATACAGCTGCATCTTTTGATTAATTTTGCAACTATTTGCGCACATCCCGAAAACAATTAATGCGGAACCAGCAAAGTTCACACCGTGTGCAGAAATCTTTGGAGGCAACCGGCTCTCAATTAAATGCTGTAAAGTTTAATGCCACATGCCGCAGTTCTAATGACGCGCGCTGCAATGAGGGGCACAATATGTTGCGCCTCCATTTACAAGGGAGCCACTTGACAGGGTAAAGAAGAACTACAAAACAAGAACTCAAATCATATTGCACTTCTTTTTTCTTTGGATGTTGCTATCTCAGCTGCACTGATTAATTACAGGCAAATAAATTTCCACCTCTCCTCCTCCTCTCTCTCATCTATCCACTTTGCGTGTCATGTGTGGAAAATATCAAAATGCTTAGCACTTCTTTTTTTGAACACCCTGTATAAGGAAAAGTTATAGTATGTTTCATATATTGGAGAGTTGACTAAGTAAAAAAAGTGTGAAATATTATTTTGAATTCAAATAATTTCCAATCATCTAAAATACTACTTTAAACACACACCTCTCTCTAAAAAAAAAATCAAAACATAATCAAGAAACTATTGTTCGAATTGAAGGTGCAAAAAGTGAGATTATTTATATTATATTTAGATTTATTAATTATATTATAAATTAAATTATTACTAAATCTCTTGCTTTTTTTTATTATTTATTATATAATTTTTTCAAATATAACAAGAATTTTACCAGGTAACTTCCAGTCGAACACTCTCCAATTTATCGAGTTGTTTCTTCGTTTTCGTTGTATTTTAAATTTATTTTTGCTTCTTTGCCTGTTTGGATTATTAATTACACTGACACTTTGGGCCTTCACTAATGAGCACCGAAATAGATTTTTTTTTCCATAATTTGGCTGCAGTCTATAAGAAATTTCCTGCATTCGTGATTGTGTTTCGTGGCCAAGCAGCACCCCCTCCCACATCCCCTATCCAAAGAAACACCTCCAGCTCCTCTCCAGCTGCACAATTTATGCAAATGATGCTGGCTGAGCAAACATAACCTCATTTTGCATGGCTCAGCTCTAATATAGTACTCTGTTCTTGCCGGTGTTGCTGCTGCTGTTGCTCCTGTTGGTTCTGATACCACCGCTGGCCATTCGCCTTTTAGCTACCTCGACGAACACGTTCATGAAAAATGATTATAAGTGGGTCACAGGATATGCAAGTGCTTCTTTTTCACGCTCAGCGATACGACAATGCCAAAGAATGGAGCAAAGTGGATCACAGCTGCTGCCCCAGTCCGCCAGAGAGCTATGCTGGCGGCAGGTGTTGGGGGGCAACTCTTGAGTTATGTATAAATATATATATATATACATATAGCGAACACACTGAGCGTGCTTGGCAGGACATTTTGCAAATGTTACGGAAAGTTGGCCAAGAAAATGGTGAAAGTTTAACTGGGCTTTTGTATTTAATATATGCCATCGCAGCAAGTTGCAACTTACCAGCTGCTAGTTGGCAGTTGCAACTTTAATTTTTATAGCGCTGCCCAGCGGACTCCTGACATGCAACATATATACAAATGTGAGTGTCCAAGGACAACAACAGCGGCTAAACTCACATTTCATTTCATTTTCTTTGCCACAACTTCAACTTCAAGTTGAACTCGCAACGCATGAAAACTAATCAGAACGGTGCACCATCCACTGGGAAGGCAGCAGTTGCACATATTGACCAGGGGACATCCAGTCAGAGATTGCTGCCGGCCTTTTGAACCTTCCCGTTGGTTGCACATGTTCCGAGCATGCAAGTTTATTCAGCTTTTTACTACTCCATCTTTGCAAAGTCAGAAAGTTGACCAGTTTTCTCATTTGTTTATTTTTTATATATATATTTTTTTTTTGGCTTTAACCGGAATTGCATAAATAAATATTATATATTTACATAGGATTTTGTGCATTCTGTGAAGGGAACTTTCGCATCTCAAAGTGTGATGACTTTTGTGCTGTACAATTTGGTATTGCAATGCCATAATAAAAACTTTTAAAATGAATTTAAATATTTCTGAGAGTTCAAAGCTGTTATGATTAACCACTTAACTTCATAAGGAGTGCATAAGTATAGAAATGAAATGGTATATGTTCTATCTATAACAAATAATAGTAACAAATATCGAATCGACAATGAAAATTGAAATATAAAATTCCATGATTTTCTTTAACTTAAAAGCTGTAGAAGACCAAACAAACAGTTAAACCACAGAGCACTGATTACCAAAAAAAAAAAAACCCAAGCCATGTCCCAGACCAACATGAACTTTTTTTTTCCTTTTCTTGTTGCGCTTCTTTAAGCTGCTAACATTTTGCTTAGTTTGGCAAAAACACGCAGCGACCATTTTTCATATTTTCATTTATAAATTTATTATAAAGCCAACAACAGCAGCAGCAAAAGCAGCAAGAGCAACAGCTACACTTGGCTGGTGGATGGGCTTAATGGCTCTCCTCCCCCCCCCCCCCCACATTCCCTCTCGCTGTTCAACCCGCTTCGGGAGCTGTCTCTGCCACAACTCAACCCAGTGCTCTGGGCTGCGGTTTAGAGCAACGGCTACTTTGGCATTTATTTTAAATTATAGTTCACAGTAATAACTAATGCTCAGAGAGCAGTTGTTGTTGTTGTTGTTGGTAGTTGGCTGCTGGTTACTGTTTGTTGTTGTTATTGTTGTTTGTTGTTTCTGCTGCCATCTACAGAAATTATAGACATTTTTGGGCTGGGACTTGTGTGTAGTTTTTAGTCGTTTAATGACAGTATTTGCCAGAGATGCCAAAGTTCTCTGGCAGGTTGACACGAGTTGCTGTGCGGGTGCGTGGTGCAGGGGGGTTTCAATTAAATTTTAGTGCAAAATGTGAATGTGGATTATACAGTTTGACAAGTCATCTGCATAATTATTGAAATTCTTCGAAAAACCAGTTGACATTTTTCTGCCACTAATTGAAAATTCCTCAAGTCAAGTTAAAGCTGTCAAGCAGCTGGCAAGTTTCTCGCCAAATTTATTTGGCACCACCACAATGCCAATCGATGTTGTGTAAACGAATTTTCACCATCATGGTTATCGCCCCTTTGAGACTCTCTCTCTAATGGGCAAATACGCTCCGCCCCACAGCCCCCCTCACATAAGTAAATATGAATGAGTTCCAAGTTAATGAAATATTGAAATATGAATAGACAAACTTCTCCGCCTTTGCCCCTACAGCAATCACATGTCCATCAAAGAAAACTTTGTGCAGAGCCTGTCAAATCGAAAAGGAAACCGAGTAAGAAAATTTATGCTTGAGTAAAGACCTGAAAGTACCCTTTAATAATAATAAATAAAAATTGAAAATGTATTACATACAATTAAATATCAATTAAATTTTTAAATTTTTTGTAATTTTGCAATGGCTATTATCAAATAACGATTTTAACGAGGCCAAAAGAAAAGAAATTATATAATAAAAATTAAATTAAATTTGGCAATTGAGATGTAGCGAAAGGATGAATAAAGTCCTTAGCCCGCTGAAGTCCCTTCGACAAAAAAAAGTGGCCCGAAACAAACAAAAATTACAATGCTTAATTATGAAAAGTGTATTTTTTTCCCTAGGAAAACAAGTAGAAATGTAGAAACACGCGAAATGAGTTAATGAGCTAAATTATAATGTAGTTTTGCCTTGCCACGTCCTTCGACATAGACTAAAACACCCCCATTTGGCCGGCATTTGGGTCAGTGCTGGTTTGGGGGGGGCCCTCCTTTAATGGGGCTAATCAAATATTTGACATTTGTTTTAGGTGGCGCTGACGCCAAAGTGCTCTTGTCTAATGTAGAACTAGTTAGAACTCAAAGCTCGACACTCGGCCAGGGCTCCTCAATAATAATAATAAGATTCACTATTATGGTGGGGGAAGCAGTCATGTGTGCAGTGTGCAACGAAAAATTTCATTAAATTATTTACATTGCAGCACTGCAGCCCGATATTCAGGCAACAGAAAACAGCCAACAGCCGACATCAACAGCCCCATTAACAACGATGGCAACAGCAGCAGAAAATAATACATAAAAAAGTATAAAAAATATCAAGCAAAAGGATGGAGATATATAAGTACAATAAGTAGGATTGGGCCAGCAAGAAATCGGAATGACCTTCGAATTAATTAAATAAATTTAACAGTATTTTGGCTAATCAGCAATCTAAAGTAAAACTGCGATCAGAAATTGATTTTTGTTTTTAAGTAAATTTTATAAATAATTTTTTAATAATTTTTAAATAATTTTTTTATTATAATCTATGCTTAAAGTTGCCATATCCAAAGGCTCAATGTAAAATGTCCAGGTGGCTTCATGTATATTATTAATTATATAGATCACAGGAAGAAGTAGTTTTTGCAGCTGGCTAAGACAACCCACATTAATGTTCCTTATAGTCCGAATCGTAGATGCCATTGGGAATTAAAGTGTAAATGCTTGCTCAGAAACGAACAAGGGAAAATGAAAAAGGCAAAAGCGGAAGCGGAAATGTTTAATGCGGGTTTGGTAGCACTGACAACAATGCGTTGCCGCGTCCTCGCCTCACCGGCTCACCGGCTGGCTGGCTGGCTGACCAGAGTAAATCGTAGACCGAGTCCGAGAGCAGACCAGACCCTGGGACAAGGCTGGGAGCAGCCCATGTGAGTTACGCGCTAACGAAAGCCGATAAATATTTATTTGCATGTGTGCGTGTGTGTGTGTTTGTGTGTGTGTGTGCGTGTGCGCTTGTATGTGTGTTAATTAAGAATTTGCAGCAGGCTGGCAGACGATTAAATGTGTACGAAAATGTGCCCGCCCCATCCCCGACATCCCCCACATCCATTCCAAACCAGTGCAATCGATGTGCTGGACACGCAGAGGAGGACCATTAGTTCCGCTGGATATGGCGAAGGGTTTTCATCGATAATCGAATGAATTAATGAAACACGCAAATGAAATAAAAATCGACAGAGCAAGCTATTCATTTAGATAAATCTCTTTTTCCCCTGCAACGGAAACAAATCACTTTATTCACATTTGTTGCCCAATCTTCGAATGCGATAGCTTTACATTCCATTCATAAATAGTTTCCCTTTGATTATGATTACATTATATTCACAGGAATGGGCGCAAGATCATGATAAGAAATATGCTTTAAGTATGCGCAACTTTAATTATAACACTCTAAAATTATCACAAATTATCTTTATCATTCTGTAACTCTGAAACTTGTGAATGACAGCAATATAATGTTGAGGTTTTCATTCTGTTTCAGACATGGGATCAGCGTCACATTTCTTGACACTTTCACTAACAGAAGATAGCTGAATATAGCGATAATATTTGCACCTTGGAATCTACTGATAAAAAAGACTCAGAGCAACGACAAAATTTGGCAAAGACTGAATTGATATGTGTGCAAATTTTATATATATATATATATATATATATATATTGTGGGCAGTTTGTAAAGTTCCGAAATGAAATTTTGTCAAATATGCAAAACCGGTTTTTGGCATTTCACATCTGCAAGTGAGCTATGACCAGCAGAATTTGAATTTTTATTATAAAACCAACCGGTTTTGGAGATATCCCGACCTTGGCTACTCCAATAATTGTTGCTGCTGATTATTTCACCATAAGTTAGTTCAGTTGCGATCGTTCGTCTAATCAGTTGTGGCTCGTTGTTTGCCTTATCATGGCAAATATATATAAAGCATTCCATGCCCGGCATGCGAATCAGTCATTTCTTAATTGTGCTAAAGCCCACACCATGGAAGGTTCCTCTAATCGTGTTCTGCTACTGGCTTTGGTTGGGGTCGTTTTTATCAGCGGCACCCAAAGCGCCAATATACTTGGCATGTTTACGAGTTTGAGTCCATCTCACTTGATAATGCACATGTCCATGGCCAAGGTGCTGGCTGAGAATGGACATAATGTGACGGTGGTTACCGTGCTCAAGCCGCCAGTTACTCACAAGGATATCAATATTGTACAAGTGCCACTCTCCGAGGAGGATCAACGCATGTTGAGCACAACAATTGGGCAACTGGTGCCCAAAGATAACAGCAACAAGTTGCTTTCAATGTTTCGGAGCATTGGTCAAATGAAGTTCATGTTTGACAAGATGAAGGAGGCGATGTTCGACCAGCGGGTGAAGGACTTGTACGAGAACAAGGACAACAAGTTTGATCTGGTTATACATGGCTTCTTCCTGAACAAATATCAGATTGGCATTGCACAAAAGCTGAAGGTACCCGTGATAATAGCAGCCGCAATGGCACCGAATCAATTATTCAACGGCATGATAGGTAATCCTGAACTGGTCTCAAATGGTCCCGCCCACGTCAATGGTCCACCGATGACCTTTACACAACGACTCAAAAACTATTTTATTGGCTATGTCTTTTCAATATATTGTTGGATTGTGGAGAGCAACGATGCCAAAGCATACAAGTAAGTAGACCCCTAAAAATTTTTGATCGGATTTCATCAAGTTATTTAATTCCTATCAGGGAACTTTATGGCGACGATCCCAATATGCCGGCCTTTGGAGATCTTGACAAGAACGTTTCTTTGATATTCTTCAATTCACACGGTATCAGTGAGGGTCCCATAAGGGCCAATGTACCAGCCGTAATCGAGATTGGAGGAGTACAGATCAAGGATACTCCCGATCCCTTGCCAAAAGAAATTAACAGTTTTATAACCAATGCAACAGATGGCGCTATTCTCTTGAGTTTGGGCTCAAATGTGAAGGGAACTCACTTAAAGCCCGACACAGTTCAAAAGATGTTTAATGTGCTGTCAAAACTGAAGCAGAGAGTTGTTTGGAAATGGGAGGATTTGGATAAGACACCTGGTAAATCTGACAACATACTCTACTCCAAATGGTTGCCACAGGACGACATTCTGGCTCATCCCAATATTAAGCTCTTTATAAATCATGCGGGAAGAGGCGGAATCACAGAGTCCACATTTCATGGAAAGCCCATGCTCTCACTTCCTGTCTTTGGTGATCAACCCAACAATGCTGAAAAGATGGTCAGCGATGGATTTGGTCTCAGTTTGAATCTAATGACACTGGAGGAGCAGTCATTCCATGACAGCATTGTTGAGGTCCTCAATAACCCCCAGTTTACGCAGAGAGTAAAAAGTTTCTCCTCTCTCTACCGCGACCGACCCCTGCAAGCACAAAAGAGTGTCCTGTATTGGACAGAGTATGTGCTGCGTCATCATGGAGCTCCGCACTTGCAGAGTCCCCTTGTTCACATGAATTTTGTGGCAGCCAATAATTTGGATGTTTACATTCTGCTTTTAAGTATCTCATTGATATCTCTTTACACAAGTAAAGTCGTAGTGATATTTATTTACAAGAAGTTTACTGGCAAAGCGCAGAAAGCTAAGAAAACCAAAACCTCTTAAAAATTGTATATTTTCATTTAATTTTGTAGCTAGATTTTTTCATAAGTTGAGCTATTATTGCGTTTGAATGGTGAAAGTGTATTGATAGTGGTACTATCAGGTCTAAATTTGCACTCATAATCAGTTTTGTTTATATGCATTATCGTTTATAATCAATATTATGCTCTGACTGATAGTAATGGCTATGTCTATATATACTTCAGTCATTTAAATCATGTATCTAAATCTTTACCTGTTAATATTACGCATTATTTAAGTATTATAAACTAATAACATTTGCTATCAGTCTTCCACCTGACTATGACTTTATCAACTAAAATTAAAAGTGATATTTAAAAATAAATAACGAACAATATTTCATCGACTTTTCATTTTGAGCACACATCTTCAGTTTTATACAAAACTTATTGCTGAAAGCTCTTGCATAGTTTCAAGCCAAAGGTTCCCATTCGCTCCCACTCCCGGCTGCAGTGCATCTCCAACTCCTGGTCATGGGATATCGTGCTGAAATACTTGGCAACTTTATTACATAAATTCGCAAAATACTTTTGCACGTCACAATGTTGTTATCTAGGTTTATATTTTGCATACACTTTCGAACAGTACCATTTGCAAAAAGAATAAAAAAAAAAGGGGGCAACACACTGAAAATTCTTCTAGCCATATAACGAGCGGATTGAGAACAAAATAACATTTTGCAATAAGCAAATTTCAATTGAAATAGCAAACTGAAAAGGCATGTGGAAAACGGCCAAATCCAAACACACACTTCCTAGCCATGCCCAACCCAACGTTGTTTTTGTGGTAGCTGGAACGCAGACAGCATTGAGTTATTTTTTTCACTTTGCTAAAAAAAAAGATAAAAACAATAGAATACAGTAATCTATATGTACGCAAAAGATATCCTTATACACCGTAGTTAAATTGCAAAAAAATTTAAATATATAAATTATTTGGGATCGAAGATGACTATTTCAATGGGTAACAAATTTGAAAACACAAAAACCAAAAATACGACTTAATATTGGTAAAATTAATAAAATAAAGAAAATAACATGTCTCTGTAATCTAAGCTCTTTTCACTATAGAAATGCAAATTCAACTGAAGTACTCCAAGGTTAGATTTCTAGTTAAATCTGCCAGTCAGGCGCAACAATTCAAATATTTTGCAATTAATGCTGCTTTAATAACTAAATTCTTCCATTACCAAATCAACATAGTTGCACAAAGTTGCATTGGATTTAATTGACAACATGCTACCAAAAAGCAAGAGATTTCAATTATGCAATATGGAAATACCACAGCTCTCATTTTTTATTACATTTGGCAACAAAATATGTTCAAATATTAATAAATGAAAATACGATTTACACTTGGTTTATTATTTTCGTTGAAAAAAATAGTTTTTCAGTTACGTGGCTTAAAGCTGCAATCAAATTCGATTAGAATGAAATTTAATGGCAAAAAAGGAGAGAATGCAAAAAATATTATTATAAAATTACAAATGCTAAATACTCTTTCTAATTGCAAATTATAAGTTTGCAGATCATTTTTAATTCATTTTATACAAAATTATTTATTTATATATTTAGTTTCTTTATTTTCAGAGGTAAAACTGCCCAAATAAACACAATTACCAAGATATAAAAATAATAAATAATAATAAAATTTGCGAATATTTAATTTTCTGCTTGTAACAACAAAATATACCATTATAAGATTCATTGCTTATCCATAGCACTCGATCATATTGATCATCCTGATGCTAGTTTTATCTAGAAATCATGCAAATGTTGTCTAAATATTTATTTTGCTTTAATTTACTTAATTGCATAATGCGCCACTGCGGATCACCTCAAGCATATGAATTCATTTCAATTAATTTGATTTCCAATCCTGTTTCTAACCCCCGAAAATCCAGTTTTACCTATTCTGCGAACTGTTTACATAAAAACTGTTCAAGTTAATGTGTCGTTGTTGGCAGTTTGTTTAATTAAATGTGGAACAACACAATGCCGAGAAATGCTACCGATCCCGAGATCCTTTGATGAATTCAAGAGAACCCGCGTTCCAGTGAATACCTTTTCAAGTGCTTAAAAAACAGGATTCTCTGTTAAAAATAATATATATGAAAACGACTGAAACTTGCCGCGTCATGGGCAATGTCAAATGAAAACATTTTACGCAGTAGTCGACGCATAATTCATAAAGCCGCAGGGGATACGACGATCCCCGTACCACAGCACAATTCCCAACCCATCCTGCCAACGTTCCCATTACCATTACCATTCCCCCTCCCTTTGCCAGTGCTACTTGCTTATGTTCCAGGCAGCAGTTCATGATGCGTGTGATATGCGTTACCTACCCTACAAAACTCAACCTCAAGTGGCAATGGCATCTGATATGTCTCAATCAGGACAGGCACAAGAGCATACAGCCTCTCTCTTCCTCTCTCCTGTCCTTTCCCTAGCAATTTGCACCCAGCACGTGTCCTTTGCAATTGCAATTACTTTTGGTTCGGCATTTTTAACGATGGGAAACTGCATTTGCAGTTGTTGGGATCAAAACTTTGCCCAAATTCAATTTCGATTATGTCCATAAAGGTTGCGTGGGAAAATCGCTTGCTGCGGTTTGTCTGTCTGCCCAAAATGACGCTTTTTTTTTCCTTGTGCCAAAGATCATTTGGCTGCTGTTATTGTGGGCGTGGCGGCGGCCCTGAATTGTGCAATTTTAAATTACTTGCGATGCGCTCTGTGGTGAATTATGGCGTGCCCCATTCCAGCCATGGCTTTGAATCGATTTGGCAAAGGCAGATCTCCCCTCCCCCCTGCAGCTCTGAAGCAATGAATTTCATTTGTTTTGCTTTGTGGGTGGAGTGCAAGTAATTCAAATTTGTTGCTGCGTAAATTGAATTGCCGCCAAAGCGCATAAACATTCCAATCAATTTGTAAGCAAATGAATTATGTATTGCAAAATTTCATGAATTCTGCGTTTGGGAGTATGAGGCAAATTCATTTTATTGGCTTTAGCCATTCTCACATTGCATACTGCAACTATAAATTAAAACATATGCTTAAATTTTCGGCAAAATTCTGATTACAATGGTTTACTTAATAATTCTATACATATTATATCTGAAACAGTATCACGTGTATCATGTGTAATTTGAAAAATTAAATTAAATTTATATAATTTTCGTAAACGTTTAATTTAATATAGTTTTGGCATTTAAACTGATTTTTTTTTATTATATTTTCTATATGTAAAATCTTTATGCGGTATTTCCGTGGAACTAGTTACAAAAACTTCCAAATGGAATACTAATTTGAAATGAAACTTAAATTATAAAAAAAAGGCTCATATTATACTATACAAATATAAAGTCTGCTTTGTTCGCAAAAAAATGCAAAATACAGCTCATTGATGTGTTCTGAGTGATTTCACTTTGTAAAGCTTTATTTGTAAAATGGATGATTTATTAAACATTAAAGGAGTATTTATTATTATTATTTTGCCAACCCTTTTTCAAATGGCTATGCAAAACATTGTTCCTCCTTAAGCGGTTTAAAAACACCCTCCTTAAATAGTTAGCCATTGCGTGAAATCATAAAAAAAACTGCATAAAACTACGAGCTAAAAAGTGTTGGCCAAATAAAATCAATAATCCTTAAAAATACAATACTTTACGCATAAATAGCTTCCGTTTTTTAATATGCTCTCCATCGACATTCAGCACCAGCAACCAGCAACAAAAAAACGGTTGCACAGCAAAAAACACAAAAAAAAAAATTTGGATCAACATGAAAAAAGCGTGGGATTTGCGCGGTCCGTTTTTTTTTTGTCACCGTCGAATTGTCGGTTGGACGCGACAACCAATTTGTAATCAAAGTAATTTTAATGCAAATTTTATATGTTGCTGCACGTAACTGCAGCTGGAGCCAAAGTGGGCGGCACAACCATGCCCACCGATTGGGTGCAGTTGGTAATACAAAAGCCGTAAATAAATACAAAAGTGACCCAACGCGAAAAGGGTCGCGAAAAACTGGTGCTTAACTGGCAACAGAGCCAACATTGGGATGCGCCACAGTTTGTTTATTTAAATGATTTTATGACTTTTCCAAAAACCAAATGGTGACAACTTGTGGCGCTAAAAGTTGAAAGTTTTGTGGCCAAACAAAGTGAACATAAAAACTGCCCATAAAAATGTATTCAAAAAAATAAAAAAAGAAAATAAACGTTAACTTTAAGCCGAAGCAAACATACAGTAACCTTGTATGGAAAAGAGTCTTCGAACCAAGAATTTAAAATTCTGCTACAATTTCTAACTAGAAATAATAAAACTAGAATAATAAAGTGCTATTTTTAAGTTAATTTGATAATTAGAATTAATTTGTATAATTTTAAAATATTTTTTTAAACAAAAATCGATTTATTTCATAGAATATTATTATTAAAAAAGTTGTGCAATTAGACTATATAATTCCATTAAAATATATTTATTTGCATTACATTAAACCACAATTCCAATCTACTTTCCCAAGACCTCGTCACAAATGCGATAATAAAACTAAATTTACCCTTCGCAGGGCCTATTTAAACTGAGAAATAAAAGTTTTTCCTCTTTAAAGTCTTTAAAGAACAAAACACAAGCAACACCTGTGGTCTTGTGGCCACATCAGATGTTAGGAGCAGCTACAAAGAAGCCGTGGAAACTATAAAATGGTCATTGGGAAAAAATAAATAAAATAAAAAAAAAAAAACCCAACCTTGTCCATAATTTGAGGCAACAAATTTTCGATGCCATGGGCCGCATAAATTTTCCCACTGAGAGAACCCAAACCCAAACCCAAAACACAAACGAAAAGGTCACATTAGGCATCATTAGCCGAGAGAGAATTGCGGTTAAGGTGCGGCCACCGACTCCGGTAGTCGAGTACCTCCGATAGGGGCCCACACACATGGCACACGGTCGATTGGAAACGGCAACCGGACAGAAGTCACATGTGCGCCTCAGACAAGCAGAAGAGGATGAGGGGCAAGGACAAAAGCAGTTTCAGGTAGGAGCAGTGCAGTTTTTTCTTGAGAAATTGCTTTGAAGTAATTATGTAATTGACTTTCGGCTTGGGACGAGGCTGCTGCTGCCTGGAGGCGCCAACATCAACAGAGAAAAGGAGACCAGAGAAACCCTATATTATACGGCTGTCATTTTTCAAGCCATTGTCCTTTCAGTGTCCTTACGACCCTGGCTTACTTTCTTCGTGGTGATGCCATCAATTGTCAGCTTCCGTTTTCATTTCTTATTTGTGGCCTAGCAATTTTCGCTGTTTTCTTTTGTTATTTATTGTATATATTTATTGCTCTGTTTTCTGTGTTTTTTCTATCTCTCTTTTTTTTTTTGTGCTTTTCGGGTGCGTGGCATGTGTCGCAAATTATGACATTTTAGCGGCAGTTTGATAGACAGCCGCCAAGGAGCAGGAGCAGGAGCAGGAGCAGGAGCTGGAGCCTAGCAAACGGCAAAGTTTCTAACTTTGCTCTTGTCAAGTGTCAGTTATCATCAAGTTTGATGTGGGCCGCATTAGTAATTATTTAATGGTTCATTGCGTTGTGCGGATAATATTGTTCTTATGGAGCAGATGCTTCAATTGTGGGAACAAAAGAATTTCATATTATTTGTCCTTGGCGAGGTGTCATGGTTGACAACCCTCTCGACTCACACCAATAAATACATTTAGAACAGTTGATAAAGGTGGGATTATGTGCAAGTGCAGGTAAATTTTATCGTAAAATACTAAAATATATATTTTAGTCAGCGGATATATTTAAACATTTCTAATTCATCAAATAGACAAATCAATGTTCAGCTTAAGCTTATTCAAATTTTAATTTTAACAACCATCATGAATATTTGCTTTAAATAAATGAAATTTGATATGAATAAAAATAAAAAAGATCAATTATTTTAACATATTAGTTTTATACTTTGTCTTTATTATAAGAATATTTAAAATTGAATTTTTAATGGTACTGTCTATATTCATAAAAATAACATTCAATATCTTTGCCATTGTTTATTTTTTTTTTTAGCTTCCCCATCACATTTGAAAACTGTAAACTCAACTTTTTTGTAAGACGATACTTTTTGCTTGACAGCAGCGGAAAGAATGAAATCGATTTAAAACACATTTTGGCTACGTTTGCTTGTTGCCTCAATGTGGCATTTAAATTTAAATCAAAAGCGACAAATGTCAAAAAGACAACAACAAGATCAGAATCAAAAAAAAAAAAAACGAAGAGGTGTGCGTGTGTATGTGTGTGTGTGTGAGTACTGCAAGTGGTTGTTGTTTTGTATTTTTGTTACTGCTCGAACTGTTATTTAATTATGCGCTAAGCTGTCAAGTGACATGGGTGAAACTGTAGCTCCTCGCCTCCACCTCCACCTCCACCCCTTCTCGAGCATTGTGGCAACAACTCTTGTTACATTCAAATGAGCCAAATGAGCTGGGCCCATTCAGTGTCCAACTCTTCCACCCCGTCCCCGCTGTCGACTTACACAAAATCCGCTTGACATTGATGGCAACCAAATTGACATAGAAATTTGTACATTGCATTCCTGGGGTTAAATACTTTAGTCAACGATTTCTTCGATTTTTTTTTTTTGTTTTCTATTTTTCATCTTTTTGACAGCTTCTAATTGCTTGCCAAGCGATTTCCGCTAGCTGTCAAAATACTCAACGGAAACTTGATGACCTGCAACCAGGCAGGAGGTGTGCATCTAGGAGTGAGGAGGAGGAGGAGGAGAAGGGAGCAGGGAGGTGCCAAGAATGCACACTGTGAGCTAATTTTCAATTAGGCCAGCCCAAAAATGAAATCAATGCAATTCCCTCAAGCGCAGTGGCTTAATTGAACACGGCATAGGAGCAACTTTTAATGAACCAGGCAGTCAAAGTACAAAAGAACAACTGAAATAAATACAATTTTTCAGTCTGCTTAAGACGAAGTGCAAATACTCTTTAAATCAAACCAAATAAATTAGAAAAATAAACATTTTATTCTAAATAAATATGTTTTATTAAATTAATAATAAATTTATTTAAATAGAATCTTATTCAGTTAGAAGGAATAAATATTTACAGTGCATTACAATATTTCTGCTTTTTAATTTGATTTTAAAATATATTAAAATAATTGTTATCTGATGAAAGTAGAAAGATTCTTAGTAGTTTTTAACTTTAAGAGTATCTCGTTAGGGGCCTCGAGAAAATGCTGAGAAAAAGACGCGAAAATGCAAAATCTACTTCATTTGTTTGGCAACTTGTAAAAGTCGAAAGTTTCTAGTTTCGTACTTAAATTTTTTTTGTGCATTGTTTAAGCAACTCGAAGTTCTTTGCCAAAATTTGGGTTAAGTGAAAGTGCAATTTCAGGAAACTAAGCAGCGAAATTTTTTTTTGTTTGTATTTTGTTTTTTCCGGTGTTGTTGGGGTCATTTGAGTAGCAGCGAAGTTGGTGAATTGGCGTTGAGGCTGCCATTAAAATGCCAAGTTGTTAACATGGCCACAACTAAAATGCCTAATGAACCAATAAATTTGTCTGAAAAACCTCCAGAGTTGTTTGGACATATACACTTTGCATTTGGCCCATAAAAACAGTTCCAAGTAGCTACAACTCTTTGGCTGCATTTTCAAGATATTCTCATTTTAACGGCTTGGCTCCAACAAAATTCTGTTTTGGTTTTTAATTAAGGCGCAGCGGCAACTACAACAACAACAATACGAACAACAAAACTTTTGGGATCAGTCGAAATGGAGGAACGGCATTCACAGTCAGTTTCATTGATCTTTTGTTTGTGCTTCGAGTTTTTTACGATGGCATCTGCCTCGATTTGTGGCTGCTGTTGATATATGACGGAGGGTTTGGTTTGGCCGTTAACATTTTAAGAATATTGTTGCCCCACAGCTATTGGTTGCTTGTGTTATAGCCTGTTCAAGATCTTATTGCTTAAAGCAAAATATATTCAAGTTTTAATGAAGGTTCTGAAATTCGAACAAGTGCACATGAAATGTAATATGAATAACCACAGCATGCATTTATAAATAGACCATTTTTATAACTCAGTTTGAACGAAAGATGAAATTTGAATTTAATTACATCTAATTGACTTTATTTGAACTCAGATTTGTACAATAAATAAAAATCCTAAAATGCATTATTTATTCTGTTAAAATATGTAAGTATTTTATATTAATGCTTACTACAGAAACTGCTGAACTCCAAAGTTTCTCAATTTAAGATATAAATTCTTAGATAAATATACAGAAAGAAAACCTTAAAGGAAATTTATAGTTCAATGTCAAACTCTACCCAAAAAAAAAAATTTTAATTATTTTTTTAATAAAGATAAATATTTAGTTTAACTGCTTAATCAAATCGATATACTAAAGCGAAGTGTGCATTTTAGAACCGATCTTTCGACAAATTCGCACTGCTTTGAGCTGCTGTTGTTTTGGACTACAGCTGCAAGTGCAACTTGGTGGCGCCACATGCAAAAGAAAAATCAAATGTCAGGCATAACACGTTACGTGATGAATGCGTTGGCGCCGCCGGGTGGCATTTGCCAAATGAATGAGTGCATGCAACAAAGAAGCCTTTGGAAATGCAGCCGAAAGAATGAAGAAATGAAAATTGGCAGGAAATTTCGAAGAAAACCTGTCAATAAACAAATGACACGCTCTGCCCCACTGTTTATGGCAGACCATCTCTCTCATTGTGGCTCTGTCAGTGGGGTAATTGATTTTGTAGATAATTGATTTGATTGTGAAACGAGAGAAAACGCTGATTTATCATGTGCGCTCATAAACGTGCCACATCAGCACTGCAAAAGGGGGCAAGCACAAGCCCAGGAAACTTGCAAACAGACCCTTTTTGGTTGGCATCGTTGGCCGGGTTTATGGACTCGACCCCCCCTTCATGCACTGAGTTATTGCAGCGAGTGAAAATGAAAAGTCAGCCAGCAAATTGGGTCAGCGTCATGAAACTTGACACACAAAAGGACAAAAAGGATGCACATCAAACTCCCAGCTAAAGTCAGTCCCAGTGGGGGCCACCAACTGCGGGGCAGGCAACTTTTACAGCTTGCCAATTTTTTGTTCCATGTTGCCAAGTTGCAACTTGCAAGTCGCATCAATGACAGCAAATGCAGAATGAACTCTTTCTCTCTCTATCCAACTATATCTCTCTCTTTCTCTGTCTATCTGTCTCTTTCATTGTCTTTTCTTTCTGTTCGCTGCTCTGTAATTGTTTTAAATTAATTTCTCAAATGGGAAACTTTTAATTGTTATCGAAACGAGAATTCAATGCACATTGCAGCAGATAGCACAAAAGCCGTTGGGAAGCAAACTATGAGAAAGTGCCCCGCAAGCTAATTGAAAACTTGAACATTCAAAATGAATGGATTGTACTAAAAAGTCATAATTAGAAATTATTGCATAAACTTTCAATCTAATTGTAATTAGAAAGAATTACAGCATTTATTTAAAAAAAAACATTAATATTCAAAGTGAATATTTTGTAGTAAAAATTCATAATTAGAAATAATTGCATAAAGTTTCACTCGAATTTGTATTAGAAATAATTACAATGATTTATAATTGAAAATTCAAATTTCCAAAAAAAGTTATGCTCTTCTTTTTTTTATTATTTATTTTTATTTATAAATAAAAAATATTTCTCCATAAAATATACCATAAGTAATTTGTAACAACCACTCATCATGGAAATGCATCTTTGTAAGTTTTTAGCTAAAAATAGATTTTATCTTTATCTTATGTCAAGCTTTAATTTCCACTCGACTGGGCGGAAACTTTGGCAATGCCGCACTTAAAACTTTCAACACTGTTGCATCTCACTGTCAAGTTGTGTGCCCCATTTCCATGGCGATTCTCTGCTATGCAAACTTCAAAACTTCTGTCATGACCATAAGATTCGTTTCGATTACAAATCGACAAACGTGACTGGCATTTTGACTAGAAACAGAGCTCTCTGCCAGCTGCCCGAACAGACGCACTTCATCCACAGCCACGGGCAAGAAAAGCATTAAAAAACAAAAAAAAAAAAAAATGCTTTGCTCGCATTTTAGATTTGCATTTCAATTTCAATTTCGCGCGCGCGGCGACATTTTTAAATCAAGTGACCCGCGGTGCTTCACCAGATTCACCAGATATTCCGGCTGCTTTCACGTCCTGCAAATGATTTTCAATTGAGTGCGAGGAAATAGTTTTATTTTCGTCCTCCATCCCTTTGCAGTTAGCTAAATCTTAATGTCCCGTTTCCCATTAACTAAGAAGGTTTATGTCATGTAAATGTTTAAAGTGTGTCAGTTATTAATTTTTTATTTATATTTTAATTAGATAATTTCCTGCCTTATAATTAATAAAAATAAGTACCGACAAGCTTACAAATTTAAAGAATTTATAAAAATTTGTTATTTTTTACAACATTTAAATCTTAATTGAATAAATGAATACTTTCAGAATACTACTTTTATTCCACAGACTTTTTCAGTATTTTTTTTTCTTTATTTTCGTTGCACACCTTTTAATTGCCAACAATTGTTCTAAACTGTCCACTTTTCGCCTGTTTCTCAAGTAGTGGTTCCCGCCCCTCTCTCTCTCTCTCCCTCTCTCTTCATCTTCGTTAAGTCCACTTTTCAGCTTATTAACTTCCATGGCGCTTCCCGTTTGCACTCAATTAAAATTGGCATAGAATTGTAAGCTTAACATTTCGCGTGATTCTCTTTGAAATGTTGACAGCTTTGCAGCAACTGCTTCTTTCCTCTTTCGTCTTTCGTCTTTCGCCCATTCCATCTACTTCTCTATTTCATCTGCTTCTCCTACTTATTTCTATTCGCCTTCGCCTTTTCATCTGTTCATCTGTTATACAATTTGTGCTCATTCAGCGCTCGCGGCTTGAGCCTAAAAATGGCTTCCTCTTTTTAGGGGCCCAACACAAGAACTTTTAGCTAATTTTATGGAATTGTTTGGGCACAAGGCAGGCACTGCACGGCTGGATAAGGGGTAGCGCGGTATTGAGGGGGTTTGCTAAGTTCAGGGGATTTTTGAAATGAGTCTGGGAGCTAGAGGACACAAAAACGGGGCAGGCAGCAGCTGCAGCTGCAACTTTTACACAGTCTATGCAATTTGGCTTGGCTCACATTTCATCCTCGCTGCACCACAATCCACACAAAACCCACCCAATCCACAAACACTCGCTCCACCTCCCGCTCCCTCCCCCGTTCCCCTGCTCCAGCCACTGCCTGCCACTATTCGCTTTTCATTCATATTTAAAGCGCAGAGTGAGGACCGTTTCCCATTCAGTGCCGCTTTTCAAAACGTAAATTTCTAATTTTATTTGCCCAGGCACTGTACAAAAGCATCCTGGCGTGCGCTTATTATCCTGTGCGTGTGCTGTCCATCCACCCCACCTCCATACCACCTCAGAGCGTATCCCTCGGTAGCTGCCCAGCTGAGCATTGTTTGGGCCTGCAGCTGGGCATTGCTTTTAATGCCTATTAAGCCTAGCAATTAGTGAAGTATTGGTTTTAGAATGGGCGTGGTTCTAGAGAGAAGCAAACTTGTAGTTTGATTTATAGTCGAAAATTATTTGGAAAAAACTTCAAGATTGACTCTTTAAAACTCTGCACACATTTGTGCATAATCCAAAAAAAAATCTTAGCAATATTTGCCAAGGAAAATATATATTTCTTCAAGCGTATTACTTGACCAAGAGAAAAGCAATAATAATAATAATTTTGATGAGCAAATTGTTTTTTTTTTAGAAAGAGCAAAAGAAATAGCAATAATATAAAAATCATGTCAATGCAACTATAAATCTGAATTTAAGCATTTCTTTAAAATAATATTATGCTACTCTGAATAATTTTTGAAGCCACTCGAGGACAGATGGAGGCCAAGTACAGTAGAAACCAAGAAAGGGAAAGCGAGTTTTGGCCGTGTTTGTTGCTGATTATTTGGCATTTCGCATGCAACAGAGGACACAAGTGTGCCAACCAATGCAGGATGTGTACTTCGACAGGGCAAACCCTATTTTGGCCGGGCCGTGGCACTGCAATAAAGCGACCACATCAGAGGGGGAGCAGAGATGGAGGCTGCGGCTGCGGCTGAAGTCGAGGCGCAGAGTCACGCACGCTGCTTATTAAGTTTGTTTATTTTTTGATTAAGCGAATTTACGGGGCACAGTGAAGCACAGTGAAGCACGGCTAGCCGGATAGCCTGTGTCTGTAGCCACGTGCACGCGAAATACCAAATGGGACTATAAAGTATTTTCAAAATAACAGAAAAAAAAATAAAAATCGAGCTGCACGCTTTAAAAATGATTTTTGGCAATTAGCAGGGCAGCCGACCAAAGCGACTGGAGTAAGAAAAAAATATATTTTTCCTGCTTCGAAGGACACGCGCGTGGTTTATTATCCTGGGCTGGCTGCAACCTGAGGGATTTGTGTATATAAATATAAATTTCAGCATTGCATATTTTTTGCCCACTCCCCGGCCGCGTGCTGGTGCGTGCGTCCACGCCCACGTCGCACCAGCAACGCCCACTTACCACCCGAGCTGCATAATAATGTTATGAAATTAAATATTTGCTTTGGGGTATAAAATTTCATAATTTAATTAATTTTTTTTTTTTTACATCAGCTCAGCGTCGCAACGTCTTGAAAAAATATTGAATTTTACGCTTGCTGCTTGATAAATGATTACCATGACTGCAATTTCGGGGTGGGGTGGGAGGGGTTGGTGTGTCCAGGTTTCCCTTTGCCGGGGGAAGGTGTGGCAAGTGTGCCACCTTACGGGGTGCAAATAAGGGAAGCCTGTGGCAGCAGCTGGAAAAGGTTTAGGTTGATGAAAATGCAGCTTTAAATATACTAATAAGTTGGATTTTGAAATTACAACCACAAGTATTCCCCCTAAAAAAATAAGAAATAAAATGTAAGAAAATCAAAATGTTTTAGTTATTAATCCTGAAATTAAACAAATTAAAATAGTTTGAATTAATAAAGTTAATCCTATAGCTAGGGGATGAATTATATATATGTAAATATATATATATATATATATATATTACTACGCTATATATTGAATACCATTAAATTAAATTAAATCTACAAGAAGAGATTTACAGCGCCTGTTCAGTTTGAAAACATATTTAAGAATTTAAAAATTTGCATTATTATTATTATTATTATTTTATTAATTGTTTCTTTTATACAAATGTGCAAATATATTGTGATTTCGCTTTAATTGAATTTAAATCTTAGATTTTAGCTCTGTATCATTAAATCCAAATTGAGAAGTTGATAGTCTAACGATCTTCCTAGAGAAAGTTCTCCAAAATGATTACTGCCTCAGAAAAATTTGCACATATTTGCCAAAAACTTAAAGTCAGCCCAAATCGCCATATGCTAATTACACAATAAGTCAAAACCCAATTTCCCAGCTGGCTGATTAACTTGTTAGCTACTTAGGAAAAATAGCTGCACCTCATGAAAAACCTTTTCTTCAAGTGTTATGTGGATCTGTGTCAGATCCCAGAGATGCCTGAAAGCCTGTCAATATCTGACAATATCTTGACAAGCAGTAACAATGAGTGCATTCTTTCTATTTCAGACTGCTCAAATGACTACTGTAATCTGTTAAAGGTCTTACTTGCAACGTAATCCGATTGTACGGTTGTGCTCGGTTTTAGGGATTCGGTATTGCCCATTCCTGGGTGACACACACCTAAACACTTTCTTTTAATCTGTTTAGAGACAGTTTGATGCAGGCATTTGCTGAAAAACCGAAGCGTGTCTGATTTAACAGCTAAATGCAAATCACTTGCAATTAGCTTGCCATCCTGTAGTCAAGCCAATTAGGACAGGCCATCGGAGCTGGATGCAGGAGGACGCACCTTTTTGGGCTGCTGCAAAATGTAAGCCATGCAAATCCTATAAAGAAACCAAAGTCGACTGCGACTGCAGCCAATTTCCGTTTGATGTTGCAAAATGTGTCAACTTTGGCAGGATTACAAAACGCACACACACACACACACACATACATACATACATAGAAGGTGCCCCTTTTATTAGTTATGCCAGCTGCCACCAGTTGGTCCCTTTGCCAGTCGGCGTGTCTGCCTCCGCTTCCCCGTCCCTAATTGCATTCCCAGCGAGCCGGAAATTTTTCAACGCATATGCCAATTTTCTTGTCAAGTTTTATGTGTGTGCAACTTGTCGATTATTTGACTGGAAACTTCGATTGCTCCGCCTCCCAATAACCGCCGACAAACCGATAGCCAAGTCATTCGCTGTGCCAGAGCCAGAGTCCTTCAAAGAACTAATTTCAATTTGATTGTGGGAACTGCTAGCTGTTGGTATTTTAATTTCCAACATTTGAGCGGATGACAATTTTTTAAAATTATAGTTTTTAGTAGCAGCAGCAGGAATGGACAGTAAATGAATTGTTAAGGATGGCAATTGCAAGTCAAAACAATTCACTTGCTGCATTTATAAAGTAATTAATGTGTCAGCTTTTCAATATCAAAAGTGAAAGAAAATTAATTGACAAACATTAAAAACAGCATTTTAATATTATTCATAATGGTTTTATTTTGCCTTCACATTTCACTTACCTGCATTTAATTTACCTTGCTAAATGCAATAAAACCCTATAAAAATTGACTGGCATAAACTAAAATATCCATTACTGGTAAAATGGAATGACATAAAACATTTATTGAAATTGTTTCATGGAACGGTATTACTTAATGCATTTTTCATGTCACCAACTGCATGCCATGACCCCACTCCCTCCTCTATCCACTACTAGCTACATTCGAATTCATATTTAACCTATCTCACAATTAAAACAAGAAATTACATTGATTTATTTGGCTTTGTTCGGGTTGGCCGAGAGTTGTAAATTTTGTGAATGCGACATAAATGTTTAAGCAGACGCATAAATAAATAGTTGCCTTATTATATATGTATATATATATATATGTTTTTAAGACGCTTAGTTGCTATACTTACCATATTTTTCCCAAGCATAATCAGACTATTTGAATTGATTTATTAACTTAACACTTTGCCGCCTGCCTCGCACAAAGAAAACAGACCACAAATAAATTATTGAAACAAGCTTCGATGAATGGGGCAGACAACGACTTGTTCGATTGTTGTTGTTGTTGTTGTTTTTTGTAAAGCACTTTTTAGTGTCTTAATTAGTGTGTTAAATTGTTAAAGTGTGTTGATTGAAGTGTTGATAAAATAGCCAATATACAATGAATAGAAATCATCGGCCCTTCATTAGGTCAGTTCCTAATCAGCTTAGATCGATTGATTAATAGCTAAATATTTTTTTTGTAAAGTTTGTTTAGCTTTTTTTTATTATTCTATTTTCCAACATTTTAATCAGTTCTTCATAGATAGTATAATTTTTATTTAATGTAAATATATACGATTGATAAGGTGTGCAAAGTATTTAAAAATGATGATGATATGATCGAAATCTTTTCTTTTCATTCATAATTAATATATAATATATATTTAATATAATATTAAATCTATAGCTATTATTAAATAAAATATTCAAATATTTTAATTCAAGTTATGCAGCAATCATTATTTTATTTACTGATCATCACTTAATGTTTAGTTAAATTCATGTCAGCAATATTTCAATCCAAATCTTCTTTAATTTTCATTATCAGCGGCAGTTATAAATACTTATTTTGCCATCGCTCTTTTCCGGTGTGGCAAGCTCGAAATTTATGACACACGCCACCAATTTGTGTGTGCTGCACAATGCAACAAGAGCAGCAGCAACAGCAACAACAACAACAAATTTGTTTCTATCGCGTGGCAACTGCATCGTCGAACGTTTGCTCCCCTTATCGTTGCATGCAACGATATCTACGGGTTGCGGGGTAGGGAACTGCACACTGAGCATTATTAAAAGGTAAATATTGCCCAGACAAACAATAAAAAAAAAAAACAAAAAATCCAACAAATGTTCGACAACTGAACAATTTTTATGCGCTTTTTTTCATAGTTTTTTTGTGTTTTTGTTTTTTTGCAGACGACGATTTTTGAATTTCTGTGAGATTTACGAGACAGTTGAGGGGCAGCACATAAATTCCAGTGAACCATAACACACACACACACACACACATATCCGATTGTTGTTTTTGTTGTTATTGGAGCTGTGGCATTCTCAAGTGCATTTAATTAGAGCGTCGTCTTTCCTATGCCTTTGCTAGAGTGATTTTGTTATTGTTGTTGTTGCTGTTGTTATTGTTGCTGTTGTTCATGTTTCTTTGTTTGGCATATTTTCCATGTCTCCAATTAAAATGAATGCGTTCATTGATCCGCCTTCGGGCCGGGGATGGAGCCGGAGTCGGAGTCCCAATGTTTGCTGCTGCTGCTGTTGCTTATCAGGCACTATAAATCTTGATACGCTGTCATGTTCTGTCTAATTAGCAATATGTCAATAAACTTAATTTAATTTTTTCTTTTTTTTTATTTTTGGTTTGCCTTGCTTCTGTGTGGCATGCGTGGTACTGGTGGGGCGGTGCGGGTGTTGCGACGCCAGCAGGGGCGGGTCTGGGGAGGAGAAATTCTTTAAATCTGACTCGTCGCTCTTGTTGCTGTTGTGGTTGCATTTATTGAATAGTTGCAATTTACGTGGAATTTAATCTGGTATTTTAAAGTACATTTTGGACGAAATATTTGTTTTCGTCTTTTAGCTTATATAAAACTATTTGTGAGAAAAAACACAAATTGCTTGAAGGTGTGAACATTTTTTAGAATCAATGCACATAAAAAATATATAATTAAAAAAATGTAAGAATCTTCTAAAAATATAAATCTACTTATGATGCTTTAGCTTGCAATAAAACTAACACTGCATAAAATTCAATCATTAATATAATTAATAAAATAGTATCATAATAATATCATAATATCAATATTAATAGTCATATAAATTTGTTAATTTTTTAAAAATTACAAATTAAAAATAATAACATTTGAGTCACATAAATTGTGACCAAATAAGAATATTTAATTTCTAAATACATTTCAAGTGCAATCTGTCAGCATTCAACTGAAAATATATATTCGATTTATAATACCTGTGATCAAAGTGCACACACAAAAAATAAACAGAAAAAAAACAATTATAAATACTACCCACATTATATCCTCAAAATGTGATGTGTGTGGCTGAAATGAAAATCCGAAAACCTATGAATGCCATCAAAATGCATCATCAAATTGTGGCAGTTTGCACCTTTTATACAATTTCCTTTAATCAATTATGTGTAACGGCAGTTACAACAGCAACAACAATAACAACAACAATAACAGCGAAATGGACTGCAAAAACAACATCAAAATCGACAGCAAATGCCTGCAATAATAATGGTAAATTCGACAAATTTACGGCTCGAAATACGCGTCGGCTGTCAACATGTTGAAAATAAATTACAAAACATTATTAGCATAGCCAGTAGGGATGATCGATGGGCGGTGTCAGTTGGGGGGCGTGGCCACAGCCATGTTCAAATCAAATAAATTATCAAAAACAATTTCGAATGCCAAAATACGGCAGGCTGCCAACTGTGAAATGCCCTAGAAAAATTATCGATAACTGAATCAAAATCAAAAACTGTCCTGCAAAAACCCATATTTTATTTAGTTATAATGAGAAGAAAAAAATATCTCTTGCACAATTTAAGTGTGGCAAACTCTTGCGAATATGCCATATGTACAAATTGTGCAGGGTATACGATTGACCACACAAATTGTAAAATAGAGACAGAGCCGGAAAAGTGCGAGAAAGAGACAGCGAGAGAGAAATAGAGCGAGCAGGAAGATGTGATAAAGAGACCGAGTGTCATGTAATGAAATTTATTGTTTAGTTTTGGATTTTGGCGATTTTGGCTTGCGAGTTACGAGATGGATCATTGTTTGACCTGGAGACCTAACTTCCGTTCAAACACACAAATATATATATATATGTATATATATATAGACACACATAAGCACTCAGTTACTTACATGCATATATTTAATTAAAGTCGATGTGGATGCATTAAACGTGCCATGTTTAATCATTGTTTGATAATTTGTCAAGCCTCAAAGGATCGGTCGACCGTAAATGAAAATGAAAATTAATTGATAAACGCTGATAAATACGTTTAATTGGCAACCAAAAATCACATTAATTGCATTACACACACACACATACATCAAAAGGCAAAAAAGTCCGCAGCTAATGGTCAACCAGAGCCACAGGGGGCAGTAGCAGCAGCAGCAGCAGCAGCATCAGCCAGGAGGAGGTGGCACAACCAGCAGTACCAGCAAAACCATCAGACAACAACAGGGACAGCAACCACCAGTCAACAGCAGGCAGCGGACACAGTTCTCAGTTCCAAATACACACACACACACAGAGACACACACAGAGACAGACATACAGGTATCCTTCACATTGTGCACAATTAGTGACACAGCGAGACCCAAGTGGACAATTCCTGGCTAGGGGGCATACTCGCTGCAGATAGCGAATATTTGCCTCAGGTTGTTGTCTATCTGTGTGTGTGTGTGAGTGTGTGTATTTGCCTTTGAGGGTTTAGTGCATTGAACACATATCTTTTGGCCTGTACTCTCTCACTCACAACATTTTCGTCATTGCTGTTTTTGTCTTGTTGTCAACAATATGCGAAATTAAAGCCGGCAACTCTCGACGCCCAGTCTCATTGTCCTGTTGTGCGGTATCCTGCACGTAGTTTGCCGGTGTCCTCGATTGGCACACATCTGCGCAAATCGAATTAATGTTCACGCATGATTTGCAACGCAATCTTTCAGTGGGTGGATTCAACTGATGCTGCTGCTTAGTAACGCCAGCGGAGTGTACAAAAATTAATTAAGCAGCTTGTTATGAGATGAAAAAAACAAGGCTTAAGTAGGTAAAATACAAATGAATCTGATTGATGAACACAATACGGGAAATAATGGTATTTGAAGCGGCAATATGCTGGGAGATCACAAGCAGCTCTGAAGTGGGCCAACAACAATTTGGAATAGTTCTTAGTAAGGAATTTAATTAATATATTTAAATTTCTGCATCAAATAAATTTGCAATACATCGAGTAAAAATATATCTGAATGATTTTAAAAAATCAGTACTTCTTAAAAGCAATTATAAATTCCTTGCTCAGAGCAAGCTGAAAAATACTTTAGCCAATATATTAGATTCTGTCATCTTTCATTAAGAAGAATTATTATTATTAAATTCATATTCTGTGTTCAGTTAAACGTAAAAAATATAGCATTAAACAGAAATTGGCAATAGCTTTAAAACAATTTCTTATATGATATTTTTCGTTTAACTACCAAGCCATATCCACCCGGAAATTCTTCACATATTATATATCTAGTTTTTATCGTATTCAAAAACTTAAAAAAAACAGCTGCTTAAATATTTAAATGCAAACAAAGAGTGAACAACGAAAACGTCATTAAATCAATTGTTTCAGAATTCTTCATCAATCGGTTCCTAATATTTTTTGCAAAAGAAATTCGCAAACAGCTGTACAAACTTGCCAAGTTGGTATAAAAGCTATAAAAGCCCATTTGACTTTGTTAACTTGTTAAACTTTTAAAGACGAGAACTACGAGCATTTTTTCTATCTGCGCCTTTTTGGTAATCCTTTTTTTCCTCTCTGCTCACAGGAGAAGCAGTCGTCGTTGTCGAAGAACCAATCAAGGCAAATTTTTTTCCGACTGTGCCGATGAACTCAACGCGGATGATCCTCAATGTTTGGGTGGTGATGAGAAGGAGACGACCACAGAAGCGGCAATCAATAGTGTAGAAGTCACAACCTGATGTCACTGTTATCAAAGGAGATCTTATCTTAGAAGATCAATAACAATCCTGGATAGAATCATTGAAAAGCAAATTAATAGTATAAGCTGAAGGAGATTGGCAGAAATTTATTGACTTCTGAATTAAAGAATATATATTAATTCAAAACTTAATTAAATTAAAGTTGCAGATATTACATATTAGTTGTGAAGTTATATGCAACCAGTAATAAATTTTGGAGATTAATTGTAAAAAGTGAACAGGTAAGTTCGAAGTTAACGTAATACATAAAAGACTACATTTATATATTAATTAATTTTTAAGACGTAATTATTTTTTTATTTTTAATAAAAAGAATTATTAAAGAGGTATGTGAATCCTAATATTACTAGTATTTTAGCACTTTCTTCCAATCTCAAAAATTACATATTGATCATATTTTGTATGGTTATAATCAAACTAATCATAATAATCAAACATATTTATATATCAGTTATCTGATTAAAATTAATGTATGACTTAATATTTTCATAAAGCTATTTAAAAATTAATTAACTTCTTCTGGACTAGTCTCAATGATAGTTTGAAGTTATGCTCGCAGGTCCCGATTAGAAAGTAAACTCATAATTTAAGAAATCTCTAACTATCAGTGTAAGTTTCTTAACCCTAACACACGAGCCGACTCCAACTGTTTAAATATTTAAATACGAAGAAGTAAATAAAGCTAATAGTTTAATATAAACATTTGGGAAAAACAGTGAGAGTATAATAAAAAACAACTGCTCAAACTTAACAATTTTTTATTGTTGTTTGTATTTTATTATATTGTTGTCGGCAAGCTGAGCAGATAAAATGAGTATTTTTAAGCAAACATTTTCTAAAGATCAGACACACGCCTAATATTATGAGAAGTTTTGTTTTTGGCAATATTTATTGTTTACCTGCGCACCAAATGTTTAAAAGATTTGATTCTCAGTTTTGAGAAAGTGTGCCTGCTATGGGAATGACGTCAATATATATATAATATATATATATATATATAATCAGTAGGCTAAATCAAATATATTTACGTTCCTATCTGATGCTGCCAGCAATTAGTGCAGTGTTACACGCCCTAAAAATCATATTATATACCGAGATATATCTATATATTATTTTCTATTGCAGCTGCCTTTGCTGGCAACCCCTTTTCGCCTACCGTTTTGTCGCCAGTAGATATATATATTCCCTTACCCCTCCCGTGCACAAACATCTGCGCTTAATGCACTTTTGTCTAGCCGCACACAGCTAGGCTTGGTGGCCAAACAATGAATGCCACAAAGGAGAAACGCATTGGAGACTGTTGCCTCCTAGATTGAGTCAGTTATCAATGGCGCCAACTGCTGCTAGCCTGATCCTAACTGGCAAGCACACTAATTTTAAGCACCAAACACCAGTCACACGCCAATCCTCCGTCCTCCGTCCTCCGCCCACCGCTTTCCGCCTGTTCCGCCTGTTCCGCCCATCAACCGACTCAATCCAAATGCCATTGCCATTTTCCATTGCGTGTCGCGTCTGCCAAAGTCAGTGGTTGGCCCGGCTTTTCAAAGTCATTGCCAATATGTCGAGCTGCTGCTGCTGCTGCTGCTGCTGCTGTTGCTGCTGCTGCTGTTGCTGCTGCTGCTGTTGCTGCCAGTAAATTGCTGATAATTAATATTTTATGCACACGTCTGCGTTGATTTCTATCTTTATTGTTGTTTGTCTGCCACCGTCTCCATCGAACTGCTGCTGCTGAATCCTGGCATTGGCTTTGGCTTTGGCTTTGGTTCTTTTTTTTTTTTTTTAGTTGCCGCCATTGTTTGCCCATTGCCAACGCCTTTCAATGGCTTTTCATTTGGAAAATGTCTGCACGATGTGCGGCTGCGGTTCATTACACTTTCTGTTTAGCCCCCCCCCAACTCTGTGTGGGTTATTAAAAGTCTATTAAAAATTTACGTTCAATGGGTTTTCATATTTTTTTTTTTTTCATTTTTCCCTATAGAGTCTATCAGCTGGCCCCATATATATATTCGTCATAAATTAAGTGGAAAATGTTGCCACACTTATTATTCGGCATTGTGTTTACGTTTTACAGAATTCGCATTACTTTTTATCACATTCGACAATTTGTTTGCCTTTTGGCTTGGGCGAGAGCCCAACAAATGTTTGCCAGCTTTTTAAGTTGCCCCCGTTTGGGACATGCCTTATCTGCGTTTGCTGGGACTACGCTGCAAGCCGGAAATACTTTTGTGCGAGTGGCAAGTACGAGTAGTATCTCTCTGCTTTTTGCGTAGTTTCGATTTTCGAGTTTCAATTTGAATTTTTATGTCAATCCATTCAAGCAGTCGCTCACCCCTCAGCTGTCATTGGGCAGGTGTTTGGCCTCTGGCTGACATTTATGCTCTGACTCCGAAGCATTTCCGTGTTGCGAGTGTTGCCTGTCTTCTATCTTGCATTGCAATGCACTTTTCATTTTCATTTTCTTTGACTTTTTCTTGTCAATGTGGCACAAGTGTCATGAGTCTCGGTGAGTGCTGCTGTCGAGCCTGATTGGTAGCTGTTGGTTTGTGCACTTTTCAAGCTAAAATAATCTGAATACTGCACAAAATTCAATAATTCATTTTTGCTTATAGCAAACTAGAAAAAACTTGTTTAATATTTTTTTAAATTTGCTGTCTGTATAAGTGAGTCGATAGACAAATTTATGCTAATTGCTGAGCCATATAAATATAAATTGATATCTGCTGTGCAACATTTGTCTAATATGGATTTTGGATTGTAGTAAATATAGTTTATATGGGTAGAGGTATTAAGTCAAAACTTGTTCATTTCTTTTAAGCATATTGAGTCGTAATGTTACATATGTTTTTACATTATCATACATTTTCATATCCCTGCGTAATAAGTTTCTTTTGCAAGAGAGCAAAATTTAGCTGAAATGAATTTTGATATTAAATTCTTGATCGATCAAATAACAATCTTTCTCAAAGAGTACTCTAAAAAATTAGACAGGGTCAAAATATGCATGTTTAAATGTTGCACTTGGAGATTCTCCAAGTCCACAGCTGTTGCATTGTGTTTCCTTGCAACATTTTGTTACTGCCTTGTGGTTATTCCCTTTGGGGAAATCAAACATTATTCTCTAGCTAAACTCCATTCCATGAAGCACCCTCTGCTGCCACTCCGCCTCAGAAAATGTCGTTTAATTGCAGCCGACTCCAGACACGCACAGAGAACAGCTACTAATGGTGCTGGAGGGAAGGGAAAGGGAAGGAGGATTGCATGCATTGAGACAATTTTCGTTGGAAAAATCCAGCAGGCAAATGTTTAAATAGTTTACTTGAATACGCCTCATGTTTTCGTCTAGTTACTTATTGATGGCCTCAAATGGTTGCTTTAAATTTAAATTATATATATTTTGTTTTTCTTTTGGGAGCTGACAAAACAAAGACATAGTTTCATATTTCATGAGCCCTATACCTTCCCCGCTCTCTCCTTCTCTGCACAATGGAACCCACAAACTGTTTTTAATTGTTTTACTGCATTTTACATTAGTTGACAAATTGAACAATGAGTTCGGATAGCAAAAAGGGGTTACACTGCGTGTGAAAATTAATGTTAATTGGCGTTTTATTGATTCTTTGAGGCATTTATGCGATATGTACGGGAACGTTGCCATATGCTGAGTCAGCGCTGTTCCATGGAATATCCACTTGAAGGCGACGCTAGACGCTACTGTCGGCCAAATGTGAAATATGGCACCACAACTAACAAAAGAGGCCAGGCGGCTGGCAAACCCACTTGAGATCATGAATTTTTAATGCCACAACACCCGAGTGGTGGTCCTAAACAGCCTGCCAGGCATTTAGATCCTGTCCTGTCCTGTCCTGTGGCACACAGCCAAGCCAAGCCGCACAGCGATAATAATGACAATGATTAGTGTTAAATGCGCTGCGTGCGCCATTTTCCTGAATAAGAAAAATATGTTTTCTTAATAGTTTTCAAGGGGCACACTGTCTGCCAAAAGGCGCCAATGTCCTTTCTCTGTGTTTTTGTCAACGCTGCATAATTAGACGACTATCTCTCTCTCTTTCTCTCTCCCTTTCTCTTTCTCTATCTCCATTCTCAGTGTGTGTTTAATGTGCTGTCGACATTTTTTGGTTATTTATTTTGGGCCACGCACTGCGTTAAATTGCTGTACATTTTCCTTCCAATCACTGATATGCCAGGCCAGGTCCACAAGGACAATAGACTAGAAAGTTGCCCACTCGAAGATGGGATGTGTCTTTGGTCTTCTCTCCGTTCTTATCAGCTGTTTTTGTTTAGCAACATGTGCGTTCGACTTGATTAAAACTGACACTTATGTCTGTCGAGGCTCTGAAAATGGTATATGTATATATAAATATGTAGATATAGCCAGATAACGGAATTATTCTTGTCTCTTTCCCGATAAGGCGACACTGATTTTTGTGTATCGACTGCAGCATTATCATAATTGCTTTCTACTCATTTGGCTTTTCACATTTTATTACTACTATTTCCTTTCTAAAAGATAACAAATTTTAACAAGTAACAAAAAAACTAACAAAATAAAATTAAATTTTACGAATTCATATACAAGCTCATTTTAATATAGTAAAAAATCAAGCGAAAAAACTGATAATTATTAAAGCACTTTTTTTATTTATTTTATTTAATTTATTTTTTTTTTTTATTATATTTAAATTTTATTATTTATTATATTTAAATTATTCTTTAATAATCATTGGCGAGTTTGGTCTTGGTTTTATCACAGTTTTCGATGAAATATCGGGTTAAATTTCCTTTTGTTATATTTCCCCTTTGATTTACAAATGTTTTTGTTATCTCTGCTGAACTTCTGTTAAAATGTTCTGCTTTTGACTTTGCTATCGGTTGGCAATCGACTTGCTCGAATTAAACATTGTTCTATTTGGGTGTTTATCAATTGGCAGGCGCTTAAGCTGATTGTGATGGGCAACTCTTTGGATGATATGTCCACTTCATTAAGTTGGCCACAACAGTGGGCCAGGCCCAGGCACTACAAAAGCCTCAACCCTTTCGTATCGCCGGCCACTTTCCTGTTGAGCAGCTTTCACTTTATTGTGAGATACCCGCACCTTGACAACAAAAGACCGCTTTG
The DNA here is from genome assembly GCA_035042365.1 of Drosophila dives. Taxonomy (NCBI): domain Eukaryota; kingdom Metazoa; phylum Arthropoda; class Insecta; order Diptera; family Drosophilidae; genus Drosophila; species Drosophila dives. The sequence continues at coordinate 1,835,734 of JAWNLJ010000415.1, read as the reverse complement.
AAGATGAATAAGATGGTCAACAGTCCAATCAGCGGAGTCCTCGACAACAAACACTGCATATAACGGGTTGGAGGGGGTGGGGGGGGAGGTCGACTCAAAGAGTTAGGGCAAAGTCTTCCATCATCGCAATGTTTTTCGGACAGTTAAGAAAACCGGTTTTCATAACAATTGAAACGCTGTTTTCTTTTTAGCCACTCGATTTTCCCTACAACTCATCATCAGCCATCAACCCTCACCTCAACCGGGCCCCTTTTTTCATTCGCTTTTCTCCATTGTCCACTCCACTCCACTCTCCTCTTCCCGCTTTTTGTAGCTGTCTGTCGTCCTCGATCGGCCTCTAGTGCAATTTTCAATCATGCAATTTTTTTTGTGCAGCATTTGCAGCTGAGCCTTCCAATCCTCCATTGTACTCTCGTCACATGTGTGTGTGTGTGTGCGTGTGTGTGTGTCTTGCCCTTGTCCTGTGGTTCCATTTGTTCGTCCATGTGCGTGTGTCGGTAGCTGTCATTCATGCCAGGGTTCCGTCTGAAGGCTTTTCATTAAAAATCGTTTAATCCACGCTATCATTTCCCGCTGCCTTTCTCTCATTTTTTATCGCCATCATCCTGCTCCTGCTGCTGCTTCTGCTCCTGCTGCTTGGTTTCGTGCTTATCCCAGTCCTGTCTGTTTGCCAATTGCTCATTGATGCAAACGTCATTTGATTGTCGTCATTGTTGCATTGACAACGACGAAGGCGACGTCATCAGCAGTTGCCAACGACGGGGGAAGCAGCAAGGGAAGCTGCATCACAATCATCAGCAACATCAGCAGCTCGGCATGCCAGTCAACCGGATGTTGGCTCTTCAATTTGTTTTTCATGTTTCATATCCTGTCATGCCCCGCTCCCACCCCCTGCCACCACCCTCAACCTTCACCACGACATGTGTTCTGCGGTTGTGTGCATGGCACACTTGAAAGTTTTTTAACGCTCGGTAATTATTGGATTTGCCACGGTCCGCCTAATTATGGCGCAGCACGTGGGTGCCACAAATGTGTCGGGCGGACGTAAACGGTGGCAAGAGAAAGTGCGCAAACGTTGTCCTTGCATTAGCGCATCGTTGAACTGTGAAAATAATGGCCTCGACCCAGCTACGCATTGCAGTCGAGCTATTTGAACGCCAGCGACACGCGGCCACTTGAGTAAGTTCCTCGAGAGAGAGAGAGTCCATGCGGGGAGTGAGAGATGGTGGAAACTTTGCTCTTTGGAGCTTAACAAAATTGTGTGCGATTAAACTTGAAGGGATTCCAAGGAATGCCAATGGTTATTTTCGAGTATGCTGAGAAAATGAGTAAAATTACCAGCAGGAAACGGAAATCAAAAGAATTTTATATGAGTCGAAAAGCAATGTTATAGAAATCTGACCTAAAATGGAAAGGAGAATATACATATTATGATACATATTATATTAAATAAATATTATAAATATGTTAAATATCCTCCTTTAATTATTGCAACTATTGTTGAAGACTTTATCGACTTGAGTTGACTTTAGTTGCTTAGATGCTGGCTCAAAGCGGCAAGAAAATTCAATAAAACCCAACACCGACAACATGCTAAAGTTATGAATATTAACTATTATAAATAAACTTTGTTGGTTTTTTAGTTATAAGTGCCAATTAGTGTTGTAAAGTCTTCTCCAATATTTTTTCTCATTTTTTCTACCTTCCGCTTGACATAGAATGCTTTAAGGGGCATGCTGCACCCTTCTCAAATTCTTGGCTAGCATCATTAAAAATAAACCCAACAATGAAAATAACACAGAAACTATGCTTCATCATAGAAGATATTAACTTTTCTCTCTTGGCCAGGACAAGCAACCCACCAATTAAAGTCATTACCCGGCTATCATGTTAATAGTTTTGCCCGCTGTTGCCGCCAAGTGAAACTCTAAGCTCCGGCAACATCCCATATATCAGTTGTGTCTGTATGTATGTGTGTGTGTTAGACCAACTCTAAGCTGCCGCAAAAACTTTGAAAAGCCCCAGCCGCACTTTAAAGGTGCCATCCATCCAAAAATACGAGCCCCCCAAACGTTTAGCATACAATTAGCCCAAAAGGCGACGCACTGGAAGCCAGGCAAAAACTTCACTGAAAATTATTAAAATTTCCCATGTTGGGTCGTTGCTCCAAAAAGGGTTGACCATATGGAAATTAGCATATGATACCCTGAGCCTGATCCTGTCTCCTGCTCAGCTCAACCCACCTAGATTGGAGTTGAGATGCTTTAAGTTTTAAGTCGCTGCAAATTCATGTCTAGTCATGTGGCACGAACTTTAGTGTGTTTGAAAAAAAAAATAACTGTCGACGAGTTATGATTTTCCATTTTACACACTGAGTGTTCATTTTTTGCTGTTTGCGTTTTTCTTTTTTTTTTTTTTTAGTCTATTTTCCCGGCTGCTGTTCTTACATTTTTCTCAGCGTAAATTTTCCACCTTTTACACATTTTACTTCCATTTGATTAGATCGGCTTTTTAGAGCGACACGTGCGTCGCATGCAGGAGGCAAGCAGCGGCAACAACGCCTCGCATCCTGTTTTGTTTTCTCAATTCCGCCTCCTGAATTGTGCCTCGCATACACTTTCCACAGGGGAATTTAGGTTTTGTTGTGGCATTTGTGGCGCAAGTGTCAAAATTGTTGTGTAAAATCAAATTCAATTAATTTACTCGATTAATAAAATGTATATAAAATATAAGCATTTTTAAGTATATTAACTAAATATAAAAATAAATACTTAAAATGAAATACTAAATTTTATATTTTATTATATTATTTTATTTACATTATTTTATTGAAGCTGTTTATTTATTACAGTTTAAGTTAAATTATTTTTTGTATATTTTATTCAAGGGAGAATTAAATATTTATAATTTATTAAAGCTGTTTATTTATTACTGTTTAAGTTAAATTATTTTTTTTATATTTTATTTATGGGAAAGTGCATTAAATTTTCGGCATGTTACTTTAAATTTAATATTTTTAAATTTCGTGCTTTATAGAATTTTGCACGCTCATCGCTTGAGAGTTTTTAGGCTTATCAGACAGGCAGCAACTTTGTCATAATCAACATCAAACAGGCCCTGTCACAGCCTGGTTCTCAGCTTCAGCCATTTGGTAAAAAAAAAAACACTCTGTTGGCATCATGAGCAGGAGCTATTATTATCCGGTGTCCACAGAGTCAGCCATCAGCCCTCAGCCCCTCTGTTCCCGGCTCCGGCAGGGCACTTCTAATCAATGTGCTTAAAATCGACGTGATGTTTGGTTCGTCTCCAGGCAGTGGGGAAAAGGATGTCATCAGCAGGCGAATACGTTGCAGCTGCGGCTTGTTGTGTGTTGATTAAAATTTGCTTGTCATTTCGATAAGGTATGTCATTTTAGTGCTGAATCCGGGCAGGCAGTTCAATAACCCAGCCCCGGTTGCTGTGCTCTATCAGTTTCCAGAGCTGCCACATCTCAACTGAGGGGCTGAAAGTGCTCAACGTTTCGGGTTTTTTTTTATGTCATGTTTGACTGTTTTTTGTAATTCTTAAAATCACTTACAGTGAACCACAAAGCATTAATTTGACATTTGGTTTTCATGCCTTTTTGGGTTTTTTGACACCTTTCATGTGCTCTGCACAACAAAGAAGCAAGTATAGAAAATTAAATAAAATCGAGGTCGAAACAAATCATTATACAAAACTTTGAGGGTGATTTTGTTGAATTGGGCGTATGATATATTTAATTTGTGGATTTTAATGCTATGAAAACATTTATAAACAAAGCGCAGAGATAATGTTGTTTCTTGAATTTTAATAAAGTTACTAATGTTAATGTGTAATTAAATAAAGTAATGTGAAATATTATCCATAGAGATCTTGATATTAGAAAATTATACCATATGTTAAATTAAAGGGGATTATGATCCAATTAAATGCTGTATGCTTCTCAGTGTCCGCGTTAGACCAAGTTTTAAAATTTGGAATGTCCAGTGCGATGCTCGAAAATCGAAAAACTTAATAATCGCAAATCGAGAGGCATCATATATACCACAAATTTAAATCGAACGATACCAAATTTACTTTAGTACGTCGTTGGCATATACTATATACTCGATATACTAAACATATCGGCATCGCCATGATACCAAACTTGAAAGTAACATTGTTAGGAAGCTATATATAAATAAATGGAAAAATGTATAAATATATATATATATAAATAGATTTATATATATGTATATATATGTGTATAAATTATTATTATTATTATTAAGTTCTTCTGTACTGCGACCTATTAGATCTATTGTGCCTCTTCTTAGCTTACAGCTTCTCTATTAACCCCAGTTCTTGAACAACTGCCAGGATCTGTGATGGATCGAGGGCTTCTATGTAATTGACATTTATAACATGCATCCCTAGGATGCTGCATGTTATCCTGGGTAAGGCGATACATTCTGTTAGGATGTGAGTTGAGGACTCTTCCTCACCTTCACAAAACCTACATGGATTGTTACTATCGATACCCATTTTGGACAGGTGGCTAAAGCTATTCCTACTGATGCATATTACTTGCTTAAATCGTGTATGTATATGTGTATACATTAAAAATAATAATAATAAATTAAAAGCTTAATTTCCAATGTTCCAAATTATTTATTCATCAATTTCATCAAATGCCGTAGAGTAGTTTTCTAGAAGCGACCTCTGCGGCCATCACGTCCACTTCTAGCAGTGAAACCACGTCTACCAAAAGTACCACGGGCACCGAAGCCTGCAATGAAACCACCACGTCTTCCACGTCTACCACGTCCAAAAGGACCACGTCCATAACGACGACCACGTCCACGTCCACGTCCCCAAATTAGTCCGATTAGACACCCTTTCTTTGTGGTAGGATCCTCTGTGGTTGAAGTTGCCTCTGTGGTTGTAACTGCCGCAGTGGTTGTAGGTGCCTCTGTGGTTGTAACTGCCGCAGTGGTTGTAGGTGCCTCAGTGGTTGTAGGTGCCTCGGTTGTTGTAACTGCCACTGTGGTTGCGCATTCAGCATTAGCTGCATTAGCAGGTAAAGTACAGTCAACGCAATTGGGATCGGCTGGATTGACTGCGCAGGTGACTGCTTCTCCCGATGGAAGATGGGCAACAAGAAGTGCCAGAAGAGCACAGCTCAGATATACGGTTTGGGTTCTCATCTTAGCTGAAGTGTTAACAACTTGGGAATGATAATCTTGGCCAATTCAAAGCACTTATATACTGTCTAAGCCTTTGTTTGACAACCCCATATTTTTGTTTTGGCTAGTTTGCACAGCTGTTAGCTGCTTATGTTTGACAAATATTGTTATTTGTCGCGAGACTGGAAGACGTCATAAAATTTAATTCTGAAAAACGTTTAATGTGAGGGTTTTTTCCAATCTTTTGCAAATTCATTTAAATGGAATATTTTAAGAATGTACACTTCTTACTTATATTGTGATGATCACAAAAATAATAACTCACATTTCTGGATTTCAACAGGATAAAAATGATATGAGTAAATTTTTTAATAAATCAGCGAATACAAATTAGATCCAAAATATAAAATTAAATTGATAGAACAAGAAATAAGGAGCTTTACAGCGCTTAGGAGAAACTGGAAAAAAATGACGAGCAGGGTAGATCGAAGTGAAAAGTTAATTCGGCTCATCGACGTATCGAAATTAATTGCACCATTTGGTACTGTAACTAAGAAACTTAACACCTTCCATAACATGACGGTAAGCTAAGGATAGAATATTAATTAGGAGCAGTCTATCGGAGCATCGAGAAATATCACCCCAGTTATAACAACGAAGAAAAAAAATCAAGAAACTCTTCTGCACAGATTCCCATCTATTTTGGTGACTTTTAAATTATAATTAGTAGTAATCCTATGTTATTTACCTAGTTCAGTCTATCAAATGAAGTCCCATCGAGCATGGAACTAGTAACCTGAGCTAAGCCACAACAAATTGACACAGCAGTTCAAATAGAACAAACACAATTTAGACCACTTTAGAAGAGAAAGTAAATCCGCTTGCAGTAATTATTGATGGGTTCATTATATGTCAGGCACAACTTGACATTATCAGGGTATATTATTACGTGACAATAAAGTATAACAGAAGAAAGATCATTAATAAATTAGTTAAAAAACACTGGATCCATTTGGATATGTTGTGAAGACTACTTTTGAATTTTTCTACTCAGAATCCCAGATATACAGGTAAGTAAGCTAGTAGGGAATCCAATCAAGTTTAGTTTGTTAACATAATTTTAGTTTATAATTTTATACCAAAATCGTTTATCACAAGAAAAGTTAATCCAAGAAGGTTGGTGGTATTAGAATTTCACTAAGCCATATTGGAAAACTGAATTAATAGACTTTCATAAATGCTGCAGATAATTTTAAGATACCCTTGTAGTTTTTTTTTGTTAAATATATATATATATTATAATATATATATATATATATATATATATATATATATATATATATATAACACTTATTCAGAGTAAGCAGCCCAACTTATATGCACATATATCTGATAAAAAAATAAAAGCACCAATATTTTCAATATTCCCATTTATTTAGTCAAAACATTTCGTAGATATGTGGCAAAAAAGTTGTCTAAAAGCGACCTCTTCTGCGGTCACCACGTCCAACGCGTCCAAAGCGTCCACCACGTCCACCACGTGCATCACGTCTACCACGTCCTCCACGGCCTCCACGTCCACCACGACCTCCACGTCCACCACGTCCACCATTACGTCCAGGGCGTCCTAAAATTATTTGGATCAGACAGCCTTTCTTTGTGGTAGGTGTCTCTGTGGAGGAAAGCTCTGTGGAGGAAGTCTCTGTGGAGGAAGGCTCTGTGGATGAACCAGCCACTGTGGTACCTGCCACTGTTGTACTTCCCACTTCGGCTGCGCATTCAGGATCATCTTCATTGTCAACATCAGTACAGTCAATGCAATTCGGATCGTTTGGCGCGTCCTCGCAGGTGGCTGCTTCTCCCGATGGAAGATTGGCAACCAGAAGTGCCAGAAGTGCACAGCACAGAAATACGGTTTGGGTTCTCATCTTAGCTGAAGTGTTACCAACTCGGGAATGATTATCTTGTCCAATTCAAAGCACTTATATAGTGTTTGAAACTTTGACAAAAATAACATACGTTTTTTGGTTAGTTTACACAGCTGTTAGCTGCATATATTTATCAAATATTATTATTTGTCAGCTTGTTTGTAAGACGTAATCAAATTTAATTTTTGCATAACACGACGCTTAGTTTAGGATGGAATGTTAATGAAGACCAGCCCGACGAAGTCTAGAAGAGAAGAGAAATGCATTTTGATCGTATAAGGCTCATCTAATTCCTTCGATCAACGCTTAAAAATAAATTAAATGTGACTATCGAATTTAAAATTATAATCTGGAGTAATCCTATATCATTTACCTAATTCAATCAAATGACATCCCATCGAGCATGTAACTAGGAACCTGAGCTGAGCCACAACAAATTGTTGTTTTTGCTATTTATTATTAATTTATTTATTTAGAGTCCCTTTTATTGGAGTCTCCGAAACAAGCAATTTCTGTTTATAAATGACATAACTCCACACCAAGATTGGGAGTGCGACAGCTTAGTTGTTGTTGGTTTATGGTATCGGGGTGCTAGATGTTGTTTGCCCGATAAAGCTCTCTTTATCCACCCATCCAATTGGATTAACCTGCGCTGCATAGCTAATTCGGAAAGTCCCCAAAAGCAAGCTTGTTGCTCACTTAAGGTAGCATTTCGGCCAGCAGAATATAATAACTCAATTTAAGTATCCATTTTTCTTAAGTTTACTAGTTACTCACAAATTAAATTTTTTACATACATCCTTTTAAAAAATACTGTATTAATACTACATAAGGAAACTGCCTATTTTACTTTCGTAGCAATTATTTTTATTTTTTTAATTAGATTTATAGAATTTAACAATGTTTATTCTTATTTCTAATGCTTTATTGTTTTTTTTTTTTGTTTATTATTTGTTTGTTGGCTTTCATGTGCCCTTATCTGGTACGTAAGCGTAAGTGTAGCATAAGTGTGTCAATACTTAACTAATTATCTTCTCTTTTTTTTATTGCACACTCTTAGGAGGCATACAATTTTACTAAGATTAACACAACCTTAACAGACCTCAAGTGGGTAAAGTTTATCAACTTAAAGATATCCACTAATTATTAAAAAAAAAAATATTAATTAATATTTTTAACTATCCCTTTGGTTGACGGTGTGGTAAAAATGTGTGAATAAAAAAATAGAATACTTCATATATAGTTAGTTTTAATTATGGTAATTTAAATAATTCTTTTATTTGGGTTTTCTCCTTCTTAAACCCTTCAGATTTTATTATTATTTTTTTTTTATAAAAGTTTTTTTTTCTTTTTGATGATGGATTTGATTTATTGTTTAATGTTTGTTCATATGTTTAGTATAGGTATATTTTTACGCCGAGTGGTTTTTGATGCGGTTATAACCATTTAAAATCGGTTTTGCTGAAGTGTTTGTTTTGCATTCTAATTTTCTTCTATGGTTTCACAAATTTCTAATTCTGCTGCATAAAAACGTCTGCGTGGTTTTAATTGTAGTGCCTTATTCGGGCTTCTAATTTATTAAGACTTTGCACATTCCGAATCACGTGTTTTTAGATAATTTGTGTACCAGCAATGTGCACATTGATCTTCGACGTGCCTTGAGATCTTACTTCCCACGACGATTTTGATAGTTGCGTAAAGTATGCAACGATTTGCTTCCTTCGTGCACGACGAATGCAAGAATTAGAAAAAAAATTATTGCCTACCCCAGATCTACTTTATCAACGCACCCAAAAGCCTGTGATGTAAACATAGCAAAAACTTCCGAGCACCGAGCATAACAATATATATTATGCCCCCTTCTAAGCTTATATCTCCACCATCAACCACAGTTCTTGCACGAATGCCAGAATCTTTGAGTGGCTGAGGGCTTCTTTGTCATTGACACTCATAACAGACATCCCTAGGATGCTGCATCTTTTCCTGGATAGGGCGATACATCCTTTTAGGATATGAGTTAAGGACTCCTCCTTACCTTCACAAAACCTACACTGATTGTTACTATAAGTACCCTGTTTAGATAGGTGGCTTCTTAGTATACAATGTCCTGTCAGTAGATCGATAAGTATCCTAAGTCAATTCCTACCCATGGATATTACGTGCTTAAATCGATTATTTTCCTGTGTGCCGAGTCCCATCTTAGGGTAAGCCTATTGTGAGTCCCGTGTTGGTCAAGCTTGGATTGGACATGTTGATATCCGGCGCTCGCTTAGCAAGCGTTCTATGGAGCCTAGCGCCTTCGGTGCTTTCACAAAAACTCCTGTAATTCGTTCGCTTAGCCTTCCCAATCTCCTTGTTGTAGGAGGTCAGACTCTCATGGTAAAGTTGCCATTCCCCGTCTCTCTTTGTTTTTTTTAGAGAGGCCACGTATAATGAGACGCTTCCTTTTCAATTGTCTTTTTTCATACCGGGCAGTTTTCTTGAAAAGCATAAATTATGCTTTTGTTCACATTGCCTATAGCTCTCCTTAGATCCACCATATACCATATATGTATACCATATGTTTCATGTAGAAAGGGAGATACCCTTGTAGTTTTTGGTTTTTATATATATAACACATTTTCAGATTAAGCAGTCCGACTTATATATACATATATCTTCTAAACGAATAAAAGCACATCTTTTCAATGTTTCCATTTATTTAGCCATTACTTTTCGTAGATATGTGACAAAATAGCTTTCTAAAAAAGCTTTCTTCTGCTTCAACCACGTATACCGAGTCCAAAGCATCCACCGCGTCTAAATGGTCCACTGCGTCCAAAGGGTCCGCCGGGTCCACCAGGTCCAAAGGGTCCTTGGAGTGCGGGTGGTCTTGGTGGTCCGCGGGGTCCTTGGGGTGCGGGGGGTCTGGGGGGTGCTTGTGGTGCGGGAGCTGGTGCCACAGTGGTTTTAGGTGCTACAGTGGTAGTAATTGCCGCAGTGGTTGCAGGTGCCACGGTGGTTATAGGTGCGCCTGGGGGTGTAGGTGCCAAGCATTCAGGATGATTTGCATTGGCAGCTAAAGTACAGTCAATGCATTTCGGATCTTTTGGATTGACTGCACAGGTGACTGCTTCTCCCGATGGAAGATGGGCAACAAGAAGTGCCAGAAGAGCACAGCTCAGATATACGGATTGGGTTCTCATCTTAGCTGAAGTGTTACCAACTCGGGAATGATTATCTGGTCCAATTCGAAGCACTTATATAGTGTCTCAATCTTTGCCCAGACTACCTACTTTATTTTTACAGCTGTTGACTACAATTACGTCATTTAAAAGACGTCATTGAGTTTGGTTGTGAATAATTTTACACTATTTGAAACAAATGGTTTGAAATAAACACATAATTTTTATTGAAATACTGAATAAAATAAAAGACGTAATCAAATTTAATTAATGCTCAACACGACGCTTAGTTAAGAATAGAATGTTAATAAAGAGCAGCCTATCGCTGTTTTGAGTTATATCACCCCAGTTATAATATCGAACAGCAAAATCAAGAAACTTAAAAAACTTTTCTAGAAAAGCAGAGAAATGTATCTTGGTCTTATTTATTTTCCTTCGTGCATAACGAATGCAGGAATTAGAAAAAATCATTGCCTATCCTAGATCTAACATAACAAAAACTTCCGAACACCGACCATTATAATATATATATAAATTGGGGGTTCAGTACTGCGACCTATTAGATCCATTACGCCCCCTTCTAAGCTTATATCTCCTCCATCAACCACAGTTCCTGCACGAATGCCAGAATCTTTTAAGGGTTGAGGGCTTCTATATCAGTGATATTTATAACATGCATCCCTAGGATGCTGCATCTTTTCCTGGATAGGGCGATACGGCCTGTTAGGATATGAGTTGAGGACTCCTCCTCACCTTCATAAAACCTACATTGATTGTTACTATAAATACCCAGTTTGGATAGGTGGCTTCTTAGTATACAATGTCCTGTCAGTAGACCGATAAGTATCCTAAACCTATTCCTACCCATGGATATTACGTGCTTAAATCGATTATAATTATAGTCGCCCAAATGAAATTTGGCCTGTAGGAGTCCTGGTTTCTCTTCCCAGATCCGTTGTCTTCTCTGTCTTCCTTCGTTCCAGAGTTTCAGCCGTATTGTGTGCCTTTCTATGCTACAAACCGGTTCTGCACCCATTGTAGCCTGCTTATCTGCCGATTCGTTCGCTGCTCTACCGTGAGTCCCGAGACCCATCTTATGGTAAGCATATTATGATAATGACCCCATGTTGGTCAAGCTTGGATCGGCCGTGTGCAGGCCTTTCACTCCATCGTACACCCATTGCTCCTGTACCAGGGCTAGCCCAAAGTGTTGTTTGGTGAACATCCTCGATAAGACGACCAACACAGTCTTAATGATCTTACTTATGATCCGATTCAGCCGTGTCTTTTTGCAGCTCCTCTTCCAGCTCCTGTAAGGAAATTGGGGTCTCCCCATCCCTTACCGATTCTTCACAAAGTGTCTAGTCTGTCAGTTCCTCTTCTTTCAAAAGGTCTTCCATCAAAACGATGGCTTTGCGGGAGTGGTTAAAGTGGTGGGAGCTTTCACCTCCTTACCCTCTTTTTTCGCTGGAGCCAGTATTAGCCTTGCTCCACCCTCCTTTTTCTATCAACTTGCGGGTATGTTCCCGTATCAGAATCTGATATGGATAGCTTATCTAACCCGGTAGCTTGGTTTCTCCTAGATATCACCTTCCATCTATATCAATCCTTATAATACCAATACCCTTGTAGTTTTTTTTTTATATATATATATATAACACAGTTTTAGATTAAGCAGTCCGACTTAGATATACATATATCTTCTAAACGAATAAAAGCACAATGTTTTCAATGTTCCAATTTATTTAGCCATTACATTTCGTAGATATATGGCAAAAAAGCTTTCTAAAAGCGACCTCTTCTGCCCTAACCACGTCTACCGCGTCCACCGCGTCCACCACGTCCACCGCGTCCAAAGGGTCCACCGCGTCCACCACGTCCACCGCGTCCAAATGGTCCACCGCGTCCACCACGTCCACCGCGTCCAAAGGGACCTCCGCGTCCAAAGGATCCACCGTTACCAAATGATCCAATGCGTCCAGATGGTCCACCGCGTCCAGAGGAACCTCCGCGTCCAAAGGGTCCACCGCGTCCAAAGGGCCCGCCGGGACCGCCGGGTCCACCAGGTCCAAAGGGTCCAAAGGGTCCGCCCGGTCCGCCTGGTCCAAAGGGTCCAAAGGGTCCGTGAGGTCTTGGTCGTCCGCAGGGTCCTTGGGGTGCGGGTGGTCTGGGGTGTCCTTGGGGTGCGGGGGCTGGTGCCACAGTAGTTGTAGGTGCCGCTGTGGGTGTAGGTGCCACAGTGGTAGTAATTGCCGCAGTGGTTGTAGGTGCCCCTGAGGGTGTAGGACCCGCTGTGGTTGTAATTGCCGCAGTGGTTGTAGGTGCCGCAGTGGTTGTGGGAGCCGCAGTGGTTGTTATTGCCGCTGTGGTTGTAGGTGCTGCAGTGGTTGCAAGTGCCAAGCATTCAGGATGATTTGCATTGGCAGCTAAAGTACAGTCAATGCAATTGGGATCGGCTGGATTGACTGCGCAGGTGACTGCTTCTCCCGATGGAAGATGGGCAACAAGAAGTGCCAGAAGAGCACAGCTCAGATATACGGATTGGGTTTTCATCTTAGCTGAAGTCCTACCAACTCGGGAATGATTATCTGGGTCAACTCAAAGCACTTATATAGTGTCTGAATCTTTGCCCAGACTATCTTTTTTATCTTTAGTTGCATTTATACAGCTGTTGGCTACAATTGCGTCATTTAAAAGACGTCATTGAGTTTGGTTGTGAATAATTTATTTTATTTTTATTGAAATACTAAAAAAAATAAATAATTTTATAATTTCTAATTAATGTTGTCTCAAGAATATGATTTTTAAATACTTTTAAAGGAGAGACATGACATTCTGTTATCCTGGCTAACAATTCCGTCTATTGCAATCATTACAATTTGCAGCATGGCTTTTGATAAGCTTTTTAACGTGTCGTGATTTTTTCCGTATTTTTGTCTCCATATATATATATATATATATATAATTATGTACATACATATTTGTATTTTTTAAGCTCATAATTTTTGCATATTTGAGTCTCGTCAAACGTTTAGCATATTCTCTTTGTTCAGCTTCTGATTTTGCTTTAGCTTCTGCTGCGCATTTAATGGCGTGCCGTGTCCTGTCCTCCTCTCGTCCCGTCCTCCTGTCCTCCTCTCGTCCCGTCCTCCTGTCCTCCTTGTCGTCGTTTCGTTCTGTCTTTTTGGTGGTTGTTGCTTCCTTTGCTCTTGTTGTTATTACTGTTATTGTTGTTGCTGTTGTGCTCATTTTAACTACAAACAGCACAGACAATCACAGTCGCAGGATAATACCAACAACAACAACAGCAACAACAACAACAGCAAAGCTGCCAGCTTTGTTCCATTAACAAAAACAACAACAGACAGCAGAAGCTTCACATAATTCCATGTAGACTTTGGGCTAAAATGGTCTGAGGCACAACGCTTGAATACCGGTGCGATGGCGGGTATCTCAGTGTGGATGGGGCTTCCAGTCTGGTTTATAATGTACGCCGCTTCACTACGCTTATTATTTGTAGAATACTTATTGGATGGGTGGCTTTTTAAATATGCATAAAGAAAAGCATAGCACACATCTCGGCTCTGTCTCGCCTGGCAGTCGCGTATTTGCTGGGGGGGAGTGGTGTAGAAGACGTGGGCTGGCTTCGTCTTCGGGTGTTAAAGGTGGCACACATATTTGTCTGGGGCTTTGCATTATGCGATGCGATGTCTTTCTCCAGTTGCTGTTTTTTTTTTTTTTTGCTCTTTGTTTTCTTTGCAGGTTTAAACCTGGCGGCGTTTTTTGCTTCTGCAGCTTATTAAAATTCACTTCACTTCATTTTTATGTTTTGAAATTTATATCGCTTGCAGAGGCGCCATATTCCACTAATTATGTCAATTTTTTTAGACTTTGAACTTTGATTGCATTTTTTAACTGCCTCTCACTGATTTTTGACGAATGATTTGGCCATTTCCTCAATTGGTTGTTGATTTTACAATTTAAATTTTGAAAAAAATATGTTATAAAAGTTGTATTTGTATTTCCATTTTTCTAATAATAATTTGGAATATATTTTTTGATAATTTTGATTAAGTATATAAATTGTTCTTTAACTTCGATAAACTTTAAAATAGCCGCAGGCAGAGCATAATTTTCTGAACTTTAAAAATAATATTTAATTAATAAAAGTTACAATTTTTACTTTTTAGACAAACAGTTCCTTTTAATAGTAATAAATATTTGCTTATAAATAATTTATAGAAACAAGACAATTTTTTAATTTCAGTCTCTGCGCGATTTTAATTAGATTATAAATTTCTCAATAACATAATCAGACCTTTTTTTATAAACTCATCGACAATAACATAAACGTCAATTGGAACACCATCAAATCCATAACAAAAACTCAAACGACATTGACTAATAACTTATTTATGAACCGAGTTAACTGTTTACTGTGACTATGGCCTCAAGTTCGGGGCCCATCAACCATAAATACTTGCTAAACTTTTCAATATTGGCAACCTTTTTCTGCACTTTTGCAAACGTGCAAAAAAAATTGAGAATAAAGCGATATAACAGAAATCCGATTGCTGAATACTCTGAAACCTATGTAGTACTACCTGATCTTAATTGACCATTGAATAATTATTAAAACCAATCTTCAAAAATGGTTTACTTTCTAGCTTTGTGAACTTATATTTAATTCAGGTAATGGATTAATTAATTGAATTTTTAACGATACTTGAAGTAAATATACCTGTAAAATTTAGTTTTTGTCTGATGCAGATGGACATTCCACCAAGAGACGGACATAATCAGAGTATTTGGAAGTGGAAAAGCTTCCGCTGGCCGCCATAATACCGGAAAGAGCTGCTCGCAGACAAACGCAGACATATATGCATATAGAAAAGAGACAAATGCCATTTACAATTTTTGTACATAAAGCCGCTTAAGCAGCACTCTGTGTGCCAACCCCCTCCACCTCCACCCAAGCCATCCCCTTCTCAAAATGTAATTTGTTTTTATGTCTGCCCATATACGTGTGATAACGGATCGAGGTAAGTTTTTATTTTCCTCTTTTTTGTTCATTTTTGGTCTCCTTTTTGCGCAGACAACTTCGATTAACGGGAGTCTCTGTATAGGATCTATTTTGATTTTCGATTCGAGCTTTTTTTCGTGCATGCATCTAGCAAAATTCAAAACTTTTGTTGATTTCCAGCCCCAAGTACCAGGCGAACAGAAATCAGCAGCAAGTTGCTGTTTATGTGCCAAAATAAAAGTAAAGCATACTTTCACGGCCAAAATTCAGCAAATACTAAAATACATTGACTTCTTTTTATTGCAGGTAATTTTAAGATCCAAATTTTTCATTGCATACTTTTAGGTGCCGAAAAATGATTTTGGCATGCAGTAAAAGTATGCTACGTTTATTTTAGTAATATTTAGAAACCACCAGCTGATTTCTGTGGGCCTGGTTCTTGGAGCTGGAAGTCATCCAAAATTTGTGAATTTTGCTAGATGCATGCACGAAAAAAATCGACTGGCTTCGCGCGATTGGCAAAAAAACATTGCTTTTGAAATAAATAATTATTAACAAAGTTATGACAATTTTAAAAATTAAAAAAAAAAAAAACGAAAAACATCAATATCTCTATTATTAACGAAGATATGACTTTATCAGGGGTTTCCGTGAGGATTGAGAGAGGATGGTTGGGCAATGTTGAACACACAGCAACAAATAACACAAGTCGCGAATGGCGAATGGCCCTGGCCGTGAATTTTATATATAATTTTCGATGTGGCCTCCTGTCGCCTACAAAGTGAAAAATATCCTTGCCACGTTGTGTTGCATTTCAAATTGTTCGCTAAAAAGCATTGAACGCATTCAACTTTATGCGCGGCAAGAGAAAAGCTTGGCAAAAGTTTAAAAATAAATAATAAAAAAAAACTTCCGTTCTACATTTTGCGGAAAGGCGCCCAGCTTGGATGGGTTTGAATAGGTGGTGAATTGACCACCACATTGACCTTTGAGGTCGAAGGAATTGGATGAGCCCTATAGGACCAAGATACATTTTTTTCTTCTCTTTCTTGAGTTTCTTGATTTTTGCTGATCATTGTTATAACTGGGGGGATATAACGCAATACACCGATATGCTGCTCTTCATCCACATTCTATCCTTAACTAAGCGTCGTATTGAGCATTAATTAAATTTGATTACGTCTTTTATTTTATTTAGTATTTCAATAAAAATTATGTGTTTATTTCAAACCATTTGCTTCAAATAGTGTAAAATTATTCACAACCAAACTCAATGACGTCTTTTAAATGACGTAATTGTAGTCAACAGCTGTAAAAATAAAATAGGTAGTCTGGGCAAAGATTCAGACACTATATAAGTGCTTTGAATTGGCCAAAATAATCATTCCCAAGTTGGTAATACTTCAGCTAAGATGAGAACGCAATCCGTATATCTGAGCTTTGCTCTTCTGGCACTTCTTGTTGCCAATCTCCCATCGGGAGAAGCAGTCACCTGCGCAGTCAATCCAGCCGATCCCAATTGCATTGACTGTACTTTAGCTGCCAATGCAAATCATCCTGAATGCTTGGCACCTACACCCCCAGGCACACCTATAACCACTGCGGCACCTACAACCACAGCGGCACCTACAACCACTGCGGCACCTACAACCACTGCGGCACCTACAACCACTGCGGCACCTACAACCACAGCGGCACCTACAACCACTGTGGCACCAGCCCCCGCACCTCAAGCACCCCCTAGACCACCTGCACCACAAGGACCACCAAGACCCCCAGCACCCCATGGACCCGGCGGACCCTGGGGACCTGGCGGACCCGGTGGACCATGGGGACCCGGCGGATTCGGTGGACCCGGCGGATTTGGTGGACCCGGTGGATTCGGCGGACCCGGCGGATTCGGCGGACCCGGTGGATTCGGCGGACCCGGCGGATTTGGCGGACGCGGTAGACGTGGTTGAGGCAGCAGTGTTCGCTTTTAGAAAGCTTTTTTGCCATATGTCTACGAAATGTAATGGCTAAATAAATTAGAACATTGAAAATATGTAATTTTATTCTTTTATAAGTCGGACTGCTCAATCTGAATATTTGTTATATATATAAAAACAAAAAACTACAAGGGTTTCTCCAAATTGTTTATGGATAGGACAACTGAATCCCGGCTGGTTTTACTGAGGAACCAGATCGGGACTGACATAGATACGTGGAAGGTAATATTTAGGAGAAACGAAGGTGGAGGAGCTATCCTCGTTATCGGGATAGATGAGCTATCCAAATCAGACTCCGATACGGGAACATACCCGTAAGTAGATTGAAAGAAGCATAGAAAGGCACACAATACGGCTGTAATTCAGCAACGAAGGAAGACAGAGAAGACAACGGATCTGGGAAGAGAAACCAGGACTCCTACAGGCCAAAATTTATTTGGGCGACTATAAATATAATCGATTTAAGCACGTAATATCCATGGGTAGGAATAGGCTTAGAATACTTATCGGTCTACTGACAGGACATTGTATACTAAGAAGCCACCTATCCAAACTGGGTATTTATAGTAACAATCAATGTAGGTTTTATGAAGGTGAGGAGGAGTCCTCAACTCACATCCTAACAGGCCGTATCGCCCTATCCAGGAAAAGATGCAGCATCCTAGGGATGCATGTTATAAATATCACTGATATAGAAGCCCTCAACCCTTAAAAGATTCTGGCATTCGTGCAGGAACTGTGGTTGATGGACGAGATATAAGCTTAGAAGGGGGCGTAATGGATATAATAGGTCGCAAAGCAGAGCCCCCAATTTATATATATATTGTAATGGTCGGTGTTCGGAAGATTTTGTTATGTTAGATCTAGGATAGGCAATGATTTTTTCTAATTCCTGCATTCGTTATGCACGAAGGAAAAGAAATAAGACCAAGATACATTTCTCTGCTTTTCTAGAAAAGTTTTTTAAGTTTCTTGATTTTGCTGTTCGATATTATAACTGGGGTGATATAACTCAAAACAGCGATAGGCTGCTCTTTATTAACATTCTATTCTTAACTAAGCGTCGTGTTGAGCATTAATTAAATTTGATTACGTCTTTTATTTTATTCAGTATTTCAATAAAAATTATGTGTTTATTTCAAACCATTTGTTTGAAATAGTGTAAAATTATTCACAACCAAACTCAATGACGTCTTTTAAATGACGCAATTGTAGTCAACAGCTGTAAAAATAAAATAGGTAGTCTGGGCAAAGATTCAGACACTATATAAGTGCTTCGAATTGGACCAGATAATCATTCCCGAGTTGGTAACACTTCAGCTAAGATGAGAACCCAATCCGTATATCTGAGCTGTGCTCTTCTGGCACTTTTGGTTGCCCATCTTCCATCGGGAGAAGCAGCCACCTGCGAGGACGCTCCAAACGATCCTAATTGCATTGACTGTACTGATGTTAATAATGAAGATGATCCTGAATGCGCAACATCCGGCGGATCCGACGGACCCGACGGACCAGGCGGATTCGGCGGACCCGGTGGATTCGGCGGACCCGGCGGATTTGGCGGACCAGGCGGACCCGGTGGACCCGGTGGACCAGGCGGACCCGGTGGACCCGGTGGACCAGGCGGACCCGGTGGACCTGGCGGATTCGGCGGACCAGGTGGATTCGGCGGACCCGGCGGATTCGGCGGACCCGGCGGATTCGGCGGACCCGGCGGACGTGGTGGACGCGGTAGACGTGGTTAAGGCAGCAGAGGTCGCTTTTAGAAAGCTTTTTTTCACATATCTACGAAATGTAATGGCTAAATAAATGGAAATATTGAAAAGATGTGCTTTTATTCGTTTAGAAATCTACAAGGGTATCTCCAAATTGTTTATGGATAGAACCACCGAATCCCGGCTGGTTTTACTGAGGAACCAGAACGGGATTGAAATAGATGCTTGGAAGGTGACATCTAGGAGAAACGAAGGTGAAGGAGCTCTCCTCGTTATCGGGATAGATGAGCTCCAAATCAGATTCCGATACGAGAACATACCCGCAGGTAGATTGAAAAAGAAGTGAGGAACAACGCTAATACCGGCTCCAGCGAGCAAGGAGGGTGAGGTGGTGGAAGCTCCCATCACAGTAAACACTCCCGCAGAATCGGGCCATTATTCGACGCAGGTCACCGATCTGATGGAAAACATTTCGAAAGAAGAGGAATTGGCAGACAAGACACTTTGTGAAGAATCGGTAGGGGATGGGAGATCCCAATGTCCTTACAGGAGCTGGAAGAGGAGCTGCAAAAAAAAACCGCTGGCCGTCTTAGCGAGGATGTCCACCAAACAACAAATTGGGCTAGCCCTGGAACAGGAGCAATGGGTGTACGCTGGAGTGAAAGGCCTGCACACGGCCGATCCAAGCTTGACCAACATGGGGCTCACAATAGGTTTACCCTAAGATGAGTCTCGGATCACAGGGAGCAGCGAACGAAGCGGCAGATGAGCAGGCTACAATGGGTGCAGATAGGCCCTTAACATGGCCAGAACCGGTTTGTGACATAGGAAGGCACACAATACGGCTGCAACTCAGGAACGAAGAAAGATAAAGGGGATTTAAGTACGTAATATCCATGGGTAGGAATAGGCTTAGGATACTACTCGGTCTACTGACAGAACATTGTAGATTAAGCTGGGTATTTATAGTAAAAATCAGTGTAGGTTTTGTGAAGGTGAGGAGGAGTCCTCAGCTTATATCCTAACAGAATGTATCGTCCTATCCAGGAAATGATGCAGCATCCTAGGGATGCCTGTTATGAGTGTCAATGACAAAGAAGCCCTCAACCATTCAAAGATTCTGGCATCCGTGCTGGAACTGGGGTTAATGGAGGAGATATAAGCTTAGAAGGGGGCGTCTAATACGTCGCAGTGTAGAACCCCAAATTTATATATATATTTATATAAAACTATTCTAGTCTCCTAGTCACTTGGGGTACCACCTGGGTCAGGTTCTTTCAAACCAATTTATTAATAACATTTCTTTTGTTATAACGTAATAATATACCCTGATGATATCAAGTTGTGCCTGACATATAATGAACCCATCAATGATTACTGCAAGCGGATTTACTTTCTCTTCTAAAATGGTCTAATTTGGAATTGATCTATTTGAACTGCTGTAAGTGTCAATTTGTTGCGGCTCAGCTCAGGTTGCTAGTTACATGCTTGATGGGACTTCATTTGAAAGACTGAATTAGGTAAATGATATAGGATTACTCCTGATTATAATTTCAAATTCGATAGTCATATCTATATACAAAAGGTATAAATATTGGCTAGCAGACTAGTGTTAAATTTAATACCTTTTAAACACATCTTCAGCCTAAAAGTTACACACAAAAAAATGGCTTTAGCACTGTAAAAGTGTCAAATTGTTTGCACAGCTTTGGCAAAGAATTTACATTAATAATGAGTATTTATTCTGTGTGTGTAAATACACACACACACACACACTGCCTACACATGTAAATACCGTACCTTCATATGGTTTTTATAAATGTGTGTTCTTTCGCAAATATGTTCATAATTAAACTGGTCTTCAAGTTTGGGCTAATTGTAATGCAAATGTTTACACTACATTTTCGATACAAATAATTTCGGCATTTTGTAGACATTTAAATTTTTATGAAGATGAATAAATTAAAATTCAATTTTATGAAAATACCAAATAAGTATTTAAGTAGATGACATGTATAATTTAAGTGAAATTTATTTTATAAAAGAATTATTATTAAAACACTTAAAATTTATTTTCCATTAAGTATGAAATGTTTCTAATTATTGCAAGACAAAACAAAATGCAACAGAAAATTATTTTTATTCTAATTCTTAGATATGGCAAATTTTGTTAATGATTTATTCAAAACATTCGTTAAATTATTTATTCTCAACGAAGGCAAATTCAAATGTTGCGTAAACTTGAATCATTGAATCCATAAGTAAAATTCATTAACAAAATGGAGATGCCTGCTTAAAGAACTTCTCGGAACTAATTGTGGATAAACTTTAAATCTTTCAGAAAGGAAACTTGAGTTGGCATCACTTTCACCAAAAATAACAATCTGTTTGATTTGATTTGATGGTCACATCGCGTGACAGTAATTACAAAATAAATGCAAACAGCAGCAAAGACACAGCAGGCACAGAAAGGGATGCGACTCGTTTTGGTGGGGGTTGGATAGGGATTGGGATTGAGATTGGGATTGGAAACGCAGAAATGGGGTGTGCGTGATGCATGTGTTTGTCTGTGTGGCTGTGTGTGTATCTTTTGGAGTAATTCGAGTAGTTGTGTGAGTTGCATGCAGCTCTTGATGGATTGGCTTACGGTTGCAGCCACGTAACTAGGAGGGGTGAGGGGTGAGGGCTTTGTTGTCCATGCCACCGTATTTTATTACATGTGTAAGTTGCTCTTAAGTTTTTCCAAGTGTCTTGTGACAAATTTGACAACAGCTGAGACCAATTGCTCAAAGCTCTAACCACACACACACACACCCACACACACACACATACACATACACATACATTTCCGAGGGCCATGCATCGTTTCATCTATCAATCAAGCGATGGAAAGGCAATCATAAAACTGCCATTAAGCCACACCCACACACACACACACACACACAAAGCCAAAACCCTATCATAAATCTTGGCTGTAATCTTAAAAAACAAAAAAACCAAGTTACCCCCAATTGTTCTCGTCTGCTGCATGTTTATACTATTAACATATTGTTTACTTTACCCAAAATCCAAACACATTTTCCTTTATCTGCATGTGCAGCAGCAGCAGCAACAGCATCAGCTGCAACCTTCCCCGCAACCTCCTTGCAACCCACCCATTCCATTAGCTGCGCAATTTATCAAATATTTTTCGATAGCGGAAACGGAAGCTTCCGAAAGCTGCATAAAGCTACGTGTCATAATGGAGAGCTCTATCTGGTTGAACGGTTCCACTAATGGCGCTAATAACGCACCATCAAATATTAATAATAATGGGGGGATGGGTGGATGGAGGGAAAAGGCACTTCCGATTAACCAATGTCCAGGTCCAGGTCGCCCCACAAAATGAAGTGCCTTTGACAGAGACACACAAACAAAGAATGGAACTCAGCGATGCCTTGATGCCCCCCTTGCCACGTCCATCAGACGCCACTCAGAGGCAAAGTTTGCTCTCGAAACGCATTGAACTTGAGTGTGTGTGTATGTGGTGTGTGAAGTGTGTGTGCCGGACATTTTGATTAGCTTAATGCCTGGATATATGCCGGAAATGGCAATACGGCAACTGAAAAGAAAATAAAAATCAACAGCTTCGAATTTGACTTGCAGATATCCTACAGCATTTTGTATTAATAATTAAAGAAATGAAAAAAAAGCGAGAAAATTGAAATTTCTTTGATTTGTGTGTCTAAATTATGTTTTATATATTCTTACATTAGTAAAAAAAATGCTGTGTAGTTTAAAGTTTAATTTTTAATTACATAATTTATTTATCTGTCTCTGCTTCTCACGAAAAAATATATTCAGTATGATATTAATATTTAAAGTTATGGAAAAACTAATTTTTATTAGCGAAGAAATTGCAATTTCTTTGACATGTCTATCTAAATTATTTTGTAAATATTCTTGGTTTAGTAAAAAGAGAAAATTATGTAAAGGTTTAATTTTTAATAACTTAATAAAACTTAAAATGTTTTTGACTTTTCTATCTAAATTATATTTTGAATTTTCTTGCTTAATTTAAAAAAAAAAGTAATGCTGTCTTGTTCTACTTAAAGTTTAATTTTTAATTATTTAATTTAGTTATCTTTTTCTGCTTCTCACAAAAAAATATATTCAGTATGATATTAACATTTAAAGTTATGGAAAAACTAGTTTTTATTAGCGAGGAAAATGAAATTTGTTTGACTTGTCTATTTCAAATTTTATTTTGTACTTGCTTACTTTTAAAAAAAAATGCTCTTTAGTTCTATTTAAAGTTTAATTTTTAATTATTTAATTTATAGATCTGTTTCTGCTTCTCACAAAAAAAATATACAATTTAATCAAGTTTAACATTTAGCTTACAGGAAAAGCTATACAAAATTATCTTCTAAGTATTGGCAAAGAATTATTGCTGTATAAAAATAATTATTTAAATGCAGTACTAATTTTTAATTGCAGAAATTTAACAGAAATTTAAATATAATAATTACAATTATATATAGAGTAGAAAGAAGTAAATTTATCTAATCATTAAAGCAGTCATATTAAATAAACTGCTCAGTTTCAATTATTTTATTCAAGAGTAATTTAAATTCTAACTAAACATATCAGAAAAGTTGATAATTGAATTTCATCATGAAGTTATTAAATATTCCAGGGTATTTGAGAAATACAAATCGCACAATTCGACTTATGAAAGGCACTCGAAATGCAGTTGGGGCAGGCACAAGTGGGGCAGGCACAAGTTGTGCCTTGCAACAACGGGCGACAGGTGCCAGGCGCTGCTCCTGGCGAGACAGCTTTTGCCCCAGACCCTTCAATAATTTGGCAAAAAAAAAAACAACAATAAATATGGCACACACACAAGACACACAGACACAACTCACACACACACACACACACACACGCACACTCAGTCAGGTTGTGCAGCAAATTGCTTAGCATACTTTACGGCTTCAATTGGCAATTGGCAGCCTTTGAATTTCGTTTACACTCCGCACCCCCCTCTCACTCTTTTGCTCCACATGCCAGGCGCTTGACATGGCGGTGGGCGTGCAGTGGGTGTGTGTATGTGGTGTGTGTGTGTGGTGTGGTGTGTGATAGGCGTGTGGGTGTGACTGAAGTGGTTGCCTCAGCCATCAGCCATAAGCCTGGTTGGTGCCTACCTGGCAGCTGACAACTTGGCAAGCGTTTTTATTGTTGTTGTTGTTGTTTTTGTTTTTGTTGTTGTTGTTGCCTGTTGGGTTTTCCGACTTCTTCACTTGATTTTTATTTTTTTGTATTTTTTCTTTTTGTACTTTTTGATCGCAACTGGCATGTTGCGGCTGCTTCGGATTTAAAGGCGAACAGCAACTCCCCGAGACAAGAATTTAAACTTATGGTAATATAATATAGAAATTAGTCGAAAAATATAGCAGTTTGCATAATAAATCGATAATAATTGCCGTCTATCGGTCGACGATTTTATAATTGATTTTTTAGCATAAAAATTTAGTTACAGAATAAATTTGATCTATTGCAAAAAATTAATTTCCACATATAAGAAAAAAAATTTTTAAGCTATATCTGTTCAATTCGATATGTATACAACTTAAGATAGCTAGCTGCTAAACGAGCTAACTCGACTATTACCTTCCGAAATGTTGTATAAAATCGATTAGATTTTGCAGATGCTTTAAAACAACTTCTTGATTGGCCCTCGTAACTGACTGTCTTCTGGCTGTGTGGCAGCTGCCGTTTAACTTCCGTCTACAAACCTTTCTTTCACACACACACACACACACACACACACACACATAACACCTAACACACACACATTCATATCAGAACAGAAATTTCACACGCTGCGTCAGCTTTGATTGAAATATTGACAGCAATTTTTGCATAGTTTGGCAATAGATTTAGCAGGTCGAAACACCAACACCAACAGCAGCAACCTGCCACCTGCCGCTAAACAAACTGAGCTGCAACTGCAACCGAATGTGGCTCATGTGCAATGCGGTGAAAACTTGAACGCTTGCCGCGCGGAGCCCACTCAATCGAGCCTGAAAACAGCTTATGACAGCTTGCCTTATTATAACTGTCAGGGTTGTCAGGTTATTAGAAACGTTCCCTGCCTGCCTCTCCCTCCCCGCTTTGTGCTCATGGAGTGTATAGCTGGCGTAGGAGCCAGCGCCTAATATCTTCATTATGCTGCCTGCCCCGAGACACGTGCAACGTTCGCCTTTATTCTGCTGCATGACTTTAAGCGCTTTTCTATTTGTTTTGTTGTTGTTGTTTTTGTTGTTTTGTGTTGTTTCTTGTTGTTGTTGTTTTTTCGACTTGTTATTTCTTTTTGTACTTTGTATTTTTCAGGCCTCTGACAGGGCGACAGCTCAGGTGTAAAATAGTTTGCCACATCAGTTGGCAGCGTTTTTTTTTTTTTTGTTTTGCCTCATTTTCTTTTTTTTTTTTTGCTTTTGCCAGTTTTGGTTTTGGTTCTTATTGATTTTCCAGCACTTTTCGACTTTGCGCATTTCTTCATAAATGTCAGAAAACACTTTGATGTCATGACTTTAAGGCTGCCAACCCACACACACACACACTCATACACATGCAGATCGTTGGGCAGATATGAGCTCTTTAGAATTTTGATTCCCTTTTTTCCATATTTCCTTTTTGGTTTTTCTATTTTCTATTTTTCATTGGTCACATGTGGCACTTTGATGTGGTTGTGTCTGCGGCAGATTTTTTTTGTCGAGTCATGGCTGTTAAGCCTTAGATCTTTTGGGTTTGTTGTAGGTGTTGCTGCCAGTATCTTGGGACTTGGTGCATTTTACAAATCATTTCGCCTTATTGTTTTGGGACGTAATAACAAACAAAAAAAAGAAAAAATGCGTTAAAAACCAGACATTTGAAATCCTTGAACTGTGGGTCGGTCAACGCAGTTTGTGCCAAGGTCATTTGCTTTTACTGCTATTCTATTTTTACCTCAGTTCCAATCATTGGTTGCTCTGAGACAAGCAGACCATAAAAAATAAAAAATAAAACAAAACCTAAAGTTAATCTACATTATCCACTAAATCACTGTGCAAATAACTAATTTCAAATTCAAAACTCGTTTTTTCGCTCAAAATTCAAGCAAGGCAAGTGAACATTTTTTGGGGGCATTGGAAAATCGGTTCTTGTCAAGATTTGATTTAATTTTTTACAAATTAAAAAACTGTTAAATATTGTAACTGTAGAAAATAAATACATATTAAGCAAGCACCAAAAAAAGAATAATTAAATAATAATAATAATAATTAAACTATGAAAAATATATACCAGGAGGACAATATTTTATAATAAATACTTTCTTATTTATTTTTGATTGTTTAATTTTGCAACTAACATAAATTTTGCAAAGCAAACATAAACAAGTTTGTAAAATGAGGTTTTTTTTAAATTGCTCTTTGAAAAAAAAACAATTCAGTTTCTTTGCAATCCTGAAAAGTAAATATAGAAATATATATTTCCAAAGATTTATGACTTAAGAATAATATTTAACTTTTACTGTTTACTTTTACTTTTAATATGGTTGCTCAAGCTGAAATTATTAATCGTTTATTCAGTGCAGCTCAAACAATTTGTCTTGGATTACAAAAATAAGAATATGAATGAAATATTTTGAATGCCATTGAAAACTTTACAGACTAATCCGCGGGAATTTGACATATAATAATAAAAATCTTATCAGTCTCAGATCGGGCTGAGAACTCATCGAAAGTTTTCCCATTCAGCAATTGAGCAAACAGAAATCAAGCAGAATGTCAAAAAAGGCCTTCGTTTTTTATATATATATATATTGATAATATTTTGTTGTTATTATTGAGTCAACACATTGATATGCACTTTTTGTTATTTTTTTTGTTATTTTGTGTTTTTTTGTTTGCATTGAAAACAATTGGTAACATTTTCTGTGTGTGTCTTTGAATTTTGAGTTGCTAAGCTTTTGGCGCTGCAACTTTTGACAGCATTTGATTGAATGTTTGGCAACGTCGACGTCGCAGGGGATTACCACAATGTGTTATCTCTACCCAAGGCGGGGGCAGGCGGTGGGTTGCACTCAGACAGACCCCCCTCAGTTGGCCCTAATTGCTGCGACATACGCAGCGCGCGTGGAGCAGGTGAAAAAACTTACTCGAATTGTAAAATTAAAGTTTGTTTTTTTTCAATTTTCTCAACATTTTTACGTGCATATTTTTAAGTAATTTTTAACAGTGCAGAATTTGGTTTTGTCACTCGAATATTATGCTTAACTAATAAACAATTATATTTTTTATTAAATAATTAAATATAATAACCATATTCATAATTTTAGAAATATTTTATAAATATTGTTATTTTTTTATAATTATTAATTGTAATCAAAGACTACAATTTCTAAATAAAATTTTCTACATCTTTCCTATCTAATTATTTACAATTATTATAAATAACATTTTTCTTATAGATATACAATTCTTTATCAAAAAATTAAAATTACATAATATTTTAATAAATTAAATATTTCTTACTTATTTCTAGCAAAGATTACAAATATTTATTTATAGTAATATGTAAATAATAAAATATATTTATATTAATAATAGTTTCAGAAAGACAAAACCTGTAAAAGAATAAAAATGTAAATGAATTATAAAGTAAATAAAATTATTTAATTTGTAATTTTAAAATTGATAGAAAATATTAGGTGCTTTATAAATTTTAATCAAAATTGTTTTTTTATACAAAATTAAAAGATATAATAAAATAAAAAAATAAAAAAATAAAACAAATCTAACTATTTAAATTAAACATTTCTGTGGATTATTTAAGGCAGAGCCAAAGTCTTCAAGCCCCTCCCCCACCGCTACAACAAACCGAATAAGAAATTTGTGTGCTGCGTTAAATGCTCATCAACAGGCAGCTGCTGGCAGCTGTTCTGGGCGAACGCTCTTTATCAAATGCTCTCTTGCGTTTCACACGCCACGTTCCGTTTACCACAATTTGCTGTCTTATACGCAACAATTTGGCAATGAAACACAGCAGCAGAGCAAAGCAAGAGCGAGACGAGCAAAGAGTACTGCAAAGAGTACAAACATTCCGCTCTTTGACTCACTTCAAAGTAAATACAAATGTAACGTTAAGTTTTGTTTTTGTTTTTTTTCTTATGTAGGCGCCAAATGTAATCAATAATATTAAATATTTAATGTGGCAGGTAGAAAAATCTACAACATGTGAAAATTAAACACTAAGTTTTTCTGCAGTACCTTGCAGTTTTTTTTTTAAGTTTTATAATTATTTAAAATTAATCATTTTTTTTGTCTTATTTTGTATGTATTAAAAATAATAAATAAATAAATAGGAAAAATTACCTGTGCACCTGCACCACTCAGTGCCACCACACAGACATGAGAATACGTTCCACATGCAACAACTTTGGCTGCGCTCACTTGCTCCCAGTCTCTCGCTCTCTCTCTTGATATTCTACTCTTTTTTTTCTCTCTGTGTGTGTTGTGGGCTTCGTTGAGTTGCGCGCTGCTGCTTAACGAGCCGAACGGTAAAAGAGTCGCATACAGGTGCGAGCCAACGACTCCCCCGCTCGCTTCGGCTCCACACACACTGTTACATGACAATACTTGAAACCGCTCTTCAGCAGCTCCTCTTTTGCTCTTTGCTGCTCTCTCTCTCACTCGTTCGCTCACTCACGCTCTCTCTCTTTCTCTCTCTGGCTGAGCAGGAAACGTCGCAAGGAAATGGCAAAATGTTCTACGTCCATTCGTTTTCGCATGTATGTAACTGTATGCTGTACTTGTATGCGTGTGTGTGTGTGTGCGCGCCTGTGGATGACATTGCGGCAATCGTTGGGGCAGCGCCAGTTGTCGGCTAACGGTAGTCGTTGCGAAACTTTTGCTGGAGTAACGTGTCGCGCAATTGAAATTGGCGGCGTTTTCATCGTCCAGCTGCGCCTCTACTGGCTTCAATTCACGTACTCGCGACTTTTTCGTCTGTGTGTGTCTGTGTAGGTGTGTGGGTGTGTGTTTGGGACTGCCAATTAGTGTGTGTTACATTTGTGCAACAGTCGACTCGTGTGCGTGTGCGTGTGCGCGTTTGCCTCTTTGTGTGCGTGTGTGTGTGTGTGCCCCATGCTGCATATGTGTGCGTGGGGCGCCGCAGCCGCCGACGTCGACAGAGCCACCCAAATTTATTAAAATTTCATGAGAAATGTATTTCACAAAAATAAAAAAATATACTGCCACCTAAAAAATACATACATACATAAATAAATATATATATATATAAATATATATATATATAGTGTGGAATCGGCGTAATTAATTAAAGTAACCTTCTGCAAGGTAAGCTAAACCCGCACAATAAAATATAATAAAACTTGTAACGAGCTTTTAATTCAGTTTACATACTTTTGGGTTTATCTTTCTATCCATTTCTTCTCCCCTTTTGTGGTGTTTACCAAAAACTTTATCTAAATTCAATTTTGACTTGAACCCTTGAAAAATAAACCCACGAAGCGCACATCGCACGCTTTTGCCGTTGCCATTAAACTGAATTAGATAAGTTAAACGATGTCTAATGTCAATTTAATTATGTGAAAATAAAACTTTCATTCTCCCATATCTGGTGACTATTCCCAACTGCTCTTTTTATAATTTTGTATTTATTTCGATTGTCAATTTAAAGTCACTCCCTGAGAAACTTAGTTGGAATAGGCTCCGTTTAACGTAAAACTAAGTTCCGAATTTGGCGTTTTCGAAGTTGAAGATTTTCCGATTGGGCATTATCTTTGTTAGGTGCTCATATTTAGGCCCGACAAAGAGGTATTATTATACTATTATTAATATTATATATAATTAAATATATTATATATATCATATGGTCATATCACATATTATATAAATCCTAAACCATAATCATAAATCATGAATCAAAGCTTATGAAAATTGCTATAATATTCTAAATTTAATATTTATATCTATAATAATCTATTTAGGTTCTCGCAATTCTGCTCAAGGCAAAACTAATATAAATAAAAACTGAATCGGAATCTATTTACTTTTACTTTGAACAAATCTTAAAAGCAGATATTGTTATCGAACATATAAAAAAAAATAATTTATAAAAAAAATAGTAATACAAAGATAAATTCAATATCAAAAAATACCTTCGCAGGCCATCCATTTGAAATAAATTAAGAGCTTTTCACTCACCACTGAACAATAAATAAAAATACATAAACAATATTAAAACAAATATAATTTAAATATAAAAAATACCACTTAATAATGGGTATTGGAAATAAATTAGTATTGTTTTACTCGATGACAGCCGAAGAGAAAACTATTCAAAATTATTTTTTATTAATTACTGACTGTGGCTAATCCAAACTGCATTTTTTAACTCTATTTAAATGAGCTCCATTCGGCAGTTACTTCATCTGTTGATGGTTTTCTCAGTTAACAACCTTCGGATAATGCTAATTATCGGCTTAAAAGCATTGACAAATTTGAGTCGTTGAAATCGAGTTGTCTACAAAATACACAGTACGCAAATGTTGACCAAAATAAATGAGCGTGAAAATTAAAAAAATAAAAAAAAACCAATAAGTGGCTTATGAATATTAAATAGACAAGTTAGCGGAAAATACCAGTTAACTGCTGAGCGTGAGAAAATACGGGAGAAAAACAATAAAACACAAGGTCAGCCAAGGGGCAAGTGACAGACGACATGCGACACGCCCAAAACTCACGTGAAGTACAAATGCATTTGGTTTTAATTAAAATGAGCAAAAGTGACTATCCAAATGGTCAACAGATAAAACTGCAATAACTATAAAGACCAGTTTTAAACGGAATACTCTGTTCGACAAGGGCTGCCGTGGGACATTGTCGAGTTGAGTTTGTTTTCACATTGGGCTTCTACTCAAGTTGGGGACGCACACGCGCCAATTTGTTAAGCGGGTCACGTAACAACCCAGACCAGCCCCGCCCACCGTCAAAAATCCCACCCCCTGACGCACGAGCCTCTTCCGTTCGACTGTGTATGTGTGAGTGTGTCATCAACACGAAAATAAAAATCGAAAATTAAACTCATTGAAAATGGCAACAGCTTTTTGTTACTGCTCATCCCGTCGGCTCTCAAATCGATTTCAATAAAGTGCGACTTTGATGACGACTTTAAAATCCAGCCAAATGACGCAACAAATTAAATGACAATAATTTCAAATAATTACGAAAAGATATATAAAATAAGAAAAGAACGTTTAGCAACAAATCCGAAGGTTAAATCAATATAAATACATTTTTATTGCTTTTTAATCTAATTAAATTCCCATAAAAACTCAAAAAAAAAAAAGAAACGTCAAAAAACTGTTAAATACATTAAACTAAATCAATAAAAATTCTTTTATGCACTTTAAAGTCAGTCGTAAAACACAAACCAATTGACTACAAAGTTGTCTACGGTCAAGGTAAAAAAGAGGGTTGCGATTCGGAAGGAAAAGTTGCCACAGCCCAAGGGGGTGCAACCAAATGGGATCGTTGCAATAATGACCTGCATTTTGCATGCGAGCAGCAGGCTGTGGCAAATGGAATTGGCTCAGCTGGGAGCAGGGGGAATAATGAAAAATAAGAGTGAAACATGCATGCAACAAAATTGTGCATTAATTTGATTTATATGGCAAGTTATGAAAGGCATTTTAATCATCTACTTAATTATTTGTATTAAACATAATTCAAAATTGTAATAAAAACTATTTATTAATATATTTAATTAAAATATTTAATTTATTTTTATATAACACAACTGCGAGCAGTTCTTTCCAAATGCACAGAAATAATTAAATTATAATCAATTTACTAAAGCAAAACAATGATGTAATTAATTGTGCCTTAATTCCATAATTAAAAATTGAAAGCGATGCATATAACAATAAATATGAAATTAAATTGAATTCAATAAAAAATGCAAATATAAATTACTTTTCGAGTTTAAATACATAAAAAATCTTTTTTATATATATACTAACATAAATGTTTATTATATTATATTATACTTTATCAAATTTATTTTATCATATCTGGTTTAAAGGGAAAGGGTTAGCGAGTCAAAGATTTTCGCTAGAACAGCAGATAATTTAACGATGGTAAAAACATTTCTAAGAACTCATTATTGTTGCAGATAAGATAGATATATATATTTATATATATAACAAAGATCTCATATTATATATTATATAAATAAACCAAATGTATAACTTTTTACAACATTCACTGCTAGAAAATATTTATATCGATTGTAAAGTTGAATAACTTTTATAATCACATTTGCTACTGAATCTTGTTCAATAGAATGCCGAAGATTAAATACCTTTTAGTAGTAATCCAATATTCACTTATCTGTAAATCAAGAAATGTAATCTACAAGAAAAAGCAATACAATTTTCCTGTGTGATTGGGTCAAATTTTACAATTATTAAGAATAATAACCAAAAAATATATCTGCTTTAGTCTAAAAAGAAATTATGGAAATAAATGTTAGACATTTGATTTTTGAAATGTACTTCAAATGAATATAGATACTGCCTACAACTTAAACGCCATTACAGTGGATTCTGTATGTGGTGCTGGTGGTTGAATCACCACATTTCCAGCCTCATCCTTATAATCTTTATAGCTCTCAGACCGCACACACTCCATGCCAAGGGCATCCATCAAGCGCCTGGAGTAGAGACTGGTGCAATCGGTGACCAGCAGAGGGAGCTCCTTGGCACGACCCAGGTCCATTAGGTCAGCAACCAGGCGGCGTCCCAAACCTTGGCGACGCACAGTGGCATCCACTGCTAAAGTACTCAAATACAGAGCATCTGCCACTGCGTATAGTTCAAAGATTCGAGAATTACGTTCAAGGTTGGACAGGAAGTAGTGAATGTGTTCGATTAAAAGTTTCGGCTTTTGCTCATTGATTTCGCTCCAATGCTGCTCGAGATCACTTTGCTGTATGACTCCAGCAAATGCCACGCCCACAAAGCGACCGGCATCAATGGCAACCAATGAAGTGCCCTGTGCAATGAGCGATAATCGGTATTCCCGCCTCTTGGCATCCTCATAGACAACTTGATGATCGCCCGGAGTTTGCATTAGTGGCTCATGTCCGTAGAAATGGTGTCGCAGAAAGATGGTTGCCTCATCGATATCATCCAGTTTCATTTGCCGCACAATCGTCGTCATGTTGCACGCAACAGCGACTAACTAAATCTACTTGCAAGCATTTTCTTTATTTATATAGTTATTTTGAGTAAGCTTATCGCAAAAAGCTTTTTTATATGCACTTGAGATTGTGGCAAATGTGGCATCAAAATAGGTAACTGAGATACTTACGTTATTATTATAAATAAATAGAATAGAAATGTAGACTACAATCTCAAAATCGTAATCTTTCCAAATAAAGTTAATTGTTATACAATAATTTTAAAAAAATTTACATCTGTTTAATAACCACAAAATGTGAGATATAAAGCAATTTATCTGAAGAGACCATAAAGTGTTATAGCTGCCGCGACATAAACATATATTTTGCGATAACAAAATTAAAGATTAAAATAATATCAACCCATTAATGAAATTAATATAAAATTTGCTCAAAGTTATTTCATCAAATGGCACGTGCAGAATACGACCTCCGTCAATGATAAGAAATAATGTGCCCGATGAAAAAAGTTATAGTTGGCATTTCCTCGAATTGGATGAGGATCTGATGGGGTATTTTATGGATATAGAAATATTCACTTACAGTCGTCCTCATATTGCTAATTTCGGAAGAGCTCAATGGAAATACAGCAACTTATTCTGTGTTCTACTTAATTGTTATTATCTTTAATGAAATTAGCTGTTTTACGACTCTAATCAGCTAAGTGGTCTTAAAAATGATCAGATGATTGTCAAAAACTATTTTATAATACTGCTATCAAATAGAATTAATTGCTTATATTTATATATTTATTAAAGCCAAGGTTATTTTAAATTTAAAAATTTGTATATATAATTTGAGTGATTTTTTTTTTTTGGTTTGTTGAATAATTACAATTTTAAGGCCATAATACAGGCCTTTGTGTGAGGCGCTGGTGGCTTGAATACCACATTACCATCATCATCCTTGAAGGCAGCATAGTCCTCCGAGTGTATGCACTCCATGCCCAGAGATTCCATCAGTCGGGTCGAGTAGAGACCAGTGCAGGTTGCCAGCAGCAATGGGAATCCCTTGGCCCGACCTACATCGATCAGAGCAGCAACCAGACGGCGACCAAGACCTTGACGACACATTGAGGAATCCACAGCTATGATTTTTAGATAAAGGGCATCCGTCACACCGTAGTGCTGGAACAATCGAGCGTTCCTTTTGATGTTGCACAGAAAGTAGTTGATATGATCCGCTGCCTGCGTGCGCCGCTTTTGGCTCAATTCAAGCCAATTCTGCTCCAGTTCGTTTGCATTGAGCACTCCAGCATAGGCCACGCCCACAATGCGATCATCGTTGCTCTGATCGACGACGACCAGCGAGCAACCCTGCCGTATAATCGATTCGTAATACTCCCTCCACTTCGCATCGGGTGACACTTCCGGTAGCTGTATGCCGGATGTCTGCTGCAGGGGTTCATGCCCCCTGAAATGCTTAGCTAGGAAGAGCCTTGCCTCATCCATATGACTTGGTTTCATTTCACACACGATCGTCGTCATCTTGCGAGCTTCGCCGGTTGACTGAGCGCGCTTGGAGATAATTCCACGGATAAAGCAAATGGAATAGCGATAAACAAAATCCGGTTTTTAATAGATAACAAAATGTAAACAAAATGTTTTGATAAAGTCGGCATTGGGTACATCTCACCTCCCCTGCTGCCTACAGATGCTCCACTGCATAATCTAATTAATTTATTGACCTGCTTTTAAATCTTCTGATTATGCCTCATTTCTTAATAACTTTGTCATAAAAAGGTGCTTGACTAGTGGAATTTGTTTACTGAGAATAAAATGGTCTGAAAAAACAATCTTTTTGTTGAGTCTTTTCCATTTAGTGGACCGATTCACAGTATTTGTCAACGCAGGAAAACTATAATAATATAAGTTAAATTTTAAATTTAAATAAGTAATATTTAGCATACATCAGTAATAATTAAACAATTTAAAACAAATTACATACAATTCTTTTGTGTTAACATATTGTTGAAGTTTTGTATCTCCAGTGTAATTAATCTTCTTGATAACCAGAAATGATCGAGACTTGTTTTAAGGTTTATATTTCTTCACAGAACAACAATCCAGTCACAGTCGAATTATTTAAGAACTAGATAATATTAGTATTTCTACTTTTTCAATTAAAAGCTTAAAGTTTGATGGCCATAACGCGCAAATGGGTGTGGGGAGCAGCTGGCTTGAACACCACTTTGCCACTGCCATCCTTGTAGTCCGCATATGCATGCTGATAGACGCACTCCATACCCAACGACTCCTTCTGACGGGCCGAATAGAAGCTGGAGCAGAAGGCGGCCATCAGGGGAAATCCCTGGGAGCGACCCACCTCCATCAGGGCGGTGGTTAGACGTGAGCCCAGCCCCTTGCCACGCAAAGAGGCATCCACATGGGTTATATCTGAGTAGAGAAGTTTGGAGATGCCAAAATGCTCAAAGAGATTCACTTTGACTGCAATTTCGGTTAAGAACACCTCAATAAGTCCCCACGTGGTCGGTTCCATTTCTTCTGCCTCCTTGCGACGCTTCTCCAAGTCTCTGAGGAACTGTGGA
This sequence comes from Drosophila dives, assembly GCA_035042365.1. Lineage (NCBI taxonomy): Eukaryota > Metazoa > Arthropoda > Insecta > Diptera > Drosophilidae > Drosophila > Drosophila dives. The sequence goes on along the minus strand of JAWNLJ010000415.1, from coordinate 1,799,893 downwards.
CCAGCAAGAACCAAGCCAACAATGCGTCCAGTCTCCTCCTCAGTGGCCATTAAGCAAGTGCCCTGCTCAATCATTGAGATGTGATACTTATCGTAATACTCCTTATGGCTTTCTTCCACATTCTCTCCACAAGCGACACCGAGTGGTTCTTCGTTGTAGAAATTTCCACCCATGGAGATCTTCACCGACTGGTAGTCCTCCATTGTCATTATGCGAATATGTATGCCATCTTTCGAGCACAGTTCCGTTGCCATGTTGAGAATTCGGAATTCTAAATGAAAATAAAGTTGTTTTTAACTGAACAGCTCTATTTATATGTGAAAGCTTATCTACCAGTTCTTCTTATCGTTGCACGTTTTTTATTATTGATAATCATACTTATTTTGATGATTTGCCTGTTACCAATGTTTAGTTTACTGTTAATTACTATTATAAATAATTTTCTATTATCAGTAAAAAAAATCGATAATTGTTAATCTATAATCACTTTTGTAATTTGGCTTAAAAAATTGGTATACACAGTTTTATTAAAGTTTTTAAATCAATCTTGCGAATCAATTCAAGTATTATTAAAGTGTAAGAAAAATCTTATTAATTCGAATCTCTTAATAAATGACTATTAACACTTGCCAATTTTGTATTCATTTGTTTACGTCTTGAAGTAGATAACCATTTTTAAAGCAAATACAAATAAATTCTATATCTGTCCAAATGTACGAATGTAATCCAAGCAGTTTATTTTTATAACCAAAGCCCATTAAATGTGTGAAAAAATATATAATATAATGCTGGTGGATGAATCACCACATTTCCATCCTCATCTTTATAATCTTTATAGTTCTAAGCCTCAGACCTCATCGATATCATCCAGTTTCATTTGCCGCAGATTCGTTGTCATGTTGCAAACTTTTTCTTTATTTATATATTTATTTTGAGTGTTCTTATCGCAAAATGCTTTTTTATATGCACTTGAGTTTGTGGCATCATTTATACACTGCAAACATTTTGTATAACAAAATGGTTAACTGAGATATTTACATTATTATTATAGGCAAATTGTATAGAAAATGTAGTCTGCCTTAGTATACGCAAACATATAAGAAAAAATACCACTATTCTATAATTTCAAAATCGTAATCTTTTCAAATGAAGTAAATTGTTATAAAATAATTTTAAAAAAATGTACATCTGTTTAATAACCACAAAATGTGAGATATAAAGCAATTTATCTGAAGAGACCATAAAGTGTTATAGGTGCCGCGACATAAACATATTTTTTGCGATAACAAAATTAAAGATTAAAATAATATCAACCCATTAATGAAATTAATATAAAAGTTGCTCAAAGCTATTTCTTCAAATGGCACGTGCAGAATACGACCTCCGTCAATGATAAGAAATGATGTGCCCGATGAAAAAAGTTTTAGTTGGCATTTCCTCGAATTGGATAAGGATCTGATGGGATATTTTATGGATATAGAAATATTCACTTACAGTCGTCCTCATATTGCTAATTTCGGAAGAGCTCAATGGAAATACAGCAACTTATCTGTGTTCTACTTAATTGTTATTATCTCTAATGAAATTAGCTGTTTTACGACTCTAATCAGCTAAGTGGTCTTAAAAATGATCAGATGATTGTAGAAAACTATTTTAAAAAACTGATATAAAAACAGTGCTTACCAAGTGGAATTTGTGTACGGAGAATGAAATTGTCTGAAAAAACAATCTTTTTTTTTGAGTAATGAGTAAAGTCTTTTCCATTCAGTGGACCGATTCAAAGTTTATATTTCTTCACAGAACAACAATCCAGAGACAGTCGAATTATTTAAGAACTAGATAATATTACTATTTCTACTTTTTCAATTAAAAGCTTAAAGTTTGATGGCCATAACGCGCAAATGGGTGTGGGGAGCAGCTGGCTTGAACACCACTTTGCCACTGTCATCCTTGTAGTCCGCATATGCATGCTGATAGACGCACTCCATGCCCAACGACTCCTTCTGGCGGGCCGAATAGAAGCTGGAGCAGAAGGCGGCCATCAGGGGAAATCCCTGGGAGCGACCCACCTCCATCAGGGCGGCGGCTAGACGTGAGCCCAGCCCCTTGCCACGCATAGAGGCGTCCACATTAGTTATATGTGAGTAGAGTAGTTTGGAGATGCCAAAATGCTCAAAGAGATTCACTTTTATTTCGATTTTGGATAAGAACACCGCAATGAGTCCCCAAGTGTTCGGTTCCATTGCTTCTGCCTCCTCGCGATGCTTCTCCAAATCGCTGGGGAATTGTGGACCAGCAAGAACCAAGCCAACAATGCGTCCAGTCTCCTCCTCAGTGGCCAATAAGCAAGTGCCCTGCTCAATCATTGAGATGTGATACTCATCGTTCTCCTTTTCATAGCACTTTTGCACATCCTCTCCAGAAGAGACACAGAGTGGTTCTCCGTTGTAGAAATTTCCACCCATGAAGATTTTCACCGACTGGTAATCCTTCACCGTCATTATGCGAATAAGTATGCCATCTTTCGAGCACAGTTCCGTTGCCATTTTGAGAATTCGGTATTCTATATGAAAATAAAGTTGTTTTCAACTGAACAGCTCTATTTATATGTGAAAGCTTATCTACCAGTTCTTCTTATCGTTGCACGTTTTCTATTATTGATAATCATACTTATTTTGATGATTTGCCTGTTACCAATTGCTATTTCACTGTTATAAATAATTTACTGTTGTACCTTAACTTTAATTAAGCACATATATTTAATCTATAATCACTTTTATAAAGTGGCCTAATGGTTCTCGCGTAATTATTGGTTTTCCACTTATTTAAAATACTTTAGATAAGTTTATGACTACGGAGGTAGTAAATAAAATAATCTCAGATAACAGCGATATGGAATAATAACAGCTAACAATTTGGTGTAAACAGTCTTCAAGTATTATAAAAGTGTTAGATAAACATTATTAATTCCAAACTATTTATGCATTTCAATTAGGCTCCATAGAAATGCTCATATTTTATATGCCCTTGAGATTGTGGCAAATGTGGCATAATTTATACACTGCAAATACTTGGTAAGACAAAATAGGTATCCGAAATATTTACATTATTATTATAAACAGATTCTATAGAAAATGTGGTCTGCCTTACTATATGCAGTCAGATAAGAACAAATATTATTATTCTATAATTTCAAAATCGTAATCCTTCCTGAAACTGAACTCAAAGATTCTCTTCCTTCAATGATTGCCTTGCATATAAGTAATAATATTTTTAAAATACTCATTTATTAATTATTTAAAGTTTTGATAGATCATTTAGTGAACTACAATACAATATGTGTTAACGTATTATTAATAAAGTTTTGTATCTCCAGTGCAATTAATATTTTTGATAACCACTTTGACTGCAATTTCGGTTAAGAACACCTCAATAAGTCCCCACGTGGTCAGTTCCATTTCTTCTGCCTCCTTGCGACGCTTCTCCAAGTCTCTGAGGAACTGTGGACCAGCAAGAACCAAGCCAACAATGCGTCCAGTCTCCTCCTCAGTGGCCAATAAGCAGGTGCCCTGCTCAATCATTGAGATGTGATACTTACTCCTTATGGCTTTTTTCCACATTCTCTCCACTAGCGACACAGAGTGGTTCTTCGTTGTAGAAATTTTCATCCATGAAGATCTTCACCGACTGGTAATCCTCCATTGTCATTATGCGAATAAGTATGCCATTTTTCGAGCACAGTTCCGTTGCCATGTTGATAATTCGGAATTCTATATGAAAATAAATATTTTTTCAACTGAACAGCTCTATTTATATGTGAAGGCTTATCTACCAGTTCTTTGTATTCATTTATTCGTGGTTGTCTGTTGGCCGGAATGCTAGTAAACTCCGAAACTGGTCAAAAACCAACATAATTTACATGTCTGTTGGATAAGTTCGACGCAGCAGATGGCTGGTAAGCAATATGTTTTGCGAGGAGGGGGGTTGATACACTGGGGCTTGACCAGTCTTGGCAGTTTGAACAGTCTGTTGGCCATGTTATGCCAGACTAGTTACATTTGCAGTTGTTGTTGTTGCTATTGCTGTTTGTCGTAGTTATTTTCTGTGGTTGTTTTGTTGGTGTCGCACCGAAATCAGGTGCTTTAAAATCGAGGCGCAAGTTTATCAAAATTCATCAAAAATAGTCAATTCGTTTGGTTCATGTTGAGAGATTCGCAGACCGCTGATTGAAATAAATTAAGTGTGCGGGTTTTAAATTAATTTTTATTAGCTGCTGTCGCTGTTGATGCCACACAGTGTTTGGCATCCGACAAAGCCGCAGGCATGAACAGGTGTTGTTGCCCACTCCGGCCACGCCCAGTTGCGGATCGCTGTTGCATACTTTTAGGTGGCTTACACAGGGCTACACTTTTGCACAAATATTTGCACAACTGAATTTTTGATTTATGCCCCGCGCAACGTGACCCAAATTTTTCTGGTTACTAACTAATTAAAAGCGAAAAGTTGACAACATTCTCCAGTTAAAATTTCTATAAACGAGCAAATTAAATTTTTTTTTTTTATTATTTTTCACTGGATGTTTTCATAGTCCTATGATTTATAGCGCATGTTTGCCGTAAAAGTTATGACCGCAGCAGAAATTAATGAAAATTCAATCAAAGTTCAGGCGTGTCAGTGGCGGGGGCAGGCAAAACTGAACACTTGCAACATATGCCCAGCTGTGGCACTGCGGCCTCAAAAGCCCTCCACTCGTCTGATTGTCTTGCTGACCTTAATGAAGATTAATTTAAAACAAGAGCTGCCCGGTGCTACAGCTGCTTCACTTTGTTCTCTTTAAAAAGAAAAAAAAATAAATAAAAGAATATTTTAAGTAAAAAAAAACTTTGCTCTTGATAACACACACCAATAAAGCCAAGTCAGGGGAAACATACGATATGAACCCAGAGACAGAATGTCTGTGATGGAGATGACAACAATGCTCTGTGTGCCGGGCAAACATAATCAAAGAAACAATTTAATAAAATTTAGATTTCTAACGCGACAAAAAAAAACTGAGAATGTGAGATATATGTGTATGGAGACTAGGCCATGATGAATACTGAATGCACTATTTAAAATAAGTTTAAAGATATCAAATGATACATGAAGATAAATAAAAAAAAAAACAACATTTTGATACACAGCTGAAAACTTCAAAGAAGGTTCATACATTATTAGAAAATAAGTTAAATAATTGAAGGAATTACTAGATCATTATCAATTCTCTATGGCAATACCTAAAACATCTGATTCGTTGCGAGTGATAAAAAAAAATAACGTAGAAGAGCAATAAAAAAAAATACAGTTCCAGGTAATGAAATCCTACGGTCAACTTTGAACTCTGCTCAGTAAAACTAAATATATAAAATTTGAATAATTTAACAAAATCGTCGAACAAATGCTACTTGTGCCACTTGATTTCTATGATATCGTGGGTAATTAATTTATTAAAACATTTCCCTATGCAACGCAGTCTGGGAACACCTCGGGGGGTGCTCGGGTCTATATGATTCTAGTTTCGAAATCTATTTTACTGACCCGTTTGTTTACCAGATCATCATGTATACATAGGTGGGGGGTCCCGCTCAGCTTCAGCTTCATTAATTAGTAAAGAAACTCCAAAGAAACCTATAGAAATACTAGGCAAAGTCGCTGTTGTTCAGCCTACTCAATTCGTAGCGCATTATTATAATTTCAGCTGCCTACTGACTAACTAAATTCAATTTAATTCGTTTATCTGATTTTCTTTCAAGTGGTCAAACGATTCCGCTTTGCTCTTCTCAATTTGGTTTTCTCCACTTTTTTTTTAAATATTTTTATATATGCTACATACATGAATGTTTTCCACTCTTGATAATCATCAACGGTTCAGTCGTCATAGTGATTTGTCAATATATTTTTAAAAGCGAATAACTACAGCCGAGAGATATCATTATCTATAGAAAAGACACATCATTGTGGCGAAATTCAGAATTGCAAAAAATACAATGAAATGAATAGGCAAATAATCATATCTCTCAGATAAGAAGTAAGAATTTAAATAAAAAAAATAGCTAAATATTTTATTAAAAACTGATTATATTAAATTTAGAGTGTGGGAGATGTGTAAATCGAAATGTTGAGTAAATATTCATATATATATATATATATATATATATATCATGTTTGTAGTTAATTAGTTTAGCTCATAATAATTTCTATAGGCTTGAGTTAAGCATATATTAAACAGTAAATTAAATTTTTGACAGCTGAAGTAAAATAAAAGATGTAGTTTCAAGTGCTCAAATTTTATTTATTTTTAAGTCAACATCAAAACAATACACATAAAATGTATATTTTTAATGTTGTTCTTTTTGTTTTAAACATTTTTATGTGCTACAAGAGATGTAAAAAGAGCAGAAACTATAAAAAGAGCTGCATATAAATTTTGTATATCGATTTTGAAAACTAACAAAACAACTTGCCAAAATATAAAATAAAAAAAAATATAAAAGAAAAAGAAAAAGGAAACAGACTGAAGGCAAAACCAAAACGTTATTAATAAACAAAAATGATTTATGTGTCTGCAGTGGTCGACAATGGAGGCTGAGAACTGGCCAAACTCTGGGAACTCTGGCAACTGCAAACAGCGTCTGCTTTGTGCTCTGTGGTCAGTAACAAAACTGTGGCAGTTACTGCCACAGCCACCATTCGCCAGTTGGCCAGTTGGCTCTTATCTCGGGCCGTTAATCTAATCAATTGAGCTGACTTTAAGCCAAACAGCAGAGCAGAGCCAAGCAGCACCCTCATAAACAGTGCTCAGCGGCGCCTGCGCAACAGGTATAAAACAATAGAGAAAGAGACAGAGTTAGAGAGAGATAGAGATAGAGAGAGAGAGAGAGGGAGGCAAGTGAAGGTCTTTTTCAGCACTTGTCTGGTCCGATCTGGGTCTGTGGATTGGCAAATCTTGAGGCAACATGCAGGGCGTGTGCATGACAAATGTTCATTGATTTATTGACAGTTTCAAGTGGACGCAGTCGTCGCTCGCCTTAACGTTTGTCAACATGGCTAGTTGGTCACGTTTCTGGGTGGGTACTTCATAGGCCTTAGAGGACACAGGCACTGGCACAGTCATAGGCACTGGGACAGGGAGAGACACAGGGACCGGCACAGTCACGCCACCTGCTGTGCGAACGCTGCAAACATATAAAAATAGCACACAAAATGTGCTGGGACACATCAAAGTATAAAATGCGCCAAACATTGTTCGATATTTTCAATTCTTTTGCTTCTATTTGTGCTTTTCGCTTGTCGCCTGTAACCGGAGCAGCCTACAAAGCGCGGAAACCACCCAAACATACGTCAGGCCAAAATACATTGCTTCCGCAGTTGAGTGCCGATTCCATGTATTTGTTATGCCCTAAAATTGGATATTGTCCTGATGTCTTATATAACGATCTGAAGATATGTCTTAAAGTCTATAAATTATAAAATCGATAGATTGTTTCTAACTATTTTCATTCAAAATAAAAAAATAAATAAAAAATCACTCTTATTTTTTATTAAGTTTATGTATTTAAACAGTTTTAGTGTATTTTATATTCGGCTTGCCAAAAATTGGCTCTGCTGTCTTGTTTCATGATTTCTTTTTTTTTTCTTTGATTTCCCTCCCAATTTTTGTTGCAGGTGTCGCCTGCATGCACACTTGACATAATATTGTTGCCAGTTGGCGGCACATTTCATTTCATTTTGGAATTTATTGTTGCGCCCTCGGTGATTTCTATATAATTTTATTGCCGTTTGTGTGGGCGCGCATTTGGTTATGGTTTCTTTATACTCCCATTCGAGCTGCGGTATTTTTTTTTTCTAATTTATGGTAATGGTATTGCGAAATGAAGGAGTTGAGCTGTGCCTGTAAGATTAATGCAGGAGGTAATTACTAGTCTACAAAATTTAGAATGTTATACAAAAACAAATAGATATATTTATTATTTATTTATTAGTGTAACCAGCAGTACTTAGCCTTATAATGACAACGGTTGGGTCATAATGATTTTTTCTATTCATTTTTATTTTTTTTAAGTAGATATGTCTTATGGTAAAAAGTTTAATTGGTTTCGCTTGGGCTTGGAATCTATTACGATAAAGGTATTATCGGGAAAAGGGATATCACGATAAAGGTATTATCGTGACAAGTGACATCAGCAGCTATCATAATGTTGGCGAAATACTTTTTATATATCAAACTTTAGCATTCAGCACTCAATCAACAATCTATTCAGAGCATCAGTCAAGCAAACAGTGGAACGGAGCGAAATCACGGCCAACAATAAAGCGAAAGCAATAAACAAAGTCAACATAACCTCAATTTGCCTTTAATGGCATAAACTTGGCAGGCTAAATATACAATATAATATGGCAACGTGCAAACTAAGTTAGACAGAGACAGAGAGGGGGAGAGAGAGATAGAGATAGAGATAGAGAGAGAGACAAAATGGGCAGAGTCAGAAAGAAACTAATCAAGCTAAACTACAAAAATGACGTAAAACAACAAAAGCTTAGACATAACAAATAGAAAAATAGAAAATTATGATGGAAAATGATGATCTTAACTTAGCCACGTTGTCGACGCTAACGTGGACGAAAGACATTTGTAAACTGAATGAGACAACAATAACAACAAAAAAACCAGACAAGCAGGCAACCGGGTCAGTTGTGGTCATTATTGTTTGGCAATTTGTGCTCCCATATTAATAATAAATAAATTTACGTATATGACATATTCAACATTTTTTGTGTGACAAATACGAAGTCATTGAAAATGGGCGAAATTAAACCTGCACGCAAATTGTTAATTTTTCATCGGGCAGACAGTGAATTCCACATCAATTTTGTGTTCACTATTTGTAAAAAGCGCAACAACTGTTTGAGTTATCGATTTTCAAATATTACTCTATAGAAAAAATAATAATAAAATAATAAAAATAACAAATTATTGTTAAAGTAAATTCATTTTAATGTATATACTAAACTTTCCTGGGCATTTTATAAATTACATTTATTGAATGACATAAGAAAACTGTCTTTCTTATAATATTATTAATCCAAATAAACTCTTTATATATAACATAATAATATATAACTGTTATGGGTTTCTTTTTAGAAAATGTATATATATATATTTTCGAAATTTAATTATTTATTTTATTATTATATTATTATTTTATATTTACTTTTTCTATGCTTTCTATTAATGGCTGTACTTTTGAAGAATTTATTATTTCTTTTTATTATTGATCTTATTTACCAAAGTAATTTTAAATAATATTCACATTATTAATATTCAATTACAAATATATATCAAATTTAAAATTAAATATTTTTTAATATTTACATTCACATTGTTTCTCAATAATAAATTTATCGAAATACTGTTGTGTATAATACTCTTTATACATAAATTATTTAATAATTTACAGTAAATCGCACTGCCAAATTAATATTTTTATTCAAACAGCAAATATCAGAAAAGTATATTTTCTGCACCCAACTATTTGCAAACACAAACAGAAAAGTCTCTAATCTGGCTACAAAAGTCAAGGATTCAAAGCGATTAATTTGAATAATTTCTAGCTGATAAATCCCATTATCCAAACTTGTTGTTAACTTTAAACTTCGACTGATCTCAGCGAGTGACAAAATATAGAAAAAAACGAGTCTCTTTTTTATGCATATCCTGACTGAGAATCTGTGTCCCAACCCCAGCGCGAACTCCAACTCCAACTCCAATTCCAACTCCAACTCAAAACCGAATCCGAACCCATTGCCCAACCCGCACCGCCGCCAATGGCTGAAATGGGATTTTCAAACATATCGCATATACAAAATGCAAACATGTCTGGCAAACACAAATCCCATAAATGTTTAGAGTTCCCCAACATACCCTTCCCCCCCTCTGAGCCGGGGGATGCGTGGAATAGTGATAAAAACTTGCAAAAAATATTTTCATATGTGAAAATGTGAAAAGTGTAAAAGTTTCTACCGTTTGCAGCGAGTTGTTCGCCTTTTTTTTTTTTTTTTTTGATATTTCCTATTTTCACATTGTGTTTGGGTTTTGTGTATTTCTATTTGGACTGTCTGTCTGCGCATTTGTTTGTTTGTCTGTCCGTCTGTTTGTCTGTTTGTCCGTCTGTCTGTCTGCCGCTGTGTGTGCATCAGGTGCTGTGGCAAAAGAAATTACAACAAATCCATTTGTGAAATTGCAAACCGAGACAAACCACGACCACGACGACGACGACGACCATCTCGGTTGATGATGACGCCTCCAACAGTAGCGCTTATCCGGTTGCCTTTGATGCTCCTCTCTGCTCCTCTTTGCTACTCTCTGCTCCTCTTTGCTCCTTTCTGCTCCTCTCTGCTTTTCTTCCTCGCATACTCGAGCAGACTGCTCTTTTGCACTGGCACTGACAGCACTTGGAGGAGCACTTTAATAGCGGTAGACGATATGTTCCGTCGGTGCTAACCAATTACATGGCTGGCCAGTGCCCCAGTCTAGGGTCTCCGCCTGTCATTATGCACTCAAAATCAAGATGGAAGGCGGCACTCGCTGCCTGTCATTTGCCTTGGCAAACATTCATCTTACTAAAGTTGCTCAGTCAGCAGGCCAACGACAGTGCCTTCCAAAAAAATACTCACCCATTTCCACCCACTTCTAGCTGCTGTTGCTCGAAGAGCTACTCCTTGCCAGCCGTTCAGAGGCATTCATCAATTTGTTAAGCGAAGCCGAGCAAAAAAGCGAAATTGAAACGAACATTTTTCGTGCTGCCGCTGCAGCTTGCATATAAATTTGCAAAAATAAGTGCAGCTCCGGTGCTACAGCTCCAGGCTGGCAGCTACTACCAGCACTTAGCTATCAGCTCCCAGCTCCCAGCACCAGGACACCAAACTACACACGTCAAATTTCAAACAAGTTCGGCCGCCGCAGGACATGCAACAAACGGCAGCAAGCAGCACCAAACGACCGTGTCCGTATCCCAGTGCTCGGGTGGCATAAAAACTCTGCCACCCGAGTTTTTGTACAACAGTGATGCCAACTTTAGCTTCCTTGAGTTTCAGATAGTAAGGGAAGTACAACTTGAAATTTTGGGAGTTTTAGCTTCTGACTTTCGGTTTCAAAAATGTGCTTATTTTTTTTTTTTTAATTATATGAGATATCTTAATAATTAAGTAGGCTATTTTGCTGGAAAAAAAAGTGTTTTAGCTTTCGGTTTCAATAATGTGCTTTACTTTTTTTTAATAATTCTATGAGATATCTTAATAATTAAATAGGTTTATTTTGCTGGGAAAAAAGGGTTTTAGCTTTAGGTTTATAAAATGTGCATTGCTTTTTCTTAAAAATTATATAAGATATCTTACAAATAAATAGCTTTTTTTGTTGGGGAAAAAAGTGATTTGCAGACGTTGATAATTTTTAATTAGTGATAATTTTTTCGAAGTAAATAGTACTATGAATATATAGTTGTCTATATGCTTTCTTTGGATATTGTATTCTAACTTTATTTTATGTTTTTGTATTACTTCCTTCTAAAACTAGCTATTTTGATTCTCAAAAAGGAGGCAACACTGTTCGAGGCACGCAGACAGTTGGTTTGTGGGGCCAGAGGGCAGCAGGTGGGCTATCATCATTTTTATTTCCTCTTTGTTATTGTAAGCCCTATCTGCTCATCTCCCATTTTACGGTAGTGAAGAGCCGTGCAGAGCCGTGCAGAGCAAAGCAGAGCAACAACAATGAAATAGCCAACTCTGAGATAAAGGAATGCATCCACCATTTCCACTTACCTCAACCAGTTGCCATCACAAATCGGGCTGGTCTGGCTAAAATATGCCTCTGCTTTAAAGCTTGTTGCCAAAGTCTGCAAAGTTTTGGTGAGAAACGGCTGAGCAAATGGGCAAAATATATGTGTTTAATATTATGTCGCAGCTAAAAATAGAAGTAATTAAAGTAAAAATGTACGAAAATCAAAAATAATATTACAAATGTTTATGAAATATAACAAAAAAAATCTTCCAATGATTTTAAAAATTGAAGTCTATGCCAGTTTTTTAAATATACCCAAAAAAAAAATATTACAAATGATTACAAAAATTGGAATCTGTGCCAGTTTCTTAAATTTATTTATTTTTGAATTTGATAAACCCCTAAAAATTAAAGTTACTCTTAAGACTGCAAAAAAAAATCATATTTATTCAAATGTGCCCAAAGCATACCACAAGCAAAAATTCAGATCATTTCTGGCAATCGCTAGGCAAAATTGAAAAAAAAGCGTTGTAAAATTTGTGGATGGCAACTAAATTGGATTTTTAGCCTTAACTATAAACAAAAAGTATTTTTGATTGAAACATGTTTTGTTTGAGTATGGAAAAGAAATGCATTTTCTACAAACTATGCGCAACAATTTATAAAGCACACATCACATTTTTGCCCTGCAAGTTTTGAGCCTGAAACAATAAATGCAGCTGCAGCTGGAAAATGGGAAAACTTTGATTCTCTTCAGACCTCAAAGCAGTATTTGCCCATTCATTGGCTACCTGCTGCCGTTAGGAGAATTATTAGGGGAATGGAAAAGAGAAGATTACAGAAGGAGAAAGACAAATAGAGAGAAATAGAGAAAGAGAGTGAAGAAGAAGCACGAGAAGCACACGTTAGTTTGGGGAATTGCAAATAAATATTTCAACTGCAGTTTGCAGATTATTTTACTGCTTTGCAACTGCAAAAGCGAATTCACCAAATGTGGCAGCAACAAAAAAAAAAATAGCAAAAATTCACCCAACAAAAATAAAATATATATATATATATATAAAATGGAAGACGAGGAGCGGAGCGGAGCGGAGCAGAGCAAACAATGCCCGAAACTGCTGAGACAAGGAGAAACAGTGAAGCACAGAAATAGAGAAATGGAGAAATAGAGAAACAACTTAGCTTAGATTTCTCCGGGGAACTATGATAAAGTGTGCACCATGGCAAATGGCATAATGAAGACAAATAGAAAAGAGAGTTTCTGGATTTTTGTTTGCTGGGGCGTGGCTTAACTTGGCTTTTGCCTTAAATAATTTCAATTTATTTGCCTTCGATTCTCAACTGTGCTTAACTTTCATACATTTCATATTCACTTTCGATTCTGATTGTAGTCCTTCAAGTAGATGCCGGCAATGGCCTCCTGGACGCGCCTGCGTCGCTTGTCCTGCATCAGAAATGATAGCAAATTTTTGGTGGTCAGACCTCGACTAGCCTGTCGCTCCAGCAGGGCCAGCTCGTCATCGGATGCAATGTCCTCATATGGATATTCCTGGACGTCAATTGGGGGCAGTGCGGGTGTGGGAATTGCTGCTGCTGGTGCCTCTGACTCGGCGATGATTGGCGCATTGATTACATCGATATTGTCATCCACAATGCTGCCCTGCAGTAATTCCACAATGGGTAACACACTGCGACGAAAGCTAATGGCTCCACCGGCTCTACCGGCTCCACCTGCTGCTGGTGCGGCAGGGGCCGCTGGGGCAGCTGGGGCAGCACCTTGGAAACTCAGATTCTGTGCATTGTTTGGATTAATAACGACAATCGATCCGCCGCCGCCGTTGAAATATTCACTTAGTCCGGGAATATTGAAAGGTGGACGTGGACGTGGGGGCTGAGGATAGGGGTAATAGTCAGGCCAGTAGGGAGGACTCTGATGGTGTCTGTCACTATTTTGGCCGGGAATAATAATAATGGGTGGCTGTTGTTGGTCATTTCCACGTCTATTCCAGTTTAAGAGGCGTGGCTGAATTGCATTTAGTACTGTGAGAATAAATAAATAAATATAATAATTATATGAATATAAAAATCAAGTAAAAAATCAATTCTATAACTAATAAACATAGTTCGATATTCAAAAGATTTAATTTTTTTTTTTACGTTTTAGTTGATAAAAAAAATAAAAATTGAGCTACAAGCAATAGTTAGCTAAATCTGTAAAGTTTAGTTTAATAAGTAAGTTAAAAAAAAACTATTTTTTTCGAATTTTATTACCAATATCCTTTTACTTACCCGCATTGCGAGTTGCGTCTTCCGCTAAGCGAATTTTGGCCGCAGAAACTAAGGCCAAAAAGGCAGTGAAGAACAACAGGATTGGAATACAATTCTTGAACATCTTGGAAACTTGAGTGGATGAAGACTGTGCTCCAAGTATCGATCATTCGAGCTTATATAGTAACAACTGAAATTTTTAACTAGCCAAGTTCTGTCGGCTTTCGATTAATTCACTGTTTTTTCGCTGAAATTTCGCTCAGGTGCCAAGTGCTAATTTAATAGATGATCTATTGAGTGGGTTTTGCTTGTTAATATTATCGCCTCGTAAATCAATTTTCAGAGCAGTTCTCTGTTTATTGCAATCGTTAAATATTTCGAAACTGAACTGAACTCAATAGTTTTTTTTCGTTTCGAGCGATTTTCTTTGACCGAGTTTATGTTTATGTTTTGTACATTTGTTTTAGCCGCTTTCATGATCGGTTTAGCATTAAGTTGATAGTCCCCAGCAGACTACTTTTAGACAGCTGTCTGCCACGGGCCAATAGCAGCCGCTAATTTGTTTATTTTACGACCAGATCAGATATTTAAGACCCACTGTACTTCTGGGCCGCATAGATAATTTGCAGGCCTGCCAAAGGCCATTGGCCTCATCGGTGAGCCGTGTACATTGAACTTGAGAAATGAAATTCTGTTCAGTTTATCCATAAAATACTAATGCGAAAGCTGCGCATTTTATTGCTAGTAAAAAAGGGGAGTAGATTGTAATCGAATAAAAAAGTTGCAAATTATCTAAATTAAAAGTTCTCTGACGAAGAATTAGATTTCGTTTAAGGTGAGATTGAATGAATCTATCAGATATTTCTAATTTAATTCTAAGAATTTCTTGTGAAATCTTGACTCCATCATTCTTAAAAAAAGACAAATTGTTCTATATTTTTATTTTATTATATTTTTATTTTATTATTTTAATATTTTATTGAGATAAATTCTTTTGCTTGCATTTAAGACTTTACTTGCGACTTGCAATTATTTTAAATAACAATATTATTATTATATTAAATTATTAAAACGTAAATTGCTTATTCGAAATATTTTTTAAATCTTTCCTGTGTTTCAATGTTTAACAATTTTATATTCATTTGAGCAGGCCCATCATTAGTTGGCCAATTCCTGAAAAAGACCAATTTTTTATATATTTATTAATTATTAATTATTATATTTATATTTTATTGTATTTTTATTTTATTATTTTAATATCTAATTAAGAGAAAATCATTTGTTTGCATTTAAGACTTTACTTTGACTTGCAATTATTTTAAATAACAAATGCAACTATAGAAAAGTAAATCGTATATTAAAATATTTCTTAAAATCCTTCCTCTGCTTCAATGTTTAACAATTTTATATTCATTTGAGCTGGCCCATCATTAGTTGGCCAATATTTTTGTTACTTATTATATTTATATTTTATTATATATTTATTTTATTATTTTAATATTTTATTAGGGGAAAGTCTTTTGTTGCATTTAAGACTTTACTTTCGACATGCAATTATTTAAACTAACAATTTCAACTGTAGAAAAATCAATAGTTTATATAAAAAATTTTTTATATTCCATCCAACAATTTTATATTCATTTGAGCAGGCCCATCATTAGTTGGCCAATCATCGATGTTGTTTCTCCGATGCGTCCCATATCAATTTCCTTGTATGTTATCCCAACAATAAATCCATTTCCTTTCTTACGGCTGAGCAAATAGCAACTTATGTGCTGGCAACATAGAAAAGCCTGCCAAAACTAAAAAGTAAATGGCAAACAGCAAATAATATCAAACAATATCCGTTGGCATATACAAGTAATAAAAGTGAGAGTCTTTCTGCTGCTGCTGCTCCGGCTGTTATCCTTTGCAATCAGAAACCAGAGGCAACAATAAATCCTAGATACACAACTAGAAGTAGAAGCACATTCACATGAGGTAAATATTATTTAAAAAACCAAAACACGTAGGCAACACAAAGTACAAATCGCACTCAATCAAAATCACCTCGAGACAACACCACAAAATACACCAAGCGAAAGCTTAAAAGATGAAATACACTGGAAGCAAAAAAAGAGGGAAGCAAGACAAAAAATCTGAAAACGGAGATTTTTAGCTGAGATGAGGTTTTTGCCAATTTTTCTCTGTCTGTCGTAAGCAAATAATAAACAAAAAGTGAGCAGAAAACAGATAGCAACAATTGGAGCAAAGACAAATTCAACATTGAAAATGGCTGTTTCGATGTACGAGGATTTAACAGATTTAAATTCTATTTGGCAAACGCAACAAGAATCTTTTGTAGGAGCAGATTCGCTTTTTGGGTGGCCCGCACCGTAGACTCCTCGAGAACTGTCATTTAATGTTGACCAAAGGCTTTTGTCGTTTTGTTTTGGTAGTTCTGTGTGTGTGTGTGTGTGTGTGGCCTAAAAAGCTTGCCTCGTCATGTGGCAAAGTTGTAGCTTTGTTGAGCTGCTGCTGATGCTACTGCTTCTGCTACTGGTGCTCCTTCATAGTGGCCCAGCCACTTAGCCCATATTAAGAGGCGTCTCCATGTGCAAATATTTATCGATTGGCATGACAATCCAATTCGTTATGCTTAAATCTACGGGCCAAGCTGCCCCCCTTTTTGAGGTGTCAACCCATAGAAACAGCAAAAGCAGCAGCAGTTTTCCCCATTTTGCGATATTAAATGAAAAATCAGCACATGCACATAGCACCTGTCCGGCCAAGCCATCCGGTCCTCGTTCTGGCCTCTCTTTTTTGTCATGTATGTTTGTGTGCCTGCATTTTTACGCAAATTGGCAGTTAAGACAGATTGGCCAACGACTGGACAAGTGGGAGTTCTCGAGAACCTCAGCTTAATTTGGCTCCGAGCAACTGCAACAGTAGCAGCAACAGCAGCAGCAGCAGGAGCAACGTGGCTATCAAGTGTTTTTGTGGTAGTAGAGTCAGGTAGTAACTATGCCTTTGGTCTGGGTCTTAATTAAAGCTGTTGTGGCTACATTCAGCACCGAACGTGTTAATCTGCTGAAAAGTGTAGGCGGTCACAGCAGCTCTTCCATCTGGACTAGTCTGGTTCAGCTGTGATAAAACTGCCAAGTCCCAACTAGTTTAACTGGTGCTTAAGCACAATTCCAAAAAACACAAACTAAAACTAATAAATTAAAAAAAACAACACATTATTTTTTACTTATTTAAAAGAGAGGATTAGAAGAGACTATCATTGATCTGGGAACTCCAATTGGAGTAGACTGTATTTTAAAATCCATTCCCTTTGGCAACTTTGACACATTTGTTTGCCTGGGCAGCTGCTGCTGAGATTTGCTGCTTTTCGAAAAAGGCATTTCCAGCTATTTCCGGCGCGGGTTTCGTGTGTGTGTGTTGCGTCTGTGTTTTGTGTCGCGTTGCCATTAGGCATCCGCCACTGGGCAGCAGCAGCAGGACGCCGCTGGCCAAGAGCCTCCAAGCAGCAACAACAACAATAAGAGCAGCTCTCAGCTGCCACTCAGCACAAATTTTCGGCAGCATGCTTTTCCGGTTTGGCAACGCAGCAGCAGCGCGGCGAGTGAGTCTTGCTGGTTGCTCCTCCGTTGTGCTTCCTGCGCCTCAAGAACCATTATAAACCCTCCGCCCGCCACCACCCTGCTCAGCCTCCTCCAGGCTTACTCTAGTTCAATAAGGATTTCCGTTTCAATTCGTGCGCTGCGCCATTGTTGCGCTCCACATTGGGGCAGCAGCAGTTGGCGTCGCAGTTGCCGTTGCTGTTGCTGCCTTTTGCTGGCGCTGTCCATTTTCGCTTATCGAATTTTTCACTTTGACGACCTTTGGGCAGATTCTGAACTTTTTCACACTTTTAGCAACAAAATTTCCTTCTCGTTCCGCCCCACATTTTTTTCCATTTTATTATTTATTTATTTATTTTTGTGCTGATTTCATGCGTTTGCCTTTTGCGATTTTGTCGGCTGCTTTTTTGTGCTTGATTTGCTTTCCAATTTTCAATGTGTCACTTTATGAGCGGCTCCATTAATCAAAATACCAAAAACAAAAATCTAAAGAAAAGAGAAAGAAAAACCAACCTGAAAAGAGCGTTAAGAAATTATTGCTTAAATAAGCGTGTTTTACTTCTTTATTTCTTTTTCTTATTTTTTTGTGGCTTGTGAAATGAAGCGACCACAGAATTGTTCTGAGTTGGCAATTCTGAAAAGTTTTTCATCCCTGCGACTTGCGCTTTTTTCTTATTGATTTTGTGTTTTCATGCGTCATTTGGCTGGCAGCGTTTTGCATGCAACATACAAATTGCCACGCCTCAGCGGAGGCAGCAACGAAGATGGCGCCACGTACAGTCTTGAGTGCATAATTTATAGAGATCCACATTTAAAAAGCAACAAATCAATTACTCCGGAGGCTGGCAACACAACGCTATCAACGACTCACTCCGCATTTGGTTGTGTGTGTGGGCGGTTTACTGTGACAAAGACATCAATGCACTCAGAGAAATTACATATATAAAACAAAAGAATTTCAAGTGATGCTCCTTGAATTGTGAAGTATGTATTTCTAGTCTAGATTCTAATTCAAAAAATCATCGATTACTTAAATCTGTAACTCGAAATATGTAAATAAAAAATAATACAATTTATTCTTTCTCTAACTACGACTTTCTAACTCCAAATTTAAAAAAAAAAATAATACAATTCATTTTTCTTTCTAACTACGATATATATATATATATATATATATATATATATATATATATATATAAAAAAAATATATAATAAAAATAATACAATTTATTGTTCTTTCTAACTACGACTTTCTAACTCAAGAAATAAAAATAAAAATTAATACAATTTATTATTTTTCTAATAACGACTTTCCAACTCCAAATATAAAAAAAAATAATACAATTTATTCTTCTTTCTAACTACGATATATATATATATCCATATATAAAAAAAAAATAATACAATTTATTTTTCTATCTAACTACAATTTTCCAATTACTTCATTAGATTAATAAACCCTAATTTGTGATCATTGCTTTGTAGTTTCTTATAATAAACCCATATCACATACGCCAGAAAATCATATTTATGCAAACGATTAATCTTTATATAATTTTTTTTTTGAGTTATTACAAGCTCAACTAGAAAACTGAGCAACCCAATCTGCAGTTTTGCACACTTAACTCCAATCCGCAAGCCACTTTCCTAGTCGCAAGCTTCAAAGACAAATACGACATTCACATTTACAAAAGCATCTGGCAAGTGGAAATAAAAAAAAAAAAACGTCAAGAAATTTTTAAACACGTCTGTACAACAAGTCGTATGCGGAATGGGCAAGGCTTACACAAACCAAAAAAAAAAATAAAACCCAAAGACAACGGCAAAGACAAAGACATCGTCGTTGTTGTCGCATTTCTTTTGCAAGTGTCAAGTGTCAACGCCAAAATGATTAGGTAGGCGTTTCCAACAACAACAACAATAACAGCAACAGCAAAAGCAAGAGCAGCAACAGCAACAACAACAACAACAACAACAACAGCAACTTGGCTGGGTTTGTAGGCGTGTTTCTTGTGTTTTCTTGTGCGACTCTGCCCCGAAAAGCTATTAAACAGCCTCGCCAAGCCAAGCGACAAGCTGGCAAGGGGGCAGGCAAGCGGGACATGAATAGAGGCACAGGCAATGCTCCAATCGGACCCCCCCTTCCCCCCTCCACACACCATTCCCATTTTTACACTGTCAACGCCAGCTGCGGCCCGACATCAAAATTCCCTAGCTTGCAGTTCACAGTTCCCAGGTTGCAACTTTAGCTGCAGCTGCAAGTTGCAACCAGCAACTTGCAACTTGCAACTTCCATTTAGTGTTTTAGTTTATAGTCCTGTTTTGATTTCGAAACATTATGACGACTGTTAAAGTTATAACTCCAACGGCAAACTCATTCAACTTCAAATTGAAATAATTTTTTATCTTCTCTCTCTGTCTATCTCTATCTATCTCTTTCACTCACTTTTGCATATTTTGTTTGGCTCTTTGTGCATTTTATGTCTTCATCACTCATATTTATGCGTTCCTTTTTAAATTCGCTTAGCACTTGGCTCTTGCAACTAGTCTAGCGACTCCACCTACTCCATGGACTCGTTGCCAGGCCAAAAGGTATCTTTCTTGCCCCATTGCGTGTGGGGGGGGCGTGTATTATTGCCCCTTGGCCTGAGTCACTTTGACAGCTCTTCGGTGTGGTGTGCGGCTGTCAGTCAGTCAGTCGTCCGGCGAATCGTTCACATTTATGACTCTTAGGGCCAAAGGTTTTTTTTGCGTTTTATGCGCTAAAATTGTTTGCGCAAAAAGCCAAAAGCAAGCGAAATGGCAACAGAATAGTAATATCTGCCCAGGTTATTAAATGTAAGCACATCGAAATGAACAC
The DNA here is from genome assembly GCA_035042365.1 of Drosophila dives. Lineage (NCBI taxonomy): Eukaryota > Metazoa > Arthropoda > Insecta > Diptera > Drosophilidae > Drosophila > Drosophila dives. The sequence continues at coordinate 1,779,345 of JAWNLJ010000415.1, read as the reverse complement.
CAAAATGTTTCTAAATTCTAAGGAGACTAAACTGAAACTGCTTTCTGATACTAAAAACATATAACTGGCATTTTAACTATTTTTAATATATTTATTTTTGTTACGCTAGAATAAACTCAACTAGCATTAAAAGTAAACCAATTAAATTAACTAAATCGAAGAGCGAAAACTTTGTTAGAAGCAAATTCTAATTTTAAAATTTAAAAAAACTTTTCCAAAATAAATAAAAACTTTTTCCGGAAAAATCAAAGTTTTCTCTATTAGCTGTGGCCATATCGAGTTATGTAAACTAATATCTGACAATTTATGAGCTTAACCTTCTCACGTGGCCTTTGGCCAATCAGCTGAATATATGCACAGCCAACCAGTTGAAACCCCTCCCCCACCAATCACTTAAACATTCCCCCTTACACATTTTAGCCACATTTTTTTTTTGCCTGGTCTGTTTGCCGCATATCTCACGCCTAATCATCAACTGCAATTTGAACGGCTCGACAAACCCACAACCTACGCAAAAAAAAACTGGCAAAAGCAAAAAGCACTTCACACTCCCCAGCACAGGGCGATTATTATATAGCGGTGCCCAGCGATGTTGAGGATGTGTATGATGGTGCTTCAGCTTTGCCATTTACATGGCCATAAAATTTAAGCCAGGCCAGGCCAGGCCAGGCAAACGGAAAACTTTCGCTGGCCAAGCGAAAATTCCCAGAGCCATAATTTTTCACAAAAAACGTCTCTGACGCCGCATAATTGCAGCGTAATTTTTGCGCATTTAATTTCAACGTCTGGCCCTCTCTGGAGCTCTCTAAACCTTAACCTTAGCCAAAGAAGTGCCAACAAACTGCAACCGGTCATCGGAGACTCGGGGGAGTGTGAAATGCGGCCGGCAGACAGTGGCAGTGGCAGTGGCAAAAAGCAGTAGCAAAACCGTTGACTTGTTTACCATATTCGCAAGTGATGATTTTTTTTTTTTACTTTTCTCCAACGTGTTTATTTTACTTCCCCAAAACGACATCCGCAACGTAGGCGACTTGGGCGACTTTTGTATTCAATTAACAAAAAAAAAAAACGAAATGCTAAAATTTGTAGCTACAACATTTTGCACTTTTTGTTGACCATGAAATGCTACATTTGCCACTTTCTGGAAAGAATAAGTTTCCCTGAGAAACATAATAAAATAAAAAACAAATAAGTAAAAATATTTGCAATTGTCATAAGTAAAACCTAGAAATTTTGAATAATTTATCAATTTTGAATAGTTTATTAAATTGAAATGAATTTCGACAGAGACTACAATATTCGGTGCATTTTTTTTCGAATTTTATTTCTAGTTGTTCCCATTTAATTTTCATGTGGCAAAAGTTGCGTCCATTATACAAAAATATTTTCGCCTCGTTCCCTCGTCGTCGTCACTTTGCAGCATTTCAATGATAAAGTGTTTTTTGTGTCGCTGCCACCGTCGCCTGCAACGGAAAATATATTAAAGAAAATGTTTAAAATGGCTAAAATGGGTTTTCTATTGTTCTGTGGCCGCTCGCTGCCTGCATTTTTCGCTGCAGTACACAAAAAAAAAAAAGAATGCCTGGCAAAAAATTGTTTATTACATTTTTAGCTCCGCACGGTAGAAAATTTATGCCCGACATTGAATGGTATGCAAGCCATGGCCCAAAGGAGGAGGGGGTTGGGGGCGTTGGTGCTGCAGGGCCGGGCCAAGGGCAGCTGGTAGCCCTGACGCGACGACTTGGCTAAACAAATATTCTATTTTTTTCCTTTTTTTTTTTGGTGGCATTGAACTTTGCTGGGTTGCCATTTTAGATGGTTAGGAAATGAAAAGAATTCGTGTCTTGAATCCATTCAAAATGCGACTTGCACAAGCTGATTACAGTTGAGGTGCTGGACTAGAAAAAGTTTTTGAGAAAGTATCCGGTATTTAAGTGACTTATTTAAGAACTTATTTTAAAATGTCAAAGTTAAGGGATAAAGACTAAAAGTTTTTCTAAAAAAGGTGCATTTTATTATACTTAAGTTGTGAGTTTAAGTCGTACTTAAAATTGTTCTTTAAAATGTGATAGTATTATAAATGTTTAAAATGGAATAAAAATTAAAAAAAGGCAAGAAATTTTTAAAAGTTTTACCTAAAATGTGCATTTTATTATACTTAAGTTGGGAGTTTAAATCCAAACTAAAACTGTTCTTTAAAATGTGATATTCTTATAAATGTTTAAAATCGAATAAAAATAAAAAGAAGGCACAAAATTTTTACAATTTTTAATTAAAATGTACCTTTTATTATACTTAAGTAGTCCAAGCTAAAATTTTCTTTAAAATGTGATCATATTGTAATTGGAATACAAATAAAAAAAAGGCAAGAAAGTTTTATTTAAAATGTACATTTTATTATACTTAAGTTGTGAGTTTAAGTCGAACTTAAATTTGTTCTTTAAAATGTGATAATATTATAAATGTTTAAAATGGAATAAAATTAAAAAAAAAAGGCATGAAATTTTTAAAAGTTTTATTTAAAATGTACATTTTATTATACTTAAGTAGTCCAAGCTAAAATTTTCTTTAAAATGTGATAATATTACAAATGTTTAAAATGGAATAAAAATTATAAAAAAAAGCAAGAAAGTTTTATTTAAAATGTACATTTTATTATACTTAAGTTGTGAGTTTAAGTCCAAACTAAAATTGTTCTTTTAAACGTGTTAATATTATAAATATTTCAAATGATTATGGAAATATTGCTTAATGTAAGAATTGCTCTGTCTGGCCACATTTGGGGCAGTAAGTATGTAATAGGGACTGATACAATATATATATGTATATAATAATTTATTATTGTAATGTAAATATTAAGCATTTTTAAATAGGTGATTTGAATATTTTTTTTTACATTATTATTTCAATTTAAAGTCAGCCAGTAGCTATATTTACAACTCCCATCGCAACCTTATCTTGTCCACAACTTACCCATTACTCTATCTCTCTCTCACTTTCTGTCTTTCTCTCTTTCTGCCCCTCTCTCAGTCGTCTTCCCTGGCTCTCCCTCTTGCGTCGTTAGGCCCGCTTGAGTTCCCACATAAAATATCCATAACATTAACCACAATTACTATGAAATTGTATACCAAGCGAAATTGCAGTGAGCAACGAAAAAAAATTGCCATTGCCTGTGTTGGTTTATTTTTTTTTTTTTTGGATAGCTGTTGGAGTTTTTTGTTGCCGCCCACAAAGTCCGAAATTAAAAAAATGGTTAAAAAATATTTTTCTATTAATTTTGCGAGCTGTCCTTTTTTTTTGCGCTGGCGTTGGCGTCGTCAACATGTGTTGCATTTGGCAATTAAATGCCAGGCAACAACACGCAGCACTCCACAAGCAAAAAGAAAGCTCCAACCAAAAAAAAAATACAACAACAACAACAACATCCACAACAACAACAACAACTTAGATTGCATCGCGGATTGGCTGGTTTTGCAGTTGCCTGTTGCCTTTTGCCCGTTTGGAAGCGTAATAATTTTTGGCGCAGAGTTTCGCATCTTGAAGTGCAAATAAAATGCCGCTTTTTAGTGACTCAGTTGGCGGCAGTCGGAGAGTGCGAAAATAATATGACCAGGCCGTCGGCAACGGTACTTGCACCAGGGGTGGGGGAGTGGGGAGGGATCTAGACAGAACGAGCTAAACGCAGAATGGGGTGCCCAGGCATAGAAAACTAAATGAATGACATGCCAGGGCGTCTGCAATGCCATGTCTGCCATGGGCAGAGATGCAAGAAGACGAGGGAACCGGGTAATGCCAATTGGCAACTGGGAACTGGGAACTGAGAAGTGGGCAACTTGCGGTCCAACGCCAGCCAGAAAACCGTCTGCGGCGCTGGCTTCAATTAATTTTCGACTTGGTTATTGTTTGCGGGTGTTAATGGTGCGCGTTATCAGAGGAGCAGCAGCAGGAGTAGGAGCAGCAGCATCAGCAGGAGTAGGAGCAGGAGCAGCAGGAGTAGGAGCAGCAGCAGCATCCAGATACTGATGTTGTTGCAGGGGCACTGCAGTTGCCTTGGGCTGTGTGTTATGTGGCAGCGGCTACTGTTGACACTACACATTGCCAACTGTCTAACTGAATTGTGCAACTAAATGTTGCACAGTATTTGGTTAGCTGTTGCAATCTATATTGAGTTGTGGGTGGATCCCATTTGGGGGATTTTACTTGATCAGTAATTAATTATGTTTATGTTAAAAAATATTTAAGTAAATTCTAAAAATTGGCAATTAAATAATAGTACGAATTCGTCAAATTAAGAAGCTGATTATCACAATGTATTATATAATTTATATATGCCTAATGATTATACAAACTAATAAATTAACCATGTCCATTAATTAATAAATCAACTCTTAATATGCTGTGATCTAAAAATTATCAAAATATCTCATTTAAATTAATGCAAAAAAAAAAACCTGTTCGCAAAGGAAAACATTAGTTTTAAATAGCACAAAATATATAAATAAATCTTACTTAAATTATATATATTATATATATTATCAAACAGTGATTAATTAAAAAAAAATTGTTTTCTTACTGAATAAAAAAAATCAGCTGTATTTTTTATAATTGCATCTATTTAACTCGTTTTTGTTAAGATAAAATTGAGTTATGTTCAAAAATTGTAGTCTGAAAAGCATAAAAATACAATTTAATAGATCTCACTGATCATATCGCATCTAAATCTCTTAAGCACTTAGCTTAAGTCATCCACAATTAAAAGATATCTCAACACAATCTTAATCGAGTCAAACAATTCTCATTTTTTCAACACTCTCCGATGCAATCCGATGCAATCCGATGCAAATTCACATGGCTACCAAGATACGAGACTCGACCTCTGAGATGATCTGTATGTTTCCTTGTGTAGTTGTGTAAGTGTATGTGCATGTGTGTCTGTTAGTCTGACCCAATGTCCGCCCCCAATGCCTTCGACCATGCTTTGTGTCAGTCTTGAAGCGACGTCGCTTTTCACGCATCTGTTTTTTGCTTTCGTCACATAAAAAAAAAACAAATTTGCATTTGACGGCAGCTACCGAAGAAACGGTGCCAGTGCCAGTTCCAGTGCCAGTGGCAACCCACAGCCAGCTAAGCAACAGTCCGACAGTAGTTGAGTTCGATGCTCCTGCTGCGCCGCACCAGCTCCTCAGCTGCCACAGCTAGTTGGGACTCTAAGCGAAGAGACCAGCTGCTGGTTTGCATTGCAATTGCAACTACGGCGAACATGGAGCACATTAAAAGGCCGAACCATGGCCATAAAAACTATGCGAGTCGCTGTGTTGCTAAAAATTTTATTTCTTTTATTTGGGTACTGTGCCGCCGACTACACTAAAACAACAACAACAACAATGAGTGCGACAACAACAAGGCACATTTGCAACTTTGCTGCCACTTCCACTGTCAAGTTGGCGTAAAATTTTTCATTTCGCATATGAAAGGAAGTGTGGGCGCCAGTTTGGGCCTCCCTTGCCCCCTGTCACTTCACCCTTTCTCACTCGCTCTTCCTCTCTCTCTCTGTGACTATCTCTCTGTCCCTCTTTCTCAATCACTCTAGCCAAAACAGATCCCAGGCCACAGCCGCAAAACGGCCTCAACGTTTGTCGTTTAGTTTATTTTTTTTTTTTACTTTATTTGACTTCTTTTCATTTTTCACTTTGGTTTTCTTTTTTTTTTTTGCATTTTATTAATTGCTTGAGTGAATTCGCCGCCAGCCTGCAAAGTTTTCTTTGTGTTTTCTCGCTTTTGATCTTTTTTTGAGACACTTAAGCACTAACACTAAATATACACTTTGGAAAATGGCGCACATGGAAACTATCAAGATAGAAATTAAAAAGTGCTTTATATAAAAATATTAATCAAATGTGACTCGTTCAAAAGTGTCCAAAATTGGACTCTGCTTAATTAAGAGACGAATTTTGAAATTTTTTAGTGTCCTACACATATGCCTAAATAATATGTTTTCTAAACGAAAGTATCTAGAATTATTCAAAAATATTTTAAATGCATTAAAAGCACTCAAAATCAACATGCAGTTTTCAACAAATGCATTTTGCATACAAATTTAATTTGCACTAAACCAAAATTTGGGCAAATTAAATTTAGCTTTTGTTAGTTTTGATTTTGGCCAACTTTCACTGGTTGACACAAACAGCTAATGCAGTGTTAGCCATGAATCCAACTAACGCAAATCGTTTAAACTTTAATTTCGATGGTTTAAAACCAGGCACAGCAATCTTCGTAGTTGTTGTTGTTGTTGTCATGTCGCATTTCCGACTGCCTAAAGGGCAAACATCAGACTGAGGCCGACATCCCTTCCTCCCCTCCCTTCCCATGCCCTGTCTGGGCCAGCATTTTCGTACAGTTTTTCGCGCTGTTTATATTTTTGTATTTTGACACGTTTTGGCATGTCGCTGAGCTATGTGCTTGGTTTAGGGGGAGAGAGCGGGGAGGGTTAGAGGGTTTTGGCTAGGAACTATATGTCTGACGTTTTACATAAATTTTGCCTGCTGAGCGCTGAGAAAATCGTGTCGAGGAACTGTGCAACTGTGTGTGTTGCAAGCGAAACTACAACATGACTTGCATGTGGCATGTGACACAAACGCGACAGTTTTGCAAGGTCACGTCACATTAATTTGCTGACAATGATGTATTTAGGGGCAAACAGTCAGTAATGCAAAAAAATGACAGAATGACAGACTGCCTGCCTGTCAGACATTCTTAAAGCCAGCGCAATTAAGTTGCAACAATTTCAACAATTTCTCGCCAATTATGCATTATTTATCAACTGCATTTTTTTTTCTCTTTTGCAGCATAAAATGGTCGCAATTTAAATGAAAATCGCTAAATGTGTGAACACTAAATTGGAAAACGTAACAAAAATCAAAATGCCTGCGATAAAATTACAGAAATTGAATTGCTGGCCGAGGCAGCAACAACAACAACATTTGCAACAACAGCAACATTTGTCCATTGATTGGCCCGGCAAAATTGAGCGGCTCGAGTACAGCTGCTGGCAGTCTGCAACAAATTATTTAAAAAGTTATTGCCACATTCAGCGTCAGCATCAGCGTCGGGGTGTTAATAACAGTAAAACTTTATGCTGGCTGACATTGACTTTGATTTTATTGAGCCGACCCAGTGGCAGTGGCACCGTCGTCGTCTCAACAGCAGTTGGCAACCCAGCGAGCTCAGCTGTGGCAGGCGTGGCAGCATTGGAAATTGGTAAGTAACACTGTAAAATACCAATTACATTATCGAATTTTATGGAATTGTTTTATTTTTTGTTTATTGTGCAAAATATATATATATGAATTTCAAATACGAATCGTTTATTAAAATATTTAATCATGCAATCTAATATGCAACATAAGCCAGAACTAAAATAAACCAAATAAATAATAACAATGAGAACAATTTGAAATTAAAGCGAGTATTACTGCAATATAATTTGAATTTTTTATAATCGTATATAACAAAAATGAGAGACAGAGATAAATATATATTTCAATTTTCATAAATGAAATCTATTTGAATCTATTTGAATTTGGCATTGTTTATTAAATATTCTTTGCATGTGCACAGTTTTTATAAATAGCAACATGCAATTTCCACATTGATACACAATTTAAACGTTTTGACCAATTTTCATTCCCCCCCCCCCCCTGCCATCCATTTAAGCCCTTCTCGTTTTGGCCATTGAACAAAAATACCGTCTGTTCATTTCCCATGACATAAAATTTATGCATTTTTATTTCGATAACCAGCAAAGAGCAAAAAAAAAATAAAATACTTGCACAAAAAGGTACAAAAAAATATTATGGAAAATATTTTGTGCATATGTGAAAAAAAGCCAATTGGAACCAACATTTCTTGCTGTACTTAGTTGGAATGCTCAAAATTACAACAGTGAATGAATCGATATACACATATGACATTCCCAATCATACATCATGTATATATTTTGTGATGCATGAATGAGTTTTTCCCAAAGTAGACTGTTTGAGAAAAGCATTCCTGACTTGGTTTCGAGACCCTTTCCGACAGGAATCCTCCCCTCGTTCGGCTACGCTGCAACTGTTTGGGAATGTTTAAGTTTGAGAAATGGTATTTAATTTACCACTGCACTAAATACACAATAGTTGAGATGGGGGGGGGCAGAGTCTACAAAATTTGCATTTGCATTTGGCAATCAACATGGAAATCAATCAACCGCTGAGGGGAATAGGAGCGAAACAAGACAGAAACTAAAACATGCCGACGCTCAAGTGCTTCCCAATAATGCAAACCGTAACTAATAACTGTTAAACGGGGAACAGGAGCAGCACCAGGATCTGCACCCGCCGTCCACCAGTCACGCACTCAACCACAACCAATTACAGAAATTTACGCAAAGCGCCAGGATGCGTCGACGACGTCGTCATTAATAAACATGAGCCTTGGAATATGCCAGGTCAAAAGGTGGTTAGGAGCATAGAAGCATACAACCTATACATACATACATATATATACATATATATATATATATATGTATGCAGAGCCAGGTGCTGAGATGGTCGAACAAATCGAAGCCGCTGCGGTGCTTTTGATAGATTACTGAATGCGTCTTGGTTTTTGGTCTTAAACTTGGACGCTCCTCATTACCATTGCTGATTGGCTCCATCGTGGCGGTGGCTCCCAATGCTCACGTGTGTGGTCGCTTCCATCACAGCTGGCGAAGCATCGGTTTTGCTTCTCTTCCCCCAATCTGCTGCTGCTGCTGCTGCTGCTGTTGTTGTCATTGTTGTTGTTGTTGTTGTTGCTGTGGCTTTCTGTGCCACTCGTCTGCCGAGCATAACAAATTATCTTGTTGTGGGCCTCTGGCTCGTTAGCGAGCAACTTGTTTGCCAAAGCCAAAGATATAACCAATTAAGGATCATCGAACTTTAATATACACTTGCACAATTTGATATATATATTTGGGCTAGTTCAAAAATGCATTTCAAGCTGTAAATATATTTATTTTTATTCAATTTAGGAAAATTTGATAACCAATGCATTTTGTTATTTAAAATTGTTTAAATTATTTGTGTTATTTTATCATTTTATGCGCACATTTTATTGCCTAAATTGAAAAATATTTTTGTTAACCAGATTTTTCAGTGGACCAATAAAATTACACTTTTTAAAAGCACTTACCAATTTTGATGGGGTTTATAATTAAATAATATTTATTGTAAGTAGTATATATATTTAATATTTATTAATTAAAATTAAATATTATTTTATCACTTTATGCGCACATTTTATTGCCTAAATTGACAAATAGTTTTGTTAACCAGATTTGTCAACAGATCAATAAAATTGCATTTTTTAAAAGCACTTACCAATTTTGATAAGTTTATTAATTATAATTAAATATTATTTATTGCAAGTAGTATATATATTTAAGTGCGTTTTTCTTATATATATTAATATTTATTTTTTAAATTCCAATTTTATATATTTTAGTTATGCTTTTTTATATATATATTTTATTTTTATATATTTTATTTATGCTTAAAATTAGCGCTTAGCTAAAGTAGCCAATTGCAGAGTATAACCAGGCCAGGTCAGTAGCAGGAAATGAATGAAGCTGAATGAAAATCATGTTGTCGGCTGGTTGGTTTTGCTTGTTCGGATTACTTGGTCTGTTTTGCTCGATTACGGATCGGTTTGCGAGTATTTATTTAAATGCGTAAATATCTGCATGTCTGACATATATCATTTGACCGTAGGCGCGTTGAAATGTTGCTCGAATTGCCTCGTGGCGAGCAAATAAAAAATGGCAACAGCGCCTACATACATACAAATTATATATATATATATATATATATACATATATATATATAAATTTATATTTGTGTGCATAATGTTAAAGCGCTGCTGTTGCCTTTTTAAATGATTGCATAAATTGGCATTGAAATGCCCCTTCGAAAAATGGAGAGAACTTGTTGTAAGCAGTGAATAACTGCAGTCTATGAAATATTTCAATGTTTTTACACCAGAATTTATTGACATGGACATGCCTATAAAAAAAAACCCTCGCAGCTAACTGACTGCTTTAAGCTCTTAAAAACAATCTCTGAATTAATTGCTTGGCCAGCCCCATGGCCCATTTACACAATATACACTTTTACTTTCTAGCCTCAGATGGGTGACTTACACTTAAAAAAAATCCCACACACGCCGTAGCGGATTCTCTTAAAAACCACTTTCAACACACACACACTCACACACATACACATACATATGCGACTCGTGGAAGCCACACAAAAAACCTGATATGAATTGGTCTTAGATGTTGTCAGTTGTCGGTTGTCGGTTGTCTCTGGGCATCTCTGGCAGCAATTACAACGGCTACGGCCTAAAACAGTGGCCAAATGCGATAAACTAAACTCCAAAGCGGCAAACGCTGAAATGCATGTAATTTGCCCCACTGGCCGCCAGCTGGCAGGCAATACACAAATATTTATGCATGTAATGTGTGTTGCCACCGACTGGCAACTGCGCCACGGTGGCAATCAAAACTAAATGCAACACTAAGTTTAAACGATGTAAAAGCGGCTCAGACGGTGGAATGGCCAATTAAGACTGCAGGCTGATATGTGGCACTGGCGGGCAAGCAGCAAGCAACTTGTGGCACATTTAGCGGAAGCTAAAGAAAAAAATAAACCTAAAAGAAATAATGCAATTTACGTGTTTTTGTAAGCGTATTTTAATGAATATCTCAAGCAAATATATAACTAGTAAAAAAGGTTTAAATGACTTAATCGATTGCAATAATAAACTAACTTAATTAAATAAATAAAATAATATATGTAAATAATTAATTAATGTTTAATTCAATGCGTATTTTAATGAAAATCTCAAGTAAAATATATAACAAAAAAAAGAGGTTTAAATTACTTAATCGATTATAATAAAAACATAACTTAATTAAAATAATAAAATAATATATGTAAATAACCAATAAATGTTTAATTCAATACGTATTTTAATGAAAAAATCTAGCAAATGTGTAACTATTAAAAATAAGTTTAAATTACTTAATCGATTGTAATAATAATATAACTTAAATAAATAAAGAAAATAATATATGTAAATAATTAATTAATGTTTAATTCAATACGTATTTTAATGAAAATCTTAAGCAAATATATAACCAGTAAAAAGAGGTTTAAATTACTTAATGATTGCAATAATAATATACTTAAATAAATAGAGAAAATAATATATGTAAAAACTAATAAAAAAAAATCTCAATCAAATATATAACTGATAAAAAGAGGTTTAAATGACTTAATCGATTGCAATAATAATATACTTAAATAAATAGAGAAAATAATATATGTAAATAACCAATTAATATTCAATTTATTACGTATTTTTAATGAAAATCTCAATCATATAAATAAATAGTAAAAAGAGGTTTAAATTACCTAATCGATTGCAATAATAATATAACTTAATTAAATAAATAAAATAATATATGTAAATAACTAATTAATGTTTAATTCAATAAGTATTTAAAAAAAAAACTCTAGCAAATACATATCTAGTAAAAAGAGGTTTAAATGACTTAATCGATTTCAATAATAAAATAATAATAATATAACTTAAATAATACCAAGACTTTGCGAAGGAAAATAATATATGTAAATAACCAATTAATGTTCAATTCTAATATCAATTAAAATTCAATGTTTATGAAAATAATTTGTAAAAATATTTAAATCAAAGCATTATTTTATTCGTGGCAGTTGAGTATTAAACATGATTTAAAAAGTGTGTTTTGCATTTTAACTGAAAGTTTCTTAATTTATTTCAATTAATATAACTAAATATTAAACTAATGGAAAAATAGTAGTAGTTTCTGAATTCCATTTATATAATCTTTAAATCTCTTATCGAATATAAATTCAATGTTTTAGTAAGACTATCAGATAGAGTAATTAACGCAAAGAAAATAGCCAAGTTAAGTGCTTAGTTAACTGACTACCGGGTTGCTATTAAGGCAACTCAGGCAACTGAGCGCTAGATATAAAAATACAAAAAAAAAACACGACAGACTTTTGAGATACATTTTATTTTAGCTATATAGATTTAGCGATATAGATATTTTGACAGCAATTCGCAGGCCTATGGCCAAAGTTAATGTTGCTGCAAACCTGCAGCTGCAGCTGATCTCTGATCCCTGAGTGGCGATAAGCAACACGAGGCAACAACTGACAGGCATGGGCTGTGAAAAAAATTAAATAACAATTAATAGCCAAGTGAAGTCAGTGAAGGAGTTTTTGGGGCAAGACATGGCCCAGGCACCCACAACACCAACAACCGTAAAGTAAAGTCAAATAGGGAACAGATTTTGCATGGTCACTCGATAAATTTAAAAAGGCCGCTGATAACTTGGCGACGATTAGGAGACAAGCAACGCAAACATGCAACATGTTTTTTTTTTTTCTTATGGTATCAATTTTTTCACTTCTTCAAAGTTTTTGTGTTTTTTTCCCTTCTTTTTTTCTGTTTTGGCTGCGATTTATGTGTGCTGCGATAGAGCGTAAAAGTGAATGTTCGAAATGTGGTGACATGCATTTAAGATACTTTGCTTATAAATTATGTTAATTTATGGCCATATCGCGACTGCTCTGTACAAAAAAATGTTTTACATATAATCTGTGTGTGTATCTATCGCTGTTTTGTTGCTCTTGTTTAATGTTGCGTGTTAAATGTTTGTCACGTCCATTTCCATTTCCACAGCTCGTTGTTTTTTGTTTTACTTACAATTAATCAGCGCATTGCCTTCGAGCCGGGCCCTTTTGTGTTTATGGTTGCAACTTCCGTTGCATCCGTCAGATACGTTTTTTTTTTTGCTTATTGAAACCCAATTAAAACGAGTGCATAAATTGCTTTACACGAATCTTTCGCTCACTTTCAGCCTCAACGAACCATGGCCAGAACTGGGTCTTGGGGGCAGGCAGCCGTTGCTGCCTCATAATCCACGGCTTGTTGCTCGCGTTGTTTATGAGCGGTAGCAGATACGCGTCATTGAACGCGTTTCTCGTGCGGCTTATGAGCTGTTTGCTAACTGTTTGTTCGCTGTTCCCAAAACTTATTGGCGCCTTTGAGCAGACTCACAGCGCACCCACAAAGAGATCCGCATGGAAAGATGCGCAAAGTCGAACTTTAAATGCTCTAAAAATATTTAAAATATTTTATTTAGACTGTGGCATAATGTAATTAATTGTTTATATAAAAAATATTCTTTTGTTGCATAAATTTACAATTTAAATCTCTTTAAAATTGCAGTAAAATTAATAATAAATCAAAATATTAATAATACCAGCTCATTTTTAATTTAGTAAAGCATGAAAATTAATTAATATTTATTTCAATTCATTTTGCAATATTTTCTATTGTTTATTTTATTTTTTTGGTATTATTATTATTCCTTTTTTATATTTAATTCTCACATCTCGTTACTAATAAAGTCTTTGCATATTTCATTCACTCAATGAACCAAATAGCACATTAACATCAAATTTCCTCTATCTCTTTGCTCTCAAGTGTATTTAAAATGTTTGCTTATAATTTGCCATGGATGACGCCTGCAGAGACGCCATGCGAACCAATCTTGTAACTCCATCCAATCCTTGCTTTGGTTTTGCATTGAACTGTGAAATTTGTGCAATTTTCAATTTCATAAAGTTGCGCGGTGTTTCTGTTGTTTTACTTTTACGCCCGGGCCCGAATGAACTTTGAATTATGATTATCGCAAAAGCATACACAAACACACACACATGCACACACATACTGACACACACACACACATGCAGCAGGAGGCGGCAGCTTGGACGCACTGCAGCGGACATACCCGGCCACGCACTCAAGTGCAGTTAATTAAATTTTGTGCAATTTATTTTGCGCAAAACTTTACCGTGAACAACAACAACAACAAAAACAACAACAACAACAACTGTTGTTTGCGCCGTGCGTTGTTTACTTTTCACTTTGTAGTTTTACATTTTGCCGTCAGAGTTCTGCAAAATAGTTTTCCACGTGCCGTTACGCCAGAGGGGGGGTAAGGAGGCGCGGAGTTGGCCCCGCATCCATTCGATAAATTCTATGGCGTAAAATGCATTGTTTATGCAGTAAATAAAACGTTTCGCCATTTCCAGCATATTGCCATTGATTTGGCATAGTTTCCACATCTTTGTAATCATCTCCTTTTGTGCAGAGAGCGGTGGGGGGAGTGGGGTGTAATTGATTACCCGCACACTACACAACTATATTGAAAAGTCTAGACGACTACATCGATCAATCGGCGGGGAAAAGCAACATAGTTTTTCCTCAACTTGGGCTTAATAATTAAAAAATAATTTATGAGCTGCAATATGTCAAATAATAATGTAAATATTACAAACTCTTTTTTGGTGGGCGTTCCTTGGCAACTCTCTGGTGAATGATTGCAACAATTTAGGGGCACTGCCTGAGTTTTGCTGTCTGTTGATAATTAAGCAATTGCGTTTGGGCCAAATGAGTTTTCAGTGTACTGTACTGCGCAAATGGGTTGGCTAAAAAACAAACATATTTTCAAGGACCAGCGGGCCCATTAATACTTTCAGTGTTGATATTTACAAAGAGAGTTGAGCTTGATAAGTTTTGGAATATATAAGAAATAGTGCAAAAGATAATAAATGGAATAATAATATTTGGAAAGGGTTATGAGTAATCTATTGGCTAAATATATATAATATAAATAAGCAATAAATAATAATAAATAATAATAATTAATAATAATAAATAATAATAAATAATAATAATTAATAATAATTAATAATAAATAATATTAAATAATATTAAATAATAATAAATATTAATAAGTAATGATAAAATATAAATATAAATCTAAAAATATATATTGGGCCAATTACGATTTTTAAAAATAGCAAAATCATAATGGAACTGGAAATCTATGTTCAAATTGTGTGTAATAAAGGGGAAAATAGGAAAAGAAATATAAATAAATTATATTTATTTGCTTAAGGTTTTTTTTATGTAAAGTGAACTAAAAGTTCTCAAGCTAAAAGCTAAAATATTAATTTAATTTTATATATTTAGAAGAGATAGTTTAATTCATTTGTTTAAGGTTTCTCATGAAAAGTGAACTAAAAGTTGTCAAGCAAACAGCTAACATATTAATTTAATTTTTTAAAATTAAATAAATTTATATATTTATTTGTTTAAGGTTTCTCATGAAACGTTAACTAAAAGCTCTCAAACTAGTAAGCTAATATGTTAATTTTATTTTTTATAATTAAGAAAATTAGTTCTTCAATTGCTCAAGAAATCTGCACAGATTAAGCAGCAGAAACTTTACGAACAACCCAACGTTTGAAAGCACTTGGAAACTGCTATCACCAAGTGAAAGACGAAGACCTGGTCTCCAAATGAGACAAAGACACGACCAAAAGTTGGTTGGGGGTGGGGGCGGTTCTTACATAGTTGCAAGTAAAATGAAACTACGACGAGATGTAAAAGTATCTATAACTGCAGATGGGGCAGATGGGGCAGATAGGGTTGTCAAGTGGATATGCGAGCAGCAAAAGCTCACTTGGCTGCTCACCAAGTGCTTTGGGGAATGGTTGGTTTGTCTCCCGGTTTGACCTTTGTCTAGTTTCCTGCTTTTGGCTCAGCTGGCTTTGACTTATGGTGCTTAAGCGTTGACTGATTGCATCTAATTATTCACTGAATGATAATATTGTTGATATTTTTCTGTGTGCCTGGCTGGAGCAACAACCAGCTTGGTTGATGATGTTGCTGATGACGGCGTCTCAACGACCTATTCATGACCCTTTCGCTGTCTCTTGGGGGCCGCTGTCCGCTTGAGTGGAATTTCATTTGAAGCGTCATCTGCTGTTGCTCCAGCTACAGCTCCTGCTCCATCGCTATTCGACAAGTGGATGAGCCCAAAATGATAATTGCGCTTTTCATGCATTCTCTCAGACTCCCAGATTGATGGCAAATGGAAATTGAGTCTGCCGATTGTATCTTCTGCTGCTTCTCTTCCCCCCCTTCGGCACCCCTTTTGTAGCACTTATTTGATTTTGCTTTTGTTTCTGATTTAATTAATTTATGCGTTTGCCTGACAGGTGAGAAACTGTGCTGCATAACATTTTTTTGATTTGTTTTAATTTGATTTCTGAATTAAGCTCTTCGTTTTTTTCTATATCCCAAAAGCATAAAAATATGCGTATTTTTGTATAATATTTCCACATATTTCATTTTAATTGAGTGCCATTTTTTAAAAGTCAGTCATTTTGATATGGGAGTCATGTTTACGTGGAAATTGTAGCTTTGCTCGTTATGCATCCCGCTGCAGGCCACATCGCATCGCATAATTAATTAACATACATAATTATAGAGGGAGAGAGTGAGTGAGAGGGAGAGGGGGAGAGCACACTAAATTAATGTAGCTACTACCAGTGTTCAACCATATCTAACCAATTTTCAAAATTAATATAATTTTTCAGGCACCTGCAAACAGGCTTTGGGCATGGAATCCGGCGCCATAGCGGACTTTCAAATTACGGCCAGCTCAGCACATGACATGGGCAATGTGGGCCCACAACATGCCAGGTAAATCCAATTAATATAAAAACCACATATAATAATTGCATATATCATATATATAAATCACAAAAGGGTTGTAATTATTTTCATATCAGTTAATGTTAAAAAATTAAAACTCACATTTTAAAATATCAACAATTTATACAAATTTGCATATATATATAATATAAATAATAATCTTACCAGAACGAGTGATATTTATCTGTTGTCTAAAAGTATTCCGTTTAATAATTAATCAGAGTGGAAAAACTATATACATCGATGCCAAAACCATATCACTTTTTAAATCGGAGTGAGGGGAATGCAAAAGGGGGGCTTCAATTTCGACAGCCAACAAAATGACTTTGCAAAATACTTTTTTCTGGCTCGAAGGCAATATAATATTTAAGTTAGGAACCAACACAAAAATGACAGCAGCAACAAAAATGTGTTATTTATGTAAGCTCAAAATGATAAACAAGAAACATGCATTAAAATCTGCCACATAAAAACGGTTACATTGACGTGTGGCAAGCGAATTGTAGGAGGGGTAAGGAGGTGGGTGGGTGTGTGTTGGAGGAATATTTTCTGTATCCTGTGTAAATGGAAATTATTATGAATTATTTTATGGCGTGTTTAAATGCCTTTATGTCATTTCTGCCAAAAACAAGGCAAACACACAAATGACATAAATTTAAATAAGCACACAAAGACACACACACACACACTCACACACCCATGAACATACTTATGTAAATTAAGGAGAATAATGATACAACTTATGAGCGCTTTATATTATGCTGACATTTATTTGCCTGCTGTGAAGTTGGCCAAGAGCATTTACTGATTTATCTGCTTGCCACACATGACAAATTCGCGCGCGCTAAAATAAAAAAAAAAAAGAAAAAAAAACTCTCTGGGTAATTATTTAGAATGTCCAAGCGATGACCCCTCTGAGAGAGCTAGCTCTGAGATCATGAATATATAATGCATAATGTAGTTGTGCCCGCAATAAACCCCGCCACACACACACACACACACATACACACACACACACACAAGAATAAACAATTTTATGACGCACTAAAATCATTTGCACAATGTGCAAACAAAACAAACAACTTTGGATGGACAAGCAAGTAATGAAAACCCAAACAAGCCCACAAAATGTCAAATAAAATAACTTGGCCAAAGTTTTCTCCCTGCCGGAAAGAAAACAACCTATAAAATGAAACTTTTTAGCAGTGTCCATAGAAAACTATTCTTTGGGTTTCCTTCTGCTAAATGGATGGCATTTAAATTGTGGATAAGTTATTAATTTTTATAATACAAACATTTATCAATATAATGTATGTTTGATAGGGTCATCGTTATGGGACAAACATAAATTATTATTTTATGAGCACATTAAATAAAAATAATATATAATTGTATAAGATATTAATAGATAAAGCTTAGTCAACATCAAAGAAGTATTTATTCCACAACTGTGAATATTACATATAATTTTGCATCAGGAATTATCGATTAATATATATAATTAACGGAAGTTTAATATCTACAAAGAAGTATTCAATCAGGTCAAACAAACACATTTAAAATGGGAATATTTCTATTAATCCATTATAATTGGCCCATTTAAGGCTATCTTTCCCCCCCTTAAAGTATCCGTCAGATCATTATAGATGAAGCATGCATTGCTGCATGCCCCATAAAAAAAAAAAAAGTTTGTGCCCGCTGAATGCCAACACATAAAAATGGAACCAAAGGTCAGTCAATAATGGGGAGAATTCAGAGACAAACAAGGCAAAATGTAAGCAAAGCTACAAAACACACAAGCAACAAAAATGTGAAGTAACAAAAATATTGATTATAATGTCAATGTCGTCCAAAGGGGAGGAGCTTTCAGAATTGATGGTGGGTAGGGGTAGGGGTAGGGGGGGCTGTAAAAGTGGCACAGCAAGGCGCATAAAAATGAAAGAAAAGCAATAAAATTATGCAAAGTCAACAGAAAAACGACCAGCGACAGCATTGAGAAAGTGGATAAGGATGGGACTAAGGATGAAGGTGACGGTGCCCTGGTACGTGTTGACTACAAGCCGCCAGCTGTAGCCCTGAGAGAGATAGAAAGAGTGAGAGGGGGCAGGTGGGGAGCGGTAGATACAGTGGGTCTACGGTGCGCTAACAAATGTTTGGTAGTAAAAATGTCACACATGGCGTTTTGCATGTGGCGCCCACAGCGATAGGCAGAGAGAGAGAGGGGCGGAGGGGGGACAGAAACGTAGCTCCGGGAATGTGCGTGCCCAGGCCTAATGATGCCCGCAGCGGCAGAGAGGGGCAGACGAGCAGGCGGGTTAGCGGACAGTTTTACGTTAAACATGCGCCAAAGTCATATGAATTTTTATTACAAATGAAAAGGTTGCCAGGGCAGCGAGCAAGAGAGGGAGAGAAAGAGAGAGAGGGAGAGAGGGAGAGAGAGAGAGCGAGTAGGGAAGAGAGCCAAGAAAAACACTCAACGTATGATAAATGAAAAGCGCGCTGCTTATTGAAGGGTTAAAGCAACAATGTCTAGTGCCTTTTAGAGCCAAGTTTCCAAGATTTACGGCCTGCATTTGGCCCACTTAGCCGCAAGGATACACACACACACACACACACAGCAAAGGCAACGCTTATTATTAGCGTAGCCTAGTTTTCAACACCCAAATAAAAAAAACAAAAAAACAAACACACTGCAAATGATGCCATTGAAGCATTCTTTATGAGCCTTACGTGACCAGAAACTCTTTGCCTATTTTAAGTTGTGTAGCATTCTCAGGTGATTTCAGCTAATAAACTTTAGCTGCATAGTTTTTCACTTTGCGCGGCCCCTCTTCCCTCCATCCACCCTGCAAAAAAAAGGCATTGAAGAAAATTGACTTTATTTGCCTGGCGCAAAATTCATTGTGTGGGAGGGGGGTGCTGGGAAAATGACAATGTGAGCGCCGCGTGTCAGCAAACATGAAAAGTCCATATTCATGCGTGAATTTTGATGGATGTCGCCTAATGAAAATATGCGACGCACTCGCTCCCTCCCATCTCCCTACCTTCCTACCCCGCCCACATATGTATCCTTTTTACTCTCTTTTTCACGGTCGGCAGAGCTTTGCGTCGTATGTGTTTGGCATAAATTGTTGACAGTTGAGTTATTTTTGACAGTCAGCCGTGGAACTGTTACTCTACCTCCCTACCTACCTCCCTCCCTCCCTCCATCACTCACTCTCTCTCTCCCTCTATCGCGCTGTATCCCTATTCTCTCTTTCTTTATACGCTTGACTCACGTTTGGGTTGCCTTTATGTAGGCTGCTCATAAATTTATTTCGTTGCTTTTGATGTTCCTTTTGGCTGCGGTGGCAGTTTGCCTTGATAATTGAAGCAATTTAAGAAATGTTCTGGTAAAGCACAAATACGCTTAGAGTCGCTGAAATATTGCTGGAAGAGGTTGGCATGTTGTGCAAACTGTGTCAAAAATTATGAATTGTGTTGCCTAACAAAAGTTATCGTGAGAATTGCAAACTAACAACAAAGCCTTTGGAAGTGGGTTAAAATCTACATATTAGATACATCAAAATTGTACTTTAGAAAACTTTAAATGCATTTTATGCATTTTAAATGTTAGAGTATAAATAAAAAGTTTTTTTTTAGCGCTTAGCTAAGTTTCTGAATGCGGAAAATGTGAAATCGATGGTTTATTTGCCTTGCTATTTAAAGTTTTTTGGTGTCTCTGCAGTCATTTCCAGGATTAGCTGATATGGGGCTCATGCCGATTTATGCTTGATATTTCCATAACTCCCATAAATATGAGAGAAACTATTAATTTTATATTTAAAAACATGCAACTAAAATTAGACTAACATGTTTCCAATACATTAGTCGAGACGCGAACCTGACTACTAATTTAGCAGGAAGTGTAAATATCGCATACGAGAAAACAACCCAAATAGCAATGAGTAAATATTTGCAAATAACACAATTTATTCCTTCTGGTAGCTTAGCTAGATTTCATGCATTTGCTTTGTGTATTATTGTTCCTTCAACTCAAAACTAGAAAAATGACTTCGTCTGTCTTTTCGGCTGATTATAACCAGGCAGCATTCAAGCGGCACTGATTAATAAAGTTAAATGACTTATAAGTCCATTAAGCAAACTTCTTCATTCTTGCGTAAAGTAAAAATGCCAAAGAAATTAGCGAACCAAGGCAAAATAAGCAAAAGAAAACCAAAAACAAAAACATAGAGAAAAAAAAAACAACACACAAAACAAGAACCGAAAAACTTTTGCACGTCTGCAGCTGATGGAAAGAAATACTTACACATAACATAACAAACGAGTAACGGGGAATGGGGAATGGGAAACAATTGCAAACATTTTCCAATACACAGGCAAAGAGCAGCTGAACCAGCGAGCTGGCAAAAGCGAACAAGAAATAAGAAAAGAAAATAGAAGAAAGAGAAAAAAGAAAAGCATAAAGTGAACTACGTAAAATCTTATGGCAGCTTAGCATGCAATAAGCAGAAATCAATTGACCCATTTGGTTTATGTACTGGAAACAAAGGGGAGGAGGGGGTCGAGCGACCCCAACCAACCAACAAATGTCATCACATGGCGAATGCAAACGGCGAGTGCCTGATTCGTATTGTTTTCACATTATATTGACAGCATCGAATCAAAATCAACGCCGTTTCAATTGTAACTGGCAATCCTCGCTGGCAAGCGCTGGCAATCCTCGCTGGCAATGTCTGGCAATGGGAAACGAAAGCTGCACTTTATATGCCCCAACGCACAAAGCCACAAAGAACAACTTTTGTGCACGGAAACTTACAGCGTTTTGCAATCAATGAAACTTCGCATTGTGGTTAAGCAGTGGCAAGGGTCGAGACACTCACGTTATGGGGGTAAAATCAAAGTCAATCTGAATGCGACCAAATGTCAATGTCGACTCCAGATAATGCCTGAATTGGTCTTCATCTCCTCTTCTCTTTCTCACATTCTCTGTTTATCTCTCTCAATCAAGCGTAGCAATTACAGCGCAGAACACGCTGCGTATGAGCAACGCTAACTGGCAATTATTTTTGTCTGTTAGCCAGTCGAGTTAATAAGGTGCAAAATTATTGTTCGAGTTCGTCTATTAAATAAATAAAAGTAAAATAAAATACAAAAAGAGTGCTTTTTGGTCAGAAACTAAGAACATAAAATTATTGCATTATTTTTATAGAGTTGTTAATGCTTTACAATTACCACACTCAATTTTAATTGGACAGCCGTGTGATTCGCAGAGAGATTTATTACCAATAGCAGAACATGGTCTATTTATGCTGAAACTAGAATTCCGGATTTAATGTTATGCTTATTATTTGCTATACAATGAAAATATTTCTCATTTACTTCATAATTGTGGCTCTGACAGCGCAAAACAACTGATTTACCTTCCCTCCCCCGCCAGTTACTGTTCCTGTCAGTCATTTTGTAAATTGTGAATAAAACAGTTTTGGGGGAAAACTACTGTTGCAAGCTCTCCGTAATATTCCAGTTGTTCTGAGGTTCAGCTTGTTGTTAATTACGAATATCTTTATGAACAAACACATAGATATTCCGTATTATACATATTTGTTAAGCCAAAAGCAGACGCCATTGTTAGTTGGGGGCATGTTCTTGTGCTACATGCAATCTGTATATGTTTGCCACAAATTGGAAATAGGTTTGAGTTCGCATTACGTAGGGCATTTCGGGGGAGGGCAAGCAGTTGCAACCAGCTTCCCCAACGCTCCGCTTCATCCCTTAATTGCCGCTCTAAACACTGCATTTGCTTGTGCTAAAGTCAGCCTGGCAGCCATGCCACATAATGTTACAACAACCACAACATTGATAACATAAGTGTTGGGGTGGAGCAGGGTTCCCCGACTGGCAGATACCTTCAACATAGCTCTGAGCTCCTGTTTATTCCTGTATTTGGTATTTGTGTGGGTTTTATAGGAACTTCTTCAACACATTTCTCTGGCTCGTAAAAATTATAAACTATTTAAATATTTAAATAATATTTACCAATTATCCAATCTCGAAGAGAAATTCATTTTTAGCTCACCAAAGTATTTTTGTGCACTTTATTTTATTTTGCTTTAATTTATTTATAAATTTGGTAATTTTAAAAGTTCATTAAAAATGAAAATATTTAATTCAAATCTACCCATTTTCTGGGCTAGCAGAGTATAGCCAAAAACTGACATCCTGTGCTTTTTTGGCTCCAATTCAGCTCCATTGTTGCTCACACTTTTTGGGTTTTTGTCTGCGGCTGTCGCTCACTTAATCGTTGCCCGTCTGTCCAATTGTCTAACTGTCGCTCTGTCCGTCTGTCTGGCTGCCTGTCTCTGGCATTGATTTTCTACTTTAGGCACGTCACGCGGCACGGAATACGGGCACGGTTACGGGCTCTGATTACGGCAGCCAGCTGCCAGTTTTTGGCCACTGGAGCAATTGTTGTTAACGCGTTTTCCATTTTATTGCATTAATGTTTGATTTGGTTTTGCCCAACCCAACAAAAAAAAACACCGCGCTTAATGTTGGCCCGATTGAATTGATTGCTGTGTGTGTGTGTGCGTGTGTGTGTGTTAACGTGTCTTATTCTGTGGGCGTTTCGATATCTTTGCTAGTTTCTTGGCACTCTGAAATTCGATTTCATTGCCAGTTTCGTCTCTGGCTTTGTTACGCTTCGGCTGTCAGCAGTCGGTGGTATCACCACCCCCTCTTTAGCCCCCCCTCTGTCACTCTCTCTCTTAACGTCCTTCACATGCTGCGTAATGTGTTAATGTGCTTTTTATGTTACAAATGAGTCAATTTTTATGATTTAATGTTACCCAATTCCAATTTTTGATAACGGTTTGGCATTTTTCTTACATTGATTACCCCAAATGTGGTGCCCCTAACGAAAAGCATAAATTTGCTTGCTTATTGAATTATTTATAACATTTTATTGAATTTCTTCATTGCCACACATTATTTCTCGCAACTTTTGGCATTGATTTGGGTTATAGCCCTCAACAAATTTATAGGCCTATTGCAACTGAAAACCGTTTTCCCATGTTTTGCCCCACTTAATTGAAGTAAAATTTGCTGCTCGCTTTGAGCCACTAAAGTTAAGGACATTGGTTGTGAGAATTCTTTGGCATGACAAGGGGACAACATGTTTTATTAATTTCATTTATTAAAAACACACACACACACACACACCGTGGGTAATCTTCATTAGATTCTGTCAAGCTGCCTCGTCGTGCTGCTGCTGCTGCTGCTGCTACTTGGAATGCCAACGCTCAAACACTTTGGCCAACAAATACTTGCAACTTGGGCGTGTACCAGAAAATTCCAAGAAAATAACAACGTCAACCTAAGTGCTTCCAAAAGGTGTGAGCTAAGCAGCTGTTATGGCCAGGTAGTAAAGCAGTTGTGGCTAAGACAACACTTTAAGCAAATATATACAAAATCTATGAAAGTTTTTTTGTTTTAAGCTGCTATTTTTTAAATGAAATCAAGTTATTTGTAATATTTAATATAATAATCAACATTTTATTAAAGTTATAATATTTAATAAACAAATTGGGCGTGTACAATGAAAATTCAAAGAAAATAAGTGCTTCCAAAAAGTGTGAGCTGAGCAGCTGTTATGGCCATGTAGAAGGTAGCAGCTGTAAAGCAATTGTGGCTAAGACAACACTTTAAGCAAAAATATACAAAATCTATAAAAGTTTTTTGTTTTAAGCTGATTTATGCTAAAGTCGTCTAACTATATTTCTATTAAATTAAATCAAGTTATTTGTAATATATAATAAGTATATTCTTAGCTGATTGATATTTAATTAAAGTTATATATGTTATTTATTTATTATTTATTATTTATTTGGGGTTTTGTGCACTGCGACCTAATTGGTCTATATATATTTGTATTTATATATATTATATTTGTTAAATAATTGTAAATGGTTTTTTTTTAACTATAACAAAAAAATCACAGCTATTCTCGTATTTAAATTGTAATTAAAAAAAAATACTACAGCTATTCTCATATTTAAATTGTAATTTTAAAAAAAAAGCACAGCTTTTCTCTTAGTTAAATTGTAATTATTTTAAAATTAATCGACAGATACAAATATATAAAATCGGAAGTGGAGTATAATTTGAGAACTAGTATTTTTTTTTTAATAGATTCATATGTCATAAAAATCGGAATATAACAAATTTAGGTTTCTGCAAAGTTCAACTTCGTTGACTGCCTTTCTCCTGCTGATCAAAGTTTCCACATAGATAGTAATACAAGGGAACAGGGAACAGGGAAGCAGCAGTGCCCTAGAGCCAAGCCTTAGCCTCCAAACGTCAACACAATTAAGATGCTTTCAGGCAGCAAATTGTGTGGCACGCATGCGTAACCAGCAGCAGCAACTGCAACTGCAACAGCAACAGCAACAACAGCAACAGCAACAGCAGCTTGTCTGGGAGCCAGTTAAATTTAAATATACCGAGTAAATACCGTGGAACTGTTTGCAGCGGTAATTGAAAGACAAACAGCAGACAGTGCCGACAAGTGACCAGAAGATAGTCTGCTAGACTATTAGAAGATACGAAGACTGCGCATGTGCAACTTACAACAATGCAACCGAGACGACGAGACGACGACCCGGGACAACTCAATCGAGGAGCTCTGAGACTGTGCCGCAAGCTATTTGCCTACGCATAGCTGTGGCACATTGTGAGTTGCCTGTTTGCTCAAAACGTTTTCACTTCGACAACTGCAACAGCAACTGCAACTGCCACTTTGAAAAGAGGGGGAAAAAAAAAAGCTGATAAAAACAGTTACAGCTTCTTGTCTATTTGTATTTGATCAAGAGTGACGCTTGTTGGGTTTGGGCTTGGGATTGGGATTGGGCTTGGCTACATCTAACTACATATTTGGTCAGCTGTTGTGGTACCATGGTAAGCGTAAAGTGAGATTAGTAAAAGCCATACGAAATAAAAAATAGTTGATAAAATGTGTAGAAATTCATAAATTGAGTTATTGTGAAAGATGTGAAAATATAATAAGTATATTAAACTTACTTTGACAGTTGGCCAAAATGCTGCCATCACTTTGACTGTCACCTTTTGCTGAATAAATGACAAACCATTAAGACAAAAGTCAGGCGCGACCTCAAAGGAGGTTGGGAGAAACGGAATTGCTCATGGCACGTACCATAAAAGATGACTTTGTCACAGTTATTGCGCCCTGGCAATAATAACACGAGAAAGCTGCAAAAAAAAAACAGCCAACAACAACAAATATGACGGCAAAAGAAAAAGTGCAGGCAAAGGAAAAACATAAGCCAGACATGCAATGGGCGAATAAGAAAAACAGCTGCCAAAAGAAAAGTAAATGGAAAATGGAAAATGACATGCCGAGGACTTGGTGGGTGGGGGGGGGGGGGGGGGTGTTCGTTTTGCCAACAGGCCGCAAAAATATATAAAAAGCATACAATCCAAAATGCCGGCAACACTTTACAGAAGCCAACCAGACAAGAAGACAGCATTAGAAAGAGGGTGGTTGAAAGGAGGGGGGGGAGGGGGTTAAAAAGAAAACTGCAAAAGAGTTTTGCATTTTGTGTGCCATTGTGTCAAGTGGAAATTGCACGGAGACAACGATGGCAAAAACCTAGAAAAAACTGGCAAACACGCCGGAGCGATGACAACAGAAAAGATGACAATAAAAATGTTGGCTAAGGCTTAAGCAACAATAACAACAGCAACAGTAGTGGCAGCAACAGCAGTGGCAGCAACGTCAACGGTTTAAAGTTCACTGGAAAAATATGAAAAGCAAAATGGCGACAGCAGCTTCAGAGACGTGCAATCTGGCGGCCATTAGCGTTTTGTGGCACAGCCCAAGAAATCGATAAAACACGCACACACATGTCTCACTAGTTGTTGTTGTTGTTGTCGTTCCTGTTGTCCGTTCACTTCGTATGCAATTTGCCCTGCACAAGGGTTAACGCCAGCCTCAGTCTCAGAGTTAGCCATTTTTTTTTTGCCTTTGCTGTAATCATAAAAGCATAACACAAAAGCCATTATGCAATATGCCCAGCACAGGCAAAGGCCACAGGATATGACTAAAGCAGGCTCTAATGTGGGTTAGACGTGAGCGAAAACAGACACCGCAGCAAAAGGCAGTTAGCCAGAAAGGAAACGTGTTGGCTTTAACATATGCACTTTTTAAAGTCAAGCTCAGTGAACCGTGTAAAAGGATTGCAGTTTAAGTTGAGTTTGGCGCAGTAAAATACTAAAGTATGTATATACTAAAGTATGTATATATATATATATATATATATATATATATATATATGTAAATGTACATTAAAATATTTATTAGAGCCAACTACAAATTCTTGAATTTAACTTTATTAAAATTTTGAAGACAGTCTTTGCAATTATTATCTGTTTTTTAACTTAGCTTTCGTGTTTTCATTTTCATCACATGAATATACTTAGAATATTATAAATAAGTATGTTTATATATATAAATATATATATGGATGTATGTACATATAAAGAGTCAATCACAAATTTTTGAATTTAACTTTATTAAAATTTTGAAGACAGTCTTTGCAATTATTATC
Source organism: Drosophila dives (assembly GCA_035042365.1). Lineage (NCBI taxonomy): Eukaryota > Metazoa > Arthropoda > Insecta > Diptera > Drosophilidae > Drosophila > Drosophila dives. The sequence goes on along the minus strand of JAWNLJ010000415.1, from coordinate 1,752,019 downwards.
TGTTTTTAACTTAGCTTTCGTGTTTCCATTTTCCATACATGAATATACTTAGAATAATATATATAAATATGTGTAAATATATAAATATTTATATGTATGTTTATACATACAAATATTTTGAATAGCCCATCACAAATTCTTAAACATAACTTTATTAAATTGTAGAAGACAGTCTTTGCAATTCTTATCTGTTTTTTAACTTAGCTTTCGAGTTAAGTTTTTTTTCCATTTCCCACAAATTAATTTACTTAAAACTATATAAATAAAAATATAATATTGTATGTATTTCCATATAATCATAGTCTGCTTTCATTTTGTCATTTTTTCCTTAGTCACACGCATTATTTTAAAATACAAATTCGATGGTATTTTATAATATTTACGAGGGTGGCTTGAAAAGTTTCCGACCTAATAAAGATACAATACATTTTTGTAATGTTTTATTTTTTATATTTCAACATAGTCTCCTTGTAATTCTACACACTTCTCCCAGCGGTGCTCCCGTCTCCGTAACCCTTCCAAATAGTACTCGGCGTTTTCCTATACAAAATAACTTTTATTTGACGAAAATCTCTGTCCTCCGAGCGCAATTTTCAGATGAGGTAACAGATCTGGTGAGTAAGGCGGATGGTCTAGCAGTTCAAGCCGTAATTCGTGGATTTTGGCCATGGCAACCGCTGAGGTGTGAGACGGTGCGTTGTCTTGATGAAACAGGATTTTCTTTTTCTGCAAATGTGGTCGTTTTTCCGCTAGTTCTGCCTTCAGCTTGTCACGTAATGATGCGTAGCATGCTCTCGTAGTAGTTTTACCTTTTTGAAGATAATCAATTTAAATAACTCATAAATTCATCAAATTAAAAGCGACATAAATAAATTCAAACACATACTAAAAAAAATACTTATCCAAATTTACAAAAAATACTTAAAATTCTCACTAAAGTATTTATTTTTCAGCATTTAAAACTTTTGATGATTTGAAAGTCAAAGTTAGACAAAAAATAGATATATTTCCCATCCACAAGTATTTCCAAATGCTTAACACTTTTAAGTAATTTCTACTCTTTCCCCAACTGACATTCACTTAAGCCTCAATGTCAATCTAACTAGGTGCCATAATTATTTGCAGACACTGTGCTTAAATACGTTGCAATGGACAATTAAAGACATCTGACGACCATTTTGAGGCTAAAAATTAATTTGTTAAAGGATTGCTTGGCAGTTTTGGCTTACGGCTTGCCACCACAGCAAGCTTAGCAAAATATTTTGGTAAAAGTGCCAAAAAAAAAAAAATATAAGAATTAATTTAATTAAAAACTCGGCGAACTGAGGCTGCTGCTGCTGTTGTCGCTGTCAGCCGCTAGGAGGCGCTGCTTGGTCCTGAGCGATAGGAACAAAGGAAGCAGAAATTGTTTTTGCTATCGTGAGACGGTTGAGGGGGGGGGGGGGGATGTGAGGAGTTTCCTTTACAAAACGGCGACGTCGACGTCGACGTCGACGTCTTTATGACAATCGTAAAAAATAATTTTTAGTAGCTTACAAGCCGTTGGCAGGAGACAGCAGAGCCTTGGTTGCCTTGGCATTTTAATTGCATCAAGTGCCATTAAAAACGTTGAAAGAAAAATTGGAAATTAAATGAAAAATAAATATGTATGTTTGGGAGGGGGGGGGGAGAGAGAGAGAGGAAATGCGAGTCAGATAGAGATAAGCTGAAGAGTGGGGGCAACCCTTGAGCATTGCGAACACACACACACACACACACACACACACACACCCACACACACATACACACACACCCATACACACACACAGAAGAGAATTGAAAAGGTAAATATTTGGCCGTCACCTGTGTTTTTCTTACACTTCTCACAATTTGCACACATGCAATAAGATTGTGACGGAATGCTAAGATAGCGGAGGGGGTTAGCACAATGGAGGGGGCAACGCTTCTCTTGTGCTACTTATTAGACAATCCCCCAGCAAGTTGGGGGGGAGACTCTAACATATGTGGCTGCATATATATATATATATACTCGAAATGGTAAGCCGCTTAAGTTTTGTCTCGGACCCCCCCACAAGGCAAAAGTTAAGTTGGCCCAGCCAAACGAGCTTCATTCAGTGCAAATCAGCTTAACTTTTTGCTCCATAAACTGTAGCATATTTTCAAGCCTTTCTTATGCGTATGTGTGTGTGTGTGGGTATCCTTAAAGACTCCCCTCAAATGCCACTCCAGCACCAAAAAACAGAAATCTAGACAACCTCATTAAAAATAGGAAAACAGCCCAGCAAGCAAACTGGAAAACGAAACTTAATAAAGACTCTGCTTCATATTCAAAAAAGGATACCCAAATTCAAAGGCTAAAAATGAAAAAAAAATAAACACACACACAAATGCTGAAATATACAACACATATCAGCCTAGGGGCAAAATTCTTGGCCAAAATAAAAAAAAAGGGTTACTTGAGTCTGTTTAAGGCCTGCATTGTGCTTAGCACAACAAGCCAATTGGGCACCTAAACTACAGAATATTTCCTGTATGGCTATAAAAATATATGCAAATTCGATTTTTGCATAGAGCAAAGCGCACAATAAATATGCCCAAAAAAGGACTCCAAGTGTATTATATAAAAGTATTTAAATAAATAATGGACCCAAATATCTTGAGTGCATTGTGATGAAGTCAATGAACAAATTAGCAAAACTGTGCTCCTAAAATGGCATTAAAACATTTGGCAAACTTTAAGAAAATTTACGAAAATGTTTGATTTGAAAATCTGTTAAATTTGTGGGGCAACTGGTGTTGCCAATTTCAACCACCGCAGATCCAATGCACCACAATAACATGGGAACCATATGACGCCGCCATCGGGCCACATGTCCATGCATATATTTTCATAATTATCTAAATAAATGTGTGTGTAAGACCACAACACACAACACAACACACAAGTGAAAGCGGCATGAATTTATATTAAAAACAGAGCACAACTTTACCAGAAACCGGGACCCAGTAGCACATAAATGTATCTGTGAGATACTTTTGCCTGTGTGTGTGTGTGTGTTTGTATCTGTTGGTTGACTCTAATTTCAGCCCTGTTTTGCAACCATTTCGTGCTGGCGAACATAAAGTAACCCAAGACCTAGTTAGACTTTGTGTGTGTGTGTGTGTGTGTGTTCAAATGCAACATTATGGCCACTTAGTTGTGTTGGTTTCGTGGTTTCGGGTGTGTCTGTGTGTGTGTGTGTGTGTGTGGCTGCAGTTATGCGATAGCTGCAGCCTTTTATGGCATATTTTAGTAGCTTTACCTAAATAAAAGCGACGCTAGGTGCCATTTCCTGCTGCTGACCATAACGCGCCAAACTATGCAGCGGAAAGTATGCACGCACACACACACACACACACACACACACACACACACACACACAAAGACACACCCTACTTACTGCCGCAAGGAATGCAACAATTTGCTGGAATATGAAACCTCAGCTCCAAGCAGGAGCACCTCCAAGGCACAGAGTGAAAATATTTTGTATGGCAACATCAACATTTTTTTCGCACGGCACAAATTTTTTCGGACTCGTTTGCATTGCATACTTTTATGGAAAATATGGTAAAATAAGTGTGCAAGTTTTTCGGTTATTGTATAGCCATATAGCCGTATAGCCGTAGCAGTCAGTGGAAGTATCACAAGTATCTGGCTCGTTAGTCGCAAATGAGAAGGCGTCGTCAAGAACGAAACGAAGCTAATGAAAGCCTTTAGCTGAATGCAAAAATGCAAAATGATGCTGTACTCAAAAAAAAACCCGAGACTCTAGCATACTTATCCAGGCTGCATAACAAGCACAACTTTTAGGGGAGAGAAAAGGAGAGGAGTGGAGGGGCAAGGAGCGGCTGCTGCATTATTTAAGTGGAGCGGAGCACGCCTTTTAGGATCTTCAGTCAGCAGTTGGGGTGTTTGGTTCCGGGTTTTCCTTTTTGCCTATGCCCATTATTCGCCCAATTTGAATGCGCATTGAGAAAACATTTGCAGGCAGTTCCTGTCATGCAAATGATGTTAAAGTGCTATCCCAGGTGACCCATATGTTAACGGTAATAAACAGCTCCAGACGTGAGAGGCTGATCCCAATGACTACGCATTGGTTTGTCTACTTTCTCTACGAATTTGAAATACTCTACAAATTTGTACTGAATGCATGTAGTAAGAGCAGATTTGAAATCAGCTATTTTAAATATAAAAAAAAAATAAAATATATTGCTAATTATTTTTTATTTATGTGCTTAGTTAAAGATTTAAAAAAAAATATTCATTTTAATATATTTTATATAAATCATATTTTTTTTTATTTTATTTTACTAATTTTTATAATACATATTTCGAACCAAACCTGAAGTGAATTTTCTTATTTGCCTATTATTATCTCATTTAAATTGATTGTCCGCAATTAACCCAATTTCACGAATAATATCCAAAATGTTAGGCATACCTTCTGACAATTTCCACATATTCTTGGGAATGTTTGGTGGCAAGCATTAAATAAAAGTCAACATTAAATGTCAAGCCGCAGAGTAGAGACCACATCTCATTGGATTTATGACAACGGAATTGATATTAATGTAGAAACTCGCAGAACACTTGCAAATAGGCCAACCCTTGAATCCGGGGTAGGATATGGCAATATGGAAGCTTGGCAGACAGTCAACTCGGTGGCTGCCACTGACTGTTTTGCATATGAGTTTCGTTCCCCTTGGCCCACAGTCGCGCTGTCCCGGCGTGTTGTAAACCGCGATTAACGTAAATAGCGGAAAAAATGGCGCACAGCAGCAGCGAAAAAATCTGTTAAATTTGTGGGGCAACTGGTGTTGCCAATTTCAACCACCGCAGATCCAATGCACCACAATAACATGGGAACCATATGACGCCGCCATCGGGCCACATGTCCATGCATATATTTTCATAATTATCTAAATAAATGTGTGTGTAAGACCACAACACACAACACAACACACAAGTGAAAGCGGCATGAATTTATATTAAAAACAGAGCACAACTTTACCAGAAACCGGGACCCAGTAGCACATAAATGTATCTGTGAGATACTTTTGCCTGTGTGTGTGTGTGTGTTTGTATCTGTTGGTTGACTCTAATTTCAGCCCTGTTTTGCAACCATTTCGTGCTGGCGAACATAAAGTAACCCAAGACCTAGTTAGACTTTGTGTGTGTGTGTGTGTGTGTGTTCAAATGCAACATTATGGCCACTTAGTTGTGTTGGTTTCGTGGTTTCGGGTGTGTCTGTGTGTGTGTGTGTGTGTGTGGCTGCAGTTATGCGATAGCTGCAGCCTTTTATGGCATATTTTAGTAGCTTTACCTAAATAAAAGCGACGCTAGGTGCCATTTCCTGCTGCTGACCATAACGCGCCAAACTATGCAGCGGAAAGTATGCACGCACACACACACACACACACACACACACACACACACACACACAAAGACACACCCTACTTACTGCCGCAAGGAATGCAACAATTTGCTGGAATATGAAACCTCAGCTCCAAGCAGGAGCACCTCCAAGGCACAGAGTGAAAATATTTTGTATGGCAACATCAACATTTTTTTCGCACGGCACAAATTTTTTCGGACTCGTTTGCATTGCATACTTTTATGGAAAATATGGTAAAATAAGTGTGCAAGTTTTTCGGTTATTGTATAGCCATATAGCCGTATAGCCGTAGCAGTCAGTGGAAGTATCACAAGTATCTGGCTCGTTAGTCGCAAATGAGAAGGCGTCGTCAAGAACGAAACGAAGCTAATGAAAGCCTTTAGCTGAATGCAAAAATGCAAAATGATGCTGTACTCAAAAAAAAACCCGAGACTCTAGCATACTTATCCAGGCTGCATAACAAGCACAACTTTTAGGGGAGAGAAAAGGAGAGGAGTGGAGGGGCAAGGAGCGGCTGCTGCATTATTTAAGTGGAGCGGAGCACGCCTTTTAGGATCTTCAGTCAGCAGTTGGGGTGTTTGGTTCCGGGTTTTCCTTTTTGCCTATGCCCATTATTCGCCCAATTTGAATGCGCATTGAGAAAACATTTGCAGGCAGTTCCTGTCATGCAAATGATGTTAAAGTGCTATCCCAGGTGACCCATATGTTAACGGTAATAAACAGCTCCAGACGTGAGAGGCTGATCCCAATGACTACGCATTGGTTTGTCTACTTTCTCTACGAATTTGAAATACTCTACAAATTTGTACTGAATGCATGTAGTAAGAGCAGATTTGAAATCAGCTATTTTAAATATAAAAAAAAAATAAAATATATTGCTAATTATTTTTTATTTATGTGCTTAGTTAAAGATTTAAAAAAAAATATTCATTTTAATATATTTTATATAAATCATATTTTTTTTTATTTTATTTTACTAATTTTTATAATACATATTTCGAACCAAACCTGAAGTGAATTTTCTTATTTGCCTATTATTATCTCATTTAAATTGATTGTCCGCAATTAACCCAATTTCACGAATAATATCCAAAATGTTAGGCATACCTTCTGACAATTTCCACATATTCTTGGGAATGTTTGGTGGCAAGCATTAAATAAAAGTCAACATTAAATGTCAAGCCGCAGAGTAGAGACCACATCTCATTGGATTTATGACAACGGAATTGATATTAATGTAGAAACTCGCAGAACACTTGCAAATAGGCCAACCCTTGAATCCGGGGTAGGATATGGCAATATGGAAGCTTGGCAGACAGTCAACTCGGTGGCTGCCACTGACTGTTTTGCATATGAGTTTCGTTCCCCTTGGCCCACAGTCGCGCTGTCCCGGCGTGTTGTAAACCGCGATTAACGTAAATAGCGGAAAAAATGGCGCACAGCAGCAGCGAAAAAAAAAAAAAAACAACAAAAAACACATGGAGCAGATAGGCAGGCACAACACACACACACACATCCGGTTGGGGGGGCAGAGAATGGAAGAAAAAAAAACTGAATGCGCCACAGAGGCAACAGCATCGGCAAAAGCCACAACATAATGTAGGTCATGGCGGGGATATATTTGAGTTTACTCCAGTGGAGGAGATACCCTGTCCGTAAATCCCTCCAGCAGCCGACGCCATGCGTCAGGATAAGGAGTTCATATGTTTCTGTATGGCACCAGCCATGCGGAAAATTTGCAGCAATTTTCTAGAGAACGAGGCAACTGCTGATTTTGATGTTGATGTTGCTATTCCAGCGACTGCTCCTGCTGCAGTTAATTAGCAGTTGATGTTTTTTTTATTAGATTGTGGATTAGTTGAGCAACTGACAATATTTCTCATGTTACGAGAAAGCAAAGAAATAATGTAAAAAATATGATTTTACTTCAATTTTTATAACATGAGATTACAAATTACTAAAAGTCACATTTAGCTTATTACAGGGCGGATAATCAATTAAGTAGATTGATTTATACTGAATTATAAATGCATATGCTAAAAAAAAAAAATGGAAATTGTAATTGTGTGAAAACAAATACTTAAATATGTTAAATAAAATAAATAACAGATTTTCTTTACTTAAAAAATATTATATGCTAGCGAGCAAATAATGTTTACTCGACAATGGGTCGATTTATCAACTGTGTTTTGAAATAATAAATAAATAGAAAAAAACAATTTCCTAATACTCGAGTTTTTAAATAAATAAAAACTATAATTCAATATAATCCAAAGTAATTTGAGCATCAAATTAAAGCTTACAATTAAATCTAAATAATAAAAAAAAAAAATAAAAACAATTCTTAAAGATGTTATCTAACTCAATGCGATATGCAAATGTTATGTTTTTTGCAATAACAACTAAAAACATTTTCGCAACAACTTAAACTGGGGCAGCAACAAAGCAGCACATGCAAGCCACATGTTGCATAAACAAATTTCCATGAAACAACATCATAAACATTTTTCCCCTCCCCAAGGATAACTCTCTATTTATGACTATATTATATACTCTATAGAAAAGTGGACAAATTTTTTAAATGGCTTTGGCCTGAGTCAATAACTTGCATGATTTACTGCACTTTTGGACTCCCCTCGCCGAGTAAGCTATTCTAATAAAAACCAACTACAAACTAGATAAAATATGAATATGAACATATAACGCATGCCACACACACACACACATACAATGACTTACAGCGCACACACTTTCCCTGTGTGTGTGTGTGTGTTGAAAGAAATTGTCGCAATGCAGTTGCAGCTTTTCAGTTTGGCGAAAAAGTTGGTGTTTGAGTTTCGAGTGGAGTTGAGTTGAGTTGAGATATCCATTTTTGCCAAGGATGCAAGTTTTATGCAGCAGCGCAGCATGTGACTAACGTTTTTATTTTCCAGCTGTTTTACGCCAGTTTGAAAATTAAAAGTGAAAACTGCCAAACTGCCGCAGCTGCTGTGGATATAATTCACAAATTAAGCGCGAATGTTGCCGCAAAATAATAAAAAAAAAAAAAGTTGAAAAGTCATTCAATGCTCAAATTATGATCAAGTATGTATATTGGCGCCTTGACACACACCAAAAAATTTTATTGATTAAATATTGGCACGTTATTGAAATTAATTGTTAAAAGGCAGTGAAAAATTGATTAAATACTGGAACAGCACATTTAATAAAGCTTTTTAGCGAGTCATTTAACATTTGCTTTTATTATGTGGTGTTAACTAAGACTAAGTAAATTCTTAGAAAATTCATTTTTTTTTTTACTGAATTTTTAAACTGAATTAAATATTATTCTGAACTATGGACGCCTTAAAATATGAATATCAGTTTGGTCCCATTTCTTATTCATATTGCTTAAAATGCTTAAAATTTAACGAATGAATTTAAACCATGCAACTCAATTTTAAACGAGACTTGATATACTTTATTATCTGTGGAAATGTACAACTTTCGACTCACATAATTATTATACGTTTGTCATATATATATGATAGTTAAATAAATAATTATGTAATCTGTCTTTGAAGTGTGCTGAACCAAAGAGCTTTGATAACACAGTTGTCAATCATTGTGCTTCCCATTGAAAGTTAATACTTTTTACGCACAGTTAACGACAATTAATTACGAGCAGAAAATGCATTTGATATGCAGCTCAATTTGGCCAACAAAAAAAGTGAGTCAACTTTTAATTTAATTAAATAATTAACGCTGTGACTGTAAAAAACATGACATTGATTCATGTGTAAATGCGAATTGGCGCTTGGGAAAAAAATGCAAAAAAGGATCAACTGACAAATGACAACAAACATAAATTGGGCGTTTTACGCCAAGTGGGCGTGGTTCAGCGTTGAGTCAATCAATGCAAATTCAAATTAATTATTATTCAAAAAAATTTTAATATCAACGAAAAAAAGCTTAACTCTGAAAACAATACTTGTTTAAAGTACAATTAACATCTAACAGCTGCAATGAACAATGAACAAATATTTAAAAATATAGCTCACAAAATAAATAAATATTTATATTATATTTTCAACTGCAATTAAATAAGTTTAAAATACACTTTCTGAAAAAATACTTATATTGTAGTTAAAGTGGCAAAAAAATATAGCTTTTTGCTTAATTTAATTATATTTTCTATAAAAAAATATTTGTAATTCAATTAAAATTTCCATTGAGCAAAAATGGAAATTTTAATTATATTAAGTTATTAATATTATTAATAATATTTTATATACTAAAATTTATATTCGGAAATTGCATTTTCTCTTGCAGACTTAAGGTGGACAACAATGGAGGTGCCTGGTGTCCCAAGCATATGGTCTCACGTGGTCTCAAGGAATATCTGCAAATTGATCTGCTGCAGGTGCATCTGGTGAGCGCCATTCGAACCCAGGGTCGCTTTGGCAAAGGTCAGGGACAGGAATACACGGAGGCTTATGTGGTGGAGTACTGGAGACCGGGCTTTGAGAAATGGCTGCGTTGGAAGACCATACAGGGCAAAGAGGTGAGTGAGAGCCACAATAACACAACCTTACTCCGTCTCTGTCTCTCTCACTCTCTACAATCTCACGCTCTGTGCATTCACACATTAATCAGGAACGGGGCCGGGCGGCGATAAGCATCGCAATTGCCGCTGGCCACGACCAGATACAAAATGCATCCACATCTTTAGGCAGCACAATTTACGTGCGAATTATCGCGAGGTGAGCGAGAATTGCGTAGGTGTCGCTCGATTGTGGAGTGGCCCAGCCTGCAGCTCGTACCCGTTCCATCGATTTATTGTGTGCCGGCTAAGAAAATCAATTTGAACGCTTTTGTTTTTTGTATTCGGCCAAAGAGCTCAAATTCCCCCCACCTACACGCTCGCTGCTCTCTATGCAGCCGAGGCATTAATAACATTTTTTTACTTTAATATTATTTCTTTCTTTATTTTTGTTTTTTCTTTATTGTATCTTGCAGATACTTCCTGGCAATATAAACACCTACAGCGAGGTGGAGAACGTGTTGCAGCCCAGCATCTTTGCGTCGAAGGTGCGCATCTATCCCTACAGTCAATACGATCGCACCGTCTGCCTGCGTGCCGAGATCGTTGGCTGTGCCTGGGAAGGTAAGTTGTGTCCATAGACATAGCCATGAATTATAGCAAACATTGAGAGAGTCCAGCATCTCGCACCACCAACGCCATGGTTCGCACTTGTTCATGCCTTGCGGCTGGCAAACAGTTAAAGTATCTTTTAGCTGCAGCAAACAGAGAGTTAAATATTCTTAAGACAAATGGAAGTTTATATACTCTATAAAATATTTATAAATAATTTGCTGTTATTATCTGATTTAAATTTGATTGCAACCTATATCTCTTTAAGGGAACGTTTAAGATTATTTATAATTAATTTACTATTATCATCTGATTTAAACTTGATTGCAAATTATATCACTTAAAGGGAACCTTTAAGAAACTTAATTTTTTTTTATAATTGCAGGAGACAAAAGAAAAAAAAGTAATACAAAATATTAGTATCTTCAAATTAATTTATTTTATATTTAATTTGCATGCCACATATTAAAATCTCTCTTAATAAAATTATACTCTAATATTAAATGAATATTTTTCTTTAATAATTCGATCTGGTATTCAACTGTCATATAAATTCCGCTTAAGTCCAAATTTAGTTATTAAAAAGATAAAATAATTTATATATTGAACTGAAAATATTTATTAATAGGTGCATTATTAAATTAAGCCATGTTAACCTATACTATTTATGGTTTTGATGATTAAGTAAAAAAATTACATTGGATTTTTAATTTAGTTAGTGTATTAAAGTATCTGCTAGCAGCCAAACAAGTTTTGATGACTTTGTTTTGCATTTGCTGGCCAGCCCAAGACAAGAAAAAGTTAGTTATTTTCTTTTATTGTTTTATTAAAAGTGTTGTTCGGGTTTGGCTGTTAGCCAGTCGCTGGCTGCAAAAATGATTTACTGGTTTTGGACTAGGGTAAATGATTATATGTAAGTTGAGTGGCGATATATAAGATAGTATTATAATGAAGGGTAACTAGACACTGGTCAAAGCTCAGAATATGAAGCCACAAATAGGCTTAAATTGATCGGTTGCCTTTCACTAAATCATTAATTGAGTGTATCTTGACTTTTGCAGAGGGAATTGTCGCCTACAGCATTCCGAGGGGCGTTCAACGTGGCATGGAAATCGATCTCTCCGACAAGACCTATGATGGGCATGAGGAGGGCGATCGTCTTGTGAATGGACTTGGCCAGCTTGTCGATGGGCAACGAGGGAAAGACCATTTCCGCATGGATCTCAATGGCTTTGGTAAAGGTATAAAATGTTTGACCGGCTCTTAAAGAGTAAATACAGCTTAAATTCAAAACGAGGTTGCTCCATAACCATTTTTTATGGTAGCCCATGTGCTACTTGTCACATTAATAGTGGAGTCTAGACGGTATTAGACTTAATGCTGAACATAAATGTCTAATAAAACTGCTCTTAACTGGCTCAGCTCTCATTTGATATGACACAAAATGTTGATTATGGTATAAACTAAATACTTATAAATGTGGTTCAGTAGGGAAACGACAAGATGCAGACTTGGAAAAGATAAATTTCATTTGTGAAAATAGGCAACTTTTGCTATATTTAATACATAATTTAATAATCAAAAAATAATGTGTTTTTTCAGGCTATGAATGGGTTGGCTGGCGTAATGACACATTATTTGGTCGTCCAGTGGAAATAACATTTGAATTCGAAACCGTGCGCAATTTCAGTGCTGTCATTATACACACAAACAATATGTTCTCAAAGGATGTGCAAGTAAGTAAAAAATAAAACTATATTTATTAAAAATAAGACTAGATACAAAACTACACACAAACCTACACACACACAAAAATCCATTACTGTCGAATGCATTTCAACACATTTATGTTGAGCACTCAATGTGCAACGAAGACTGTCATTTGCGGACAGATAAATTGGCTCTTTAAATATATAAAATACAACAACAACAAGCGAATTATATAAACAAAATGTGCGCTGCGCCTTTTGTTTGAAAATCGTTAAAAATCAACAGCCGCTGCATGCCCCCTCACCCGCACCCACTCAACGGTTGCCGCCAGACAAACTGGCGGCGGCAAACTGAGCAAATAAATGCTAAACAGTTCCGACAACCACAACATCAACCGCAATAATAAAATAAAATTGTCTGGGTGCGGAGGGTGGGTGGGGTGGGGAGCTGTAGCGCGAAAGAAAAAATACGAATGATTTTTTTATAAACAAAGCAAACACGAAATCGAACCTAAACAAACCACAATTGATACGAACGCAACGAACTGACTCAGGTGGCACTTGAAAACTGCTATAAATATACATACATATACATATATATGTATATGTATGTGTTTATATATATTTATGGCATCCATAAACATACGTATGTATTTTGTTGAAGCATTATAGAGTCAATTTTCTTACTCCTTGCGGTCTTTATCGAAAGTAAACAATGAATGTACATTGGAATACAATCATATAATGATTGGGCGCTGTTTGGTTTTGCTTATGCCTCAAATAGCCCCCCTCCCCACCCCAAATACCCCCATAATCTGGCTATAAAACAGAACTGAACAGAACAGAACTGTTTCCAGCATAACTGAATTTTGTTTTCAAGTCCATTGACCCAAATTGTTGTGGCAATGTGTTAAATGGTAGATTAAATTAGATATGAGCCTGTTGACTGATAACAGCACCGAAAATTGTTTCAAAGGTGGCAGCTCCGGCAGCTGTGCAACACTATATTTAATTAAACTCAACATTAGTGCAACTCAATATGATTGCATTTGACTTGCAACCAAAACTGTTGTATCATAAATATTTTCTACATTTTTTCTTTTGGCTGACATTTTCGAGTGTCGTTCGACAGTTTAATAATTTGGAATATGCGCCCTGTTTGATCTTATCATTATTAGCCATGTTTATTTGTAGAAAAATAACCCTTGTCAAATTTGTGTCAAATCAATCTTGATTTTGTTTTTTTTTTTTTGGGCTGAGACAGATAGATAGCTATAGTTCAACTAGTTGTCTGTTTTGGTGTCATAAATATCCATTTAATATGTATTTTTTTATTACTGATAATTTGAACAAGTTTTTCATTTGTTGAATACATCTAAGAGACAGCGCCGTCTATAGTTGGTTGTCGATTTTTATTAATTTTTTTTGAGATTAAGGATTAATTTTTTTTTTATTTATAAAGATGAAACAATGCTCTTCCCAGCTATAAAATATGATTAAAAATCATTATAGCATTAATGCCTTTGACTAATCAAGTTTTATCCAATTTTGCTCGTCAAATTCTTTATTAAAAACAGTTTCAATTTATAATCTTAAATCTCTTTCAAAATTGTGCTGCCTAAATTTAAATTTACGATGTCCATTTAAGCACATGAGTAATTTTCTCCAGCTTTTTAGTCTGCAAACGAATCGGTTTTAGCCATTCATTAGAGATCGTCTGTCAAGATAAACTGGCTTAAAGAATTGCCAGCTTCTACTCAATTCTGCTGACGTAATTAACCACAAAGTATGCAGTCAATTGGCAGCTTCAAGCGGCACATAAAATTTCAATTACCACAAATTTTCGCTGGCTTTGATTTGTTGCCGCCATTTATACGTGAACTTAACTGGGTCTGCAGTCAACAGTCTCTGGGTGGCAACATCCTGGTCTACCTGCTCTGCGGCCACTTGAACGCTGCACAGTGGTGCGAAATCGTCGATTCTCTAATATATTTATTTTAAACTGTTTCCTTTATTGTAGAACTAAATTAAAATTTAATTAATAAATTGAATTTATATATTATTATTTTTGATTTTTTTTCTTAGCTACGGCTTTTGTACTTATGCCAGCCAAATACTATTTTTTACCACTGTGTATTGACCATTCGGTTTATGGTTGCCATAATTTACACAGAATCAACGACGACGTCTTCGTTGCCGTTGCTCCATCTCTCCATCGCTATAAGTCTCATTTTTATGATTTTTCATTACCATTTGCTTGGCCAGCGCCATTCGGAATGGCCCATAAGTCATAAAATTACTTAGAGCTGGTCTGCCCGAAGCGGACGCATCGCTGCCATGGGACACTCTTGGCCTGGCCATAAATAGTCAAAATGCCATTTGTGATGCATTGATAAGCTCAAAATTATGCTAATTGCGTTTTAATTATGACACGCGTGTGGCTGCTGCACCTTTCACCGCACCTTCACCTCAACGACCAGTCAGCCCACACTCCACAGGTTCAAAGCCAGCCCCAAGACCAACGCCAACTCCAACTCCAACTCCAAGTCCAAGTCATTATATGTCAGATGTTCGATAAGCCTCTGGGAGCCTCTGGGAGCTCAAGTGTTGTCGGTTAGCGTCTGCTTGTTTGACTTTGTCTTTAGCATTTCTAATGAGCCACAAACTCCTTGTGTACTCTTTAAAATGCGTGCCCAGATTTATAGTTCCGATTAAGACATAGTCGTGGGGGGTGTTGGGGTCACCATCTACGTGTGGTCCTAATAATTAGTGTGTTTGGGGCTTAGTCTCCACAGATTGTTTGTCTTTACAAGTGGCTGACTTCCGTTAGCCATGGGAAAGTTTGTTGGAAAACAGTTTGACAGGTGCTTTCCAAAAAAAAAGGGACTTAGAGATTAGCTGCTTTTGTAAGTGTATCATTTTTCTTAAGCCTGGGTTTTAATTTCATTAGTTTGTTTGTATATTTAGTAACCATAATAGTTGTGAACACATTTTAAGTGAATGAAAAAATAATAATAAAATAACATAAAACAATAAAAATAATAATAAAATAATATATAATTTCATAATTCATAATTTTCATTCAACATACGTATAAAAAATTACGTTAAAAAAATTATATTGAAACCAACAAATTATAATTGGTAAATCTAGTTAATTGAAGTGCGTTAAAAACTGTTTTTAACTAACAAAATAATTCAGCTTTACTTAAAAAAAAATTCTCTTGTCGATATAAATGAAATTTCATATTAAATCTATTTATACAACTAACCTAAGCTAATCAATTAACTAGCCCATACTTATAATTGATATTCAATGCATGCAGCAAGGCATACAAAGTTCAGTTAACACCTTTTAGTGTCAGCGACAACTCATTAGCCATGCTCAGCCCAATTGGCAGTGGGAAAGACAACACTTACACATCCGGCTGGCACCAAAAACTGTACAACGGCCAAGCCAAAAGTAATGTTGTATACACAAATAATGAAATTTACAATTGTATACATACTATATATATATATATATATATATTCCTTTTTTATCACTTCCGTGGCACGTTCATAACTGAAACTTGCTCTGTCGCTTGGCCAATACGGTTGACAGGGCTAACAAATATGATGAAAACAAATACAAAGTGAAGAACAAGCGCAACGTAAAAAATAAAATAATTGTGATTACTTTAATTATTATGCCACTCACACACACACACAAAGAAATTGCAGTCCAACTGTTACTCATATTTGTCTACCTATCCCTCCCCCTCTGTTCATCTGTCTGTTGCAGGTGTTTGTGCACGCCAAAGTTTTCTTCAGCATCGGCGGACGCCAGTTTACCGGGGAGCCAGTTCAGTTCTCCTATATGCCCGACCAAGTGCTGGATCACGCACGCGACGTGACAATCAAATTACATCATCGCCTGGGGCGTTATCTGCAGTTGCATTTGTATTTCGCAGCCCGCTGGATGATGCTCAGCGAGATTACATTCATATCAGGTGAGGAAAAAACCCAACTCCCGCTGGGCCAAAAAAATAAGTTAAAACAAAAAAAAAACATGTTGCCGTACAAATTATTTTATTAAAAATATGTAACATGAACACGCAAAACGTGCATGTTGCCTGAGAGAAAGAGAGAGAGAGAGAGTGAGAGAAAAAAAGGGTTAACTGAGCTGCCACCTTGGCCACCACATGGTGCATGGTGCTGGGTGCTTGGTGCATGTTGCGCCACTTGCAATAAATGCGAATGCATTCGTTGTCAACGCCATTTGCTGCGAGATCTGCGATGAGTTTGGAGGCGACTCGTTGTTGATGTTGCCACTGTTGTTTGTAGTTTGAATTCATTTTTTATGCTAGTTCCCGTTGACTTGTTAGTGGATTTAAAAACGTTGATAGAGCGACAGCTGGCGTGAAGGGCCAACTCAGATTAGTTAGTTATGAGACGGGTGCAAAATGAAAAGTATTCAAATCAAAAAAAAAATTAAAAACTCATAATTTTGTAAGCAGCTGATTAAATTATTTATAGGTAAGTTTGTAGACAAGGAAATTCAGCACAAAGTAGGTTAATTTATAAAATATTAGGTAGAATTTTGAATTAAATAATGTTCACTAAATATCATATTATTTACTAAAATTATAAAAATATATTTTTGTGAGCTGGCAGACAAAAAACAGGGCATCGGAAACCTCAAATTTTAAACGCTTTAAAGGTAAATCTACAAATCTAATTTGTGTTGCCCAAATTATGCCCAACCAAATTATATTGCTCCAACAGGACTTCATTCAGCTAAGCAGGCTCTAAACTCCTATGGGTCAAGCCACAAACAGAATAGGCTCTATTTACCTTAAAAGTGCACATGGTAAAAGTAGAGGGCGGAAAAGTAAAAAAAAAAAAAAAACACACTCACAAATACTAAAACGGCTTGTTTAGGCCAAGTAGTATAACATACAACGTATAAACCAAAACAGTAAACATAACTTAACCAGGCAAACTACAAAACTCAGTGCGCCTGCAAACATAAAATGCATGCAGCAAACGGTAACTGCAACTGCAACAGCAACTGCAACAGCAACAGCAACTGCAACTGCCACTGCAACAACAAAAATAACTTTAAGCAATTGAAAATTCCACTGACACTAAAAATTCGTTGCGCATTTCATTAAAAACCCCTGGCAAAACGACTCGTCTCCACTTGGAGTCGACTCTGTGTGTGTGTCGATGGTGCAAAATATATTACCAACTGGGAAACAGGGCTTTGAACCAATTTTTACTTAACTCACAACGCTGCTAACCCAGCTGGGAGCTTTGTTTTACTACGAGTGTGCTGTGTGTGTGTTGTGTGTGTGCTGTGTGTGTGTTGGTGTGTTGTGTGAATGTTGTGTGTGTACTATGTGCAATTGTGCATAGAGTGATACAAAGCAGACTCTGTGAGGACCTGCAAGGGGGGAGCCGAACTTGGTGGCAAGTCAGCCATTGTAGCCAGCATAGGAAACGGAAGCACACACACACATATAGAAATTCAAAGCAACAGATAGACAGAGAGATAGAGGGAGAGAGGGGGATGGAGATAGAGAGGTGTGCTTAAGCTTACACAGACGGGGCTAAAACAGCAGCAACCGGCATATGCCCGACTCCAACCAGAAGCAAAGCACAAGGATATTGTGAAAATTAAATGAGTTGCATTACTTTTGTGCATTTGAAATTTGCAACTCAATGAGCACACCGAGCATAGAGCCAGGCAAGGCAACCAGCCAGCCAGTCAGTCAGTGAGCCAGTGCAGTGGAGCCAACGGTATCCAGAGGGAGGGAGAGAGGGCGAATCGATGGAAATGGTGACGGCAACATCGTGCTTTCCTGTCCCAAGCTTCCTCCTCTTACACGTTGCATAATAAAGCGCAACTGCACTGCTTTTTAATGCTCTATGCCCGGAGAAAAGTATGAGAACATTGCACTTAACTTGGCTTAATACAAATATAGCTACAAATAAATATATAAAAATTAGACAACTGCGAGAACTGTGACTGACTTAGTCAAGCAGACTTTTCTACAGATCTTATAAAATATATTTAGAAATTTTAATATATTCATGCAAAAATTAATATGTAATTTAATTGATTTACTTAAATAAAATAAATAAATTATTTAGTGACTTAGTTTTATATTTATCTCATAATAAATAGAATTTTTAATATATTAATTTAAAAATAAATAATTAATTAAATTGATTTACTAGTATAATATAAATAAATTCTTTTGATTATTGATTAATATGCAACTTATTTTCACTTAGTTATATAATTATCACATATTAAATATAATTTTGAATATATTCATATAAAAATAAATATTTTATTTAATTTACTAGTATCAAATAATACAATTATTTTGATTATTGATTAATATGAAATTTGGAGGCAGTTATATAATTAACTCATAATAAATAGAATTTAGAATATTCATATAATAATTAATATGTAATTTAATTGATTTGCTAGCATAAAATAAATAAATTCTTTTGATTATTTATCTTGACGTAGTTATATAATTATCTCATAATAAATAGAATTTTAAATAAGTTCATATAAAAAAATATTTAATTTAATTGACTAGTATAAAATAATAAAATTCTTTTGATTATTGATTAATATGAAACTTTGAGGCAGTTTTATATATTTATCTCACAATAAATAGAATTTTAAATATTATCATATAAAAATAAATATTTCATTTAATTTATTTACTAGTATAAAAAAATAAATACTTTTGATTATTGTTTCCCTTTTGATTTTTTCAATTAAATGTTAAATTTATTGAGTAAATGTTCTTACTATTTTTTTGTTAACAATAATCTGTAGAAGCCATAAGGTATACTTAATGATTAACACCCAACATTGGAAAGGGAATTTAATCATCAACTTGGCTCATTTGTGATTCCCTCTTTGCCATTGGCGCTTTCTGTGCCGCCGTTCGTCTTGCTTACAGATTTATTTTTTTGTTCTCTCTTTTGTAGCTTTCTTTTAGCATTTTTTGTTTTTCATTTTTTTGTGTGTGTGTGTTTTTTTTTATATGTTTTTTAAGCTTTGCAAGTGCTTTGCTTTATAAATCAATATATTTTTGCAATATATTTTTGCATGCTGTATAGCCCCCTTTTCCCCACTTTGATTTATTTGTTTGTGCTTGGATTTTGATGCATTTTTGTTCAGGCAACCATTCAGTCAGTCAGTCAGTCAGTATGACAGTCAGTCAGTCATTTATTCGGTGAGTCAGTCAAGCATTCGCTGCATACAAATTCATTTCAATAACTTCGCTGCTGCTGCGCTTTAAATCCTTTTGCAATTTCCCTCGCTTAATCCTTTCTAATTGAAAATCGTTTTGTATTCGAGATTTGAGAGTGCCTTTTGAGTATGTATATATATATGTATATATATATGTATGTTCAGAGTAGTAGTCTGTATGGTAATACGGATAACTGTGTGTTGCTAGTTGATGCTTCATGAATTGCATCAGTGTCTGATGTAGTTGATTTGCTGCATTTGGAGCCACTGCCTCTGCATCTGCCTGGCCTTGAGCATTCGAGTAAATTGCAACAATGTGCATCATTTTGTATTTGAAATTCGGCTCGTAATTTGCTTAATGGTTGAGTTGAATTGCCACCCAAAAGTGCATTGATATTGAAAGCATTAAATTTGCCGAGTGCATAATGCAATCAATGCAACAGCAGCAGAAAAGGAAGGAAACTGAGAAAGCCAAACAATGCACTCTTAATGGAGGTCACGTGCAAATGCGAATGATTAAGATGCACCATGTGCAAACAGATTTAATAGCATACATACATATATACATACATATATATTTATATATATTCATATAGGCAGCTCAAAGTTTGGGAGAACTTATTTGGCAGGAAATGAAACTTTACAGTCGAATTTGTATACAAAATAAATTGAGTGCTGCTCACCGTAGGAAAATTAATACTTATGGAATAATTTCCATATATCTGTTTTTGTCATTCTAAATAAAACAAAATATTTAAATAATATATAAAAGTAAAGTAATTTTTTGTTTACAATTATAATTATTTTTTAATTTAAAAATCTCTGTAGCTGCACAATAAAAATCTTTTACTGTAAGTGTAGTTAAAATAAAAATAAATAAAAAAAATTCAAAATTAATATTCAAATGAAAATAGTATCGATGTTGAAATGAAATACAACTGTGAAATCGTTTGTAAATGAAAAACTCTAGCGAAAGCTAAAGATCTTCCACAAATTGGAGTAAAACTAATAATTTAATTTTTGGTAATATCTTTCAAAGAACGTCAAATACTTTTTTAATTATTTCTTTGGTATTTCGATATTCTGGAATTAATTACAGACTACCAAATCGTACTTATTTATTTAAATATGTAATTAAATTTTCATAAATGCAACTTTAAAGCCATTTTAAATATATACAAACTTCAGACAATCTGCTAACTAAAATGGAAATTTGGGCATAGTAAATCCTTTTGCACTATCGTGTCTCCAAGTGTCTATAGCCAATCTGTATCAGTGGCATGCACCACTCGAAATATCAAGTGGTGCTATTAACATTTTGTCTCTGGCAGCGGCAACAAATTAACATATTTTAGGTTCTCTGTGGTGCCACAGAACATATGACGCTCCATTTCGTAGTCGGACTAGCCAAATCCCAACGGTTCTATTTGCCGTTTTGGCGGACAAACTTTGATGCCGAAACCCACAACAGAATGGCAAAAATTTTGTTGCCATCGCTATTTGCATGGCAAATTCAAACACACGAAAGTAAACAAAAAACTTTTGTGCCAACAAAAAAGTTGACGCCAAAGAAAATAGACGACACAGCAACAAAAAAAAAAAAAAAAATGGCAACAATGCCACCAACCACATTAAGCAAACAAGTTCAAAATCAATGCCAAGAGCTGTAAAAATTTGCATTTCCCTCAACGTTTTTTTTTTTTTTTCGTTTTTTCGAAAATTTGTGTTTTTAAATATCAAGCGGAGTTCAACAAACGCTCGAGGCGAAAATGCATTTGGAAATTGTGCTACCAACCGGGATAACCATCCGGGCTAACAAAACAAAAGTCCACGGTCCGAGTTGACAGTTGGGTAAACATTTTTGACCAGCGGAGACGAAGGGGTTCAGCTGTTGTTATTGACGACTGTCTGGCCTGGTCGGGCCAAGCCGATGGCGTTGGATTCAACGTTTGTGTTTATTGTCTGGCTGCGAAAGGTCAACAGCAAACAATGCACACGCTTCAACGCCTACTCTAGTGTTGTGGGCGTGCCAGCACCTAAAAGTATGCAACACTAATTGGCACTCAACGTGGGGCGTTCTTCTTCTTCTGAGCGTCAACGTTGACATCCCCACTGAAGAGCAGCTCAGCAGCTCATTTATCATAATATTCGCGATTCCAACCCTCTCCCCCTCCCCCCTCTCTATCTCTCTCGCTCTCTATTTATCTTTCACTAGCTCAGTCTCTTTCTCTCCCACTCTAATTGCTCACTGAGACCCATTAGCTGAGTTGGTTTATCAAGACGGGCAGCTGTCAGGCAACAGTTTGCCACACTGCCACACCCCCTCCGTCCCCCCAGTTAGCTGCAATCTTTATGCAGCCTATTTAGCTTGCAAATGAGCAAAATTCTCAATGCATTCTAACCAACATTCTCTCGTCTCTTCTCTTCTGTCTCTGTCTTTGTTTGCAGTACCCGTTGTGGGCAATTTCACAGATGAGGAGCTGCTCAATGTGCCGCCTTCAAATGGGGCCGCTGTGCCAAACACATCCGAATATCCGCTCCAACGCGACGAAGTGGGTCGTGCCGTCAGCATCGGTGGCGAGAGGAGTCAACACACCACCCAAGGTAAGTGCATTGGAACAGATTATCGTTAAATGTACGGAAATTGCTGGCTTACGACTTATCTGCCCCAATATGTTGGATGTAGCATAGTAAGATCTTAAATTCGTGGTTAAACTAAGGCAACTCTACTTATATGAAATTAAATTCAAATTATCATTCATTATTTATAATAAAAAAAGGATTTTTTAATTATTGTGTAGTTATTATTAGTTTTCTTATATTTAAATATGTTAGTTGTTTAAAATTGGTTTTTATCGAATGATATGCTTTAATATCCCTCTAATATCCCTAATAAAATGCATTATTTAAAATATCTTAATGAAAAATTTTAAAATTAGTAAATATTAAAATTTTTGAATAACGTAACCTAAGGGAAGTCTGCCTCTAAACTCCCTAATAAAATGCCTTTAAAATGTCTTTATCAAAACGTATAAATTTCTAAATAAGGGTAGATTATTTATTCGTGGAAGTCTCCCCCTATCCCCTATCCATAATAAAACACATAAGTTAAAATAGCTTTATGAAAAAGTTAAAAATTAGGAACTATCAAAATTTCTAAATAACCTACCCTGATGGTAATATTAATATCCATATTAAAATAAATAATTAAAAAATCTTAATGAAAAAGTTAAAAATAAGAAATGGAAATTATTTAAATAACCTACACTAATGGAAGTCTGCCTCTAATATCCCAAATAAAATGCGTAAGGCAAAATATCTTTATCAAAACGTATAAATTTAGAAACTATCGAATTTTTTAAATAACCATCCCTAATAAGAGTCTTTCTAATATCCCTAATAAAATATATAATTTAAAAATTTTTATAAAAGGGTTTAAATTTAGGAAATATTTAAATTAAGGAACTATTTAATGAAAGCCTGCCTCTAATGTTCCTAATAAAACGCATAATTTAAAATATCTTAGAAGCAATCGAAATTTTCTGAATAACCTACCCCTCCCGCTAATATCCCTAATACAACACATAAGTCAAAATATCTATAAAGAAATTTCCTAAAATTCATTTTCATTTACTAATTGCAATTCGCCTGCTCTAAAACTCTCTAATAACTCCTTCTGTTTATTTGCAATGAGTTTGGCAAAGACAATAAAAAAGCTACGCCTCGATTATATATATATTTTAATATTTAATATATATTTATATAAATATATATTATAAAAACCGGTTGTACATAAATATTCCTTTCCGTTCGCCACAGCAAAAATGCAGAAAAACTGCAAAAAACTTTTTCATTAAATACTTGCGCTGCACTTTTTACTCATTACTTTTTGCAGTTGCATGCCACAAGCCATTGTCTGACGTTGTTGTTGTTATTGTTGTTGTTTCATATCACATCATAGAGTTATCTTTTGCTCTTGCTTTTCGCAGTTATCTCACCGAAACCCATTGACCATCAGGAACCAGAAGCAAGTTTCGTTGGCGTCATAATCACAGTGCTGGCAACAATTATCCTGCTCCTTGTCGCTATTATACTTTTGATAATAGCTCGCAATAAGCGCGGACGCGGACGTGGCAACGTTTTGGATGCATTCCAGCATAATTTCAATCCGGATACGCTCGGCGGCGTTGATAAGCGTCTGAATGGCAATGGCGTCTTGAAGGTAGGCAAATGAATGAATATACTGGGAAAACACACACTTCCAACTGATGACTATAGTTCGTCCCTAACCGGATGACATGAAAAGTGCATAAGCTGCTGTCGCACTGTGGGCCGTGTGGCAACCCAAAATGCATGTCCAAAATAAAAAAGCAAAAAACAAAAAGTTGGTTAAAAAAATTTGTAAATTGCTGGCAACGCACAAGGGTCTTAGATGGCAGTGAAGTACCAGCTGCATATGCTGAAATCATGATTAAAAACTGTGCTCTATTGGCTGTCAGAGAACAACAACAAAAAATGAAACTAGGCGTCAACCTTTTTTTGTTGCACCAGCCTGCATGCCACACATGTGTGTACATTTACATTTTTTGTGTGTTTGTTTCACATTCGTTTTTTTTGGTTTTTCATTATTTCACCTTTTGCCCTTAGGTGGTCACAACAATGGATGACAATGAGTCGTCCATTGACAAGAACAGTCTGTACCATGAGCCCTTCAATGTGAACATGTACACGAGCGCGGCCAGTGCTTGCTCCATGAATGACCTGCAGCGTCAGCATGTAACTCCGGACTACACAGGTGAGTGCACGCAAAGAGGGGTTGGGAGGGGCGCCATGTGGCACAAACAGCGCTTACAGCATGGCTAAGGCTTTAGCTGCAACTCCTGTTTCTATTGCTGCTGCTGCTGCTCTGCTGCTGCTGCTGGTGTCGCTGCTGATGAGTTTGATGTTTTGCGTCCTGCC
The DNA here is from genome assembly GCA_035042365.1 of Drosophila dives. Lineage (NCBI taxonomy): Eukaryota > Metazoa > Arthropoda > Insecta > Diptera > Drosophilidae > Drosophila > Drosophila dives. The sequence continues at coordinate 1,727,516 of JAWNLJ010000415.1, read as the reverse complement.
TGTGACAGGACATGCAAATGTTTCTGCAACGTTGCAAGCTAAAAAAAAAAAGGAGAGAAATGCGATAACGAAGCAATGCTTAATTTAGCGCACAACATGAAAGTTCAGCCTGATGGACATTGCCAGTGGCGCAACAGCAGCAGCAGCAGGAGCAGCAGGAGCAGCAGGAGGAGCTGGAGGAGCAGCTGTAACAGTAAAAACAAGAAACAGCAGCACTATCAATCAAAAAAGTACAAAAAAAAAAAACTTTAAAAAATTCGCGCGTTGTTGTCGCCGCAGGACATAATTTTGAATTGCTTAGTTGCCAAACTAACTGAAAGAGTATGCCAAAGCATTGTTACAATTTTACGTGAAAAATCTGCATTTTATTACGCATTACTATTTAAATCAGCTAATCAAATCTGTGCAACAGAAATTTTGTTTGCAGTATGAAATAAATAGCAGTGCATTTCCAAACTAAAAGCTGATTTCTTTTATTAAAATGTATGACAACTTTGCTTACAATTATAAATTAAATAAAAAAAAATTTACAAATATATAACAAATATAAAAATCTAAAAAATAATTATTTAATTGAGATAAAATTAAATTCACTATAGTATAAAATATTTTAGTTAAGCACACTCACATAGTAAATAAGTGAAAAGTGAACTGAAATGTGTCTCGCACTTGGCTAATCCGCTTACTGCCTTATCTCGACCTAAAAGCCGGACAAATAGCCAATAATGAGCACCAAATCCTTTCAAAAGAGTGGTAGTAGTAGTCAACATACCTTAAGCTGCCCAGTTAAGAGCTGGAAAATAAGGAGTAGCACAGAAAAACATGTGAATGCTTTCAGGAGAGTAACTTGATGTCTGGCAACTGTTTGAGTTACATGTGCAACGTTTAATTGCCACACACACCAAACTGTAGCATTCATTTTGGGGTAACAACTTTAGCCACACAATTGCCAATGAATTCTAATGTCTTGTGTCCGCTGCCTTAAGGCGTGCAACACACACTTTTTTGTGGCGCTTACCGCTTATCTCGAATGGAGACTGGAACAGACTGTGGCAAGCATGAAGCATGACACGTGATATCGACAACAGCCACATTGTTTGCACACATTCCTGGATTAACATCATTATCATCATCATCATCATCATTATTATTATTATTATCATTATGCTCATCATGGCCATTGTCAACATAAATGTTTATGGCACGCCTTTCATGCGCTGCAAGCATTTTGCCAAAAAGTTTTTGTGATGTTGCCTTTGGGTGCATTTTATAACTGGGCAGCAAATATTTGTCAACGTATCCCCCACCACCCACCTGCCAGCTCCACTTCTTCTTTGTCTGTCCGTTGCCATAATAAATTAATTTAGCTCAAATAAATTATAACTTTAGCCATGGAACACAACCATTCCTCAACTGAGCACCCATTCCCAGCACTCGTCACAGTCTCGCGCGTACCGCACGCTTCAAATTGAGTGCTTCAAACTTCGTTGGGAAAACTTGTGCTTGCAACACTCGGCTGGCAGTACTCCTTCACACACACACACTCGCTCACACTCAAATTAAAGTCCATTTTTGAAATCAACTGCCAATTTGCACTGCCGTAACGTCTCCCCTCGACAAAATGCCGTGCAAGAAAATCCACATAATAACATTGCATGCAAACAAACATGGCAATAAGCCAGAAACTTGTTTGAAAGCAGGTTGCAATTTACTCAGCTGGCTCATCAAGCTGGCAATTAAAGTTAACTCCAATTGAAATGAATAAATTTAACTCATTGCGAACGATTAGTTTGAGTATTTATCTGAAACTTTACAATTTATTGGTTTATTTGAATTTTTTTCTAGTCTAAAAATAAATAACAGATTATTTTGAAATTATTTAATGTATTACACACACTGAAATATAAAAAATTATATATACAATTATATTATATTATATATTATAATATTATATAAATTATATAAAACTCTAAAATTCAAGTAATAAAAAGTATAGAAACAAACAAAACTCTTCTTTCAAATTAGTCACACAAAATTAGATTTGCCTGATTTGACTCCAATAAAGAAAAATTTAACTGCGTTGTTTTTTTTTAATATTTTGTTGTACAAGAATTTCATATAAAAGTTTATATATATATATTTTATTTTTAGCTAGTTTTTTACTATATATATTCGACTATGCTCCAATTGTAATAGCATATTTGAGATCTCTGCAATTTCAAGTTGAGAATGTAAGGCCACAAAACTTCAGTGCAACATCAAAACTAAGGCACTGATTGCTCAAATACATAGCCAGATATAAGGACCCATACACGCGCACACACACATACACACACACATGAACATTTGAGCAACTTGCATACGAATTTTGCACAGTCGTCGAAAAGTTTTGTCATTAACGTTCTTTGGTTGTCTGTCTGTCAGTCTGTCTCTCTCTCTTGGCTCATTGGCTATCTCTTTCGCACTCTGTCTGTTATTTTATGTTTTCCACTAGCTTTTGGCACAACGAATGCAAAAATGACAGGCCGAAAAAACAGACAGACAGACAGACAGACAATGAGCCGCACACAAACTAAATAATGTTATTACAACAACAATAAAATTAAAACTTATCTTGCTGCCTGCTGCGAGTGCGAGCGAGACAACACAACGCCAAGTTGCAATTAATTTCATTTAGTTTTTTGCCACACGCCATTTTCTCTTGCCCCGCTCCCACCCCCTCACCCAGTTTTTCCTTTCTATGTGCAACGAGAGTTGACTAAATGGGAAAAGTTTGAAGTTGAAGGCACAAAAGTCCTGGACAAGACAAATGAAAATCAGAGACAAAAGCACCCATTTCCCAGAGCGAGATGGCGATACTTGTGGACTACAGAGGACAGAGCACAGAGGACAGAGCACACAGACAAACTGTACAACGCAGAGTTGCATTCTGTTTGCCCCGTAGTTTCAATTTATGAGTGGAACAGTTCACCCACTCCCCCAAAAAAAAAACATACGCTCCAATCCAAAGGGGCAAAAGTGGAACCTGCTAAATAAATTTCTCTAGCAACACTCAACTTTCTGGCATATGTTTTGAAAATCAGTTTTACCTCATTTTACAAAAAAGTTTTGCATTTTGGCAGAAAGTAGTTTAAATAAACAGCAAATTCAAAAGTTTGCGTAAAAACAAGAATGTGTAGAAAAACTTTTCCAAAAAAAGATTAAGTATTTTCTGACAAGACAGTTTTTATAGTTACCTAAATAAATAATTTGCTTAAATATAAATAAATATAAATAAATAACAAAATAAATAATCATAATAAGTAAATAAATATAAAATAAAAAAAATAAATATATAATTATTACTACTTTCAAAAGCAAGGCATAAAAATATAAAAAAATAAATGTTTAATTAATTTTAATTTTAATAAGAGAAGTCATTTATTTTTCGTAACAAAAATCTTTAATTTTCCTCAAAAAAATACTTAAGAAATGCATCTTTGTGCACAGCTAAACTTTAGCTAAATGAATTTAAGAGAAACTTGCAATTTACAACCTGCAACGTTCATTTACCTCCCGTTTCCTGTGTCCTGTGTAGTGGAGTGTGAGCCCCACTTGAATTGTGCTTGCAGCATTCTGTGGCATCTTTTGTATAATTCGTTAGACGGACAAAAGTTTTGCCTGGCACGTAAAATGGCGCTTAAAACTTTATTGTTTTTGGTGAGGTGCAGTTTGGCCGTTCTGTTTTATGGTCAAAAATTAACACTCTCTGAACTCTAAAAACCAACCCTTTTCCCTCTCTCTCTCACTCTATCTTTGCACAGATGTGCCGGACATTGTGTGCCAGGACTATGCGGTGCCTCACATGCAGCAGCTGCTGCCAAGTGCCGCTGGCACCGCCACCGCCCGCAACTCACTCAATGCATCCATCGTTGTGGCTCCAGCAGCAGCAGGAGGAGGAGGAGCAGCAGCTGGGATAGCACCACCACCACCAGTACCACCGCCACCAGAGAAATATTACGCAGCAACACCAATTTGCAGCAAAACAGCGTCGGGGCCGCCAGGCTCGCAGAGCAGTGGCTCGCTGAGTTTGAGCTCCTCGAATACGGCTGCGACCACGCCCACGCCAACGGGCGGCAAACCACATCATTACAATTTGGATATGAGCGCTAATTTTGCCGACATCAACGCGGAGCAGGCCAATTGCCAAGTGCAGGAGTTTCCACGCCAGTCTCTGGTAATCGTCGAGAAACTCGGCTCTGGTGTATTTGGTGAACTGCATTTGTGCGAAACGAATGTGCTGAAGTAAGTATCCACAAAAACCCAACACCAACCCCCCACCCGACTATATTATACCCCCCTCAATGTACTTAACCATGTCGTGTGTTGTGTCTGCTACAAGCGGACCATTGAAATCATTTGGAAAATGCAACTAAAATAGCTGTTTTAGGCTTACGGGTTCACTTTCCGGCTGCACTCAAAAACCAGTGAGCTGCATTTTTTTTTTTTTTTTGGAAAGGCAGCGAAACTTGAATGCATTTTAACAACAGGAACAATTGCAATGATGCCACAGCAGCAACTGCGGCGAGAGAAACTGTATTCCAAGGATTAGTCTTAAATCCATAGGTGATTTTTGAGTAAATGAGTAAGAGTTAAATGGAAGGTTCTGTTGAAGATCTTAAATTTGATTGGGTATGTTAGGAGTATTCAAAAAATAGTAGAGCTATATCATTCTCAGGTGCTTAAATTATAAGACGAAAATTAAAAAAATAGTAGAGCTATATCATTCTTAAATGCTTAAATAATAAGAATAAAATTTTAAAAAAATACACAATCGAAAGAATAGTTTTTAATCTGTCGGAAAATTAAAAAATGCTTAAACGAAAGACACATTTTATATTTTATTTATACTACAAAAAATACTACTACTTAAAAAATAAAAGAAAAAATTACAACATAAAGTAAAAAAGCCAATTAAAACCCAAAAGCTTACATGAAGTGCATCATCTATTTTGACATATTGCCAAATGGATTTGGCTTGACTTTTAACAAAGAGACAAATCAGAGATTTTCCAATTCAAACAGCAAATATGTCGCTGACATTGGACAAATGAAAAGAAATATTAAAAAAATTGTATAACAAATTGTTTGACAATGACAAAAACCGCAACGTTTTAATGCCACTCACACAAATAAAAAAAAAATAAATATATATATATATATATAATACATATATATATATTATAGATAGAGTACATCAAACGGTTAGATGAAAAGATAAACGAATCCGAAGGCTGTCCAATTGCTCCCATCTCTATCCGCTGCAGGTTGCTGCATGCAGCAAGCAGCAGGTTGCCGGTTGCAGGTTGCAGGTTGCAGGTTTCGCAGGATATAATACCACGTCTGCGGTAACAACAACAACAACAATTGCAACAACGAACAATAATAACAACAGACGCACATGCTGGCCACAAAAAAGCTTATCAGAAATTCCATTATGAAAACTTTAACCAAAAAACGGCAGCAGCGGCAGCAACGGCATCAGTGGCAGCAGTGGCAGAAGTGGCAGCAGTGGCAGCAATGTCAACAACCAAAACCAAAAGCAGTAACCAGACGCAGGCGAGACAAGTTGAGAGCTGCAAACAGCCATTGTGTGTGTTATAGGGGAAAGGGGAAAGGGGAAAGGGGAAAGGGGAAAGGGGGGGAGGTGATGGTGCAAGCTACCTTTGATTTCATTTTTGCCGTTTAATTAAAGCTTTTTATTGCACATTATACATATATGATAAGGGCGTGGCCTGGCCATACATTGGCTACAAATTGTTACAAATTCTCCTGCTGAATCTGCTCCTGCTCCTGCTGCTGCTCCTCCTGCAGCTGCTCCTCCTGCTGCTGCTCCTGCTGCAGTATGTTTTCATTTTCGCAGACAGTAAAGTGTGCGTGTGTGTGAGTGTGCGTTTGATTTTCCACTTGCCTGTCTATTATAATTTTCATCTGTGGTCTAGCACAATAAAGTCCATCTGTTGTCTGATAACTGTCTATCCAGCTGTCTATTAATATTTTATCAGAGGACCACGCCCAGCACAAGTGGTCGACGGACGACCTCGTTCGATGCTGACCACTTGAAGACTTAACCCAAGCAGACCCCATGTGTTGTGCCTGTGTGTGTGTGTTAATTGTTTTGCATACAGCAGCTGCCCAGAGCCAGAGCAGGCAGGCAGGCAGTGGTCATCCTTTTGCTGATTTTGCTACTAGTTTTTCTACCACTGCAGTGCAATATTACGTATACGTAATACATTTTGTGGCTTTCTAACCGCAAATCTATTAAAGCAAGCAGGCAAATCAATTGCTAACGGTACGTATCGAAATTGCCAGGGCAACCAGAATTGACAACAGCAGCAACAGGACACCGAACAGGACACTTTTGAGCTACAATAATTGATTTTTTGTTGCCAGAGAGCAATTGTCAGGAGCATACATATTTCAATTGTTCTATATGTAATTTGTAACTGCTGTTCAGCTAGATGAAATGGCAGTCAGGATACCGGGAGCTGTGGTCGAATGTGGATAGTAATCTGAGGCTTATACACTAAAAATAGCTACAAAAGGAAGCAGGAGTACAAGGAAATTGTTGGGTTAAATGCGGAAATGTGATTTTAGGAGTCAATGAACTTATCCAAATTAAATAGCTAAAAATCTTAGTATGAAATCGATTCTAAATAAATATAAATATATAAATCAAAAATAATATTTGCCATGTCATAAGTATATTATTTAAAATGTCTACTTTTATAAATAAATTTATAATTTATTTTTATCTTAAATTCAAATGATGCCTTATACTAAATTCCAATTTCTTGATCCCTCTAACTGAATTTGAATCGTTTATCCTGCAGTGCAACTCTTGTTGCTGTTGCCACACTGCGTCCTGGTGCCAGTGATCAGCTGAGAAAGGAGTTTCGCAGCAAGGCCAAGCAGCTGGCGCGTCTCAGCGATCCGAATGTGGCACGTTTGGTGGGCGCCTGTCTGCGGGATGAGCCCATTTGTGTGGTGCAGGACTACTCGAATTGCCTCGGTGACTTGAATCAATTTCTGCAGGAACATGTGGCTGAAACAAGCGGACTGATGGCCAACAAGAGTCTGAGGTAGGTGGAAAAACGGGCGAAAGAGAGAGAGAGAGAGAGTGAGAAATTGGGAGAGTGAGAAATTGGGAGAGTGAGAAATTGGGAGAGCTGAGTTTTTCCCTCTTTTAGCTAAGCGCCACTCTAATGTATTTTGTCTCTTTTCGTTTTACTGGCTGCGTTTTTGCGTGTGTTTTTATCATGTTTCCTGTACCGACGCCATTTGCCGACGCTACACTTCCGGTCTCGTGTTCAATGATTACGCCGATCTACCAACGAACAACCACCGAACAACCACCAACAACATGCGCAAACGGATGTAAAAACTTCGTTAACTTTGCTCCTGCTGCTGCTGCTGCTGCTCCTGCTGCTGCTATCGTCGTCGTCCTTGCCACACGCGAAAACTTTTCAAAATACTCATTTGACGTTGGCATCCTCCCCTCGCATCCGTTTCGTGACCGCCCAACCACCCTTCCTTCAACACCCGTACACCCTTGTAGCTATGGCTGCTTAGTCTACATTGCCACACAAATTGCATCGGGCATGAAGCATTTGGAGCAAATGAATTTCGTACATCGGGATCTGGCAACAAGGTAAGTACTTGAGATAAGAACACCTTACACCATCCCCCCCTCGCCGTTGTTTGAATTTTTGTCGCATCATTGCAGCAAATTGAACTTTAAGTTAACATGTTGAAAAGTTTCGCTTCTTATTTGCCAGCGTTTTTTTTATTTTTTTTTTTTTGTGGTTCGTGCTCAAAAAGTTTTTTAACTTGCTTTTGCAAGGCAATCGAAAATGAAAAGGTGTTTTCAAAACTAAATGCGCCTAAAATTCAACTACTCAATTTTATATAAAAAAAAATATTTTTAGTGTATTTTAAAAACTATTGAAAAATATATTAATATTTATATACAAGAAAATATTTATATTTATATACAAGAAAATATTCAACACATTTGAAATAATTAAATTACTCAACGCATTATTTATGAAATTAAATTAAAAACTGAACTGAAATTTTTGTGAATTTATTTTTTACATTCTTAAGAAAGAAATTAAATCCTAAATGAAATGTTATTATAATTGAGCACCTGTGTAAAATGAGAGCAAATTGGTTTTACGGAACACACTTTGCATTGCCAATTTCGTCAGAATTCTCAAGTTACTTTAATGAAATAACGTTTGCCCCCCCAACCCCCACCACACAAATGAAATCAGCTAATAATATCACATTATTACGAGCCGAATTTGCCGTTGCAAGTGCGAGTAGTGGAAAACTGAGTAAAATGCGAGACAAGTAATAAATAAGATGGTAATTCAATATATCGAAGAGCCCGAAGTCTGCTGTCTGCACATTTGCGCATAAAATGTAATCAATTAAAATTAATTTGCTAATGAAAATGTCAACAAGAAGAACGCCATCATCGATGGGGCAACAAACATGACAGCCACAATAACAAGAAAAGCGGCAACAACAATGGCCATGGCAACACTTGACGACGTTCCTCCTGTCGCTGCTTATGGGCAAAAATTCTTTCTACTCATTTCATTTTTTTCGTTTTTTTTTTTTATGCTTTTAGCTTATATAAAATGAATGATAGACATTGTTGTTATAGCAGCGCCCTGAACTGGCAGCGTCGTCATAACAAATCAATAGACTTGTCGAGCATGTTACGTGGCATGTTCTGGCCATATTTCTCGAATGTCTTTGAAATCCAATAAGAAATTTTTTGCTATTTTTGGGCACGCAATTGTCAAACACAATCGACCCACACCCATGCCAGCACTCAAATGACTTCCATTGCATAACAATGCAATCCAATAAAAATAATAAAAGGCAACAAATAGTCGAAAGGTATATCATTTGACAGCAATTGGCCATGGCGCCCAACGGGAGCCATAAGTTATCTATTTTTCCCTTTTTTTTTTCGTTTTAGCCATGTACAAAATTTGTTTCTCAGCGACGCCATACGAATTGTTGGCTATAAATTTTTGAGCATGACAATCCGACGTATGCGCAATATTACTACATTGCGTATGCAGGATATGATCTGAAGTCTTTGTTTTATTTATAATTTATAATTCCACTGTAACATATACAACCCATTAAGCCAAGCAACGCAGCAGGACAAGTTTTCGGTTCATCTTTATTAAATTGACTGTCTGAGCCACAAGCTCTATTTTTGAGCTGCCCAAATCACATACATGTTAACTGACCCGTTTGAGTTACATACACCTACAATTAGTATGTCAGAGCCAGCCAGGGCTTAGGCCTGTCAGTGAGGGCTTTAACGAAAAGCACTTAGAGGCAGGTCCCCAAAAAGCTTGTTCCTTTTTGGTTAGCTTAACATATTTGCCATAAAAATTAACTAAGATTTCAGACTGAATTCACTTAAATAGAATTTCTGCTACATTTGCCCAGGCAAACAAAGAACCCAAGCACAAGCACAAATACACAAATACACACATGCTACATGCTACATGCCACATGCCACAACACACTCGAATGAACGAATGTATACCAAGCATTGTTTGATTTGCCATTTTACCTAGTGCACAGACAAGAGACTCAGGAAACAGCAGCAAATATTAGCTGCAAAAACCGCAATGAAAGACAAGTGATGGATAAAGCTGGCAAACGATGTTTGCATTTGGTTCTAGCCATAAGAATTACAAGTCGAGCAATTTCTTTAAATAATAATGATGAAAAGTAGAGAGAGATTAATTAATAATAACTATTTTTACACAAACTATAAAATTTAATAGAGCATTTGCTTGGTTTTAATTTAAAATAATTTACTTAAAAACAACTTTAAATAACATGATGTAAAGCTGGAAGAAATTAACTAATAACAACTATTTTTACACAATATTTTTAATTTTGTAGAGCTTGTGTTTTTTTTTTAATTTAAAATATATTACTTATATACGACTTTAAAAATTTTATGATGTTTGCATTTGGTTCTAGCCATAAGAATTACAAGTCCAACAATTTCTTTAAATAATATGATTTAAAACTGAGTGAGATTAAATAATAATAACTATTTTTACACAATAATTTTAAATTTTATAGTGCTGTTGTTTGTTTTTAATTTAAAATAATTTACTTATAAACGACTTAAAATAAGATGATGTAAAGCTGGGAGAAATTAACTAATAATAACTATTTTTACTCAGAATTTTAAAATTTATAGAGCCCGTGCTTTGTTTTTAATTTAAAATAATTTACTTATGAACGAATTAAAAATTTTTTTTGATGTTTGCATTTGTTTCTTGCCATAAGATTTACAAGTCGAGCAATTTCTTTAAATAATAATGATAAAAAAAACTCACAGAGATAAATTAGTAATAACTATTTTTATACAACAATTTTAAATTTCATAGAGCTATCGTTTTGGTTTTAATTCAAAATAATTTACTTATAAAGGACTTTAGGAATTTTTTTTATGTTTGTATTTGCCATAAGAATTGCAAGTCTAACAATTTCTTTAAATAATATGATTTAAAACTGAGGAAGATTAATTAATAATAACTATTATTTTTCACAAAATTTTTAATTTTTTTAGAGCTTATGTTTATTTTGAATTTAAAATAATTTACTTGTAAACGACTGTAAAAATCTTTTTGATGTTTGCATTTGGTTCTAGCCATAAGAATTACAAGTTTAGCAATTTCTTTTAATAATAATGATAAAATCTGAGAGAAATTAATTAATAATAACTATTTTTAAACAAAAATTTTAAATTTTATATAGCTACTGTTTATTTTTAATTTAAAATAATTTACTTAGTTTTTTGATTTGTACAACTGGCAAATCTTAGGTCTAAAAGTACTTTTGCAACTGCCACAACAGAGCGTTTTCAGGCCGCTGTGTCCACTTATTAGCTAAAATTTCACAACAATTTCAACCGACTGCCCGCACAACTGTAAAGTACTTCTGGCCACAAGCCAAATTTGCACAAATTTGCTAGACACTCCGGCTTCTACCGTAAGTCCCGCCCCCCCTCTTTGCCATGGATAACTTGTCACAGGCACTGCAAGGCATACAAATTGTTGGGATATATTTTGGGAATCGGAGTGGCAATGGTGGTGATGCGGTGGCCACTATTAAAATTTTATACTTAACTAATGTGCTGTGTGTGTGTGTGTTGGTTGTTGGATTTTACTTCTGGCCGGATTCCGACGGCAAACAGCTGACGTAAACAGTGTACATAAAGAAAATTCACAGAAGTACCACAAAAGAGAGGAAATTCAGTAAATAAGCGAACCCAGTTGCCTGGCCCGGCTTAGACCTCACAGGCTTACATGTGTTTAGTCAACAGGATGTAGAATTGTCTTTGGATTTGTGCTTTGGTTTTGTTGTTTTCGTTTCTCGGGTTTTTGTTGGCAACGCCCATGTAGGAAATGAGTTTATTGCAGTTGTAAATATTGCAAAATGTTTTCTGTGCACCAATGAAAAATACAAAAACAGAAAAAAAATGATTTTATTCCACCCGCTCCAAGTAGCTCAGTTGATGTCCGCAAAATTCTAAAATTCTCTCAACTTCTGCGGTTTTTGTTTTGGTCGTCCGTTGACTAGCCAGAGTAGCCATGTATCATTGATTTTACAGTTAAAACATTACGAAGATTGGGCTACATAGCATTTATATAAGATGTATTTTATAATTTAAGTGCTTGTTTTTAACCACAACTTCAGTTCGTCTTACTTCCCTGTCTGGCTTCTGTCAGATTTCACAATTGATGTGAGGTGTTGCAGAAAAGCCTAATGTGGCTAAGAATAAGCACTAAAATAGTTCAAATATTACTTATTTAAATGCAATTCTAAGGTAATATTTATACCCATTTAAAATACAAAAATATTTAAAGGAAAAACTCGTACTGCAAACCTTTAACCTCTTATTGACCATAAATGCTCACAGCATTTTTGAGAATAATTTATGGCAAAAATATGTTACATGAAAAATATTTTCTTTTCTGTGCGTATTTAATTTTTTCCATTCATTTCAACATATAATAAATTTAAAACCCATAACAACAGGCTTTCTTGTTTAGATTTATTTTCAGCTTATTTTAAATCTATAGAGACTTGTAGTAAAAACCAAAATTCGTTTGTTTATTATTTTTTTTGTAAAATTTCTTCGAAGGATTTTATGTAATTGAAAACATTTTTCCCATCCAACCCAAACATAACTTTACAATCAATTTCAATCAATTGCACAATTAATCTTGATGCATCTGAAAGTAATAAGCAGATGCAATGGGCCACAGTTGTAAACTAAAAGTGATTTAAATGGAACGACATTGTCGTTATGGCCAACACTTTTATCAACATATCCTGGCAACAAGGCGTGAACGCATGTGAAGGAAGTTGAGAACCACAGGACATGAAAATAAAACAAGCAGCTGTTGTTGCTGACTCTGCTTCCGCTTTTGCATCGGCATCTGCAACTGCTACTGCCACTGCTACTGCTTCTTCTTCTTATGCAACTGAATCCTTGGCCGAAAAGAGCAATGCATTTCAATTTCGGCCTTTAAATAGTTTTGCCTACTTTCGAGCAAAGTTAAAAAAAAAAACAATGTGCCCTCTTTCACTAGCTCGTTTGGTCTGCTGAAAGTTTACACTGTACAAACATGCAGAGCACACACACACACACACACACGTATCTATATATATATACATATATACAAACACACTCATGGAGGCACCCATCCATTTCCTTTCATCCCACTAGACTGCTGCATATTCTATAACGACGCATTTTTTCCCCCTTTTGCTGCTGCTGCTACAAAACTCTTATCAGCGCCATTTCCCTTTTTGCCAAGAGTGGGTGGGCGGCATGTAGGGTGGGCGTGGCATTGCTTGCACCCAGAAATTGTTTAAAAATAGTTTGCAAGTGGTAAAGAAGATGATGAAAAAAATAGACCCACACACAGACACACACACACACACACATACACAGTCGAGTGAAAGCCCCAAGATATGAAATTTGGCGCTGAGTGGGCAAAGTGGGCGTGCCTCGGCTGTGTTGTCATTTATTGCTGTGCGTAGTTTTCATGTAATTTTCAAGTATTTTTTCAACAGCCAAATACTGTGCAGTCTCTGGCACTATTCAAAAACTTCGAATTGGGTATAATACGCTTTTTAAAATTGAACTGTTGAAAGTTAGTCTAAAAACAAATGTCATATGAGCTTGCGAGGTAATTAATTAATTTAACATATGAAATGATATAAAGGGATTAATAGAAATATTGTTATTATATTATATATTGCTTTTTGTGGCATTTGTAATAAATAACAATTATATGTTTATTGATGTCTAATACGTAAATAAATTTAATTTACTTTTTAGTTTTATTTATTTTTAATTCAATTTTAATTTTATTTTGTTTTTATTATAATATTATATTTTACTATTTGTAGTGGAACTAAAATATATTTAATAAATTTATTTAAAAATAAATCTCTTTTGCCAATGCAAGACAATTAACATATAATATGATATTGAGGGATCAATAGAAATAGAAAATAGAATTTATTTTTGTGGCATTTGTAAATAAATTGCAATTATATATTTGTTAATTTGTAATATGATAATAAATTTATTTTGCTTTTTAATTTTATTTATTTTTAATTCAGTTTTAATTTTATATTGATTTAATTATAATAAGATATGTATTTAATACTAATATATCAAACTTTTTAAATTATTTTTAATTCAGTTTTAACTTTATATTGATTTAATTATAATATTTTATTTTACTATTTGTAGTGGAACTAAAATATATTTAATACTAATAAAACTAACCTTTTAATTTTATTTATTTGTAATTCAGTTTTAATTATATATTGATTTAATTATAATATTATATTTTACTATTTGCAGTAGAACTATAATATATATTTAATACTAATATATATACAAAGGAGTTTAATTATTTTATTATATATTACTATTTGTAGTAGAACTAAATTATTTTTAATATATATTAAATATATCTACAAAGGAGTATCTAATAGTTCAAATCGCTTAATCTGCAACATTTCAAACTTATTTCTCCGGCTTCTCGTTGGCAGCCGCAATGCAGCAAACTTTTGTCATACAGCCACCCACTCAGCGGAAGAGTGTGTGTGTGTGTGTGTGTGAGTGTATAAGTATGTGCATACATGTGTGTGTGTGTGTACATAACCCATCGTTGTCGTTGTGTCTGGCCCCATAGCGCACATCAGCTAAGTAAATAACATTTTTCGCACTCTTAGTCACGTTCCTAATCATTTTTATTTGGTAACTGTTTGGAAAATGTTTGCACACCAGCAGCAGCAGTAGTTGTAGCCGCAGTCTACAACTTGTACAACACTCTCACTCACACACACACACACACTCACACATATACCATGACTATACATAGAATATTTGTTGAAATGAGCTTTGGCACTAATATCGTTTATTAGCTTGGCACTTGAGTGTTTAAATGCTGAAAAATTGTTCGTGATAGTCCTTGGCAGGACAACGATGGACGTGCAACGCTTGATGGGCTTCACAGCGGAAATGATGTTGCGGGTGTATGGGGGGGTAGAGGGAAGGCAGCTGGCAACGCGCTTAACGTTCTCGCCATCGTTGAGTTTAATTTGAAATTAGTTGAACAGTTGTCGGTTTTGCGTTTTGTGCTAACCAAGCATTTTGTGTGTGTGTGCTCGGCGGGGGGAGGTATGGTGCAGCGGGTCACTAAGATTGCAGGAGGTTGTTCGATTGGCTGAGAACGTTGTAATAGGTCGTGGGCTCAATTGGGTTAAGGAAAAAGCCACCGCCACAAGGATTGTGGCTGTCAAGTATTAGCTGAAGATGTAAGCAAGGTCAGTTTTACGATTGGAAAAATGCAGCATAAAAGTTAAAAGAAATTTCAAAAAATTGCCACAAGTCTAACCGATCACAGCCTGAATTTAATTATATAGGTACAGATATATCCACTGAAAATTAAAAAATTAAATTAAATATTTTTATATATTTATAAATGCTATTTTTGCTACCTCAAAAACCAACACATCAATTTGAAACTGCTTTGTAGTTGATGCAGTTTAATCGATTGTTGAACTTGACAAGCTTTGCATTAAAAACTTAGTGACAGCCAACTAAAACTGCACCTGCAACACACACACACACATTTATGCAACAGAATACATATATATAGATTATGTGGGCGTGGCATTGCCCACTGCTTCTGTTGCTGTTGGTGCTGCTGCTGCTGTCGTTGCTGTTGCTGTTTGCATATTGTTATTAATTTTCATTTTGAATGGCATTTTGACAGTCACTTTGACACTGACAGCTTTGGTAAAAAGTAGCAGCCAAGTGGCAGAGAGAGATAGAGAGGCAGCAGCAGCAGCAGCAGTAGCAGCCGCAGAATTGAATACGTTGATCCTGGCTGGCAGAGCCGAGAGATGAGAGTTGAAAGCTGCTACGACCAGTTGGCGTCAAAAGGTTTATAATTTCAAAACAGCCAACTGATGTGGCACGTCAACAATATGCAGCAGGTGTAAATCTCGCACACGCACACATTGTTTTTGTTTACTTGTGTGTGTGCTTGTGTTTGTGTGTACAAGCTTGCAAGCTTAACTTCTGGCCAACATCGAGCTGCAATTGCCACTGGCGCTGTTGAACAGCTGATAAGCAAGAGTTGGCCAACCACAGTTTCAGTTTCAAGTCTGGCTAAAACTGTCAGGCTAATGATATTTTTATTTAAAACTCTGTTGGGGTCTTTTCAGCTAGCTGTTTGGCTAAGCTGAAGTGACGTTTGCCTTGGCTCGTTACAGCCTCTCGAGCTTTCGCTTTTTGCTTTCTTAATTACCACCACTCGACAAATGGCTCGCAAAGTGCAGCAGTGCAGCTCAAGAAAAAATTGCAGACACGCAAATAGCCTCAATCCCCAAAGGGGCTCTGAATATCAGTTGAAGCGTTGGGTAAACCACGGCAATTTTTAAAGCCACAAATACTGTTTACAGCCAAAGGGGAAAAGACTTTTATAATTTCTTATTTTCCTCTCTCTAATTATTGCAAAAAAGAGTATTTTATGTGTTTTACATATTACATGACAAAGTCAAAATACCCAACCCGACAAACAGTTTGTTTTGGGTCACAGCCAAACAATGCCGCTGTTTTAGCCTTGGTGTTTCGCATGCAACCCTTCTGGGCTCACATTGCATGATGGAAAACCTTGGACCAACTCGACGTATGCGCAATATTTGACTTGAACGTCAACTACATTTTTATTTACTTCATACTTTGCGTGACGCGTTCAAACATTGGCCAACCCTTTGAGCCATGTACCTTGATGGGCAAAAAGTGGCAATTAAGGTTTTTAAAGTTTGCGCTTCAAATTCAGGTTTTATTTAAATTAATCTTGGTACGAAAAAATATGCAGACATAAAATGTGCAGTCATTATAAAATTTGCAAAAATGCCACAAGCATTTAACAAATGAGAAATCAAATTTTTTTATCAATTAAAAAATTTTTTAAAATAAATTAAATAACTATAATTTGCTAGTTTGTCTTTTTGACATAAGAAACTTGCTTCTTCTTCATTTCAAATATTTTTATATTGAACATATTGTTGAAAATAATATGTAAGCATATATATATATGTGTGTAAATGTGTGTGTGTTGGTGTGTATAAAAATATTTCATTGGACGTGTTGTGTTAGTGTCGTTTTGGAGTTCGGGATTGGGGTACCATGTCCGTTGTTGTCCGCTGTTGTTTTTGTTGTTGTTGATCCGCATTTCGACACCTTTTTCGCACATAAATTTTAATAACACATTCCAGGAACGGCAATGCATGTACATTGCAACACCCATACGCCCTCAAAATCTATATGATATATATATACATAAGTGTATATATTTGTATATATTTTTATATACAAGCACAACACACACACACAAAACAATTCCCAAATGTTGCGACACGTAGCACTGAAAAACGCTGCAATTGGCAAACAAGTCAAGGTGGTAAATGGTAGTGGAGGGGCTGTTTTTGGAGGGAGGGAGAGAGTATCCAACTGGGACGACCTACATGACGCTCATTTTGTGTCAACTGCGCAACGTAAATTGCCAAAAAGGCAGTCAAGAACAACAACATTAACAACAACAAAAAAAAAACAGCAACAACATGAGGCAAACAACAAGGGACAAGTTCGTTGACAAGTAAAAAGTTGGAAGGGGGCATTAAACAACAACAAACACACACTCACACAAGAGCAGTAGTCAATAAACTATAAAATATGCAATGTTTGAATATGTATATATATATATATATATATATACTTTTAACTCAAATATTTTATGCATGCAGGTGAATTGATTCAACGAGCTGCCAACGAATGAATGCATAAGCCAAGCTGGCATTCAGTCAGCGAAACCAACCAAATGGCAACCAACGTTGCACCCAAAGGAAATTAGCTTGACAGCAAATTCCACAACATTGCGACGACGAGGTCACGAATACCACACCACACCAAGACCAACCCACAATCCAACCCATTGCACCCAGTTGCACGCCAAAAACTCTGCTTGCCGCAATGCACGTTGACATTTTCACTCATGCCGATTTTCATATTACATTTGGTTGAGCTTAAATGACAAATGTGGTTGGTAAGCCGACGTCTGGGAACTATATACCCCACCCCCCTCCCCCCTCCAGGTTCTGTTCCTGCTGCTTCTGTGGGTCTGGGTCTGGGTCTGGACTGCTCGACTGTGCAGATCGCTTGCCGGCTTGCGTTGAAGTTGAGGCATTTTCGGTTTGCGGTATTATTGCTGAATGACAGCCGAACGGACTGACTGAATGACTCCATATTTGAGTTTCACACAGATTGTGTGTGTGTTTGTGTGTGTGTGCTGTGGTGTGATTGACTGCATACTCCTCTGTCTGGTCGCGTTGGCTTTGTGATTGAGATGGATTGCGTTGGTGGTGGCAGAAATGCGGCGACAACGACTGCCATGTTGTTGACTGCCTATCATTTTAATACTCTGTTGTCATGGCTAAAAGAGTATATTATTTTATGTAGCTTATTTTACGCATTTGTATCTTAAAATGTTATCGAAGTGTATATCGATAAATTGGCAAATTTGAATAGTGGATTGTAGCTAACATTTGCTTACAACACTTTTATGCCAGGAGTCAAAAGGTTCCTTGCCACCTTTTTCAGCTGTTATCAGAGCAATATGCAGTCGGCTAAGTCCACTTGCAACATTCTCTTGCCTCATGCACAAAAAGAAATACATCGATAATAAGAGAAATGACGATTTCGAGCTTTTTACCTATTGTTTAAAACTGAATTAAGAGCTGTCAGGAGTTAACATGTCCATGGAAAAACAAGTAATGGCAAAAGACTGTCACAAAAAACGTGTCACTTACCAACAATTATATTAATAATAAAATAATAAAAAAAATGCTGGAAAATGCACTGAAAAAATTGGCTGGGCAATGAAGCAATCGAATTTCCTGCCACACCAGAAAATAAATGAATGAAAGCCATCAATGATGGGAATGTGGTCAGTTTGATCGAGCTTCTGTTATTTATGTGTTGGCCATTAGCAATCGAATTAATCGAAATGGCTTAGCTAATTGGCACTGAATGTTTCAATATATATATGCAATTAACAGTGAAGGTACAAAATTAAAGCGTTAGAGTGAAGTGAATATTTAAAGGGAATATATATATAAAAATCAGAAAAGGCAATACACAATTTAAAGAAATTAAAATCAACTGAAAACTCTTCTTAGAGAATTCTGAATGCTCCAAATAATTTGTATTTTCACGGAGAAGATTTATTTTTGTACTGGAAAGTAGCACACCAAAATTATCAAAACGAACAAAAATTATACTTGAAATATTGATTTCAAGAGTTATGTGATAAGTTATTGAACAAAACTTTAAGGAAAAATGAACCTAAAAAATTCCTCTAGTTATAGTCACAATATTCATTTCTCCACACTCTCAAAAGGCATAAACAAATATAGTTTTTGATACGCCGATATGTATCAAAGTATATTTAAATAAACAATCGATTACTTTAGACAACTCAGTCTTCATGGCCATTCAAATAATATTCGTTTCGTAGGAAGTGTCTTAATGGGTGTTCTTTGCCATAAAAATAGGCCTTTTTTTGGAGCAGAAACAACCCCTGTGCATTTGCACGGCACAACAACAACAACAACAATAACAACAAGCATGACAAACAATTACAACGACAAAGCACAACAATGAGATGCCAATCGGAGCCTATAAATAAATTTGCCATCGCCAAGTCGCAAAGCAATACACAAAAGGCAACAAAACCACGAAAATATTTTTTGGGAAATTAATGCAAGGGCGTACATAGACATATAAATAAAATTGGGAAAGGAAAAACACGCATACGCAGTGCATGACGGGCGGTCGAGATAAGGGCAGTGGGGGGGAGTGGGAGTAAAAGCAATAAAACCGTCAAGTTGGCAACGTTGATGGCATCGAGCGGGACGAGACGAGAGTGAGTAGAACGCTTTACGACTCTGTAGACGTTGTCAACAAATAGAGCAAATACTGTCACAGTTGCGGCAGTTGAGCCCACGAACAAGGACCAATTCAGTCTGAGCCCAGCACCTGCGGCCTAAAAGTATGCAATAAAAAGGGCAGCCGCTATTTTCTTTGTCGGCATTGCGTCGTCGCCGCTTTGCATTACTCCTGCCCAAAAAAAAAAAGGGACTTGGCTGCGTTTCTTTTGATGCTCTAAGTGGAATGTATGTAATGGGTGTATAATACTTATTGGATTGTCGGTTAGAATAGATTATTAGTACTGAAAACTCAAACAATTCAATGCATTGAAAAGAAAATTTTTACATACTTGCAATCAAAATTGTTATTTATTTTTGGAATATTTTTATATTTTGAATTATAAGAACCTTATTACATATTTGTAATCAAATTTGTTATTTACTTATGGAATATATTTATATTTTGAACTATAAGAATATTTTTACATATTTGTAATTATAATTATTATTTACTTTTAAATATATTATTATTATTATTATATATTATTATTTAATTTTCTACTGAATTCAAGACTGCTTTTCGATGATTATTATATATTATTAATTTTTTTAGATAATGAAATATGAATCTTATGACTTCTAAGCAGAATATTATAAGAATATTATACAAAACTTTAAAAATGAATCTTTTAAAACTGGTTAAACCTTAGTTAGAATATTATACAAAACTTCAAAAAGGAATCATTATTAAAATAATGGTTAAACCTTACACTTCTTGGACATTTCTTACATATGACATTGGGTATTTTTACAGGGTATTGCCACAGCCTATATCTATTTGCATTTGCAATGCAATGCGCTTTTAATTTGACCGCGTCTGGAGGCAACGATTGCGATGACGACGACGACGACGACGACGACTTTGGCGTCCTTTCCTTTGCCAACGCATCGGCGCAGAAACTTAATTTTGCTTACTTTTCTTGTTGTTGTTGTTGTTGTTGCTGTTGCTGTTGTTGCTGTTGTTGCTGTTGTTTTTCAAGTTGCGTTTTTGCATTGCTTTGCAAAAGTTTGTCGAGTCGCTAAAACTTTAGCCATTTGTTGTTCTTGCAACAGTTTCCCAGAACGAACGAGGCTATTTGTTGCTTCGCTGGGCCAGACGACATCAACGCAAATGTCGCCCAAAACCAATCATTTCCTTTATTCTCAGACCCGTTCCTTACTATCTCTCAGCGGATGCCTCTCACTAGGCGGGCAACATTTTAATATACTTGTGGATGGCATTGGCTGAGTGCCATTTACAGCCATACCCATGCCATCCAGTGTCACGCAATTTTCTTACCAAAATAAATTTTATTTCGCACGGTTTTTGGTTTCTCAACGTCGTTTTTCATTTCATCGGGCGCCCTGTTTATGAACTGCTTTTGCCTCTAAATTGTCTTTATGCCATGGGCCAACTGCATGCCACTTAGACTTTGTCCTTTGACTCGGCTCGCTCGCTGCTTAACTTCCTTCATTTTCTTTCCTGGCTCTATTTCTGTTTTTCCTTTTTTTGTTTTTTTTTTTTTGTGTAAGTTTTTTTTTTAATATTTTCGTTTTGGCAAAAATGGCATCCTTTGGGTGGGCAAACAGAGCAAAATTCTTGCTTAAATTTAGTTTTATACTCCTTTTGGTCGCCAGACTGCATATTTAGTCGACGTATCCTGAGGGAAATTAAAATGTGCTTAGCGAATAATTTGAGTTCATTTGGCTACTGCGTTTGGATGCCCTGAAAATGAAAATGCAAAACGGGTATTTAAGATTTGCTGCAAAACATAACTTTATTTGAATGAGTCTAGGCATAAATTTTATTCCTAGTTACACATACCTTATATATAAATTGTTTTTTAAGAGTTAGGATTTATAATTTGTGGGCCTACGAAAAGGGTTTCCATAAATTTATATTTATCTTTAATAAAATGTATGATTAATTTGAATTAGTTTACTTTCTTTTTTATAAATTTTTAATTAATTATTATCAGTTTGTCCTCTATTAATTTTATTTGAAAAACCTATCTCTAAATCTGCTTCAAAGTTCATCAAACTTTATTAATAACCTTCACAGCAATCAAACCAATGGTTAAAATTCACAATTCTTTGTGTATATTTTTTTCCTGTATGGCCTCCATCGATGTCTCCATTTATGCATGTCAAATACCATTTTATTGACTTTGGCAATTTTTCGAGCGTTATATTTATCGAGTGCACACATTGATCAAACGATTGCCGATGATTTTGAAGTCGTGTCAATACTAACGAAGCACTTGAAGCGAGTGAAGAATCCTTCAGAGTGCATTGATTTCATTAAACACAAGCTTTGAGGGAATATTAAACAAAACAAAATTTATAGCACGCAAAATATTTTGTTTAAATTTTTTTAAATTTTATTCAGAGTTGACTTAACTTGCGAGAATTGATAAACTTATGTTAATCTTCAAAAAAAAAAGTGTCTTATTTATTCTTCTCCGTGTCATTTGTCAAGTTGCATTCATATTCCGGCTCATTCTTTCCTTCCATCTCAATTTTCTTCACGTTTCCATATTTATACCACAGAACGGATACGATGCCCATGCCAATCCCAAAGAATACTCCAATCATACAAAGCGCAGCTAGAAAAACCAGATAATGCACCTCATTTAGCAAATATGCCAAAATGTCTATAATCGGCTGAGCCACATAAAAGCAAACGATTTCAATTGGACTTAATAACATTTTGTTAGTTTCGATCTAGATTTCAAAATGTAAGAAATTTTTAGATTTGTAGTATGACTTAAAAATCAAAGATATTTTAGCAATCAGTTAGCACTTAAAAATCAAAGTCATTTCGTAAAGAAAGACAGAAATCAGAAGTTCTAAGATATTTCTAGATCTAGATTTTAAAATGTAAGAAAAATTTAGTTTTAGTATGACTTAGAAATCAAAGATTTTACAGCAATCAGTTAGCACTTATAAATCAAAGACATTTCCGAAAGAAAGACAGAAATCAGAAAATCTAAGGTAATTCACTTAAAAAACCTGTACAAATATTTTTCTATTTAAAAAAAATTATAGAAAAATTTGCGTTTTTCGATGGAGTTTCAGGAGTATTTACAAAAACAATTGAACATATTCAATTATCACTTACATTCCGATTACGGACTGCTGATCAAGACGGCAACTTGCATTGCCTTTGGGGCACTCTGTGGCTGGCTGATGGGCATCGTTACTTGGATTCTCTATAAGATCGCACAATGGCTGCAAATATTGCCTGTGCCTGTGTACAAATATCCGGATGAGGATTTGGATTTGGATTTGGATTCAGAAACAGACATTGGGTATAATATCCAGCGCGAAAGCTCTACAACCACTTTAACGGAAAGGCAGCAGCAGGGGCAGCCGCAGGGGCAGCAGCAAGGGCAGCCGCAAGGGCAGCAGCAGGGGCAGCCGCAGGAGGGGCAGCATTAGAATAGCCTGTCATTGATCCTTTGAGTGTGTGCGATAAAGTTCAAGACGCGAGTAATAAAAAATAAAATGCTTTTGCTCGCTTAAAATTCCTCTTAGACTGTCTCAAGTGGCAGGCGATTTGCAGCCGATACTGTGGCAAAACTGACTGCCGCAAACTCATTAGCAGATTTATATATATATATTTTTATCAATGTTGCAACGCTTTAAATTCAATTACTCATACGCCACGTAGCAGCCAAGTCCACAGAAAAAGCTGCTCCACTCCTTGGCATGTGTGCTTGCTTTGAACATTGCCGCCGGCTTGCAATATTTAATAAACCATATCTTTTATTTTTTGGCCTTCTCTCTCAATTTTATAAAAATTCTGGTTTTTTGTTGCCTGCTGCTGATTTTCCACAAATAGCCGTCAGCTATTTTTCGACAAATTCTATATGATATATGTATATATTGGCTGTCTTTTAGCGTTGCTGCTGTGTGGGTAATGAAGGTCATGACTTGATTTTAAATTAGCCTTGGAGCAGCTCACATTTGCTAGATGTTTTTTTCGGTGATTGGTTTTTACTGATTGTATTTTAAAAAGCTTCACCTTATTGCAATTTAAACAATGCTTTTTTTGCAGGAAACTCAGAAAGCAAAATGCCAGCAAATGCCATTTGTCTAGAAACAAATTCAAGATTGGCCAAGTCGATAATTTTGACGTATAAATAGGATAGTGAATAAAATACTTAAACATTTTTGTATACAGTTGTGAAGATTCTTCAACTTTTGATTTAATTAATTTAATTTATTAGAAGTTAGTTATAACTGGGATAATAAACAAATAATATTTTAAATATTATTGCTTTTGTTATAACCGAAATTCCATGAGTAGCAGTAAAAAATCAGCTACAGGAACAAAAATACCATAATGCCAGACATACCAGAGTTTTAATTTAAACTTCATAATATAAATATACTTTTTATTATTACCGAAATGTACAGTCTACATTTTACAAAAAAAAGCTTGCTTTTCATTCATTGCTTTACCCGCAGTTATTAGCCTACTTTCAACAATTTGGCAACGTCGTTTTTTCCATTGTTGTTTAAAGACCATTGTCTATGCTTGGAGCACTTGAGAGATGCTTACAACATTTCAGAAACAGAAACAGACTCAGCAGCAGCACCACCACAGTGAAGCCTCTGAGAGCGACTGGGAGCTAAGGGCCAAGAGCTGCGACTACGACAACCCTAATTCTGGAAAGCGCGATATAATTGCAAAAAAGTTACAATGAAGTGATGAAGGGGGGAGGAAAGGTGTGGGGTAGCCATACTGCGGTAAGACTGAAAGAGAATCTGAATCTGAACCTGAATGAATGCCCTGTCAAGGGGGTTGGGGGTGGTTCAAAAACATTTAATCACCCAAACGCAACCCACACAAGTCCGTGTAATTCATTTGACGTTGAATGCAGAGCTTAAGCCAGATGGTTCACAACTTCCCTTTTACACGGGGGTTGCTCACCACCCAAAATGCAATCTCTTTGGCGTGTTCCTCCTCCTCGTTCGCGGGACACAAAACAGCTGTCAGCGAAGCAAATTTTCAAAATGCAACTCCCAAAAAGCTGCCATGCACTTTTCACAGACTGGGGTAGTGGAAATATGCTTTAATTGATACATAAATAACAAGGGAGACTGTCGCAAATTGAGTATACTCGACTGCAAAATACCTTAACGACTTCAGTTCAAAATTCATAGAAATTAAATTAAATATTAAATATAGATCTCAGGCAATTCAAATTTTATTAAAATTATTATGATTGAAATTCATAGAAATTAAATTATATATTTAAAATAGATCTGAGGCAATTCAAATATTATTGAAAACTTTAACATTAAAATTAATTTAAATAAATCAAAAACTAAAAATTAAATTAAATATTAAAAATAGATCTCAGGCAATTCCCATATTATTAAAAACTTTAAGATTAAAATAAATTTATCTAAATCAAAAACTAGTTCAAATTAAACCTAAAATTAAACCTTTACATATATAAAACCCAAAAAAAAAAAAAAAAAAAAACATCCCTTGCAACGCATTACAGGATATTCAAGTGGCAAGTCGCGACGAGACGAGCCAAACACACTCTAAGCCTGCGCCGGATGAAGTGTGTGTTGTGGTTGTGGGAGATTCATTAAGGTTTTTCATTTCATTGAAACATGAGCATTTGAGAAGTATTTTTCATATATACATATGAATATGAATATAAGTACTACACATTCTGTGTATATCTATGTACATAATTTATATATTTACGATTTTTCCCGTACCGTGCGTAATGAGGCAGTCAGCTTAGACGGGATGGGATTGCGTTCGTTCGAGTGGGTGTGCCAGCTATGATTGTGTATGTGTGTGTGTGTGTGTGTGTGTGTGTGTGAGTGTGTGTATGTGTATGTGTCCTTTTGTTATTGTCTAGGCAACGGCTCAGCGCCCTTTTTTATGTGCATCAACAGCGCAGCAACGTCAGAGTTGCATTTTCCGGCACTCGCATTTCCATTGGGGAAATAGCATTGCCAAGTATTTTACACGGCAAGGATGCTCGTCTCACTATCTGCCTGTCTCGCTGTCTGTCTGTCTGTCTATCTGTCCGCCTGTTTTGTGCTCTGCCTCTAATTTTGGTACATTGAACCTTCTTGCATTTATGAGTGTGCCTGTGTATGCGGTTCACTTGCAATGAATACCCCTTTTGGGGTATTATTTTTATAGTCAAACTATGTGTGTAACTCGAGGTATTTGTGCATTGAAGAATGGAAACTAAAGCAAAACAGGCCTGAAGAAGTATTCTATTAAAAAAAAATATTAATCGATGTGAAACCTTACTTTTCCATATAACAAGCCTAAATTTCTACATTGAAGAATGGCCACTCAAGCAAAAGAGTTCTCTATAAAAAAGCATTATTTAATGTGAAACGTTACTTTTCTGTACAACAATCCTAATTTTGTACATCATTAGAAGCATCCATATATCTATTGATCCATTCATTCGACTAATATATTTTATGTTATGTCTGGGCAATTTCGATTAATTCGCCTGTTAATGGCCAGCAAATAAATAACAAAAACTCATGCAAACTGACCACAGGCACAGTATTTTTGCTGGTTTTCATTTATTCCCGTCATGTGGAATACGAAGGCATTCGATTGCTGCGCAGTGGGCATGGCCAGACAATTTATCGCCGTTTTTTTGCAGTGTATTGCCTGGCTGTTTTATGGCATCACGCGTTCAATTGGCTTTATTCACAATGATTCTTTACAACTTCTTCTACAAGTTGGTAATTAAACAGTTGATATCGATCAATATCGATATCGATAGACTGTTATCTATTTATCATCTATCATTAAAAGAAGCCTGCTAACTTAAGAAAAGACATTTTAAATTGATTTCAATAAATATAATTATTGCCTTACATCCAAGTATTATGCTTTATATAAGTATTTCTATTGAAAGTTCAAACTTTTCAAACTTTTCTCAAGTATACTTCACCTTTCTATGTAGTTTCCAACACATTTCAGCGACAATAACTCAATCTATTCTTCAATTTATCATCAACTTATCCAGCGGGTAAAGTTTTCATGGATTTACACTCAATAAACGGAAGAACTCAAACATTCCACAGTCACGTACAATATTTTGCAGAGCAAAAAAAAGAAGACTATGTCGAATATTCAATTTTTGATACATTTTGCTGGTACATTTAAATTTATTTTTACAACCCTCCAGCGAACGTGTGTGTCGCTAACAGTGCCTATGCCAGCCAGACGATAAAATAATAATCGATTTGACTTTGGTTGGAGTTTCTTTTTTCTCTCTCTCTCTCACTCTCTCTCTCTCTCTCTCTAGCTGTTGGTTAAAAAGGCCACAACTCATCTGCACCGCTTCACAAAAATAAGAAACCAAAAAAAAAATGAAGCAACTCTGGCACTTCCTGCTGGGAATCGATTTTTATACATTTCCCCAAAACCAAGCGATGCTCCCGAAATTTATGCGAATTTGAATTTGATATGGTTAAACTGTTTGCCTAGGCAACGTCAGCCATGCAAATGCTTTGATAAGAGTGCCAAATGTGGGTGGGTTGTGGGTTAGACGGTGGGCTGTCATTGTGCCTAGCTTTGTCGCTTTTTAGTGTAAAATTAATTTGCTATAATTCATCAATGGGCCCAGGCCAAAGGATTATTTTGCATAAAAAATTGTGGCACTTGTCGATTTTGCATAGTCGGCTTTTGGGGCACTGTAGCAGCTGTTAGATAGAGTATGGGGCTGGGTATGCCCAGAGGGGGGGGAGTAATCGGGTGTGTGTGTAACTGACGCACTTTGTGTAATTTATGGCTGCACATTTATTTTATTGAGTTTAATGTGGGCGCAGTTGTTGCCAGCGCCTTACAAAGGTGAAAGGTTTGTGGGGCGGGGCGGGAGGACGGCAACGGTGTGGATAAGAGCTGTGCAGGCAGGCAGGCATTCAGCCAGGTTAAAGGATGGAAACTGTTGGCCCATTGGCGCTTTGTTATGCCTGACTGAGTGCACTGTGCCAGATGTATTCGATTTGAGCAGGGATGAATGTTATATATTTGAAGATGCCACAATCCCGATTTATAAAATTAATTAACGCGTTCAAATTATTGAAATAAAATTAAATAAAATCTATTACAAAGTTAGTTAAATCTCAATTAACTGCACAATCGAAAACAATTTATAATTTATTGGTAAATAAATATTAATTTAAAGCACAATTCTTGGCTAAATTGTATGTGATTTTATTTTGTATTTCTCTGAATTTTTATTCAAATAATAATAATAATAATAATAATAATAATATAATAATATAATATAATAATAATAAAAAATTAATTAATAGTTTATATATTTTATAGCTTAATATTTTATGCAAATGCGACTTTTATTTATTTATTTACGCTTCAAGACTTCTTTTTAGGTTTCTCTGCCATGGCTAACAAATAATAGACTAGAACTGAGCAATAAGCCTTAATAATGCCAATTAAATGAAATATGTTTTGTTGGCCGACTGCTGCGCTGTTTGGGCAAACAAATTAAAATGTTAGCCTCAGAAACTTTGTGAAAACACAAAACACAAACAGAGAAACTGTCTGCTTTGTGTGTGCGTCTTATTGGTCTGGCCAAGAACTAATTAAGCATTCAAAAACGTTTTGCCATAAAGTTTAAATTGTCTGTGGACATGGGACTAGGCGAAGAAAATCCAATAATAAAGCCAAAGCCAAAGTCGACGACGACGACGACGACGCTTGACGCTCATAAATTATGGCAAATTATTAAGCAAGAGTCAGAAAAAGTTTTCAACGCACGCTCCAAAAACACCAAAAGTTGCGAGTACATTGCGTATACGTAATTTTTGGACTGTCGACTGTCGACTGTCGCCTTGTGCCTGGCCAAATGATTTATTTTTATTATTATTGGCGGTGAATTTTAAATCAAAAAGCGCACAAAATGCTGTTGCCCCAAAAATTACGAGTGGACGAAAAAAAAATAAAATAAATATGCTACAGTTTTGTGTGGCAGCTGCTTTTGTCATTATTAATAACTGTTAATTATTCACCATTATAACTATGCTTGAGAGCACGTTCTTGTTTGCGTTGTCGTCTGGTGGACGTCGGACCATGCTCCACCCACACACACACAGCCACTTACCCCACTCTCTCCTCACATTTCTCTATGTACTTTGCCGCTCAAGCAAATTCTCTATTCACATTGTTTGGCATTATATATTTTCTTTGCTTCTTAGTTAACGCCTGTTCGTCTCAGTTTTACTCTCTCTCTCTCACTCTCTCTGTCTCTCTTCCTTCTCTCTCCTACTCTCTATTCTTCTCTATTGGCCATATTTACATATTATTAAAAAGTTTTTCAAGCTCAGACGACAACAACGAGAACATCGAGGAAAAACTTTTCTATTTTGCCTTGGCCAAAGTTATTGAAAATTCATGAATAATTGACATTTATTGCAGTTGGCACAAGTGATGGCCGATAATGGACGACCATACGCCCACTTTAAAAGGAGGCGTGCCATTTGTAATGTTCCCCTCGCTCTCTCCCTCTCTCTGTGTGTCTATCTATCTTCGTGTGCGTTTGTCTGCGTCTATCTGCCCATTTATAGACATAAATATTAAAGTAGCTTACGTACTTAATTGTAAATTATGTATTCAATTAGTTATGCCAGGCTGCCCAAAACTCAGTTCATTCTACGCAATGCTACTCACAGATGCAGTCTTTTGAAGCGAGTGCAATGGGATTGCAGAATATTCAATCAAATTTTGATTCTACTTAATTTACTGTTCATATTCAATTTTGCAACTATTTAATATTTATGTATTTGTTTGCCATGATTATCATACACAATATTATTATCTAATGCAGTCGTATTAGCTGCAATTAATTTGTATTTCAATTTCTAATAAGCAAAAATTTTTCAATTGTATCCAAATTTTACTGTCAAATTTTTGTGCCAATCAGTTGACGTGTGTCAAAAAGTTAAAATAATCTACACACTAGTCCAAAATTAGTGACATTGAATTAATTACTTTATTAGCAACAACAAAAATAATTACCAATTGAAAAGCTTAAATTAATGAAAGCACAAAGAAATCGCTAAATTATTGAATAGAAATGAATATGCAAACATATTAAATGAAAACTACACGATTATATTCATTTAATAAATATAATTTTAAACAACAAAATATTTTATTACGAAACGCAATCAAAATGTCAAAAGCTCTGACCGAATAAAATTTGCAAAAATCTCCCTTGAGTGCTAGATTAAATAAAACATCATCATATCAGACAAGTTGAAAAGCAAAATTTATGTTTTAGTTTAAAGAACTGCTAAAAGCAACATTTTGGCTATATATCCACTGTGCTGTTGATGGCAGTGCCATTTTTGATTAAATGTGGCCCGCAGCGAGATTACTGAATAGCCGACATACCTATATACATACATACATACATAGATGTAGATGTAGTTGTAGATGTACGCATTGGAAAATGTGTCAGTCTCTTCTCCTGTGGCTGCTTGCCATTGTGGCATGCTTTGGTTCTGCTGCCTAAATATATTTTGCCATAAAATAACACCAGAGGGCGCTGTCAGTAGCATAAGCTCAGCATTTCCGTTTTTGTTTTAGTTACAACTAACTGCACATATATATGTACATACATATATATATATACATATATCAAAACATTTATACTGTATGTATGTAAACCGCATGTGCTGATGGTTTTGTGAGTCGGCACTACGCATTGCCAGGCATTTACATTCAAATGCATTTAATTAAATCAACTAGAACCAACAGGAAAATGCAGCAGCAGCAGCAGCATCAGCAAAGAACTTAGCTCAACCCAACAAATGACCTTCCATTCTCAAACGGACATACACCCACACACACACTTACACACACACTTACACACACACTTCCACACTCGCACACACATCCCCGAGCGCTCAATATGAGAATCATAACATTTAAAACTAAATTTATTTTGTGCAAATTTTGCCAGGTTCGTTAGTTTTAATTGTGTTTAGTTTTCATTTTTCGCACAGTGGCGCAAAATTGACAGTTTAAATCGAAATAATTAACTGAGTGCATTAAGTGCTTATTTTCAAGCCAACGACTAACTTTTAATTCATAAAATTCTCCTCAGTTTGAGATGCAGTTTTTTTTTTATTTTATTTAGTATATTTTTAGTAATGTTTGTAAATGTTTTTGGTAATAATTTATTGTAGAGTGTTTTTTTAACTTCTTTATCATTAACCCAATGTAATTTCATTTCCCACTGCTACTACCAGGCTATTTTGGCCATTGTATAGTTTCACAACAATTTTTGCCATGCTTACAATTAACTTGTCGGAAAATGTACTTTTTTTCTTTTTGTTATTTGTCAAATGTTGTTGCTTTTTCTGCCAAATTGACAGTTTTGGGATTGCGGTTTTTTAAAACAAGGGAAGCCATTAAATAACACAGCTCGATCGAGAGAGCTGTCGACCTGTCCGACTGCCTGCCTGCCTGCCAGCCTGCCAGCCTGCCAACCTGGCCCACTATCCCAAGGCCAATCGCACTGTCAATTAACCAACGGCTGAAACCGAGTACCCGCATCAGGCTGTCAAAAAGTTAAATGTGAAAAACTCGTTCGCATCATTTATATTATTATCGTTAATTGAAGGCAGCATTGAAGGTAATGCCCAATGGCTTCAGATAAAAGAGCCATCGCACAATATTGCACTTTACAGCCTCATCCAACCCCCCTCCGCCCCGTCACCAGCTTACAATTGAAATCAAAACATGGCTAAAACCAAGCCTGGCTAAAAAGGGTAGAAAACAAAAAACATTGTATTCTATTTTATTAACACTCGAATGCATTTTCTTTGTTCCAATTCAGTTGCCTTCTTGCCAGATACAGCTGCTGCCATAAAACTTGACAGTAGGTTTTCCAAACCCAATGGGATAATGTTTTGAATTAATTTCACTTTTTGTTCATATTGTGTGGATTTTCAAAAGAAAATTCTGCACGACTTCACTGATTTATTTGGGGCCTATGCTAGACAAAGCGACATTTGTTTAAATAAATAGCGAACTAATTTTAAGTGCAAAGTTTTGAATCTATTCTTAATAATAATTTTTTTTTTAAGCCTGACAGAAATTTGAGTAAGTCATATTTTAATTTTTTAGGCCTGACAGATATTTGAGTAAGTCATATTTTAATCCATCAAAGAAATACTCCTAAAGTGAACCTCGCAACATTATAATTATCATCATACATGCAGCAACATTATAGCAGTAGTATATTTAATTAATTGAAATGTCATCTTCTGCTTTGGACTATGCCCTAGGCAAAAATTGAGGCACTCTGTTTTAGGAGTACCACCCCCCTCCCCCTCCCCTTTCGACCAACTTAAATATACATACCATCCATTAGTGGGGGGCAGCGAGGCATAATTGTGCCAACATTTAGCATCATTATTTTTGCGCTTTATCTTTGATCTTAATAGTTTGCTTTGACAATTTACCATGGCAGAATGTTTTTACTTGTGGAGGCCAGCCCGCAAAGCATTTAATGCGATTAATTAATTTAAAGTCCCCAAGGAGCACAAGGCAGATATTATCGTCATCTTTTGACGTCCAATGTTATTTCGAAAGCGAAGGCAAAACATTTCTGTCCACTGCCTCCAATTGCCTTCTGTCAAACGAGAACCTTTCGTTGACACTGACACTTGAAAAAAAAAATATGATGAACAAAAAAATGTAATGAAACAAAATGAAAAAGTGTAAAAAACTAACGAAAATTTTGATGTTGAATTACCGCAAGGCCTGGTTTTTGAAAAATGAATGCCTAATGAAGAGGTTCAGAGTGTTCAGCGGAAGTTGATGGTTTTTAATGTTTCTTTTTTGTGTTGGAAGACAGTGTGAACCCTTTGAAGCAGGTGAACAGTGGACGACACTCTTGATGGACAAGTACAGTCAACAAAAAAAGACAAAAGACAAAAGACGAGTCGAGCTGAGCTGAGCCATTTATCAAGGCGCCCTGTCGACCATTTTCGCTTAATAAACAATAATCAGGCTGTAATTATATGATGGTAATGGCATAATACCAAGACCAGACAATACGTCAACGTCCTTGTTTGGCTTGATAATTGAAAATGTTTGTAATTTTCGCCTGGCTTTCCTTTTTTTTGTTTGTTGTCTTGCTTTCCCTCAAAAACTTTGCACTTTTATCTGTTGCAAAACTTTTGCTTGCCTTTTTTTTCCTTATCCTCTTTTTTTTTGTTGGTTGCTACTCGCAGAAAACTTTTGCGACAGTTTAGGGATTAGCAGTCCCGACAAACAAAAAAAAAAAAACAAAAGTTTTAGGTCATGTCCACATTTAAGTGCTAAAAATTCGCTAGCTTATGCGCCACTTGATGAAGTTGTTGCGCGGGGAATTAAATGCCAATATTATGGCTTAGTCCTTATTGCTGCAGTTACTAATGGATTTGTCTACAAAATATTGAAATACAACAAAGCAACTATACAGCTCACCTCGAAGTAATACCATGCGTGAAACGGACAAACTAAACTTTGGATTATTACTGCCAGCAGCCAAAACGCGCATAAAACTTAAGACAAACACAGCTGTTGGCCAAGAAAGAGATAATATTGAAAGTGAGCAAAATAGCGGGGGGATGTGGCATAAAGGCTCTGCAACCTATCAAGATAAATATTAGGCGTATTTTGCGCCCGCTTATTATTTTTTGAGGCCAGGCAAAAGTTTAACTTTTAGCACGGAATGCTGCTTAAACTAACAAAATGTAGCAACAATATTTTAGCCAACACACAAATGAATGATTATCTTAGCAAAATGAAGACTGTCAAATACCCTTATAAAAAATAATAAATAATAGTTTGGCAGACTCATAATTTAATGAAAGGTAATATTTTCTTAAACAAATTATTTTTGAGAAATTTATATATAAATTTTTATATTATTATAAACATAATAAAAATTGGTTATTTATTTGTTTTCGCATTTTCGTTAACAGTTTACTGAAAAGGAATATTTTAATGTAATTTTATTTTTGAAATGCTTTAATTAATTAAAAATTTAAATTTACATATTTGATCAATGCATTATTTAATTAAAAACAACTTTATTAAGCAATCGTAGTTAAGTTTATGAAATTGCACAATATTGCTCATTATCCACCCGATGCCTAAGCTATAATACCAAAAATAAGGGTATGGTACATTTTCGTTAACAGTTTACTGAAAAGGAATATTTTAATATAATTTTATTTTTGAAATGCTTTAATTAATTAAAAATTTAAATTGAAATTTAAATATTTTTTAAATGCGTTATTTAATTAAAAATAACTTAATTTAGCAATCGCAGTTAAGTTTGTGAAATAGCATAATATTGCTCATTACCAACCCGATGCCTAAGCTATAATACCCCAAATAAGGGTATATGGATAGGTGGTAGATGGTACAGCAATTCGGATGGAAAATTAAGTCCCAGCGCAGCTGACGTACTAATAATTTTCGGTGCACGTCAGACATAAGCCCGAAGCTGTTGCTTTGCCAACGACTTTGTAGTTGGGGACGATTGTCCGGGGCCAATAGGGACATTAGGCGGTATGTGGTGGGGGGAGTGGTAACTTTTCACTAAGACGTTTCGACTGGCCGCTTGAGCAATTTAACTAAAAGCTCAATCAATCATCGCACATAGACGGCAAAACCGACTGACTCCATGGTAATGTTTAATTTCAGCTTTAGCTGCTGCTGCTGCTGCTCCTCCTTTGTCAATGTTGTCATAGAGTTTCATAGAGTTTCGACCGTTTTTGCCTAAAGAAGTTTTAAGCCGCTTTTCAAGGCGCTTTTTGAAGTTTATCTCGTTGGTTGGCAAGCTGTCTTTGGCATTAAGAAACGCTGTTTCTACCTGGCCAAAATGTGTGTGTGTGTGTTGTGTGTGTTGCAATATTAGGTGCCCCGCTAGGAAAACATATTTGCTTAGCTGCAAAAAGGGTTGATTATTAGGCAACGAAAATTGTCGAGACTAATGCGCCCAAAGGCGGCTTAACGATTAAGTCTGCAACGTGACGAGGCCTTAAAGTAATTGCTTGGAAATGAGCCCAGCTTTTGATGAGCATGTTGTGCAATTAAAATGGAAAGCCTTAAAGTAGGCTACATAAAAGAAACTCATACAAAAAAGGTGTTTACGATCTGAAAATGCCCTGGCATAGATGAAGCATTTAATGTCAGAAAAATCTGTAGTATAGAAATTAATTTAAACTGTTTCACAATTTTTAATAAGAAAAATACAGATTAATCGGATCGAAATCATAAGAAAGAAAAAAAGAAGCCATTGGAATTATGCAATATTAAGTTAATAATCAAATTTAAATTATATGAACTTGAAGTTTACTTCTAATCAATTTTGAATTATATACACTTGATAGATTTATAAATATTTACTACAATAAATATAGAAATTTAAAAAGCAACTGCATTGCATTTTTCCATAGCTAAAATGCCCAGCTGCACAATTTCAGGGCTAGAGTTGATGGCATAAAAACTATGCTTTATAAACTTACAGCTCTGGGCTGTTGCCACTCTTGTTCCCAGACAACAAGAACGACAATGATGATGATGAGCGAAATAAAAAAAAAATAAAAAATAAAATAAAATAAAAGAATGAAAGAAAACAAAACAGGAGAGTGCAGGCAACAGTAAGAAAAACAACAACACGAATAAGAATATAATTATGTCTGCTTTCTGCAATTATTTCAATTATAAACACAAGCTGTTGCATTTGGCAGTGCGCCACAGCAGCAGCAACAGCAACAAACAATGCAAAAGTTGCCGCGGGGCGAACAATGGGTTGGCGGGCAACAGGACGAAGGAAAGCATTTGGCGCTCGCATAAAAATCATTTTGCAGGCGTGCAATGAGGGAGACGCTTACATAAAATGAGCACATTAGCCTAAAAGCAGGCAACATAAACTGTGCGAACTCCGTCAGCAGCAGCAGCAACAGCAACAGCAGTTGCAGCAGCAACAGCAGCAGCAGCAGCAACAGCAGCAGCAGTTGCAGAAGGTGTTTGACTGAGCAAAGAAATAAAAGCCACCAGCAAAAGAGTTATCTTTGGGTTAATAGTATATTAAATACCCTTTCAAACATATGGCAGAATAATATATATTTTACTGATCAAATATAATATTTGTTTTCCTATAAATTTGTATGATAGTATCTAAAGTTTACTGATCAAAAAAATAATATTCGTTTTCCTAAAAATTTGTATGAGAGTATATAAAGTTTACTGTCCAAAAAAATAATATTCGTTTTCCTATAAATTTGTTTGAGAGTATCTTAATTTTACTTATTAAAAAAATAAATGGCACATTTTTAATTAGACTGTTTTACTGGTAGTTTATTTTGAAACTGTCTGTTTTTTGTGGAACAAATGCAACTCGAATTAAATTCTCAACATATCTTTGCCCTGCTTATCATGTGATAAAGTATTCTAAATCAACCCAACTACCCTCTTTTGAAATGTGTAAAGGGTATAAACACAAAGAAAAGCAGCAGCGCATGCAGCAGTTTTTTATGTAAGTGCCACTGCTTCTGTTGCTGTTGCTGCCGCTTGTTGCATATGCATGCCTAGGCGTAATGCGTGAAGTCTGGACAGCACAACAACAACAACAATAACATAATTACTATATAAACTGAAAGAGCCTGACTGACTTTTGACTGTGTGTGCCTCTCTCTCTCTCTCTCTCTCTCTCTCTCTGTCTGTCTCTGTTTCTCCTTGTGTGTCTCCCAGTCGCTGTTGCAGTCTATTTGTTTTGTGTGTAGTCTTATTTTTGGCATGTGCTGGGAATTGTTTTTGGCTCACGTTTGCAAACAGCAACAACAAAAACAACAACAACAACAAAATCAACTCGTGCTCATAATAAAACTTTTACTATGACAGTAAAATTTTAATGAAATCACTGCAAGACTACAAAACACTTGTGCCACAAAAAGTGTACCACAACCAGCAACACGACCAGCACCAGGACCCGCCAAGAATGTTGACTTTGTGGGAGAGAAGCTTACGAGGATGACTGAGTTGTCTACTGGTGTTATTATTGTTGTTGTTGTTGTTGTTATTGTTGTTGTTGTTCTTGTTGCAGGCCGTGTTAAGTGCATCGCAGGCAATTGAACATAGCAAGTCGAGGGAATTTGCTGTGTTTTGTTTGTTTAGGCAATTTGTAACACATTTAAAATATTTATAAGAAGTAAACATAAACTCA
Source organism: Drosophila dives (assembly GCA_035042365.1). NCBI lineage: Eukaryota > Metazoa > Arthropoda > Insecta > Diptera > Drosophilidae > Drosophila > Drosophila dives. The sequence continues at coordinate 1,690,590 of JAWNLJ010000415.1, read as the reverse complement.
AAGATATATTCAGAAGGAATAGTTGCGTTGGCTAAAAGTGAAGATTCAATTGAACTAAAAAAGTGCATTACTTTAAAATACAATTTAGTTTAGAAAGATTTTGAATTTTGATTTGAATATATACTTTTTAAATATTTAAATATATGCAACAAGTGTACACAAAAAATAAATAAACCTACGCAACTTAATTGTATAATTTTCAACAATTTGTATCTTTACAACAATGCCAAGCTGAGTCAACATTCAACAACGTTGAATGTCAGATTCACAAATTTCTAGTCTCAATTGGTGCTTTTGTTTTTTAAAGCCCCTTTCCATTGAATAATTGCCTAACAAACAGTAAACACAGCTTGTGCAACTCTCACATAAATCAATTGAAGTGGCACTGACGCCCACCTCACATACATATATATATATATATAAATCAAATCACATCCATAAACATAACCCCAACAATGACAAAAGTAATACAAAAAAAATGCCGCCCAAATGATATCCTCACAAAAAAAAAAAAAAAATTAACGAAAAAAAAGGCAAACGCTTGAATTAATTTGCATTATTAAATCGTTCGCATAAATCGCAGAGGAGCAGCAACAAATACAGTAATGAAATAACAAAACAAAAATACAATACGATAATTAAAACATCCCCAAGGATCTTGGAACTTGAATTGCCGCAGCCCTTTGGCAGTCTGGCAGCGAGTGTTATAAATAAATAAATGAAAACCAAACCGAACCAAAACGAAACAAAGTCAACGCCATGCATAAATTATAAGCAAGTGTGGCGATGGCGCCTTAATTTATGCTTTAAAATATTATATTAATACGCACAGCATGAAAATTGGCTCGCAGGGACAAAAGTGAGGCACAGCCCAAAAAGAGACCGAGAGAGAGCGAGGCAGAAAGAAAGCGAGAAATCAAAAGAGAGCGACAGAAACGCACTAATTCAATAATTTATGCACATTTTTTAACACATGAAGGCATTTGGGCAACTGCAAAAAAAATCATGAATCCTTTTTTTTTTTGTGAAACTTTTAATTAAAATTAAGTAAAATCACTGCACTGCTGAGTGATTTATTTATAAAATACCCTGTGCATATTTTAATTTTAAATTTCAATGAGTTTTTTTTTTATCTAGTTGAGAATAATATATATTAATGCATTTATATTAATTATTAATTACTTTTAACTTGTTTTGTTCCCTTAAGAGATTTCTTCTGCTGTGTAAAATAAAAGTTGTGCTTGATTTTAGTTAAATGTGTTAAATGTGCAAGTTTTAATTTTAAATTTCAACGTATTTTTTAAATTTAATTTAATCGAGAATAATATATATTAATGCAGTTTATTTTTAATATAAATTTTTTTTCTTAAGAGATTTCTTCTGCTGAGTAATACAAAATCCGTGCTTGATTTTAGTTAAATATGGTAAATGTGATATTTTGATTTAAATTTCAACGAATTATTAAAATTTAATCTAATTGAGAATAATAAATATTAATGCAGTTTACTTTAAATATGTATTTTTTTTTCCTTAAGACATTTCTTCTGCTGAGTTAAATAAAAACTGTGCTTGATTTTAGTTAAATGTGTTCAATTTCAGGCAATTTTTACAATAAAATCTAATCGAGAATAATATATTAAAGCAGCTTACTTTTAATATATATTTTTCCTTAAGTAATTTCTTGTGCAAGGTAACATAAAAGCTGTGCTTGATTTTAATTACAGGGTATAAATAAATAATATGCAATGCAATAAGCACATTAAGAGAGGCACTTTTGGCATGGCGTGCGTTCCAAATTGAGCGGATTAAGTTTAATTACAGTTTTTCGGTGTTGCTGGGTGGGTGGGTTGGATGTTTCGCCTTCACCGTTAACACATGCAGGCCACACAAAAGCAGAGACCTCCTTTTGTCCAATGCATTTGTAAGGGTTGTTCCTTTGTCTGTTGCATAAATGAAAAGTAAACCTTTATGCAACGCAGCGGGATGCAATGCAATGCAGACCAAAAACCCGAAGCACAACCGCATCAAAAACCAACCCCCCGAAGCAACCCCCAAAAAAGTACGCACACACACACACACACATTTATAAATATTTATATGGATTTCTGTGTATACAGAGGAGCATGTCTGTCTGTCGTGAATTCGTTCCGCACACGTGTTCCCTTTGCGGACTACTGCAGCTCCTGTTGCGCTCTGTGCCCATAATTGGATTTAGTTGTCGTTAAGATTGGACTGCTTATTGTTTTCCGCCGGCCGTGCATATGTCGGCTGTCATTATTGGCACCCAAACGACCAAGGCGACGAGACGCCGGCAATCTTCGCCAGCTTCGTGGCAGCGACTCGTGTGTGGCATGTAATACTCGTAGCATTGGCATTGCCTTAATTCATCGCATTGGGGGTTGCCGCCTCAACGACGCTCAAACATTGAAATAACAGACCAAACATTAAGAAAACTGATTACTTGATGGACGACGTGTCGACGTGTCGAGAGGGTTCACAGACTTCCAGTAGACTTGTAAGCTTAATTTAATTCAATGTGGAATTTTAATGTGTGCTGCTCAAGCTCATAATAAATATGAATGCTGCCAAGACTTGATTTATAGACGCAAATAAACGAATATATCACATTTGTGTCTGGGGAGTAGAGAAAAACACTACATGTGGAAATTTAAGCATAGAATTAAATAAAATATTTGTACAATTGCAATTGTTGTTGTGACACAATTCATAATCCGATCAACCTCCAATTGATTAAACAAGAAAATAAGATACATTGTTTTGGAATAATTGGAACAAGACATGTTTAATGTTAAATGCAAATGAAGATGCAATAAATTCGAAAATAATACAATTAAATATCGGAAACTGCAAAATCAGTCTTATTGGCTCATTTATTATAGGCGAAAATTCATTTCATATTGTTAGGCAATTTGAAGAGGAAAAGAGCAAAATTAAAAACTAATTATTTTATATTAAAATTGGCTTTCTTAAATAACTATATTAAATTTATATTTATAATGTAGAAAAATTAAGAACTAAGTTCTTCATATTTCTATAAAATATTCTTTTAAATTTCTTAAAATTATAAATGAGCTTTAAATTACTTTCATTTTTACCTATTTAGAGAACCCTGAAAATAAATACATTTCTAAGTTCAAAATCAATATTTTACTTGTCTCATTTCGGTTTTTACTTTTATTTAGGTCACAAGCTTAACCAGTCTTGAATAAACCTAAACAAATTAATTGAATTTGAAATAAAAAAGAAAAACCCTTTATCGATTTCTCTTTATCGATATTTTGATTGGCGCTTATGAAACATTTACCCACAAAACCACCTTTAATAGCTGCCACTTCTGAACATTGAACGCATCAAATTATTTACAGAGTAATTACATCGAATGCTTTTCTATATCCTGTGGAGTCCACGCAAGCCACATGCGCCTCTAATTACTTTCGGAAAATTGTGATCAATCACACGATATGTACATATATAAATATATATATATACATATATATATGCAGCATGTTGCGGTTGACATTGCCACCCCCGCGACTCCCGCATAATGACCAGACTCTGGCAAACACCTAAGAGTCAAAGCCATAAGCCAATGGCATGGCTAAAAGCATTTGAGCCTTAATCGTTTCATGTCGCGCGACAAGTTAAGCCCCCCCTTTGAGTCTGGCTGGGTTTGTTGGCTGGGTGCTGGATGGAGCTGTAGCTCTGTAGTTGGACTGACTGCCATGGTAACCATCACAATGAAAGGCGATGTGGTCAGCTGTGCGTTGGATTTGTGTAGATTAGCTGAACAGTTCGGTTTGGTTTGCCTTGCAGGCGCTCTTAATAATAATTGCAAATCAATGACAGGGAAATTCAATTCAAAGGCTGCTAGGCGACACCACAACAACAACAACAACAACAAAAACAAATAGCAACAATTGGAACAACATGATGGCAACTTGAAATTTCAATTGGATCGATTGGCAATTGACAAAAAGCGTGCAGAACCAAATGTTGACGGACAGTTGAGTTGAGGGCCAGCTCCACAGGATTTGCGTTTAAATGACCAACGCAATTATGGCCAAGCATAATTATAGGTGGGTGGATGCGGAAATATATACACATATATATATATATATATATATATATATATACATCTGAGTGCCACGCTGTGTTGTTGTGTAAAATTTAATTGATTTCATCAAACAATGACAATGATTAATGCGGTTTATTAAAATTGACAGATTCTAAGTGCTGCTAGTAATAATTGATATCAATTTATAAAACGCGTTTTGTATAATTATCAAATTAAATATTTATAATATTGAGGAGTTAATCAATTTCTTAGATATATATGAAAAGTACTTTCCTTTTGCACAATGTAATTTGTGAAATTGAAAATTATAAATTAGGTAAAATACTAAATGAAAAATTATTAAATTAGAAGTGAATTAAAATTCAGTCTTTAAGAAAGTGATATAAAATTAGAAAATGTTTTTATTTATATTTAGTATATATGACGTATTAGTATAAAAAATATTATGTGTATATTACTTAAAAATAAGAATTGTGACGATGGAATAAAAAGCAACATCCACAAATTCTAGATGGAAATTTGCATAGACTCTTTAAAATATTCTTGTACATAATATTATTAATTGAAGAATATATTCATGATAAACTGTTTAAGAAATTCGTTGTATAAATGCATAAAAAATTAATAGTTATTGTTAGTTTAATATAAACACTTTTCATCACCTTCACTGTATAGTATTGTATTTATAGCTTATTTTATTTAAAGCCCCGCAGATAATTGCCATGTTTATCTTATATTTTTGTAGGTGTGTGCTTCCAGTAAGCGAGATAATTGTTTATAAATGCAAAACTATAAATATGTGCATATGTATGTATGTCCACTCAATAGCTGCATATTTGCAGGCAATTATTTATTAAATGGTAATTGTTTATGGCATATTATGGCTATTATGCTGTATACCTACATTTATTTTAATATGCCTTCAATCAACGTGCACAATCATACACACACCCTCACACAGACACACAAACACATACATACACACACAGCACACACACTTGAAAATTGCAATCAATTGTCATTTGCATAATATCAACATTAAAACAGCAACGTTCTCCGGCCACAAAAACAACAGAAAAAAGTCAAACCGAGCGAAATTTAATTAAAAATCAGCTTGCAACAAAAAAAAAAAATTCCCGGAAAATAAGTAACGTTTTTTTTTGTAAGGTGGAAAAAAAAGTGAAAGTTACTAAAGTTTGAACAAAAAAAAAGGAATCGAAACGAAACGAAAATTCTGCGCACGCCGAGAAACTGCAATAAATTTCTAGTCAAGATTCACAAGAAAAATACTAGAAAAATGCGCATAAATTAAACATAAAATGTTGCCAAGTGCAACGCTGCTCAGAACTGGAGTTAACGGTAGTTAGTTAGTTTTATAGCGAGTGGCGGAAATGGTGTGTTGTAGAGGGATGGGGGAAACGGGGGGCACTTAACTTAGATGCAGTCACCCGAACCTTAGGCGTTTGCAGTGAAAGCAGTTAAAGTGAAAGCCCTCAAATGCAAGCGATTTGCATAAATGCAAATTTAAAGCAAGTAAAAAACCCAGGCACATCACTCAAAATGAGTCGACGCACTAATGAAGCAACAAAGGGGGCGTGGCTGCAAGGTTAAAAAAAGTGGGCGTTGCGCTTAAGCAGCGAGCAGCGATTTTTAGACAACGCCCATTTCATCAAAGTAATCAGTTAGGAAGGTAAAAAAAAATTATACTAAACAAACAAAAGAAAAACCAATTTGTTTCAGGAGAAATCAATTTTAAAATTGAGTTGTTTTTTTGAAAAGTTCGGGTTTATTGCAGTAAATATACAGAAATATTGCCACTTAATTTTATTTGACTTATTAGACCTTTTCACCTTTCTCTCTGTGAAACTTTGATTCCACTTATGGCTCCCCTATTAAGTTGCATTGAAAGTCAATCAATACACTCGGGTTAAGCAACTGCTTCCGCCTGGTTGCACATTATTTCCCGCCGGAGTTGCTACTCCTCCAGAGTATCAGTCTCGCATCCCATTCCAGTGTCAGCAGCAACTGCAGCATCAAATTCATTTTTATTTTATTTGCACGCATCGCGTTGCCAGGAGTTAAATGTGTGTGTGCAACACGGAGTCCACCCAACAAATTGACCTTATTGGCAATGGCTGTCATTTCGCTTCCACCTGATCACATCTCACATGGTCACATCAATGTCTGTTCGCCCTCGCACACCCGCTATTTTGCCACCCTCGAGGCCTGTTCCCGTTGCCGTTACAAATTTTTGCATGCGTTGACATGTGAAATTGTTGCACAAGTCTCCAGGCGATGTTTTGCTGCTGTTTCTGCTTGTCTTTTATTTGTTGCATACCTGTTTGGGGGCATGGTGTTGATGTTTTAATTAATGGCAATGTGTCAACTGCATGCAAATAGGTTAAAAGGCAGACAATTTCCGTATAAATACTACGGCCAAGCAGCACTCGAAAAGTGTTTCTGTGGCTTTAATTTGAGAGTTCAGCTTATGTGATTGCAACATTCTCGATAATCTCACACATCAACAGGAAAATATTTAAAAATTTGATTTTTATTCTGATATTGTTGCACCACACCAAATAATGTGCATTTTTGTAGTCAACTATTTTCTTATCTTTTTGCTGAAATACATTTAACAATGGAATGCATTTTATTCGGAATTCAGAACATTTTAGAATATGATTTAATAAAATGTTAACTTTTCTAAGAAATTCTGAATTTTACAAATTATCAATCACAGACCTCTGTTTAATATCAGAAGGAAAGATTTGTAATCTTTGCAAATATTTACATTATTTTTAATACAAAATTTCACATAAATTACTTAAAATTTTTAAAAAAAATATATTTTCTATAAAATATGAAATCAATTTATCAGCTCAAATATTTTAAATAATATAAAATTCTCTTTAGAACAAACACAGAATCAATCTCAGTTTATTTTTGCACAAACTTGAATATTAATTTAGCAAAAATGTCAACATTAAGCCAATAAGTAAACTAAAATCAAAATTATGGCTGACAAAAAAAAAAAAATCAATCATAAATGTCGAAATGAGGCCCGGTCGTAACCTTTGGCCCATTGATGCTGGGACACAACTCTTCATCGTAATCATTAGCATACATTAAGGCCTGACCCTCAAGTGCTGTCCAAATGGCCTATTATGTGCTTGTAGCTGGTTGCTTCATTGGTTTCCTAACTCACTTTTCTGCTTCTCATTTTTTTTTTTTGTGTGTGTGTTGTCAATAGCAAAGGTCCTTCGGTCCCTCGGTCTCCGTCCAGCAATAACTGCATGTGTGTGTGTGTACGTGTGTGTGTGTGTGTCCAGAGCAAATGATAATAGTTGTTGGCCAGCTATATACACAATGTATGGGAAGCAGTAACTGGAGTTGACCCTCAACTGATGCCATACAAGTGATAAAAAAAAGCTCAGTTCCACTCATGTGTTGTGGGTCATTTTCGTTGATGTTTCGCTGGCATTCTTCATTCATCGGTTCAGTCATTCAAGCGTTTCAATTGAGTGGAAAGCTAAGGCTGCCATCCCGTCCAGTCCAGTCCCGGAACCATGTCCCGGTTCTTCATAAGCTTATAAGCTCGTTTGTACCACCCTCCAAACCATGTATTTCCTTCTCATAGTTTCGCTTCTGCTTTCATCTCATCTCCCGTTCTGCTTTTTTTTCAATTTGACATCCGTTTTTGTGGCTACATCATGTCTATTATGTTGATGATGTCCTTTGACAATATGCCCTTGCCATGGCTCCGAGAATGACCAGTAATGATAATGGCCCAGAGTTTGGCGTTAGTCGTTCGCGTTTTGCCATTGATATCAGGATTTGTCGACTGAGGCTATTTTGTTTTTCTTTTTTTTTCGAAATGGTTTTGAGTTGTTTTCTGTGGTTTGTTCTGTTTAGTGGTTTGCGGAAGGGAAATGGACAACTTATAGTGTAAGTCTGTCAGTGGATCAGCTTAAACAATTTAAATGCGGTTTTTGCTTTGCTATATTTGTCAATACTTTATAAGGTTTTGCAATATATAATTTGTGACCTGACTAAAATAGTTATAAAATATAAAAAATTATAATTAAATTTGTATATAATATTTAATGGAACGTGACATCAAATGCGAAAAGTTTTTCAACAGTTTTAGTGTCATATCTTTAGGTTTAAATTTCTATTTTATCTTGAGCAAGGCAGCTAACCAAATTAAATTTTAAGAGCTGTATTGCAGAAATGGTACTAGTATAACGCTCCAAAAATAATCAAATATTTGTGAAGACAAATAAAAACATGCTCTCATTTATATAATTTAGAGAAATGGTACTAGTATGGCTCTCCAAAAATAATCAAATATTTTGGATGGACAAATAAAAATGTGCTTTCATTTTTATAATTCAGAGCACACCCTTTTTATATAAACCTTTAGGAAATCGATTTCAAGCAGATCCATAATAATATCCATTTGAGACAACGCCTGGCGGCATTTGACTTTGTTGGTGGTTGCTGACCAGAACACCCTTTGACCTCAAGCAACTCATCAAGGCTCAAGTTTAATTGTTTGTTTTCTTAGTTTATTGAACTGCGGCCAACATTCAACATTCGACTGCTGACAACTGACAACTGACAATTGAGAGCGTTGGGCAGCACTTTAGTTGATGCACTTAATGTCGATGGCGTGTTTTTAATGGCCATCAGTTTGGCTGGGGACTTTAATTAACTGGCTTAAAGCCCAATGGGCAAGCACATGAGTCTATCTAATTTATAACCAACTGGCAAGATGCGTCCAACGCCAAAGCAAATCCCAAAGTCGTTTATTTGTCCTTGCTGCCAAGCATTTTATTTATTTTGCTCGCGTCTTGCGCAAAACACAGGCTAGTACGCTGCTGCTGCTGCCTGCTGCCTGCTGTTGCTGCCTGCCACACTATGTGGGTGGGGACTGTTTTTGCTCAGGCTCGGGGGCAACTAAAAACCCATAACTATATGTTTTTCTGACACATTTTTAAAGTACGCCGCAAGTCGCATGCAATTTATTGTTATTGCATTTTTTGTACTCGTTCTTTTTCACTCGCTTTCGCATTGCCTTTCTCTCTCTCCCTATCTTTCTCTGTATATATATATATATATTTATTTGTCTCTCTCTCGCAAATCCAAGGTTTTTGTTGTGCTTTTGTGTTAACCTAATATGCTTGTAATTGCCAGTTGAAAAAAGAGAGAAACAGCTCCAAAAACTAGAGCAATATATGTTTTTGATGTTTTCTGTTATTTTTGTTTATGTTTTTTTTTTGTTCTTGATTTTGTTTTTGTTGCAGCTGTTTTGCCAGATACAATTGGTTAGTGAAAGTTCCGAAAACAAGGACGATAACTAGCAGCACTGTTGTCCATTATCCGCGCTTTTATTATAAAAACCCTTTAATGTTCCAAACTAAATGGGGAATATCCATTTTATTATTATGATTGGCTGGCTAAATTTAATTAAAAATAAATGACACAGGTTTAAATAAAAATTGATTTTTATTTTAAATAAATATTATTAATTATGACTAATGCAACAAAACCTTTTTAATCTTTCCGTTGAGCTATTTTTTCTTATTCTTTTAATATTATTGCAAAATTTAACTTGCCTTTTAAAAATCTTAAAATCAATTAATAGAGTATAAACCAGTCATGAAACTGCTAGAAAAAACACTCCCAGTTTTGTGTTATTTTATTTTGAAAAAGCATTTTTAGTGGCTTTAATTTGTTGGTGAGCTTACAAATTTTTACGACGCGTTTTAATTGACGCTGCTTTTGCGCCATTGTCCATTTGGCAGTGTTTTATTTAACGGAATATTTTACGTAACCAAATTTATGGTCGAAAGTGTGTAAGGGAAATTAATTGGGTTAATAGTGCAGGCTCTTGAGTTAATGGCTAAAAGTGGAACCAGTAAAACGGACAGCTTTAAAATAAAGTTAGCCAATAGCTAAACACATATCAATAGGCCAATTGCGAAGACAGCAAGCAGATATATATATTTGATGTGGACAAAAGTGAGGTGGGGGGGGTGTTGGGTGTATTACTATGATTCAACCCTCGGTAAAACCTCGACACGTGTCAGTGTCGCTGTCAATAGATGTCAAGAGCATAGAAATAGAAATGGCAATCCTGCCCTCAGCCATAAACTGCCTAGACAAGCCTACTTAACTACTCACTCAACAAGCGACACTCTATCCATGTTGCAACTGCGTCGTCATCCACACACACACACACACACGCGCACACACACACATACGTCCATCGCATGACAGCTGAAAATTAAACCTTTCACTCAACTCAAATTCAATTGTTGTTGTTGCGTCTTGCGAAATCGAAATCTATAATGCATGGTGGGTGGTGCGGGGTGCAGGGTGCGGTACGGTGTGGTTTGAGATTTGGCCTAAACGCATTACATAACGAATAGCAAACGAGTCCGAGTCGCGCTTGACGATGGCGCACTTGAGGCAGACATTTTATTTGTAATATGACAGCACTTCATATCCTTTTCCAATGATATTAAGAGGGCAGCCGAAAAACAGGAAATTATGCACGTCAGACCTGTCTGCTTATGTGTAATGCCCCATGCCCCATGCCACATGCCCACCTCTAGCTATATGCGATTTGTGGCCAGGGTTGGAGTTCACATTTGCCCGCTGGCCCTTCGTCAGTTATTTGGTTAGCAGACCGCCCTCGCTCCACTTGTCATGTTTGTCAGGACTTTACCGGGTCTTTGCATACTTGATTGCATTTCCGTTAATGAATTGTTGTTGTTGTTGTTGTTGATGGAACAGATGTGCGATGGTCCTCATAACTATAACTGACTACAGATTTTGCCATCAAACTTCCAGTTGAATTAATTTTGAAAGAAATTTTGCCCTTTTTTCTAACAATCCTTTTGCGTTTATTATATTAGCCACATCTATTATTAATATTTTTAATATGTTATAGATTTTTATTAAATAATATCTACAAAAAAAAAAATATTTTAAAAGGATATTCAACATATAAATGTTAAATTCAATTTAAGAATATTTAAGTTATAAATTAAATGATATTATTCGGTAACATTTAACACAATTAAACACAAAAGCAAAAAAAAAAACAAAGAAGAATTATTTTACAATCTCTGCATTTATACTGATATTCTATATATTAAAAAAAAAATGATATCCTACTGTTCCGATTTTTGTCATTTTGTATTTTAATAGAATAAAGAATTCTCATTATGCGGAATAAAATGTAAAGCAGCAAAATTGCTTTGTTCATTAAAAAACCGTCTGTCAAAATTGTCTGCAGTTTTTCAGTTTTTTTTCCAACAATTCTAGTTCAACATTTGTCGCATCATATATTTTTTTTTTTTTGCATCCACTCAGTTTATAAATATTCGCAATGCTTGAAGTTCTCAATTGCCCCCAGATGAGGTATGTCATCAGTCATAACCCAAAGCTGTCGCTGTATTTACTTAACTTTGGCACACTCCGTTTTGCTCAATATCAAATGTTGGTTTCTGTTTACCATTTCATGGTTTCATTTACGACACTCCCCCGTATGCAGGATGGGCAGAGCACAGAACCCAATCCCATTCATATCTTCGTGCTTCTTGCCACTCCGCTTATATTGTCATTTTCAGTCATGCTTCAACGTCTGTTGATCCCCAGTTTTTGTTGCACAGCCTCAGCAGACTCATCGCTTTGCTTCCTGTTTTGGGTGGGTTTGGGCTGTGCCTGAAACAATAACAGAAAAGTACAAAGCTTTCAACTGCTGCTGCTGCTGCTCCTGCTACTGCCCTCGGGGTGCTCAGTACTTCGTGGACTGACCACTTGCCAGCTTCCAAAACGTAACATGAAATCTGTTATGCGCCGGCAGTGCCCTTAAGCAAGAACAACAATGGACATTTAACACTCGGAACTGTGAATACCCTTTAGAGTCGATCCGAAATACTAAACTTCGTCGAAGAATTCTAAGTTTTATTTAAAGAAAAAAACCGATTTTTATACTTTGTTTAAAGCAGCAAAGAGAAATGCATTGATTATCAAAATATCATTTCAGCCTTTTTTTAGTTTATTTATTACAAAAATACAGAAAAAATAATTCCTTACTTTTTAATGGACTTAAAATATTATTGAAATAGTTTATTTGATTCAGCATGCAAATATTTGCATACCAAAATAAATAATAGATATTAAATTAAGAGGTAAATTTAATAAAAGCCAATTGATTCTTATAATTAAATTTTAATGAATCTGATTTAATTTTTAATTATGTATGATAGACATACAGATAATTTTAAAGGTTTTTTAAAAGAGCCAATATATTATTATAAGTAAATTTTTATAAATTTAATAAATTTTTAATAATGAATGATACTCAGATATTTTTAAATGTTTTTTTTACAAGTATTTATTTATATATATTTATTTATTAAAGTATGTTTAAACGTCTCAAAGCCAGCTATTGACCACTAAGCCAAACTGTTGCAAAGCCCTTGATCAAGTTGGCAATGGCATCTGAAATAGTAGAAGCAACAATAACTGCTGCACATGCAACCCCTTCAAGTGAAGCACACAGCATCAGCAATGAAGAATGGTTAAATGATAGGCAGGGGATAGAGTGGGGTTGTGGGGATGGTAGGGTAGGCGGGGGTTTGTTTGACAGCGACGCTCATTTGAAATGCATGCGACGAGAATGATGCGAGAATGGCTATGTGGCACGAATGTGGGGAACGTTGAACGAAGCAATCAACTCGTGTTTGCAAGGAGCATATCCTGGGTATCCTAGCTGACTCTCGTTTGACTTTTTTGGCCTGCGGAAGTGTTTGTTTATTTAATTTCTGTTATTTTTAATTGAATTTTCAATGCTGCCACAGATTTCTGATGCAAAAATCTCAATCTTTAATCCCACTCACATTGCAGAAGTTGCATCATTGGACCCGAGCTGAGCGTCAAAGTCTGTTCCATTGGCACTGTGATAAACCGTTCGGCCTACTCGTCGGACTATTGCCAGCTGGAGGGCACAACGGGTCGACAGACGCAGCCAATGCCCATACGCTGGATGGCCTGGGAGAGTGTCCTGCTGGTAAGTTTATACAATCCCCTTACCCTAACACCCTTCTCCTCCTCAAACATGACCAAGTCTTACGAAAAAAAAATATGGCAACTTGTTCACATTTTTATTCTGGTTTTTTTATGTTGCTGCTTTGCTCATTTACTGTATGAATTGTGCGCAGAGGCAGAAGTTTATAATTATAAATTAATGAACAGTGTTCCCTCTGCCTCTCCATCTCTCCCTTTCTGTCTGTTTACCACTACTTTTCCCGCACCTCCGCACACCTGGGTATTCCAAGGAGTTAGGGGTAGTCGATCCTTCAAGACAGCTTGACAGCAAAATGAGTTGTAATTGTGTTAATTATTTTTAATTTGCTTTTTCTGCTGCCTCTTTAGGCAAGCGATTTATGTCAGTTACCTTTTCCGGACTTGAAGATCTCCAAACCACATTTTGATAAGTCTATTAGGGCAGCAAAAAGCCAAAAAGGTGTGAATATTTTAAAAACAATTTTTATTTATTTTTACTAAGCTTGCAAAGAAATAATATTTAAGCTAGTTGTGAAGTCATTTAAATAATATTATTATGAGAAACAAAAGAAGACAAAATATTGCTAGAAAGCGCGGAGTTAATAAATATTTTTTTGTTTATGAAAAGTTGTGCAAAATTTAAATTATTACGAGCTATAAAAAAATACTTCCATTTCCATTACAAAGATTTTCAATCTAAGTATAATTAATATTCAATCTCTACTGAATATATAAATTACAAGTTGGTAGTTAGCAATCCCATAAACTAGATGGAAAGCAAATTATTTGAGTTGCGGACTCAAAGCCCTTTAATATTCGCTGAATATAGACTAGAACGAGAATTGTATTAGCAAGTAAACAGACAAAACAACAAAATACGTAAAAACACAAAACAAAAAGACACAAAAAAAAAATAAACAAACTGGAAACGAAACTGAGCAAAATATTTTGTGAATCCCCGAGCGAAAAACCGCACTAAATAAATTAATTAACTACATGAAAAACGGCGCAGACAACACAAAACAGCCGCACAGACAAAAAGGATATATGTATATGAAAAGGCATGGATAAATTCCACGCATATAGCACCAGATATATATATACATATGCTTTTTGTTGTTGTTATGATTATTGTTGTGTGTATATGTGTGTGTGTGTTTTAAACAACAAAGTACAAGCTGCTTGCAGAGTTGTGCCATTGCCTTTGGGGCAAACGAATGGCAAAAGGGTTGGCAACCGGTTGGCTGCCGGTTGGCTGACTGAGATGCTCTTTGGTATTCAAACATACATGCATATTAAAAAGCGCAAAAGTTGCCTTAAAGGATATTTATGTATGTATGTATGTGTGTATGTGAATGAATGGCTTTGTGCCGGTACGCAACAGCAACCGTAAAATCCTTAAGCCAAAAGCCATGTTAGCAATAATAAAGCGAACCGGTCTTTTTGCCATATATATATGTGTATTTGTATTAATAAAAATAAAACATAACGAAATAAAAAAAACTTTCACTTAATTGCAGGCAAAATTCAGCACCAAATCGGATGTTTGGTCCTTTGCCGTTGCACTCTGGGAAATATTGACATTCGCCCGGGAACAGCCCTACGAGCACATGACAGATGCGAATGTTATTGAAAACATTGGACATATCTATCAGGACGATAAAATGCATGTAAGTGTGACAAATGCATTACACTAACTCGTATATGTATATATATATTTATATACACATTTACTATATACATTTCTATTTTTTGCTATTTTTTTTGCAGGAACTCTTGCCAATGCCACTCAACTGTCCGCGGGAAATTTACGATCTTATGTGCGAATGCTGGCAACGCAACGAATCAAGTCGTCCCAATTTCCGGGAGATACATTTGTTTCTGCAGCGCAAGAATTTAGGTTTTAAGCCCAACACCCAAACGCTGATGTATTAAGTTGTATTTGTAAAAAAAACTAAAAGAAGATAATGGAAAAAAAACCATACAAAAAATAAACAAGAATTACAAGCGATTTTAGCACACATTTTGAAATACATATATCAAATATTATATGGTAAATTTAAATTAAAAACAAGAAACCACAAACCAAAAAAATGCGCATTTTACGCATTTAAATGAGAAATGCAATTAAAATTAAATGATTTGTAAACATACTGCGGCTTGTCGTAGTGGAAAATGCCCTCACTAAAACGGTAGTCAAAAAAAGTCTCCCAGAAACAAAAATAAATAATTTAACTCTTTGTTGGAATTCCTATTCTGATTTAAAAAAAAAAAAACAAATGATAGAATGCTGTTTGTGTTAAAAAAAAAAGAATTATTATTTTTTGCAAAAATGAATGACTATAATTCAACACATTGTTATGCTTGATTTCATTTTCGATTTAATCTGGGAATTGACTATTCACAAAACTAATAAAAAAAAAAACAAAAACCACAGACTGCAATCACATTTACATAACAAATATCTCTAAACTATTCAATAGGGCTAACAACTTTTGGTTAGGGCACCCAGCACATACAGTAATAATATGATAAGTGATTAATTGGTCAGACACAGGATATGCTTAGGGTTAAGTTTAATATTTCGAGTCAATAGCTTAAGATTTGCAATTCACCACACACTCGTAATTTATAGAAATAGAATTGTAAATATATATATATATCTCAAACAGACTATACACAATTGACAATTTCGACATATGATAGATATAAGTATTTGTTGTAATTTACGTATTGCGTATTCTATGAAATAGAATCTAAAATGTAAACATTGACATATGTGTGTACCTATCGCTCCTCCACCTGAACGCTATCTATCTGATAATTTTGCTTTAAATGTACATACCTATACCTATGCATATAGTATATATATATATACGAAGAACTCTAAATATATATATCTACACATATATATTTATATAAACGTAGTTCTATGCAAAAAAAACTCCCCCTCAGTTCGAAAATGAACTCTATCAACCACGACTCAAAATTGAATTTTGATGGACGAATAAAATCCAAAATAAAAAAAAAACCTGCGTATAATTTTGACAATAAATGTTTGAGCAACTGAAAATTAGAATTTCATTTTATGCAAAAATGCTTCTAGAACTGCCGACTAGAGAAGTGTTCTATATAAAACTCGTATGCTAAGCGTAAATATTCTCAGCTAAAAATAACACTGTGTTTTCAAGCCAAAGCTCGAACTTTAAATCATGACAAAGTCAATTAGACGCATATCAAAATATTTCCTTAATTCAGGCTTTATCTCTCATCGTCATTTGTTTTATTTTATTTTATTAAAATAAATATAGTTTCTTGTGCCTTTTCCGCGCTTCATTTTATTTCCTACACATTATATAGAAAGTAAATTAATTGCTAATTTGGCAGTTTGTTTAATGAATAAGCTTTAAAAAGGTTTCGCTGTAGCAACAAAATACTTGAAAATATATTCTTAAAACTATGGAAAACCATAGAAAATGATTTAAAGTTCGGTCAACCGAACTTAACTGTCTTTCCAAAACGAAACATTTTTTTAGAATTAAAAAAAACAATATATATATAAATGTATCACTAAATTGTTGTGTGAGAAACTTGGAAAGCACGTTTTTTTTACTAATTTAATTGTGCAATTATTTAAATTAAAACTTGTTTCGTAGAATACTCCAATCATAAATGCTGATTTGCATTTTAGATTAATAATAATGCAATTAAAACTATTATTACACACATAAGTATTAAAAACAAAAGACACATTTGCAATTATTTGGAAAAATGCTAACGAATAAATGAAAAAAGTTTCAATTGCAACGAATCAAATTACAAAATATTATATTCATCAATTAATTTTCATGTCATAAAAAACATTTTTAAAAAAATCATTAAGACCTAAGATAAAAAGGAAAAACGTTGAGCACAATCATGTTGAATAAAAGTTTAAAAATTTAAGAGCATTGGAAATGGCAAATTACATTAAAAAATAAAAGAATAATATTAAAACAAAACTACAAAAATGTACATCTTTGGCACGCCGAAGATTATATATCCTTGCAGACCAAAGTCCAACTGCTCACATCTTAACTTAAATATTAATTGAAATAAAAAACCAATTAATTGTTTCTAAAAAAAGAAAACTAAACAAATAAAAATAAATAATAATTATTCTTGACTCAATAGTATTAAGCCGAGAAAATATTCATAGATTGAGTCCGTTTATTCTGCAATAAAAAAACTTGATTTGATGAAAAAGTTTTAATACCTTCTGCAATGGTATAAAAAAAGAAAATGACACAAAATAATAACGAATATATAGCTTAAGAAAAACTGCAGCAAAATAAAAATAAAAAACAAAATAATTTAAAAATCACAAGTACATTAAATGCAAAAATAAAACGAAATACAAATAAAAATATGGCGAGAGTATCCATTATTTTATTTTTTTGTTGGGGCGGCACATGCCACTGTTGCATGCCTAGTTAACTGGAGCAAGCAAAACTAAATGAGACTTTGAGCCGCTGTGTGCAATCCAACAGCTGAGTCCTGCGAGACCTCGGTCCCAATTACACTCCGGCTCCGGCGAGAGGAAAATTAAATAACATAAAATACAAATCCGGCACAAATCCGAAGGCCAACTTGAAAATAATAAACTTATTAATTCAAATAGCTGGTGGCCTCGACGCCAGCCAGCAGCGGACTGCACAGGATCTGGGCCCATAACGTAGCGTCTGGCTCATCATTGTCGCATTGTTAAATCCTCAAAACATCTGTGACCCTCGTCGAGCTCAATTACAGGCAGATTTTCCTAGCCGCCTTGTTTCTTCTACTAGAGATGGACACGTGAATCACGACCATTTAATATTATTATGGAGATATAATGAAATGGCTTTCTATATTTAATTAGACTTGACAATATTTTTGTACTTTAATAAATAGCTGAAATTATTTTTAAATAACTTCTGACATTTTTTTATAAAACATTAAAAAAAAATTGCACAGCTGACTTGACAGAGCAGTAAAAAAACATATTTTAAATAACAAAAAGAGGTCACCAAACCAAACAAATCTATATTAAATAAAAAACTCTATTATTTATTTATTTAGTTGCTCCATGTTGATGGTTATAAGTAAGGCTCATCCCTAGTTCCCACAAACTAATCCCCAAATGGAAGTTACAGAATTTGTAACACACTTTTGCTGCTTAGCTTCTAGAATTGCGTTCGCACATTATTTTTGCTGCCTTGTTGAATGTGTGTCTATGTGTGTGTGTATCTGTGTGTGTGTTGTTTACTTGCCGCTTCATCCCAACTGCAAAGGCAACGGTTACGCAATTATTTGTGCGGTTTTGTAGCGTTTTGGTTTGAACTGGGATTTGGTGAATCCGGCTACTAATTGGAAAAAAAAAAACAGTTTGCCAGCTGTAAAAATGCTGGCGACAAAGTTGTGATTACAAATAGTGGAGGCTACTTTAAATTAAAGTAACTTTGCGTTAACTGTCGAATTGAAATCAATAAGTTATTATTCGAGGGAAGGCCTCGAGGCTCAACTCACTTGCCGATTTCTCCCGTGGGGATGAGAGTCGAACTGGAACTGGGACTGAGACTGGCTCTGGCCCTGGCACTGGGGCTGCGCTTGTTTGACTTGGTTTTCTTTTAAGGTTTGCGAAAACAAAATCCCAGACGCAATCTTTGATTTTATTGTAAGCAAGCAAGAAAACAAAGCAAACGCAAAAAGAACAAACAGAATGAGCGCCAGCAGCGACGCGAGGCGTCGGCGTCAGCAACAAATGCGCTCAGAGATTTCGCTTTGGTTAGCAAAACAACAACAACAACAAAAACGAAAACGAAAACAACAAGCAAGGCAGCAAAATGCCGCAAGGACTAAGAACCAAAAGCAGAAACGAAAAAAGCAGAAAGACAACAACAACAAACACATTTTAACAGCATATCTATTATGTATTGTATAATGCTTGTATGTGTGCAAAAGCATATGTGTGTAAGTGCCTAATGCTTATACATATGTGTATATACACACACATGTTATGTACATTTGTATGTGTGCATTTATGTTAATTGCGCTCAACAGGTAAAGGATATAAATATGTAAATATTAAATTCTGAGAGAGCATATCTGGGTCTGTGTTCTCATCTCGAATACAAATTTAATATTTTTTTGATAAGTCATAAAAATGCAGACGATGTCAGTGGGTAACGGTAAAGCCATTTGCACTGGGGACATGAAGTCATCAGGCACTCCCCCTCCCTCGACCATACATTGCGTGACCCTTTGCCTTGCCTTGTCCGCTTTTTTGCTCGAAGGAATAAGGAGCAAAAATAGCCCACTGCACCTTAAGGATTTGCTTTTTATGTTTATTATTCTCTTGCAGCCACGTGGCTGACTGTGGCACCCTTTGCCAATTCGATGCGCTAGTTTCACACCCTTGTGCCACGCACCCCCTGCCAAGCCCTTGTCTACGTATCGCTTCCCCCTTCAAGAAAAGCCACAAGCAAAACATGTTGCGTTTTTTTATGTGGCCTACTCTACAAGGATGCCACCAGGGGTTAAGATGGAGGGGGGTGGATTGGGTTCCTGTATAAGGTCATCAATAAAGGCGGAAGCATGCATTTAAGTCGCTTGCTTTGCATTAAGACGGTTGCCACACAACCTGAGCCTTTTCCTAATGCTTCCCTTTCCCATTTTATTTTCTTATTTTTGTTTTTTCTATTACTACAGCTCCCTAGGGACTCACATCTTTCAATAAAAATTTGTTTGTACATTGAGGACAGTTTTTTTTGAGGTGGACTTAACCTTTTTGCTAATAGAAATGAACGCGATCAAAAAATACTGCTTTGGGGTGTTATTGTTATTGTTGCACAGTTGTTTTAAATGTTACTCGGCCGCCAAGTTTAACGACGCTGACGATTAACGCAAATCGGAGTCTGTTATTGTAAATGTTATATACAGTCGATAAGTCAGACTATCGGCTGGCCGCCACATCGCGAAGCTGTTTAAATATTCACGTGTATCGGCTGGGGCAACACTGGCGCGGCGAAACCCATTGTGCATTTTTTCTAAATTAAAATGGCATTTGCTAGCTGGAAATTTTTGTTTAATTAAGTGCAGTTCAATATACGAAATCGCATGCAGGTATGCTACGCAACAGTGGAAAACACATATCGAAAAACAAGCAAAAAGTATCAGCTTTTCTCCTTCAAAAACTATGCGCGTGTGCCTAGTGCAAGTGTGTGTGTGTCTGAGTGAAATTCCAACAATGCGCAGGGAGCGAGTTGGCTGAAATTTCTTTATGCATGGCGTACGCAACAAAAACGAGAAAGAAGAAGTGCGAGCAATAAAGCCAGGAAAATATAGATACTGATAGAAAAAAAGTGCGTATAATTAGCAAGTGCAACAGCGAGCGTTGTCAATATATTTATTGATTTGTGTGTGTATCGAATAGCAGCCTACACAAAATCGTTGAACTGTACAAAAACACGCCCATATTTAGTATGTGTGTAAAACGCCAGATTTGTGTGCGTGTGTGTGTATGTCTATATGTGTTTGTGTGTGTGTTTTGTGACAGTGTTTATTTATTACACTTTGATTTCGCAATAAGCTGCTGTTGCTGTAATGGGAGCTTATCCAGTGAACGGAAGTCGTCGCCTACAATTTTCGTGTTTTTTTATTTTTATTAGTTTTTGCTGCCCTCCTACACACACACATGCACACACCCATAGAAAACAATCAAACAGGCACACGCATACATACACATGCGTGCATACTGACATGTATATATATGTTCACAGCCAGTGCTGCCGTCGCGGTTGGCTACGGCGTCAGCAGCGCAGACTCAATTGCATGAGAATTTTTTTTTTATATCTCTCTTGTGTTTTTGTTTTACTTTTTTTGTTTTGTTGTCATCGCCGAACAGTAGCAGAGTTGCCTTAATTTATTGGCAGCATTGTTGCCGCTGCTGCGCCTGTTGAAAATGAAAGTGTGTTTATATGTAGGTACATATGTATGTATGTATCTGCTGTAAATTGTGCGCCCAGCGAAACAAAAGCAAAAAAAGAAAAAAATAAAATTGACCAATAAAATCTCACAGTATATTTTTTTTTTCCTTTTCACAAGAGATTTACGAGATTTCCAGTTTTTTTTTTTTGCTTTTGCAGCTAATTAGGTGTATTTTTTAAGAGATTTAAAATAATAAATTATTTAAGAATACTTTGCCAGCTACTCGATTAGCCTCTGTCAATATGATGATTTATAATAATTATTCATTGAATATTCTGAATTTGATCGTATATAGTTTTCTTCAATTATAAACGCATATACTAAATTAAAAACAAGTTGAGCAATAACAAAAGGAATATGGAAAAGTATAAACGTAGCTGAAGAACTTAGTTGTTTGGTTTCTTGCAGCTTAATCACACGGTCTAAAGTTCATTACACATATCACCCAACTGATTGGCATGCCGTAGCCGCAGTCGCTGAAGTAGCAGTTGCAGTTGCAGCAGCAGCAGCATTAGCAGCGCCTTAATGGATCCATATCATCATATCAGACATCATGTGAGTATCTTCAATCATCGGCTATAATAGGCCAACAACCATTGTATGTCAATTATGAACTTTCATTTGATATTTTTTTTTATTTCTTTTGTAGTATCCACCCACTAGTATAGCCGGCTCAACGCTGGTTGGCAGCGGCACTAACAGCACAATCATTCGACCAGAATTGCATCAAAAATGCAATCGTGGCTCGCACTCGAGTGACACAAGTTCAGCGTACAGCGGCAGCGATACAATGGCCTCTAACTATGGATCATCGCTGGAGGCCGAGGAGATCGATCTCTCCGGCCTCGTCGAGTCTGTGGTCGATTCCGATGAGGAGGATCTCGCAGAGAGCATGGATGTGAGTCGGTCATATCAAACCAAAAACAAACGAAATCAAATTATTGTCATTTTAATTAGCGTTTAATAAACGTTAATATATAAATTAAAAATTGTACTTTTAACAAACATTAAGTTTTGATCACTTCTTGTTGAATCATATTTTATCGTTTATATCCAAGTAATACTATAACCAATCCCATCTCCACAGAGCCTCAACGTGCGCGATGCGGTGCGCGACTGCCTCGAGAAGGATCCGTCGGAGCGCAGCGAAGACGATGTGGAAATCCTGCTGGAGTTCACGCAGGGCCTGAAGGCATTCACAAACATAACGCTGGCGGTGCGACGAGCTCTCTGCTCGGTGATGGTGTTCGCTGTGGTGGACAAGGCCGGCACCGTTGTCATGTCCGATGGCGAGGAGCTCGACTCGTGGTCGGTGCTAATCAACGGCGCCGTCGAAATCGAGCATGCGAATGGCACACGCGAGGAACTCCAAATGGGCGACTCGTTTGGCATATTGCCGACCATGGATAAACTGTATCATCGCGGCGTGATGCGTACCAAATGCGACGATTGTCAGTTTGTGTGCATCACCCAGACCGACTACTATCGCATCCAGCATCAGGGCGAGGAGAATACGCGCCGGCATGAGGACGAGAACGGACGGGTTGTGATTGTCACCGAACTGCGTTCGATTGGTGGCAGCGTGGCGGAGAGCGCCACAACAACTGGCGGCAGCGGGTTAGCGGCCACAGCACATTTGAATATGAAGCGCGGTCATGTGGTGATCAGAGGCACACCGGAGCGACTGCTGCAGCAGCTCGTCGAGGAGAACTCAATGACAGATCCGACGTATGTCGAGGATTTCCTGCTAACGCATCGCATATTCATACACAATCCACAAGAGGTGACCAGAAAACTGTTACACTGGTTCGATCTCGAGCAGCTGGACACGCACAAAACACAGGAGCTGAGAGATCGGGTCACTAGAGTCGTTCTACTCTGGGTGAACAATCATTTTACCGATTTCGAGGCGGATCACGAGATGATGGAGTTTCTGGAGATCTTTGAGGCTGGCCTGGAACGCAAAAAGCTGCTAAGCCAACTGCGCCTGTTGCACATAGCATGTGCCGCCAAAGCACGCATGCGCAGCTGCGTCCTGACGCGTTCCTCACGCGACGAACCACTCAATTTTCAAATCATTGGCGGCTATGAGTTGCGCGGCGTGGCAGCTGCCACAGGCAATGCCTCCGTCGGCATTTACATATCGCACGTGGAGCCGTGCTCAAAGGCCCAGGATGTCGGGCTGAAGCGTGGCGATCAAATCCACGAGGTAAACGGTCAATCCCTGGACCATGTGACCAGTAAACGGGCCATGGAACTGCTGACGGGCACCACCCACTTGAGCATTCAGGTGAAAAGCAATCTGCTCGGCTTCAAGGAGATCATGCAGGCCCTGGAGCATGGCAGCGGCAGCTCAGCCAGCAGCGGTAGCGGTGGTGGTGGCAGCGGTGTCGGTGGCATTAGCTCCAGCGGCAATGGCAGCTTTAAAAGTGTGCGCAGTCCGCGTCGGATTTGTGCGAATGACATTGCCAAGCTGCACGGACGCAGCGACAGCACCAGCGAGGAGCTGGTTAATCGGGCTCACATGGTGCGTCTCAGTTCGGTCGACATGCTGCTCGATCAGCCGGACTGTGCGCCACCCCAGACGCCGCCGGTGAGTGGCGGCGGCAGCGGAGGTGGCATAATGGCCTCAAACTTTATGCAACAGCTGTTGCAGAGCGTCAACTCGAATTCGGCGAAAAAGGGAAGTGTTGAGGACGCGAAACCGGGCGGTTTCATGACCCTGGCGCCCAAGCGACGTCTGCAGAAGGCGCTGGCTAAAATGAATCTGCTGAACAAGCAGCAGCAGCCACTGGTGGGCAGCCTCAACGACAGCTCCGACACGCTGCTGAATGAGCCACACTGCAAGGCTAAGTTGTCCTCGGCCAGTTCGGGCAACAGCAGCTGCGCCTCCACAACCAACATGTGCAACACGGGCGGTCGCCTGTATCAGTCGCAATCGAATCCGGATCTGAGCAGTCTCAACTATGACAATGGCAACTGCAACAGCGAACCCATCACCATGCTCCACCCCAACTATTTGCAATCGCATCTACATCGGCCATCGGCTGCGAGCACGCTGACTACCAGCTCCATGCTGCCGCCGGACTATCCGGAGCATGTGCTCAAGGTGTACAAGTCGGATCAGACGTGCAAGTATGTGCTCATCTACAAGGAGACGACGGCCCATGAGGTGGTCATGCTGACACTGCAGGAGTTTGGCATCCATGATCCCAGCTCCAATTTCTCGCTGTGTGAGGTGAGCGTTGGCGAGGGCGGCATGGTGAAACAGCGTCGTCTGCCCGATCAGCTGCAGAATCTGGCGGAACGGATCAGTTTCGCTGCTCGCTATTATCTCAAACTGAATGACAGCACCGAGCCGCTGGTGCCCGATGAGCTGGCCTTGGAGCTGGTGCGGGAGTCTGGTGTGCATTTCCTGCATTTGAATGCGTACGAGTTGGCCATCCAGCTGACACTGCAGGATTTCGCCAATTTCCGCCAGATCGAGTCCACGGAGTACATCGACGAACTGTTCGAGCTGCAGTCCAAGTACGGTGTTCCAATGCTGAGCAAATTTTCAGAGCTGGTCAATCGCGAAATGTTCTGGGTGGTGAGCGAAATATGCGCGGAGCACAACATTGTGCGTCGCATGAAGATCGTCAAGCAGTTCATTAAGATTGCCCGGCACTGCAAGGAGTGCCGCAATTTCAACTCCATGTTTGCCATCATCTCGGGCCTGGGACATGGCGCCGTTTCGCGTCTACGTTTGACCTGGGAGAAGTTGCCGTCAAAGTATCAGCGTCTGTTCAATGATCTGCAGGACCTGATGGATCCATCGCGCAACATGTCCAAGTACAGGCAACTGGTTTCCGCCGAGCTGCTCGCCCAGCATCCCATCATACCATTCTATCCCATTGTCAAGAAGGATCTGACTTTCATTCATCTGGGCAACGATACCCGTGTGGATGGTCTGATTAATTTCGAGAAACTGCGCATGCTCTCCAAGGAGGTGCGTCTGCTAACGCACATGTGCAGCTCCCCCTACGATCTGCTGGCCATACTGGAGCTGAAGGGACAGACGCCCTCCAACGCCCTTTTCTCGCTAAACCAAATGTCTGCGTCGCAGAGCAATGCTGCTGCGGGCACTGTGATTGCGGCCAACGCTGGACAGGCCACGATTAAGAGACGCAAGAAATCAACAGCGGCGCCCAATCCCAAGAAGATGTTCGAGGAGGCGCAAATGGTGCGACGCGTCAAGGCCTATCTGAACAGCCTAAAGATACTCAGCGATGAGGATCTGCTGCACAAACTGTCGCTCGAGTGCGAACCACCGCATGGCTCCACCTATTCGGGCAGCATTTCGCATGGCAACACCTCGCATCGGAGCGCGGGCAGTGGCAGCATCAATGCCAGCAATCTGGGCACTGGCAGCGTCAATGCTGGCGGAGATCAGCTCAGCATTTACTCGCACACCAGCTCCAGTTCGGCACCGAACTCATCGTTGTCGCTGCGCAAACGGCATCCCAGCTCGCCGACACTCTCCACAACCAGCTCGACGAGCTCGACCAGCGATCATCAGCGTCGCCAGCAGCTGCACAATAATGGACCCAAATTTGGCACCGCTTCGCCGCAGGCTGTCAAGAAAATGCTCTCGCTATCCGAATCCTCAAAAATTCGGCCACATCAGCCATTTGTGCCGCGCCACAATTCGGCGCTGCCCGGCGTCATTCCGCCGCTTCATCATCTGCATGCCGCCCATGGATTTAGCACACCAGCCGCCGGAGCTGTTGTGCCAACACCCTCAGCTCTTGCAGCTGCAGCGGCTGCTGCTGTCCCATCCAGCGTGGTCAATGCACAGTGTACGCCCAGTCCCAGTCCATGTGCACATCGACGTTTGGCATCTGGCGGTAAGTAATCCAACTCTAAGCCCTGGATTAGCGATTCGCCGAACATATCCTGCTGGCTTATCGAGACTAATCTCTGTCGTATATATATTTTGGAGTTTTTGGCTTTACTTTTGAGTAAAAATTGCTGGACATGGGAAAATAGAATTACGAAATTAATTTTACTGAGTGTTTTTGAAAATGCTTTAAATTTTGATGTGAAATGTTAATGTGAAAATTTAATGTTATTTTTGTCAGTGCAATTGAAATTAAATTAAGCACAAAAGTTGTACAAATTTAATTTGATAACAACTCTATTTAAAATAGTTCCATTTTTATTAGAAACTTTCCTATTTATAATCTTTGGCTAACACAATTGAATTCTAATCAAACAGAGAAGTTAAACAAATTAAATTGGAAAACAGTTTTATATAAAAGTATTCCAAATTGCCAAAAGTTAATTTATGAATACCTAATTTCAATTTATTTAAATATTTCTCAATTTGAAATCTAAGGTTTTTGTTAGCTTTATTTAAGATTAATTTAAACAGAAAAGCTAAACAAGTTTAATTGGATAATAATAATATAAATTATTAACAATTGAGAAAAGTTAATTTATAAATACTTCAATTAAATTAAATGTTTAAATGTTTCTCAATTTGAGATCTAACATTTTTGTTAGCTTTATTTAAGACTAATTCAAAACTGTAAAAATTAGTAAGAAAAAAATCATGCCTTTTATTATTTAAATCTACTCCATTTTAATTTATAATATATACATAATAATAATAATTATTATATTTTTCAGGCAACATAATGCCAACTCGAGTGATACACGAGCGTTCCCATTCCGATACGCCCGCCCCACCGCCGCCGCTGCCTTCGGTGGATCTCTCGCTGGAGAGCAGCAGTGTGACCACATTTCGTGATTTACCGTTGCGCAAATCCGTGACTTCCGGTAAGTGTTAAGGCAAGAATGCCTGTCCCTCTGCTACCTCCCCGCCGCCGTCGTCACATAAACTAAACGCTTAGCGCTGCCTACTAAAACCAAAGTTCAATCTTAGTTCATAGTTCATAGTGAATAATAATCTTAGTGCTTTATTGTAGCTTAACTTTAGTTTAGAAAAAAAACCCATGTTTAGATATGCTTTAATTGTACCCCGCTCCTCGCCTCGCTTGCATTGTGGCCGATTCTATATATTGGTGGTTGGTTATCGCTGCTTTGGCATTTGGTTGTTGGTCTCTTATACACACACACACACAAGCAAACACGCACACACACAAACGCATTTACAAACACTCACACATACTGTGACACACTTTACGCTACTTTTACTCAACTCTCATTGCCACAACAAAAAAACACACACAACCCACAGGTTCGGTTTCATCGTGTGACAGCGGGCATGGCTCCTACGCCCAGCAGCAGCAACAACAACAACAACATTCGCATCATCAGCAACACCATTTGACATACCAACAACAACAATCTCAACAACAACACAATGATCCATCGCCGCCAGTTTATACGGCCGCTGATTGCCGGCTGTTGCAGCAGATATCGAATAATGCCGTTACACGGAATTTGAATAGTCCCTGCCAGAGCACGAGCACACCACCCAGCACACCCACACCACCAACACCACCACCACCGACACCACTACAACAACAGCCACCAACAGCATCCATACAGCAAACACCGCTTCCTGCACCGCCAGCGCCCTATTTGCATATGCGCAGCCACCAGCAACTGCAGCAGATACAACAGCAATTGGCAATGCCACCACCACCGCCACCGGTCTACACAAGCAGCCTGTACAATCACCATCACAGCAATGCAACCACCAACAGGCATCTAAACCACATGCATGGTAAGTCGAGAGCAGCAGGCCCAGAACCAACGGAGCAGACACCAAATGCAGCGTAAAAGTAAACGGGGAAATATGAAAGAGTAGCCGAAATTTTCTATTTAATATTCAGATTATTTATTTGTATTTTAATTAGTTGTTAAATTCGAATGCGATAGGAGACTAAAACATGAGTACAAATTTAAAATAATTAAATAGTTAATTGTTGACAATGTAATACTTTATTTTAAAGTACAAAGTACAAAAAATATGCAGTTTGTAATATATATTAAATATCTGAGGCATGTTAACTTTTAGGTTTACTTGTAAACACAATTTTAAAGAACTTCCAAATTAGCTATAATAATTTCTTTACATCATTTTCTCCGACAGGTGGCCCGCCAAACTTTATGGATAGCACCAAGTGTACCATATGCCCCATGCCACCCATGAATCAATAAATCAAACTGTGCTGTTTTAACTACTAAATGTTAATTTAATTAGTTGTGAGTATAGCCATCTTGGCATTTGCTAATTCAATTACTAATCTATTTCTTACTTTACAGCATATATAGATGCCAAAATTTGTTAATGGTTGTGGTTTCCATGTTACCAACAAACAAACATTCACACACTTTAATCGTCATCGTCAAACATATACAACAACAAGAACAAAAACAAAACTAAAAATTAAAATATGTTGACTACACATGTTCCAAATCCCATTTATCATTTATCTATCAGCGTCAACGTTCGAAATCCCATTGTCACGTATCCTTAGATTAAGCAAATTACATTTAGTTTTGCTGTATGTTTTAAGTGGCTTACAATTAATTTTAATTTAGCACAATTCTTTGTAAACATTTTCCTCAAAAAATAACTCAAAACAATAAGAATGATCCACAAAGTTGTTGCCTTCTCACATGCATAGAAAAAAAAACCAAACGTCTGCAGGCAGACCAAAGTAGCAGACCCCAATCAAAAATTTTGCAATCAAAAACTCTTTTGAAGACTTTCAGTTGGCATTTAGGAAAACAAAAAACAAAAAAATGTTTTGCGCAGCCCAACAATAATAATAATATTAAAAATGAAATGAAAAAAACGAGGCAGACTATTGTATTCCATTTATGTATACTTTAGCTCTATATATACACAAGCTAGTTATATCTATGCATACACATAAATATAACACATAAATATGCAAAGTAAAGTATGATTAAAAAAAACAACCTTCGCTCCAATTCCAAATATTTAGTTTGTAAGCTAAATGATTTTTTCGAATATATTTTTCAAGCGTTGTGTGTATTTAATGTTTACTTTAAACACAAAAGACAAACGCAATTAATGTAAACGATAAAAGACAAAACCTAGACAAAAAAATAAATATGAAAGTACAAGCAAATCGAAACCAACCAGAAACAACAACAAGAAAACATAAACCTGAGACTCGAACATCAACAAATCTAAAAATAATAATAATATTTATAATGTTTTGTAAACATATTTTTCTCACACGTTAAGGACTCCAATATTTTTGTCTGTGTATTCGATTGCCTGTTATATATACATAATTATACATTATATAAATATATATACATACGACTATATACAAGAAAAAATATACAAATCTCTATATATATATATACATTGCCCATATACACACCTGAACAAAGTGCAGCCCGACTCGTCTAATTTATATACACCATACAATATATATGTTTTTCTTATATGAAAAAAAAAATTGAAAGAAAATGATAAATGTTTAAATGTACTATATTTGTGCTCTTTTAGTTTTAAGCTAAGATAAACGTTTCCTTTTAATGGCTTACACAAGTAAATTAAATAATGTAACAAACAAATATTTGTGCTGTTTCGCTTGAACCAATTTTTAATTAAAGTAAATATCTCATCTAATATTGCAGCGCCAAAAGAGAAAATTTTTAAAACTCTTTTTCTAAAATTGCGAGAATTATTTATCGCCAAATCTTTTAGGTCAATTTAAAAGATTAAAACTGTTTGATTTCGCAGTGTTTTACAGAATTTACTTTACTTTAGTTTTATTTAAGAATTGCTTTTTCAAATTATATAATGCGTTTATTTGTGCTAAAAAAAAACCTTTAATTCTCTTTGCTATATCTTTAAAATCCAGATATATTTTCAATTAGCTCTTATATAATTATATTTTAAAGCTCAACTTTCGCTAAACTCCAATTTTAGATTTAAATGCAGGTCGAATAAAACCCAAAATAAATGAAAATAACAAAAATGTAATTTTGACATGCTTGGGAGTTAAATAAAATATTTACAAATAATTTTAATTACAAAATGCAATTATGTAATTCATTTAAACTTCTATATGGATAATATAAATGTTTATTTATGCGAATTACTTTGGAAAATCTTAAACAAAATACATTCAGTATTTCAAAACTAAAAAGGTGTCTTTATTTTATATTTTAAAGAGTTTTACATTTCAGGAACAAATGATAACACTTCCAGCAAGAAAGAAAACACCAAAGTTTTATCGAAAAATTTAAAATGATTTTTGTTTTATTATTGCTTTGCATTGCGTAGAGCATATCAATTGGTTCATTAAAAAAATGTATAAATAATTTGGCTTTAAAGCTAAGCACTATGATTAACACAAAAATTAGTATATAAATTGAGTGGAGCGTATAAATTTTGGTAACAAACTCTGAACTTAAGTGTAAACAATTGGGATCACAAAGCATTTAAACTAAATGATCCGTTCTAATGATTGTGGTGGCTGGTGGCTCGTTGGTGGTTTACAGCTGCACATGTGGAAGAACACTTTAATGATACTTATCATTATTATTATTTTATGGAGAATATGAAACTAAGTCTTTAAGTAGTAGTAGTAGTAGATGCAAAACAGTTGTTCGTTTCTTTCCTCTTCGCTTCTCTTCCCTTCGTTTCTCTTCCCTTTTGTTTTTCAATTGTTATTCATACGTTAGGCTTAAAAAATGAAATACTATATGCAAATGAGTCAGTTTACAATTGCTTCAGATTAACCTCGTGCGTTTCAGATAGGTGATGAGCAGATTGTAGATAAACTTATATTGCGCTAGCGATGGTATAATGCTGTCCCGCTGATGTCGCAGCTGCCCAATGACGCGCGGTATATCCAAGTCCTGCCAGATATGGAATACAATTTTAAATGTGCACCAACTATATATATATATATATATATATATATATATCAATTATTGATCGTACCTCATTGTGATCCAGTGTGTAGAGCAAGAGATCCGCTGTTAGGGTGACACCTGAACGACCGCCACCCTCCAGGCAGTGAATGAGCACAGGCGGATTGGTATTGTGGCCGGGCGGCACCTCGTGCGTCGATGCCAAACGCACCGAATTGAGCTCCTCGAGAAAGTCCAGGAAATGATTGACATCCCGCGGACAATTCTGTTCGACCCAATCGGCGTACTGCAAATGCCACACAGAGCGATAGCGACGCGATGGTGCATGATACAAACGTAGCTTGCTCGTCGTGCAGCGATCGGTGGTTTGTGAGAATTCCTGATAAACCTGGAACTGTAAAAAGAAAATCGATTAAGAATTTTGTTCAATTCGCAACTTGTCGTCTAGTCTACTCACGTGTCCAAACTCCATGCGCTGTTGACTACTGAGCGGTATATAGCTCATGTCCTCGGTTAGCTGCACCACCAGGTAAACATCCGCCTCCCACACGCACTGCCAGAAGATGCGCATCGTTTGCGACTCTTGCGGCGATTGGGCGACAATATAAAATCGTTGCTTTGTGCCCACAGTGGCCTATAGAAACAACAAGAAAATCAGAAAATTAGTTAGAGCAAAGATTAGGCGTGGAGGATTTGAATTGTAAACCCACCGATATGTAGGATGCATTCACGTAGCCATGTCGATTGTCCATGGATGGCGTTAGACGCACGCGATTATCATCGTATGGCAGAAAATTGGGATCATGATTCTTCAACTCGTTCTCCTCAAGCAGAGCACAATCGTATTGGGCATGCTCGCGTCTCTTCGGGATGCGCTCGAACTCCATAAAGAGCTGTGCATCCTGCAGCTTGTCATTTAATATCTGGCACTGCAAGCGAGAGTAAACAAAATGAGGAACAATATTTATAGAATAGCTATGGCTGAATTCTTACCAATTTATCCTTGGAATACTGGCCCGATATGGGCTGCGGCTTGGTTAGGCCCGTTGACCAGCGATGCGGTAGATTTAGATCGTCCTGAGCCAGCTTCATTTTGGTCGCCAGCTTGGCTTGCTGGGCGGCCGAGGAGCTCGCCTTCTCTCTGCCGAGCGTGGCCGACTTTTGTTTGTCGGGCGTTTTGCTGCGCGACAAAATGTTCCAACGCCGGCGACGCTTCACATCCTTGCTGGCCGACGAGGAGCTGGTGGTGTCCAACGTTGAGTTGAACATCGAAGATGCCGTCGACGCCGACGCCGATGTATTGGCTGATAGATTCATGGCACTAAATTGCTGATGCAGCGAATCGCCCGTCGGCGAAATCACATCCACCGTCGACTTGTTCAGGCTCGCCGTCGACCGATGTTGCCGCGGCGGCGCCGTCGCTCCAATGGCGGGCGCCGCACTTGCCGCACGTGCGGCTCGCATCGGTGCCTGCGGCTCCAAGAACTGCAGCTCTGTGCTCGCTGCACGATCCGCGCCGTATTTCTTAATATTTCGGGTAATCTCATCGTCTGCCGGCGCATTCACCGTCAGCGTAACAACATTGTTGCCGTTGCCGGCGGCTTGGCGTGCAGCTGGCACTGGTGCCACGCCCGGCGGCGCTGATTGTATGGAGGCGGCACGTTGCCGCATGGCTTCCGCATTGGCATTTCCACCGCCGCTGCCGCTGCCACCGCTCGCACGCTGCGGCAGTGGCACATTCTCGTAGATCGGCTCAATGGAGCCATTCATCGCGCTACGTTGCAGTGGCGTCGGCGTCGTTGCCGCTGCCGGCTGTGGACTGCTCGCCGGCGGTGGCACAGAGCTGCGATATCCGCTGGGCGGCAAAGTTGGCGAACTGGAAGATTAAACGAGAATTAATCGAAAACAAACTAAGACTAATTTCTAGAAAGATTTATTGCTAATCTTTTGATCTTTGTTTGGGTGCTTTACCTTTGGACCGCTGCTGCCGCGGCGGCCGCTTGACTCATTGCCGACTGACGCAGCTGGGACATGATGGACGGCTGCTCCTCGATCATGTTGAGGTTCTCGAAGGTGCCGTGCGGTGGCAGATACGGCTGTGAGTGGCCCATGTGGCTAATGTACGGATACTGATGCAGCATTGTGGCACCCGATGAGGTGGGCACATTGCCACCACCAGCACCAGCGCCACCGCCATGCACACCGCCGGCGGCAGCCAAGGCGACAAACTGACCGCCATTGAGCAGATTGCGATTCGACACCAAATCCGGCGATGAGCCCGAAACATAATTACGAAATCCTTGCAGTGGTCGCGGTGTGGCCACGGCCAGATCCGGCGTGGAGGAAGAGCTCAGCCGATTCACCGGATACGGTGGCGGCGCTTTGTGCCGCATCATTTGCATGCGCTGCGAGAGCTCCAAGTAGGCAGAGGGCTGTTGTTGCTGCTGTTGTTGCTGCTGTTGCTGGGTCTGGTAGAGATTGAGATGATGATGATGCGCATGCAGTGCTGCAGCTGGCTGTGCCACATCCGGATAACGATGTGCGGCCGTCAGATGATGGCTAAACAGCAAATTCTCGCCATAAACGCCGGGATTGTGGACGTCGGGCTGCGAGCCGGCATAGTAGGCGCCGGCATTCCCCGGCGTTGCAAGCGCCAGTGCCACATTGTGCAGCTCGGTGGATGGTGTACGATATTTGAGCTGCACGGCTGTCTCATAGTCTGGGGCAGGTCGATACGTGGGCAGCATGGCCTTCAGGCGCTCCCGTTCATGGGGATCGGCATTAATATTCATGTTGCTGCTGCCATTGTTGCTGCTGCTGTTGATGTTGTTGTTGTTAATATTGTTGATGTTGTTGCTGCCGCTGGCGCTGAGATGCAGCATACTGTTGCTGCTGTGTAAATTGTTGTTGCTCAAGTCCAAACAGCTGCTGCTCTGCCCCAAAAGCTGACTATGACTGGCAGCGAGCGAAATATTTGATGATAGCAACTGTTGCTGCTGCTGATGTTGTTGGTGCTGCTGCTGGTGCTGCTGCTGTAACTGTTGCTGCAATTGTTGCTGCTGGTGCTGATGCTGCTGGTGTTGTTGTTGCTGGTGTTGCTGCTCCGCTGCCGCCATATAATCATACTCCACATAGCCAACGCTGTCGGCGCCCAAAGTGCAGTGTCCATTGTTGCTCTCGATGTCGGCGCCGACGCTGCTTCCCAAACTGGAGGGCGTCTCTGTGTCGATGTAGCGTTTGAAGAACTTGTGCTGCATGATGCACAACTTCCAAAAGTAGCGTGCCACATCCGCCTCGCTGAAGATAAAGCTGCCGACGATGCTGCCATCGCCATCGATTTTATTCTGTTCGATTTTGATGGTGCGCTTATCAATGGTCACCGTGTGGAACTCCTTCCACGGAAAGTATTGTCTGCCATTGTCCGCATTGACGACCATCCCATTGATGGCCAGGCCCAGCAGCAGATCGTTGCCGAGCGTATCCTTGGCAGCGAAACGCTCCTCGCCATAACCGTCCAGCTGCTGGCAGCACTGTATGTACATCTCCTCCGCCTGGCTCTGGGTTAGATGCGCAATTCCCGCATGCTGCTGCAACACCTCCATAATCAGGCCATCCAGCATGCTGTCATCGTTGGCCAATCCCTGCATGTTGCGTGGAAGCACCAGTGACTTTTTCAAATAATCCTTCGACTGCTTGTCGCCCTGATAGCTGTCGTATTCGGCCTTGCGGCAATAGAGCGCCAGGAGGATCGCTGTGCGTATATCGCAAGCGATGCGTCCCTCATAAATATCGCTCTTCAGCTGCAGAAAATAATAGAAACGCGTCGCTTCGTCATTCAGATGACGCACACCCGTTGTCACATAGTGTCGAACTCGCAGATACATCTTTGGTGCGGCTGCATATTTATCCCGTTGCCGGCTGAGCGAACGCTCCAAATCGATCCATTTGTATTCGTCCTCCTTGTCCTTGACCAAATAGCGCAGACCGAAGAATTCCGGCTGCTGGATGAGCAGACGCTGGCACACATTGTCCAAGCACTCCTGGCCCTTGCTCTCCGAGCTGATGGTGCAGTCAACGGTGCTCGAGGTATCTGTCAAAAGATACAAAATGAATATTTCAAATACATAGATACACATAAAATACGTGCGCAGATAAAAGTCAACAGCAACAACGAAATGTACTTGGCAACTCACAGCACGCGCAAATATGCTAATATGCACACATCGAAGATATAATATTTGTATGCCATATACACTTATAGCAATTATTTTTGCTGTCTAATCGATTTTAGGATTGACTATTAAGGTTCTATTAAGCTACCCAACGGAAATCATTTTTTGTTGTTGTTGATCACTGTTAGATAACAGCGCCTGGCTGTTAGGTGAGTCGCATAACATATGCACAAGTTAGTCTATAAGAAGTAGACAAATCAGACAAATGAGTTTATGGATAGCAATAAAAATCTCATTTGAACACAATTAGCCAAAATTTATTGGATTGCAAATATTATTATATTATATTATGTGTTAAATTTTACTAAACACAACGCAGCATACAAAATGCCAAGCCTCTCTTAACAGAGGCGCAACTGGTTAAAAAGATAAAAAATTGTCATATATGTTAAATGTATATTTTTGTTGTTGCTGATATGTTTTGACAAAAACGAATTCCACAAAACTGGTCATAAAACGAAAGCCGTTTATAAGATAAACGCGCTGCTTATCTGCTTGTTGTTGTTACCATATAATAAAATAAATAAGTTGACACACACAATTATGTGTTACCAATTAAAAGCGCTCCAGTGACTAAATGAATCAACAAGTGTACAATAAAAAAGAAGAAAACTTGGCGTTTTGTTGCTGGTGTTGTTGCTATTGGTTTTATAGGCTTTTGAAATTGATAATTGTGGAGTGCCGTTATTGTTATTATTAGTCTTCTTCTTGCTGCTGTTTCTGTTTTCTTGTTGGTACCAGGCTGATACGCCCCCCACACACACACATAAGCACACACAAATAGACACACATGCACACTCACCGAGCAAATGATGCACAGATATAACAAATAAACTTTTTGACGTCACATTATATTGTCTACATTTTTTAAATAATTTCAGTGGCATTTCCGTGCCGTTTTCTACAAATTCTGTTTTTGACAATGTGCAAAACACGCTGCGCTGCTACTCTTGTTGTTGTTGGCCTTTGTTGCTGTTGTTGTTGGCCAGCAGGTATAAAAGACATTTGCATGTAAATTACACAATTGGTTTTTAGTTGGTTGGGTTTCAAGCTGAATGCGTACAGCTTATAAGGCACTTTGAATCGAACACAGTTGCGTACACGCTTAGCATTTAAATGTAATTATAATAGCTAATTAAAAGTCGTTGCAAATAATAAATAAAAGAGTTAACAAAAAAAACTAAAAACGAAAGAGTAGTTTGATAGTGGTATCGAATAAGCGAGTAAGTACAATGGCTGGTTGTTAGCGATGTGCAACATTATCGATTCTCAATGCGTTTACTGTTAACTTAACGTTAAGCAATAATTTGCTTGCATTTAAGTAAGTTGTAAAACTGTCTAGTTAAATAGTATATATTGTATATATATTGTAAACTTATATCAGTACTTAAGGCGGTTTACCATAATTTTTATTATTTTCTAATTCTTAATAATATTTATCTCGCTCTCGAAACGATGATCTGCATACTCTGCTTGCCCGCTAATGTTTCGTTAAGTTTACTCGAAAAAGTCTGGCGATGAATAGCACCAGCACCATTTGAGTAACAACAACAGTATCACTTTGTTGAAGCTGCTGATCGGACGTGAGTCGTTTTTTGCTGCTTTTAATTGGCATCGAAATATGCACAAATTATTTATCAGTTGACGTACGATATCAGTTTAGCTTTAACTACACACCGACACGGGTCTATCAATAAACGAGCAATAGCCGCACGCGCGTTTCACTGTAATTAACCAAGTACGCATACTAACACATAAAAAACAACACAACATATATATATATATATGTACATGAACATATGGATGTGTAGGACCGCTTCATTGTCGTTTTGTTGTTGTTGTTCATGCCTATGCAGTCGTCGTCGTGGCTTCCAATTTAACTAAATAAAATAAATTAAGCGCTCGCGAGAAAAAGAGAGAGAGACAACCCGAAAAAAAGAGGGCAACAAATAAAGTGTAAGGCGCATGCACAAACGTGTCCAGATCAAATTAACAATGTAAGTTCTATGTAATATTATGCATATATATATCCATACACATACGCACACATAGATACGTACACGAAAAATTATCTTGACTCAATTGAGAATTTCGTTTACCGCTTTTGATGGTCAAGGTTACACAGTCAAGAAGAGATCAATACATACACACACACACGCAAAGACGCATTCACAAAACGCACGCATGTGCCAGTGTATGCATGTACATACACACAGCCCTGGGTCTGTCTACGTGTGTGCGTGCGAGACAGCACATGTAATGTTGATTACCTGTTGCTGCTGGTTGGTTTTGAGTGCGACTATATACTGAGACTGTTAGTAAACAGGTTGCGTGCTCATTCAATTTGAGGTTACATTTGACTGACCAGCAGCGCTGGCTCGTTTGCACTCTCGCTGATTCGTCTCTGTTCAATAAATTGTGTGTGTTAAATATATATATATATATTTATATATTTATAGGTGTTATGTATGCATCCCAGACGCGCCCTGAAATAATTTAAGTCTGGAGTTTGCTCTTTTTTGCTTTAACTGCTTCCAATCTGTTAACTGTCAGCTGTTTTTTTTTTTGCGAATGCTTCTTAACAGACGCCAATTAATTAATTAATTGTCTATAATCACATTCCTTTTTTTATAGAGAGACAAACACAAACAAAAAGG
Source organism: Drosophila dives (assembly GCA_035042365.1). NCBI lineage: Eukaryota > Metazoa > Arthropoda > Insecta > Diptera > Drosophilidae > Drosophila > Drosophila dives. The sequence continues at coordinate 1,652,644 of JAWNLJ010000415.1, read as the reverse complement.
AATTATAAACAGTGTTTCTTAAATGCCAATTAGTTTTACAAAATTGTAACTTTACATTGTTGTAATTAATTGCCTATTATTGCTTAACAAGTGTTAACTTTTACTTTGTAATTAAGTAAACAGCAACTAGTCAATAATGAATTTAAAGCTCAGTGTGTATATGAAACTACATCCAGAATTTGAAATTTGAATATATTCAAAAGTGTCTTGACTTTTCCAAATTTTTTTTTGCTGTATATTTTGCATACATATTTATAGATGTGTGTGTTTAACGCTTAAACTTTGCACGTTTCGTGCTATTGACCAAATCAAATTAAAAATACAAAAGCAAATGCTAATTTGACTTTGAACCTAATAAAAGCGACTGTTGATTTTTACTCTTGTTTCGGTTTTAACCTTGACCTCGCTCCTCGCCATAATTATATGGCTCCACAGCAGCCACATTGTGCTTAACCCCTGGCAGCACACAATTCTTCAAACTGCCCCAACAATGAGAAAAGCAACAGTTTCAGTGTGCCAATAACTTTTCACAGCGATAACAAAAATATACAAACACAAAAACCACTGGCGAAAAATGCTCATTCATGCTTATTTTTCAGTTTAGAGACTCACTGACACTGGGTGGCTCGCTTTCAATAGCTAATCTCAATCTGTGAAACCTGGAGCAGCCCTCTTTACCGGTTATAATAATCGCTAACTCGGCATATGTTTGCAATATAATTTTGTTAATACAAATCACGCACGTTATCATATTTATATATATATATACGTATATACTTATCAAGCTATTGTTTAGTTGTACATTTTCGTTCGATACTTTAATCTCAAAACAAATTAGTTGCGACTGTTGCCATGTTTTCTTTTTTTGTAAGCCAGTTTTTTTCGTATCCATTTAAAGTAACTGATTTGTCTGCTTTTACCTGTTTCCAATCTTATCTCTTTGTGCTCTTGAATTTTTAGTTTTATTGTCCTCTGTAACATTATAACGGTTGGATTAAGGGCAATCTGAGTGCAAAAGTACATGTGTTAAATAAATATGCAAAGAACTGACGCAGTCTACGATAAGCCAAAGGAAATATGTAAAAGTACAAATTAGAATATGGAAACATTTGAATATAGTTGAGTAAGTTGTAAATTTAGATAGCTACCAATTGAGCATGAAATTGCACATCAGCTGTTTAGTATTATAATATGAGTACCGCATGATTATGATTCCCATTTACCAATATATTTTGGCAGCAATTCTGAACCCAATGGCGTCAGAAATTGTAATTCTGACCTATAACAAGCAACATTTTCTGCCACTTGTCATAGATAGTCGATGCCGTTGAACGAAGTCGCATTATTTGTGGTGGCTACTCAACTGGTGGTTGACCATAGATCAACCTTTCCCTGTGCTCCCAAATCGCGGCTGCTCGCAAGCAGTTCCACCTTGTATTTGCATACGCGTCGTCGATTGTCGTCGTCGTCGCTGACAAATGTTTAATATTTATTTTTTTGCTATTTGCTGACCAGCGCCGATCACAGCAACAAGAACTAAATATTGCAAGAGCATTTTCTATGCACAAATACGAACGCACGTAGCCCAAAACCAATTAGACATTAAAAACACTGCTCACAATTCCAATTCAAGGTGCAACCTAAACGTGTTTTTAATAATTTTACGAGTTAACAAAATTATTTTATTTAACTGTGAAAGAAAGGAAAAAATATATTAACAGCTAAATAAATTTAATACAATCTTTTAAATAATTGACAGGTAAACACCTGATGCTGTTTTTTTTTTTAATCTCTGGTATATAAGTAATTTGATTTATTGATAATATAATTCGCGTACAAGTATGATGAAAGAAAACTATTTGTATGTGTAAAATACAAATTGATAATTTAAGGTGGTCAAGATAATACAATTTTATGACGTAAATAACGGGGGCATGTGAAACGGGAAAACACAGAAAATACGTAGACAACAATGTAATTCAGTTCGCTATTTTGAAATCGAAAGAAAAATGAATCATTTGACTCCTATCTTTGCATACTTCTAAAGGTAATTATTATTTACTTATTGTTGCTGTGCAGTTGGTAGCGATTCTTAGAACGCCTTATCAACTTATCACGTTATTGATAATCGCATCGGCGTTTTGGCATAAAACTTTGGCGTTTCATGGACTGGGCTGTTAGTTAACAGCACGCTGTTAGGTAAGCGGTATAAGGTAAGCAGCTGCGGGCAGCACGTTAACGCCAGAAGATATAAAAAATATCAAACAATTAATCTATTATTTATTGCAATTGTGGAAGCGTGTGCCATAATAGATGTGCCGATAACAAACAAGTTGCATCACGCAATTCATAGGGTCAATGTCAATGCAGGTGCATGTGAAAGACAAAGACTGACAAAGTGCAAGAGTGTATAAGTGAGAGTGAGAGGGAGATGTCACACTAGTGAACGGGTTGTACCGTTAAAACAAGTGCGGAAGCGCGTTTGCCGTTACGCGCCTGCGGTCTCATGTAAAATAATCAGTCAGTCACCAGACTGTACTCGTGTTATACACTACATTTTTGCGCATTCTGAGCGGGTATAACAAATTTATAGACATTTAAAACATTGAGTTTATAATAATTTTGTTCGGTACACATATAAATTGATCGTATAATTGATTCTATAAAATCAAGAGATATAATTATTAGTTATAATAAGATATAATTGATTCTATAAGATCAAGAGATCATTATCGATAAATATCGATTACAAACGTAAAGTTTACAGCACATCGTACAAGTTTAGCCCTAGGTATCTTTTAGGCGACACAAATTGGTTTTTTCTTTGTTTTGTGTGTGGCATACGTGGAATATATTAAGTGCGTGCTCAAAGTGCGGTATGTAAATATCCAAAAGACAGGCCACCCTTGTTACCCCCTCGAGCAGTTTTTCCTATCCACTCCACCCCGTTGCTCGTGCAAAGTGTATGCAAAACTTTTGAAACTATCACGCAACATTTTTCGCTTTTCTGTTCGCTTTGCAGTTAGACTTTAAAACATGGCCAGTGAGCAGACACCGATGGATGGAGCCGGAGCAGCTGCTGCTGCTGCTGTTGCTGGGGATGAGCCGTTTTTGGGGCTGCTTGATGTGGCGCTGTTGGCGGTGCTGATCGGTGGTGCTGCATTTTATTTCCTGCGCAGCCGCAAGAAGGAGGAGGAACCCGTGCGCAGCTATTCCATCCAGTAAGTCATCACGACTATTTGATGACTCTTGAATATTTATTAACACGTAATTGATTTCATCTAATCAAATCGCTAAGGCCAACAACAGTGAGCACAACGACAGTGACGGATAATTCGTTCATTAAGAAACTGAAGACATCCGGTCGCAGTTTGGTCGTTTTCTATGGCTCACAGACGGGCACCGGTGAGGAATTTGCTGGTCGCTTGGCCAAGGATGGTATACGGTATCGGTTGAAGGGCATGGTTGCCGATCCCGAGGAATGTGATATGGAGGAACTGCTGCAGCTGAAGGATATCGAAAACTCATTGGCCGTCTTTTGTCTGGCCACCTACGGCGAGGGTGATCCCACCGACAATGCCATGGAGTTCTACGAGTGGATCACCAGCGGCGATGTCGATCTAACGGGCCTTAATTATGCGGTAAGTGCACATACACCTGTATGCCGCTTTTGTTGCCGTTAGGTAGACCTAATTGTTACATTCCGATTATATGAATCGTTTGGCATTTCAAATTTTTTAATTTGCATGGTGTGGCTGTTATCAATGCTGATAAGACAACTTATCATTAAATAACACTCTACTCCTACTTCTACTGTGATAATAGTTTGTTCAATTAAATTTCAGCACTAATATTTAATCTACTTAAAATGTATATAGAAACACAAAAGTGCTATAAACCTAAATGGAAATTAAGTAGCGAAAAATGAACGAATCAACATTCAGTCAGTCTAACAGTCAGTTAGCTGCCATCCCATCAATTATATATTATTAGCGCAATTACGCTGTTTTATTGAGATTGAGAGCAATCGAGATAGTTGCAGAGAGACAGAGGGCGACATTATTAGATTACAAAAAATTACATAGTTCTAATATTAGCACTCATTTTTATAAAATCAATATAATTTACAACACCTAAAGAATGTGAATACAGTGATTAATTATAAAATCTTTTTAATTGGGAATTGCTTTTTAACAAATAGAGAACAAAGAATTTAGAATTAACTAAGAAATAATTAGAAACATATAAATATTATCAGATTGGCATTTCTAAGTACATTATTACTTCGACAAAAGTAACAAATTAGCTTAATTGGCGCAACATTTTTATAGCTGAAATAAAGTTTGGTTTTATGCATATCATATTTTATGGTACAAAAAAAAATATTTTATTTCGTTAGCGAAATTTTTCATTACGCAAACTAAATAATATAATATAATGCCTAATGACGTCACGCATGTTTAGTTTCTGTTAAGAATGCTCTTCTTACCGCGCACACCATGCTGTAAAGTGTTTAACAGGTTATGTTAATAGTTCTCTAGTTGGTCACACTGGTGCGTAACAGCTGCTGTCACAACGTGCACACTACGCTCGCACAACTGTTGCGCAATTTTGTTTAAAATATTGTAATCTTGGAAATTGGCATTTGCTGAATGAAAATCGTTGCCATGTAATATTTTTCCGATTGCGACTGCATTTTGACATTAAGTGCGCGGCTATGCTTGTCACGCTCGCCGGCAGCGCCGGCGTCGCTCTTGGCCTTGGCACGCGCCGCAGCCAGTCGATGAGGCGCACTTTAATCTGGCTTTTAAATAATATGTATTATAAAAACAGCACAACAACAACCAGAACCCATCAGCCCGGGGTAACTGAGTAATATGTGTAACTAAGTAATTGTTATAACATTTCCACTTCGTTTGCAATACTTCCAGGTATTTGGTCTGGGCAACAAGACTTATGAGCACTACAACAAAGTTGCCATCTATGTGGACAAGCGTTTGGAGGAGCTCGGCGCGAATCGCGTCTTCGAGCTGGGGCTCGGCGACGATGATGCCAAGTGAGTAGTCGCCTATACTCTAATCATTTCCAGAGACTCAGTTTTACTAATGCTAAAAACTCCTCCCCGTTTTAATAGCATTGAGGATGACTTCATCACGTGGAAGGATCGCTTCTGGCCCGCCGTCTGTGATCACTTTGGCATCGAGGGAAGCGGCGAGGAGGTGCTGATACGCCAGTACCGTTTGCTTGAACAGCCCGATGTGCAGCCGGATCGCATCTATACGGGCGAGATTGCTCGACTGCATTCGTTGCAAAATCAGCGTCCACCATTCGATGCCAAGAATCCGTTCTTGGCCCCAATTCGGGTGAACCGTGAACTGCACAAGGGAGGCGGTCGCTCGTGCATGCACCTCGAACTGAGTATTGATGGGTCCAAGATGCGCTACGATGCTGGTGATCATGTTGCCATGTATCCCATCAATGACAAGTCGTTGGTGGAGAAACTTGGCCAGTTGTGCAGTGCCGACTTGGATACTGTCTTCTCGCTGATCAACACCGATACGGATAGCAGTAAGAAGCATCCGTTCCCATGCCCCACCACCTATCGCACGGCGCTGACTCACTATTTGGAAATCACGGCCATTCCACGCACGCACATCCTCAAGGAGCTGGCGGAATACTGTACGGATGAAGCGGATAAGCAGCTGCTGCGCAGCATGGCTTCGCTGACGCCGGAGGGAAAGGAGAAGTATCAGAGCTGGATACAGGATGCGTGCCGCAACGTTGTCCACATACTCGAGGACATCAAGTCGTGTAGGCCGCCCTTGGATCATGTTTGCGAGCTGTTGCCTCGGCTGCAGCCGCGCTACTATTCGATATCATCGTCGGCTAAGCTGCATCCAACGGATGTGCATGTGACCGCTGTGCTTGTCGAGTACAAGACGCCAACGGGTCGTGTTAATAAGGGTGTGGCCACCACCTACATGAAAAACAAACAGCCCGCAGAGGGTGGTGAGGAAGTCAAGGTGCCGGTCTTCATACGCAAATCGCAATTCCGGCTGCCCACAAAACCAGAGACGCCCATTATAATGGTGGGTCCGGGCACGGGTCTAGCGCCGTTCCGTGGTTTCATCCAGGAGCGTCAGTATTTGCGTGATGAGGGCAAATCGGTGGGGGAGTCGGTGCTTTACTTTGGCTGCCGCAAGCGCAGCGAGGACTACATCTACGAGGCTGAGCTGGAGGAGTGGGCCAAGAAGGGCACACTCACGCTGAAAACCGCCTTCTCGCGCGACCAGGCCAAGAAGATTTACGTGCAGCACATGCTTGAAGAGGATGCAGATCTGATTTGGAATGTGATTGGCGAGAGGAAAGGACATTTTTACATTTGCGGGTGAGTTGGCACTGTCCATTATCTCTTCAAAGTCCCTTCTATTATACTCAATCTAATTAAATCTCCAATTCCCACAGCGATGCCAAAAATATGGCTGTGGATGTGCGAAATATTCTGACGAAAATTCTGACCACTAAGGGCAGCATGAGTGAGGCGGAGGCCGTGCAATATCTGAAAAAGATGGAGGCCCAGAAACGCTACTCAGCCGATGTCTGGAGCTAATCGCCGAGAGATTAGGTCTCTCCACTTCTCTGCTACCCCCTTTTAAATATATATCTGCATGAGTCAAAGTCGCGGAACAAAGCAATGAAATCAAAGGAAAAAGAAAAGCAATGAAAAACAAAACTAGAAAGAAGCCACACATTTTATAATTATAAGAAGTAAAGTCGTTTTAGTTAATTAAGCTATATAAATTAATTATATTAATCGGTTTGGGAACTCCAGCTGCGGTTCAACAAACAGCGTTTTAAGTAACGTTTATGCCTAATTTTTAGCGTTAAATTGATTGATTATATAAATATTATATGATGACTATAAATTGTGTTGCACTCATGAATTGGAGTGATTGATGTTAAATATTATTGAGAATGATTGTAATTATTTTAAGTAGCCTTATATGTGTACGTCTGCAATTAATTGGTATGCTCTTTGGCAACCTTTTAATGCAACTTGTGTTCTTTTATTCGGTGATTTCATGAAAACAAATGAAATAATTTGTGCAATTTTAATCAATACAAAATTGTATTTTGATTCCAAACGTTAGCAAAAAATAAATGTTAAACAAATTTTTACAACAATTATTGCTTTATTAATGCTTAATCCAACATTCATAATTGGTTTGCAAGACAATTGGCATTTAATTTGTTTTCTTAATTATTTATTTCTTTTGGTTTTTAATTTCCACGCATATTGTATTTTTCAAGGTGTGGCAACGCTAAGCGAATGGTAATTAAAAAAATATAATATACTTAACTACTTCTGACGCAACTTTTGTGTTATTCAATAGAACAGTTATTTCCATTAATGAGTTATAGCCTTAATTTTTTATTTATTAAATATTATATAAATAATTTAAATTGGGTGATCACCAGGTAAATTTGATGAGAGAACTCTGGCAGCACTGGCCACCCGCAATACAACGGTAAAACTTATCAAAGCAAAGAAGAAAAATCTGTGAAAAGTGCGTTTAATTGTTTTAAATCGTTTTTATTCATACAAACATTGCTATTATATCAACTAAATATATGTGCGATATTTCTAAACTAAGCAAAAAGTTATAAAATCGTAGCCGGGTGAGTGAACTATTTATTATCATTATTATATATTAAAAAGCTCCAGCGCGCTCGAAATGCGGCAAAGTAAAACGCAGAACTTCGCCCAAGCGGACAGACTTGAACATTTGTTCGGTCTTCCGCTTGGCAAAATCGGCATCGTTGAAGTTTTCCAGACTGTTGTCAGCCGTCTGCGCCTTGTCCTGGCTAATGGCGGGCAAAACGCCATAGTTGGCAAAGAAACCGTATGCCTCGCGGCGATGCACCTCTTCCAGCAGTTGGTCGTAGCTGGGCACCGGCACGCCCATGTCCAAACGGAGAAGCGTTTCGGTCAGGCGATTGTGATAGCATTTCAGCAGTTGCGGCCGCTTATGCTTGAGCACATCCAATTCAAGGCTGGTGTAGAAAAAGTAGTTTAAATCTATGCCGGGACTGCCCCAAACGCTCATTTGGAAGTCAATGAATATTGCATCCTTCAATTGTTTCTTGTCGTCGTATTTGAAGAGCACGTTGTTGACCCACATATCACCATGATTCAGCACCTTAATTTCGTTGTCCACTGGCGCCTGGGAGCGCAACAAATGCTCGCGCTGATCCACTAAATACTTGCCAATCTTCTCCGCAATGCGCTCGTAGCCCGGCCAGCTACTGACCAGCTTGTGCAGCTGCTTTGCGTTGCCGGACATGAACCGCATCAACATTCCGTCGTCTTCCAAAGTTTTTCTCGATAAGAAGCCATTGCCATAGGCTTCAATGATTTCGGGATCCTATAAATAATTTATAAACAAAACTTTGACTATTAATACAAATGTGGTATGCAAATTTCTATTTATTTAATTTTACTTTTATATACATCTTTTAAAATAATAATGCAATGACTTAAATCTTGCATGACTATTTTAAAAGATACAATTCACAAATATTAAAATTTAAGCTGAAGAATATCTACATTTTTCCACAAAAATATTATTCTACACTTTGAGACCTTCTGACCGTTTGTTTATTTGTCCTAGCAAACAAATCTTTCGACCGATATAATCAATATAAAAAATATCAAGTTCAATAAATATAGCAGTCATTGAACTTGATTTTTTTAATTGATTTAATAGGTAGAAAATAATTTTATGTTCCTCACAAAAAAGCATTATCATCGGACTACAAACGATTGACAAATGAGTCAGTATAAAAGTGGTTGCACCTAATTATTCTATACATAATTGGCAACTCGCCATGAAACAGGTATTAGAATTAATTACATATTATAAATAATTGCTGAAAAAACCGTACAATCAAGATATTCTATTGATCACGTGTCTAAACAAGTTTTATTTTACTTGGGCTTTTACAACTGTCCCAACAAATACTTGCGTAAGGAACAATAATTTATCTTATTCCGTTGATTATCTTGTTGAATTTATTTTGGATATAAAAAAGTTTATGTCTCATCTCTTGTTCAGTTTGACTTACCAGAATTGCCAGCCCCATGGAGGCAGCATGAAACTCGGCCAGGCGTTCCAAAACCAAACGACAATGTTCCTCATCCAAACCAGTTTCGCGAGAGCCCATCACATAGCCGTGCTGCGCCAGATCCTCAAAGGCGAGCGCATTCTCCGGCTGCTTTATGCACTGATATAGTCTGAAAAATGTGATATTTTTAAATGACATCCATTTAATTTTTGCCATCATTGCTTGTTCTTACTTTGGCCCAAAGCGTACTTTGCATCGCAGGAGGGTCTCCAGGCGTGGCAGCACCTCATAGTATGTGACCTTCTCCTTCAGATAAACCTGCAAATCCTCTAAAAAATCCACATTTTCAATGCGCTCTATGCTCTTGACAATGAACGATATCTGTTGCTCCTTTTGTGCATTTTTTCCATCCAGTTGCTTGTAATTTATGCGCACTCGATAGATTTTGCTGCAGTAGTTCTCACCGGTGGAGCTGCCCATGCCACAGTGGATGGCCACAATTTGAACACGACCTGTGCGCAACGCCGTCTCAAGGACCTCCTCGAAAAAGGGCACATCCAAATGTTTGGGGAGCTTAGACTCCAGCAGCTGCTGATCGTATTCAATGTTGCACATGCTGCTGCGAATGCGAATTGAACAGATTTTCCGACGCTGTTCGCATTTTATACTCAAAGCAGATTAATAAGTATAATAAATAAAAGTGATTTACACGTACAGCTTTACTGTATTTGTATTTGTATTTTATTTCATTTCATTTAATAAATGCCAGCAGCGACGAGCTGAGTTTTTTTTTATAACATTTTACAAGCCACTGAAAATTCTCTAAACCAGTTAAGTCATTTTGCAGAGCTTGTTAGTATTTCTCTTTCTTTCTCTTTTTCACTCTCTCTCTCTCTCTTACTGGACTCCAGAAAATATAAACAAATTGTTTTGTTTCTAATTCGTTTATTATTGTGCCTGTCTATGACTATCTGCCACAACTATTCTTATCGTTCAACTGAGAAATAGGTGATAAGTGCCACACGCGTTGAAACTAGCGAATAACACTGGTTGAGCAACAAAGTGAGGGAGTGACATATACACTGAGCGTCGCTATACACTGTGCAAAACTATATATTTTTTTAGCTCTGCTGCTGCTATTATTTTTTATTATTTATACATCTCTTTTTAATTGTTTACTTTATTTATGTGTTTCGACAGGCTAATGATAAATCATTAAATTTAACCTAATATTATTTCCATATTTAATTTAGCTTATTATTGACATGTCAGGCCGTAGTCACGCAAATGTTGTTTTTGTTGTTATAATTAAGTATATACTTAAATAGCCCAACTGACAGACTAATTTGCATGTTTATTTTTTACAAAAACTGAATTTTCACAATTTTTGTATACCTTAAAGTTGCCACTGTGTTTGCCATTACTTTGTAATCATCTAGAGAATAGTTAATATTCCTATCTCTGAGATAACTGTTACATAGTCAATTTGTTATCATAGTTATCTCTGTTTTTTTTTTAAAAATTGCTCATTTTTTTTTAACGCGTTAAACAGGTTAGTAATAAAATCATATTAATTTTTATTATTATCACACATCATTAAATTAATAACCTTTGGAATTTTTTCCGTGCACATCATTTATTGCTCTCGGTATTAAAATGACAAAGTGATCGTTTAATATAACAAAATATACTATATAAAAATGGGTGCATTTAAAGTGATGTAATAAAAAATCAATTGAATAACAATTTGTCAGAATCTCGCACATTAATCAATCAAAGATTTGCAAATCATCCAGACGTTTCAAAGTAAACTTGAGGCTTTCCAGAGTGCGCGAGTTGCCGTCAAACATCAGTTGCACTTTCTGTCTGGCAAATTCCTCATCGTGGAAATTCTTCAGCGAGTTATCCTCGGAATCAATGCCAATCATGCTCATCAGCGGAAAGAAGCCAAAGGCCACAAAAAATCCATATGCCTCCCGAGCGCGTATCTCTGCGACTATCTTATCATATGTAGGGAGTGGCTGGCTCCAGGGTAGCTGCTTCAGACAGCTGACGAGGGCATCGCAGTAGACATCTATCAGTTGCTGTCGTTGATTTCTGAGCACGTCCAGCTCCAGGCTGGTGTTGAGAAAGTAATTGACATCGAAGCCCAGGCTGCCATAGAAGCATAGCTGAAAGTCAATCTAAGAGAAGCAACCACATTGAAACTAAACCAATCCGCTCAACGCAGCTCAACTGATTCCTACTTACAATCTTCACCATTTGCACTTTATACTGCTCATCGTACTTGAAGAATATATTGTTCACCCATAGATCACCATGGTTAAGCACATTATATGCTCCACGCAGCGGATAAATCGATTTCAGTACACGCTCTGTGAAGTGCTCGTGATATCGATAAAGTTTGCCTGTTATCGAACCAAATCCTTGACAGTCATTAACCAATGCAGCCAGCTTCAGCAACTGTGTGCCAAAGAGCAGCTTGAATGGCTGTGATTTGATCGCATCCATGTGCAGCAGTCCGAATGGGTAACGATCTATGATCGTTTGGGGCTCATTGTCGGCCATCACCATGGTCAGAGCATGATATTCGGCCAACTTGCGCATCACCAGCTCAGCATGGGCAGCATCCAGTCCCAACTGTCTACACTTCAGCTGATAGCCCTCACAGCACAAATCCTCAAAGATAATGGTCTGCTCCGGCTGCGTGGTTGAATAGTAATGCCTGTTTATGGTTATGGAATGCAAATTAGTATGAATACATTTTTGTAGTTCTGTTTTGTTTAAAGTTAAAAATATGATTTACAAATCTATACAAATAAAACAATAGTTTTTTTTTTAGCACTCGTAATGTGGGGAATGTTTTTTTTTTATCCATTTAAAATGTTAAATGCAGAAGGAAGAATTTCTGAGGCTATACTAAAAGACTACAGAATTTATATTAGGACTATCTCTCTCTCATGCTTCATGCTTATAATGTTTATTTCATTTTATTAATATAGTCCCCCATTTTTTTTTTTAATTAATAAAAAATAAAATAAAGAACGCTACACAAAAAATACAAAAGTAATTAAGAAATTCGAATTTTTATCAATCACTTTTATCTATTTAGTTTGCATTTGATCAAACGAAATAGTATAAAACCTGCTATTCCAGTCAAGATAGTTAATTTTCTTTTTTATATGGATCTTTCAACATAAGATCTGATAAAAAATAAATGATTCCTTACTGGTTTTTCACTTTTCTCTCTTCAACCTTCGCAAATTATCCACTTGAAAAGTCGTCTATAATTATGTAAATTATCATTCCCTATTTGCCTGCTTACCTGGGCCCCAATGACCAAACATCTTGGCCAGCATTTGCACGCCACATAAGCGCCTCCAACTTTGGCTTGATGTGCATGTAGAAAATGCTCTCCTTGTTGTAGATGTGAAGACGGGAGAGGATTGCCTGCTTCTCGGCCGGCATGCACTTGACTATGAGCGAGGTCTCAATGAGATCCCGTTCTGGTGTTTGGTACTTGACATGGGCCCGATATATATTACTGCAGTAGTTCTCACCGCCACGCGTCAGATCTGTCAGCTGAACATCGAGGATTTTGAGATCCTGCTGTTGCAGGCCGTGCTCCAAGGCGCGCCTAAAGAACTGCGCCGTTAGGTAGAGCGGTAGCGCCTCCGTTGTGGCCGACATTATATTTGGCTATGAATCAGTTTGAGCTCATCAATGACCACTTTATATAATGAATCAAAGCCACTTCCAATTGACCCCAATGGAATAGCTTTGAGTGCATCTGCTTGCAGTTTGATTGGCTTAATGAAAATGCATTCCATGTCTGCTCGTTGGATTAGCGGAGGTTTCTTTTGATGCACTCTCTGTCTGCAATGTTTATGTTCAGGTTTATTCAAATAAAAGATATTTAAGTAAGCCTAAAATGTAGTTGTACATTTTATCTAGGAATATGCTTATTCTGCTACAAATTATTTTTTTTTAATAAAACTTGTTTGCTTCTGTTATCGTTTTTTTTTTTTATCTTTTTATGTAAGGTAATTATGGGTAAATATGCTGATATGCAAAAAAAAAAACGTATTCTTTACGATTTTGAGCTCTTAGAGCATATGAAAGTAAAAGTATTTACTTATATATTCCACTATAGTTTTGACAGATAAATGTTTTATCTGTTACTAAAAATGAGATTTATTTATTTATTGTGTTTTGTTTCTAAATAAAATATTATGATTTAAAATATAAATTTAAATAAATGCTGAGTATTTAGACACATTTTGTAATATTTGTTTTTTAAATTTTTGTAACATAATTATGTTAATAAATTTAAAATACAAAAATCTATTTTTCTTTCAATCAAGTATGACCAATTTTTGTATCGAGTGGATATTATTTTTTGAGTTTGATTAATGCTTTTTTAATGCTTTAATCGGCTTCTCTGCCCAGTCGTTAAAAATACGCCACCCAATAAAAAAGTTCATTTGTTTCACTTAAAAAACACACCCATTTTTGGGTCATTTTAATTAAACTCTGGCCAAGTATCTATAAATTTACTCGACAACAGCCTCTGTGTGTGCGTGTGTGTGTGTGCATGAGTATGGCATACGGGGTGGACAAACCAAGTGCTCCAGAAGGAGCTTCCATTTAGTAATCGGAAAAGACACCCAATTCATCGGCGCGTTTTAGTCCCCATTTGTGGTAGTCGTTAAGAAACTTTTGCTTGAAGACGAGATCCATTTTTTTCTTATTTAGTTCATCATCCTGCATGTTCTCAATGCTACTGTCGCCTGACAACTCTTTTGGCATTGTAATCATGGGTAAAAATGCAAAGATGCCAAATAATCCATATAGCTCTCGGCTGCGCAGCTCCCACAGTAAATCCTCATAGCTGGGTATTTGCTCAAAGCGTGCATATTCCAAGGCATCCCTAAATGATTTATAATACAATTTGATCAGTTCCTCCCGACGATGCTGGAGAACATCCAGTTGAACGGCGGTGTTCAGGAAGAAGTTCACATCACAAGCGGGACTGCCATAAAAGCTCAACTGAAAGTCCACAAAGATGGATCGTGTGGGAATCTCGGGCTGATCCGCATTTTCATAGGCAAACATGAAATTATTCGTCCACATATCTCCATGATTGAGTACCAAATAGCGATCATTTGGCTTAGGCTTAGCAGCTGTTACACAAATTTTTCTGAAGTTATCCGAGAAACGTTGTAGGTGCTCGGTAATCTTCTCGTAACCAGTCCAATTGGATGTGGTGCTGATGAGACATTTGAGGAAACCACCAAATATATTCTCAAAAGTATCACTTTTCATCAAAGTTTCTTCACTTAGCATGCCGCTTTGGTATTTCGTAAAAATTTCTGGATCCTTTATGGTATATCAAATGCTGATTAGATTGATTGTTGTGACTATTTATTTAAGTTACTTGTTACCTTCTTGGCCAACACCATAGATGTGGCATGGAATTTTCCCAGCTGCTGCAGAATGAGTAATGAATGAGCCCAGTCCAGGCCTTTCTCGCGTGAGGCCAGCCTAAAACCATGCACTTTAAGATCTTCGAATACAAGAGTTTGCACGGGTTTCCTTATTGAATGATAATATCTGCAAAAAGCGGCAAATCAACACACTTTCTCTTTGTAAAATCACTTTTTTTTTACTCACTTGGCGCCGAATCGGTCGCCATTACTCAGAATGTCCAAGCGAGGCAACACATCTGTATAGGTTTGCTTCTCCTTGATGAAAACTTGAACATCCTCTAAGAACTGTGTGTCCTCTTGTATGGGAATTGTTTTCACTATGAACGAAAGTTTCTCTTCTTTTTGCGAATCCAAACCACCTGCCCATCGGGAAAATGTGAGCAGCACTCGATAGATGGCCGAGCAGTAATTATCACCCGGATTGCTGCCCCACTCGTAGTCGATCTGATGCAGTGTCACTTTACTTTCACGCAAACCATCTTCCAACGTTCTCACAAAGAATGATTCATTTAAATATTCGGGCACTAAAATACTATTCACATTCTTCGTAATGACCATTTTCAAATTTTTGCTTTCGCAGCTTTCGTGTTGGGTTTCTGAGAGCAACTGGTTTCGCTATTTTTACAACCAGGTCTTTTATAGACTGATTTCTGCTGTGAACATTTTGGTTGAGGTGTCATCAATTATTGAGAGCGATAACGGCGCGTTTGGCACGACTCAGTATTTAAATTGGCAAACAACAATAACAAACAATTCAAAAATCTGTAAAATATAAATATTATTTAATGTCCATTGTTTAGTTTTTTATTTAGCACTCTTTCTAAATACACTGGGCCCCTAATGAGGTAATACGCGTGTTTAGTAGCGCCATTTAGATGGTTTGAACAGTATTATCCATAAATTTCCATTTAAATAGGGCCTCCAACTCGTTCTCAAAATTTGATATTTATACACGTGTTTGTATACTGTAAGTCTTAATCATTTTTAACTCTGCTAAAAATGTTAAAAGGGAAAGTAAAATATAATTATTAAGCATTATATACTATAATTATGTTGTTTTTGTTTTAAGTTTTAAGTTTGTTTTGATAAAAACCGCTTTATTATTATTTACATTTTATGATCTGCCACTAATAGATAGACAAATTATTCTTAACTTATCTTAACTGTTGAATTCGTTCACGTGAAATTTACTATTATGTAACTGAGTAGAATTTACTAGAATACCAAAGTACTACAAAGTACATAACAAATATAAAAATGTGGACTGAGACCTACAAGTGTCAAGTCGTAACACAATGAGAAAGCAAAATATTATCTTATTTGTGACTAAGCAGAGAATGCAATATTTTTTTTGTTTACTATTCCACGCAAAGTTCTAATCTTGAATCTTAATTTTATCAATTCAATAAAAAACCTATTAATAGCTGATTACAATCGATTGATTTTTTAATAAGTTTATAATAATTTTTCGATATCTTTCGATAAGTTTTGGTCTGTAAGGATGCCCAAGGAGGCGGTTCTTTGATGGTATTATGTTATATATATTATTATTATTATGTAATAAGGTTAACACCAGAAAGAAATTCCATAACATATAGTTTTAGAATTTTGTATATAGATAATACAATTTGTGTTATCCTGCTAATAATTAATCATACAAAATAATAATCAATTAAGGCATTGCACCTTTGTTACCAACCCGTTTATTGCGCATGCGAACTTAGAGAAGTGCAGAATAACACCCTGTTTTTTTTCTTTTCCGTTTAATCTTGGTCATTGAATTACTAGCTGAATTCTGGTGGTGTTATCTGCTCAGAATTGGTTATGAAATGAGGGAAGGTTGTTCCCTTTATTTGCGTCACTTTCGGAGTTTAGTATTTTGACATTAGCTTAGAGCATTATTTAATGGTCGCAATTTTATGCCGGAAATTGTACATTGGGTAGTTTAATAATGGGATGTAAGCGAAAATTCATTAGGTTTATATATAAGCTAAAATTGTCAATCCACAAACTAAACTGCCAAAAACAGAAAACTAGGATAAATAGATAAAAATATAATTGGGAATTTTATATCATTTTTTATTTATATATTTATATATTAAACAAAATACGGTTTGTAGCTATTTATATATTATTGATAATAAATTAAATAAAAAACACGTCGAGTAGAAAATACTCTATATGCAGTTTTAAGCTCATTAAGCGAAATATATATTTTTAAAAGTCAAAAATCAAGGACATTTCTCTAAAATTAGGAGTATCTGAAATGTATTCACAAAGTGAATTAAGCACGAATTTTGCATGCTAAACTATACATTCGACTTATATTATTTGACAGTCCAGAAATCACAACACATACTATATATGGTAATACTACCTACCAAATAAGCACATTTGTTTTTTGCTTAGACTTTTGACAGTCTTCAAACTGCTTTCTTTTGCCTATCTATGTGTTGGCCTTTACCGACATGTTCTTAATGTTGTATTAAATGCGTTTGCGATGCTTTTTGCTAATATAGAAAAAAGCAACAACAACAATAAAAACAACAACATAAACGAACTTTTACCATTTTTTCACACCCATTGCATTTTTTGCTGCTGCCTTGCAATATGCAACACCAGTTGCTTTTTTTTTTGGGAGGCCATTCAGTTGGGCTAATAGATGGGGCCGGGTGGGTGGTTCATGAAAGGCCAGTTGGCCATGTTTGCGATGTTTGGAAAATTTGCTTTTGAGTTTGCCGACGGGCAAATGCAAACACACACAGTTTGCATGTCACATGTTTTTTGTGTTTTATGACGGCTTAATTAACTCTCATTTTTAGTTACATATTTTTTGTGTGCACTTTTTTGATGCTTCTGAGATTTTTGCGTTAGTTTTCCAGCAGCATATATAAATTTTGCATTACACACGTTTAACGAAATGCATTAATAAACAAAATCGTTTAAACGCGCGATTGCACAGAAATTAGTGAGGAAGCCACGGTTGTCTGGCCGCGCCACGCCATGCCACGACCCACCTCTGCCCGTCCCTAAACTTAACCCGTCACAAAACCAACCACAGGAGCCCGCCTCCCCTTGTCTGCCTTGTCGTTTGAGCAGCGCTGATGTATGCGATTTTAATCGTACGCTCAGACACAAACATGATGCGAGTCTCCCCACCAGAAATGGCCAAAAACCAAAATCCATGGCAACCCCCCAATGACAGGGGACAAACGATAATGGCGCGTTGCGTTGCGAGTGGAGCAGAGGCAGGCAAGTGGGGCAACACCAAAAAGTAGACAATACCCCAGACCAAAAATTTGAATGCAGACAGTACTGAATAAATGACCATAATCAAACACTTTACGCCTGAAAGCATGCCGGGCAACCTATTCTCTGCCGTTGATGAAGAAAACAACAAGCTGAAATCAGCTGTCTAAGCTTCATTCGCCTTCATTCAAATTTAGATTCAGTTTCAGTCCTATCTGTGTGCATCAAAGTAGCCGTCGCCGAATTTAATTAGTACTCTCCCATTGAGTTCCCTACTTTGACTGACCTTTTCCATCAGGTCCAAACATTTTCTGATTTAGTTTGCGTTGTGCATTTCGTTTTTTAGGCTGATTAAGTTTACCATAACCTAATTAACAATTGACAGAATTGATTAAAAATAAAAAAAAAATATATTAAATTCATGATTTATGTTAATTTACCTATTTTGGCCATTTTTCCATAATAGTCACAGCACTGTTTACTGTAATTACAAAGTGCTAATTCGGAAAAACCAAAAACCTTGTTATTATTTATGATTATTTACGCGTTTTGTGTATTTTTCGTCACTATCACACTGATAGTTAAATTTGTTGTGGAGAGACGACCAACAATTTTAACAAGTATATATTTTCGTCTCTACACGACATTTATAGCTTATTTCGGCATATCTAATCAACGCAGATCTTTGGGTACTTATCAAAAAATGCTTCCCTAAAACACCAACTAAATTCATATATAAATGCTAGACTCGTCTCCAGTCTGCAGAACAGTTTTTAATCCACTTTTGAACAGTTTAAACCATGTATTCTCCACTAAAACTTTCGGTTCTTGCGGTGATTTTGGCCCAACTGTTTGGCGCCATACATTGTGGAATCTACGATAATACGGACAAATGGGTCATTACCGACAAGTCGAAGAATTTTCCCGTGGACGCTGTTATCGGCGGTATTGATACGGAAGGCTTTAGAAGTTTCGTGGGACGTGTCGTATATCTCAGCTCTATCCTACCAGCCCGTGTTAAAGCCGAAACTGGATATGTAACTTTTAACACGGAATCAGTTGCTAGTTCAGCTTCCACCTACGAGGTACTGGTTTCCAATGCAACCGTCAGCTATCACTGGGCTCGCAGTTTTGATGGATTCCTAGAGGATAATCTGGTCTCTGTTGGAACCAGCGCTTTGAACGAACGAGTTTACATCTGCCGTGCCAAAACTGATGGTGGATTGATCATTGGCACATTGTATCTGTCGCAAAGGACATGTATCATCCGCTACGATTCCATGCCCCTGAGAAAGTTCGAAAAATATGAGGTTCTGGTCCGAAAATATAAGCTGGCAGAGTTTACACCATTCAATGCTCAGATTAACTAATAAAATTGCATTATTGAATGAGCTTCAATGAACATTAATTATCTGATTGTTTTGCTTAAATTGTCTTAACCGAACATTTAAATAAAAATAATATATAAACAAAAAGGTTGATGATATATATTTTTGAAACATATATTTTGGGTAAAACTTTTGGACATGTTTCTTCTCGTAAATGTGATTTATTAATCGAAAGAATAGCATATGGAATATTTTTTTAAAATATATTGTTGTTTTGGTGACTAAAAATATTGATTAATTGAATTTCATTTAAGACTTTCGATTATTGTTTAATAAATGCGAATGAGACACTAGTTATTATATTAATTTTCCACTGGCTTGCTTACAGTTTCAACAGTATTTTCTGTACTATATTTATTATTATATTTATTTTTATATTTATTATATTAATTTACCACAATAAATATATCAATAGGAAACTTGAAATTACATTTAATTACTTTTTCCCAAAGTTAATCTTTTTTAAATATTGAAACATTTATGAAGACAGGGAGTTGCAAGTAAACTTTCAATAAAAACGAATAGTAAACTAATTATTTAATAACATCAGTTCGTAAATCCTAGCAGATGCTATTAAAACCTGTTTAAAAGGAACTGTACATCCAACGAGACATGCAGTTCCTGAGAGGATGTGCTTTCTAAACAGATTCAATGATAATTTCAATCATAATTTCCATGTGAAAGAAATTTCCAGGAAATTTTATAATTGATTCCATCTTAATTTTGTTAAAATTTATATATTTTATATTTGAAAAAAATTATAAAAAACAAAGAATTAAATCAAAATTCGCTGGAAAATTTTTCTGATAATCAATAACGATTTTAGTTTAATTTATTATTTGATACAAGAGAAGCAGACAATAAATACTAAATCGATTCCGCATTTATTTTTTTGCCTCGATAATTGGCATTCTTGTTGTTTTTCCCAGAATATCGTCAAGTACTTCCTGTCGCAATAAACTAAGTTCCGTAGATAAGGACTATATATTTATAGCCAATGAGTTAGTCCGAGTTGGGTTTAATAATTATTTAATTGAGAATGCTTATCAGTGAAGGGTGACACATTTTACGGAAAAGTTTAAATCAATATCTTCACAACATTTTCGCCAATCTAATCAATTTAATTGTACTCATAAATTTACTATACTTGTTCTTATCATCAAGTAATTCCCAGTAGCACTTCTTAAATTCATATATAAATGGTAGACTCGTCTCCAATCTACACAACAGTTTTCACTTGACTTTCGAACAGTTTAAACCATGTATTCTCCACTAAAACTTTCGGTTTTTGCGCTGATTTTGGCCCAGCTGCTATGCGCCATTCATTGTGGAGTCTACGATAATACGGACAATTGGGTCGTGTCCAACTTATCGAAGAAATTTCCCGAAAACGCTGTTTTTGGCGGCCTTGATCCGGAAGGCTATAAAAGTTTCGTGGGACGTGTCGTCTATTCCAGCTCAGTCCTGCCAGCCCGTATTAGAGCCGAAACTGGATATGTGACTTTTAACACGGAATCAATTGCTAGTTCAGCGACCGCCTACGAGGTACTCGTTTCCAATGAAACCCTCAGCTATGAGTGGGTTCGCAGTTTTAATGGATACTTGGAGGATAATGCCGTCTCTGTTGGAACCAGCGTTTTGAACGAACGGGTTTACATCTGCCGGGCGAGAACCTATGATGCAGTGTTCATTGGCACATTGTATCTGGCTCAAAGGACATGTATCATCCGTTACGAGGCTATTCCCACGAAAATGTACGAAAAATACGAGGTGCTGGTCCGTAAACAGAAACCGGCAAAGTGTGTTTAATTCGACAAACAATTTAATTGATAAAAATGCAAATTAGCAATAATAAACAGATTTGTTTTTTGACATTAATTGTATGAAATGAAAATATTTCATTTAATAAATGAATAAATAAATCTATAAAAAAAAAATAAAATTAATGGAATTCTAATAAAGTGTGATATTTTCAAATGGTGTTTGTTCTGTTAAACAATTTAGAATAATTATAAAAGAATTTAAGGTACAATAAATTATTTAAATTTTATTTGTTGGCTGCTTGTATTTTTTTTTATGCTTTTTTCCAAATGGATGAATTCTATTCCTTTGAAGCTTCAACTAGCTGTGTTTGTGTTGCGTGGGTGTTTTAAAACAAAACTTTATTTTTATTTTTAGGGTATTCAATTTTCGTTGTGTTTCTCTACTTAAGATGGAAATTGTTGTTTTGGCTACTGTTAAATTAAACTTCATTTGCACGTGGGTTGTGTGGGTTGCAACTGGCTCCCGCTGTCGACTGCCAAACTGGTTGCCCTTTAATCACAGTTGGCGCAAATCAAACACAAACAAATGCCCATCATCATCGTCATCATCATCATCATCGTCATCATCATCATCCCAGGTAAAGGGGTGGTCGATGTGGAGCTTTGGTTTGGTTTGATGCTGCTTTTCGTTTGTCTGTTCGGCGAAAACTGTTGCATACCACGGGGCGGCAACATTGGATTGTCGCATGCCTTGCATACTTTTTAGCTGCGTGGCCAAGCGCATGAATAATTGATTTCCATTGCCTGAATGCTGTGCGCCATCTCGCTCACTCTGCAGCTACAATTGCCATGTTGTGCTGGCCCTTTCGCTCCGACGACGTGTCGCATTCATTTGTCAGCGGAGTTCCTCGCCCCCCCCCGCACCGACTCTAAAATGAGCGACAGTTTATTTGTCAGTTTGTTTGTTTGTTGTTTGTTGTTGTTTTTGGCTCGTCGTTGTGGTTGTTTATTTGTTTGTCGCTGTCGTCACATGCAACATATATTTTTAGCTCGGCCCTTGCATAATTCGCCAGTGTCCACCGGCCCCGGACGCAGCTCACCCACTCCGAGCTCTATTGTTTTTTCAGGCTGTTGCTTATCAGTTTATTTTTGTTCATGCCATTTGCGTGCTACTGTCGCTGATCCGTCGCTACCGCCTACCCCTCATCCTGGACACACACACACATATATACATATATACATATTATTGGCATATGTTTTGGACTGGTCGCGTGTTTGGCTTTAATCCCAGCCAACGCATTACGTTGCCATGGCTTCGATGTTCTGGCTTAACTCGATTCCACAACAACATTTTTGCTCACTTATGGCCAACATTTTTGGTCGCAAAACAGGCATTTCAATCGCCGCCTATTTTCTATGCTTTCCTCCAATATAAATGTTTATAATGCAAATGTTTGGCTTTTGCAGTGTATTATTATTTATATTCGTGCCGACTATTTGAGTTGTAATTGCGCTGAATATATTTGTGTACAACTAATATTACTTGGCCTGCTCAATATTTTCGAACAGGTCATTTTGCAAATCCTGTTTGCTTTCAGTATTTTAAATATACAGCTGTCACTTTAACTTTTTTAAATAAATTACAGCTTTCTTAAAACTAACGAATTAGTCATGCAATGATTGAGACAAACATTTTGAACTATTCGCAACTTTGTAAGATTTTTTTTTTAGAAATGTTTTAGTAGATAGAATGTTGAATCATTATTGTAAAATCACAATTGAGATTAATTTTTATTAAAATTAATTTACACAGTTTGTTGGATGTATTTTAATTAATATTATATATATAATATGTATGTCAATTGCGATGTTAAATAAATCTTTCTTTTGAATTCTCAAATATTACTTGAATTGACCAGTTCTCCACAGAAATAAATTAATATATTTATTTTTAATTTCATTGAAATTTTTGAAGTCTCCCTAATAAAATAATACCAGAAGATTAATGCGTTTTATTAAAAAAGCATCGTTACAATTCTGATATGATATAAAATGCAATTTCTTAATTTCATTTGACAATAACGAATAATTAATAAATAGCACTTAAATAATTTAATTTAATTTAATATTTTGATTATTTAAAATGAAAGATTTTTAATGAAAAAGTTTTTTATTTTTGGTAAATAACTAATCACATTTGCAAATATTTCTGCCTTAAATTTGTATTGCCAATATTTTACAATATTTCTGGCTTACATCCTCCCCACATCTCAAAAAAAAAAAGATTCCCCTTTTTGATCACCAATCTTTATGGCCATTCAATCTCAATTCGCGTGCTTCTGTCAGTGACACGCCAGTTATCGGGACAGGTTCGTTTTGTGCATCATATCACAGTAAGGACTACCAACTCACCGTTTTGGCTATCCGTGATATATGCGCGGACATTGTCTGTCTGATATCCAGTCGAGGAGTGCATGATGCTGTCCCTTAAATGACACGCCGGACGCCAATAAATGTCAGACGGCAATTAAGCCAAGGTATGCGCATGACACACAACCACAGCAACCCCCCTCACACAAATAGGGGTAAAGAAAATATCCCAAATGACGTCACAGTTTTGAGGGGTGTTTACAATTGCTTAGCTTTCCCCGCATTCCACTCACATTTCCAGTGAGCGGCAAACTTTGCTCTCTCAAATATTTTCCATTTGTTTTGGGATATTTTTTGGTTGCGCTTTGGCGGCAAATCTTGTCCAGTCCAATGGGGTTTGCTTTTGCCTCTGGTTAGCACTAATACTCGAGACGTTGTCAGGTGGGTGTATCTCTGTATGTGTGTGCCTTTGTGTGTGTGTGTGTGTGTGTGTGGTACGGGTAATGCTTAGAGTTGTGTGTGTGTGTGGCGTTGGACTTAATGGAAACTGAAACACCAGTTGATTGCCTGGCGGTGTTGCATTGCAGCTTGGTCTGTTGCCATTGCCTTTTGGCAGCGTGTATATTGCATGTGGTTTCTGTGGCAAGTACGAGCGATACACAGAAAAGACATAGAGAGAGAGAGAGAGAGGGGGGGACAGGGCTTTTGCAAACGGTTTTTAGTTTCTTATGGCCAAGAGTTTTGACAAGCCAATATTAATGTGTAACTTCATACGGGCGCACTGCTTGCAACATTCCGTTGCACCACTTTTTGCTGTACCCAGCTAAGTGTTAAAAAGTGCCCAACAAACTTGTTGAAGTGTATGCTAAAGGTCGCATCCATGAAATACATACATAAAGTATCTGCTTGTCGTATACACTTTGAGGTAGACACACTTTTCGTGTGTGTGAGTGTGTGCCACAAATGGAGGCAAAACGTAATTAACATGCGATTTTCCTTCTGCATTTCAAGGTGTCATAAATCAGTGCATTGTTTGGTCTATGATTGTGTAAACGGGGTGTGTTTTTCCCTTAGTTCACGACTGCATCTGAATGAGGGCGTTAACTGACTGGTAACGGTAAAGTCTTCATTAAAAAGCTCAATTTACCCTTGATTTCCTGGGGGCATTATTTTGGTAAACAGGAATCGTTCTCTGCTCGACATGTCGAAGATGTAATACCCTGTTGTTATTTGTTATACTATTTAGAATGGTTTTCCTTTTTCTTGTTCTTCTTTTTTCTTTCTATTTCTAATTACATAATTTTTACTACTTTCTCTCTGTGGGAATTACTAAAACTTGTTATTCAAGCTACTATCTTGTAGGTACTTTTTTTTGTGAATTCCTGGGAATTCTCGTTTAATCAGCGTCTGTGATCAGCCCTGTCGTAAGTTAATTAAATATGTCTAATAAAGATTGTGCCACTGGCGATAAGCATAAAAAGAATTTACAGCTGTTTATACATAAATAGTTAACAGATTATGTGTGGTTTTTTTTTTCTGACATAAGGTCTAAATTTAACTATGATTAGGCTTAGACTGTGGCCAAAAAAAAAATGGCTGGAGCATAATGCAGTAAGATGACTTTAAAAACACGCGAGGCGGCATTTAAATTGAATTGTGAGCAACAAACACACAAACACACAAACAAACAGTGAGCAAACACGGGAAGAAACACTTCCGTCTGCAGCTTGCCATTTCCGTTTCCGGCTTGACGTGTGCGTGTGTAATGAAAGCTCTGATTTTGATGGCCTGCCTAAAAAGAAGACGCAATACAAAAAATAACAAAAATACACAAAAATAAAAATGTCGCCTGGCTGGAACGTTAAACGTGAATGAATCTATATAGTCTTGGCCAGGCAGCTAATCCGACAGTCCTCCTCCGCATAGACTATGGTCTTCCCTAACGCAGTTTAAGGCCTCAGATCTAAGACAACGAAGCATAAGACCATTAAATTTTTGCATAAATTAAATGGTCGAGACGTCAGCCAACAAGTTGGCAATACACAAAAAAAAAAAGAAGTCTGACATTTCAAGCAGCTTAAAGTTGCCTTGATTGAAATGTTTCAGAGCCTTTGTGGCATATTCATGCGGCTTGCAAGCCACAAAAACTAGCAGCGAGCTGTGAGTGAGATGTGACAAGTTTGAGCCTGGTGTTTTGTGGTTTGACATATCGGTTTGACTTTTCCTTGATAGTCGCCGGCTGCAATTTATTCACCTTTTCATCTGTTCCGGCAGCTGTCACCTGATTTTGTGTGTGTGTGTGTTTGGATCAAGCATCGCAGCACACACAGCAAACGTTTATGACACATTTTACACATGTGGTTAGGCAAGCACAAAGAGTCTGTGGCAAGGATTACAGGACCTCAAAGAATACGCTTTCTAAACAGCAAAAGTGATTACTAGCAAATGTTACAACTGATTCCGCTTTAATCTTGTCAAATTTGCCAAATATTATATTTGTAAAACCAAAATAAAAAACACTTTGGGAATGTCCCAAATAATGTATCAATAAATTATTATTCATTTTATCTCTGGGTGCCAGCAAGTAAACAGGTATTCAAGTAAATGTTTGCTTAATATAAACAGATTCATATATTTTACCCTCGATATTTCGAAACAATATAAAAATCCGAACACCTAAGAATCCGCCATTTGCAATTTTTTCTAATTAAAGTTTCGGCATGGTAAAGATAAAGACTTCACATTGATTACCAATAAGTTAAGTCACAATTATTTTTACTCTACACTATTCAAATCTTATCATATCATTTCATTAATGCTTATCTTTACAATTTTAATCACTACCTCAAAAATCAGAAAAAATACCCAACGCATTGATATACGACAACGGCGCTTATCATCATGAATTTTCAAGTAGCACTTCTTAAATTCATATATAAATGCTAGACTCGTTTCCAATCCACACAACAGTTTTCACTCGACTTTCAAACAGTTTAAACCATGTATTCTCCTCTAAAACTTTCGGTTCTTGCGGTGATTTTGGCACAGCTGTTTGGCGCCATACATTGTGGAATCTACGATACTACGGAAAAATGGGTCGTTAGCGACAAGTCGAAGAATTTCCCCGAAAACGCTGTTCTCGGCGGTTTTGATCAGGATGGCTATAGAATTTTCGTGGGACGTGTTTTCTATATCAGTTCTATCCTGCCAGCCCGTATTAGAGCCGAGACTGGATATGTCACCTTTAACACCGAATCCGTATATAGTACAGCGACCTCCTACGAGGTACTGGTTTCCAATGCAACCGTCAGCTATCACTGGGTTCGCAGTTTTGATGGGTTCCTGGAGGATAATCTGGTCTCTGTTGGAACCAGCGTTTTGAACGAACGCGTTTACATCTGCCGTGCCAAAACTGATGGTGGATTGATCGTTGGTACATTGTATCTGTCGCAAAGGACATGCATCATCCGATCCGAATCAACCCCTCTGAGAAAGATCGAAAAATACGAGGTTCTGATCCGAAAACCTAAGCTGGCAGAGTTTACACCATTCAATGCTCAGATTAACTAATAAAATTGCATTATTGAATGAGCTTCAATGAACATTAATTATTTGATTGTTTAAAGTTTAAATTGTCTAAACTGAAAATTTAAATAAAAATAATATTAATAAAAAGTTTGATGATATTTTTTTCTTAAACTTATATTTTGGGTCAACATTTTGGCATGTTTCTTTTCGCAAATGGGACTAATTAATTTAAAGAAAAGAATAGGTAATATTATCTAAAATATATTGTTATTTTGGTATCTGTATTGGTTAATTGAATTTAATTTAAGACTTTCGATGATTGGTTAATAAAAGAGAATGAGACACAAGTTATTTTATTGTTTAATACATTGGCTTGTTTACAGTTTCAACAGCATTTTCTGTACTGTATTTATCATTTTATTTATTATATTAATTTAGAATAATATTTATATCGATAGAAAGCTAAGAATTACACTAAAATTTTCTTTCAATAAAAATGAAAAGTCAAATTGATATATAATAACAGCATTTCGTAAACTAGATAGTTACTAAAATATATTATGAAAGTTCAAGAAAAATTGTAAATGCGTCTCAAACTGCAGATCCTCGGAAAATGCGCTTTCTAAATAGCCTCAAAGCATGTCAATCATACATAATTTTCTCCTCGTTTTCTCTAGGGTTTCGCCTTCTTCACTCTGGCTCCTCCCTAGTTGATCCTTGACCAGCGTCGACATCGACATAAGCAGTTTCCATTTCACCCGATGTGGGTTAATCCTCCACAGATTACGCTTTTGTTAAGATTAGTCCAGATGAACTTGATTTCAGTTTAATTTTAAGTTGAACATTTCATGGCCGGATCATCTAAAAAAAACCCATTGAGTTCCTTTGTGCGAATATGGACGCATCCGACCACGTTTATATTGCACCACCTCCAAGCCCTGATTTTATAACTGATTCGGTCCTAATTGTGTTAAAATTTGCATTTTTATATTCGAAATAGGTTATAAAAATTAAGAATCAAATGAACGTTCCCTAGTCAATTAATCTTTTAATTAAATAAACAAATTATTTTATTATGAAAAAATTGATATAGACAAGTAAGATATAGACTATAAATACTAAATCGATTCAGCCATTAATACAGATATTTTTTTTCCAATGGATATAAATTAACCTCGATAATTGGATACAAATTAAAAAATGATTAGATGAGAAACCCCCATTTAATAAGAATGTCGTCAAGTACTTCCAGTCGCAATAAACTTAGTTCCGTAGATAAGGACTATATATTAATAGCCAATGAGTTAGTTCGAGTTTGGTTTAATAATTTTTTAATTGGGAATGCTTATCAGCGAAGCGCAACGGAAAAGTTTAAGTCAATATCTTTGGAATATTTTCGTCAATCTAATCAATTCAATTGTACTCATAAATTTACTATACTTGTTCTTATCATCATGTAATTCCCAGTAGCACTTCTTAAATTCATATATAAATGGTAGACCCGTCTCTATTCTACACAACAGTTTTCACTCGACTTTTGAACAGTTTAAACCATGTATTCTCCTCTAAAACTTTCGGTTCTTGCGCTGATTTTGGCCCAGTTGGTTTGCGCCATACATTGTGGAATCTACGACAATACGGACAAATGGGTCCTTAACGACAAGTCGAAGAATTTCCCCGAAGACGCTGTTCTCGGCGGTTTTGATCAGGATGGCTATAGAAGTTTCGTGGGACGTGTCGTCTATTCCAGCTCTGTCCTGCCAGCCCGTATTAGAGCCGAAACTGAATATGTAACTTATAACACGGAATCAGTTGCTGGTTCAGCTACCACCTACGAGGTACTCGTTTCCAATGCGACCGTCAGTTATCACTGGGTTCGCAGTTTTGATGGGTACCTGGAGGATAATCTGGTCTCTGTTGGAACCAGCGTTTTGAACGAACGCGTTTACATCTGCCGTGCCAAAACTATTGGTGGATTGATCATTGGCACATTGTATCTGTCGCAAAGGACATGCATCATCCGTTCCGATTCTACGCCCCTGAGAAAGTACGAAAAATACGAGGTTCTGGTCCGAAAATATAAGCTGCCAGAGTTTACACCATTCAATGCTCAGATTAACTAATAAATTGCATTACAAAATGCTCGAAAGAGCTTCAATGAACATTATCTGATTGTTTTGCTTAAATTGTCTAAACTGAAAATTTTAATAAAAATAATAATAATAATAATAATAAAAAAGGTTGAAGCTTTATATTTTCTTAAAAATATGTTTTGGGAATGTTTTTGACGTGTAAATGGGACTGATTAATCGGAAGAATAGAATATTAAATATTATTCAAAATATATTTTGTATCAGGAATTCTTTAATTGAATTTAATTTAAGACTTTCGATTACTGGTTAATAAATGAGAGTGAGACACTAGTTATTTTATTGTTTTGTCCAATTTTCTGAGCTATATTTATTACTGCAGATCCATAGAGAATGCGCTTTCTAAATAGCCTCAATGTATATCAATCATACATTTCATTTTTTATATTTAAATAATTTATAAAAATTAAGAATTAAATGAAAATTCGCTAGTCAATTAATCTTATAATAAAATAACAAATTTGTTAATTTTATTTAATAATGAAAAATTAGATATAGACGAGTAAGTCTGTATATTAGCTTAATATTTTATACAAGAGATGTAGATAATAAATACTAAATCGATTCAGCCATTAATACTGAAATTTTTTCTTCCAATGTATATATATTAACCTCAATAATTGGAATCAAATTAAGATCCGATTAGATGAGAAACCCCCATTTAATACGTATTGTTTTTCGTAGAATGTCGCCAAGTACTTCCTGTCGGAATAAACTAAGTTCCGTAGATAAGGGTATATATTTATAGCCAATGAGTTAGTCCGAGTTTGGTTTAATAATTATTTAATTGAGAATGCTTATCAGTGAAGGGTGACACATTTTACGGAAAAGTTTAAATCAATATCTTCATAATATTTTCGCCAATCTAATCAATTTAATTGTACTCATAAATTTTCTACACTTGTGCTTATCATCAAGTAATTCCCAGTAGCACTTCTTAAATTCATATATAAATGGTAGACCCGTCTCCATTCTACACAACAGTTTTCACTTAACTTTCGAACAGTTTAAGCCATGTATTCTCCACTAAAACTTTCGGCCGTTGCTCTGATTTTGGCCCAATTGGTTTGCGCCATACATTGTGGAATTTACGATAATACGGACAAATGGGTCCTTAACGACAAGTCGAAGAATTTCCCCGAAGACGCTGTTCTCGGCGGTTTTGATCAGGATGGCTATAGAAGTTTCGTGGGACGTGTCGTCTATTCCAGCTCTGTCCTGCCAGCCCGTATTAGAGCCGAAACTGGATATGTAACTTATAACACGGAATCAGTTGCTGGTTCAGCTACCACCTTCGAGGTACTCGTTTCCAATGCAACCGTCAGCTATCACTGGGCTCGCAGTTTTGATGGGTTCCTGGAAGATAATCTGGTCTCTGTTGGAACCAGCGTTTTGAACGAACGCGTTTACATCTGCCGTGCCAAAACTATTGGTGGATTGATCATTGGCACATTGTATCTGTCGCAAAGGACATGCATCATCCGTTCCGATTCTACACCCCTGAGAAAGTACGAAAAATACGAGGTTCTGGTCCGAAAATATAAGCTGCCAGAGTTTACACCATTCAATGCTCAGATTAACTAATAAATTGCATTACAAAAGGCTCGAAAGAGCTTCAATGAACATAAATTATCTGGTTGTTTTGCTTAAATTGTCTAAACTGAAAATTTTAATAAAAATAATAATAATAATAATAATAATAAAAAAGGTTGAAGCTTTATATTTTCTTAAAAATATATTTTGGGAATGTTTTTGACGTGTAAATGGGACTGATTAATCGGAAGAATAGAATATTAAATATTATTCAAAATATATTTTGTATCAGGAATTCTTTGGTGTCTTTAAATTTTGGTTAATTGAATTTAATTTAAGACTTTCGATTATTGGTTAATAAATGAGAGTGAGACACTAGTTATTTTATTGTTTTGTCCAATTTTCTGAGCTATATTTATTACTGCAGATCCATAGAGAATGCGCTTTCTAAATAGCCTCAATGTATATCAATCATACATTTCATTTTTTATATTTAAATAATTTATAAAAATTAAGAATTAAATGAAAATTCGCTAGTCAATTAATCTTATAATAAAATAACAAATTTGTTAATTTTATTTAATAATGAAAAATTAGATATAGACGAGTAAGTCTGTATATTAGCTTAATATTTTATACAAGAGATGTAGATAATAAATACTAAATCGATTCAGCCATTAATACTGAAATTTGTTCTTCCAATGTATATATATTAACCTCAATAATTGGAATCAAATTAAGATCCGATTAGATGAGAAACCCCCATTTAATACGTATTGTTTTTCGTAGAATGTCGTCAAGTACTTCCTGTCGGAATAAACTAAGTTCCGTAGATAAGGACTATATATTTATAGCCAATGAGTTAGTCCGAGTTTGGTTTAATAATGATTTAATTGGGAATGCTTATCAGCGAAGGGTGACACATATTACGGAAAAGTTTAAATCAATATCTTCCCAACATTTTCGCCAATCTAATCAATTTAATTGTTATCATAAATTTACTACACTTGTGCTTATCATCAAGTAATTCCCAGTAGCACTTCTTAAATTCATATATAAATGCTAGACTCTTCTTGATTCTACACAACAGTTTTCACTAGACTTTCGAACAGTTTAAACCATGTATTCTCCTCTAAAACTTTCGGTTCTTGCGCTGATTTTGGCCCAGCTGTTAGGCGCCATACATTGTGGAATCTACGATAATACGGACAATTGGGTCGTGTCCAACTTATCGAAGAAATTTCCCGAAAACGCTGTTTTTGGCGGCCTTGATCCGGAAGGCTATAAAAGTTTTGTGGGACGTGTCGTCTATTCCAGCTCAGTCCTGCCAGCCCGTATTAGAGCCGAAACTGGATATGTGACTTTTAACACGGAATCAATTGCTAGTACAGCGACCACCTACGAGGTACTCGTTTCCAATGAAACCCTCAGCTATGACTGGGTTCGCAGTTTTAATGGATACTTGGAGAATAATGCGGTCTCAGTTGGAACCAGCGTTTTGAACGAACGGGTTTACATCTGCCGGGTGAGAACCTATGATGCAGTGTTCATTGGCACATTGTATCTGGCACAAAGGACATGTATCATCCGTTACGAGGCTATCCCCACGAAAATGTACGATAAATACGAGGTGCTAGTCCGTAAACAGAAACCGGCCAATTGTTTGATTAATTAATCAAGTAAATTGATAAGCCTCAATTAATAGTGATCAACAGATTGTTGTGCTTACAAATTTAAACAAAGTTCAATAAACAATAAATACTTCTATTCAAAATATGAAATGTGTTTTCTAATGTTCTCAGATAAAGTCGGTGAAGTTAATGCTTCCAAATTTGTAGGGTAGATTACTAGGAATATTCTTCAAAGCTTTTTAATTCTTTACCACTTTTAATTTGTTCTGCAATATTTGTTATCAGATGGAATTACTTATTTGTATCAGAGTTTTTCGTAAACAACTTAAATGCTTTCAATTGTTATTCAAATATTTTTTATTTCACTGGATGATTGCATGCAGTATATGGTGACAAAACAATACTATATTTAACATTTAATTTATTATATGTTATTCATAGGAAACTTGATATTGTTACCTAAACAAAAGCAATTTTAATTTGTAAGAAATTTATGAAGACAGCAAGTTGCCGTTAAACTTTCAATAAAAATAAACACAAACATTTGTTCAACAATAGCATCTTTCATATACCCTGGAAGTGGGTATTAATATGCGGTGTTTACAGTTTGTTACCCACTGAAAAATGCCCTTTAATGTATCAGGGATTCTAGCTCAGATATAGTTTTTCTAGCTATGAATATAGTTTCCCAGTCTCTCTTTTTACCTATTTAAAACTAAAACTAAGTTGTGGGCAGGATGTCTCGGTATGGCAAGGGTATGCAATCTTTGGTGTCCTGGTTTTCTCGCCTTTGGTTATTTTTTTGCACACATTCTTATTGCAGAAAGGCAACACAACTAATTAAAAGCGCTTTGTAGACACATTTATTAAGGCGACGCAGCTGCAAAGTCTTTTATAAAGCGAGGCGTGTTGCGAAACTTGAGCCTTTTGGCAAATGCTGGCCCCAAAGGATGTGGGCGTGGCTGTGGGCGTGTAAAAAGAAAAAACCACAGCGGCAAACTTCATTAAAAATGCACACGAAACTGCTAAAAAGCCTCTCAACTTCACCCGGATAAAGTTACAAACAACTACACACACCAACTTTTAGTGTGTGTGTGTGTGTGTGTGTGTGTGAGTTTTTTCGGCTTTAATTTATGAAGTCATTAGATACAATTTTCGAGCACCTGTGCAGACGTTATCCAAGCTGGCAATTTGGCATCCGTTCAAAATTGCTGCAATTGTCCCAAATGCGACGCATTTAAGCTGCGACTGCGATCCTTGGAAATTGAGGCCAGTTGGCTTGACAGCTCCCAGACGATGATTACACCACCCCGTCCGAGGTCAGTCCATGAGGCCAATGCAAACGTTTTCTAATTTTCCACGCCATTAAATCAGAGCTTTCCAACCAGACGCATGCGATTCCAACTGCCACTCGCATCCTGACATGCAATGCGACAACGACGTCCAAAGGGCGGTCAAGTCTGAGCCTGCATCTGCAGACTTCAACTACTCACAGTGCTGATCAGCAGCGAATCAAGAAACAGAAACAAATGTCCTTTTTTTTATATCTGAGGAGCAGGTCAAGTTGGTGACCAAAGATGCTTGGCTGCATAGCTTTAAATTGCCAGTGGATGTTTTATTTATGGGTATTTCTTTTATCAACAAATCTATTTTGTTTTTTTTTCGCTATAAATAAGTTGGATTTGCATATGGTATAACTTAATAAAAATCTATATTCGTTTTAACAAGAAAGTTTATGAATATAAATAAGAACAGAAAAATACCTGGGAGACACCATAAAAATACTTGAAATATTATGCAGCAAACATAAGATTAAAACTAACTTCAACTATAAAATGAATATAATAAATGAATATACGAGGTGTGTTCAAAAAGTATCAGGAATTTTAAATTTTCGCGGGTTACATATATTTGTATAAGTAGAGAAATCACCTGGGAGACACCATAAAAATACTTGAAAAATATTTTTCAGCAAACATAAGATTAAAACTAACCTCAACTACAACATGTGTTAAAGTTAATGAATATATAAGTAGAGAAATCACCTGGAAGACACCATAAAATATTAAAAAATATTAATCAGCAAATATTAAATTTAAACTGACTTCAACTCAAAAATGCTGTCTTATATCCAAGCTCTACAAATAACACTTTTCAATCTGATATATTAAAGATAGTTCATTGTTTTGTACCAAAAGCTTGTCTTATCCATGCCAAAAAAAAAAATAAATAAGAAATAACCCATTGTCGGCAAAGTTTTAATTTATCGCACTCTTTAAAAGTGAGTAGTCCAATACATAGAAATAATTTCGCAACTAAACGTAAAGAGAAACAAGTTTTAGCGAAAAGTTTTCCGCACAAAGTGACAGGCAAAGAAAACTTGGCGAAAACAAGTTTTCAGGTAGCATGCCACAAAAGACACGCCCCACTCATTATATGTGATTGAATTGAATGCAATGCAATTAATTGTCAACGCATCTTCAAAGTATTTACGGCATCGGCATTGATTGCAGCATAAATTTAATTGAAAAACTTTCAGCCAAAGATCGAAAACGCGTTTTGCAATTAACGTGTATTGTAATTAACGTTAGTTGTACACATCTATCTACGATGTCTTCTTGTTGTCCTTGACAGTGGCATCATCAATAAAAATTGCAACAATGTCAGCCTAACATCCTGCAAACTGTTGCCCCCTCAACCCGTCAGCCGGAGTTGCACCTAACTTTTATCCGTGCTTCCTGCCAAAGTGCAATTCTGCGTCGTCAACTTGAACTTTGTATTTTGTAACTTTGTTCAACTCCTGGAGGATTGTGTTACACCTAGCTTGGTCATGTAATATGATACGCTTGGAGGGATCTAATAAATATTATGTTGAATTTATTTAATAATCTGTTGTCTTTTGTAAATGATTTATGATTGGTAGCGAATATTGTTTATGCAGCGGATTAGCAGATTATGTCTTCAAGAATGTGTAAAGAATTTAAATATTATTTATAATAAATATTATGTTGAATTTATTAAATAATCTGTTGGTAGCAGATTATGTCTTCAAGAATTTGTAAAGATATTTTTTATGTAATGCTTATAAATATAATGATATATAAATATTATACATTTAAATTGTATAAACTTGGCATTTCTTGATACAGAAACGCTTTATTTTCAAGAGAACTCCCACTTAATATAATTAACATTAATTTTTGTTTATAATTAAAGTTTTTTAGTTATTTAAATTTGATCATAATTTTGCTTCATGAGACTTTTGATTTAAAACAATATTTTAGAAAATGTATATTTAATATATATATATTTTGTTTCTTAAGTCTTCATTTCAATTTTCAATAAATGGATTTATAGTCATTATGTGTTATTATTATTATTATGAGATTAATTTTTGTTTTTATATGATTGACGAATATATACTTATACTTTCCAATGAAAACTTTAACTGGCTTTAAATTCGTACATTTTATTTACTTAAATTATAATTTGTCTTTGTTATTTTGCTTTTTTTACAACTGTGTTAGATCATCCAAGTTTCGATGTTATAAAGATAAGTTTTGGTCTGCTTGTTGCTGCTGTAATTGGTATGCGAGTGACTATTGTTGGAGTAGTGAAAAGTTAGACTATGGCGACGACATCGTCAGCAGGTGTAGCAGGTGTAGCTCTCCGTATTATTTACAGAAGTGGAGAGGGGGGGGGGGGCGGAAAGGTGCAGCGGCGCTTGGCATTCGCCCACGAGGCACCTATAATTTAGCGCTGTTTATTTGTAAATGTCTGTGGCACACAGCCACAGTGGATCGAGTAGTAGGGGTCGCAGGACTTGTACTCGTCACGCTTCATGTCAACAGCGGCAACTTCATTGTCTGCCCTGGGCTCGAGCACCCAACTCAGCGCCTCAGCTGCCCTCACCCCCAAACTAGTTTTGTTTGTGGTAAGAGGCAAGGTGTTGTGTGTGTGTGTGTGTCACTGACATTAAGTGCAGTTGGTTGCTGGGTTGTTAAGTTGTCGGTTTGTCGATTCGCAGAAAAACGTTTTGCAATTTATTAACTGACATTTGAAGTGGTTGTTGCTGTTGTTGTTGCTGTGGCTGTTGCTGTTGCTACGGGGCAAGGATAAGCGAAACGTATGACACTTATTACTGAAGCAGCTGTGTGCGGTGGTAAACAAAAAGAAATGCCGTTGCATGCATATTTGATTAAGCTGCCACAGCGTCGCCGTTAGGTAGGCAATGATATTTGCAAGCCAAACTTTGCAGACAAACGCGCCCGCGGCCCTTGACACAAACACACAGACAGAAACCCAGACAGACCGACAGAAAAACAGACAGACGGGGAAAGAGATTAACAGATACAAGGGTTAAGGCCAAGTTGACAACCTGCAACAATAATACGCAAGTTTCTGGACCAAACCAAAGTTACAAGCATTGCATATATTTTGGGACAAAATTGCCGGAAGCGGAAACTGTTTTGTACATTGGCAAATTTGATACATTAGCTAAGCATGTGGAAGGCCAAAACTCCCTAAGCCCCAAATAGGTAGCCAGACAATTCTCAGTTCCATGTGGTTATTAAACGCTTATTTTGTGGTCAGGTGAAAAAGGTTCAACAACACAAAAAGAGCATAATAATAGATTAGATCCAAGCAAAAAGGTCCCTTGGACCTACACAAGTTTTTGACGATTAGGCCAAAGGAGCAGCAAGTGGCTCTTAATAGCTGCCTGTGAATCCACACAAATGTTCCTAATTGTTTATTTATGAACTGGGCAATCGAGGCAGCCCAAGTTAGTAAGTAGTAAGTCTCTGGCTTATAGACTTGTTACCAAATATTTGAAGTCTCAAATTTTTAGTTAAATAAGAATATTTAATACTTTACATAAAATTACTGTATTTGTTATTTTAAACCCTTTATTTTATTTAACTAAAGAAATAATATTTTCATTACGTTTTTGAAAGACTGTTTAATTTCCTTTTTTATTGTATTAGAAAGTTGTAATAGAAATTTGAAAAAATTACTTAATGTGTTTTTTTTAATACTTGGTATTTTAACAAAATGGTATTTTTATTATGTCTTTTAATTTACTCTTTTATTGTAATAGAAAGTTGTAATAAATAAGTTAAATAAAATTACTTTATGTGTTATTTAAAATACTTTATTTTATTTGACGGAAGAAGTCTTATTTTTATTATGTTTTTGAAAGACTGTTTAATTCACTCTTTTATTGTAATAGAAAGTTAAATAAAATTACTTTATGTGTTATTTTAAACAATTTATTTTATTTAACTGAAGAAGTGGTATTTTTATTATGATTTTAAAAGACTGTTTAATTTAATTTTTTATTGTAATAAAAAGTTGTAATAGAAAGTTGAAAAAAATTACTTTATGTGAAATTTTATACACTTTATTTTATTTAACTGAACAAAAGGTATTTTTTTTATGTTTTTTAAAGACTGTTTAATTTACTCTTTTATGGTAATAGATAATTTGTGGTAGATTGTGCAGCAATTAATATAATTCTTTATTCAATTGAGTTTACTTGCTCAAAAATACACAGATAAACTTAAACGTATTGTCTTAAATAATATTTAAATATTCTGAGCTATATTCAGATATTTTATTACCTTTAAGTTAGGCTTGTAGTATTAAAGGCAATTGGACATTCGACCAACATTCCACATGTCATTCTCATTCTCGTCAACATGTCAGTCTCTCAAATTACCTGCAGATATCTGTGGCAAGCAGTTTCAACAGCTGCCTTTGTTAACTATTAAAGCCAAATGTCATTAAGCAAGTCCATTTGCTTTTTGCCGCACATTTCGTGCAATCTCAGGTGTCATATTGCAGATGTAATGATGTAGACCATGAAATGAGAGGATGGCCACACGCTCATTTGATATGCATAGCACGACAACCAGAAAAGATAAAAAAAAAATAGATATACAAACACACAGGAAAATGCTATTTAACACTTTAATGTGGCATACAACCAAAACAGACAGATGCACACGCGCAACCCTTTGCAGGCGCATATAGGTTTTGTGCTGAAAAACTTCAATTAAAATTCCAGCTTAACAATGCACAATGGAGATGAGACCCATTCGCCCATATTTGGTGGTTCCTTTTTTTTCCCATTTCATTTGCAATTTAATGTAAAATAGCCGTAAAGCCACAGAAAGGCCAAGTAAGCGACCTGGAAACAAGCAAACCAAACAGTCAAACGCTTTGCAATGCTTACAATCATCTCATAAAACGCAATGGAGCCCTTAACTGGCAACGGGCAACCGGCAACTGGCAATGGGCAACTGGCAACTGGCAATGGGCAACTGGCAACAACAAAATGGTTGCGCTGAGTGACGATGGCCCTGACAATTGTTTCCGCTTGCCCTACAGAGTGAATCGTTTAAAGAAGTGGCAGGGGAGAGAGAGGGTTAGATATGTGCCACGAGAAAGTTGTTCTTGTTTTTCAAGTACATCCCAAATATTAATTCTACTTGTAACTTTCTCTTAAAAAAATTTAATCACCTGCCTCAGTTTAGAAAATGCTTGTGTAAATATTTTGCATAGCCAAATTCGAGCAATGCTACTCAAATAAACAATTTTATTATGTATTAATATGTTTTTTAAAATTGTAATGCAAATATGTCGAAAATTCATTTCAAAAAGTGAAAACACGCGATATTTTGGAGAGTGTCTGTTTGCCAGATAACATTATTTTTTGTGCCACCTGCCCACTGGCATTGTATTGTTTTGGATTTTCACATGGCGTAAGAGATGCTATAAAGATTTACAGTTAAGTGATTTTGTAGCAATTTGCAGTTTGTTGGCATTATACACGACCAGGTGAGTGGAGCAGCCAGCGTCAGCGGCAGCGCCAAGTGCCAGTCGTGCAGGTCACAGTCGTAAATCCTTGGCAAATGTTTGCCAAGTGTGAGCGTCCCAGGACAAGTTGGTTCGTGCTGGCCATGTTGGCAGTTCTCTCGTTGGCAGGTTTTGCTGCCACGTTGATGTCAGTAAATTCAATTTATTTAAAAGCTTGTCAACAATAAGTCAAATGAAATGCTCTGCTCAGCTGTAAATATGGCGGGCCGAGTAATAAAGCTGATTTATTTGCGCTGCTCAGATTTACAATTTCACATAGCTCTGGCCATCGAAGAAGCTAAACACAACTGACAATGCAAATGAAATGAAATGAAATTAAATGCTGAAGCGAAATATTTGTGGTTATTGTGGCAATATATTCAAATTTAACGTGAAATATATTTGTTTGTCAGCTCGCTCCCTTTCTAAAGCCTTTTATTTTGGCATCTCCTATTTGTTGTGTGTGTGTAAATGTGTATAAATAGATGGCCATGCTGTTTTTCCATAGTAGTAGTAGTTCTGCTCGGCAACAGTAAATAAATCTTGTCCATTTTGGTTGGGGGATTGGGTTAGGCTACAGATAAGCCCAATACAGTTAGTAGAATGCAATACATTGGAAACGGAAATTGCCCTGCAGGACATGTGGTTGCCGAAGCTGCACAGGACATCAACTCAACTTAAACGGCTGGCAAAGTGCAATTGGAGTCGGGAATGGGGCAGGGACAGGGGCAATGCCACATTTGGCAAGCAATATTAAGTGTGTCTGTTTTTTAGCATTTAAAACAAAAAATAAAACAATGCCAGAAAACACAAACAATTATCAATTCATGTCAGATAAGCGAGGGTTGTCTGGTAAATAAGAGAGATATTTGTTATAAAATAGCAAACATTTTCCACTTCATGTCAACTAATTATTGACATTTTTCATGTTTTCTTTTTTTTATTGTTTGGCTTTTCCTATAGAAATTTTGTGAAAAATAATTTTTAAACATTTTATCAAAAATATATTACAAATATGCTTTATTTATTTTAATATTGTTTATGAGTAAATATATATTACATATATTTAATTTATTATTTGCATAAAATTATTTATTTTATAATTGCTCGCTAACCACTTTAAATTAACAACAACACAATATAAATAATAATATGTGTATATAATTTTGTGTGATTGTGTAATATAAGTTTGCGCAGATAAAAAATGCCGTTTGTGAAGTTTAAACAATATTATTGACTGAACAAAATTCTGCTGCTTTTGCTGTTGGCATTTCTGCTGTTGACTGTTGGCTCATAAATCTATACAAGAGCTGTTGACTGACTGCCGTTTTATGTTTGTTGCTCTTCTGCTTAAATTATTGATTATTATGAATCTTGGCCACAATTCAACTGCTACAAAATTCGCGTTTCGCCCAAAGCAGAAGTTTGTGTTTGGTGTTCATTAAATGTACATTTCAGTTCATTAAAATCAACAAAAAAAATAAAAATGCACTAAAGCAAATGACATTTAGCAGTTATTTAAAAACAAAAAAGAAAAAAAAACAAATTAAAAAACATATGCGATGCAGTACTTCTCTAATGGTCAGAGTCACTGAGCTTCCTTTTGTCCTGTGTCCTGTGTCCTGTGTCCTGTGTCCTTTATCCCATGTCCCTTGACATGTGTGCGCAGTGCTGAGAAAAACGTATCCCATTTACAGTTTTTGTGCTGTCATAACAAACAAATTCCCAGCATGTGTGCCATGTGTGTGTATGGGTGTGTGGAGACGGGACCCGAGGGCGGACATTCGCTTGGTCAGCTCTTCTGAGCTCCAAGAATTTAATTATACTTTTGATTTTAATGAAAAATAAAACAAGCACACGCTCTCGCCTTATGTCTCCTCTGCCCTTTACGCTTAAGTTATATACGAATTGTTATTAAGAATGTGAAAAATATAATATGCAAACCATGATTAAATTTGTTTACTATTTAATCGTTATTTTAAATTGATTTTTATGTTTTTAACTTATTTGTTAAGTTTCCTGGCATCTCCAACAACATTTTATCAGTGTGTTGTTTGTTACTTTTACTTTGCGTAAAGTTGAAAAAATACTAATTTTATCCGCAATTAGTTTTTTAAGTAATTTTCGTTGAATATTGACAAACTTCAGGGAAGTTGTCCCTCGGTGTACTCACTCCTTGCTCTGTGACTTTGCTGCTCTTAAGGTCGTCGTAGACATCAACGTAAACTTCACTTGTCGCTTTTGCGGAGTTCATTTCAGTAAATGTCAACGGAGTCGTCACTGTAAAATTGCAGTTTAATTACAGTTTTTATATATATATTTTAACTTGCCTTTGAATGTCATTGTAAATGGACAAACATTAAATGATATTGGTCTATGGGGCAAGAGAGGCTACTAATGTGTTGGCATAAATGTCCTTTGTATGAAGATTTATATTGTATTAAAAGTTCATTTCAAAACAGAAACTACATGAGAGTTTTATAGCCGAAGTGGGTCACATGTGGGAGCAATGAGTTGTATTAAATAAATAAGTTTTTGTATATATAGAAATTTTAACGTAAATGCATCGCTTGTGGACTATGAAGTATTTTTATTTATGGATAAAACCAAACTATTGTTCTTAAAATAATTCTGATTAATTTCCCAATCATTATAGACTCAGCAAATACTCTCAATAATGAGGCATAATTTCATTCAAAACTTACCATTAACAGTTCTTGAAAATTCCATGTGAGGAGGCAACCAATTTCTTTATAGGATATGCTAGTCCTTGCAAGGATTAAACAAATGTCAAACATTTGATATTCTGACCGCACTTTGAGCTGCACTTGAGTTGCGTTTGCCATTTGCCAAGACCCAACACCCATCAGTCATTTGCGAATATGTACATTTAATATGCAGCCCATGTTCTGACAGGCCTTGCCAGAGCTGCAGTTACACCAGCAAAACCCAGCTGCAGCTGCATTTGTGGCCGGTCACTTGCCATGTTGCATGCACAACATGCACTCGCAATCAAACATGTCCGCCAACTGAGCGTCACTTTGCAACATTTGCTGCTGTGCGGAGCTCAAGTGGAGGGCTGCTCCTTAAGACGCAGTTGACGACGAGGTTGCCTTTCACAAGTGCCGACTGGTTACCTATTTTGCATACAACACTTTGACGCATTGTTTCCCTTCACCAACCCCAAGTTGAAACAGAGGCAAGGCACAAGCTGTTCCCACTGGCTTCCCTTCACCAACTTGAGCACTAATTAAAAGCAAATTCAAGCAGACTTGTACTCAAACTCCAACTGCGCACCAGTTGCCCAGGGACAGACTCACGAAATTTGCCAAATGATTAAGCTTACAAACGGATCGCAATCCGATCCGATGGGGCGTATGAGCTATGTAGTCTTTGGCTCTGGCTTTGGCACTGGCTTTGCCATTGTTTCTGTCTGGAAATCGCAACGCTCAGCAGAAGCAGCAGCCAAATGAGTGTTAATTAATGCGAATTTAAGCATCAGACAATCGATTCGAAGGCTTCACAAAATTCAACCGCCTGGCAGCCATCATTAACCCATTTAAGGTGCAAATCCAATTAGGCAAAGTCGTTAAACAAAATTTTAAGCCGCACGTTGGCAAATTGAAATTCGAGTTTGCATTAATTCAATTTGATTTTAATTGTGTTTTAGGGGCAACACTGATTTTCAAGTATCAACAAAAGGTGATTCATTTATTGGATTTTATTCTTATCTCTAAGTTTTATAATGCTATTAAATCAACACAGTAAATAATGTTAAAACAGCTGAAGTTCGTTTAGATTATTATTTTTATCTTATCTTATCTGAAATTACGTCAAATGAAATCGAAATGTAATTTTAATTACAGTTAAGG
Source organism: Drosophila dives (assembly GCA_035042365.1). Classification (NCBI taxonomy): domain Eukaryota; kingdom Metazoa; phylum Arthropoda; class Insecta; order Diptera; family Drosophilidae; genus Drosophila; species Drosophila dives. The sequence continues at coordinate 1,609,687 of JAWNLJ010000415.1, read as the reverse complement.
ATTTATGTATTCGATTGGATTAGGTCGTCACAATAATTTTGATTAGGAATACTATTTTAGACTTTTGAATTTTGGTAATTAATCTTTATATTAAAATCTATACAGATCCGTCCATAAATCATTTGCTACTCCAAAAGCTGCTACAGCCGGTGTCGCTAAGTGAAAATCTTTTAAGAGCGCCCAAGTAATGCACATAAATAATAAATACAACGCGAAATTAACTTTCCGGCGACAGTCGTGCTCCACGTGCCTGCCCACAGCCCACACCCCTCAACCCACACTCCTCACCGACTAGACCATAAAACCAACTCTAAGGGACAGTTATTTTTTATATTTTTATTATACTCTGTTTTCTCATAGAATGGTAAATATTTATTAATTGTTATTGTTGGTTTCTTATAAAAATATTTGTATTAAATTACAAAAAATATTTTTGTTTACTATATGCTGATTTTTTTTTCTAATTTAAAAGTTTGTTTTTTTTATTGATTTTTATATACTCCGATAAATTTTTGACTGCAGATTCGCAGCGTTTATTTGCTCAGAACAGAGTATTACTTAGTCGGTGTCAGTTGTAAAAAATCTTATTTGATTTCTTTTTGGCTTTTTACCTGGACTGGCGTCAACTATTTAGAAATGCAAAGCACATTGAAAGTTGAAAGCGTGCAACGTTGGTTTTTGGTTTTGGTTTTGGTTACGGTTTTTGCTTTTAAGGTGCCACAAGCAAACAAAAAAATGGCCGCAAAGTGAAAAGGAGCGGGGAAAGCCAAGAAGCAACTGTCAACGTACGCGTTAAGTTGACAGGCATGGCCGCTGAGGTGGGGGGCAGAGCGGAAAGCATGAAGTGAGGCAGGCGAAAAAATCTCAGTGCGCCAGCTATAAAAATCATAAATTGTATAATATATTAATGTTGGTTTTTTGGTTGTTGACGTCGACAGTATTATTATTTTTATTTTCTTTTTTTTTTATGGAATATATTTTTGAATTATTCAAAAGCTTAGCCTGGCTGCCAGTAAGTTTAAGGTCAATAAAGAAGACCACTTTAAGGAAGCGCAGGAAGAAGAGGGGAAAAACGGTGCGTGCATATTTGACAATTTTATTAGATTAAATTTCATATAAATGTGTTGATAATGCCAGCCAGACATTGTCTAGACAAAGCACACATTCAGCTGATATTCGAGACTGCAGTGAAAGCAGTGTGGCAGCATTGGATCACTGAGACAGAGTGACAGTGGACAAGGGGGGGAGGGCAGGTAAGCAGCGCATAACTTTATTGCATGGCAGTCACAAATGCCACAAAATCCGCACGAATGCAGCAATGCAAAATTAATAGCTGTTGCATTCGAGTCCTTCAACTACAGCTGTGAGTGGATCAAAACTTTGTCTGGCTGCCAGGCACGCTCAGAATGCCAGAATGCCAGAATGTCAGCGACTGTCTTCGACTCACACTCGCAATTTCAACATCACACCATCAACATCACACCATCAACATCACACCATCAACATCATCATCATTTAGCAAAAAATGTCAAGGGCAATATTTACGCATAGTAGTAGTAAAAACTTTTGCTGACGTAGGTGTGTGATTAATGCGAAGGCAATCGTATTCCAATTTTATCATTTTGCTTGAAGTGCCCCAAAGCCTTTAATCGGTGTCCGGCTAGAAAAGTTGAGAAAAATTGTTGCAGGAAATTGCTGTTGAACAGTTTTCCGTTTGCTTTACAATTTATAGGGGGCTATAACTGATTCAGTTAGTTTAAATTTGTAAGTCGCCTTTTTTTTACCAATCAATTAAAATAATTAAATAATTTATTCGATGATTATAAAGTAATTATTTATTACTCAACTAATTGGCACCCATAAAAAATCAAACTAAGCTTTAAAAACAGCTTCAATTTTTTTTTGAGCCCACAACCAAATTGGTAACCCTGTATTTATTGCCATAAGAAACATTCAAAGTGACATTTGCATTTTATTGTTGAACGCCGGGCATTACAACTCCAACTTTCCGCTCTTTGGCTTATTGTGCAATTTCCCAGCTGCCCCTCTGCCACACATCTTAACAGGGTCTCTTCTATTTTCTTGCCTCTGAGTGTGTCTGCATGAAATAAGAGTTAATCTAGCGTCCACTGGGACACACACACACTCGCACACACTCGATGGTGGGTGGCCAGCATCTCCTTTCTTACTGTAACAGATGTCCTTGATATTTCATTTGACAGCAGCATTGCTTGCGATATTTCAAAGGGCAAAAGTCGTCTGCTTTAGATTTTTGGCTGCAATTCTCTTTTGTGCGACATCAAAGTGCAGCCGGGCTGGGCTGGGCTGGGCTGGGCTTCATCAAACTAAATCCGTCAGCACAAAGCCGATAAGGTTCCCCAAAAGTGCCTGCACATAAGCCACAAATATGCCACAAAGTATGCAATAATAATGGAACAATCGAATTGTCAACGCGACAAGTCGCCCTCCTTTTCTCCATTTAATAATAATATTTTCATAGAGAACATTTTTTTTCTGGCTTTTTCTACTTTTTGCTGTCGGTGGTTGCTTTTGATGTCGCCGTGTTCGCCCAGGTTCTCGAGCAGCTGGAGACGTCCTGATGGATGGCTGGGACTATATATATATATATATATAGAAGCATAAGCGAAGTTGTTTTCGTCCAGCTTACATATCATAAATCATGTGTGCTTTTTATAACATCTTGTGGCCAACGGGTACATCAGCTATTGCATGTGCCCTGATTTCACTCTAAGCATTTAATATTTTAATTTATATATTTTCTTCACTTATTTTAATTGAATAATTTATATTGTTTTGAGTAAATATAAATTAAGTTTTTTTTATTTGAAGGTATATATTTTTCGGCTTTTTTTTACACATTTATATTCCATCATTCTGACTGCATAATTATTCATGACACTCGTGGCATGACGCACGACTTGTGTGTTGCCATTGATACAACCAGTGTCGGGTAGCTTATTAAATCCAGTTGCTGAGCGTGTGTCTTATTTTCAGCTTCACTGAAGCAAAATAATTGGGCCATGTCGCCCAGGTAAGAGGTGGAATCTATCAACCTTATCATAAGGTCAAAATAATTGTCGCTTTCTGTGTCTTTGGCTTGTTAGTCGCTATTTGGTTTGGGCCAATTGCGTCTTGTTAGTGTGCCGCAAAGCTATTGATTTTGGCTTATCATTTTCTCAAGGGATTCACCAAATGCAACTAACATGCATATTTTTGGAAAAGTTTTTAATTAAAAGTTATTTGGCACATGACTTTGTCAAATGATTTCACAAAATGCTGGCATAATAAATAGCCCGTTCATGAGTCAGCTGGAATTTAAATTTTGGCCCGTTTTGTTTTTTACTTTATTTAACCAAAATAATTAACTCCCGTTTATCTGCTACAAAACAAACACCATTAACATCGACCCGTTGCACTTCAACGCTTTGGCCGACAACTTTTGGTCAACAGTTGCCGAGTTTCGACTAACCAAAATGGGTGTTGGGTCAACAAAGGATCTTTAAATGGCTATTTTGTAGCTTCGCCTGATAGCTAAAAACCATGTTTAATTGTTGAGGACTCCAACAACATTGAACTGCAGGTGTCCAAATTTGCTGCTTTGTTTCAAAGTTTCTTTTATTTATTTTTTTGTACAAGCATTTGAAAATTAAAGTTTTCACAAATATAAAAAAGAAAAAAAAAATATATAATTTTGTTTACATATTTTATGCTTAAAAGAGTCTATAAAAAAATTTAAGATGATTTACAGGAAATAGGAAAAAATAACTTCAAATACAGATTATATATGAAATGTTGTTCATTTTTTTAAATAATAATTGCTTCACTTAAATTTAAAAAATGCATTTAATCAGAGTTTAAATTTTAATTACTTATTAAAAATAAAAATCAGTAATTTTTTAAAGTAAAAATTTACCACAGCTTTAAGTCCTCCATTGTGCCCAGAACTGTTGGCTGATTGTATGCAACTGGAAATTGCTTGTTTTGCCTGTGAATTTGGGGTTTGTGTTCGAAATTTTCATGTTGTTGTCTGGCAATGGGCAAAGTTTAAATTGCGAAATCTGACGCGCTCGATTAACGTTCCGACAGGGACACATATGAGCCAGTGGATGATGCAAAAGTTTCCATGGCCAGGCTGCAGTCTTATTTGCATTTTTAATTAACTAACAAGTGCTTGCAATTATGGACGGGCCAAGTCCACAGCAGCATGTGTATAATAACAGCTGTGGATGCCATTCTGGGCCGCTGTTAGCCATAAATCAATTAGGCATAAATGTGCTGCTTGGAGGCAACTTGTAGTAGTCGGCATAAATTACAAAACTTAGCAACTCTTGACTGCCACACCATTTGCATATTAAATTTCATATTTTAATTTCACTAATTACTCAACATTAGAGCACAATTTTAATAAAATGAAAACCCATTCGTCAAGCGCGAACTGTCAAAAGTTGGTGCAGTTGACATCTGTGTCATGTGTTGTGAGGTGACCCATGTGTTGCCGCCATGTCAGAGATTATGTCATGAATATGTTAAGCGGTCGCCATTTTGACAGCCGACGTTTTTGGCTTTGAGCCAACTTGAAAGTCGCTTTTGACATTTATTAGGCTTCCTTATGGTAAACTTCTTTTTCTTCTTTCAACGCTGCCGCGTTGCATTTGCTTTCAATTGCAGCCAAACACAATTTGACAAGTTGAGCGTAACTTCGCCAAATAACGACTGACAGCGCAAATATTTTAACAACTTCGACTTACCTGATAAACCGACTGACTGACTGACTGACTGAGTGACAATTTGCTCCGTTATTTTCCCTTTGTTGGCTTTGAGTACATTTTCCTCGCTTGACATAAATCAATTGTGATAATATTTTATAGTACCACAAAAGTCAAAAGCCGTTAGCCATATTTGTTCTTGACTTATGACTGCTCGTGTGCAGCTAATTTGGTAATCAATTACAGTTATTTTTCTGCATGCAGCCATTGAATTTCAATAAGTTCAATGTGGGTACATTTTTTAAAAATCTCATTTTTATTTGTTTGGCTGCACAGCGAAAATTTTGTGACCTGCCAAAGCAAACCTTTTACGAGTTGTGCGTGGAATATTTCTGTGTGCTCTATAATATTTGTGATAATTTAATAAATAAATTTGATAACAGATGATAAATAAATGTGATTGCGATAATAAATGTAATTTATTCACAGAACCACTAAAAAGATTGAGTTACTGCAGTGTAAAATCTGTTATTGTTAACATATTTATTTATTATTTATTTGAATCGATCTGTAGTCTTTTTTTTAAGATTATGTTGAATTTCCTACATTGGAAACTCAATGGAGGAAATTCAACATATATTGCAGCATCAAAAAAAGCACTTCATGTTTGCTTTATTATTTTTATAATACATATATAAAAACTTTCCAAAGAGTTTAAAAAATTCACCCTGCTATCGATATATACATTTTTGTATTTCATTTAATTTACATTTTTTAAATATTAAAATTATTCGAAATAATGCCATTTTCAATATAATATTTCGCACTACACTTGTGCAGCGCATTCAAGCAACTTATAGCCCTAATCCAACGTTTACATGTTGTCAACAGTCTGAGACTCGTTTTGTTGCAGGTATGCCTCAAACAATTCACATTCACATGCCCCACATGCAACCCAGAAGCGCCTCGTGTGTCACACATATAAAAATGTTGTCGCGACATTGAAATGAAAAATGATTGCCTGCTGTGCCTGGTTTTTGGTCGCACAACTCACAATTCACGTGGCTTGTGCATTTAAAGTGCGCACTGCTGCTGCTGCCTTTCTCGTGTAAATAAAATTACGCATACGCCCCCTTCGCTGATATATATCACAGAGCACATAATGTGAACTTAAAGCCAAGCGGGTATCCCAAAGGGCACCAATTGGGAGCCGGCTATCATGACACAAGCCTGACCTGCCACAAGCACCGCAGACAACAAGCACAAAAGCCGCAAGCAAACAAACTATGCTTAATTGCAAAGGGGTTTTGTGGCAAGCCCCCCAGCTCCGCTCGGCTCTTAGAAAGTCAAGTACATGTCTCAATAAACTGGAAAAGTTGCACTTGGGGAGCACGACTTAACCTCAATTTTGATTAACAATGTCTGGCAATGAAGCTGTCAACGTGCGGTAAAAATGAACGAACCAACAACAATCCCTGAAACAGGCCTGCCCCAGACCAGGTCCTCTTTGGGGGTTGTCCGGGCCTGTTAGAGCCTGAAAAATGAGCACAATTTGTTTATTGGCTTGCCAGCTGCTGTTGCTGTTGCTGCTGCTGCTGGTTGCCACTTGTTAAGACCTCAAGTTGCCACCAATTTAACGCATATATTTATTTTATTTTTATTTATTTTTGTGCACATTATTCATTTGCTAATAACATGTTTACGGGCGAAAGTTTGGCGTTGCCAGCTTTGAAATTTGGCTGTCGATTTCTGTGGTGCCTGCTCCGCCTTCAGCTGCATTATGTAATGCTCCAGTTGATTGGGCACACCCGATCGCAGTTTCAATGTGGGCGTGTTCCCAGCCATATCCATGCGTCGCTTGGCCAGAAAACGCTGACGCAAGCCACGCAGCCCAAAGACGGGCACTTCGATGCAGACAAAGTAGGCCAATTCCATGCCGCTAATGAGCGAGCAGCCCAAAAAGAGTCCGGCAATGCCACCAAAACTAACTGATAAAAAAAATAGTATTACATAAAAGACGGTCATTAATTAACTGTCAAATGAATTTAAATAGTTAAACACTTTTACAAAATAAGTCTTTAATAAAAAATTGATAAATTTAATTAATCTTTTTAATAATAAATATATCAAAGCAGCTTAAAAAAATGTCAAATAAATTTTATTTAAAGTTATAATGCTTTGATTGGCAACTAAATTTTAAGTCTTAGATAAAACTAAAAAAAAATTGAATAGCGATAATAATAGAAATCAGATAACGCTATATAAAAATTTGGGGTAAACATTGTTATCAGTGCTTTTGCTATAAATTCTTGACAACTTATAATGGAAAATTTTAGACATTAAAATAAGTCACAGAAAACAATTTAAGCCAAGTAAATTAAATGTTAATACTAACTGATTGCCAATTACTGAGTTTTGCCAAAGGTTTGCATTTTTCCGTTTGCAAAATACTAACCCATTAAGTCGACCCAGCCAAAGACTAAACTGGTGCGATATACCATCATTGTCTCAAAGCGGAAATGCACATCCAAGTCCACATATGATGAATTGCCGACCACTTCCGGCGGCAGAAAAGATGGACGCACATCGTTGATGTAGTTGAGAGAGTAACAGTTCCGAAAGCATTTGCATTCCATTCCCTCATAATTGTCGCGCACAAAATGCTCCTCGCCCGGCTGATGGGAATAGAGCAGCCTATCTGTGAATATTGTGAATATGCATTCAGCAGAGGACCTGACCAATCTGAGATTTGTTAGTCATAGTTTGCTACTACGCACCATTGTGTTGGGCCAGGCAGTACAAATCCTGAGAGCGGCACGACCTATACTGGCCTGCAAGTGCAAAAGCAGATTTTCAAGTCTTGTATTGCGGTTGAGCAGAACGTGCTTACCCGGCGGAAAAAGCAAGTCCAATGTGCAATTGCAGTAGCGCACCAAGTACTCCTGATGACACTCCGATTGGCAATTCTCAATCATGTATATGTAACCCACCAACGATTTGAAGTTGCTACTGTGCCGCTCGGTCTGCAAAAAGATTAAAATAGTTTTAAAAAAATTGCAAACAAAATTCTTTAATTTTCAATTAGAGCATATGCAAAATTCTGCTAAAAATTTAATAGCGACTATTTAAAATTAATTAAGTTGTGTATTACTGAATTTATGGAACGAGTTTTCGTTCAAAAACTAAAAAGCCAAAAATAATATATACATTTAAAAAAATATTAAGTGCGTAAAGCAACAGAAAGTAAATGAATTTTTTTTTGACAAATATTTCTTTGTCTGCATATTATCAATGTTTAATATTTAAATGTTAATATTATTATTGTTTAATATTGAAAACCAATCAAACTTGGAAGCTATTTGGCTCTTTTTTTCTATTGGTCAGAATCAAAGGATTGTATTAATATACGATATATATATATATATATATATGTATAACTGTCACAGGTTGAAATAATATTTCTTATTGGAAAACTATTTTTGCTATCAAAAATATCCTTGTTGGAGTGAAAAAATCATAAGGCGATTTTTACATTAGAATTTTTATAAGGAATCAATCATAAATCTGCAGCAGGGAGATACAAATCTGAAGGATCATGTTAATTATTATATATTATATCATAAGGAACCAGGTCTCGTAAAATGAGATATTGTTTACAAAAGTGAATGAAAACTCACATTAAAAACACATTGACGCTGATCAGATGAAACGGATCGTGTTTCGTTGTCGTAAAAGTAAATTGTGGGATCAACCTCGATGCTGGTTTGGGTGTCGGCTGGTACACTAAACGGATCCCTGTGCCACACATTCGGCTCCGTGACCATGACATCGATGCCCTTCTTATTGCGCCGACCCGGCCAGTGTTTATCCGGCTGGATGAGAACACGCGCGAAGAGCGCACTCATTGGGCCGGCTGAACCAGCGTGCCAGGGCCATAATGGATCCAGCAGTTTCATGCGTTTGCCCTCAGCGGTTTCCAGAGAGTTGAATGCCCAGCATAAGCCATTTTTGCTGCGACGCTTCGAGAAGATCTCACAACAATTGTACGGAAAATGTCGCCACCTGCAATCGGTGAGCAGCTCATCACAGGTCCAGGTCATAAAGTCAATGACCAAGCTGAAATTGATGTGGCTAAGTAGCTGTGTGGGCTCGTTGCGCAACTGGTTAAACGACTCGAAATGGCCGAAGGACACATCATCGTAGCTGCTGACGATGCGCTCAAACAATTTTAGTTGCACGACATCGCTGACATTGGCCATGAAACGGCTTTTGGCCTGGTCTATACGCTGCCAGTTGAGGCGATTGTGATTGCAAATTGTGATGACCGGAAATGGTATGCGATAAACCGGAAAACGTGTGCTATCCACCACAGTTTGGAATTTCCCATCGCTAAATCTTTGCGAGAGTATCAGACACACATAGACTGCGCCCAGAAAGGCGCACACAAATGTGCACAGCCAGACAAAGCGTTCCCAGCGACTGGATCGTGCTGCGAGTAACTTATCCAGGCCATGGATCGTTGTCCGTTTGCCAAAGCTAACCGCCAGCTGCCAGGCGGCTTCACCCATCTGACGCAGTAGCACATAGCGAGGCGGTAAGGAACGCGACTGCAGATGCAGTGAACGTGCCGCCGGATAATATGGCAGCGTCATGGCTGGTCAACAACTGAATCCATTTGCAGCACAATTACCGACTTTTATATGCTGGGATTTTTTTTTTTTTGGTATCTGCCGTTGGCATGTTTTGTGTGTGATAATTAGATACTTAACCATGTCCCGGGCGCTAACGTGCTTAACGCCTATTAAACTTGTTTGGCGGGGCTACAAACCATTCCCACAAAAGGTCAAGTCGGATTCAATCGATGACAAAGCGCTTGACGCCTGCTTAGGGTAGCGCAGATTGACAACATTTGTGCATTTGGTGATTTGTACCCTATAAATCTATTTGTATCTATATATGTCAGGCTAATTGGACAAACTGTTTGTCAATTCAATTAAATGCCTTCAATGTCAAATGATTTGTAAACAGAGATTAGAGAAATGAAAAACTTTTCACACACTTCAAATGCGATTCGGCATGCCCTTTCTGAGAATCTTCGGATTGGCTTAAATGTTTGCGTTTAACTAAAAACTAACGTCAATTAAATATTAATTTAATAAAAATATATTTTTTTTTTTATGGTGTTCCTCAAAAAAGATTATCACCAAATTGCTGACCACTATTGAAGTTTTTCAAACACTTCTCGGTTTTAATTTAAGACGTAGCTCAAAAAATCCCAGAAATTTGTTTTTCTCAGACTTATTTGGGATTTTTAACGAGCTCTCCGAAACGGCAGAGTATTTTTACTAAATATCTGATGATGATAGGAAACATGTGTTTAACATTTTTTTTTTCAAACACCCTCCTTGTTTGGGGTATTTAGCAATAATCCCGAATGGTATAAAAGGCTTGACCTACAAACAGAGTGAACACAATATGCAAATTCGTCCAGTGAGAAAAGTGAAACGGCAAAATCGACTGCCAAACCGGGTGTGGAAGGAATACCAGCAGCCAAGCAGTGAAGCAGCCCTGACGCACTTGCTCCGACCCTATAATGGATCGCACGTACATGGTTTCTATCAGCTCTTCTGGCCCAAAACGAGACTTCGAATGCGGTGAGTGAGACGAGTTGGAGATGGAGTTCCTTTCATGACCCGATCTGACCAGCAGTTTACTCTGGATGTTGGCGCTACTCGCTGCTTTCATTATACTCATCTATATAAGCTATTTGCTGGGAGCGCGATATCATCGCAAAAATTTCCATACACTAATCTCGGACTCGATTTGGCCCGTTCAGAATATACCCTTTCCCACGATAATCTTGTGCAACAAGAATCGCCTGAACTGGGCTCGTTTGCCCGAGATTAGTCGACGCTACAACATAAGTGCTGCACAGCAGCCCCTCTTTGAACGCGTACTGACCGCCTATGATGCACTGACCACAACACATTTCGATGTCTTTGAGACACTGCGTGGCCAGTCCCTGGAGACCATCAATCATCTTAATTTTACGCAGATTGTGAGCGAGTTGAACTGGCGTTGTGATGAACTGCTCGGAGATTGCAGCTGGCACACGCAGGATCGCAATTGTTGTGAACTCTTTCGCCCACGTCGTCTGCCTCAAGGACCCTGCCTGGCCTTCAACGAGCTGGAGAAACGAGCCAGCGCGGAGACGGGAAAGGGCACGGGTCTAGTTGTACGGCTAATGCTGAACGAGGAGCGACATGCGCCTGGCAATCGGGAGACCAAGGGTTTTGTGGTGCGTATAAGTGTTGCACCTAACATCGATTTATCTGACTGAATTATTGACAAATTATCGCTTGATTTCTGGCCGATATGCAGAACACCAAAGAAATGAATTGCTGATCCAGTAAATTATTTAATTTCCACAAAAAAAATTAATATTACAAGAATTAATTAAGCAAGCTAGAAAAACAATGCATTTCGTGAGAAAAAGTAAAAAAGGAAAATATATTTCTTTCATAGAAATATCAATTTAGAAAACTTCAAATATTATTCCGCTAACCCGCCAAAAAAAAATAACATATATTTGTTATATAAACTGATCTAGATCGATATTGTGGAGCCAGAAGTTTGGTTCGGTTTCCCCATTAGTTTGATGCCCTACACGGACGTGGATATTGGCATCAATGCCGTCTATCATTTCTACGACGAGGAGACCTATTCGATGGATCACCAGCAACGCCAATGCCTGCTGGATTACGAGCAGGGTCACCACTACCAGATGTTAAAGGGCTACAGGTATATGATGGAGAACTGCATTGCCGAGTGTCAGCAGGACTTCATGGTGCGCTACTGCAATTGCACAATGGATCTGTTTTTTCCACCTTCCGATCATGTCCCATGCCAACTGAAGGATGTGCTTTGCCTGGCGGCACACAATCATCTCTTTCAAAATGTGGGCCAGCCCGGCGAGCAGTCATATGTAATCCAGAATGAAACTGGTATCGTTTGCGATTGCGTCCACAACTGCAAGTCACTCACGATGATAAGCGATGTGCGTCAAGTGGGAAATGGACACTGGCGTGTGGACAACGGATCCTTGCGCAGGACTAACCGTTCCATTTTGCTCGATTTCTACTATTCAAGAGATATTATTCTTGTCTACAAGACTAGTTTAATATACACATGGATGGACTTGGTTGGTAGGTGATTTTGCTGCTATTTATTAATTATTCAATTTTAAATCTTTGATTATATTTATTATTAAACTTTTTAAGATATGGTTTTTTTTATAAATTTTGGCTTATAAAGTCAAAATACTAATTTTAGTGGTACCTATAGACAAAAAGAATAATATTTATTAGAACAACAAATTTTATAATTTAATTTAGTAATAACTAATAATTTTAAGCTAAATATTAACTATTTATTTATTAACGTCTTAACTTTTTTGCAGTTTCTTTTGGCGCTATTTGCCAACTCTGCGTAGGTTGTTCCATTATTGGTATTCTTGAGCTCTGCTATTTTGTTTTGGTCGATGTGCCCCGCTTTTGCTTGTGGCGTTATTGGTCGAGTTGAATTTATTAAACTATCCAATAAAAATGCCATTTTGAGATTTAATGCTAAGTATTTAATTTTTGTTGGTGGCTTCAATTGGCTATGCAAAGCATAGGCTGGGAAATGCCCTTTATTTTTTCTTTGAATTCTGTTTTGCTTTGCTTTGCTTAAAGTTTTATATTTTTAACATTGGGTTCGGAAACAAAATATTTACGTGTAAGCTTTGAATAAGCTTTATAGTCAACTCAAGCAGTGCGCATTGTAAGCAGTGCACATTATAAGCAGTGCAATTACAAAGCCACATCGAAGCAAGAACGTAGAACATGAAAATGCTCCCGTCCAAAACACAAAACATACATTTAAAACATAGAACATAGTACGTTGAATATCGAATATAGAGCACAAAATATAGAATATAGAATTTATTAACATTAAACATAGAATACTGCGCATCTTATATTATAGCAAGAACATAGAATTTGTATTCAACTAAAGCAGTCAAATTTCTATGCCGTAGTTACTCTACTGGCCGCTAAAAGCGATTTTTATTATTTATAAAACATGCGCTTTTCTCGGAATGCTGAAAATGGAATGTACTGAAACGTTTTTGATTCATATATACATATCCAAAATTATTGGGAATATTCCAGTTTAAAGCACAGAGGGGAGCAGCACAGATAGGATTCAGATTGTTGACTAAATGCTGGTAAATTAAAAAGTTTTTTATAGGCAACCAATATATCTTTAGAAACCCAAGTAAAACCAATATAACGACTCTTAATTAAATTTATATATTCTAACCCATAACCTATCACGAAAGCATTTATATCTACCGGGCCAAAACTAATCAGGCAATGTTTGTGGGTTCTCAGAATTTATCTTTAGGGACATGCATTATCTGTTATGAGAATTTGACTTTGAGAAAGATCAATAAATACAAAGAACTGGTTTAAAAACATGCATTAAAAATTGTTGGCAAATATTCAAGCAGCTTTTAAAGTTTTCTATTTTTTTTATTGCGTAAACAGACCTTTGACCGACTTTAAAAATAATTTAATTACTTTTAAGAACGAAGCAACAAACAAATTTTTGTGCTTGCATTTTTGCTTTGTTTAGTAGTTGCTCAGTTTGTAAAATTGTATTCTGTTTATATCCTGAACCCTTTAAAACTGGGAAGAAAGATTATAACGACAAAAGTATCTTCTACTCTATAAAGTAAATATATATATTCTTTATGGAAAACAATTAATTTCTTTATATCTGTCTGTCTGTCTTTGGGGCTGTTTAAATAAACGTAGGTTGAGCCATGCAGTTATTTCATTTTATTAATAGTAACCTAAAATGTTGCTAAATTCTGAGTTTACTGAGTTCTGTGTTCTCTCTTGAACTTGCCGCAATCCGTTTCGGGGCATTTAGTCGTCTCTGTTGTCATTTTTAACCTGCAACATGACCTTCAGCCCAAGATAAAGACAAAAAATCATACTTAAAAAACGTACAGAAGAGTGGAATACAACGATCAACAAATATATATTTAATCTGTTTATAAATATTTGATTAGTCAAATTTATACAACATATTTCTTGGCGTTATGTATAAAAATGATTTTTTCAGCTGACGCTGACATTCTCAAAAAATAACTATTGCAAGTGTGGCGAAATCATTTCATATTAATTTCATTTATTTATTGGCCCTATGCTATATTACTCTCAGTTCATTCAGAGTTTGATAATAAAGATACATGGGTTGAATACAAGTTTGAATAAAATCCCCGAAAACGCTGATGTCAGCTACTTTGAAGAAAGCAGTTTGGACGTAAACTATTTGGACAAAAAAAAGATACCTTTAACAAGTTGTTGGTTTCCAATGAAACCTTCGGCGATAACTGGATTGGTCGATTTGATAGATTCTGGGAAATAATGCCGATGTCTGCCGGGCTAAATATAATATTGCCATACTTATTGTAAACCTATTTTTAACGGATGGGATAAGTTGATATTTACCAGGTCCTTGTCCGCTCATAGAAACCGATAGAGTATTTAACACACTCTTACAAGATCAATTGATAAGATGGTAATAGAAAGGACAGGATATAATTTGAAGAATGTGAACTGTAGTATAAATATAAAATTAATAGAGATAGATAACTCGTAGATCATATGCAAAATAAAAGTATTTTACTTTTAAATAACTCTATGTATTTTTAAGGGACTTAGTTGGTTTTTTTTTTGCTGATTTGTCAACGTTTAGATAATAATAAAAATTTAACATTATAGAGTGAGATTTCGGAAAATTCGAATAGTTTAAGATAACATTTTTTGTATACACATGATATTTTTTTAGTATACAGACATATTTAACATGAAAAATATATATATATAATGGACGTAATATACAGTTAATGCTATATATATATATATATATATATGCTGTGCAGTCGATTACCAATGGCTGCTCAAATATATATATATATATATATATAAGAAATTCTGACTTTCGCTCAAGTTGTTTTTTAACGGTTTATTGACTGGCCGCGGGCTGCGACTTAACTGCTGCAATGTCGTCCTAACAAACAGCATCCGGGCACCGTTACGTGTGTCCTGCTGTCCTGCTTGGGTGGATACACATATATACTAAGATATATATACATACATCTACAGTTGCTTTGTGGTTGGGCGTCTTGCCGAAATTACGCTCATAAACGTGACTTGACATAATAATAATCTCTGACTGGCTCCCTGAGTGCAGCCGCTGGCTTTGTCTTTTGGCTTCAGCACTTACTGTGCAGACAGACAGAAATACATATATATATATGAATATATATATATATATGATTTTTTTTTTGTTGGTTAGATGGCGTTAATTTTTCTCGCTGCCTCTTGTTGTATTTTCTTTTAATTTTTGCTGTTGTTGGCATTTGCGGGGTCAACTTCTCTTTGGATTCTTGTTGTCTTTCGGGGTCAGCAGCCGGTTGGATAATATTGCAAAAATTTCATTAGTTTCACAAACAAGCAAACAAACAAAGCAAGAAACAAATATTTGTACTTGCATTTTTTAGCAGTTTAGTGGCAGTTGTTGTTGTCCAGATTGTTGTTGTCCCTGTTGGCAAGTCCTACGTTTTTATCTAAAATAAAAAAGCAAACGCCAGCTGGGGTTATGGGCAGGTTCAGGTGAAGCCAACGGTCGCCTGGGATCTAGCGTAAATAAACAAAAAGCAAAACAAAGAGCAGAAACTTCTATCAAAACGTCGATTCGGACATACACTTAACAATTTATATCTTAAAGGCAGGTTGAGAGACTGAGAGAGATTGACATAGAGAGCAAGTAATTTATATTTCAAAATGTGTATTTTTAATATTAACCATAATAATAATATTTAATTTATAACATTTTACGTTGTTTTACAACATAATGAATCATATGAGTTATTATTAAATAATATTTAAAAATGTGAATTATTTGTAATGATAATAAGAATAATATTAACATTTAATTCCAACAAAATGCAGATTTTTTTCACGAGTTATTTTTGTTTTAGGCTTAGAATTCAAAGCAAGCAAAGAATAATCTAGTTTTAATTATAATAAATAATAAATAATATGCATAACTACTCTTTGTAGTTAACACAATTGTTTGTTTCTAAACTAAAAAAAATAGGTTATTTAAATAAATGTTGAGAGGTTATTTCTATGTTTATTTTATCCAGGATTCCAAGCAATGCCACACAGTTTGCATGCCCTGACAAAGGGCATAAGAATACAAATGGCGCGTGCGCTTTTTCAAAATTGCGTTGGTTCTTTTAATTGAAAACTGTAATGGGGCGCATTTTAAAGCACAGCATAAAAATAGTGTTCTGAATACAACTAAGACCACATCCATATCCAAACACAAACACTTTTCAGGCAAACGCAGACTCGTGTGTCATATTTGGGAGCCTCGCTAATTTGGTAGTTTAATATGCATAGTGTCCAGTCAAGTGTGCTAAATATGTGTGTGTTTTTTTTTATATTATATTTTGTGAGCCATGTGTGCGTGAAATGCTCTCTTGCCTTCACAATAACTAAACAGAAAAGTTGCGACCCGTTTCAGGGTAATTAGATGTCTCTGTTGTCCTTTGCCCTCCAGCTAAAAACAATGGCGCAGAGCCGCTCATTGGTTGATGTGGTCTTCCTCAAAATTTTCTATACCCCTTACTTCTTGAACGGACTGTAAGTGATAAACGTGATATAGCTGGAATCTAGAATATATATTATATTAATTATTTGCTCACCGTACAATTCGGAAAGCCTTCAAATCAAAATTTTGCAAATAACTGACACAATTTGCAATGAATAATAATTCAACTAAAATAGATTATTAGCCCCGATGATATTTAAGAATATATTATTATTTATTGGTAGATAAGGATATATTCAAAAAGACACATATTAATTTTATCTCAGTGATTTTTCCTTTTTGTTTTTAACAAAGCACTTTCTCGAGCAGAGTATGTGGTAGTCAGGTCCCCGAGTTCTTTAAGGTGTTTTTTTCTAATAATTTTTATTGCTTATATAGAAAAGCATTCGAAAATTTGAGTATTTTGGCTGTAGCGTCACGTTTGTCAGTTATATGCAATTAAATATGTAAACATGTATTTTAAATGCTTAATGTTCCTACGAAAAAAAAAATACTAGAAAATAAATACATATCGCCAAAAAGGTATACTTGATGTATGATCAGATAGATTTTATGGTATAATTAATTCCATTATCAGTTAAGAATACATTAATTTGGTGTTTTTAGGTTTTTTTTTATTTATTGATCTTTTGTGAAGAAATCATGTGTTTTTAATCTTATTTCATGCGTCACATTAAATTTATTAGAGCATTTTTCTATCGTTTTGTTCTGGTCAAGTAACCTTTTGGCCCTTATCACCTTGGTACATAAATTATGACGATGAGGTTACTTTGTAATCAGCAAATTAAGTTTATAGCCGCCAGCATATATATATTTATATATACATATATATATATATACGTATAGCGAAATGAAAAGTAAACTTGATTTCAAAATGGTTTTGTTTGTTTTTTCTGTTGTTGTTTCTTAACAAAAATGAACACGAAAAAAAGTGCAAATTTAAAGCGTACTTTTTATATTTGACAGCCGCGAGAACAATACACAAATCAGTCATTAAATTGTGCAGCCATTTTGTGTTAGATAATCGAAATTTTAATGCCACGCCCGCAATGTTTGCACAGGACCAAAATGGGCCACATTACTCAGACGCCCCCATCGGGTTGTCGGCGCCGTCCAAATTTGTGGTCTCACCCAATATCGCTGGCACGGTTTTTGGCACACACACACATACACTAGCTGGGGTAAAAAGAGTCGGGTAGAGGGGTGCGAGGATGAAAGTTGGTGTAGACGGCGTCTGCCCGCAGCCGGTAACCGACACATGCGGTAATTTACCTAATTTTCGGGCGTTCCGCTGACATCCTCCACTTTGTTGTTGACTGTCGCCGATGGAGCTGATTGGATTTCCGAGTTTGCTTCTGCGACTCTTACGCAAAAACATGCGATTTAATCGAATGCGTCTTTCAGTATGTTAACGCAGCTAAATATCAAATATTGTCGGCTTCTGTGTTTGCATACCACCCTCCTGCTCCTCCTTCCCTCCTCCTCCTTCAAACTGCTCTCCCATTAACAACGCACAAGTTTCACAAAATTTGACAACACTTCGCTTTGAGTTTGCAGGTTTTCATTATGCATTTTATGCGAGGCGCCACAGCAGCCGCTTCGCATTTGTTAATGATGCTCCTTTGAGGCTTTGAACTTGTTTGCGTATCATTATATTACTTTTTTTTCTGTGTGTGTGTGCCTCCCTGCCAGCGAAAATTGCGATTTGCGGTGTTAGTTTGTCAAAGCTGGGAACGGTGATGGGATTTGGCAGATAGCTCGTTGGCTTATCTACGCTTGCCATGTACATTTAACGGTCAGTTGTTTGCCTTGATAGCTGAGTTTAATAGTTCAATAAGGCTTATTTGGTGACCCTTATCAATATTTGAGTCACCTGTAATCTTGGCAAGCGTATTACACTCAAGCATAGCACACTTTGTAATCAAACTTGAGATTTTCAATGTAGTCTAGCTAAGAGCTAAAGAAACACAGACAATAATTGTGAAATACAACTTAAATATAACAAAAATTTCGTATTTTGTTAATCAAAATAATTTATAGTAAATTTCTAAATTCTTAAAAATAGACAGCAGATTTTTAAATATTAATTGTAATTAGATAAAAAATTAAAACAATGTTATTAAATATAAAAAATGCACATTCGATTTTCCTCTTAATTAAAAGCTTACAAATTGGCTTGCTAAATAAAATAATTGGTTTTATTAAAATAAAATAAAAGAGTTTTTAAGAATTATAAGTGTGTTGAAAATTCATTATATTTAATTGTAGCATATGCTGTATGCTTATATCTTTTAGTATAAATCAGAAAAAGTCGTTTCAATTAATAAACTGAAAAAGGGGCAGCTGCAGCAAGGGATTCAAACGGCTGTCAAAATGTCACAGCAAGTGATTTTCATTTGGTTTTGGGTCAATTCGGTAAACATGTATGTGTACATAAGTAAACTTAATACATATGTACATATGGATATTGTGTGCATATGTGAGTTGTGTGCCATATGCTGGAGAGGCGCACCTGCCAGACCCAAATCCGCATCGGGCTGACGCGCTTTGCCGGAGTCGTTTTAATAAGACACGGATTATCGCCTGGCATTATTTCAATCACATACCAAGTGTCGAGTATTTAGCAGACAAGCAACACACGCCCGGCACGTCCCTGCTCTCCGGCACTCACCACTGTCAGCCAGTCGAGCTGCTAAAAAAGCCAATAAAAATACTTTGTTTGACAAATAAAAGCCGCAGTGAGAGCTTTGGCGATAAAATTTTGTAGACTGCGCCCAGTTTGGTTGCAAGGGGCAACAAGGCAGTGGCAGTGGCATGAGTCGAGCAGTTGTTGGCTGGCGAATGCCTGCTTAACTGACAGTCGCATATAGCCACATTTGTAGGTGTGAATATGTGAGTGGATGTGTGTGTGTGTGTGTGTGAACGGATATATGTTTGTCGAGCAGCTTCAACGCATCGTTTGACTTTACGAGCCGAATAAGTCCCAGCCATCTTGTCTGTCTGAAACCCCCCCGTTGTCACCCTGCAGCGCTTGGCCATTTCCGGCTAATACTAGAATTAAGCTTAAGCTAGCGTCTAGTGTTCTGTGTCTTTCATTGAATCAACTTCAATTATTAAATAAACTAAATTCCGCTATAGAACAAATTCAAAAGAGTTTTCAAGCGGAAAATTATTGACTCAAGATTAATGAAGCGAATTGTATTATAAAATTAGACTAGAATATACAAAGGTCGCCCATAGTTTTGCTGGTATTCGACTTGGCTTACTTAATGTTTGCGTCCACTCAACGTTCGTTGTTATTGCAACTGCAACAATAGAAACTGTTTTCAACGTTGTCTGTTTGACAACAATCAACGCCGACTCTGATTTTGCTCCTGTGTCGCCATTTTATGTGCTTGTCAACATGACCGGTCATCCCGGATATACCTTATCCGTGCACATATTTATTCTTGAACGTTGTTGCCTTAAATTGACTTACAAAAAAAATCAGCTGACATCATTTCATTAACATCAAAATGCTCAACCCGTTTTCGTGACCTGCCGTCAGCTGTTCAATTCGATGGCTTAATGCGGCTGGGCGTATTGTCAAAAACTAATTAAAACTGTATGTTGGGCCATGTTTTTTGGCAGCACTAAAAAAAGAGAAATTTACAGTTGCCTGCTTTTCCGCGCAGTTTGCAATTGCACTTAAAGATTGCAGGCACAGCCAGAATTTCAACTTATGCACTCGGGCACGTTCCGGGCTTCAATAGCTCGTTACTTATTGCGTGTGGCCGTTGTTTGCTCATATGCTGCAATTATGTCAACATACACACACACACACACACGCACACACACACACACCCATCTATGGCTGCGCATATGCATTAACTGTTGTGCGTTTGTAAAGTCCATCCCAAATTGCATATATATGTCGTCATATTTATTGAATGTCCTGCTTGCCTTTTTGACTCTTATTTAATTGCAAACCCATCCAATCACAACCATACACACACACACATAAACACACACATACACACATATATACGTGCTGTTGCTCCTTTCACCTCGCTCCCACTTGACTACTGCAACCTACAAAAATATATATTGTATATTTTTAAATGTTTTCGGTCGTTTGCAAATATTTGTTTTTATGTGTTTTTTTTTTATATCTTGTTTTTCTTTTATTTATGTGTCTTTTTTATTCACTGAAACTAGTACTAATTTTTAAGCTTTCCTTATAACATAAATCATAAAACACATTTATTAATTAATCAGCTCTAAAATATGGCAAATATAATAAATTTATTTGCACTTATATATATATAATAATTTAGACTTACCTTGTTTTATATTTATTTTAAATATATAACTTTAATGCTTTGGGAATTGTAAATAAAATTATTCTTGGAATTACCTTTAAATTTTAGTTAAGATTTTAAATTTTTTGTCATTTAGTGAAATTATTTAGTTTTAGAATCGCCGAGATAAAGATTGTGTCAATCAGGTCGACTGACATTAATTGTTCAGTAATTATGAATATAAAAAATCATAAATTTATGTATGTTGTCTCACATATGTGTGGCAAATTTAATTTATTCGCTTTATGTTTATTCACAAAATAACTTTTGAAGTGGCCTGCGAAATTTGGCACCTGTTTTGGTTTTTCTGTTTGTCTATGGGAATCTAAACAAATATGTATATAAATGTACATATGTATATTTGTGTATGTGTGTGTGTGTTGTGTGTGTGTGTAAGAGATGTCTTTCTTTTAAAGCCATAACAATGAAGTCGCTAACAATAACATATAAGCACTCGGACAGCTGCTGTCAGTTGGGTAAACAAATCAACAACAACAATAAAAAAAACAACAACAACAACAACAACAATTTCAATCGCTGCAAACACCAAAAACATTTACAAACACTGTGGCAAACCACACAAATTTGTTGTTACTTCTGACATTCTGGCTGTGCCGCAGTTTTGGCAATTGCGAAAGTGCCGTTTAATAAACACACAATCTGCTCCAGTTTTGAGCTGCAGTTGCAGATTGTTGGCTGCAACCCGGTGGCACATAGGACAACAGTGTTAAACACGCGGACAGCGGACAGCAAACAATGTCGTTGATGCCACAAACCCTCAAAACGTGCGAATTTAGGTGCAGATTCTGTTTTCTTGTTGCTAATTTGGTTTTTACTGCTGTTGACCAGTTTTTATTGAAAAGAAATGGGAAATGATCGGACGACATTTGCAATGGAATTTATTTGGAGTGATTTCACAACTTATGAAATATATTTTAAGACATTTAATACATAGATAAGAGAGACATTAAAAATATATTTGCACAAATATATTGATAAGAGACTATTCGCAAATTCGCAAAACTTCTAGAGAACATTTCTATAAACTTATAATTTTGTCGTCAAGTGTTTTTATTTTTAGTGCTCCTCTGTTTTTTTGTGTGCAGAATAAAACTATATGTAAATATATATATTTTTGTTCAGCTTTAGTCGGTAAAAAATATTATTAAATATTTAATTATTATTATATTATATTAATTATTGTTAGCTTCAGCTTTAGTCTGTACAAAATATTGTTAAATATTTAATTATTATAATATTATATTAATTCTCTTTAGAAGCGAATAATACTGGGCAGATTTGATAGTCCTTGCAGATCGATGAGTTATCTATGTGTTGGTAATCTTTTTTTAGACTTCAGACTTAAAATTATATTCAATAGTTAATGTTCAATAGTTTACAAGTGTTTCTCCATTTTCCCATTACTCAGAAAGATGCGCAAAGTCATATGATAAATCTTATTCTATTTTTTTTGTTTATGCAGACGTGTAGATATATATATATTTTTTCTCTACTACAGTTAGAGTTAAACCAATCAATAAATCGAGTTATTGCAAAGCAAAACTATAATGGAACACGTGCCTCGCTGGCCAAACAAACCGATTGGGGTCCGGACAGCAACAGGAAAAAAGCAAAAGTCACACGTGACGAGCTGTACAGTTGAACGAATGAGTATATTCGATTGAAGCGGTCATTTGGAGCAAGTGGATCAGCGGTTGATAATGGGCAACACCCACTAAAGAAGAATTATAGCTATATGCAATTGTTGATATTATTGCGTCACTCGAACACGTGAAATGCGAGCTAAGCAGTTTAAAATTAAACTTAATTATTAAACGATTCGAAACCGCAACGAAACTAATTTGACTTACATGAATGAATGAAATTGCTCACTGATAAGTCGCACAAATACAAACGGAAGCACAAACACACACACACACACGGCACAGGAACACTCAACGACACGCGAGGGGCAGCGGGCAGCGGGCAGCGGGCAAACCCCACATTGAATATCAATTTGTGTGGTCGCGCGAGTCGGCGGCGTCGTGTTCAGGAAACCGCAAGTTCAGCACGCTGAGTATTCGATCCGGGGAACGTACAAACTGCCGAATAAGCATACATATGTATTTATGTATGTACATATAAATATATATATATACATATATATTTTTATATATATATATATATATATGTAAAAGTTGTCAGCCAGACAATGCGCATAAGACAAACGATACTCACAAAAACTGAGCATATGCATTTTATAATGTATTTTGCGATGCATTTCAATTATTGAATCTGAATTTTTATTAATACTAAAACGATTTTATTATTATTAATCATGCATACATTTTATAAATAATACTTGAATAAATATAAATTTATTATTTGCGTTAAGTTATTATTAAAACAAATAATATTAATATCAATTATTCTACATTATCAGATATATTAGGTGTATAAGTATATATTAAGTAATTTAATTAAGTATAAGTATATAAGTGTAATTTTTTATTATTTGTTATCAGTATACCGCAAAACTATTTATATTTATATATGTACATTAAATCAGTGTAATATATTTAGATTGATTTAAAAACTGTTTAAATATTTTTTTTCTGCTAAATTTAATTCAGTGTAAAAAATTCTACAATTTTCTTCGAATTTTAATTATCGCACATTTTATCTGCTTAAAAAACAAAGCCAAATTTCATCATACTTTAAAAATCAACCTGAATTTCATCATTCCGAAAATACGCTTAACAAAACAAACACGAATTTCATCAGTCATACAACTTTTAATTGTGGGTTCTTTAATCAAATTGTTTTACATAAATTCTAAGTAGTTTTAGTATTCATTACTAAACATTTAGTTTCTCTATTTTGTGGATAAACTTGTGTTGATCGGCGATTTGTTAGCTTAAATTATTAACAACAACAAAGGCAATGCAATTGGGGCTGGTGACACATTCGGACAATTGACATGTGGATCACGTGCAAGGATTCAGCTATTGGTGGTTTGTTAATGGTATATTAATGGGACTTCCAAGAGCGGTTGCTAGGTGATTGGGATCTATGCTGCGTATGATTAATTTGCCGCAGCAGCGACCTTCGAGAAATTGTCAAGTGAAAATCGACGACGGCTGCTGCTGCTGCGGTTCAACTATTACTTGGGTTGCACAGGAAACGCGTTAATTAGCAAATAAATCGACAAAAAAAAAACCAGACAATCATCGTGCGCATATGTGTGTGAATTTACGTGTTGACATACAGAGATGTCTGTATATATGTATGTCGGTGGCTGTCAGTATCTGTGCCTCTATTTGAGTATCGCTTCTTCTGCGGCCGCTGTTGCCGTTGCCGTGTTGCCACATGCCCCTGATTTCAATGCATGACGATGCCAACGAGATATTTCTTTATGCTGCCTCTGCATTTCAGATTTCCCATTTATAGTTTTTCGCATGCGCTTCAAGTTAACTTCAGTTAGTGTCCATACACATTGCCAATTGAAATGTGATGAATAATGTACGTTTTTGATGTATGTGTATTGGCTACATTGGCTACAATTTATTTGTGATAAGTCATTTAATTAAATTGCCTTACGTTATTAAAAATGTAATCGAGTAAATAATGAAAAGCAATTTTAATAAATCTATTAGGGCATGACATATTGAAATTAAACATACGTAAAAAAGTGCACTAATCTCATTAAAATTACAATTTCTCACGCGGAAAATAAATCTGTGATGAAACAGTTATGGAAATCACATATCTCAATTCTCAGAAATTATTAATAAATTGTCAACTGTTTGAATATTTTTTTTTTATTTAATTTAAAAAAGTCTTTAAATATATCCAAAAGTCTGTACAGAACTCCAACAATGGAATCTGTATTCCTTTTTAATTACGGATTGACTTTTCTTTGTAGCTATTGTCTGAGACACACAAAAGCCGGAATCGGCGCAGCACGTTTGCAAATCCATGTAGCCTAGTGTTTTCTGTGTTGGATCCGCTTGTAGGCGGAGTCGCGTATGGCTTTTGGAATTCGACTTTGCCCGTCTCGCACGTGGGGCACGTAATTGAAAATTAACTTGTCTCTGTAGCTGCTAGTTACCTTTTTTTTCCCCCCCTCACACCCTCACGCCCGCCGCTTGAACTATGCTCTGCTAGGCTGTCAATGATTTCTGAAGGCAGATTGCGTGCCGCATATTAATGAGAAAGAGGAGATATACTCAGAGAAAAGAGAGAGAGATAGAGAGAGAGGGAGAGAGAGAGAGAGAGAGTGATGTTGCATTTACTTAAGCATACATTTATTTACAATACTTGTTGGCTTAACTAGTTAAAGCTATACACCAGCTCCAAGAATATACAACAAAAAAAAAATCTACATTTATACTAGAAATACGATGCTACCAAAATCTGCAACGCTCGGCGGGATTCATCGGCATATCCGGTTTACAGTGAAATACCTCGGAGAATTCTGGCATCTGTGCCAAGGCATAATTGAGGCGTTTGCTGCCCTTGTCATGGTAATTGTCCGCCTCCTCGCCACAAAAGAATTGCGCAAACTGCAGAAAATACAAGTGTCCATTGCTCTGCCGCTCCGCCGGCTGCTGCAAATAGGTTTGCAGGGCCAGCCGTGTGCCACTGATATCTGCGGCACGTTCATTGAACATGAAACCTATATCGCTATCATTGAGGCAATTCACCGCATTCACATAGTGGGCATTCTTTAGCAGCTGCTCGCTGTAGTTGCGCTGGAGACCCTGTGCATCATAGTCCACAAATGTGGTGTCGAAGGCGTGCAGCATCTCGTGCCCCAAAGTGTTGGCCAAATCGCCATAAAGTAACGCTGGCCAAAACTCCGCATTGTAGAACGGCAACTGGACATAGGCATAGGGCATTAAGATGATGTTACCCAGACAATAATAATACGGAGTCGCCTCAATATTGTCCAACATTTCGGGTCCATGATAATTGAAACTGTACCACAGTTTGCGCATGCTTTCATCCACACTCCTCTCCAGCTCCCCCAGATGTGTGTAATAATGCAGCAGACTCTCCAAGTGATTCTCATAAAAGTCGCTGCCCACACGCCAATGGTGGGCGTGGTCCACAAAGAACTGTTCGCTGGCATTGCGTGGCATGTTGCCCACGTTGAGTCGCAGACCGTAGACTTTGTCCAGCAGAACCTGCAACAGCGTTGCATCCACACCAAAGTCGTTGCGTTGCATCTGCTGGGCCAACTGTGACTTCAGCTCCTCAAAGACACCAAAGATGACGCGCTCATCTGCCGCCCGCTGCTGTCCATAATAGTTGTGCTCGTAGGCATAATTCATGGCCAGATAAAGCGTTTTTCGCATATGCTGCACACAACCAATGGATGAACTGGCGTTGGCCGGGAAGGGATTGTGGGTCAGTGGATTGTGGGATAGCTGTTGCAGATGCTGCAGGAACCGAGCCCAGCTATACAACTGCAAGAGTCGTCCATCAGCCCGATTGAGATAGGTGATCAACTGTTTGAGCACCAGAGGCTGATTCACCAGCAGCTGATGCCCACTCGAATATGTGGCACCCAATTGCAGCTGCAATGCATGTGTCCAATTCACATCTGGCAGCTCATGCTGCAGTTGCTCCAGTGTGTACAGATGTAGCGTCTCCTCATCGCTGCGGTTTGTTGACCTCGTCAGCTGCTTCAGCTTCGCGTCAAGTTCGGCGAATTGTGTGCGCAACTGCCCCAAATGTGGCAGTTGGGTGTCTTGTGTGTGCCGCTGCAAAGCGCTGTAGATGGCCGTGGTGAGATTCAGGTTGAGCACGTGGTTGTGCGGCTGCACGAGCACCATATGACGATTGGCATTATACTGGATCACCTCGATCTTCACATAGTGCTCGTGATAGCCATAGCGACCGAGTATCCCCAACAGCTCCGTCCAATGACTGCTGGCTGCTTGAGGCAGCTGCTCCAAATAGTGACGCAATCGCGGCTTATCCAATTTCAGACAGCTCTGATAGTAACGCAACAGTTTCGCATGCATGGGCAGCCGATGCTCCGCGGCATGTGGCTCCCTCAACAGCCGCTCGAAGAGGTCCACGTAGCGCTGGTCGATGGATGCTCCGCTCAACGATACGGCAGATTCACCGTCCCCATGCACCGATCGCCAATTGCCGCAGGCATACGCATAGAAATCCTCGCACGGCGAGAGTTCTGGTCGCATGTAACGCTCCAGCTGTTGCATGTGCCGCAAATTGAGGGACGCGCTGCAACCCGTTGTGAGGCGGCAACTTTGATTCAGTGGATTTGTGGGCAGCGCCTGGACGCTGGCCAGCAGCAAGCAAATTACCCAAAGGCGTCGCATTTTTAAGATTTGCTGCTTTGACTTGCTTTGAACACTTTCAATTAATTTTGATTTTCTTACAAAATTATATTTATTTTATATTTTATTTTTATTTTTTTTTTAATTTTATCCTGCAGTTTGTTGCGGTAATTGCTGTTGTTGTTTTTGTTGATTTCTTTCAGGTTCACACATGTCAGCTAGCAATTTTAAATATTTTATTTTATTTATGTTTTTTTTTATTTTATTTTTTTATTTTGTTTCAATTGCCGCTTTGATTTGCAGAAGGTTTTTGTTGCGCGTTCGCCGCTTGCTAAAAATCGACTAAAAACTCGATTCACGCGATTTCAATTTTTATGTATTCGTATTTAATTCATTCGACACATACACATTTATGTATATGTGTGTGTGTGAGTGTGTGTGTGCTCGAGCAACTGATCATTTGTGTTAAATTCTTGCAGCGCGCTTTTTACATTTTTTTTTCTTTTTTTTTTTGCTTGGCTTTGCTTATCAACTTTTTAAATACGTCTTTTCTTTTAGTTCGTGTGCGGCGTGCTTATCTATGATACACTGAACAAAATGCACGTAAATTGGCCGACAGCTTGTTAATTGGAATATTGTAAAATAACTTCTTTATTTGTGCTTCACTGGATATATTTTTATAGCTATTGTATAACTTCAAAACAGATATTAAAAATCATCATTGCATTTCTGTGAATAAAATCTCTATATTCGGATTTATTTCGTTCTGGGTTTGAATATAAAAAAACATACTTTTTATAAATAAAGTTGTAAATTTTAGTTTCATATACAAATGTAAATTTTAGTTTCCTATACAACTTTATTTAAATATATATATATATATGTATATTAAACTACTATATACAACTTTATTTATAAAAATAAAATATATATAATAAAAAAAATATTTACTAATATTAAGCATTAAGTCTCAGTTAAATTATTCGCTCAATTTTATTACGTTTAATTTTGCTCAGTGCAATTGGGCTCAGTTTATATTACAAAAATAACGAACGGCGATATTAGGCACACCGACAGTTAAATACCCTTGCAGACTGCAGTCAATATACCAACAGCAAAATTTGACTATTGTTTAAAAAACTTAGCAATTGTTCTCTGAAAAATTATAAATTTCTAACGTTGCTAAAATTGTTTTCCAAGTTTTAGACGAATAACTGTTGACTTTTATAAGCAATAATTTTTCTCGCATCTTTCGATTAATTTTTTCTGTGACAATTATAGAAATAGTGCTAAGATCCAACCAACTCCGACAAATTCACTGTCTGCTTTTAAGTTTATAGAGTAGATCGCTTCGAAAAATACAGATATAGCCATATTGAGTATATGTCAAAGATCAGGAGGAGGGTATAAAAACAAAATTGTTTCAATTCATGTTTTAGTTATTAATTATCATCAGAGTCGCCATCGTGTTCAATTGCGGCCTGATAAGGAATTGAATTAACGAATGACGCAATTTGGCGCTGCAATTAATGAGTAACATTAAGCAGGAGGAGAGTTTCGCATTGGGATCAGAGATCGGGAGCGGGAGCGGGAGCGGAAGCGGCGCCCGCTGTGATATGCTTGTCAACTCGGTTCTTTTGGTTGCGGAGAGGAGGCTTGGCCTGGGCTGACCGTGCATTGGACTTTTGACACCCGGCAGCCAAAGGTCAACAGATGAGGGGGAGAGAGAACCAGAGGAGGGGATATGTTTAATCACAATCGTTTCCATTGTGCCGACGCCGTCGTCGTCGTCGTTTGTGACGTAAGTGATCCCATATATAGCTCAATTTGCCATTAACTGATTGTTCCAGCAATTAAGTGGGATTTGATTGCTACTATTTATTCAGTTATGGTTTCCATTTGTAAATCTTACATTCTATTATAATGAACGGACTAATTATAATCCCTAAAACTATAGCGAATTCCCACATTGGTACTATCAGCACTCTAATCAATTATCACAGTGCAAATATTATTAGTAAAGCAATTATTAAGTGTCATAATCTCAAATAAAAATAAAACTAGCTTTAAAATTGTCATTTGAACATTTTAATAGTTCGTTTTGTGTATTTTGTGTACTTATTTAAAACGGAATCAATAAAACGAAAGCCTCATTTGCTTTTAATTGAATGAATTTTAATTAAATGGCAATTTGTGGCTTTTACACACACACGCACACAAAAGCAAACAAACCCGCCGGATTCATTTGCAAAGTCAGCAAAATTGACAACACATGAATTAATAATTATTTTTTAAATATGCCAAGCTTGAAACATGCATAATTTCCTTGTCAAAGGCAGATAATTCCTCAAAACTATGCAAAATATTTGTAACTACTTTAAAAATATTTGATAAGCTGCAGAAAGGATGAGCGTTGGGTGTAATTTTGTATATTTATATATATATATAAACAAAACTATAACTTTATGCTAGGCGCCATATAACAAAGTAAAAGCTTTACGATAGCTATTTATATTAAAATTTTCACTTTTTCGTTACATATTTCATTAAAGCGCAGCGCGGAGTGATTTTGATAGCCATAAAGCAAAATTTCCTTTTTATATATTTATTTATTAACATGAGAAAAGTGCGAAAATTAATCTGTTCGCAACGCACACATCTCGCGATATTTTGTGTGTGTGTGTGCGAGTGTGTGTGTGTGTGTGTGTGTGCAAGAGCGTGTGTGTCCGTACAGAAAGTGCAAGCATGTTGTTGCCGTTAACGGTTCAATGGCAACCCAACTCCTGCCCATCTCCCTCGATGCCCATGCCCTGTCCATGTCCTTGGCGAGTTGCCTGCATCAATGCATTGGCATCGCCGCCTTGTCGAGGCATGAATTTCATAATTCAATTACGCCTCGCAAGTCACGAAAATTATGGCGAGGCGCAACCAGACACAGCCCCTTCTGGATGCTCTTTATACGTATTGCAATCGTTGCCTGTCATAGCCAGCAAGTCGGATTATATACAAAATTATTGTTAAAGAAGATCTGCATTTAACAGTTCACGGCTTAAACTTCAAAGGCGGGTAGATCTATATATATATATATATATATATATATGTGTGTGTGTGTGTGTGTGTGTGTATAAAATAGGGCGAACACAGAGTTTGCAATTTGTTTGGTTCTAGTGACAATTTCCACAGATTTTAAAATTTATTTTAACCTGTTTATTTTTCTGTAAATCTTTTTTAATTTTAGAATTTATTTTATTCTATTTTATTTTTATACAGATAAATTTTCTTTTATTTATTATTTTAATTACCTTCAAAAAGTTGTATTATTATTATAATTTTACATATCAACGAAATGCATTTTAAGCCAATTTCTGACAAAGCAGCACTTGGTAAAGGGTACACAAGGATTCGCCGAGCGATTCTTTGAGATGGGCGTAAAAAGGAAAAGTAACCCGTAACCGGGTTGAGCAAACTGTTTGCCTTGTTTAATGCTCACTTACGCATGCACTCAACATGCCGGAAGCCCTTTTTACCCCTCTGCCTTTTGTCTTTTGCCTTTTGCATTTTGCCAACAAATAGGATGCGGCGAACTCCCTGCACTTTTTGCGATTTGCTCTGGCGAGAAGGGCACTAAATACTTGCGGTTTGCTCTGCATCTTAAGGTCAATGGTTAGATGTGCTCATACATAAATCTCCCTTTCTATTTTCAAGTTTTTTTTTTATTATTTTTGTTTGTTTTTTTTGTTCGTTTTGTTTGCTCTCAAGTTACTCGAGTAATTCAATTTCCGGCGTCTGTGAGCTATAGAAATGATATTAAAGTTATTGAAAGCGAATGCCAAACAAACAAACAAACAGTCAGACAAAACAGACAAAGAATCTTCACAAAAAAAATAAGACGAATATTCGACGAAATGTGAAAAACCTTTTACCCATTTTTGTTTGGTAAATTTGTTGTCTAGACTAGATTCATCGGATGGAG
Source organism: Drosophila dives (assembly GCA_035042365.1). Classification (NCBI taxonomy): domain Eukaryota; kingdom Metazoa; phylum Arthropoda; class Insecta; order Diptera; family Drosophilidae; genus Drosophila; species Drosophila dives. Next base: position 1,578,603 of record JAWNLJ010000415.1, on the reverse strand, counting down.
CATTTCATGCGTGGAAATATGCCACGTGGCTATTAGCAAATTGAAATGGTCGATTTTAGGGCTTAAATTCTGCTCTCAATGATGTTTGATAATAATGCAATAAAGTCCGCTGCCTTACTCACAAATGTCATCATCAGCATTCAGCATAAATTCCAGTGGAGCACCAGGCTGGCGTATACCTTTCCCTTACAGGATTGGCGCTGATTTGCATAAGGCGCCAAGTGGCGATGACAACAAAGTTTCAGCTCTCAGGACGAGTTGCCCCTCAGCTGCCTCAGATGTAATGAAATCAAAACCCAAACCAAGCGAAAAGTTAAATATTTCGTGTGTGATTTTTATTGTGGCACACACACACACACAGCCCTCTTGGGTCTAGTTAGTACTTGCATTTTGTGGTTACTTCTGACACCTTTTTGTTAGCTCTTTGCTAAAAGTATCTAGAATTCTGTTGCATACTTTGCTTTTAAGACATTTAATAGAACTGAGTATATATTTTTTTTTTATAAATCTGTAAACTGGAAATTGTATGTTTGCTGCTTTGACAAATGCTGTAACTTAATAATATATATATATATATTTATATATTTATATACACTTTATATTTGATAACCAGACTCGCCAGTTATGGATGAATTTAAATATTGATAATATGGTATTAACGACGGTCTCTTATTATCTTCTTTCTTTATTAAACGAATTAATTAAATTTATATTGTATTACCACTGGAAGTATCAAGTTCATAGTCTCTACAATTGAAATATATATTCTGATTAATTCCTTTAAAGTTAAACTATATTTTAATTCTTGCAAAAATGTATATATTAAAAAAATAATAAAAAAAAACATTCTTCCAAATTGGCTTTACATAAATTGTATTTATTTTATTAAATTTTAAATATATATATTTGTACAACTGATATTCATTTTGGGTATCTACAGTAAAGTTTCAGCTTAATCAACCTAGTGTCCTATTTTGTCTTAATCCTGTGCTTGAAAAAAATGAGTAATTCCTTTATTCATCCTTCGACGTCTGTCAAGTTTTATTAGCCACGTTTCAATGTTGCCCAAAGTCCAGCTAAGTCAACGAGTGCAATTTGTTAACTTTATTAGCAATACTTATGAAAATTTCAAGACTTTTTACTTACCTGTTGTCTATTTTTATTTGCAGGTCATTAAATTGGAGGGTTCCTGGAAGCTGTGCGGGACTGCAAATTAAATGCTGTGAAAACCCAGAAATGCAGCTGCACTTCAATTTCGATTACCTGATTTTATGTTAGCCAGATTAGCGACTATCATAAAAATTTGCATATTATTTACCTGTGGCATTTAAAAAGGAGCTGCACAACCATTGCCAAACACAGTTACAAACTGCAACGTCTAACGTGAACAACGCTAATAGAAAATCTCAAAATGGTCCTAACCAGTTCCACACCCAATAATCATAGGCAAAACGAACTTGTCGTCGACACGGCGGCAATGAACAGCGCCGATCTCAGCGAGCTGCTGCAATTGAATGCAGAGATTGAGGAGAGGCGCTCTCGACACTCCCACTGCGATGGGAACAGCGATGGTCGGGGTTTGCTCCGAGCAACAATGACGCGGGAGGAACTCTTTGAGGTCTCCTCACTGGATGATGATCGTTTCCTGACAGCCTTGGAACATCAGAACTCATACGTAGGTCCGTCACACGTACAAGTCACCGATCTGGATCTGTCCAGCATTGAGAATCTCATGAAGTACTTTGATGAAGAGGTTCCCGTCACGCCCAGCAAACAATCAATGGCAACTGCAACTGCTGCTGTCAACTGCACGGGTAAAGTGGCCAGCGCCATTGCCAAATTGGCAAGTCAGCCAGTGCCGATGCCGTTGTCCAAGCCCAAAGTCGACAGTGGCAAGCTGAAGATCACCGAGCTGAAACAGAAGTACGAGCAATCGGATCAGCAGTGCCAGCTGGCAAGTCCCCAAGCAGCTCGTGGGGCCCCAACGCCCAAGTCGGCTAGCGGCAGGCTGCCCATGAAGGTTAAGGAGATGGCGCAGCTGTTCAACTCCAAGTTCAACCAGGTGATTAGGCGAGTCGAGCAGCCACAATATGCCACGCTGCACAATGATCTCTCACTGTCGCCAGAGCCGATTAAACCACAGCCCAGATTGAGGCAACCAGAGCAGTCTTCTATTCAGGGACCCTGTCTGGTGGCCGAGGATGTCTTCCGGGAGCTGAGTGTCAAGGATAAGGTGTTGCTCTTCAATAAGTTTGTCAGCGACATCGCAGCCAAGCATCCCAAATTTAATGAACATGCAGCCGATCTTAAGGAGCAGGCCAAAAAGCAGATGGCACGCGGTGAAGTCATTGCCGAGCAGCAGGCCAGTGTCAAGCTGCTTGCCCAGGAACTGGAGGCCAAGTGTGTGTTGCAATCAACACCTCCACGACCAACGAAAACAGCAACAACAACAGGAGCAACAAAAACACCTCCAGCGAAACCATCAACGCCATCTCTGCATGTAAGCACGCTGACTGTGGTGCTGAAGCCAAGTCCAGAGCGGAATGTAATTGAGCTGCGAACTTCCAGCGATCCACTGGTGCCATCACAGAAACGCAATCTGTCAGCTATCCGACGAGTGCTGCCGACAGAGCCGTATGCGCCACCCCGGAAGATTCGACGCACTCAACAGGAACGCAGTGCTGGCAATGAGAGTCATCTATTTTTTCAAAACGAACCCTTGGAGAGTCTCTTCTACAACTGGCTAAGCACCGAGAATGGTGTGCTCTTCGACATAACCAGTACCTCGCACAGCGAACAGACCATCGAGATAGCCAGCGGTGAGGATGAGGAGGAGACAGCCCAACAAATCACAGCCAGCTCCATGGGCGACTTGAGTCAAAGGTCTGCCGTTGAGCGACTGCTTGAGGAGGCCATTGCCAAACTGGAGCTGGAGAGCAAAACCAAGGAGTCCAGCTATGTAGAGGAAAAGGATGTGGATACGGCAACAACGCCTATCCAAACGACTCCAGTTACGCCCACGCCACGTAAATTCAAACGACCAGCGCCTCCAGTTCCGGCGCCACGTCCAAGCCTGGCCCAGCCACATTCCGGCTGCACGACATCGAGCAGCTCCTCGAGTTGCAAGCAATCTGATGCTGAAGAAAGTGAATCCGGCTTGTCTACATTACCTAAGGTGAGCCAACCGAAATGTTCCTAGCAAAACATATTAATGAAATATTTATTCCCTTTCCCGCAGATAACCAGTGATGATTCTCAGCCAGAAACGAATGCAATTCCAAATGAAGGCAACGAATTTGATTTTGTGAAGCCAGTTCGACCACCGCGTAAAAAGAAAATGCGTCGCACGCTGACCTGGAAGAAGGAGAACTCCATTGTGGAGGCCACTGCCAATGCAGTGACCAGCACCGACTCCGAATCCGATTACAAGCCAACCAAGAAGAAGCCAACTAGTACAGCTATTCCAACTGCTGCTGCAACTGCAGCGCAACCACTGCCTCTGCCGGAGCAAAGCTACATTGAGCTGGACAAGTCGCTGATGCGTCAGGTGAACTCGCCCAGAAAGATCAAGTCGGCGTACACATTGACAGTGATGTCCTCGCCATCTCCAAATGCCGACAGCGAATGCGATCAGTCGCCCTCGCAGACACCCCGTCAGTCACTGGAGCAGCAGCTTCGGGACATTTCCGCTGATCAGGGCTTTGAGACGTGCTCCAATGATGCCATGGACAACAGTCCGTTGCGTCGCTTCTCGCTGGGCATGGGCCAATCGAAGCCCTCGGGCTTCTCTACGCCAGTCAAGGCACGTAATTGTGGCAGTGTTGCACAGCAGCAGCTCTTCAGTCCCATTGGTGTCGCCGGACAACTGGACAAGCCGCGTCGCAGCTCGTTGGCCATGCAAGTGATACGGGAGGATCAACCATTGGACTTGGACAACACATCGGGTACCCCAACTACTCCTACGTGCAGTGAGCGCGAATTCTTCCAAAATGCACCAACTGTGGAGATGAGCTCTTCGCAGCTGGAGGAGCTGCCGCCAATTAAACCGCAGTCAAAGTTTTGGATTAGCGCCGGTGATTTTACAGTCTCATTGGAAATTATGCACAATACACCGGATCGTCTGCGTTTGCTCTATGAGATCTTTACGCAAAAGACATGGGAAACCCGTGAGCTGACCTTTGGCATCGATGGACACAAGTTTTGCCAATCCACTGCTGGCGTCCACGAGGCAAAAGTGGGTCTGCCCGAGCGTCCGCCGAGTGTGAAGGGATTCTCACACTATTGGTTTGCCAGCGGTGATCTGGCTGTGCCCTTCAGTGGCAAGCACATGCCGAGCGAGAAGATTGAGCGACTGTTCCAGTTCCTCGATGCAGAGCTCAGCTCTGACGTGGGCCATGAGCTACGTTTTGGCGTCGATCATTTTGAGTTTAGCAGTGTGCCAGAGTTCTGGCACACATTGCCAAAGTTCTCCATTGAGAGCAGCTACAGCATGCTGGTTGGCCTGCAGACGGGCAATAGCAATGGGCTTGAGGGACGGAGCAAGTACGCCTGGCCCAACAACACTTGCAACAATAGCTCCAGCAATGCGATCAAGACCAGCGATCTTGACCAAACTGAATTCGAGTCGGATAGCTTCAGCAATAATAGCGGTCGACTCTCCTTTTCGCCGGATCTCTTTAGCCAGGAGTATGAGGCGGTGCCGCTGGATGAGCTCTTTGATAAAACGCTGCCCGTTATCCGCTCAAAGCCGATGAGCATGCCCCAAATGCTACGCATCCTGCAACAGCAGCACAGTAAACTAAAAAGTGTCGAGCAGCGCATTCGAAATTACGAGTTGCCTTCCAAGCTGAACGAGGCCACGTTGAAGGAGTGCCGCTCCAAGCCGGAATTTGCCAACAAGCTGCGTGCCATTGACAGTATTGCACGCACCAGCGGATTTGGGGCTTGTACCATGGAGGAGCTGGAGAACTACATGCAGTTCCTTATCGAGTACGCTGACATTTGTCTGGGCAGCTGCAGCGAACACATCGAGCAGATTGTCGACACGCTTCTGGACCGACGCTCCGTAGCAGTTTAATTCCAAGAATTGTCTATAAAAACAATTTTGTATCTGTATAATCAGTATTTTGTAGCCACTAACATATAATGTTATAAATATTAAATTTAAAAAAATTAAAAAAAAACGCTTGCTTAATTTAAACTGCATTTAAAAAAGTAATTAAAGTTAAAATATGTTAAGTTCGTAAAAATAATTTTGAATAGATTAAAAAAATTTGTATTTTTAAAAATGAAAATTTTATACAAATTTTTCAATCAAAAGACGCTTTTGTTTTATATATTTTTTTTTAATATCTTGTAAAATATTTGTAAATTATTACATTTTATTATATCTATTATAATTATAAAAATTTTTATAGATGCATGAAACTATACTATAATTTTGTATAATTTAAAAAATAATGCTATTTGGGTCATATTGATCCCTTCATAGTTAATAAATTAAATTTATGGATATCCAAAAAAAAATATTTTAAAAAAATAAAGCTATTAAATCTTATATTTAATATTATATGCCCATAACTTATTTTGTCCCCTTTTTTATTGGTTTTTTTCCCATTTTTTGCAATCAAAGCATATTGATTCTTGGTCCGATTGGTTGGCCAGCTAAAGTGTATCCATTGGAAAATCTGCGACTTGCTGTGGAATTGACCCATTCAGCTTAAGTTGTCAAGTAGGATATTCAATGTCTTCTCAGTGTTTTCCTATGTGTTTACATTGCGCATACGCCACGTAGGACAAGTAGCGTCACGTGGCTTTTGCTGTCGCTTTGCAAAATATTTGCCTTGAGTTTTTGTGGCCAACAAACAAGTCATGTGTAGGACTCAGCTATGCAGCAACAAAATCTCCTACTTGCCGCAAGCAGCTACCTATGTGCAACGTGCAATGCCAGTTGGCAGCCAACTGAGCAACGCCCCCGGAATCAATAACAATTTCACGTCCCAATACTCAAAGTGCTGCGCAAACACAAAATCAAATAAAATCTCTTCAGTAAGATTTTATTGGACAATCGCTCTAGAAAATTTAAATGTTAATAATATGAATTATTTTACAAATACAAAGAAATTTTTTATTTTATCTACATTCCTTTTACTAATATTTTTCGATCACATCGACGTTTTTATTATGTTGATTTTATGTTTCATTTTTGATCGTTAGTTGCCAGAGATGCAAGCGAATATGTTGTATAAATTGTATGTAATTTAATGATTTTATGATTTTAGTGAGACAAACTTTTAACATTAATTTAGATAATTCTTTAATTATCTCCCATTATAATTTTATTCCCTGCAATTTTGACGAAAAGAATGAAACTAATTCTTCAATAGCTACACTAAGCAATCTTCCAATCCAATCTTCGTAAAAACCGATTAAAATCACGGAAATAAATAAATCTGCATAATATAATTGCAAATTTTTTTTTTACATATACGTTCCTATTTTTTGATTTAAAAAAAAAACTATTGAACTCTTTGATACAAGAAGTATATGAATAGAATCAAAAGATCTTAAATTTTATGAACAGCCACGAATAAGTTCGCTTTCAATTAAAACAATTTCTATCATTTAATTCTTAACTCTTTCATACTTACCAAAATATGTCCCACTTTCAGCATTATATATATTATAAAAACCAATGATTTATATTTTTCATCTATTTATTTTTTTGCATACGAAGCAATCTTATAATGTTGTTTATTTCGCTGCCTCCAGTTGCTTTTGTTTTCGGGGATTAATTTAATTAAATGTACATTATCACTCTTATCAATTAGAAACACAAACTAAAGCCTATGATATATTTATGTATGTATATATGTATATGTAGTTTAGTTCTTAATTAGGCTGCCTTTTATGTATGTGAGCATAGATCAGGATATTTAAATATATATGTATATCATGTCAGTATGTCATTCGAATAGAGTTTGTTCGTTAATTAATAGTTGTATTGCTATGTATAAAAAGAAACTTGAATTTTTCTCCTCTCCAGCGAGATGTGAGAATAATTTTTGATGGCTTCATAAATAGAGTTTTGCCTAAATTCATACAAATTAAAGCGCAATTTATTGTTATGCTTATAACGAGTACATCATTTACATTTGTTTTATGTGTGTCTAATTATTTACATATGTATTTTTGGCTGCATTTGTGTGTGTGTGTGTTTTTTTTTAATGATGTGTGTGTTTTTGTGTGTGCGATTTTTATCGTTTAACAATTTGGCAACAATATGTTAAGTGCGTATATTTAATAATTATTTGCTTGCTCATTTGCATTCATTTATATTTCAACATATTTATTTATCAAATGGAAAACTAAATTTATGCTGTCCTCCTGCAAGGCAAACTCTCTTTACAAAGGAACAAATCAATTGTTGATAATGAAGATAAATACATAATTAAGAAAATAGTTCATGAAATTGGGTTAGAAATTAAAAATCAGAAATGAATGCCGATAAACCACATGTATGTATAATTATAAATAATAAATTAAATATCTATTCTTTGTTTATAATAAAATATACGAAATGCAAGCGTTTAAAACTTTATAACATGAGCATGACCAAAAAAAGTTTATAAATAAAAATTTAAATATTTCAAAAATACAAATAAAAATAAAGGATATTTTTTAGTCGGCTTTAGTCTCTCTCTGGAAGTTGCCAAATTACTGCTGTTTTTTGGGGGATCGAGTAAATATCTAAACTAAAATTAAATCGGGATGCAATTAACAGTTTGTTCAATTAAATAGTTTTTTTTTTTGCTGATGTTTTTATAACTTGCGATGCTTGTTTTTGGCTTTTTACTTTGCTTTGTTTTGTTGTCTTTCTTGTGATTTTTTTGTATTATTTGGTTTGTGTCAATTATTATTTGATTTTTATTTTTATTTTGTAATGGCACTTTATTAATACACTTTTCTCTTATTTTTTAATGTTGCGAATATGTGGCCAGCAGCAAGAGAAACGTTAACAGCAAACAGACAAAGCCCGGCGATTTTCCAGCTTTTCCACTTTTGCCCTTGGACCAGTCATAGCCATCCGGATTGTTACCCATAAGTTTCTGTTCGGATTTGCCGATCTCATTTAAATTCGATTGGTACTTAATGCCCACTGTTAGTAAATATCAAAGAAGAACAAAACTATAAATGCTGCAAATTGGACAGTCGAATGCTTTTAGCAACTTACATTTGTCAATCACAATCACCGAGTTGGTGGGCACATCCCCGCCGAATCCATTGAAGGGCGTATTGGAGTCATAGGGTAGATTCATTGTTATTGTTGTTGTGCGCAATGTTGTTGTTGTGGGTGGTGGCTGTGTGGTTGGTGGACTGGACACTGGAAACAAAAGGGAAACACATTTCGCAGTGCATGGTTAGAAAATACAGTTCAAAGCCAAGTTATATCAGTTAGCAAACTTTAAAACTAAAGATAAATGTCAGATTACTATTAAGTTATTTCATTATTTTGCTAACTTAACTTTGACATTTATATAATGAATTGGCCAAACTAGTATAAACTTTATTACGATACAGTTTATTATGATATGATAAAAATTATATAATTTTTTTAATTTCAGCGCATCTAGCAAACAAAACAATTTGAAGGCTGTTTCCGTAGGACTTAAAATGATATTTTCATCTTTCTCCTGTTCATAATTCGACATATAAAAATTTACAGATTCAATAAATAATTAATAAGTAAAATACTTTTACTCTATTATTTCATTCATTTCTCAATGCACTTCCGAGTATATTTACACTTCTTTAAGTCCTTCATTTATCCAATTGTACGCCTCTTAAATTTGTCGATATTGCCCTTCGTTTTCAATTTCTGTACCTATGGATGTTCTCTGATGCCATATCATTATTGACGGCAATTTGTTGGTTAAATTTATGAGGCTGGTGGCTTGGTGCTTGGCCTTGTCTTGCCACAACTCCTTATCGGTAGCAATGCCAAAGGATGCTCCAAACTTTCGTGGCAATGCTGACCACTTAATAACATTGTCGCAGGTTCATTGTTCTCCATTGTATTGTGTGGTGCCATTATTGCCGCCCTCTTATTATCAGCTGCTGTGGCTGCTCTTTGTTACCTTTAATTGGTAGATCGTAACGACCCCCCTGCCTCCCCTTCGCCGACAGAGCAGCAGGCCAATTCACTGCTATTGTTGGTGGTGCTGCTGGCGTCGCCGCGTCAGCCGTCGATGCTGGCTGCGTTTTTATCGTCTGCCCGCCCAAAAAATAAATTAACTTGTCGCATTTTCACATTGACAATTTCTGGCCGCTATTGGCCATGGCCTTTTGCCGGCGCCCACTTTTTATTGTGGCTCACTGAACGAAACGAAACGAATCGAACGAATGGATATTTTATATTGTTTTATGAACTTTTGTGACCGGAATTCGAGTTACATACTTGCTGATGCTTACACATATTTATTTTGCAGCCGGCTGCCTTAATGGCCCACCAACTGGGACTGATTTAGCAAATTGACAGATTATTGGCATTTTATTGGCCCAATGCCCATACACAACAATTGACGTAGTTTAATTGTCGCGTATTCGCCGTGTTAGCTGCCAATATCACTTTGAGTTATTTCACAAACTGTCATATCGATTTACAATCACTTTTTATATGTGACACATCCAAAATTATGCATTTAAAAAATATCTACCTCAATATTTTGTGGAAAATTTAATACAAATTTGTAGCTTCTATAATGTGCAACATGCACATAAGTATCTAGAAGATAGAAAAAGTAAGTGTGAGATACGAAAAAAATATGCAAAACTATCTGTGTGAAATATTTATTGGATTTAATATGACTTCAATAAATTTTATTAAATTCTAAAGTATAAGTGAGAAAATAAAGCATTTGTGCCCCAAAGTTTCTAAAGTGTTAAAATGATGTATCTGAATGACAAAAAATACACAAAAAACTGTTTAAAAAAATTCAAATGAATCCGGTATTAATTTGAGCAAAAGAAAAATATATATGTTCGGATCAAAAGTATTTTGAAAATCAATAATGAAAATGCAATTGCCTTTATTAGTTTTCCTCAATTATTTTTTATTTTTAATTTGTATGAAATATTTTTATTCAAGCTGCATAAATAGAGTAACTAATTTTTTTTATATTATTTATGTTAGTTAGATAAGATGCTTAATATATATTTTATATGTTTGGTACATTTAAATTCCTCTTTATACGTAAATATATATTTCACAATCCGTACTTAAATAAAAAAGAAAATAATCTAACTGCAATGCTATGGCAATTATAAAGCTCTGTGCAACTAGCCTGTTGCCCAACTAAAACAAATGACCACATTATCTGGCATACACACACGCACACACACACAGGCACACACACACATGCATGCACAGACTGAAATTGGTTGTGCCTGTCTGACTCCGTGCAATCAAGTATACATAATTGTGCGCCATAATTAAAGCCACAAATGGTGTACTTTTGAATTTAGCCGTGTCAGAAAAGAAATGAAATAAAATAGCAACAATAACAACAACAATAATAACAACAACAACAACAACATTTGGACCAACACTAGTTATTTATTGCACTTATGTGCGACTGGGCCGTGCCGCACTGTACACGCATTATGGGCCAATATTAAAAAGTATAAATAACATTTGGGGGCACTTACTGTACAGTTTTATGTTGCCATCCATGTCGCCACGAGGATTTTTGGCGACACATTTGTAGTTGCCATAATCGCTGCCCTCCACATTGGTAATCGTCAGCCGCATTGTCGCCTTGTACGATGGATGGCCCGGAATTGTTTCGGTTCTACAATAACAAGAATAGAACAATAACAAATAGCATTGTAGTAATAATAATAATAACATTTAATATATAAACAATAGTTTGTTGTGTACACAAAAACACGGTTGAAACATCAGCATAATTTGTGCAAGTTCAATGACAGCAATTGCGCCGTGCCTCTGTTTGGGTCAGTCAGGCGAGTGGCGAGTGGCGAATGGATTCAATGAGAGTCAATCAGAGGAATCAAGGCCAAGGTGAAACTGATAAGCGGCAATGTCTGTGACCAATTAGGTCTAATCAGAATGCGACCCGGCATCATGCGCACAGTGGTCACAAAGCGTACACAAAACAGGGTGATTTTTATGTTTCTTATATACAAAATAATAATTATAAAAAATAAATTTGATAAATAGTTTTGTATTGTTAAAAACTAGTTAAATGAATTACACAATTTTTAAAAGTCTCTTCAACTTTAAAGGAAATATAAAAAATTAAAAAAAAAAAATTCTATTTAAATTTCATTTAGAATTTTTTTTTTATTTTAGTTATCGCATTTTGCGATGAAGACTGACAGGCACACTGACAGCGCTGCTTGCCGCCGGCCGGGCAGAGCCAGAGTCAGCGTGTCGGTTGGTGCTCTGGCCAGTTATAGTTGAACGGAGCAACATGCTGAAGCTGAGCTTGATTGGCTGGCTTTTGTGCTCGCTAACATGGCGGACTACGCCAACCAGCTGCCGTCAGACGCGAACAGCGCCCAGCATTCAGGAGCTGTTGGCTAATCAACTGCAGAGCTATATGGACACCAAGGCGCGTCCGTGCGAGAATTTCTATCAGTATGCCTGCGGTAATTGGCAGTTGCAGCAGGAGGAACACACAACACATGCACAACAGCAGCAGCAACAACAACAGCAGCAACACCAATCACAGCAGCAACATCAACAACGACAGCAACAACAGCAGCACAGGGAACAACAGGAGCAGCTACAGCCAAGTGATACGTTGTCTGTTTTGGATTATGCACTGAATCGCCAGCTGGAGCAACTGCTGCGACGCACGGTCAGCAATGAGAGCAGCGTGGAAGACCAACAGCAGCAGCCGCAGTTGGTGGTCCAGGAGCAAATGCGTAACTATTATCGCTCCTGCAAGCGCCTGAAGCCGTACAATTTGAAAAAGTATTTGCAACTGTTGCAACCGGGTAACGGTACAAACTGGCCACTGCTCAGTCGCAGCTGGCAGCCGGAGAAGTTCAACTGGCTGGCGACAATTGGACGCTTGCGCTTGTACGGATTAAATGGGGTGCTGCTCAAGGAGCAGGTGTTGCCGCGTTGGGATGACTCCAGCAGCTATAGCCTTTATCTGGATAAGCCCAGCCCGATGGAGACGGCGCCAATGGGTGAGGGTGCCATGATAGAGCTACTGCTGGACATTGGACAGACGAAACGTGTGGCCAACGAGCTGGCCCGTCAGGTGGATAGCTTTGAGCAGCAGTTGCATCGACTGCACGAACTGGAGGATGACGAGGGTCCCAAGGAGATGCAATTGGGCTACTTGGCTGAGTTTATGCCGCAACTGCAATGGCTGGCGTACATGCAACAATTGCATGCCACAGCAACAAATGGCAACGAACTGGATCTCCTCTCCACGCTCATCATACAAAATCTTCCCTATATGCGTGCCTTGGATGAGCTGCTGCAGCGCCACAAACCGGAAGCAATTTGCAATTACATAATGCTCAAGTTGCTTGCCTTCCTCAAGCAGCAGGGTCCAGCGGAAATTTCCCGGATTGAGTGCATGGCCAGCTTGAGACGTGCCATGCCCCTGGCTGCGAGTTGGATGATTGGCCAGCGTTTCCACGAGTCCAGCTTTGAGCCGCTGGTAAATGATTTGTTCACGCGGCTCAAGCAGCACTTCGATGAGCTGCTCACCGCGAATCGTCTCCAATTGGAGCAGCCCATTGTGCTGGTGCTGCGCGAGAAGCTGCAAGCAATGCGTCTGCAATTGGGCTACGTCCAGATGAATGACTCCGGCTACGTGGAGGATTACTATGAGGGGACACAGTTGAATGCGCACAGCTTCTATGGGAATCAGCTGGCGCTGCTCCGACTGCGCGTCGAGCGGAATCATCAGCTGCTGCTTGACGGTGGCCAGTCGGATGCGAACAATGTGAGCTATCTGATGGAGCACTGGTTGAGCAGCAGCTCATCCCCGTTCTATGTGAAGCCAAGGAATCTGGTAATTGTGCCGTATGGCCTGCTGCAGCTGCCCATTTGGCATCGCAACATGAGCGAATTGCAGCAGCATGCAACACTGGGATTTGCGTTGGCCCATGAGCTAATCCATGGATTCGACAGCTCGGGCATTGACTACGACAGCGTCGGTAATGTTATGGGTCCCAGCGAGGAGATATCGGCTAATGCACGATTTGTTCAGGGTCTCAATTGTATGCAACAGCAGCTGGCCACCGGCTCCAGATCGCTCAACGAGAAGCTGGCCGACTATGAGGCACTGCGTCTGGTATATGAAACATTTTTTGGCGAGGACATGCTAATTGAGCGGCGAGAGCCACGTGATCCACTACTGCCACAGTTCAGCCAACGCCAGCGCTTCTTCATCAGCTTTGCCCAGTTCTTCTGTGGCAAGTTGCAGAGCCTCAGCCTACATGCCCAGCATCTGGAGCATGCCGTCGACGAGTTGCGTGTGCTGCAAACCCTAGCCAACTTTGAGGAGTTCGCCCGAGAGTTTGGTTGCGAGAAACGCAACAAGATGCAGGCAAAACAGAAGTGCAGAGTGTGGTAAAAGGCTAAGTGAAATAATATATGATAGAAACTAAACTAGAATTTAATTAAGATGAGTGATTGAGTGGATGAAATATTTGAAAAAAACAATGTGAATTCACAGAAAAAAAATAAAAATAAAATATTATTAGAAAAAATTGTATTTAACTTTTGTTTTATAAAAGATATCTCACATTTACAAATTGCTTTAATTCATTAAAAATAAAAAGGAGAAGAAAAATAAATTGTATTTAATATAAGCATTTTTAGTAAAATATTTTCCATTCGAATTGTCAATTTAATTTGTTTGATTTTCTGCAGTATTTTTTTTTTTTTTTTTTTTACCACAAACGACACTTTTGAGCCGGATGCATTTCGTCGAGACCTTGGCGGCAACCGTGTGCCTCAGCAAAGGCTGAGAAGTTGATCAGCAGCTGCTTCAGACGCAACTCGTCCGGATCGTGATCTTCAAAATTACTTGGGGCAGAATCACCACAAAAGAATTGTGCCGCATTCAGGAAGAACAAGTGTTTCAGTGTGAGATTTGTGAAACTTGGCTGTGACTGATTGAATTTTGAGTCCGGATCAAAGTAAACATCATAGGCCAAACGGATGCCAGTGATATCCGCCTCACGTTCATTCAGATATTCGGTTGGGTTTTGATTGAGGCAACGCGTTCCCGCCTGATACCGCCTTGTATTAGTGATCTGCTCAACCCGCTCATCGAAGTTGCCGTGGGCATCCAGCTTCAATCCCACCGATTCGAAGCCGTGTGTTAGCTCGTGTCCGAGAATGAAACCCAACAAACTAATCTTAAATATATCATGTGAGTCGTGGTGGAAAGCGGGCTCCTGGAGTATGCCATAGGGCACAATGATTATGTTTTCCCGTATCATATAGAATGGTGCCGAGCTCATGGCTGAGTCCGAGTCCGACAAGAAGAAGTAAGCGTTCCCATTAAACGGATTGTCCAGCTGCTCCAGCAAGCGGCGATTGCGGAACTCCAGCAAACGCAAATGATTCAAAGCATAATCTCGATCTTCAACCAGCTGCAAGTCTGCATAGAAATCCGTAACAAAGCTGGAATCATTTCCACTGATTGGCATATTGCCAATGTTGATTTTCATGCTGCGCATCTTGACTCGCAGCAATGCCAGCTGAGCGGGCTCCAAGCGCAGATGATTCACATCCAACTTCTTGAGGAACTGTATGCGCAGCAGCTCAAAGAGCTCCAAGACATACGCTTCATGTTGTCCCACTTTGTTTGAGCCAATGATACGCTGCTTGTAGAGCAAATTTATGGCTAACTCCATGTTGCGTCGCACATCCTGAACGCAGGCAATGGACCCGTTGCTATCCATGGTCTCCGCCTGCAGATGCGAAACAAAGCGAAGCATAATGTAGCTGGCTAATGCCTCTCGATCAAAATTGGCCAGTAACTGGTTTAAGTTCCGTAAATATTCGGCATTTTCCACTTTCAAGACAAGATCAGCGGGTACACTGCGTCCAAGCAAGATTTGCAAATATTTTCGCCATTGTCCGCCGGAATGTAGCTCCAGCTGACGCAGACTCAACTCCACATTTAAACTCGTATCTGTCTCGGAATCCATTTCACTCAACTCTCGCACAGCGAACTCCAATTCCATCACTTGCTTGGCCAGTGACCGAGCTCTGCTGGTGGGCAAGCCCACCATGCGTAGCTTAGCCAAGATCCGCCTCTGTGACTTCTGGTCGAAGTTGGGCATATCAAGGTATATAGAGTATTTGCTGCCGTTGCTCAGATCAGGCCGCACATCCAGATCGAAGAACACATTCTTCAGTCCGTAGCGTTGCAGACGTGCCAAGGTTTCCATCCAATGGAACTTGCTGCTTCCCCAGACATCCGATCGACCCTTGAACTGAGGCCAAGGTATTTGCTCATTTGGTGGCACCAGCTCCAGATAATGCCTGCTTGAGCGCGTTGATTGCTGCGCCTGGCGACAGGTCTGATAGAAACTCAAAACCTTTGCCTCCACACTGTTTGTTGGCAAGGAACTATTCTGCTGCATCTGTTGCAGTTTAGCCATAAGAGTAACCAGATTGTTATTAACCTTGTGATCAATGAGGCCAGTTATTTCCATATAGTCATCATCCTCATGAACCTCTCTCCACTTGCCACACGCGTATTTATAGTAATCATCGCAAGCCGGAACACTCTCGTTCACATAGCTAAGTATCTGATTCATTAGCTCATTATTTCGATTTGTTGTTTTAAGATATTTCGTCTGACTACCAACTAACAGACACAATAATATTATTAATAAAAATCGAAAGTTGCGACAATTTGATGTTGCTGACGACATTGTCTTTAAAGAACTGTTTGCTCAGCTCCGCTCAGCTCGACTCGGATGTTTTTTTTTTCAAATTGAGCTGAGCATCTGATCTATAATCAGCAAATTTGTATACCATATAAAAGAGATTGCATATATATAAAATTTAATATATATATATAATAGAGATTGTCTCAGTTTGTTTTCGTACATTTTGTACAAATTTATAATATAAATAGGGGGTTTTGTAATTAAGCGCGGTAAAGTAAATTTATAGATAAGAACAAAAAATATATATATCAAAATTCGAATGCGAAATGGTTATTCTGAGGAACAGTTTCAGTATGGCTTTTTCATTGCAATTTTACTCTCATCTCATTTTTTACCATATTTTCTTAAAAGTTTTAAAAAACTGTTTAATCTTAAATATAATAATTTCTTGTGAGCGTAAAATAGTATATAAAAAACATTTTCACATTCATATTGTGCTCATTTATATTTGTATATTTTTTTGTGAATAATAATAATAATTGTGATTTTTTAAGTACAAAAAATTAATTATAGTAATGCTGAAAGTTTAAATTTTAGCAATACGAGCGAATCTACATATTTTTACATCTGTAAAAAAAAGTATTATTTTTATACAATTTTTCAATTATATAGAAACTACAAAGGACTCAAATGTCACATGAAACTGACAAAATTTATAACTTTTTTTGCATATCGTATTAAAATATTTTTATAGTCTTCCAACTTTTTGTATAACTATTTTAAAATTACAAAATTATTAAATAACTCTGCATAGTTTTGGTTGCCGGCAATTTGGCAATACTTTTCCCTCTCTCTCTCTGATGACATTGCTCTCTCTCCATTTCCCTGTCTCACTTCTCTTCTCATTAGTTAATCAATTATAAGTCAAGAGATTTTTTTTTTTTAAAGCCGGCATAAAAATTCAATATTAAAACAGCGCAAAAACATAGCAAATGTAAATTACACAAATTAAAAATGGGACGAATGTAACATATTTACAATTGCTATTTACATACATATATACATACATACATATATAATATATAGCTTACTTGTACTTTGATGACTCAGTTATCATTTGTTCGTTTTCACGCGTCCAATAATTAAGTGATGTGGGATTTGCCTCGATAAAGCATTCCAGCGTCACATTGAAGCCCATTGGAATGCCAACCAGCTGATGTGGAATCCAGACCATTGGCGAAACTATAAGACAATTTCAGGAATTAGATAAGATTATGTATTATTATCGATTGAATAATTATTGCAACTTACAGTCAACGCTGACTTTGATGCGCTTGGAGACGCTGGGCGGCACACCATTTGAGGCAATACAGAGATAAGCACCCATGTGGAGGCGAGAGATTCGCTCGAGTTCCAATGAGTCTGTCTCCAGGTCATTCACTGCAACAATCCACAATTGCAATGGAGTCGAATATTAAATGCAAATTGCCTTGCAGCTGGACTCACCTTCGAGCGTCTTGTTGATGACAATTTTATGGTTGTCATCTCGTTTCCATTTGATGGACGGCTCTGGGCTTCCTTTCGCCTTGCAACGGAGGGTTACATTATCGCCCTCGCGCACAATGACATCACTGGAGGTCAGCGCATCGTCAATGTTTGGTGGCACTGGAAAAACAACAAAAAAAAAAAATGGAAAAAACGGTTGTGGGGTAAGGAAATTGGTATTGTTATTTCTGCAAGGCTAAACATAAACTCAAAGCGAGCTGTGCTTGATTTAAATGCAAAAACTTTTGCATTTTGGCAAATAGCGTTGCCAAGAAAGTGGAAACAGCTAACGCTGAAGAAGTCAAACAAAGCGTAAAACACACGAATCAAATATACACTTTTCAATTCTATAAATGTTATTTTATAGATAAATTATAAATTATAATTATTATAAAATAAATTATTACTATTTGGAAACAAATTGTTTGGTTTTTAAATGAATGTAAAATTTCTGTTTAATTATAAACATTTTATCTCGAATATTTCCATTGTATAATGATATAAAAAATTATTGTTCGCAATTATCTTTTTAATGATTATGTTAAATCTGCTTTTGTAGCCCCAAAAATGCAACATGTTTTCGCTAATCTGAATGCCAAAGCATTATAATAAAAAATCCTGGCAAGAAATGCGATAAAATTCAGTTGGACTTTTGGGTAAGTGTAGAAAAAAGCATTTCACGCATTGTTGACTTTGACGCGCTGATTCAACTTTGTCCCAAGAGATATATTTTAGTTTAAGCCTAATTAGCTTTGGCCTGGCTAACTTTTTGGGCGAGTCTGTTAATTTAAAAATCGATGCAGCAACCTTCATCAAATTGTCATCAGCCTTGGGGGAAACCGTTGCGCTCAGGCTTTAAATTGCTGACTGAAACGTTTCTGTCAAAACCCTTTTTTTTCTCCCCTAACATTCTTTTTGACCATCTCTGCGCTTTGCCCCTCAAGTTGAAAGTCAGTAATGAAAAATCTATGCAAATCAAAGCGCACAAAGCCAGAGGACCAGAGACCCAGAGTCAGACGAGCGGACAGAAGTAAGGCGGGCAGGCAGGCAGACAGGCGGATAGACAGATGGACAGACAGGCAGACAGACAGATGGGCAGCTGGACATATATAGACCTGAGCTGTCGTTTCCGCTGACAGACGCTGCAGTTTGTCTCATTTCATATTCCGAGCGGCGCTTGTAATCAAAAGATATCGCATGCAATTTTTTTCATTTGGGTTAAGGCCTGGACAGGCCTGTGAGTCACGTGCCCGACGCGTTTAGTTGTCGTCTGACATTTGACGCCTTCGCTGTCATCTCGTTGCCTGACCTCCAATAATCAATGATTCAAGAGAATTTCAATTTTTGCGTAACTTTGCATCGTTAATAACTTAAAATACATAATGTAGAAAGCGTATTTAAATTTACAGCTTTTATTAAATATTGAATCATCGACTTTTCTGTATTATGTATAAATTAACAATTTTATGCAACTTAATTTACTCAATTTTAGATTTTATTACTTAATAATAATCATATATATTAATTTAAAATAATTATGTTTACCTTTTCTGCAACTGAACTAAATAATCTAATTTAAATAAATAAACTAAAAAATCGCTAAAATCTCTTTAATTCAGTTTTTTTTTCAGTAACAATTTCATTAAAAACTTTATTAAATTTTTAAAAATTTAGTGCAGTTTCGCCTACGGCTACTTCGGGCGCATTTAAAGTGGTTAAATCTTTACCTTTCGGTCACACAGCCAATGGGGACACGGCGCATAGGACCAAACTGTAATTAAAAGTTCCAATTACTTGAACTTTTTCTATGAGCCATAAACTTTTGTCTTCTAGCTCCTTCGATTCGCACAGCCTCATAATGGCCAGAACCTTTATGAGCGAAAAGTAAGAGAATAAAAAAAGTTGGCTCGAACCGTTTGCTGTGCTATTAATAAACGCTTGATGTGCTAATCGCCAAGCTGGACTGGACATAAGCGCAGCGAATTGCTCCTTGGGCAGCTGTTGCCCTCCCTATTTGACATATTAGTTTCTTTATTGATATTTAGCAGCTGGCGACATAAGAAAAGCTAGAAAACTTTTCCTAGACGTGATGGCTCGTATATTGTTTTTCTTTGTAAAACTTTTCACATACAAGCTGGAAATTTAATTAGCCAAACTAAATGCGATGTACAAAGTTTGATTTTGAAGCTTGTCACAACTCGTGTGTGTTGTCTCATAAGCCAGCGTCAAACAGCGTTTATTCAATTTATAATTACAGTTTTACAGTTCACAAAGAGTATTAACCGTGGCAACACAATGTGGCAAATTATTTAATTGCCGCTTCCAAAGTTTTCCAATGTCCTGATAGCAACGTGACCATCTAGCCAACTAGCCACCTAGCCACCTCTCCGCGTAACTCTCTAACGAGCTGCAATTAGTCTTCATATCCTTAATGCACAGCAACCCATATAAAACCAAACCAAACAGGGTTTATCATGCAATGCATATATATATATTTTTGTTGACCAACAATTTTGTCAGTTATTTAGTAAATGTGAATTTCAAATGCGCTTTTTGCACGCTTTCGTAATAAGCTTGTAATATATATAATTTGTTTGTATTATTATATACCATAATCATAATTGTACTTTATTTTATTTTGAACGTTGTAGAGATTATTATTTTGTATTCAAGTCTAATTATTTATATGGCAACTTTGACTACACATGTTAAAGGAATACTTTTATTTTTATAAGCAAATGGGATAAATATAATTAAATGCTAAAATATTCTTCGCCTGGGGTTAGCTGTATATTTTGCAGTCTTTTTTATCACTAAGAAACAAATGTAATAAATTTTTGGGGGCATGTGAGTGTTTTTTTTTATATTTTAGTCTAAGCTTGGAGATGCAGTCTTGCATATAACTCAGATGCTTTGGTGTTTGCCCCTTGCCTTGGGAATGTCAACGTTGTAATTGAATTTAATAAATTGCCTCATTATGTGAGTAGAAATTAAAAATTATGCGCCAACAGAGTCAACATTGTGCTGAGCTCATTATTGTTGTTGTTGGTTGTTGTTGGTTACATGTTGTTGCATTTGTTTTGCATTTTGTGCGGTCATTTGGCCGACTTTTGAGTTGGGGATAACCAACCAACCTCCCCACCCCACAGTTGCGCACGCTTCATTCCCTGGGGCGCCGCAAAGCATGCAACACAACTGCTGTTGCCAGTTGGAGCAGCATTTAAATGCATTTTGTGTGCGTGGCTCATAAATTCAAACGCGTTTAATGTTTGTTTTTACCGTCCTGCCATTTTAATAACTCGTGCTTTTGGGCTCGTGTATATTTTATTTCGCTTGCCTCATTTCGAATTTGGCGTTTTCTGTTTGGCTCAGCAAATTAAATACACAAATGTTGCTCCAAAAATGTATTTATTCATTTACTCGTGTTACCCACATCATTCGAAATACGCATTTTTCCGCTCTCTATTTAGACGGCAAATGCAACGATTTAATTTAATTATGCAGCTAGCACAATGCAATTATTATTTTTTTTTCACTACTTAAATTGTTAAATTGAGTGTCCTTCTAAGGGCCATTTCATAGAACTCTTCCCAACCATCGTTTACCATTTTTTTTTTCTGTTTTTGTTTTAACTGTTTACGCGTCATTTTATTCTGTTGCGTTTAATTGGATTTGCTATGTAAATTAAATGCATTTCATTTGATTCCGATTTGCAACGTTTATCAATATTAAATTTGTGTTTAGAGTTAGTTGTTAATTTATGTCCTATTTTAGAGTAAAAGAATATCAAATTTCAGATTTAATTCTATGCTATAAAGTGTATTTATATTCTCAAGCAGAATCAAATTTTTTGTGCTTTGATTTGTCTTTATGCACAAATAATATATAAAAGGTAAAGTAAATTTCAAATTATTGTAGTTATGTTATGATTATAGGGTATCTAGCTATCGAGTCTAGCTCTTTATCTTTACTTCTCGCTTGCAGATATAAAATACAAGGTAGCATTTGATTTTTAAATTGGTTTAACTTAATTATACAACAAGCTTTCAAATGAACACAAATTTCCATGTAAATTTTATATCGAGGCATAAAGCTGATAAAATTGTTTACCAAATGCAATTTTACATTAGTTTCTAGTAGATGAAAAAAAAAAACTTTTCTAATATAGAATTTAAAATTTCATTTATTTATGCAGCAATTGAATTTTTAGAATACATTTAAGATAGAACAGTTCATATATTTATTTAAGAATTATTAAAGGATATTCTTCACAGCAAATCAATTTGCTTTGTTTTATATATGCATTCTTATAATAAATAAATAACTCTCTCTTAACCTTAATTAATATGTATTCTCTCATTGGAAGTTGTTGCCAAATACTTCTTAAACAATATTTAATTTTTAAATTGAAGTATTTTAATATTATTTCACTTTTTTCGCAAGCATGTAAGTATAAAGTCAACGCTACAGGCAGATCCAGCGATTGCATCGCTTGTATATCAATAAAAACCAAAAAATAAATATGAAAAGGATTAAATGGCGCAATAAAAACACGATAAATGAAAAGGATAACTGCAACAATTGAGCGATACAAAAGTTGAGGCACAACAAACGCCTGGCAATTGGGCAATTTTCAGTATGCATTGTTAATAGTTTGGCTATTCAACGTTTATTTGTGGCACAACGCCTTTTTCAATGGATCGCTGCTCCCGGTGCTTTCGGGCAATCGGAAAGTTGGCCCATAAATCTAATAAAAATGTAAGCAAGTTTTTAATGACGTGGGAAATCCAAGAATTTTACACGAGATCCGCTCATCAAATTTGACAAATAAACATCATCCGGCGGACAACCATATAGCACACTGGACACCAAAGGCGTGGGTGTATGTGTGTGTGTGTGTGTGTGTGTGTGTGTGTGGAGGCGGATGTAGGCAACAGACGTTTTGCGGCAGTCACATAAATCAGTTTTTGTGGCAAAACTTGAAAAATATGTGCGCAAACAAATGGCATTCAAGCGGAGTCGGCTGTAAAACTGAAAACTGCTCCATGCAACAGTTTGGACATGGACCAGTGGCACGGACAGCGACAGGGTTGATGGGGAGGGTTTAGGGGTCTGCGTCGTGCATATGCAAATGTGCGACAACATTCGGACAAGGCACATATGCTGCACGTGGCAGCATTTCAGTTTAGACTTCTCACAGCACAAAAATCACAATGAAATCGCTTTAAAAAATATATTTTAATATTATTTAAGGTTTTACTCGACTAATTTGTTACAAACTCTCAACGGATACGCAATAATAATATGAAAATTTGTAGTTTAGAGTTTTTGTTTATTTTCTCTGTGTGTTACCAACTTTTAAAAACAGCTAATATACCCCTAGTTTGAGTGCGAGTTTAAAAATGCCTGTGGCATATTTTACATTTGTTTTTTTCGTTGAAATTTTTTTCTGTGATTTTTTTTTATGCTTTTTTCCCAGCTGACCAGCGACCAAAGTTGTCCTATTTTTTTCCGGTAAATTTGCGTTACCACGACTTTTGCCACATCAGCATGTATATATATATATGTATGTATATAGAAGATAAGTGTAACCATCGTCAGTATGTTTGTGTGTGGCGCAGAAAAAAAAAATTGCACAAAAAAATCAGACAACGAGATTGCAGAAAATTTTGTGAAGCTGCTGCCGCTGTTTTGGCCATGCCACGTCGAATTGCCTGAACACGCATGTGTTGCGTGTGAGGCGTGTTATTTGAGCATTTTACAACACTCAAGCGTGCTTAACGGCTTTTTGAAAGTGCTATCAGCGAGCGAAACACAAACAAAACATGTTGCACAAAAAATACGAGAAAAAAAAACACTATATATATATATGTACATAAAAACGTGTAGTCAGACATTTTGCAACGCTGCGTAAACGTGAAACGCTTAGCTCGACATACATACATATGCACTTAAGTTTGTAATGGAAACTATGGCTATTTTCATATGAAACAAGAGACAGGTGGGCCAGATATGCAAATTGCTAAAAACATACTTTGTCAACGTTGCCAGACTGATTTTCTGTTTTTATTCAATATGTTCTTGAGTTGAACTCACAGCATTATAAAAATAATTTGTGCACTCTGTTAGAATCTGAATATTATATAATCTCGTAGCATAGTTAAATATTTATAAGAAGACAAGTAAAAAAAATTTATTTAAAAATGCACCTTTTTATTATTATTAAAAAATCTACAGCAGTTAAAAAAAAGGAACAACCAACTGCAAAAAAGAAATCTTTACATTTATGTGCATATATAAAAAGTAAACTGTTTGAATTGCAAAATCAGCAATCAAAGAATATTTTCTAACGTTTGACTTTCAGTTTAATGCTGATATCTGATAATATTTGTCATATCTTGTGGCAAATCTTGTGCTTGCCACATATCGCTGGCAGATATTCCAAAAGAGAGCCAATGACAACTGGATTGTGGTGCATTTATCAGTTTACCAGACACATGTTGCAGGCTGCCCAAACACAAATACAAATGCAATTCTTCATTCTAAGCTGTCACATGTCTTTGAGTGTGTGTGTGTGTGTGTGTGTGTTTGTTTATGTGTAGACAGTGAGGTGTATTTGTGAGTGGCAGCATTTGAATTACAATATTTAAAAGCATACTTCTGTGGGCAAAATGGCCAACACAGAACTGAGACAAAGTTCAATGTTTGTTTGCCTTAATAAAGTAACTTATATGGAATTAAATTGTTTGTTGGTTTGTTTTATTTGACTAAAACAGGGCCTAAGTAGCTTTGGTAAGAGGGATGGGTACAGGGGGCGGTGGAGTGTCGTCAACTAATACCTGGCAATAGTTTGTCTGGCAAATTAAATGAAATATTCAAGCGACATATGTCCAAGTTGCGACGAGTAGTTCATGTAACTAGAGGCACACACGCCAGAACAAATAATTCAATGTTAGCCATGTTGACATACTGTACACACACACACACACACACACTAAAACAAATAAAGACATACACACGATCTCACTTACCGACAACTTTGACAAAGCCATATTGGGTTTTGGCCGTCACCGTGTTGATTTGGCACATGTAACGTCCCATGTCCTCCTCCTGCACATTGTTGATGTGCAGAAACCAGGTGCGATGTTTGTCGTGCTTATCGTGCGTCACGCTAATCCTCGGATTACGCGTTATCACATGATTGTGCACCGTCAAAATGGCCGACTGCTCGAAGTGCATCCACGCCACCTGCAACAGAAATAATTTTAACTTTGTTATAAATCTATTTTTAAGTTATGCTTAAGGGCCGTTTATCAGGCCGTCAAAAGTATCAAATGTTAATTTATAAGCAGCTGACAAAAATGTCAGCATTCGTTATTGGAAAACTTTGCCCGCCATCATCATCAATTTTTATGAAGGATGTCGATGTCGTCCGGGTCCGACTTTGGTCAAATTGCCAAAGTTCGCGTCACATGTGACAACAGCTGCTGTCGCAAACTTCCACTGCCTTTGTGCGTCATCAGGATCAGCGCATCCTGGCCGACAGCAACCACTCCATTTCTGTCGCTTATGCAATAGTTTCACACAGAACAATCAGCAATTTATGCAAATTTAAGCGAACACAGAACATTGGTAAGACGTGCTAAATGTAAAAATAAAAAATAAAAAATACAAGCCACCTTCCAATGTCGACTCTTCCATCGTGGCTCGTCGATGCCATTTCAATGATAAATTCGAGCACACACACAAAAGCAGCAGCACAAAAACAACAACTTCGAAAAGAAGTAAATAAAGGGGGGGATACCCCCTCCAGATGACGAGTAGGATTCGCTATTGTTGACTCTGTATACAATCAGAGGCGTACAAAAGGGTGCAGAGTATACATTTTGTAATTTAGCTTGATTACAAAATATAACTTTAGATTAAAAACTCAAACAGCTTCGTTTTACTTTTTCAAATATTTATTTCCAACTTATTTTATAGTTCTGAATAATTAATATATATATAATAAATAAATATAGATTTAAAAAACATTATTGCTTTTTTATTAAATGAAAATGAGGTAGAAATACTTTTGACTTTCTTTCGTAGTCATTCTTGTTTTCTTGTAAAAAAAAATAATATTTTATAAAACTTTTAGATACATAGACTATCTACTTATTGTGAAAATATATATATTTTTTATTATAAAATATTCATTTGAACTTTAAGCAAGGCATTTATTATTATTTATTGGGGGATTTTGTGCACTGCGAACTAATAGATCTATTGTGCCCTTTCTGAGCTTATAGATCCACCATCAACCCCAGATCCTGAAAGAATGTCAGGAATTTCGATGCGTCTTTGACATTCATAACATGCATCCCTAGGATGCTGCATTTTCTCTTCCTTAACAAGGCATACTAAATAATAAATTACAAAACAAAAGTAAATACAAAGTTTTTCACAGGAGAGCTAAATATGGATTATGCTCAAGGCAACAAATTACTAATTCTTGATTTGGCCATAGACTACTCATCAACGGCTATGATTGATATGCAACCGCTATCACTCACAAGGGGCCCACTCGACACCAGACTGCACTTAACTTGATAGCTCTCAGTCCATGTTGAAATGGCAGAAACTTTCTCTACAAGCTTTGGCCAAGTGGCTGCTTCGTTATGCTCCTCTTGGAGGCCACCTCTGCTCTGGCGCGCGGCCTTCGATGTGGTTGGGGTATGTGGAACGTGGTGGAACTGATCCAGAGGAAGCTTCTCATGCTTAAGCCAGTGCCGGCATAGTGTCAGGCAGCATAGACAGATATCGGTTAATTTTTCAATGTCTGCAATGAAAACGTGCGACAAGCTAACAAAATAAAAAAGGAACTTTTTTTTGCCGTCTATTTACATTGGTTCGTTGTCTGACTCTTTGGCATCTCGACTTGAATAAAAATCAAGCATCTGTAGTTTGCCTAAGTAGTTCTCAGCTAACGCCACCCCACACATCCCGCCCCCCTGCGACTATCAACAAAGTCAAATATTAATGAATCCACGTTTATCAACCGAGGGGGGGTTAAAGAGCAGAATAAGCCATATGCAAAATCAATAAAACTGCATTAGCGCCCAACTGGGCAAAGCTTTTAGAGCGTTATATGCCAAAAATGCACACACACACACACATCTACACACTGTCAATAACACCCAGATGGTCCGACATTTTAAAGTGTTGCGCACAAAATTTGCTGAAAATTTGCTGCATTTGCATTTCACATTTTGGTAGTTTTTGAGGTCATTTGAATGAAATTAATTAGGCTCATGTAATGCCAGAGTTGAAAAAGTTGAAAAACCAAACAAAATGGACATTAGCTCCCCACCAACCTCCAATCCTCAACCACTCCATTTGCACAGTCAAAATTTGCTGTGCAGATTTTGGGGCATGAAAGCGTTGCAAGTGGTTTGAGTGTGTTATATTTGGCTAAATAATATTCGGTTGGAAAATGTCAGCGAAAGTCAAGGCAAAGTTGACTCCGCTGTGGGAGGCTGTGACTTTTTAATAGGCTTTACAGCTGCCATTAAAATTTTTCGCATATTTAAGCCCATTTATAGTTGCAACGTCCTTCCCAAGGATTATAGGGAGCCGGGCTAAACGAAGCTAAACGTAGTTGGGATATCCACACTCAGACTGACATTTGAGCTCTCGTCTCGCGAACGACTGCTCTGCCGGCTCTGTGTCTGCATGAATCTCAATTTAGACTTTGCCTAATTTAACTTATGCCAATGGACTACATCGGCACACAGTTGTGGATCCAAATTGCTCCACTGCTAAGTGGACAGAGCTGAAGTTCATGTTTAACTAATGAATAGAAAGTGCTTTCTGCAATAAGGCTTGTCAAAATAGTAATATTTATAGCAGTAACCATTTGCCCTTTATTATAAATAAAAGGTTATGAATATGAACTCCAAAATGTTGTATTGTGTGGCGCATCAGAAAAACGAAATCTATGAAATATTAAATGCATCATAACAGATATGTTTTTTGCATGTGTGCTGCCAAAATTATTCACATTATCGCTTGCAATAATAACAATAATTAACATTTTACTTGTTACAAAAACAAGTTTTTTAAAATGTACCTTTATCATAAATTTTATATTTCAATTATATTTAAACTAATACAAAACGTCATAAAATGTAAAATATATTAACATATAGATATAACAAATGTATTAAATAAAAAAAAATAGAAGTGAATTCTTAGAAAATATTAATATATAGATATAACAAAATGTATTAAATGTAGAGGCATAAAATAAAAAAAAAACCAGAAGTGAATTCTTAGAATATAAGTAGTAGGAGAATGGGGATTCTATGACAGGAAGTGACGTCACGTTCTGTCATAGAATCCCCATTCCTGAGAGCGGCAGCGCAGCGGCCGCGCAGCAGCGGCGTCAGCAGCGGCGTCAGCATGTTGAGACCCGCAGCGGCAGCGCAGCATCAGCGGCGTCAGCAGCGTCAGCGGCGTCAGCAGCGTCAGCATGTTGAGACCCGCAGCAGCGGCGTCAGCAGCAGCAGCGGCGTCAGCAGCAGCAGCGGCGTCAGCAGCATCAGCCGCATAAGACTTTGTTTTAGTTATCAAAAAATCCATATGAATGTTTACAATTCAATTCATTTAATTTCATCAATCGGCGAAAATTCTAATGCTTCAAGCGCAACAATTTTTTTCTTGCTCTTCTGTCATTTGATACAAAGAGTCATTACTTTTTATTGCACTCGTTTTCGAGTATTTTTAAGAAGAATCCTATTCAATCTGCTATAAAAATCGCTAAGAAAGCAATAGACAAAACTTTTGGACGAAAGAAAAATGAAGTAATAATTCCTCGAGTTATTAGTGTTCCTAAACTTGGTGGTTTCTTACCACTTATACCCAGGAGAATAAACGACATAACAGAAAAATGGAAGCCATTGCTTTAGGCAATGGTCTCTATTAAAAACCATATCAAAAGGGATATGGTATATCAACCGACCATTCAAAAAACTTTTAAGACAGCTACCTAATAAGCCGCTTTCAAACATTGACATTATGAGTTTTACTCGCAAACATATCCCCTTTTTCAGAGGTGTTTTTATGAGAGACTCATTACCAAAACGAGTACACAGAAGAGAAAGTGGTATTGTTAACTTGGACCTTTCAAGTGGAGTTGGAACACATTGGGTAGCTTACTACAAAAGAGATGAGCAAATCAGATATTTTGATAGTTTTGGAAATTTGCCACCACCTTTAGAGCTTATTAGATATTTAGAAGAGAATATAAAATACAATTATAATCAAGTTCAACGATTTGATTCTTTTAATTGTGGACACTTATGTTTAAGATTTCTATTAATGCAGTATAAAGACGATTATTTAAAGTAACTTGTATTCAACTTTTCAATAAAAAAATAAATACATAGATTGAAAATTAATATTTTTATTTTAGTATATAACAGCTATAAACAGCAAGACTATCTTTAGTTTGATTATAGTATTTGTGTTGTTTACAACAAATTTTAATTGAAAACCGCTGGAAAACTGCATGAAAAACAGCAATAAACCGCAAGTTAAACTGTGTCAAACCGCTTGAAAACCACAAACCGCCTATAAGGGTGTTTATCGGTTTAGACCTGATCGGTTTATAGATAAAATGGATGAATATCTTCTGAAAGAATTAACGAAAACAAGACTCGCACTAAAATGAAAATTTCAAAGCATTAAATTAGGTAGAGCAGCAAATGAGTATCAATTAGAGGAAACGTTTAAGCCATTAACGCAACCTCTGCAGAAAATAGTCAGAGGGAACGAAATAGTAAATCAGTTGATGAAAGTAAAAAAAGAAGAAAATGATGGAGAAGTAAGCACTAGGGCTAAAAACTATAGTGAATATTATGATGCATTTTTTTAGGATCAACCGGATTATTATACTTTTTTTTGCTGTTAAATTTTTATTCAAAAGTATACGCATTCACATGGCCTGCCAGCGGCAGGGTCTATTTTGATTTTCGATTCGAGCTTTTTTTATGCATGCATCTAGCAAAATGCAAAATTTTGGTTGATTTCCAGCCCCAAGTACCAGGCGAACAGAAATCAGCTGGTGGTTTCTAAATATTACTAAAATAAACGTAGCATACTTTTACTGCATGCCAAAATCATTTTTCGGCACCTCGTAAAAGTATGCAATGAAAAATTCGGATCTAAAAATTACCTGCAATAAAAGTATGCAATGCATTTTAGTATTTGCCGAATTTTGGCCCTGAAAGTATGCTTTACTTTTATTTTGGCACATAAACAGCAACTTCCTGCTGATTTCTGTTCGCCTGGTACTTGGGGCTGGAATTCAACCAAAATTTTGCATTTTGCTAGATGCATGCATAAAAAAAGCTCGAATCGAAAATCAAAATAGACCCTGCCGCTGGCAGGCCATGTGAATGCGTATACTTTTGAATAAAAATTTAACAGCAAAAAAAAGTATAATAATCCGGTTGATCCTAAAAAAATGCATCATAATATTCACTACAGTTTTTAGCCCTAGTGCTTACTTACTTACTTACTTACTTACTAATTGGGGCAATAAAATGGGTTGGGGATTCTTCTTAAAAATACTCGAAAACGAGTGCAATAAAAAGTAATGAATCTTTGTATCAAATGACAGAAGAGCAAGAAAAAAATTGTTGCGCTTGAAGCATTAGAATTTTCGCCGATTGATGAAATTAAATGAATTGAATTGTAAACATTCATATGAATTTTTTGATAACTAAAACAAAGTCTTATGCGGCTGATGCTGCTGACGCCGCTGCTGCTGCTGACGCCGCTGCTGCGGGTCTCAACATGCTGACGCTGCTGACGCCGCTGATGCTGCGCTGCCGCTGCGGGTCTCAACATGCTGACGCCGCTGCTGTGCGGCCGCTGCGCTGCCGCTCTCAAGAATGGGGATTCTATGACAGAACGTGACGTCACTTCCTGTCATAGAATCCCCATTCTCCTACTACTAATATATTAACATATAAATATAACAAAATGTATTAAACGTAGAGGCGTAAAATAAAAAACAAAACCAGAAGTGAATTCTTAAAGTTATTAGGCCAGATAGCTCAATCGTAAACCGCGATAAAATATTAAAAAATATGAAAGTTAATTGAAAAATTTGTCTTGCATATCGTTATTTAAATTACTTGTAGTTTCTAAGAAATGTGTACTTCAAATTGGAACACATACCAAAAGTTTCATAAAGTAATTAGTTTTACACGAGGTGTGTGTCAATAAATCAAGATACTCTGTTGGTAGTGTGTGCAGCTGGACTTCTAATTATATACAGACTATATATATATATATATTTGAAAAAAATTGAATTTTATTTTATTTCTGGCAGCCATATAACAAACTTGATGCTACCATTCATCATAATATTCGTAAAAATAAAATTGGTCTGATGAGCAAGTATTTTTAGTTGTCATTAAATAGTATGATTTCTCAGCATTTGATTTTGTTAATGACCTTTTCAGCAAAATCAACTGTTTTTTATAAAGACCGGAGCACTTATTTCTCTTTTGGAAAAGAATATAAACCTCATCAATATGTTTACTGACTTTCTCCTCAAGTTCTAATCGTAGCTTGTTATACGATTCAAATATCTTATAAACACGTTCCTTCTTTGAATAAAATTGACTCGACAATTTGCTGACGCGAATTGCTTCGGCAAGGCAACCTTCATACTCCTCATTGCCACGAAAGTATCCTTCCTTGGTATGGATAAGCCTTATGAGCTTCTCAGTTAACTGCTTATCTAAGCTTTCAATTGTTCTCTGTAAATGAATCTTTTGTTATAAATGCTCCAAATAATAAACAAAATTTATTACTTTTGCTGTAGTAGCATTATTACTACTTGTTCCACCAGTTCGTGCTCGTCTAGAATCTGTAACTTGAGTCCCATTTCCATTTCTCACCGGTTCGCCAATTATTATTATAGGCAACAGCGCAATTACACATATAAGTAAACTCGAGTTTCCGATCATATTTATGTTACCTTGAATTTAGCCAAGCTCGACTAAAGAGGGTACTCCATACGAAGGCCCTTTTATATCATCCTCACTTGCAGTTGGTTATATAAAGGCATTTTTCTATTAAGCTCAAGCTGATTAGAAATGTCAAAAGCAAATAAATCTACTTACATTCCCACAGTGGTAATAAATTTTAATTTTAAATGTGCAATTAGTTATTGGTGAAAGTACTGATTTTATGTAAATACTTCTGTAAACGGCTTTTCTTACATCTTTTTATGACAAATGGTTTATAACTATCTTCATAATTAAAATATATTAATCATTATATTCTGTTTATACCAAATACAAATTTATAGTACGAAAAAACATCTTTTGCAAAATATAATCACATGTAAAAAATAGTATATAACTTAAGTATTGCTTCCCATACCGGGAATTGAACCCGGGCCTTCCGGGTGAGAGCCGGATATCCTAACCACTAGACAATATGGGAGATGGTCAACGGAACAGCAAAATCTATTAACTGGTTGAGCTTGGCATAAATTCCATATATAAATAGGTAAGTTTAAAATAGCTTAATTTATTTATATATCAAATTTAAATTTTAATGAACAGTATCTTAATTTATTAAAATAAACTTGTAACAGAAAATCTGATAATATTTGTCTTAATGGCAACGAATAGAGAGACCCACCATATTTATTGTTTAAATACTTTAATTTTAATTATTTACTGTATGTTTTTCTCATTAACAATAAACTGTTATTTGAGAATGTAACTTTAAGCTTTCCACCCATAGTTTGGTCAGACCATTGTTGAAGTTCAAAGTTTTTTGTTAAGTGTGCTTTAAATACATGCATATTTTTGCAGAATCACATGGATGCTGTCAGAACTAAAGCATATGCTGAAGGCGTAAATCGATAGACGAGACGAGAGAATGGCCAATTTGCAATTTGCGTAATGGCATAACTTGATGTCTTTTGTTCTCACTTGGCCAAGAGACTACACGATACACACGATATACATAATGAAGTCATAAAAATTTAAACAAAAACTACGAGCAAAAGAAGAAAAAAAAAGAATCTACAAAAAACTTTTAGCCAGAACAAAAATAAACACACTTTATTATGCCTGAAAATGTTTATGGTTGACTCCGACGTACAGCGATGGCAGGCAGCATCAACAACAACAATAACAACAACAACAACAACAACACAACTTAACTTATGCCTGTCTTGTTGTTATGTCTGGTTGTTTGTGTAGGCGTTGAAAATTGAAATACAAACAAGAACATGACAACATAAGAGCCGACAGTTTTGCCATGAAGCTACGACTACGACTACTACTCGGAAACTCAGGCAAATGGTTAATGGTAAATGGTAAATGGCTGAGCAACGCTCGAAATATTAACAATTTAAGCGTAAACGTGCCAAAGGGGCATCGAAAAACTACGCGAGTTAATTTACACGCAACTCAAATATTTGCACGCCAAGAATAGCAGCAGTTAAAAAGAATTAAGACTCGAAATTAATCATAAGCATACCGAAGTTGAAATACTCTGGCAGATGAAGCTAAGCCAACTATTAAGAAAAATTAATCAGCAAAGTTCCCATTGAATGCAACAAACATTTAACAAGATTAAAAAAAAAGCATTAAATTGAAAACATTTTACAACGAGGCATAAATACATTTGCCAATCATTTGGTTTTAAATTTACTAAACTTATTTTCACTAAAATTAATTATATTTAAATTGCTTGAAACTATGCTTTATTTGTATGTACATTTACATGTATTTATTTAAATATAAATCAAGTCACATATTATAAAATGAACAATTTAAATAACTCAAACGATTAACTGCAACATAGAGACAACTTCTACGGCTGTGTAGAAGGCACCAGAAAGTGCACTTTTGGCCAACTTTATAAGAAAGTTTTTGTACCCACGGCCAGGATATAAAAATCAATTCCAATGAACCCTGCTGCCTGCTTCCGGGCTACGCAACTATTTTGCATGCAAAGTCACGTTTTATTGCAGCTACGCGTTGTTCCTGCTATTTTTGCTGGTTAACTTTTGAGAATACCTGCGGCAACTGCGGCAGCGAAACAGGTCGCCTGGGCTTCTGCGCATTGTTAGTTTGGGGCGATTGGGGGGGGGGGGGGGGGCGGTGGCAATGTGATTGCCATTGCATGCCAAACTTAAGGGCCATAAAAATTATTACGAGCACATAACATGCGCTCGCTGATAAAAGATGAAGCGAATATCTCGTTGTGTCTCTCGTGTCAAATGGAATTTATGCACGTTTCGGCCGACGTAAATTATGGAAATTCAATTGGATGCAAATTTAAATCGCCGGGCACTCAAACAAACGCACACACACAAACACACTCTCGAACATACACATAAAGCCATTGGAGCTCAAAGCGTTCGAGAGCTATGCATATCAAGTGCAGCCTAAAAGTATGCAGCACACAATGAATATTGAACAGTATCTCTTCAAATGGATTGGAGTGACCATACACCTGATTAACGTGACTTCGTCATGGACATTTGAGTGGTGCATCTGGGGAGACTTGAGCACAAATTACTTAATTAAAGACACAGCTCTCTCTGCAGCTCTCAAATTGGCACAATGTGCCACAATGTTTGGCTGTGCTGTCAAGCGCTGAGCAGAGGGCAAACATGACTGGCACAATATTACACATAAACAGAAACAAAAACAAAAACAAAAACAACTAACAACAACTTTGAGTACAACTCATGTGTGGAGCAGAGCCAGCCAAGTCAACAAGTTCAATGTGTTGCACGTCGTGGCCAGTCGCCGGGGGGCGCCTGTTGCTATATCTATTGTTGTTGTTGTTGTTGTTGTTGTTGATGTTGCTTCTGTGGACCTTGACTTGGTTCGGTTTGTTGTTGTTGTTGTTGTTGTTGAATGCCCCATAGACATGTTCGTCTATGACAGCGGCATGTTCGTTTCCTTCAGGCTTTCGTGTCTGTCTGTTGAACACACTCACAAACTCCAGAAAGCTGAGTTAACTTCAAGTTGGTTAAAGTTAACTGGCTAACTGGCAGTCAAATAAAGTTGAATTCCAGTTAGCAAGCAGAGAGAATTGTAATAATAATAATTCTTGAAAATATAAAGGGTATTTGCAGGCACATTTGACACGCTCGTTTGCTTACATTTATTTACCTTTTTTTCTACTTTTATCAACAAATGTAATATGGCTTTGCTGTGTTTATCTTACCTTGTACGAGCCGAGATTCTTGACCGAACAGGCCAATTTGACATTGCGTCCTGCGGGTACTGTTATGTTATCAATGACGTCCGTGAATTCGGGATCCTCCTGTATGACTGCAATGAAAATAAAAACACAAGTTAAAGTGACATAACTAATTAAGGCAGCAACTCAAATTAATTTTCCCTAGCGACAAATCGTATTTTAATATACTATTCTCTATCTATAATTAGCTGCCAAGCTTCAATCAAAAATAGTTTTGGGCTGTCGTTAATTTTCGGCGGCAGACAGTTTTATGGAGGCACTTCCAAAATATTCAGAGCGGTCTTTACAGGAAGCCAAAGTGATTAGCCCATTAATGGCTGAACTTTAGAAAGTTTTGACAGCCAAAAGAAACTGTCAATAAAATATGCATTAAGCAATAAAACTTGAAGGCGTTTGATTCGAACCCACAGTTGGCTTACACATCATAGATAAGGCAAAACTATAATTCATAATTGAATTTCACGCTGTGCGCCTTTTGATCGCCAATGCTATAAAACTGGCAAAACCGAGTATTGGTCGAATTGCGAACCGCTGCTGCAGTTAAGCCTAGTGTGAAATTGCATTTCGTGGCATTGTTGTGAATTGTTACTACTTGTTGTAGCCATGGCAGTGCCAGCGGGCTCCAGCAGCAAGCCCACAACATGACCCCACCAACACCCAGAAGCAAGTTGCGCCCCTGTTGCACCCTTGTTGCCCCCTTGTTGCCACCTTGTTGCTGCTTCTCTTTCTGCATTTAAGGTGATAAATGTTGTGTAAACGTTTGGCAGTTTGGCAGCTCGGCATTTGGCTTAGGGCTAAATCAATAGTTTTATTCTCTGCGAAAAGGTTATTGGGCAAACAGCTTAGATGTGCGATTGGCTTTTATGCACTTTATGTAATTGTCTTAATGCTCAATGATGATGTAATAATATTGTTTACTTGTATGTACTCATTTTATTTACATATCACACGTAAAGAATTAAGTTAATACTGAAATGGAGCTTATTGTATTAGACGTTTTAAATAAATAATTCACACACAATTCTCACTTCTGTGCCTTATTAAATTCAGCTGTAATATTTAAGCAAAACTAAGATTTTACTTTAACAATTTAAAACAGAATTGTATTAAATTAATTTTATTTAAAATGCAGTTTAAATAAATATTAAAGCAGAACTTGAATATCATTTTATATTCAGACTTTATTGCAATGCTGGTGAAAAAACTATTCAAATTCAAGCTTTAAGAATTTTTTTCGTATTTTTATATGCTGTCAAAAATTAAATGTTAAACTTTGCAATGTTTGTTGCAAGAGTAGATTTTAACAAAGTTCGGACAAATAAGTAAAATTGAAATGTCGACTATGTAAATATTATCATGTCATTGGCCAATGCATTTACAGTATTTGAGCACATTGATGTTTGTCAAAATGTTTGTGATACAGTCAAATGAGAACTACTCAAACATATTGGATTACGAGCCACAAATGTCGTTTTGGACACAACCATGCAGACAAACTGTGTCGACTACTGTGGATATTTTGCAAACGTTATGGTTACATTTTGGGATCACTTAGCGTTAGTTTTAGGTACACTGATGATGGGCTGACCGCCGTTCCTGCAACTCATTTAAGTTCTAATCACCTGAAACTGCGGCAATTAATTAGCTGGCTTGGGCTAACGACAACGGCAACGGCAACCAACGGCAGCAACAGTCATTAGTTTTGGCAGCTCGCCTGCCCCAAGCAGCCAACTAGAACCAACCTGGACTAGCCTGATGGCAGCATCAGATAAACAACCACATCAGCATCAGCATAATGCGGCAAAGCACAACTAGGATGGCTGCATGCGTCGAGTGCAACGAAGAGATGGGGCAGCGTTGCAAATGCCCCGAGTGCTATTAAAGCGACATCCGATGCAGCACCCAGGCAAACCGTGACGGATATTACAAAGTACATAGCAGCAACAACAACAACAACATTGCAATACGAAATATAATTAAGCTGTGCTTTTATTTGACATCGCTCAAAAGCAACGCTCCTTAGGGTCCCCTCTGCTCTTTGAATACTGAGTCTGATAATATTCAAAATGGAACTCATCATTGCAGCTTGAAATTGTATTCATTTTCTAATTTCCGAAGTGCAACTAACAAATTTGACTTGAATTGTTGTATATTAAATACAGTTAATTTAACAATTTGTATATATATTGTAAATTAATTATATTTGCATAGAAAGCTATCTAAGATATCTGGCAACCTTGTTGCCATTGCACTGATACTATTGAGAGCAGGTACTCGATTCAGTAGCGATAGTAAAGTATCGATATATGTTAGGCATCGATAAATGCGCTTGCAGCAATTAAACATAAGTTCAACGTCATTATCAATAAGCACAAACAAACTAATGTATATCGCCATTATAACATAATATATAACAAAAAATCTACAATTCTAAGAAAAACTCAATTAATTCTGTATTTATCGATTTGTAATTTACAGTATGCCTAAAAAAGTTCCTTGCACTTGGCCTTAATCATATTGAATGTAACGCTGCCCACATTCTGTGCCGCATTGTTGATCATCTCGAAGATGTGATGATTCTCCTGACCCTCGTCGAAAGTTCGCTCGTGGAGTCGTCGCAATGCCGTTGTGTATGCCTCATATTTGGCCTCGCTCTCCGTGTCCAGTTTGAAGCTTTCGTATAACTGTTGTATATCATACAGCTGCCGGCTGGTCTCATCGTACAGCAAACTGGGCGTCTGCGGCAGCATCTGTGACCAGTGCTCGTGCACCTTCTCCAGAAACTCAAAGTTGCTAAACAGAAAGATGACAAACAGATCCAAGCCC
Source organism: Drosophila dives (assembly GCA_035042365.1). Lineage (NCBI taxonomy): Eukaryota > Metazoa > Arthropoda > Insecta > Diptera > Drosophilidae > Drosophila > Drosophila dives. The sequence goes on along the minus strand of JAWNLJ010000415.1, from coordinate 1,541,037 downwards.
TTGGTCTTCAGTTGCTCCATTAGCTGTTCGTTAAAGTGTAGCTCATTGTTGTCACCCTGGATAACTTGCTCGCGGGTTGGACTGAGATGGCGTTCCAGAAAGGCATAGACACTCTGACGCTTGTCAAAGAAGTCCGGTATGGCCAGCATTGCGTCCAGCTGTTGCAGAAGTCGCTCCAATTGCGTGGTCTTCTCCGACAGATCGGCATGCTCGCCATCGAGAATGTCCTGCAGTAATCCTCGCAACATGTTCACATAGCTGTCGATAATCTCAGCACCGGAGAGTTTAACGCGCTCGTAAAGTTGCTTTCCAAACTGACTCAAATCCAGTCGGGTTTCATTTGTGGCACTGTGGGTGAGATTTAGCTGCTCCAGTGCTGCGCCCACAGTTTGATCATTGATCAGGCGATGCTCGCTAGTCCGACGAGGTTGTTCGAATTGCTGACACAGGCGAACCACTCGCAGTTGACGAATCTCCTGGCTGCTGGCATCTCGGGCAGCACGCAGCTGCTGCTTAAGGCGGCTTATGAACAGCAGATTGCGCAGCACACATGTGTGCTCCATGTCCAGTTTAATGTGTTGCTGTGTATCCAGCAGCTGCTTTATCAGCAACACCTTCGGCTGCAGCTTCTGGGATGTGCGAGCATTGTTCAATTGTTCAGTATAATTGGCATAGATGGCATTGCGCTGCAATTGTTGCAAGTAATCGTTGAGGCTCCGCTCGGCACGCTGCTCGGCAAACTCGGCCAAGGTGTGCAAAAAATCCAGCTGATAGTCCTTGTCGTTTAGCTGGGATTCCACAGACACAACTGCATCTGCAGTCACCAGCAATAGCAACAACAACAACAATGGAGAGCAAACTAGTAGCTGCATCTTTTCGCGAACACTTTGGTTTGCCAACTAACTGGGAACTCAGCGTGGGTCAGTTTCAGTGCAGTCGCAATGTAAACATCACTTGTAACAACTGTCTGATTACGGATCGGGGAGCGGGGAGCGGGACGCGGGTGTTGTGGTTCATCGCTGGGGTCAGTCGGTTTGTCGATTGCAAACGACAACTGCTGCTGAATGAACAGCCTTATCGCTGAGGCGACGACTGCAACACAGACTGCATCAGCTACACTGAGCGAAATGCTGTACACAGCCACGAACACAACACACATTTAACTTTGGCACGCGACTAAACCACTAAACCAAAAGCCAAAGCCAATTTAAGTTAAGCCTCACAATATCAAAAGTAAGCTAAAAATTTCTACTGATTAGCGGCAATTCGAATACTCTTTTTAATCGGAATATAAAACTATTGTTCAATGCCAAATTGGAAACATTTTTAGGTTTTTATAGAAATGTTATAGTTTTCGATTTGTATATTTGCTTTTAACCTTATTGATTTAATCAAAGCAAAGTAATCAAAGCAACTTTAAGCATATTGATATATATTTATTGAAGTAGAAGTAAAGAGATATTCATGTTGCAGCATCATGTTGCAGCACTTGCAAAGCTGCATTGAAAAGTCTAAATCATCAGGACTTAGTAGGGGACTCGAGCAGCAGCTGCTGCAAAAAGCTAAAAACCGACTATCCACGAGACATTGGTATACCCATTTACCTGAATACTGCCCCGCACACTGTGTGCTGTGTGTGTATATGTGTGTGTGTGTGTTTGTGTGTGTGTGTGTGTGTCTATTTGTATGTTACTCTCTACGTGAGTGCACGTTCTAGGCGGCAATTGTTGACCAAGCACGATTGCTCTGTGTGTGTGTGTGTGCGTGTGTGTTTGTGTGTGTGTGTGTGTTTGCTTGTGTGTGTAACTGTGGCCCTCTCGCAAGTTAAATAAAAGTTGCAGACGCTTTTCATTCATTGACAAAACTTCAACGGCATCCTAATTGTGCCATGGCGTGACTAGGGATGTGCCTGGTTGAACCTGAACGCTTTATATCTATATAACTGGTGTGCTGTGAGGCAGATATCACCGCAACCTGATTGAAATTTGTCAGGTTGATTGAACTCGTTTTTGGCCAGTCCGTTATTTTTGTGAATACCTTTTTGCCGCTTTAAATCATTGCAATTGCCAAACAAGTTTAGTTGAAGCTTAGGTTTTACTTTTATTTCAATTTTCTTCGTTTATTTATTGGAAGTTGGCACCGAGCCCATTCTGTTCATTAGCTTTAAATATTTGATCAAAGCGACTAATGGCCAACACACACACACACACAGTTACATAGCACAACCAATAGGACTAAAAAGTTTGCCACTGTTTCTTGTTGTTGTCGCAATTCGGGTCCTGCAGCCGCAAGAATCTTCATTATTGCCAACACCTATTAAGGCGGCAGCACACAAGTAGGCTCCAACTGATGCTGGCAGCCGCAACACACAAAGCGCACGGACGTAAAAAGTGAAAAAAGAGCAACAAAAAAAAATTAAATAAAAAGATAGAAAAAGTGGCAACGCACAAGTTTTTAGCTAAAGATATTTTCCAACAATTGCACAATTGGCATGCGCTACGCATGCGGATAAATGGCTGCTGTTGGGACTTAAAAACAGAGTTTGTTCACCAACAGACTAAAACTGAGTGTCAAAACAAGCAACTTGTTTGGAAGCAACCTGGTCAGGTCAAAAATTCAAAGAATAAAAAGTTACCTAACATATAAATAATTAAAATGTTTGAAAGGAAAATATGCTTTAAATATTGAAGTGATGCATTTAATTTTCTTTTAAAGAACTTCTTGCAATGGTTCTAGATATATTTCTGCTATTTAGTTGATTCAGGTGGCAGAAATCAATTCCCAAATAAAGTTTATTAAATTGTGGATATATTAGTTACATATAAAACATATAAATAATTTAACAAAAATTGATTTAGCAATTTTAAATATTAATTGTAAATTCATTCAAGCTGACTTTCCTTATCGAGCACTATTATTCGTTTAAGTATTTTGTTACATTAGAAGTTTAACTAAAGGAATTTTTTAAAATTAGTTACGGAATGAAAACGACACAACATACGCCGTATTGTCCACATTGTAGAAGATTTCTCTACGCTAGTTAGCCTGATTTGGTACATTCCGACGGTTTCACTACGTAAGTCGCAGAACTTTGCCACTTTCCCTCACGAGCAACGGAGCCAGACATTTTTTTACAAAACCGAAACAAAACTTTGTTGCTCTATGGCTGGCAATCAGGAGGCAGAAGGGACAACGATCTCGACTCGGGGCCATCCATAAAACTTCAGAATAGTAGAAGACATCCTGTTTGGCTGGTGTGAAAAGCGCTAAAAGCGTTTAAATGAATTTAAAACAGCAAAACTTTTGTTTTTCCAACAAAAAGCCAAAAAAAAGAAAAACATAAAAAATACTCAACTCTTTGGTGAAACAATTCTGCTTTTGTGAGTTTCACATTGTTTTTGCGCTGCTGTGATTTTGTTTAAAGTTGTATAAAGTTGATGGGGTCGCTGGTAAGAATTGGATTGAGTGGTGACTTTGTGTGTGGATAGGATAATTTCCATGCAAATGATAAGCTGACTCTTTGGTTACCACTGCCGGAAGCCAGTGCTAACTTAATTGATATGCTTCGCAAGAAAAACAGACCCCGATGACAGTCACTGAAACTTGAGCTTAGCAAACTTTGCAGCGCCCCTGCCACGCCTTGTAACGCCAACGCTCCTTCAGCCGCCATTCTACATATTGCTTAGCACAGACTCCGTCGCCATGCAGTAACCCAATTCGCAAGTTGCACAAATTGAGATCTATGGCCCATATAAATGCAACGGAAAATCGCAAGAGCCAAAAGACAAACGGCATTTCATGTTTAAGCATCGAATCCTGAGACACTCTTAAAAAATTAAATTATATTAATAAAAGTTACAAATATCTTAAAAAAGTGTTTAATTCTTCATAGCTCCCATTTAATAAGAAAAAAATATTGTGTACTTATAGTAATACAAATTATTATTATAATTAAAAGCATTTTATGGCAACACACGTACTACATCATTTAATTTGAAGTTTACTTACAATTTAACTTAAAAATATAAATTACAAAATACAATCAGATTATTTTTATGCTTTCGATTGAAATTCTATTTTATTAATTTGTTTTTTTTTTTTTATAAACTTGTATAAATTTACATTACAAATCTAAAAGCAAATTAAGTCAACTTAATCTTAGCAAGTGTATAGAAAGTTGGACTTTCTCTAAGTTTGCATTTTGTGCTTCCTGTCTCTCTCCATCTCCCCCCTCAGTCTGTGCCTCTAGTTGGCGGATTAAGTGATGAGTTGAAAAGCGGCAAATAAACAAAGCCAAAAAAAATAAAAATTGTCAAATATTTTACTAGTTTAGTTTGCGTTGTCTGCCGGTTCAGCTGATGAAAACTGCTCTTTAAATTGTATGCGGCATAAAGTATGCTGCAAATGCAACTCAACTGTTTGGGGATATATTTTCCGTTCGAACTGGCCTCGAATGTGTGCCAGGTTTGCCGGCCTAGGCATTTAACAACGTGTCTCTTCCACTTAGGTGGCTCACTGGTTTCTGGTTTTTGGCCAAATCAGGCGGCTGCCAGAATCTTTGGCAGCTTTAGCTGTCGAGCAGCTACTATCCAAAAATTCAAATGCAAAATCACATACAACCAACCGCAAACAGCTCTTATGCGAATGGGTGAGGCAAGGGGCGGTGCGTGTGGCAATGGGGCAAAAGTTCAATCAAGCAAATGTAATGCTGCATCGTCTGCCAATTGCAGGCGAATGCGTATAATACAAAGATTGAAGCTCGCATTGACAGTTTGACTGAATGAATGAGTGACACGGTAATAGTGTATGCGTATGTGTGTGTGTGTGCGTGTGTGTTGGTGTGTGTGTGTTGATGTGTGTGTGTTGGTGTGTGTGCCTGTGATTGTGTATGTGTGTGTTTGCCTGGTTATGAACAGGTCTTGTTCTTGCCGTTGTTGTTGCTGTTGTTTTTTCTACTGACCAGGCAATTATGTATGAAAGTGGGTTGATCGAACAGTTGCTTGATTATAAAACTACCAAATATGTTTTAGTTTTGCAAATTTATAGCGTAACTAAAAAAAAAGTTAGAATTGTAATAGGCATTCAAACTTACTTTATTCTTAAAACTGCTGACTTATTATAGATTTATTTAATTTAAAATTATTTTCATAGCCAAACTTTTTTTTTAAAAATTTGAAAGCAATTTTTCTGTAAAAAACCAATTTTAGAAATGCCAGTTTACTAAAAACAACAATGAGTGCTGAATAGAGCTGTTTATTTGCTCAGCCCTCGCATATGTGTGTACGCATCTGAACTCACAACTACACACACACACACACATACACACACATGAGTACGCACACGCATGTGTACTATATGCACTTAAGTGTAAGCAAAGCAAGTCAGGAATAGAAGCTACTCAGGCGGAAATGCGCACAACTGCATCACAAAGATATACACACACACACACACATACACACACACACATACATACACACAAGTATACAGAGAACTGCGCTTAGGACTTAAGTAACCGTTAGGTCATCGGCAATGGCAATGGAAGCGTCCGTTGCCTTTCCATTTGCCTTAGCCTCGCCTCTATCAAACGCTAAGTGCTGCTTTATTAACCAGGAGACAACAAGGACAACGACTCACCATCGAGTTGCTTTGATGTTGCATGTTGGCCGCAAACAAGAATCGAGTAAACAAGTATAAATAAAAGACGACCAAACGAAAGCGACAACAGCAGCAGACAGAGTCACCAACGGAACTTCAGATTGTCCAAGAACATTCTAGCTGCTGCTGCCTCAATTATGCACTCTATCTGCTGCTGCTGCTGCTCCTGCTCCTGCTCCTGCTTTGTCCAATTGAATTACAACTAAATCTGGATTACATTAGCCAGCTGGTGGCACATTACACGGTTGCAACTGACGCCAAATGCAATGCCGTAATTGGCATTACATATATCAGTCAGGGTCAGAATATTCTTAGCCATGAACTGACTTACAACTAATAAAATAATGGATACTACGGATTTATTATTCTGTTCAAATTATCGCTTCTTTTGCTCGCAGCTCACAAAATGTAACGGGGCAAGTACACTATATTCAACTACTACAATATAAATATAAAATAGATATACAAAATAAACCATTGAATAATTAATAAATTTGTGTGCTATTATAAGCCTATTTGTAATGAAACTAAATTCATAAATAAACAAAAATATATTCCATGTGGATAGCTTCTATACTTTATCTGGAGCAAGCAGCTTCTATTCGAGTCGTCCGTACCTTCAGCTGCAAAGTCAGGAACAGATTTGATGTGTCTTTACGTTGGTTAATTTTCAACTTGAGCCTGCGATTGACTATATTACGATATATCTGTACATTTTGTACATATTTATTGTGCCGCAACTAATAAATGGCACATTTTGGCAGCGAGTGAAGAGTAAGCAAGGCTTGCAAGTTGACAGCTCAACACAATTGATGTGGCTTTATTTGATGAGTTTTATTAAAATACAAACGCCTAAAATGCTTTACCGACCCGGACAATTGATGCAATTCACTGAAATCTACCACAATGTGAGATTACAAGGAGTTACACCTCTGACCAGTGCGTTTTGAATTTACAAATCTTGTCAAAGTTTACAAGAACTGAACGTTTACCAAAGGTATATTTAAATGGGAACTTGGTCTAAGCTTGCAACCCAATCTAGGAAACTGGCGCATCTGCTCCCAAAACGGAATATATTCTGATGAGGAGTGCGCTAACCTAAAGTCTAAGCAGTTTGAGTTTGAAGTTGGTATTGATGCGCCAGATAAAGTTGCAAAATATCTGTCCAAGGGTTTTCTGTTTAATACCACGATCTGTGTGACATGCAATCAACTCGATCTGGGAGACTACGTGGGTAGTAACATAGAGTTGTATTTCAACATGCATCTTTCATCAATAAATGTATTTCAAAGTATCAGCATATCATCGACAATAAACAGATTTAATTAATATAAGGTATTGATTTTAAAGCAATACTCAATTCGCTTATTAATTAATATACATACTTAATTTTGATGGCAGCTAGAAATAATTTAATTGTTGACTCTATTATTAGCTAGGCTGCTGTTCGGCATTTTAAATATTCACACTAATTAATAAACTTATTTTATAAATTCGCTTTTGCTCTGCAGAACTATTGATAAACTACTGGGAATAACTTATAGTATATATATATATATAATCCAAGCTTTTGGAGAACAAGGAATTCATTTGTTTAATTTAGGAAGTGAAAATACTCTTAAGTAGTTAACACCCAAAGTGTTAGTAGAAATAGTCCAATCTTCATACTATTTTCGGGACTAAAATTCAGTAATTAGTGCATTCAAGATTTAAGCCGATTTATTTACAAAGTGACTTAAAGGAGTTTAAGGATCAATTAAATTTAATAATTAAATAATATTATAATACACACTTTGAATTGGCAACGAATTTGATGAACAAACAAGGCTCTTTGTAAATCTGGCCTGGCCAGCAATGATGGCCACAAACTGAAGCATCTAAAGCCGGGGGCGGTGCCACTGATATGAATGATATGAAAGCGAGCGAAGCGTTCCCTTTTGTGGTAACATTTAGCTAAATTTGTGCTGCTTAATTACCAATTTCCGCAATAAACGAGTCTAGATTTGATATTAACTAGTCGGCTTTCTCATTAGCAATGTGGCTGATCCAACTGGCAAAGCTGTGGTTCGAGTTGCTGTTGCCTACCACCCGCCCTCCAGCAATTGCGAGTTTAGCGAATAAAAAAAAAATACAAATAAACAAAATAAAAAAAAAAAAAAACACACACAAACGATGCTTGTAAAGTTCAAAAGATACGATGGGGTTGAGGGTGTTTCTGGATTTCAAATTTAATGACTGACGCGTGGCAGTCGCATATTTGTTTACGCCCCGAGGCAAAAGTGAAAGCCACCAATTCTGTCTCATGTTTTCCAGCCGGAGTACTTAAATTGAATGGGTTGAGCACAGGAAATGGACTTCAACACTCCGGCAACTCAGTACTTAAATATTATTGCATATTAATGAAGGTGCAAATGGGTGTTGGGCGCGCAAAGAGGTGTTTGTGTGTGCCGCATGCCTCAATAAATACAAATAAATTAAAAACATTTTACAAGTGGCACACATCACAAACAATTAAAATACAATTTTAATGTTGATGAATACATTTTAAGCACAATACGAGTGAGCTTATGCAAATAATTGAAATTAAACACGAAACATTATTTAAACTTAAAAGTGATTCAGCTAAAATTACGTTTGATGATTTACTTTTAACTATTTACTCTTGAAAATAAAAATAGGATATCTGAAAAGATTAAACATGAACATAAAATATGATTACAAGGAAATTTCTGAAGAGGAAATAAATGCCAAGTGCGGAAAATCTAAAGAATTATATTTCAATATTATGACAGTGAAATTCAAGAAATGTCTTGTGCCAAATAAAAACATTTAAATATTTTAATTGAAATGCATTTTGCAACATACATACACAATTTACGTAAACATTATCATGTAATTGTTCAATTCAGTCTTTTGAATAACTTAAACGGTATAAAATATTTGATGATGATTTTTGCTGAGCAGACATTTCGCCATAAAATAAACATAAAACATTTGATGAAGAGTTTTACACAAAAGCATACACCAAAAATACATATTTCGAATTGCCTGCAGGTGAGAGAGAAATGCAATCCAAGCGAAATTTCAAATATGTGATTGAATTTTCAACAACTTTTCAGAAAATTGCCCTGCCAAAATGCAAAAGGAAACAATAAATGCTGAGAGAGCCGTCACATACATCACGTCACATACATACACGTATGTCGCACTTCGGTATGCTAAGCTTATGATAATGCCCAAAATGCCCAAGTGCAAATATATATAAAACCTTAGCCCCCCCATTCCCAATCTCAGCCCTTAGGGCAGGGCAACAAAAGACCAGGGCTGCCTACCTCTACTACTATTGTGACGTTTGCTTTTTTAGTAGTCGAGCAAAATTTTCAATTTCTTCAAAATATACAAAATGAAAAATTGTACAAAAATATACATAGCGTATGCAAAAATAACAAAAGGCAAACAGACAGCAAAGCCAATGGCCAAAAGCATTCCATGTTTTTTGTGTGGGGCAGAGTGGTGCAGTGGTGCGGCGAGATTGGTTCGAGGCGATAATATATGAAATAGCTTCAATTATTTATGTCTTTCACGCATAAGCAAAACTTGCTTAAGAATCAAACTCAAAATTCGATTCAATAAACTTTTTGCCAACAATCAGGATAAAAATTCATTTAATTCATTTCGTAATCGAATGCAGCAAAAGCATTTATTTTAAATTGCAAAAGTACACAAGAATTAAATAACGCCTTAAAAGCAAGGATAAACGCAGGTATATATTTTAATAAAGAATAAATTTGATTTATAGTGTAATAGTTTTGTAATATACAATATTTTAATCTACTTTATGGCTAAGCTTTATTAACGAGCTTTAAAATGTGTGTAAAATGTTGCAGATGCCACACAAAAAATGTTTCGTATAATAAACAAAAATGTGAAAAATCAAAATCCAAAATAATTCTTATTGAATCGGAATCAAAATCAATTTGCAGCAGAACTGCAACAAAAACAATGTCTTAGCTCGTCTTAAATTGGTTGAATACTTGGCAAATAATAAATAATAAATTGTTGAATAATAAATATTACAAATAATCTTAATTAGCCTGCAATCCAATTTCCTCGTGGCTGTTGTAAAACTCTTTAAACGAACCTCGCTCATCACATCATCAGTCATGCTGCATTCCCATGCTCTACGGCCTTATGCATAAGTAATATCATGTTAGTGTCAATAGTTGTCAACGAAACGTTGTTGACAGACCCCATCTGCTAAGCTGATGCCTCCCAAAAAAAAAAAAAAAGAAAAAGAAGAAGGACAAAAATATTACACACACACTCACAGTGATTGTGTTGTGCAATTTTTTTTATTTTATTATTTCTTATTTTTATTATATATATTTTTTTTTTCTTTTTGTATGTTGTACATTTGTTTTGTGGCACTTCGTTATCGCCAAATACGCCCATCTAGTTTGCTTTGACGGGGCGTGGCGCCCAACCACCCGCCCACCCGCCCCCCAAGGCTAACACATGCTACACATTGTATTATTTTAGATTGGCATTACTTTTGGGGCCATTGGAGCTGATGCCTGTGCTAAATACAACGATGCTCGTTAGTTTTGCTCTCGGCGTTTGGATTCAGTTTTTCGTTTTATTTGTATTTTTTTTGATTTTTTTTCTATTTTTTTTTTTGGGCGATGCGTTGCCAACTTCCGGCGTTGCGCGTTACGTTGCTTATGGCGTGTCCTTCAGCCAACGCCTTGCTAGTTACTTTTATGTATGTCCATGAGTACATGTATGTGTGTGTATGTATGTGTGTGTGTGTGTATGTGTGTGTGTGTGAGTGTGCGAGTGTAAGCTTGTTGGAGGGCCGCATATGTTACTTTATTGGCATTCAATTTGAGTTATCGCTATTTTTTCCTGTTCATATGCGTTATTTTTTGTGCCAGTGAAAATGAATTTTTCTACTCTTCACAATGTCCATTTTTGCTATTTGCTATTGGCTGTTCGAGATTGAATGCAACGACCAGTTTGAGATTTCCACGCTAGTTTACTCATGTATCTGGGCACGTTTTTGTGCGGCAGACCTCGACTATTCCGTATAATCACATTTTATTTGAACTTTTATTTCAGTTTATTTGATTTTATTCGAATGCCATTTTGCCAATTTGCTTGCGTTCAAGTTGATTTAGCAGACAGTTTTTGTTTGCCATTGTTGTGTGTGTTCTGTGCCTGGCCAAAAGTCTTTTTAAGCACACGCAAAGTTCAAAGTTTATTTATATTTATTGGCCGTGCAGGTCATTTGGGCATAGCCTCTGTCTCTATGGACTACTCTGCTCAAAAATCAATGCAACAATTTTGATTGAGGTTAATATGAAAATCAAACTACAGCCCCCTGACAATTGTATCATTTAAAAATAACTAAACTGATTTTTTTAAATTGGGTAAATGAGTTTTAAAAGGCAGTTGATTTAAATAAAAATAGAGAAGTCTATTAGATATATTTCAGTTGCTTTAATTTTAAATTGCTCAATATTTTGCTTACCAAAATCGTTGCTTTAACTAATGACCGCAAAATTGCTTATATATTTTTTTACTATTTAATTTTTCTCAGCATTTTTTATAATTAACAATCCACTTGTCTTCGTTGTTGTTGAAGTCGCAGTGATTGCTTTCGAGTTGGAAAACTTTTTTAAAAACTCTGAGCTCTCAACTCGGTCAACTGCCAGCCGCACACACATAGATGCACACCACACATACACACACACACACACACACACACACCGCCAATCGTTATGCCGATGAGCGCCGCTTTTAATTAAATTAACAACACAAATTGTCAGAAGCAGGCGTTGCAAATGTTACACAAACCTCAGGTATATGCATAGAGCAAAAATAAAATCAAAACAAACAACTCGAATACCATCGTGAAGCAACCTTATTAAAAACGTGTCAAAAACATTTTCATAAATATATCAAGTAAACTTTTTCTGGCTTCTCAAAGTGTCAGTTCCAAGTGTCAAAGTATTTGCGGAAAGGCGATGAAATCAATAAGCTGTGAGTTTTTTTTTTTATGTAGGTAAAATATCGAGATGTGTTTTTATTATACCCAAAGTAATTTATTTCATTGCACAAGTATATAAATAAATTTAAGAAGATTATAATAGGTTTTATTTTCACGCTTTTATTTATTTTTAAATATAGCATGTCAATAAAAGTTTAAGTGATAATTTAATTAATTAAGAAGTTTATAATAGGTTTTATTTTCACGTTTTTATTTATTTATATATATAGCATATCAATAAAAGTGTAAGTGATAATTTAATGAATTAAGAAGTTTATAATAGGTTATATTTTCACGTTTTTGTGATGCACTTTTTATCGCCAATGAAAACTACTTATTCAATATTTTATTTTATTAAATAAAAACTGGAATTCAGTCAATACAATTGTTCTTTAATTTGTGTTATTTATTATTCGACTTTACTGGTTGCAGAATATTCCTGCCAACGTTTATAACCAATTTTTATATATTAAATAATACTGTCGCTCTTTGAAACGATGGGTCATTGAATTAAGAAAATAGATAAAAAACAGTTTTATTTATTTAAAGCAAAAACCCGTTTTAAACTGTAAAAATAAATTTATAACATAGCAATTGAGGAAACTGTTTTGGGACACAGTTTGGAACGTCAACTCATATAAAATTTCGAATTTTGTACCATTTTGCGATAAAACGTACATTGTGTTAGCTTTCGGCTGATCAGACGCGTAGTAGTAGAAAAATTGTTATAACACACGATATCAATAAGCGTGGCAAATAAAATCAATTGTTATGATGCCATAACATATCACATGCCCCATCTTTAGAGATGGAGATAGTCACGCCGTTGCCGTTGCAATGTGAGCCAAAGTTTTTCGTTTGCGTTGGCGAAAACTTCACAGCCCCTGTGAGTGTGTGTCAGCGTGAGTGTGTGAGTGTGTGTGTGTGTGTGTGTGTGCCATTTTTATTTTTTCTTCCTCTTCTTTGTGTGCGACTTGGGATAAACAAAGCCATAACTCAAGCAACGTTTTACTCGCAGCCTCGCAGCCTCGACTTGCATAAACAAATTGCGCCCAAGTGCTGTAAATGTTGCTTTCCGGGTTGCGGGTAACTGGATAACATATCTCAGTTGCCGTCTCAGTTGCCGGGTATCTGCGTGCTAAAGTGAGGGAGCATGCTCGTCAAGCTCAGCGTAAACATGATAGATTTATAGTTGGCTCTGTTTTCTGTGGTCGCCGGCGACAACATTGCAGCAGAGTGTACAGTGTACACGCGCAACGTGCGGCATACTTAATGGCGCTCGTCGTCGTCGTCTTCTTGCCACAGCCGCAGTTGCCTGCTTAGTCTTATCATAGCTCGTAAACACATAGAGTATCCCACAGAATCTGCTGCAATCTCAGCTGTAGTCTCGAGTTTTGGGTTGGCTCGCCACTTGACTTTGTTTTCGTCAATAAATTTGGGGCAAGTTTTTATTTTTTTTTAGCACATTTTTTTTTGTTGTTGTTTTACTTTTGCCCCTTTGCGCTGGCTTAGCCAGCCATTTCGAAGTTGGGCAGCCGGTTAGTCGGTTTACCGAAAAAAAGAAACAAAAAAAAATAGGAAACCACATGCTGGGCGCCTGTTGGCATGCCACAGATTTCACGCATTTTTTTCCTGCGGCTCTTTCTGCGACGCCCGAACGTAGGCAAGCGTTGTGCAAATTTGCCTTTAAATGGCGTGTTAACATTTAAATGTTATTTTTACGCCTCATAAAATGGCTCTATAAAAACAAGTCAAAAGTATAAAACAAAATAAACAAAAAAAAAAGAAACTTTTACAAATGTTTTGTTATTAACCAGTGAATCAAGAGTAAGCGATACGCTTTGCTGCTCATTTATTTATCCCATCAGACAAAGTGAAAAACATTTTCTCAACTGATCCCAACTAAATAATATTTTTCTATTTTATTTACTTTAAGTAACTTATCAAGTATATTAAATATAAAAATGTATAGCATTGTTTTGCTGCTCTCCCAAAAATCTGCATTATTTAATAATATTTATTTATTTATTTAAATATTTGTGTATTTTCAAAAGACTTAGAGCAGCTTTTGGGTATTGTGTATTTTATTTCGAAATGATGTTTTGTTTTATTGCTTATGCAAATTGGCTGACTAATTTTCTAAGGACTCACAACACAAATCCTTTAGCTTCAGTCGCTTAGTGAACCTTTTCCATAGCTAGCAAGTTTATCCAGTTCGCTTTTCCCTTTTGGAATTTATACACACAAACACACACACACACACATAGATACATCGCATAGACAGCATCAGAGTTGTTCTGCTCTTTCTTATTTTTAAGAAAAATAAACTTTATTTTCGCTTAATGCGCTTGAATGAGTTGTGCGTTGCATTTGTCGTTGTTCTTTTCTCTTTATTGTTTTAACATTTTTGTTTGCTTCTTAGATATTCCTTTACTAAGCATTTGGCAGGTTATTTTGTTTCCGATATCCTCTTAGCCAAAAATGCCTTCAGCTTAACTTTGTGCGTACTTGTCCAACTCTTCGTTTTATTCGCCTGGGGTTGCAAAATGTGCAATGTACAAAACGAGTTATTTTTGAATTTAAGTTTAAATTTAAGTTGTATTTTATTTATTGTTATAGTATAGTAATGAATTGTGTTATTCTTCGTTTTTAGTGTTTGATTGAATGTTGCCATGGTTAATTTATTTATTATTTATTATTCATGTTTTTGGCAAATATAATAATTTAATTTGAATACGATTTTAAAAACCTTTCTTTTTTAAATAGAAATAGAATACATTTCAAATTAAAGCTGTTAAAATTTTGCTATGCAGCAAGTGCAATGCGGGCGACTCCTATCCCTGTTTTGATGGCATACAGCGGCAGAGGCCACGCTTCGCTGCCACCGAAAGGACTCGACTTGACGCCAAGGTCTTTTATCAAAGCGAAAGTTGTTGCACAGTTGCATGGCCAACACACACAGGCATACGCACCCACACCCACATCCACATCCACACCCACACCCACATAGATATTCTAGCTTTCGCCCGCTTGCAGGTCAATTATCGCGCTTTGCATGCCGCGAGCAGTTCAGCTTATCCCCTCCGTCTGCCACCTGCTGTTCTCCCCCCGTCTGCCACCTCCTCCATGGTGTTTGGTGGTTGCCTTTGGCGTCTGTGGCTAAACCGAAAGCCAAACAAATTTGTAGCTTCAAGTTGGCTGTTGTACTGCTTCAGCACCCTTCGTCCCTCTCTCCCACGTCTTTCTGTCTATTTGTCTGTCTGTCTATTTGTGTGTTTCTTTGGGTTTTGTATGACCTGCGGTTAGCAATTGCAAGGAATAAACTTTTTCTCTGGCGCTAATTAGGCATTACGTATTCGCCATGGTTAAGCATCTTGAAGTGCACTAAATTGCGCTAATCATAAAACATGCATACACATACACACACACGCACACACACACCCATACACACACACACACATAAACCGACCATAACTTTTAGTTGGTGGCCTTTGTGCAAGGGGTTTGTTTCAAGTGTTGCTGCCATGTAAAGTATGCCACCAACAAATACAACAGCAACAACAAAGCTCAACAGTGCCCAAGAATTGTGGCAATGTGCACTCAGCGTCATTTAGTGCCACGCCCACACACACAACGCCCACATGGTGCTCCATTGTGCGCATTGACGGCGCGTGCAACTAAGTGACTAAGTTGAATGCATGAATGCATGCTAGCATTGGCTAGGGGAATGGCAAGGGGCAGGGGCAGGGGCAGGGGCAGGGGCAGGTGGTGGTGGTGCCAGGCGGCAGGCGGCAGTTTGGCAGTGAATTGAAGTGGGTGTGATTAGAGTGCGATTGTGTGTGTGAGTGTGTGAGTGTGTGTGAGTGTGTGTGAGTGTGAGTGTGTGCGTGTGCCAGTTGTCAGTGAACACGCATAATGCATGTATATTTATATGTATATGTGTGTGACGACATTTCTAGAGTCGCCACTTAAGTGGTTCACTATGTTGCAACAATAGTTGCCTATAAATTGGTTTGTTTATTGGAAAATGAACAAGCACACAACATAGAGGAGGCAATTTACTTGCTGCTACAAAACAAAAGCTATATATATATATATATTTACATTGGAATTGCGCCAGATATTAAACAAAACATTGCTTTGCACGAGCTGAAAGCGAAAATGTGAATTTGTAAGCCATAAAAAAATACATTCAAATACATCGAGCACTCGCGACTGAAGCACTCTTACATAAACTCATTGTATGCGTGATTTCTAAATGCACATTCGTCAATTGAACTGAAGAGTTGCTGCTATTTATCAGTTAAATAAAACTAATATGAATATGAAATGTCGGTTCTGCTCTTAATCGATTTAGATTTACTCAATTACCGAAAAGGTTTTCATTTGTGCATCGATTTCAAATAAAATAAAGGGTTTTTACAGAACGCATCTGCTGTTGATGATATAGAAGAAAATATTTTGAGTGTCTCTTCTCCTGTTTTGATGAAGTTTAGTTCATCAATTAAACAATCTACTTTATACATAAATTGCAAGACTGGACTTTAAAATTATTGCTTTCATTATTACCGAAAATCGATATGTATCGAAAATCGCGAATCTGTAGCAGTTATCGATAAAATAAAATATACTTGATAAGTCAACTTATAGTCTGTAAACACTTATCTACCGATCCTAATCAAGAATATATACGCCTTATGGCGTCGGAGATGCTTTATTCCACCTGTTTCAAAACCAATTTACCCATTTTATATGTCCATTTTATATACGCATTTTATATACCCATATTATATATAAAAATTTTATTAAAATTTAAATTAATATATATATAAAATAGCTGCTTATATTTGAGAATTAAAATCCAATTGAGTTCACTTCACTTATTCGCCTCTCTTGGAATTGCTGAGCTCGTTAAACAGTGTCTGCCAGCTGAAACCCATGCGACCATCTGTCAAATGCAGACGACAGCGATCGGGAATATGCTTGAAGAGGCGCTGGAAGGGCGTGTAGCGTTGCAAGCAGCTGACATCGCCCAGAAGAATTAGCTTGTGTTTGGCACGCGTAATGGCAACGGTGAGACGACGCTGATCCTCGAGGATTTCCGACTCACGTGACCGTTCCAAGGTGTCAGTGGAGCTGCCCGTTTTTGTGCAGCTATAGATGATTAGATTCTTATCACGACCCTGATACTGATCAACCGTATTAAACTCAACACCGTTTAGATCTTTGCCCAGCTGGCGCAACAGCTCCACTTGAGCGCGATATGGTGCAATGACGCCAATGCGTGTGGCATCATAGTCAGCAGCGAGTAATTGATGCAGCAGGTGCATCACAATCGCCACCTCACAATAGTTGGTATACTTGGGTGGACGACGGGAGCGAGCAGTGGTCGGCACCACTCGATCCTCACCGTAGTGCTGCTCAATGGAGTCGCCGGTCTGGCCCAGCTGCTTGCTGGCTGCAGCATAGTCCAGGCAGCTCTGGGAACAATCCGAAGTGTCCAGCAGCAGCACAGCCTGCTCCAGATGTGTTTGCAGCGTACGTTGAACCCAGGCGCTATTGCTTTTGCTAATCATTTCCAATTGGAGCTTGGCATTCTCCACCTGCTCGTTGGCACACTGCAGCGCCTGGCCGTAGGTCAGCTCATTGGCCAGTCGAGTGATGCTGCGATTCATGCGATACTGGAGTGTAAGCACCGCCGTCGCCTCTTCACAGTCGAGACGCTGGAACAGTGTCTCATCGGCGCCACGCTGACGTGCCTCACGACTGCGCACCAGCGGTGGCAACTGCTCCGGATCGCCGACGAGTATAAAGCGAGTGCAGTGACTCAGCGCTCGCAACACTGTCGGCTGCAGCACTTGTGTCGCCTCGTCCACAATGCAATAGTCGAATTGACGTTGCTGGAAGAGGGCGTGACCGGCGCCCAGACACGTCACGCCCACAATGCTGGGCTTGTGCAGTGCCTGCGTTAATTGCTCCACCGTTTCGCAGCTGGAGGTAAGCTCGGCCTCGCTAATTGCCAGCAACTGCGGATGAATCCGAGCACTGTTGCCCAGTCGCAGCATGGGTAAATTGTGTGGCAGCAGTCGCAACAGCAGATTATCCACAGCTGAATGTGTCTGCGCTGTGATTAACACACTGCGTTCCATCAAATGCAACAGTCTCACAATGGCCACCAGTGTTTGGGTTTTTCCCGTTCCCGGCAGACCTTTAATTAGGAGATGTGTGCTCGTGGTGAGCGCTCGCAACGCGGCCAGCTGTTGCACCTTGTTCAGCGGACGCAGCATGGGCCCGCCCTTGCTACCAATAATGCGTGGCACAACCTTGTGCTGCTTTGGCGGTGTCCTTGCCACCACAATGGAACGCAACTCGGTAGCTCTTTCACTGGCATCTAGCAACAGCGCCAGATTGGTGTAATTAAAGCTGGCAAAGCTTTGCGACTGGTGCTTGTCCACAATGAAGCTATCCTGCGCATAACGCTGTCCAAGATCACGCTCCAGCTGGACGCACAAGCTCTGCTTTTCCAATGCCGTTATATAGCCAGCAGCAATAGCCAGACGAGAAGTGCAGCTAACGATCACATATTCTCCCAGCTCAAACTGTAATTGAACTTAGACTTGATTCTGGAACTGGGACTGGGATAACTACAATGCGTCTGATTA
This sequence comes from Drosophila dives, assembly GCA_035042365.1. Taxonomy (NCBI): domain Eukaryota; kingdom Metazoa; phylum Arthropoda; class Insecta; order Diptera; family Drosophilidae; genus Drosophila; species Drosophila dives. The sequence continues at coordinate 1,522,671 of JAWNLJ010000415.1, read as the reverse complement.
GGATTGATAAATATAGAGTGGCAACTACATAAAAATCTTCCCGCAGATGATCATAATTAAACGCATTGCAAATATTTTGAGAACTCACGCCGCTAAGATTCAAATTGAAATCCTTTTCCGCCTGCGCTGATAGCACCAACGTGTGCTCAAAGCGTCCGTCCTGGGAGCGGGCCTTATGCCCTGTGGGCAGCTCCAGCTGATGAATGGCGCGTCCCTGTTGCTGGCGTCTCGCAGGCGTTTCAGTCCAAAGCGAACGCAGCTGATGCGACTGGCGCGCCTGTTGCTCTTCGAGAGCTAAAAGGCCGCACCAGTGCAGCACATACTCATAGTCTGGCTGGCCAAGATGCGATAAGACTTGCGGCATTAGGCGACGCAACGGATGAGATTCACTGAGCTCCAGCTGAGGATCGGTGCTGGCAAAGCTGCAACACAGTGTGGCGTACGCACAATTGCCGCACGCACTGTGGTGGGAGATGGGATCAGGCAGTTCGAACGGTTGCAGCAGTTTGCCGGGCTGCTCGGGCAGCGAGAGCGACTTGTGTTCTTGGCCAAGCGCTGGCAGCTGAGCGTCGCGTGTTAGATAATGCGCCAGATCGTTGCGCAGCACGATGAGATCACGCTGCTCGTTGCGACCCTCGTGCACCTCACGCATGATGCCTTCGCGCAGGTAGAGTAGCAAGCCACTTCTTGTCTCCTGGCCAAGGGCCGAGTGCATCAACTGATACAGCAACAATTGGCCCTTGTGCTCCATGGAGAAGCTGGCGCGTCCTGTTTTCAGCTCGAGTGGAATTGGCTGCTTCTTATTGCGCACACGCACAGACACATCCACTTTGCCCTTGAGGCCCATTTGCGGCACCCACAGATTCTCCTCAATATCGTGTATCTCTTGGATGTGACCAGCAAACGTTTCCGGCAGCTGTACAGCTGGAGATCCACCTTCCAAATACTGTGCAACAAAGGCAACAATGGGTTCCACAAATTTATGCAATTGCAGCTCGATCTCGGCACGACTCAGCTGTGCGTTATACAACAGCTGGGCAAGCTGGGCGCTGTGCAGCATCCGCTGCAGTGCATCCTCAATCTGCGGCTTGCGACGCAAGCGCTGTGCGAGCACCGTTTGCAGCAGCTCATGCACCAGGGTGCCAATGATCATCTGCAAGAGTATGCTAATTTGATATATGTTGGACACATTATCGGGGACTCGCACTTACGACCGCATTAGCCGAGTCCACGCCACGAAATCTATCCTGGAGCACCGCTTTGCGCCGGCAAAAAAGAGATCCGGTGACTGAAGTGCTGGAAATCAAAAGATCCGGATGTATCACACAATAGCCATGCTCCTTGTTGATCACATATGCATCCAGTGTAGGTTGCCAGTGCGCCTGTAGCGAGACTAGATCACCAATCTGGATGGACGTCTGGTTCCAAGGTGCCTGCAAATGGCAAACAGCTTTTCGAGTTTCGTCCTCCTCGCTGCTCAGTTGCAGCAACAAATCGTATGTTTTGGGCAACCGTTCCACATGGCGCACTACACAGCGTTGCCAGCTGCTCAGGTCTAGGCGAGGACTGGCGCTTACAGCTGCATCCAAAGCACTCACATCGAAATCGTCGTCGTCGTCCAGCAGAAAATCGTAATTTTCCTGTTCTTGCGGCTGCGGCGGCGTTGGAATATCGAGATCGATTTCCTTTTTGTACTTTTTGCCTTGTGCTAGCAGGTTGTCGCCCTTGCTGGGCGATAGCACACGCTTAGCCGCATGCATAGCAGTTTGCTTTTATTTATTTACTTAAAATCTAATTATTTAAAGCATTTGTTTTTATTGTTCGCGCCAAAAATTTATGAGCCAGTGTGAACACACTTGTTGCGGCACACAGATAACAGATAACACTGAACCAACGTTCATTTAGTTCATTCGCTCGTTTGTTGGCTCTTTTGATTCCGATAACTCTTCGCGAAGTTCTTTTCATTCCGATCGTTTAAATGATCATCGGTTTGGCGCGCATTTATCGTTTGCGAATTAAATATTTCATTGATTATCAGTATAAATTTGTTTAATATTAAAAAAAAAAATAACAGTTAAGAAATATATATGGATGCCTAATCTAAATAAATATGCTCTATATGTGTATTGCAAAACGAGATGTAAAAAATGTAAAACACCAATAAGAAATAATAATTTAAGACATATATTTTATCCATCATTTGGGCAGACAATTTGAAATAAGATTAAGTTTAAATTATTTATAAATACATTTATTTATAAAGATCGTATTTAAATTAGCATAAACCAACGATCACATTTAGACAAGAACGTAAGAAAAAACACCCTTTCCATTCACACCTTTCCAGCTCGTAACCCTTATGATGCTCATTAAACTGAAGACTAATTGGCCAGACAGGATAACACGCCCGAGCCATAAAATGCCGTTAAAAAAATGAACAGACTTTCAGTGTCCTAGACGCAGATTGCCTGTGTGTCTATTGTGTTGCTGAAGCAGCAGCAAAGGGGACACTAAAACACGAAAATCCGCAACTGCTTGTGGCTGTCAACTAAATTTCATATGCAAATCCTTGGCCCTGACTATCGCTACCTGATAATCTACTTGATTTATGCGGCTACACTGGGGCACACAGACAACGCTAATAATGCTCTGCCGCCTGTGGCGTGCCGGGCACATCATTAATCTCGGGCTCATGCGGGACGTGGCCGACTTGGCCACATGGCACTTGGGCAAGCCGTCCAGCTGAATGTGTGTGAGAATGGATGTATGTGGCAGCCACGTGGCTGACCTTCAGCATAATAATTCAATGTTTGTGCTGCTGGACGGATTTTGTTCGCACAGCAGCAAAGACACGTGCTAATTGCTAATCAGAACAGATAAGACAATGACCCGTCCTTTCCTATCCTCCCCACCCTCGCTGCTCAACGCTCCACTCACTCCCCTACCGCCATTAAACGATGCTGTGAGGCGAAAGGCATTTTATTTTTAATGGCCATTGAGGCACTTCCTCAAAATGCTTTAACCATTTGGTTGCATTGCTTATCGCATCCAGCTGTCGCTCTTGAGTTTTTCATAATGGAAAGCACAGATTTTGGTCCCCCTTTTTTTTTGGGTGTGTTGTGTTTGTGCGTGTGTGTTTAAGTGTTGGGAGAACTGACAAATGATCTTTGCTTATGGAAATAACTCACATTGTGTCTGTCATTTGGCATTAGAATGCTGCACCCTACTTTCAATCTCATTCTCTCTCTCTCTTATTGTATGCCCTTGCTGAGAGTATTTTTATTTGGTGTTGAAACTTGCAACGCATTAAAGAAAAATTCCACCGAAGCCATGAAATATATTTATATGCCAACAACTTTCTTGATGATCAAAATTTATGGTGCCAAATAATAAATGTGGCCAAGGATCACTAATAAATTTAAAACAACATTTTCCAATACTAAAAATAACATATTGAATCCAATTTCGGGCATCTTTATGAAAACCTTCAATAATCAACAAACTATATTTTTTTTTTTATTTCAAAATACTATTCAATGCTTATCATTTAAATGTCTAAAAGGGTATTTAATATTCCACATACGAAAGAATAATTTGCTTGCTATTCTTTCACTTGTTATAGTTATAATCACTTGACTTTTTCGAGGGCACTCTTTCAGTTTCATTTCTTTTCACATGTCAACAAAGCCATCAACACATTTCACACGCGCTCCTTTGTTTAAATGTCACATTACATAATGATACTTAACACATAGCACAGACGTTGGTGTTAGAGGGGGCGCAGGGCTACATTAGGGATGTTGGTGGGGAGGGGAGGGTGTGTCCTTTTTACGGCTGGCGCGCTAACAAAAGGAAAAACATTTTCGACGTTGTCTTCGTTGTCGCCACTTAAATGCCAAATTAAGTGTAATTTTTATTGTGTTTACAGCGCCACAACAACAATAACAACAGCAACAACAAAAAGAACAACAGCAACACGAACAACAACAACAACAACAGCTTCAGCACTTGACAAATTTGATTTTTCCTGACTGACTTTGATACTTTCCGTTCCGAGCCGCCCCTTGACATCACTTAACTGTTGTTTGTTGCCTTGACTTCTAATTTGTGATGTAATTGTTATGAACATGTGTGCCAGAAAAGGATAGACAAGCCATCAAACGACATCAGATTGAGCCGAAAAGAGCAGGAAAGCGCTGTCTGCTGGGTTAACAAATTTTAAGTGCCGGCTAATTGCTGCTAGTTGCGAAAGATATGCTTATGCTTATGAAATGACGACAACATTTATGGCCAACAATTTGGCAAAATGAAATCAAAACGCTTCTGAAGCACCTACCTTGACGGTGTGGAAATGTTCATAAATGACTTGCTTTCAAATGGCAAATGAAATTATGACTAATTGGCAAATATCATTTGTCCAATCTTGTTAGCCAAATTGAAAGCAGCTAACGGTTAATGTGACTTAGTAGCTGCAATTGCAACTTGTGCAGGCATATTTGATGCCTGATTTATTTAGTAGATTGTTAACAATTCAACACGTAAAATTTGGATTTCTTAAGCTCAAGAAAATCTTTATAAATAATTTAGCTAAATACATTTAGAACGAAGTGAATTAACATATAAATATATATTTCATTCAGAGGATTAAGCAAGAAGTAAACTCATTTATTCAAAGTGTAATTCAAGAACTTCTGAAACCGACGGGTCAAAACTTTCAAGAGCCACAACTTTGTCAAAAGTAATTCGATTTGTGAAAACTGGAGATTTCTGATCATGGCTTGACTTTAAGTTAAATACTGCATTTAAATTTTGAAACGCGTTTCCAAATTGTAGTTCATTTTAGAATCGTGCTTATTGTTAAAACTTTCCAGGGTCATAACTTTCCCAAAAGTGGCACAATTTTCAAAAATAATAATAATGGCATAATTTTTATAATGGTTTATTTTCTTCTTTAATACAGCATTTAAAATCCAGCTGCAAAAATTAGGCTAGAATTATATCCACAAAAAGACGTTGAAGGGTTTAAAACTTTGTGCCCCGATTTTCAAAAACCAGCTATTTTTCATCATACTTTGACCTCTAAATAAATACTGCAATCAAAGTTAAAAATGCGATTTCAGCTCGCAATTCTTGTTGAAATATTAAGTTTAACTTGAAATGGGTCAAAACTTTCCATAACTGTGTAAGCCCTCAAAAAACCGCTCTGCAGAATTCCAGCTAATTATTTGTCAGCTTGTGCAAAAATTCAGTTCGCGACAAACATCAGTATCAAAGTCAATGTCAAAGCCAAAGTTAAATAGCCCCATTCTGCTCTTCAGCAATTACAAGTGGATGCCACTTGTGAACTTTATATTAGCCACTTGTTATAGAATACACACAGTGCCACAAGGCTACCAACACACACACACACACAGCCATGTTTGAGGAAAACCACTAAAAAGTCATCAGAGTCACACAGCTTATTTGTTAGGAATATAAAAAAAAAGAAAAATAAACACAAAAGTTCTTATCATAATTGACGCTGACCACAAATAAGCACACAAAAACGCACACGCACTCGCACACACACACACGAACACACACACACACATTTATTTACGCACACTCGCACATTTCACACGCTGTCAGTTTTTGTTGCATATTTAGCGGTGCAAATATTTGGGATGTGTATATATATATATATATACATACATACTCATGCCAATGCCTGGCGCGGATTTAACTTAACCCCAGCATATCACTTCTGGTGTCGCCCGGCGAACCACTCACAAAAGGCCACTCCCCTCCCCGCACACATTCGCTCATTAGCATTATTGCCTCCGACTTCTCTGTTTGCTTGTCTCTTTCTTTCTCTCTTTCTTTTCTGGCCACGCAAATGAGAATTTCATTAATGTTATTAATATTTTCATTGTTGAGCATTTTGCATGTCTTTCAGCTGCCTCCTAGCAGACATATATATATATATATATATATATGTGTGTATATATGTTTATAGTATATGCCAAAGTAATAACTTGATTATGACGTTTGTTGACTTGGCTCATGTTTTTGTTGGTTTTGCTTTGTTTGTTGTTGTTTGCTTTTTGTGTTTTACATTTTTCATGGCTTAATAATTGCTCATTTCAACTGCAGCTGCCTTTTGTTGTTTCGCTTGTTGTTGTTGTTGTTGTTAACAATTATGAGGCCACTTAAATAAATTTTATTGCCGTCAGGCGTTGTCCTGGGCCGCCTACAAACAAATTGACAATTATTTCGCTCGTTGGCCAGCCCCAAAATGACAAACGAGCGGCCAAAAAGTTTTCGTGCCATTTATTAGCTTGAAAGTTTTGCGGGTGTGATTTTGATTTAGCTTCGGGCCAAAATACTGCTAAGTGGCAGCACCAAAATCAGTGGCAGCAACAGCAAGGACAACACCAACAGTTTGCCTAATGAAGTTTTCAATGGCCAAGCAGTTGAGTTAACTCAACTTTGCCAAACAATTGAGAGTTCGAGTTAGCGTGTTGAATAAGTGGCAAAAACATGACATTTGAATTATGACCGTTACATTTATCTCACTTTGTAATAGTGAGAAGTTTTGCAGAGTTTTGCCTGATTATATTAATTACTGCAATCAGGTAAACTTATCAATCGTAAATTGACCTCATAAATAAATACGGCTAACATTTTGATAAAGGGCAATAATTGCAGGAACAGCAAGCTCAGCTGGCCAAGTAAATACATAATTTATATAATTGGCTTCATTTTAGAGAAACTAAATATTGTTTGTTGGAAAATTTTCTATTTATTACATTTTGTGTGCTGTTGGTAACTGACAACTTATTCCATAGTTGCATACGATAACAAAGTTTGTGGTAAAGTAGTTTTAGTTTTGAGTTGATAATTGGCATAAAATCTACTTTATGAAATGTAATATTTTATTGCTACAATGTGTAGCATGACATAAAATAAAGGGCTGGCCCTGTGGCTGCATGACGAGATATATTTACAACCTACGCCATCTTAGCCATTTTCCCAGTAAAGCAAATATTTAACCAGAGGGTTCATCATCAACGAAAATTAAATTTCTGAATAATAAGTTAGGTTTTGTCGCCATATTAAATATGTCAAACTTATTAATAATAAAGATTTCTGAGTTGTTTGCATATTGTTTAATATTTTAAATGCGCTAAAGTTCATCTTAATTGAATATCAAAAAGATAACTTGTGAATTTTATGTTCAGCAGTTAATCATTTCAATGCAAATATATTTAACTATTCAAATATAAACACATTACATTTTATTAATTTAGTTATTGTAACCAACTAGAAAAACTCATTTTACATGTGAAATAACAAGTGAATCGCATTTATCAATTTCCTTTTTTTGGGACGCATTTTGGTAATATTTGCGATATAATTGAATAAATAAATTTAACGTAATGCGCTGCCGGAAATATTTATGAGCAAACCATGCAGCCTGTCACAATGCAATTATGTAATCAAATTATTGAACAATTACTTGACTCACCATTGTTAACCGTGGAGCCGCCAACGCTGCCGCCCACATTTCCGTCGCTGCTCAGCGCCAGGGTTGTCAAGGTCTCGAATATCAGCAGAGCTGTCAGTATGACGTAGAGCAGGTTGCACATTTTGGCCAAGCAATTGATACCACAATGTCTTTTAATAGTGCACTAAATTTATATTTATTATTATTTAATTCTTTCAATTAGCGCAAACTTTTTATCATCGCGAAAAACCACTTTTTATTTATGGCCTTTTTTAATTACAAGTTTGTAGCTTGTTGTGCAGCGTTTGAGTTGATTTAAATGTTGCACATTTAATTAATACTCAATTTATTTGTTGCCCTTTTTTTTGTTGTTCTTTTGTGCTGCAAATAGAAGGAAAAAAGATATTATGAAATATTTTATCAATAGCGGTCATAAATTTGCTGTTAAAATAAGAGACACGCTCCAATTTGCTGATACATTTGAGTATATTTAATGCAGAGCCCCAAAAGCCGAGTTTTCTGATTTATTTGCTAGCCAAACAGCATGGCAACAAGAAACAATAATAACAAAAACACCAGCAGCGCGGTTGGGAAGGGGGGAAAAAGCAGTGAAAATTCTTGATTGAATTTCGCCTGACGTAAGCGGATTAAAAAGAAATTCTATGAGAACGATACAAAAAAAAATTAAATAAAAATAAAAAAAGACGACAAAAAGAAAAAAATAATAATAATAAACCAAAGTATAAAACAAACCAAAGCATAACGGTCAAGTCATAAAAACGCAGCAGACAAATGAGATCTGCGTGCTTGGCAGGGGCAATCAGCAGCATACAAAAAAGGCCAGGAGCCAAAAGGATTTTCAATGGGCAACTTCCGACACGTACCCACTGACTACAGGATGTCTCCTCAATACATATAAATAACTGAAGCAACCGCACGTGGTGCAGAAAATTAACATGAAGTTATTAAATTTAGATACATTTTATACATCAGCCAACAACTTATTTTGTACCAGGTTTTTACTCATTTACTTGTCTACCTTTTCAAATGACTTTTGCCACATGTGGCAGCTTATCGGCTTGCCTTCGTGTTCGCTCTATGAACTGCTCATAAATAAAGCATCGACTGCACATTATGAACTACCCAAAATCGACGCTATTGCCAATAACCCAGCCAGTTGTCCAGCACTTGAAATACGCTTAACAGCTCACCCTATTGCCGTAGCCATTCAAGGCGAGCAAATGCTATGGCCATCATCATCATCATCATTATTATTGTCATCATCATCAAATCCCTCGTCTGTCTTTTAGTCTCTTGGCATCATCGTTTGCTCGGCTTTTGGTTTGCTTTTGCATAGATGACAAGAGGAGCGAACAGACATGTTGCACTTAGTTTCACATATACCCTGGAAAAAAATTCCCACAAGATTTTTGGACTGTTGAAAAATATAGGGAAAGGCTATAAATTCTAATGGGTATATTTAATAGTAATAACTAACTGAATAAATATTATTTTCTATCTATCTGTCTCAATATTTAATCCAGGTTCAATACCAAAAAGAATTGCAAGATAATAAAATGATCTGAAAATGTAGTAAATTATATAAATCACAATAGATTGCAATAAAAATAATGTTACTCAATTAAACTATTTAATAGTATTTATTATATATATAATAAATATTTTTATTGACTGTTTTTCGATATATTTATGGAAGTCCCAGTTAAGAAAATATACTCTAAATTCAAACAAAGATTAAACAACCACTTTCTAAATTCAGTAATTATAAATTTTTTAAAAATAATTATTTATGTAATTTAATGCAGATATAATAATATATATTTTTTATAAAAAGAAACAGTCTTTTTTCTTAAGGTATTTTCACACCCATCAACTTGCAACAATTGCGTTCATATTGGACATTTTCTCTTAGCCCCGTCTTGTCATAAGCGCAGAGCAATTTGCTCTGTCAGCTGTAGATCTCTGCATAGACTACGTTGTAGTCCACTTTACTAGTACTATGTCAGTCAACAGCACTCCACTCCAGAGCACACCCATCCACTCCACCTCCCTCCACTCCAGAATTTAGCCCTCAAACTTTTCGCTCTATTGCAATATGAATGCATTTTAATTGAAATGTTGGCGATGCTTTCTTAAAAACAGCTGTTGTGGTTTCTCGCTGAGTTTGTATTGTTTTTGTTAGGTTCGGTTCTGTTTTGTTTTGTTTTGTTTGTCTTTTGTCTAAGTTAGTGAAATCAATTTGTTAACTTAATTGAATTTTGGCATGCTTTTAAGGCCGCAGCTATTCAAGCACCAAACAAGCTGGCCAATTGCAATTTGACTGAGTGTATGCAACACATGTATGAGAGACATGTTTGACATGTCTATTAGACGACAAACATTCAAATACACACAACACAACAAACACACTACACACACACACACCACACAACACAAACACAACACACACACACAAGCAAACAGAGCTATGCATGTTTTAAAATGTTGTTCACAGCCCAACGATTTGGTACAAGGCAATGTGCCAAGCACATCCTCCGATTCCCCCTTTCCCCCATTTCCCCCCCCCCACAGTCGCAGTTCACCTCAGTTCACCCACGTGCTCGTCAGAGCAGGACAAGCAGCATGCTTTTTGTATTATTGCCAAAAGTTATTATGCTGTGGCATTCCACGAATTTTGCTTTGTGCTGCATACTTTGCGGCTGGTTGAGAGTTGTACCAGTTGCTGATGTTGTTGTTGTTGTTGCTTTTATTATATTGTTACTGTTTGCCGGTTGCTATTTGCTTGAAGTGAACTTTAAGCGCGTGATTTTTGCAATTTGGCTAATAGCGAAAAGTCAACTCTGCACCGACGGCTTTCAATGGTCGCTGACAGTGAGTAATGATGGACTGAGATAGCAAGCGCAACTGCGCGTAATGTGCACAACAATCCCCCCCCCCCCCTCCCCGCCATCCCGTCTCCCCGCTCTATCGCACTTTAATCAATATTAATAGCAATGTTTGTGCCCACGCTGCTGGCCAAACAAAGAATGCAACTTCCACGCGGCGCAGGCAACACCAATTGAAGATTTACCTACTTACCAACATCTTATTTTTAAATCTTTTATTTGTTTGGCCTTCTTCTTATTTTTTTTTTTGTAAGTATTTGTTGGCCACCAGGCCACCACACAACAACAAAGGAGTCGGGTCGGATGGGGTGTGTCTGGGGGGGTGTGCGTGTGCAGCCGGCGCCTCCTGCCAAGTGCTTCATTCAGTCGCTTGTGCATAATAAATCAATTTACGTTTTCTCTCGCCACACGCAGAAATGAAATGCAAATAACGCCAACAAACCGTGAACGATGCAGTTTATATATGTATATAAATTTATATATATATATATTTATAAATGTATGTAGAGTATGAGCCCCAAGCAACTGCTGAAGCAAGAAGACCTGGGACTGGGACTGGGACTGAGTCTGGCTCTGTGCTGTGGCAGGGGCAAGGACTGAGGAGCTGGCAACACTTTTCACCGCAAAGATTTACGCGCACTTAAATCACAGCCACCAGAATTGATCGACATCAATGTAAAGCGGCAATGGAATAAGAACCAGTAAGAATCTCGTTAAACTGAAGACGCACGACTTGGCTTATACCCTTTAAACAATCTGCCAAACAAACCAAGAAAGGTTTATCAATGTGTAAATAAAAAGTAAATTTGTAGAAATGAAGAAACAATTGAATCACTTTTCCGATGAACTCAATAGTGCATCAAATTGACAGTAGACAACACATCATGCCCACTTCTCAAATACAGGGTATAAATGCATAAATAGCAACAGCTTTGCAAAGAATCTGCCATGGGAGCTGAAGGCGCCGGTAGTTGGCCATTTGGTGAAAGTGGAAGTTTTGCACTTATTGTGACACTTAATGAGCATAAAATATGTTAAATACACAGCTATTGTTGTTATTATATTCCGAGCTGAAGCGATTCGCGTATTATGCAAAATCGTTGATGAACATCAACACTTGCCACTCGCCAGATAATGTGCTGTCTTGCAAAGGAGATATTTAAAGAAATATAGCCGAAATTGGTATTCTGACAGTACTTTACTAACATTATTTTTGTATAGGCATCGCTTTATTTGGGACGACATTTGGTCAATTTGGTTATTCAATTCCATAAACCGTAAATAAGATTTTCTATATTCTATATTGAATATCGATTCTTATTCACTTTCCTTTTTTTATTAATATTGAATATAATTTAATTTAATAATTTAACTAACTTATATAAAATTTGCTAACTATTCCATCTGTTAATTCCATTAACTATTCAAAACTACTAATCTCTCCATATTTGCCACAAATTGGAACGTAGCCAAAAGCTGTTCCTGGCTTTGCCTAAATTTCTCCGCTGGCTCAAACGCAAAATTAGTTATGAGGCATTAAGCAATATCCGTTAATCTTTTCGATTTAAATTTCGAATCAGATTTGTTTGCAATAAAATAATAAAAAGGAAAAGTCGTTCGCCATTGCATTTTCAAATAATAGCATAATATTTATTACTTTAAAACATAAATACATAAGATATTAAATTTATCAATTAATCTCAAGACGACTTTAAAATAATTATAGCTCATAACATGCACCATTAAAGATTATTAGTTTAATTATTCCATTTAGTTATACTAACTTAAATTGCTTTTCGATGTCGACAATTTTCATAACTCGACTTCAACGAATTTTCGCACCGTAATTGGTATAATTATTCGTACTACGAATACTATTAAACCACAATTGCAATACATAGAAAGGGTTGTTCTAAACCACACACACACACACAAATACCAATGCCACTAGTGCTGAATTTGCTACATTTGTTAAGCCAAGTTAAGATTAAGTTTTCAGTGCGTGATTTTTCATGCCACACACAGGCCTGCAATCGGCGTGGCAGTAAAACTTACCAAGAAGTTGCATACGGTGAAATTGCCGTTGAGAGAGGGAGTTGTAAAGAAAATGGAAGGGGGAGTGTGGCACTGCATAGACTTGGTGCTGCAACGGAAGCAACACATAAACAACAAAGCGAAGCCAAAGCACAAAAGGCAACATTTTGCAGCGCCTTGCTGTTGCACGCATTAATAAATAAAGCAGACAGCAAAAGTGTTTAATACTTCCCTTAACCAAACGGGGGGGGGGCATGTGGCAAGGGTTTGCTGGTGCCTTGTAAATGCCCGTCTGAGATGAAAATGAGCATCTGCATCTGCAATGCCAGCTGCTTGCACTTCTTAAGAAATTACAACTAGTATTTGCTTTCGATTTCTATCGACTGAATTTAGACAAATTTTAATTATATGAGAATGATTCGTCTATTTGTCCCCCCCCCCCCCCCCAAAACCCCTCCCCTTTGTAAATCATTTAGCTCCGTTGCAAATGCAACTTTTGAGCAATGCAAATTAACTGATTAACGGATTTGGAAACAAATTTGCTTTCATTTATCAACATTATTTACATTGCATAAAAGAGAAGCTGTTTCGTAAGATATTGTTGCTACGAACTGAAAATGCCCCATGAGAGTTTTTTGATTCTCTCCAACAACTTACTTAAAACCTATTTTCTCTGATCGTATCTGCTCACAAATTATCTACTCAGTTTTACGTTTATAGTAAATGAATAGTTTATTTTTAGAATCACATAATTCTTAGAAAACAAACAATTGTTAATATAATAAATAAACATATTTTTTATATCTCTATTGAAAGTATTACTTAAAGAAATATTTTACTTCTGAAATTACCACACCATTTAAACATCTAAATAAATATATCATGCGATCTCCATTTCTACAGATGCAACTTACTTTTCCTATAGCGAATGCAACTTTATTTTATTATCCTAGTTTCCCCCTCATTTTTGTGGTCTGCTAACTAATTGGTTTTATTTTCATTATTTTGCTCTTTGTTTTAGCATCGCATTCACAAAGATTAATTTTAGATTGTTTTTAACTTTGGTTTCCTTGCATTGCCAACTTACCGACTCGATGTTTTTGCAGAGGGGGGAATGTGCAGCTGGGCAAAATGTAAATCTAATAAAAGATCAGCGAGATGACAACTCGACGCATTTTCTTGTTTTGTTGCAGATCGGTTTATTTGCAGCACAAGAACTTAATTAGGCAGATGAGTTAGAGACATATATATATAGTTGCAGACACACCGACGCCGGCACAAATAAACACAAACAGACACTTGTACACATAGTATATTAATACATATATTAGGCAATTGTATGCATAATGATAAATTGATGGACAGCAGCAATTGCAATTGCAAATAGATTATTTCGATAACTATTCTCGATAAGCGCTTCACATAAACAACAACAAACCAAAGTCGCGTCTTTGGCTCAGCTATGGCAAACCGAAGCACAAATAACAGCAGCGAATAATCAACAACCGCGCACAACGACAGCCAATTTGGCACTGAAACGAAGCAAGAAACGAACGAAAGCATCAGCAGCAGCATCAGAAGAAACAGCAGCATCAACAGCCGATGTCAAGCCCGAAGTTGATGGCAAACAGACACAGAGCCGAGACGAAATGCAGACAAAAGTCATCGTTGGTCGTCGTTGATGGGCTTCGGCAACTTTATGTTATGCGGCATGGCAAAGCGTGGCAAGTACTTAGTTCCAATACTGTTTTAGAGAATCCGATTGGATTATATTATTCCATTTGATAGCTAATTCAGCTATCAAAAATTTGTGTAAATATTGTGGCCATAACAAGCTTATTCTAACAAATACTACACAGATTTCTAATCCCTATAAAAATATGACCATCATATTTATTCCCACATTTGAAATAAACGATTATTCGTTTGGGCATATTCAATTATCTTCAATTTAAATACTCATCATATAAATATATAAACGAATATTGTTTGAAAAAAAGTCTATGCTCTTTATTTAGTGCTTTGATTGAATATTAAAAATATTGTAAAATCTAGATTAAACAATTTAATATCTATTACACTAATTGAATTGAAAAATTCATTAAAAAAAAAACATAAATTTGTATATTATAAAATCTAAGAATTTGTGCTTTTAACACATTTATTTTCATACCTTTTAAGAATTTCGAGTTTAATTTGAAAAGTCTTCCCATTTCATTTTTTTATATTATTTTTCATTAATTTCTAAAATAAAACATAACTTATTAGAAACATAAAAACGAGCATAATGATGAAACGCTTTTTTAAAAAACCTTTCATCGCCTTATGTACAATATTTTCCCAACCAATTAACAAAGTAGATTTCATTTGTTTATGTTGTACGAATATGTGTCTAGCATATGGTATTAGAAGCATAAGCAAATGTTGCTCTTGCATTACTTTAACATTTCTGTCTATGCATTTAACATGCATGAACATGTAAGTCTTAATAGTTGCTTGGGGGCTTGAAGCCGTTGTACTTTTAATGTGTTTTAAAATACATATCCTATGGCATTGTGATTGTGTGTGTGTTAGATGCATTAAAAATTGTTGGCCAATCGAATTCTGATGGCGCACATGTGTTGAAAAATAAACATTGTGAAGGGAGACTTCTTAATGGAAAGCAATAAGAAAGATATTTATTTCTGTGTAGTCGAAAAAATTAACGGAAAACTGTGAATAAGTTATCAGCTTTACATTTTTTTTTGAATGGCTAGAAAGCATTAGATCTGTTGGACAACACAAAGAATGCATTTAAGAGTTGTGATGATTTAACTTTATAAGTTAACATTCCATATATTCTAAATCACAAAGGACCATTCTTACACTGTTAACTACTGTTAAGTACTGCTAACCCCTCTACCAGAAGCAACATTAACATTAACATGAATTAACAGCTACTTTTAAGAAGCAGTGGTATGTAAAGTAATCACCCCTTGAACTTAAGTTAAGTAACAGCTGTTACTTACTTCTATGTTAAGTCATAAAATTCCCCACTATTACCCCAAAAGTTGTAACTGAGCTTTAACAGTGCAGCAGCGCTGAGCTTTTTACTGTGCAAGTTCTCGAGATTTAGGCAGTTTAGAAAAGCTTTTAGCACTTGACGCTTCCTTATTGACTTCAGCGGCAACTGACAACTGCAAAGCAAACGGTAGAAACAACAGCTGACTGTCAAATGACAGCCCCAACCCCTCGCGCAGGCTAGTTTGCCAGCGTCAGCTGGAACAATGTGTAATACAACAGAAAGTTTGCAACTGTTTCAGTTTACACACACGAATGGAAGCCAGTGGAATCATGCGGTGCGTCACCAAGTGACGTTCACACATGGTCAAAACAGTTACGCGTGTCTCGGGGCTTTCTTTGTTTAAGTGCCAGAGTCAGTTGGTGTGTGTGTGTAAGTGTGTTTGGAGTAACATTGAAAAATGCTTGGGACAACCAATATAGCCAAAAATAGAAAAAGGAGATAAGTAAACGCAGTAAAGTGAACCTTGACCTCAAGCAATGCAAGTGCGCAGCCAACAACAACAACAACAACAAACAAAAGCACAGACAATCTGACAAAAAGGAAAACAGCGAAAAGTGGGCGCGTCATGCCACCCACAGCGAGTCAATTAAGCCACGCAACAATAGCGTAAAATTTTACTCGCCTCAAAGGGAGCATAACAACAACAACAAAAGCAATAGCAAAAAAATCAACTGTGGCAACAACAGCAGCAGCAGCAGGCAGCCCTGTAGAGCATGGGTTCATGCCTCAGCAGCTGCGTTGCCGCCACCGCCACCAACTCTGCCGCAAACTCCGCCACGGTCTCAACATCGTCTTCCTCCTCGAGCAGCTCCGCAAGCTGTGTTACGGCCGTGGCTAACAGCTGGCTGCTTTGGTAAGCCAAGAAAAACAAAAAAAGCACTAGGCAACCTACTGCCACATGCGACACATACTGCTGCCACCCCTTAATGAAAATTGCACTTTTGTTTACTATGCGACTCGCACAAAAGTATGCTATGCCACGGCAAATCCAATAAGCGAGCCGCTGCCAATCAATACAGCCCCCAAAAGGGGCACGACAGCAGTTTCCACCCTGCCATTAGTTTCCTCTAATTAGCTCAATTTGTGTGGCCGCCTCCATTAAAGGGCACATTTTGTTGCCAGTCTTGGTAAACGTCTCGTTCTGCTCCGTCAAGAGTTGCAGGGTCAACAGCCTCAAAGTATGCAACGCTTAAGTGCGTGTTGCCGCCACAAAAACAATGGCCAGCAGGGGCTTCACTCGCCCCATGAGTGGGGCATGAGCAGCACAGGCAAGGAGCAACATATTTTTGTGGTGACATTAATTTGATACTCTTTGTGTTGCTAACGTTCTTTGATTTGGCTATAAGGCCTTAACGGTAATTTAGCTTTTTTAAGTAGCTTTTTTGTAGAATTAAATTTGTAATTTTTAGTATTCTTTTAAAATTATATTAAATCAATTTAAAATGTGGATTATATTCATTTTCGAAACTGTAGTTGAGTTTAGAAAATATAAAAACTTTGCATCAAACTAGAAACTTCCGTTGAGATTCAAAAATATATCGAAATATTTATAATACATTTAAAAACATTCAATTTAAAGCCAGAAAAAAAAGAGTTATATTATAAAAAAAAAGGTCAACAAACAATAATTAACTATTTTAGAATATTAACATTAGTTACAAAGCTTTTTTATATTAAAGTCGTATTACAAATTTATTAAATAAAAATAATAACATACAAATTTGGCTCTTTTGACAGGCGTCGTCCCAGAGCAAGAACCAGCCAATCCACAGGAGCTGTCGATGAGCCGGAAGTGGAGTTGCTATCGACTGCCAGTGAGCGATGTCAGCGACGTGGCCTTGTCTATCGGATACTGAAGTACAAGCGGAAGCAGCAGTGTCCCCAGTTCCTGGACAGATACTGGGAGCAACCACCAAGCTATGCAAAGCTACAAAATGACAGGTAAGTAAAAAAAATACGACCTTTGGAACATCTTAAGACTTCATTTGTTATTGTAGTGGCCTGGCGGACATACAGCTGCAAAATCTGGATGCACACAAGCTGCTCAATGCCACAGCGACGCCCAGCAAGGAGACGGAGCTACAGAATTACACACGGCTGACGAGCTCAAGAGCTAGCTCCTCGCTGGATCTGGAGTGGGAGCATGAGTATTCCCAGCTGCGACAGTACCAGCAGCGACAGCAGAAAGCGCAGGAGCAGGAGCGACAGCAGCAAACACAGCCATTACAGGACACCCCATCCAGGATGGCGGCGTCGTCTCAGGCACGCTATGCATCATTGGACCAATTGACGACAACTGCGTCGCTGGCCACCAGTCAGGGACGCTATGCGGCAGTGCGACAGGCACGTTTAGGTGGTCATCGTTATGGTGGCTCCCTTACGCGCACCTCCTGCTGCTCGTCAACGCAGAACTCATGGTCACACATCTCCACGCCCGAATCCCTGGAGTGGGATATTGATGCCGAACAGGAGCAGCAGCAACAGTTGCGGCAAGAGGATGATAATTTGGATGACGAAACACTCAAGCTGCTGCACCAAATCGAACAGCTCAAACATCATGTGCTCCAGGAAACGGGAGATGGCCTCAGCTTGGGCATGGGCGGGGGCGTTGGTGTGGGCGTGGGCGTCGGTGTGGGCGTGGCTGTGGAGGAGCACAGCGATGGTCTTCAATTTCGTGCGTCGCACTTTGGTGCGCAAAAGGGCTCCGAATTGGAGGTGCACATTAGTTGATCAAAGCAATAAACACTGTAAATATATGAAAGATGTACAATAGACCTACAAAAGACCTGGAATATGAATCTATACTATATATATAATTATTTAAACAGCTGACAATTACAAAAAAGTAACAGAAGTGATTAGGACAGAATTTTAAAAAAAAAAAGGCACTCTACTAAAAAAGCAACTATTTATTTGATATGCTCGATACAAAATAAGCAAATAACTAGGAAATTTTTGAGTAATCAATTTAGTTAAAAATTAAGCTTCTAAACCATTGCAGATATATGGCATAAACTATAATATTCCAACTGTATCTTTAACCCGATGTTGATAAGGTTTTAACAAACAATTTTAAAAGCATTTAAAATGAAATTCCTAATTGCTGAGGCATATTTTCAAAACACTTTTTCTATAGCAGAAAAGTTTTAACAATATTGAATTGAAATAAAAGTAAAATTTGGCTAGAAGAAAATGCGAAAAGTCTAACCAGCAAGCGAAAATTAGTAGCTACAGACCAATAATATACTAATTTTAAGTTTAGAAATGCTTCCTTTAAAAATATTATTAATTTATTTATCGCATATAAAATTCGGTAATATCCAAAAGAAACTCCAACAAAACTATTGCGTAATTTAAGTGCCTAGGAAAATACACTCAAACAATTTCTTTTAACTTTGGTGCTACCGAATTATCAAAGAATGTCACAAAAACAACTAAATTGATCCGAAACAAAAATATTTAAATGCCTTTTAAATCATATCGCTGCAAAGAATCGAGAATACAGTAATTATAATATATGGCAATTATATTATAAATCATTTCGTTATGTTTCCAGAGATATACATATATTTATATATATATAAATATATATATATGCTCCATGCAGTTTAGAATCTGATTATGATGATGATGTAGTACAGTAAATGCAAATTATATATTTTCAAAGTTTATTAGACAAAATGCAAACAAAATACAAATATTACGTCCTTATAGAGAGAGTATTACACATTTATGTAAGTAATTATTTAGTAGTTGTTGCGGTAAAACTGCGACAGACAAACATTATTTTTTTTTTGTTTTGAGTGTAAACTAAAACTGATTAAAGAAACTTTTGTAGAAAAGTATTGTTTGCCCGTTGTTTTGATTTATGATTAATGTTTTTGGGACTTATTTTTTAGGGGTTTCGTTGTGCTTAAGTTTTTTATGGCAGTTCTCGTTGCGATTCGAGTTTTAATTGAAAATCTTATTCTTCAATTTAGCGAACGTGCTGGCTGTCGTCTGCAATTGAAAGATAGAGTTAAGGATTATAATATAATAATTATTTCTAATTCGTGAAAACTTAAAATATATGCATATCTATTTGTTTTTGTATGTTATATTAGTAAGCTTCAAAAATTATATGTATTTTTTTAGTAAATTGGTTAAATGTTGTTTTCAATTTTCTATGTTCAAAACTAATAATTGTAATTATTAAATATTCTGAATTCTGAAAATACAAATTTTCGATACTGCTAGGAATGCAATTCAATCACAAGTGTAAATACCAAAAGATCTATTTCTATAAAAAATAATTATCTAAAATTTGTAATATATAAAATAAATCGATTTAAATTCTAAATTGCAAATGTTTAGTATCCGATAAATTTGCATGACTTAACTTACCGTTGTTTCCACCGGTTGAGCATGCTGCAGCTGTCCGTAGGAGGAGCCATGTGTCTGGCCATATCCCTGGCCATATCCCTGGCCACTCAGATCCTCGACCTGCACCTGTCCCAAGTCCTTTGTGTCATCGAAAAGTTGTTGCTGCTGTTGGCCAGCATGGTTACCCAATTGGTAATTGGAATTCCAGTCGACATCCTCCACCTGTTGCTGTTGTCCACCATCAAACTCATCATTTTTCCAGGGAATATCCAACTGTTGCTGCTGTCCCAGATCAAGACCAGGCTCATCGCCCGCTGCCCGGCTCCACTTGCCCATCTTGGCACTGGCTCTAGCCGCGGAGCCATCGACTCCGCCACTTGCTGCAGACGGAGGGCTACCCACAGGCTCATTGTACGGGTAATCTGTGCGACGATGTTCGTAGCCAGCATTAGCACCATGCTGATGGGGAAAACGCGATGCAGTAGGCAATGCCAATGGTGCCTTTGTCTCACCCTCCAAACCCGGTTCCTCATTCGTGTTGTATGTCTCATCGTACGTATGGGGCGGCTGATCACCACGATCCTTGGAGAAAATTGTTCTCTGCGTAGGGGTGGCCTTGGTAGTGCTCGGATAATAGTTGCGTTCTGTTGTGATCTTGTCACTATTAATTTGATGCTCTTCCAGCAGACGGTAGAGTTCAGTTTTATACCAGAATGTGAGTTCCTCAACCCTAATCTGATATTGACGGACCAAATCCTGCAAATGTCTTCGATCATTAAACAGCTTCGATTGCAACTCTTCAATGCTCCATTTCTGGACACGTCTATTGATTAGATCTTGGATATATTGTTGCTCCTGAAGCTGCCACTTCGTCAGGGATGGAAATTCAGTGATGAGGCCCTCATTGACCAGCTGCCTTGCGCACTGATTCAGCCACTCATGAATTTCCTCGATGGTAATGTGATATTGTTGCGCCAATCGCTCATAGTTCTCCCTATGCGAATCCAAATACAGGTTAAAGTTCTGCCAGGATATTGGATTTAAACGTGCATCCATGCGCAGATCGTTGCTTAAATTTTCCCTCCACGACTTCGACTCATTATTGTTGATTATTTCCTCATATTCAAAGTTATTCAGCGGCTTGTCGATGACACCAATAAGCGATAGTCTGGCCGTCTCCTTCTTCACCCACTGCTCGACCTGGTCCACAGTCAGATGATAATCCCTGGCAATGCCATTGAGACGAGCCTTGTCACGCTTCAGGAAATCCACAAATTGCTGATAGGTCGCTGAGTTCTGCTGCTGTTTCAGCCAATTATCAATGGCATGGCTAATTTCAATTTGCCATTGCGTCTGCTTCTCGAATTGCACCAATCCCGATTGCTCCAATCGCTTCAGTTCGTCGTGCAGCCAATTGTCCACCTGATCGATTCTCACGTGATTCGTTTGCGATAGACTCTCCAGGCGAGCGTGATCATTGCGCAGCACATTCTCCACTTCCTCATATTTGAGATCATTCTGATGCTTCAATAGCAACTCAATTAAACGCTCCTGTTCCGCTATCTGCCATTTGGATAGATTCTGCACCTTGGCATTGCCGGTGGTCCTCAAATTAATCAATTGCTGTCGCAGCCACTGCTCGATCTCCTCCACATTTACCGAGTACTGATTGCCCAGCTTTTGCAAGCGATCCCGCTCCTTTTGCAGCTGCATTTCGAACTCCACGTAGCTGATGTGCGTCTGTTCCTTAACCAGATTCTGCAGACGCGCCAGCTCCGACACCTGCCAGGCACTGAGCATTTTCAGAGAGTTCTCGGTATTGCCGCGCAAGCGGTTCAGCTCGGATATCATCCAAGTCTGAATTTGCTCCACAGTCAGGCGATATTGATCGGCCAGCTGATTCACATGTGCCCGATCCGCCAGCAATTTCTGCTCATATTCTTCCGTGGACAATTCATTCTTATATTGATTTATCATCCCCTTGATATAATCACGTTCCACCAGTTGCCACGTTTGCAGCTGCTCAATCTCAAATTGTCCCTTCTTGGCCAGATCCTCAATGACCTGATTGATATACGTCTCAATTTCCACGATGCTCACATGATGCTGGTCCGCCAATCCCTGCAAGAATCTCCGATCGTTTTGCACCTGTCAATCGTAGAGAATAATTTAATCATTTTAGATATGTTTTAATTTTTTTCAGTGTACATTTAGATTTTTAAATATATATGTTGTGGAAGCATACACACCTTGGTCACAAACTGTTCCATTGTAATGTTGGATTGTGAATGAAGGAGCATCAAAATGCGCTGCTCCTCTGCCTGCTGCCAAGCGGTGAGCTGCTCAATGTTGAGTTTACCCTGCTGCTGGAGTCGGTCGATCTCGGATTGGACCCAACGCTCGATCTCCTCCACAGAGGTGTGGTACTGGAAGGCCATCGTCTGCATGTGCTCACGATCGTTGCGCAGCTCAGCTTGAAGATCCTCGGCGCTCCACTGTTTGTTCTGCTTGAGCAATGTTTCGAGGCGTTCACGTTCCGCCAGCTGCCAGCTTGTTAGATTATCGATCTGGAGCTGACCCTCGTCACGCATACGGGCGAGCTCCCGTTTCATCCAGCTCTCGATCTCCTCAACCTGCACGCTGTATTGGCGTGCCAGTTTCTCGAGCAGCTCACGATCTTGACGCAGACGCGCCTCCAACTGTTCCGTTGATTTGTATTGCTGTTGGGCGAGATTCTTAAGATGCAGACGCTCCACTTCCTGCCAGTTGGTCAGCTTCTCGCTGGGCTTGAGCAGACCCATGCCAATGAAGCGTTGCTCCTCCTTCTTGACAAACTGTTCAATCTCCTCGATCTGAACGTTATGCTGCATGGCCAGACTCTGGAGGCGTGCCCGATCCTCGAGCAGCCACTTGTGGAACTCTTCGACGGTATAGTCACGCTCCTGCACCATATTGGTTAGATTGCCGCGCCAGTCCTGCTGCCAGTCCTGCAAACGCTGCATTTCGATGAGGCCTTCGCTTTGGAGCTTCTTGATTTGCTGCTGGATCCACTGTTCGATCTCCTCGACGCGCACCTGATTCTGTTGGGCGAGGCTATACAGATGCGTCTGATCCTTGGTAATCTTTGACTCCAGCTCCTCAATGGACAGATCGTTCTTGTTGATCAGATTGAGCAGACGCTGTCGCTCAATCTTTTGCCAATTGTTCAACTGTGTCTCCATATGCAGTTGTCCCTCACGCTGCAGTCGCTCCCCTTCCGACTGAATCCAGTGCTCGATCTCGGACACTTGGACATTATAGGTCTTCGATAGCTCGTTGAGACGTTCGCGATCCGCAAGCAGTTTCCGTTCGAACTCATCGGTGGAGTACTTGTTCTGTTGCACCAACTGGGAGATTTGTTGACGTTCCGCTTGCTGCCAATCCTTAAGTGATTCCGCCTTGATAAGACCCTCGCTCTGCAGACGCATAAGCTCCTTCTTGAGCCATCCCTCTATATCGGCGACATGTACCTGATATGTATTGGCCAATTCAACAAAGTGCATTTGATCCTGCTTAATCTTCGCCTCCAGTTGCTCCACGGTATAGGAATTTTGCTGCACCAGGATCTGAAGTCGGTCGCGTTCCTGTTTCTGCCACAAGGCCAACTCTTGCTTTACATCCTTGAGCAGACCCTCTGATTTGAATTTCTGGAGTTCACTCTTAATCCACGTTTCAATCTCCTCCACGCGCACTTTGTAGGTGCGGGCAAATTGCTCCAGGCGTGCCCGATCATTGATAATGGAGCTTTGGAACTCCTCGATGGATAATTGATTATGCCCGATAATATTGCGCAATCGCTCACTGACTTCCAACTGCCAATCCTTGATGTGACTCTCAATCTGCTGTTGGCCAACCACCTTCAAACGCCGCAGCTCATCCCGCTGCCATTTCTCCAGCTCATCGACATTAACACGATATTTGGCAGCCAGATTCTGTACATAGCTGCGATCCTGGGCAATTTGCTGTTGTAGCTCACTCAGACTGCCACGATGCTGCTTGAGCATCGTTTCCAAGCGGTTCCGCTCCGAACTCTGCCACGCACTAATCTGCTTCACCTGCTCGTTCTGCTCCTTGATAAGATCACCAATGCGTGCCACTTCACCGCGCAGCCACTGCGTCTGACTTTGCCTATCGTCCTGATATTTCGCGGACAAATCCTTCAAGCGTTGCTGATCCGTCAGTATCGAGTTTTGGAGCTGTGCAATTGTTGCATTGTGCTGGCGAATGAGCTCCTCCATGCGCTGCTGCTCCTGGGCATTGTCCACTACCAGTGAGCTGGAGTCGTGAATGTTCACCTGAGGCTCGTGTGAAACTAGCGAATCATTGATGTGATTAAAGTAGGTATGAAGTCGCTGCACTTCCTGGCGCTGCCATTGCTGCAGTTGATCCTGCGATATGCCGTTCCTTTGGGCCACCAAGCGTAACTTTGCGTTGTTTTCCCACTGCCAACGCTCAAAGTCTTGCAGGGTGAGACTATTCTGATGGATGAGCCAATCGAGACGACCGCGCTCCAGTCGCTGCCACGCAGTCGCATCCTGCACCTGTGCCTGATACTGACCCAACAGTGTCTGATACATTACAAACTCCCTGCGATGGAACTCCCGCAGTATGGGCAATGTGGTGCGATAGCGTTGTGCAACGGCCAGCAGACGATCCTCCTGCTGAAGCAGCCAATCCTCCAGACGCTGTGGTGTCGTTAGATACCAAAACAAATGCTCACGCTCCTCGCGTTTCCATTTTTCGTCCCCGGAATAGGATGTTTGGCCAAACGGATGCCTGTTATCGTAGACCAGTTGACCATCCTGCCAGCGCTGCTGTGACTCGTTGCCATTAACGGATTTGGTGCCATCAGTATGTGTTGTTATGGTCTTGTTGTATTGTCGAACTGTCACCGTGGACGTGGGTCCACTTATCTGGCTGAAGGGGGGTTGACTTGGGTATGTGGGACCGGGAGGAGTTCCTATGCTACCACCGAAGTTAATCACTGAATTGTAGTCGAACACTTCTGGCTCTATAAACTGTCCCATATAATGCCAGTTAACGTTTGTGCTCGGAATCCTCGGATTGGGAGCATAGTAGCCCTGATTTATCTGGGCTGCGGTATTTCTACCAAAGGTAGAGGACAATTTGCTTGCCTCGGTGCAATTGAGATGGACCGCATAGGGGTTTCCATCGATGACTTTCACCTCAGCGGGATATGCATTGTTCCTCACCTCATCGAAGCCGCTCAAATCGACCGGTTTATATGGATGCAAATCCACAGTTTGCTGCTGAACGTCGCCAAAAGCATATTTCTCCAGCGCCTCTGCCGCCTTGGTATCGAAGAATCGTGGCTGAACGATCTGGGTGTAGGTAATCAGCTTATTTCGCATCCCATCGACCAGCTGCTGGCTAATCTGCATACTCAGAGCATCCAATTCGCTGGCACTCTTCCCAGTCAGCCTCAAAATGTTGTCTAGAAAAAAATTATATATAAATAAGATCTTAAAGAGTTAATAAATTATCTCCCCTAATATGCTAAAGTTTAAAGAATTATTATATTATTATATTATATTACTATATAAATTATTCATTTGCCTTCACTTTCTTGCCAGGTCAACTTGTTGCACTTAAATAGTATTTTTTCAAATTTATTTTATTTAAATAAAAATTTTAATCATATAAGTTAGGCTCCCACTCGCCCGTTCTCTTTCTGTCTCTTTCTCTTTCTCTCTCTCTCTCTCTCTCTCTCTCTCTCTCTGTATATTTATTTCGATCTCCCTTCTTATATCTTTAGATCTCTCTCCTCTCTCTGTCTTTCTGTCTCTCTTTCTTTTTCTACCTCCTTTTTATCCCTCTCTCTCTCTCTCTCTCTGTTCAACCCCGTCTCCCGCTATTGCTTTTCTCTGGTGCATCTCGTAATCTCTTTCAATATATTCTCTAATTTTTTCTCCCCATCTCAATCTGTCTCACCGCCTTTCTACCTCTGGAGCGCTCTTTGTTTTTCTATCTCTCCACTCCTCTCTTTCTAAAAATATTTAATTACGAGTCACAAATTAAAATAATAAAATTTGTAATAACTATGTCACTTATTATTTCGAAATAATAAGTTATCTCTAAAAGTCATATTGAAATCTGTTTTTGTTCGGTTAATGTCGGTCTAATGATCTCTCTATTTGGGGCTGCTATATTAAAAAGTCACCAACCTTAAAACTGATAATAAAAATAATTTAATGCTCTGAGCATAAGTAAGTGCCTTGAGTTTTCTAAATTAAAATATAGCCGGCAATCACACAAATTTATATTAATAAATTGTTTTTTTTTTTATATAAAACTTATACACAATTATAAATTGTATACACCAACATAAATTTGCAATTAAATTTTAAACCATAAGTAAATATAATAAATCTATAAGCCATATAAATTTAAAAAAAATTCAAAACAACAATTATTGTTCTTCATTTCTTATCTATGTCCCATGGACTGATCCTTAACCTATTTTCAATAAAGTCTATTTGACATAGATAAGAAATGAAGATGTTTAAAAATCAGTTAACCTATTTTTAACAAAGTATCGTAGTTAATAAAATGTGTCTTTTTTTTTGCATTGTTATAAATAATCTATTTCATTTTATTCTCTTGACTTGTGGATCACATCTCTCTGATTGTATATTGTTATATAATATATGCTCTGGCATTGAGCAGAGCCCAAACATACTACGCATAATCAGTTCAGATCAGTTCAGTTCTTAAGTCATGACTTACCACTCCATTTCATGGCATATCCCCTATTGTTGCCGGTGGACATTGAGTTAAATTCCTGAGTGAGTCGGAAGGAAAATTCGCGTACCTCCGCCAAATGACTATACGCCCAACGGCTCATTTGGGGTGGCATTAACATTTGCATCGATTGCGCTTGTGCGCTGCCGCCTCCAAACGATGATGACGCTGATGACGAACTGGAACTATAGCTGTTTCTGTAGCTGTTGTAACCCTGGCAACTACAGATTGCCAAGAGCAACACACATGCGCCCACAGCTCTCATTCTGAGCAAACTAGATCAGAAAGGAAATCGATGTCATTCATAAATATTAAGTGTACTAAGTAATATTAGTGCTTATATAACGTCGTAGTAGGCTTATAAGCGCTCCTCAAATTGAATATATTTTTGGTTTTTTGATGATAAGAGATTGAAACTGAAATCTAGTTCAGTCTAAAGCCGGGAATTATCAGCCCATTGAGGTCCAGCAGAGGTTAACCAGGCGATAATGTTCATATTACTTAGCATAAAATTTGTTGTCAAAGATTTTTTTTTTATGTTTTTGTCACCAAGCTGGGTTCCATCATTCATCCGGTGTCTTTATTGATAAATCTTAAAATATCTACGTCGTCATTTTTGAATCGAATGTTTAAATTAATTGTGTGTGCACAATATGTGTTTCTTCAGCAGCATTGGTACATAAATCAATGCTGTCGATGGATAAACAAATGCTTCCATTTGGGTCACATTTGCCTATGCGCGTCCCAAACTCAATTTTATTTCTGGCTTGAGTACAGATGCTGGTTATTTTTAGATGCTGTTCACAGCACAATAAATGAATATAACTGCAATATTAATATAAACTCACACATGCATTTATATGCATATATATATATATATATATATATATGTATGTCTCTTACTCACTCTCACTTGCGTTCCCACGGCGAGCACTATAATTGCTCTCTGTTATTGTTATTGGGGATCAACACACATAAATACAAATACACGATTTTAATTCGCAGGATCAGCAATTATTTTCACTTTCACAATTTTACCGATTTCCTAGTGGATTTTTACCGCAATTCAAGAACCGTTGCGCTGCGTTGCGCTGCCGAACACCAACTGTCAGTCGAACGCATGGCGCAAAGCTTTTATTAGAAAAAGTGTGCGTTGAGAAGATTCTCTCTCCGTTATCAATTCAAGAGATGTCTATTGGAAAAACAACGAAAATATTACTAATTATAAATTTAAGATCATGTTTTATGGACGTCATAGTTCAACGGCAAATAAACCGGTAATGTGATTCTTATAATGAGCTCATTATTGTCGCATATATATGAATCACAAGCATTTTGACCGATTTGATTTATTTTACACCCAATGACAATAGATCAAAAATATATATTTTTTGCGAATTTATAACAGTATATGATCTCATATAATCTCAACACAGATTTAACAAGCACATTCGCTTACACGTCCGCCTGCATTTGCTGAGTGTCGAGAGAGAGATGTCGTTTGTGTGAGCGTCGGTATTTAAAAAGTGATTCAAAACAATTAAGAGGAAACACTTGCAATAATGCAAATTTGACTGACCTTGCAGAATTAGAATATTTTGTCATTTTAAACGAATTTTTGAGAGCACAAAATACCACAAAGGAACCACAGATCAGACCACAGAGCAAAATTCGTACCTGTTGAATTTTTATCTTTATTCTTTTAATCTTTATTATTAACTGAAAAATTATACACAATAGAACAACTCAAAAAAAGTAAAAATAAAAAAAACAAATAGGTAAATGCCGAATTAGTCATTATCGATCGAAATTCTTAGAACTAAATTAGTTAATAAATAAATTGGTCTTGAATTTAGTGAATAGGAATCAGTATTCTTCGCATCAATAAAAATGAGGTGACTAACTAATAATCTGATAGCGCCATCTAGTGTGCTTGTGCAAAGCGCAACCTAGTGGCAAAACTAAAGCAATTTTATCGCCATCTAGTTTCATCTTACAAAACACAGCAGAGAAGAGCTGGAATGCTGGTACGATATATTTTATATATAATTATATTATAAATGAATATGAGCAGATAAAAAGTAAACATTGCAGTAAATATCATAAGTGAGAATGTTATTAAAAGGTATTTTGAATTTAATCAAGGAGACGTTTTCTAGACAATTACAGCTCGTGCCTTTTCATCGTGCATTCTCTGCCGTTCACATATCGCACTCGAGACCATCTCTAGGATATACCATGGTATTAAATAAATACGTGGTTAATTTGTTTGATAAATATAAATAAAATGTATCCGCTGCACAACTTAAATGTAAAACAGAAACAGGTCCACAAATAACATTACAGGCCAATACAAAAAGGTACGTGGCACGAGAAACATAACTAAAAATATTATGGAAATAAAGGATCTTTAATTCTTAGTTACAGGCTATGGAAACGGACAAAAGAGCAAAACCTATGCAGATCACCTATCGTTTCGCCTTCTGCTTCATAGCTGGCAGCTTGGCAGCATTTATCTTCCATGCGCTGACGTCGTCGACGTCGGTGTCTTTGTTTGGATGGAGGCTGCAGCTGCGTCAGTTGCATCATCTGCCCACTGCCCACTATTTGCAGACGCGCGACGAGTTTGCCGTTTATTCGGTGGATGAATTAAATGCATTTAAGGAGTTCTATGACAAGAGTGTCAGCGATAGTGTTGGTGCCAGCTTCACGGAGGCGGAGCAGACCAACATTAAAGAAGCATTGGGGGCCATGCGTCTCGCCCTGGACATGCATATAGCTGGCAAGGATGACAAGGCAGCACGGCTGTTTGAGCACGCTCTGGCCCTGGCGCCCAAACATCCGGAGGTGCTACTCCGCTACGGTGAATTTCTCGAGCATAATCAGCGTAATATTGTGCTGGCGGATCAATACTACTTCCAAGCACTCAGCATCAGTCCCAGCAATTCGGAAGCGTTCGCCAATCGGCAGCGTACAGCGAATGTTGTCCAGACACTGGATGAACGTCGTTTGGTATCGCTGGATGAGAAACGGGATGCCCTGTCAGCCATCCATGAAGCGAGTGCGGCACTGAGGCGTGCTAAGAAAGAAGCCTACTTTCAGCACATCTACCATTCGGTTGGCATTGAGGGAAATACTATGACGCTGGCACAGACACGCTCAGTTCTGGAAACCCGCATGGCCGTCGATGGCAAATCCATAGATGAGCACAACGAAATTCTTGGCATGGATTTGGCCATGAAGTACATTAATGCCAGTCTTGTGCAAAAGTAAGTAACGCCACAAGCCTCTGTTATGCGTTGCAGCTAAGCTTAAAAATCAACGTTCTGTTATAGATTAGATATCACGCTAAAGGACATTTTGGAGCTGCATCGGCGCGTGCTGGGCCACGTGGATCCCATAGAGGGTGGAGAGTTTCGACGTACGCAGGTTTATGTGGGCGGTCATGTGCCACCAGGCCCCGGGGATTTGGCCCTGTTAATGCAACGTTTCGAGCACTGGCTAAACTCCGAGCACAGCAACTCCCTGCATCCGGTCAAGTGAGTTCACACAATGCATACCCAAGTTAATTTTGAGTAGCACTCATTCTCTTTCTTTACTAAACAGCTATGCGGCCCTTGCTCATTATAAACTCGTGCATATCCATCCATTCATTGATGGTAACGGACGGACTTCGCGCCTGCTGATGAACACGCTCCTTATGCGCGCTGGGTATCCGCCAGTAATTATACCCAAACAGCAGCGTAGTCAGTACTATCATTTCCTGAAGTTGGCTAACGAGGGCGACATTCGGCCCTTTGTGCGTTTCATTGCCGATTGTACGGAGAAGACACTTGACTTGTATTTGTGGGCCACCAGCGATCTTCCCCAGCAAATTCCAATGCTCATCCAAACAGAGAGCGAAGGTGGCGTATTGGCCCAGCTTCAGCCGCACATCGCTCAAAGCGCACCAGAGCCATATGAGTCGGGTTCGGGATTGGGCTCAGGTGTCAATGGGTTTCCCTGACCCCCAATGCATAGCATAGCCCAATTGTTGCTCAACTTTATTATTTATTATTTATTAGCAAATTGTATGTAGTATGTTGTTTGGATTAGCGGCAAATGTGTGTATATATGTAAATTATGTATTTATCAAGAAAATCGTTGATCAGACTGTGATTGTAATTAAGCTAAAAGATTTAACCAAATATAATAACAAAATGCTTTAATATAGAGCATAATAATAACTAACGCACAAAGCACTGTCTAAGCCAGTAAAATTTAACAAATAATTGGTGCGAAACTATTTTTAAATCATTGATTGTATAACATACAAAAATAAACTACATCTAAGTAGAAAATATGTTTTGACTATCAGCATGCGTATTACTAAGAGAACTGACATAATTTATTAATGATGGGCGTAAATCAGCTGAATACTTTATATGTATCAGTTGGTGAAACCATGTGCTAATAAAAATTCTCTTTGAATGTGCACAACATGTATATTTAATACAAAAATCCTATTATTTTGTACAAATAAAAGCTCAATACAAAATCACGTTACTAGAAAAATTAACATTCACAGGTATAAACAGGAAAGTATTTAGTATAATCTCAATGATTATATATATAGCCTTGTTATATGATATTTTGATATTTATTTAAATTGTTTACTCTCTCTAATTGAACCTTTAAGCAAAGTTGTAAATTAAATTGGCAAGTGCTAAAAGGGAAAATAGTAATTTGGACAAAATAAGTTTATTGCGAAATGTTCTTAGCGAACCGGATTGCATTGAAGTGTAAACTATAATTAGCATTATTGATCATTTTTATATGTATTAACATACATAGTATATCACGCATAGTTAAGTAGATGTTCGTAAGCTTTAAGGTATAAGATTGTTCCAAATAATAATTATATTCATAACAAAGACACTTATAAAACTTATTATACTAATAAGAAAATAATAAAATGTGATATTTAGTTTGTGTAAATCGTAGAATCTTACAACTTGGCTCTTTGTAAGTAATTCTTGTAAGTAACATCGCGCCACCAGGTTGGACGCTCATATACACCTGGTGTGGACACAATGGCGCGCTGCAAGTGCTGATAAACCTGGCGAGTGGAGCAAATGGTTAGCGTTATTATTTTTTTTTGGTAAATGCTTAAATGCAAGCTACTCACATTGCCATCACTCATGCCCAGCGGCGAGTTCATAATGAAATCGGTGGGCGCAATTGCATCCACCAAGGCAATGGCTTCGTCCTTCAGCACTGGCAATAGCTCCAGTATTCCCTGCTGAAACAGTTCAATTTGCGAGCTATTGCGAAAATAGCCTCCTTGATAAAATATAGCTGAGTATTTAGTAACCAAGTTGGCGCCATAGAATGACAACACCTGAAGCAGCACCTTCTGCTCAGCCGAGGCGGGCAGACCGGTCACAAACTTATAGAACACATCGTAAATGGTGCGCTGTGGAAATCAATTGTAAAAATCGTTTATAAATCATCATACATAGGACGCAGAAATGATGCATTGGATTTGTATAATCTAACCTCTGCATAAATAATAGATAGCTTTTGTGCGGCAAACACTTGAATATTGTTGCGTGTTTCGAATGCATCCTTGCCGGCAACTTGTAGCTTCTCAAAACGCTTAACTGTTTCTTCCAATTGCCAGGCGGTTAGCCAGTTTAGTGCCTTAAGCAAATCTGCAAAATACAAAAACTTTTTAGGATATTTGTCTTCGGTACAATGCTTTATAGTAATCACGCACTGTCCACATCGAGAGCCTGAGTAGGGGTACGCTCCTGTCCCTGGCTCTGCAGTATTTCATTCTTATCCTTTAGGAATGAGACTGTCTCCAATGGCGACACGTCCACAAAATTGGTATTGCTGCGACGCAAGCTAATCAGCCAATTGGATGACTGCTGAATTAGTGTGTTATTTTCACCCTCATACGTGCAGTTGGCATCGTTGTCATTTCTCAGATCGCCCAAGCCAGTTGCACGCAAATAGCCATGACCGCCACAGGCTTCACGGCTCTCCTGGATGCCATCGCGAGCTGCCCAAGTGGCACATGGCTTTAGTGCCGATGAAATTGCATGTATTTCCATGCCCTCCTTGGACGTATCTTCGCCCATCATACCCCTGATGTTCAAGTCCACGTTGACCTTGCAGATCCAGAGCGTGACCACGCGCAATGCTATCGCCGTAGCTAGATGTGGCAAAATGCGATATTGCTGCGACTGATACTCAATCACGGGCCACTCCACCTTACTGTCGGCCGGGCCAAACTGCCGACGGCTGGCTGAGTATCGTGTGGCAATGGAAATTGCCTTGCTCAGCGATACATACGCCAAAAATGAGATATTGACACGTCCCGTCGATAGAGCACCTAGAGAGGCTCCCAATCGCTTACGATTATCCTTGATGGGGCTGCTGTAATTGCCTTGAGCATCAATGTCGCCTGTCTTTGACAGTAAATTGTCCTTAGGTATGCGATACTGATTAAACATAACAAATCTGCCAAATAGTGAATTTAGTTATTCTTGAAATATATATATTGGAATTTTTATTATTACCCATTGTCAATGCCATTGAGTCCAATTTTCTCGCCCAAATCACCAACGGTGACGCCAGGCAACGACAGCAGCGTCTGCTCATCGCGAATGGGCACCAGGAATGCATTCAAGCCCTGATGCTTCTCATCGGGCACATACAGCTGGGCATAGACAATTGCATGGGTGCAAGTCTTGCCCAGATTTCCAACCCAGCACTTAGCTGCCTCAAAGTCCGGAGTATGCAGAATGAACTCCTTAGTTTTGACATCATATGTGGCGCGTGTGCGCATGCCTATACAGTGAAATATATATATTTAATAAATTTTGTCAAATATACAGTTTCATTATTTCAAACCATTTGCGTTCGTTCCATGAGAGACCTCGGTGAGAGCATAGGCACCCAGGATGCGATCACTGGCTATCTTGGCCACATATTTGCCTAGACGGCCAGTGCCATTGGACACCAAGGTGCTGGGAAACATGCCATTGGAGAGACTGAACTTGACAGACATGCTAAAGTCATAGCTGAAGATTGCTTGGCCAAAAGCCAATAACAAATACGGCGTCGTTAGATACTGCATAAAGAATATACAAAGTTCAAGTTATTAACTGCAGACAAACATTGATTGCATTGCTTTAAAGGCAACCTCATTGACGCCGAAGAACTTTTGCTCCCAAATTAAATGATGTCGCTTGTTGGCCAGCTCCCTTGTTCGCTCCAGACTGGGCGCTTCCGGTTCCCGCTGAAAGTCGGGATGTGTCTCCATCCACTGCCAAACTTTGTGCTGTTAATTTTAATAAGTAAAACTTAGATTAGTCAACGATTATATAAGGGAAGTAATAACTGATAAGCTTTATTGTTTTGTAAAACGTGTGAACCATTAAACATAATCTTAGATAGGCCAAATCATAATCAGTTAGGACTTATAGTTAAATCAGATTATTTCCTTATGTAGTTGTGCATATAAAAAAAATGAGTCAAGTCGATTAAAATTGAACTTTTACCCATGTTGATTAAGCAAAAAACAAGAATAGATAAATATACAACACTTGTCCACCGTTTCCGATCAGTTCTTATAAATGTATGGTAATTATGATCAACCAAGCAAAATTGAACTTTGAGCTTCGCTTGCCTGCATTTTTAACTGATTTATGTATATTTAAGTGGTTATACACACATATTATTGTGGTCAATGGCATTGATAATATAGCTGACCTTTAGACGAATGTGCTCCTCGCCCTCCAGCAGAACATTCATGCGTTTGTAACAGAAGCTCGCCTTTTCGCGGTACTCTGCCAAAGGACCGCCACGAAAGGCAGGAAATATCCTCTTGTCCTCGTATATGTTCTTTGCCTCGACATCCTGTTCACCCCTGTAATAATCCGTTATAGATTCGAGTAAGTCACTCAAGTGATTTGCTTTCGCATCGCTATCGCTTCGTTCATTGTCCATCATCACGTAGACAACAAATACCAACAACTACAAATCGACGCCAGCAGCAGCAGCAGTTTGTTGAATGAAATGTATTCACTTACTTGGTATTTTGAAATGCAACCATGTTTGCAGTTGGGGCCATTCAATTGTGAAGTATTTTTTTGTGTGTTAACGGTCAGCGTTTCGCTCAGACTGTTTTCAAATTTAGCAACTCGACGTCTTTTACAATAGTTTTTTGGCGCAGGTGCTTATCCGATTTTTAATGGTCACTAAGCCGAAAAACGTATTCTTATTGACTGCGCCAAGTACACTAGGTGCTGTTCAATACGCAGGAACTGATAAGCGAAAAGATAAGAACATTGTACTGTACTCTTTTTACTTCTTGGTGAAAAATAAGATTTTAATGAAAATTTACTTAAGTTTAACTTGTTTACTTTCGATTTAAGCCATTAATAAGTTCAAGCGGCGCCAGCTGATATATGCAGTGCTCTAAAACGAGCTAGTCTGGCATTCCGCCACGGTCACACTGCAAATCACATTTTAAATTCATAGCGCCGAATTTCAAATAATGTGGCGCCTGTGTTCAAATAAAACAATATATAATATAAGGTACAGGCTGCTTTATCCCAACAAAATCCATTTGACGCCGAATGCATTAAATAATATTGACAAACACATGTACTTGCATTTTTATTTTATCTTATACAATTAGTTAACATGCACTGTATTTGCTTGGCTATTTAAATACAATTATATTTTTTGTTCTTATTATTGGTTATGATTATCAATACTATGAGCTTATCTTTAAATATTTAAAAACAAATTGCAGCATGAATTTCGATTTCTAAACGGAATATTGTTTTGATATTGTTCCAAACGTTTATTGTGTGTTTACATTGCGTGTTCTGAAATCATAGCAATAGGCTAAAAGCATTCAATCGTTTGATTTTTAGTTCCAGAATTAAACTAATTAGGTAACATGTAGTCATTGATTAGTCGTATATAATGTAAATTTCTAAATATTTGATTTCTAGCGTCTAAGGCGCACAAAATGTCTTGGCATAATTTCGTTCATGTTCATTGCTACTCTTATAAAAAGCCATATAAAATTATCTGCGCTACTAAAATTACGTTTATGTTTCTATATCTGTTTGCTTGAATGTCTGTATGAATTAATGAATGGATGTGCAAAACAGTTGCTAAAATGGACTAATTGACGCTTTTTGAAATGAATGTGAGAATCGCGTGATATTTAAATTTGTTTGATACAACCGTGTGTATATGTAAAAGTCCTAATTCACAAATTTCATTTTTGGCTTAATGTTATATTGATATACCATAAATAAATCGATTATTCGACAAAAAAAATAACGGCAAAATTGTGCTAAAAAAATTAAATTAAAATCCAACTATACTTTTAACTAAACTAGATTGCAAATTCCGAGCTTAAAGAAATATATCCGGTGTGTCGAATAGATTAAGGCTCTTCTCCATCAGAGTGCCTGACATCAAATCCAACTCAACTTGATCAATATCCACGCCCTGAGCGCAGGGCGACGTTGTGGCATGCCTGACCACGTCGCTCTGCCTATTCGGCTCATATCATCGACTCTGGCAGGAGCTGGCCGCCGACGAGTTCGATGAGAACGCCGATTGTAAGCTGGTCATTGAGCCCTTGTAGTTAACCGAGCTAAGCACTTCGTAGAAGATATTCAAATGCGCTCCCGACGGACTGAACCAGTGCATTAAATAACTGTCAGTGTGATGCATAACATGCGAGCCCTGAACACTCTCCTTATGACGGCAAATGAGCGTTGGTTCTTCTCTAAAATAATTGCCGCCCTCCACAAAGTCCTGCAGATCAAAATAGGAAACGGCTGCATCTGCAAGAGAATTGTAAATTGTTTAGCATTAAAGATCAACACTGAAGTACATATATCTACGCACCACTTTTCTCGGGCAGATCTTCGGTGAAGCGGTAAAGCGTAAAGTGCATATCATTGCGCATAACATCAAAGTCCCAGGTGAGCACACTCTTCGGGTCCGTATTGCGTATGAGAAGCTCGTGGGTGAAACCAGGCTTTAGCTCAACGGTTTTGTAGAGATTCTTATGAGCATGCTGATGTGCAGCTGACAATCGTTTGCCCTCTTTGCTCGCATCGACAACGCAGGCGGAGTCGGCACGCGAAGCAACGGGCGTCTCATCATCATGATCCTCCAGCGAGTTCATCTTATACAGGGATTTGGGCACAAGGCCTCCTTCGTGTATCATGGTCTGTGATGGAAAGAAGGCGGAACATTAAGTAACATTCATTAAGTGATTGGCATTTGCTTTGCTAAGCTATTTTTAATTGTTGTTTCCAAGGTACAAAGTGTGGATGTATGTGTTTGGGGTGTGTGTGTGTGTGTGTTTGTACACAGTTGAAGGACCACACGGACAATGGGCACAATGAAGAGCGTACGCAGCGCAGCAACAAAACGCATATATATATATATGTATATATATATATTTAACTATATATGAACTTGACATAGTTCGCAACACAAAGGCATAGGACAAGAAAAACAATGTGAACATTAGAAAAACAAAAATCATAATTAACGGCACAAAGTGATTTTGTTTTCTTAGGAGAGTTTCGAAAGCTGCTTACACAATCGCATTCAGCTAAATAACAATGCGTTAGGTATCTACGATTGACTTGTTCCACATGCGTTAAATGCGTCTAAGGAGAGCCCAAAATGTTCAAAAACGGAATTGGATAAACAAAATAACGAAAATAACAATCAAATATTATATTGTACGTATCTCTAATTAGTCGTCGCTCATAAATTAGAAATTATTATCGATTATTGTATTTTCTGCCCTGTATACCCGAGTTAGAATCAGTTCTGGAATCGATGCATTTTAATTTGCGAGCGACCACTGCATTAATATATATACAAGTAATAAATGAAAATTTTGAAACAGTTCTTGAGATTTAGAGTGATTCTCTACCAAAATGTACCTTGCACGGGCCACCAAGAAAATCTGGTACAATTTCCTCATCAATATACTGAGCGAGTCCGTCCCGCATGTGCTCACAGTCTGGGCCATAGAACAGAAACTTGGAGCGTGTATGCTCATCTGCAAAAAAAGACATAAATACGTTTAAGCAATAAATTAAAGACATATAATGAAAGATAGTCAGCTTACCTATGAAAGCACTGACAATTGTCCAAGCAATGGGAAAAACTCGTGGAGCACGTACGACCAAAACACGGCCCATTGTCTCCGGATAGTTGCGCTCAACAGTTTCGGTGATGTAGAGCAATGCCTTGATACCGGGACGCCATAAGTGACGCATGGATAGACCCTCCAGATCGACAAGAAGCGACCAGTTTAGGATTGGCTTATCCAAACGCTCGGCAGACTCATTTATTTTCTGTATGCCCTCCTCACAAATATGCAAAGCCTGAGAAAATGAAGGTTTTAAAAATGAAGGGAATTAAAATTTAGTAGTCAACTGACCAATCTGAGTAAGTCCTCCATTCCGAGAGACTTGAGCAGCCCCTTGACATCCATGTGGCCCAGTCGCAGTATGTAGATGGGTCGCCCGTCCTTGTCATGATGATACCATCCACCCGGAAAATGCTCGACAACAACGGCTGGTTTGCTGTATTCCTTGAGCAGGGAATCGATGCGATGTTCACGACGCCATTTGAGCGAATCACAGAGCATTGCATAGGCCTGGCTGACGTGCCAATCGCGTGCTGACAAGAAACGCAAGATGGTCTGATAACTGGGCATCCGCTCCAGATCATCGACACCATCGAGCATTTTTCGCAGCTCCAACAGCTTGGACTCCTGCATGGGCGATAGTTGACCCAAATTGCGTGCTATAAAATCACCATCAAGCAGTATATCATGATGTTGTTCTGTGGTAGGCGATTTGGGTGCATCCAGTGGCGGCATCCAGCGTTCCACATGCGTAACGCCCTCATCCTCCAGTTGCTTGATGAAAAACTCAATGATCTCCTTGCCCTTGAGCGTCGTTTGTGTGTATTGCTTCATGCCCATTTTCTCCATGGAATGCTCAAAACCGAAAAAATTCTTAATATCAAGTGTAGCTGTTTGATCGAAGCATGTCCATTCGACATTGTCCGGATGGACATAGTACCGGCAACGCTCGAAGATCTCAATACGCGACGAGAAGCTCTCGTTGACCGCCTCGATGCTCAGCGTTCGGTTGGACATGTCCAAGAAGTTGTGCTGCAGAAAGAACACAAAGTCGACGCCAATCAGTTTCTTGAATATGTACGGCGCATCGACGGCAAGCTTGCAGCGACGACTTGTATTCCTTTTGGCCCCATTCTCCAGGCACTCGTCCTTGATGACCTCGCAGTCCAGCACAATGGGCATCTGGGGGCATATGGGAAAGCGTCGTTCGTAAGCCTGAAAATTAGAAGAGTCGGTTGTGGTTGTAGTTGTAGTTGCATGTTGTATGCATGTTTGTCGACCATTGCCGGCATGCTGCCAATGTCTCTATGCCCTTGAACGGTGGCCAATTTATGAAATGCAAGTGTACTTGAACTTGGCCTATAGCCATGGGCTCAACAGATATTGATATAGACATATATATGTAAATATATAAATATTTGCATAATCATTGCCAATTAACAAACCAGCTGTCTATTTATATATGCCAAAGATGAAAATATAAACATTTTCTGCATCGCAACAGTATTTTTGAAGGCATTTCAGAACGGATTTCAAAAAAACTTTAATCTGTTATACTATATAACTGGTTAAATATAAAAAACGATGGCGTAACAAAGAAAAAACTCATTTACGTTTCTAAAATAACTTTAAAAGTACTGCAGCAAACGCTAATAGATTTAAACCAAACAATTTTTGGTACATTATAAATATTGCTTAATGCTGACCTCATTATCTCGCCAAGAGGCGTAAACAAACCAATACGGAAAAACACATTTCTACGCAGCATTCTAAACAAATACGTCTGCAATTCTGCAGCATATAACAATATATTTATATATACACTTTAGAGTGGAACAAAGTTCAATATATTATTATTTTTTGTTGGTATGGATGCGTTGTAGACTTATTGATTTTTAAAAATAAATAAATAATTAGAGTAATTTAAAAAGTTTGGAACCCTTTCACACGCTATAGCCGAAACTTTTATTATCTACAGAATTATTGATTTTTAAAGAATAAATAAATAATTATAATATAAACTTGCCATATGCCCTTTAAAGTTGTAAGCGGCAACCGGCGACACTTGAGGGGCTTACACGCTCAAGGATAATTAAGTCGACTGTATAAATATTTAAAGTTTTCAGGCATGCAGACGACGTGTCCAGCACGTGAACGTCGCCGCTTGGCTGGGAAAATGTGGTTTATTCGACAACTTTTTGTCGTTGACACCCTCAAGTTGTGCCCCGTTGAACTCTCAATTACTGGGAGCGTGTGAAAAGAAGCATAAGTTCAACTGTGGCACAGACTCAGCAGGCGGATAAGAGCCACGTTCTCGTCACATTTATAGCCTGGTATATTGTTGCCCCTGTTGCTGTTAACCAAACTCGGCAGTAAAATAAAATACTAATTGCCAATTAAACGCTCTGGTTACTTTACGATGTTTTGCTCTAACTTTTTGTCGCCTCTAAATATAGCCAAAGTGTGCAAATACTCTCGGCCCATGTGACGTATTCAAAAGACACAACACAAGTGATTGTCACGTTGGCGGCTTGATGCTAATGCCAAATTGATATACATGGCCTTGAGCAAAATGCATTTAGCACACAATCAGCTGTTCGTTTTTACGTCAATGTAAACAAACTCACAACTTTCATTATGTTCCCTCCTGCTGTGTCTATAAATAGTTGACATTTTCTTTTGAATGTTAAAGAAGAAGCTTTTCAGTCAAAGTCAGTTATTTTTGCACGGCAGGTGTCAGGAATTGTTGCATTTAATTGTATTTAAATATAATCAGATTATTCAACGCACTTCGTGGGCTACAATCATTTGTGGCCTGGATTCACTCTTAGCTAACCATCAAGCAGAGTTGAGATAATGGAGATCAAGTGATATATAAAAATAATTTGAAGACAAAATATGTACAAAACTATTTAACGGCCACCACTCAACAAATATATTCTTGATAAGCATTCATTTTGAGAATCTGTCTATACTTATCAGTTATACGTATTTTGATTAAAGTCTCGGGGCCAAAACATTTTGCAATCACGCTTTCTTCAATTTATAGATTGTGTGGGTCTACAGTGCAAATAGACAAGACGTGTCAAAAAAGTGATGTAGCTTAATGCGATTATTTTTACTGTTAAGCCAATTAGTTAGTCTAACTGTGGGTATAAGCACTGCGCAATGACTATGCAATTTCTGTGCAATTACTTTTTTTTTGTTGTATTTTTTATTCTAAAGTCAATGACACCAGATAAGTGGCGTCTGTTACGCCCAACTACAAGTGGAAACTGTATAATTAAAAATTATAACAAATTGATTTCCGGCTGCTCGAAACTCAATTCTCAATAATTTGCGGTGAAATTTAGTCAAACTTCCTGATAAGCTTCAGATAAAACAAACAGTATTTTGCAGCTGCTTATCAAAGCAATAGGTTCAATTATTATCTGATACGATATAATACAGAATGAGCTGTGAAATTTAAATAACCTTGCAGAGGGCATTAGAAATTATTAACGCATTGCCAAACTAATTATACATTTAAATAACAATAAATTTGAAAGGTAAGAAAAATCATAATAATAATAATAAATCAACTAGTTATTTTGAATTCCATTTTGTGCATTTCTAAAATATGATCGGAAAAGGTAATTGTCTGTAATCTATCAGCATATGCATGGAAGGTATTTAAGGGCATTTAATTATTGGTAGTTCCAAGCACAATGCTATTTATTCTTTGTAGTTATTGGCCCCGTGTGTTTTGAGTGCCGTTTGCTTGATTGTTGTCCATTGTCGACAATGGGCCATAATCGCTTATTTCCTGCCTGTCGCTGTATGGAACGCAAAACACGAACCGGGCAGATGCCCGGTGTTCTTTACACCTCGACCCATAGAGTGACAGAGCGGACAAATGCGACGTTCCATTCATGAAATTATAAACGCGGATTATTCAATTGAGCGAACAGCAACAAACACAAAGAGAGACAGAGAGACAGAGAGAGTGCGCGCGAGACTAAGATGAAGAGACAGACAGAGATGGAGAGCGTCAAGGTTAATTTCATTAATCTGCTGCATGCTATGAGACAGCTACAGATAAATGTTGGCGGAAGGAGTCAAGCAGCTGGTTGAAAAAACAAGGGAAACAACGGCAGCTGTGATTAATTAATAACTTAATAACTTATATTTTATACAATTGATATAAACACAGTCACGCGTTTGGCGCATGCACAGACACACGCAAACACTCACAGTGGAGGTGGAAGTAGGGGATTGCTGTTTGTGACACGCCTACTGCAAACAAGATACACACCTTCATAACGAGCTCAAATGGATATTTGTAGACGCGCACAGGCGATTGGAATTTTTGCACCATTTTGTTGTTTGCTGGTTGGCACTTGGTCACTGGTTAAAAATCAATTTTTATTTTCTAATCAATGCACAAAAATGCGCCAAAAAGCGCCACTTAAT
This sequence comes from Drosophila dives, assembly GCA_035042365.1. Classification (NCBI taxonomy): domain Eukaryota; kingdom Metazoa; phylum Arthropoda; class Insecta; order Diptera; family Drosophilidae; genus Drosophila; species Drosophila dives. The sequence goes on along the minus strand of JAWNLJ010000415.1, from coordinate 1,480,369 downwards.
TTTCACACAAATTTTGTATTTTGAAATTGACAGTAAAATCTGTTTTTTTGTTGTTGTTCTTATTTTAATTTTGATGAAGTTTAGTCAAATTTGATTTATTTCTTTTGCAGCCCCAGCGTTTGTTATTGTGCTTGCAACTGCTGCAGCTGGCTGAAAAGAAAGCCTTTCCTTTTTTGTGTACACTCCGCGACCGTTTGACTGTTTTCGTTAGAGCTGGTACAGCAATATATCAATCTATCGATATCATTTCTTCCGTTTATAATATCGATAAATGCTTGAATGGAACTGTTAGTTTAGCAGTGCTGCTTTTATAAGCAAAGTAAACTAGTTATGTTATGTCGTAAATATTCTGAGTTGCTACAATATTAAACTGAGTATAACTATGGATGCAGGTAGACCTGCAAGAAGAAATCGCACCTGTTTCTCTTATTTATTCACATTTTTCCTTCTTACGATATTTTTTTATTATTTGTTGTCGAGTAGTGGAAAAAACCGTTTGGAAATTTCGCGCCTGAAAGCAGATATTTCTCTCTTATCGGTAAATATCCAAATTGTGAATCCTTCGCCATTTCGTTCCAACTTGGGCTATTGGTTTTTCGCAGAAAACAATGCATCAGCAACAACGGTATTGCACAGAGAAGGAAGGGAGATCCAACCACATTACAGATGATCCTGCGGCTAGCATAGGACTCTCATCTCGCGGAGCATGCGACGCGAGCGACTTAAATGCGCAAGTGGATACGCTATTTAAAAGCAAAATCGGCACTCTTATGGATGATGTTTACAATCTCAAAAAGCAAGTAATGACATCGAATTGTGCATTCCAGGGCAACTCTCTGGATTCAAACAGTGAAGCAATGGCCCAGTCCACGATGAGGATCAACTATGCCTCAGTGGAGCTAGGTGCAAGCATTAATAATGTGTTGGCTAAGCCAATAGGAGAGGTTAATTTCATTAGAAAATTACTCGGCTTGGAATTTGCCAATAATCCGCCAATAAATATGCTAACATCAAATTTATTGCCTGGTTCGTGTTTTAGCTTTAGAGGCTCGAGTGCAACGGTGTCCTTACAGCTGGCCAAAACTATAATTGTCGAGGAGTTCCGATTGACACATGTGCACAAGGAAATGACTCCCAGTCTAAGTGTGGATAATGCGCCAAAGGATTTTGAGGTTTATGTACGCTGAACGCTATTTCATATTTTTTTTCTTTATTTCAATTGATTTGTTTAGGGTTTGTCACCTGGCAGCTACAACAAGGTGCTTTTGGGTCAATGGACTTATGAAAATGCGCCCAAAATACGTTCACAGAGTTTCTTTGGTAAAAATAAAGAAAGCTTCCAAAGTTTAGTTATTACATTCAAAACAAATCATGGCGCAAATTCAACCTGCATTTATCGGTAATTAGATATTAATCAAAAAAAATCGTATTTACAATTTAAAGATTTGCTTTCCATATGCAGCATAGAGGTGTTCGGCAAGGTACCATAGAGAACGTGTTATTGTTAATTTGTTCAAATGTTTATATTGTTTTTAAAAGAAAATACACTTCGTAATACGCTTAATGTTCACAGTTTTTTTTTGTTAAATCGTGACTGCTACTTCTTTGAAATATACTGGTAGCAGTTACTGGGGTACACATTCAATAATCGCCCATCTCTAAGGTGTAGGCTTAAAGTTAGACATGAGCGATAACGATTATCGTTTTGGTTTTGGCAAAGAAAATAAGATTGAAATAAATGAGTTAAAACACGATGGCTTGTGGCGATTGAATCTAAATAACAACAACAACAATCTTGTGGCGTGCAACTTAACACACAATTACACCAGCCCCGATGGCGAGCAGCAGGCAAAGCTGCAAAGGACAATGGCAAAAGCGAAACAGAAACAGACAACAACAGCAGCAGCAGCAGCCGCCGCAGCAGCTGCCACAGCAACTACAACAACAATAATACCAATACCAACATCTACAACAACAACAACAATAAACGCAGCAGCAACAACAACAACGATGGGCGCCGTTGCTGTTACGCCCACTTGTGTCGCACACATAGAGGACGAGGGCGGAGGAGAAGAAAGTTTCGGCGCTGCAGCGGATGACGATGACGGTGACTGCGCTGCTGCTGCAGTTGCAGCTGCAGTTACCAGTGATAAGGCAAGTGTCCAGCAGTGAAAAGAGCACCCTGCCCTCGTCAAGGGTGTTTTGTTATATTGTAGGCAGTTTATAATTACATTTATCATTAGTCAGCCCCGTTCCGTCCGTCTTCGCCAGTTGCCATGCACACCAGTCTCGGTTTTAACACCCTTACAGCGGGTATTGCGAATATGTTGTGAAGTGTGAAAAGTGAAATAACCCGCATTGAATTAATTTTATATATTGGAATAAATTTAAACAATCAGTGAGTTTTTAAATGTATAATAAGATGAGCAGATGGAAGCATATTTCATCTTCGGCTCCCAAAGCGACGCACATTTTGTGAATTTAGCTCCTATCGCAAGGGTATTCAAACTCGAGCAAACCAAAGAAACAAAAATCAAGTGTTTTTCTTTCTATGTTTATTTATTTTGTGACCATTGTTAATTGTTTTTGTAATAATGCAATTTTTTTGCTTCATTCAGCTGAATGGCATCGGCTTCGGCATGGGCATCGGCATTGGAATCGGGATCGGCGCTGCCTACGCGCTGACTTCGCTGCCTGCGCTCAATTGCGAGTTGGCTGCCTCCGCACTCTCGCCCACCGATGCAGCCGTTGGTGGACTCAGCTCTAGTCGCACCTCGATGAACAATTCGACTGAGAACCTGAGCTATGCCAGCGACAATTATTATGCCGAAGATCTCATACTGCTTGACGATGATGAGGACGATGACGAGGACGATGATGTGGAGGCCGAGGAGATATCTCTCAATTCGGATGATTGCGTCTATGCGTATCGTGGCGATGCCGCTGATTTTGATATGGCAGCGCTGGATGCCAGCACAGGGCGTGGCGGACGTAATTTGGACTTTGGTCTGGTGCGCGATGATGAGACGGATTTTCTCGAAATGGATTTTGAGCCGGATCCATCGTCGGAGCTGGAATTTGCGGCCAGCGCACAGGAGGCGGCAGCAGCTGCCGCTGGTCATGCAAATCTCCTGCTCATGCCACGCGACTACAGTCACCTTCAGAGTGGCAGACACTTGTCTACCCCCACACAGTCCCGCCAGCTTTACAGCTCGCCCATTGAGGAGCTAGCGATGCCGGCGCCACAGGAAGCATTGCAGCGTTTAAGTAAGAAATTTGCGCGCATTAGTCTGAATCTCGATCAGATCAAAAATGATGGGGATCCCGGCTCCGATATGGATGCGGATGAGCTACTCTGTGGCGCCGGTGGCAGTGGCGTTGGCGGCGCCGTTGTAGGCAGCGGCAAGGATGATGAGGATCTTTTAGGTGCGACCACTTCTGGTGCAGATGTAAATACGACCTTAGCCCACTCGCTGCCCAGCACATTGGTCTACAGCAGCTTTAGTCGCAGCACCAGTGTGCCCAGTGGAAATTCCCATGCCACGGAGGAGCCCTGCAATTCCAAGCTAACCGGCGCCAAGCCAAAACGCCTCAGTACTCTCTCAAACTCATCATCATTGGTGTCCGCCAGCAAGAGCTGTGCCTCCTCCTCATCAAAATCGCGCCGGTCGCAGCCCAGTTTCGATGAACGCTGCTACAGCTGCACCGATTTTCGTGCCGCCTCCTTGCAGCAGCAACAGCAGCAGCAACAGGATGTGGCGCCCATGTTGGTCGCAGCGGCAGCAGTGGTGGCGGCCAGTGCCGCCATGGCCAGCCATTCGACACAATTCGATTTGGGCAGCGGCGAGGAGACGTGCTTGGACTGCCTGGAGAAGGAGTTTTTGGCCAACACCATTGGGAAGGTCCTCGATCTGAGCAGCTGCGCCAAGTGCCGGCGACGCGGCGGTGGACGAGGCAGCAGTCTCTCGCTCTATACCCGCGCCGAGCAGACGCGCTGTCGGAGCGGCTCACCGGGCTATCTGGATGAATATGGTGGACTGTTCGGCTGGCACAATTCGGCTGGTGGCGCAGGCGACATTGGTCATTACAACCAAAGGTTTATTTCGTGTGATAATAATTTTGGCGGCATGCAGGTGAGCTGAAATATATTTCTTCCTTTTTTTTTTGTAAATAAATTAATATTATTATTATATTATAATAATATAATAAAATTGGAACTTTTCGTATTTGTTTGATAAATAATAAATTAACCCTTTGTAAACAATTATACACACTCAAAAGCACGCAACTGCAATCATAATTTTGGCTTTATTTTCTCAGTTCTTCATGCGGAATATTTATTTTATTTTTATTTTACATTTCTTGCAAGAACTTTTAATTAATTAATCATCAGCACATTTCTTAATTTCCGTTTCGGCTGAATAGCAATTTTTTTAAATATTAATTCTATATTATTTATTTATGTTTTTATTATATGAACAGCTGCTCAAGCAAAGCTTTTCGACTGAACCGCTGGTGGAGCGCCTGTCCACGGCGCATCTGAGTGAGGAGCATCTGGTGCAGGCGCTGGACAAACTTCACATTTCCTACAATGCATCCCTGCTGCATGCCTACTTTGAGCAGCTTGCGGCACCTTCGCCACGTCTCATCGACGCAGTCAATCTGAAACAGCTGCTGCTGTATGCGTCCAAACAGCAGTGCAACCATCGGAAGCTCAAGAAGCTGATCGAGCTAATCACCCGACAGCAGCCCCAGCAACATCAGCTCAACGTACAATTCAAGCGCGTAAGAAAGAAAACACGATTTAAAACTATATCGAATATTATATTAATTTGCTCGCATTTAATTGCAGACCAACGCTGGGCAAACAGCGCTGGTGCCCGTGAAGGTATCGGATATTCTGGCTGCCTGGATGCGTCATCGTGATCTCAATGTGCTGCGGCAGTTGGATGCGCGTTTTCATCGCGCCAATGTGCTGGGTGAGCTATATCAATTTATTTCCCTTGAATTTAATTTTAATATTATAGCAATGCAGGCAAAATTGGACACATTGTGCGGCAGGCACAACAGACGCCTGCGGCATCAGGCTCTGCTGCAACAACATCCGCATCCGCTGCGGCATTAACTTCAATCTCGTCAACGCAGCTCGAGCTGCCCGAATTTCTAATGATACCGCAGTATTATGCTTGTGGTGAATTAACATTGACACGCAAATGTTAGAAGCTGCTACACACTCCTACACACACACACACACCCACACACACACACACACAAACAAACATACATGCCACATAATACGCTAATGCGTGGTTGCTCTTTGTTAATTTTTCACTCTTCAAAATTCTTGGATGCATCGCTGCAAGTTATATAGGTCTGTTCTGGTTAGCTTCTGAGCTTATTTGTTTTATAAGTAAATTTCACATAAATAAATATGAAAATATTTTAACTGATGACATGTGCTCGGTTCATATAAGATCTCGAATATATATATTTGTTTTCAGTTCTGTTAAAGTGTAATTCAGAAATATGTTTATATCATTACTTCGCAACTGACATCAGTTGGTCAACATATTCTTAACTACTGTTATATATCTTTATATTTCTCTGGCAAGATTTTATTTTGTTATATATTGAACACATTTTTATGAGTATTAGTTTATAAAAACCTTTCCCATATCTTTCGTCGAATCCTGTTGTGCACTAAAACATACATTTCATTAGAAATTTGTATATGTTCATTTTTTAAGAAACGATAATAATCAACAAAATAATAATCAGAGAAATATGAGTATGGGATATATTTCTTTTATCTAGGTACGCTTTTGTCATATTAGCTAAATTGTCATCAGATAAAATATTATAGATTTATTTTTTCATTTTTTAAATTACTGAAATGAGATATGAATAAACCGGAACAGATCTTTTTTATATTCGAATTGCATTTGAAAGCCAATGCTGCCTATTAAATGAAAATCAAATCAAACAGCCACGCATAAGCGATAGAAATAATTTTGTTGCCACGGCTGCATCCAGGGGGGGAGATTGGGGGCGACTCGGCAGTCAAGCAAAACAAAAAGAAAAGAACAAAAAAACGCGGATTTATATATGGTTTATAGACGTTACTCACAATAACCGTTAATCGACTTGCAATATTTATATAGAGTACCACATATTTGAGTACATGTCACGCCCACTAACGTATATCACAATATAAAAGTATATCGATACAAACATGCATATAATAAATATATATATATGAACAGATATATATATACAGTATATATAGCCTAGCTTGTATACGAATTAAGTAGCAAAGTAAACTCGCACACACATCTACACACACACACACAAACGGCGCTTATACGTGACACTAATCGTGACTTCTGATTGATTGCAATTAAAGATTAGATTATTAAATCCCATACACACACAATGACATACTCCTTAAAGTTTTAAGAATGTTTTGCAAGTAACTTTGGTAATGACGATTGGAGTCGCGTGTAAGCGTTGAGATCGAAATTTGAATACACATACTCATCACATTTCATGACAAAAAGACGCAGCCTCAACTCCATGGACTAGAATTCTGTTCGCACCCCCCCTGAAATAATGCATCAACGGTGAGAATAATGTTTTTGTTTTTAATAAAATTACGCTTTATAATATTATTTAAATTGTGAATATTCCTAAAACTGAACTCCACCAATTGATTTAAAAAAGAAAAGCATATTTTTTCTTATTGATAGCGTTGCTGCTGCTGCTGTTGTTGCTGTTGCTGCTGTTGGCGTCCAGAATTGTAGTAGCCGGATGCACCGCCGCCTACACTGTTCGCTCCTGGTCCCGGTCCCATGCTAGGGGGCATGGTTGGTGGTAGTGCCGTATTCGCATAATGGGTCGGGGGTGGCGGTTGCTGTGTCCACGCATTGCTCGCATATGGCGGCATGGGCACAACGGGCGGTGGCGGCGGCGGCGGTGCATGGTACATGTGATAGTTGGCAGCATTGCTGTTCAAGTTATTCGTCGGCGGTGGTGGCAGTGGTGCACCCACAGCAATGCCCAGCGGCAGCGTATCACTGGGCGGCGCCAAAGGCCCAGAAACTGACACCACGTTCGCCAACGATTTAATGGCCTGAATGTTATTTAGTTCCATGTGTCCACCGTTGCCACTGGCCTGTTGGGATGCTGCTGGTGGTGCTGGGCAATCGATGTTGGCAGTCAGTGATTTAACATTGGTTGTCGGTGTGGGGCTGTCTGCACGACTAGGCGGCTTCTGTGGCGGACTATTCGGTTCCTGGCCCTCCTTTTGCGTCGACTGGTACAGGTCCAGCACCTGATGGCAAATATCCTCGAGGATCTCCATGGTGACATTCGACACGAACATATCCCACCAGCGCTGATGCTGCGCCTGCCGTCCCAGCCAATCTAGCACTGTAAACTTGCTTAGCTTGCTGGCCAAGTGTATTAGAGCTACAGCGATAATCTCGGGCTCCCATTGCAGGCAAACCACAGTGCTAAGGGAATCATTTACAAAATTCCATGCCATTTGTACCATCTTCTGAAGTTTTTGTTGATCGCCCTTGAAGCACTTGGCATACTTGAGGAGAAAGGTATATGGATGCTCTACCTGAAGATCAAATTTGATCGTCTGCAGCAGTATCCGCTCCAGTGTCATTACCTCCTCCTTGGGATCATCGCCGAATGAGTAGAAATAATTGTCATTGAGTATGCATCGTGCCGTTTTGATAATGTCGCGACATTTTTTGGGCGTCTCCTCCACCTTGCCGGCGAGAAACAAGCAACAGCATGCGGTAACGTAGCGTGGAAAACTCTTAAACGAGTGAAACATGTAGAAGCGATGGAAGTAGACGACACCGGTGGCCATTGTGTTGTGGCCGAGGCCCATCTTGGTACCGCACTCCATGATGAAGCGTGCGCCCTCCTTGCGATAGCGACGCTCTGTTTCGTATGTGGTTCCATCAAGGATTGAGGGTGTCTCACGTAATTCTTTTTTGTCATAGTACCAACAAGGCATCTTATTCCAGCCTATCAATTTTAATATTTTATTGGTTGTCACAAAAAATAGTGCTTTTTTGTTTGTGAAATTTTATGGTATTTATTAGGTTTTTTTTGTGGCCCGCTTAATGCGAGCAACCATTTAATGCATACTAGGTGCTGTTTATTAAAGTAATTAGTATAAATAAATTGTCTTAAAATGTCTAAGTACATTTCTAAGAACATGCATTAAAATTAGTGGTATTTAAGCTGTGTACACCAAGTAAGAAACAGCTGATGTCGTTTTCAGTGTGACCATGTGCTTGTAATTAGAGCGCGTTCAGTTTGTCTTTATATTTAAAGTGGTGCCTATTTGCAAATATTAATATTTATATGCTAACATTTATATTGACAATTTTTTTTTACAGAATAGAAGAGCATTTGCAGTAATGTGTATTGTTTTTATTTAATACAAATTAAGAATGTTTTTATGTATTTTATTTGTGCCAAATGCGTCTTGTTTTCATATGGAGTTTCTGCTTAGATTGGGAACGTTTGCTTTGACTTTAATTTGAAGTCTAACAAATTTGATATTGGCTTGTAATTTTTCAGGCTGGACTTTCAGCTAAGTTGTTATTTTTATTGCCGGCGCCGACTGCTGCAAATGGCACGGCAACTGCTACCTGTAGCCAGTTGCCAGCTGCCATGGCCAATGTACAGCCAATTAGCCGCAATGCCTTGGCTTAGTTGAGGTAACTACTATTTTTATAACCAGCCTTTCCAGTTGTCGTCGTTGTCGTCGGCCTAATATGCCATGTGCAGACATCAAGTAATGCGGTCAACAGCTCACACAGCGCCTCGTCTAACAGGAATTTGGTTATGTGCCGACAACTCCGTCAGCCTTCCAGTTTTTGTCCGCCCACTTTTGTCGCATTTGGGAACCTTTTTTATTTAATTTTTTTTTCCATTTTGTATAACAGCAGCATTGCAAAATACTAAAAACTGGTTCGCATTTCGCTCGAGGAAGTGTTGAGAATAAATAACAATGGCGCACCCTAGGCTGTTAATCCAGACAAGTCAACTGCTTTATGCTGCTTGATGCCTATGTAGATCTATAAAGATATATATGTATACATATATATATAAATATATATATGTATAATATCCAGTATCCGCTTCCAAGACGCAATCCATTCCTAATTTATGCCAGTTGTTACTTAACATAATAAAGTCGATTTTCTAAATCATTTGACACAGCAAACTATTTACAATAAAATTTATCATTTTATGATTTAAATGATTTCCTTGACGAACTTCTTTTAAATATGCTTAACAGCTATAAATAATTAAACGTAATTTAATATATTGCAATCTGAAAGTGTTAATATGATCTAATTTCTAAACTATTCCTATTTGTGGCAGTTGGCATTTCCCAGCGCTTGCCGTAGTTGTAAATTCCAGCATTGAGTTTTGTCTCACATTTCATATACAATTTGTATGCACAGTTGCAGTCTGTGCATTTTTATTTTTATTTTGTTGCTGTTCATTTTCTTGGTGCTGATGTTATTAACCTTGTCCAGTTGCTTGGAGCCTGCTGCTTCCTTGGGGGCGCTTCCAGACAGGTCCAAGTTAGTTAAATAGAATTGTGCCGGTCCGACTGATGAGAAGCAGAGAAACATATTATAACCAGTTTATTGACGTTCTTTAGCTTTTACTTTGTCCGTGGTCTGTAAAACCGATCGCAATGCGCTTCACAAGCTCTCCCTCTCTCTCAATCTCTCTCTTTCTTGCGCTCTTTTTGTTTTTGTATGTGTCTACCTGCTTGTCGCGTACACCTTTGCGGCCGTTTAAGACACGTTTGCAGCTTCGTTGCGCTTGGCGTTCGCTCGACGCTTTTTAGTCACTTTTGAAACGTCGTCAGAGTCGCCAGTTGCTAAAGCGGATCGCGCAGCTGGCAAAATCAGCAGCAACAACAAAAACAACAACAGCAACGAGAACAACAACAACATTCCGTCCAGTTGCCTTGTAGTTGTATTTATTATTTTTTGTATCTTAAATGCGCGTTCGTTTCGGACAACGGCTCTGCAAATAAAGCATAAATAATAATCAAAGAAGTGGCTGCGAGTGCTAAACAACAAAAAGAGTGCTTGCCTAGGCAAATAACAAAAAAGAAGAAGCTTTTCAATTTTACGAAAGCAACAAAAAAAAAGCAAAATAAAGAAAAGAAAATATGTTATAAAGAAAAAGTTATAGAGTAACCACAAGCTTCGTATCGCGGTCTTAGTCTCTTTCTCTATCTGTGTATCTATCTCCCACTATCTCCCCAAACTCCTCCCAAGCTTTCCTCTACTGCATGCATTCTTTGGAATCATTCTATGTGGATTATCGTTACGAGTCAAGCGTTGCGTTATTTGGAATATTTTTTACGTTATACCTCAGTCGATAACGATAAATAAGTAAGTTTTCAACAATTTGAATTTAATGATATTTTCTAAACATAAGTTATTAACACTAAATAGTTGCTAAGTGGTTGATAGTGGATAAAATTGAGTGCAATAAATAATTTGTATTAGTAATTCTTCTGTTATTTAGTTCATATTAATTATTCATATCTATTTTAGTTGATTTAGTTGCGTAGGTTTTATTACTCGCCACAATATGTTGCAGCCTTATTTGTGATTTATCATTCACGCTCACATTTCACAACAAAAGTCGTCGTCTTCGTCGTCGTCACTAAATTGAGTGTTAAGTGTTTGCCGATTAGATCATCCGTGGGGTGCGTCAAGCCGCTTAACCAAGCTAATGAGTGATTTGGCCGACCGGGCGCAAGCCAAGGCCATTAGAGCCTGATTTCTTCGAGCTGAGCCACGAGTTGATTGAACCTGCCACAAACACACACACACACACATACATATAGCATCCAGCCATGTGGCAAGTAGCAGGTAGCTCAAATTCAAAACTGATTGCCAGCTAAATGTTTAAAATACACTCGATTGCTACAGTGCTCTCTATAATTATAGACACGGGCTTGCATTTAATTTTTTAAATTACACTTCAATTTCTGGAAAATCAATGCTGTTGATTCATTTATATACAAGGGAAAATATATATAAAAATATATGTTTGTGACTATGACAAATCTTTTACATTGCCTATTAAAGATTAGTCAATTTATTTCGTGAGTTCACAGTTTATGTACCAAATACAATAGCTAATTGTAGTCAAGGCCTTTTAAAGTTACATAGTTATATTACATACATATGTGTAAATATTTAACTATTAAGATTTGCTAAAATTTGTACTTGTATTTGTGCCATGACTAACTTAATCTAACTTAAACAGAGAGCAGTCAATAGCTCTATAGTATACAATATCTGAGTCAGATCGTATTTGCTTCATAATGGTTCATAATAAATATTAATTATTGATTTTGTTGGGCTTTCAAATTTAAATACTCAACTATTATGTATAATTATAAAGCGTGAAATGTTATTTATAATATAAATGATGTGAATTCATTTAACATTGACTTTTACTTTGTAGAAAATGAAACAAAATCATTTTAATATTTTCGCTTATATAGAATATTTCCTACTAAAGTAAAAATATTTGCTTTAGCGAAATATTCAACTTTTAGATGTGTATATTTTGTTAGCCAACATAGTGATGCATTTGGCATATTCACAATTCCAATTTGTATCTTGATTTCACACACTCTCCTATTGTTGTTGTGTTTGTTTTTGTACCAGGCTTTTGAGTTGTGTGTTTTTTGAGGCTTTGCTTTCAACAATATGTTAACAATTTTGATTGGCAATGCGATGCGTGGTGTTTGCATTGTTTTTAGTTGCTCCGCTGTTGGATCTGTTGCATGTTGCAAATTGCAAACAGCAAACTGGCAACTTCAACAGCGCTGTAATTGTTGTGGCCGCCGCCAAGCGTAACCACCAACCGGCCCGGCCCAATGGAGCGGCGTTGAACTCGCCGCTTGGCCGCAAACACTTTTCGAAATGATTCTCCACACATTCTTGGCCATCTCGAAAAACCGCACGCAATGGAAGCTGTATAATGGATAAAGGGAAGTGTGTGAAAGAGAGAGGGGAAGGTTGGAGATGCGGAATGGTGATCTGTTGTACAACGCACTCGTCGTGACCATAAATCACGCGTGCCTTATCCATATTTGTGGCTCAGTCGCGGGCCACAGCCCATCAAATGTCAGCTACCTTTTAAGTTGCTTTTTATTGTCTACATAGAAGTTGTTTTGGCCATATTCGTGCGCACCAAAGTGCTCGTAATTTTTGTGTGCCTCTTACAAGTTCCTTGACGCATCTGAACTGCTGCATGTTAATTACCTAACAAATACCAAAAAAAAAACCCAAAAAAAATCGAAACAGAAAAGCAGCTTAAAACCATTTGAAACATACCTGTGCCTATTATGATATGGCAGCTGTGACAGCTGGGTAAGCAATCAGTCAGATTGGTGATTACTCAGTTATTCCGTTTTACCATTTATATAATTTGTTTGAACTTGTTTTCCTTTTGTTTTTTTTGTTGTGTTATTTAATATGCTTTGTAGATATGGCTACGCTGCTTGCTTGGTTCATTGAGTTACACTTGGCTGGAAAAATAATTGAAAGCTTTTGTTTAAATAGCCGTGTTTATTAACGCAAATACATATTTTTATATTTATTGCTGAAATTGTATCTTACACAGAGTTTTTTCTGAAACAATTATTTTTAAAAAATATAAATTGCATTTAATTGTATGTTTAAAATTCCTTGTCTTTTACGATCATTAAATATATCAACAAACTTTATTTTCAATAATTGTAGCCTTTTTTTTAATAATTAAATATAAATTTATTTATCAGAACAGGTATTTTTTGTAATGATTATTTATTATTTTGAAATAGCTTAAAATCTAAAATAATACTTATTATTGATTTATACCATTTGCACAAAAACTAAAATCAACCAGGAATTAGCAATAAGTAATAATTATTTATTTATTATTATTTTGAATTTCGACTTTCTTAGTTCGTGTTTAATTTAAAAAGTGAGAGCATGTTTATATTTTATTTATATATATTTATAAAAAAAAATGTATAAAAAAAACGCCTTTAACTTTTACTTTTATTTATAAATAGTTAAAAAAAAACAACATTATTAAATGGAAGTAAGTCGTAGTGCTACATGAAGCAAAAAAATGTGGCAAAAAGCGCTTGGCTATTTAATAATGATGCGTTACACTTAATTCAATCGAAGTTGGAAACGGCCAAATGAACATGGCTCGTAAAGCTGTTTGTTGTTGACCCAGTTCGCATTGGAAGAATACGAAGAAGAACCATTTCCCCGAGCGCCCTATTATACTATTATACTATTATTATTATGCGGAGTAACAGAAACTTTATATATCGACTTGAAGACATCGAAATTTCTTTTAATTAATTTAATTTCACTTGAGCCAACAACCAACTCAGGCGAGAACATACATCAACGAAGCTTAGCCTTTGGCTAAAGTTATTATTAAGTGTTTCTTTTTTTTTTGCTTCTTTTTCTGTAATTTCTTTCCTATTTCTTTCTGCGTTCTACTACTACTTCTCTATAGACTTTATATATATATTTATATGCTGACCTGATTAAAGACAGGCGGCACGCACACTCATTCCCCCCGAAGTTGCGGAGCTCAGTGACTCTGGTAGAAAGTGTCGCCACTCTCTTTTCTGCTAAGAGCTTTTGACATTTGTTGACCGCGTTGCAAGACGGCTTATTGAACTGTCTAACTTGGGGCGTGGGACTTGGGCTTGGACTTCGGATTGGCCTTTGGAATTTGAGGGAGCCATGACGCGTTATGACTCTGCCTCTAATTGAAAAATAATAAAAGTCAACCAGTTTTCAAAGCTGTCTCTCAACTTTGACATACAAAATGGGTTTTTTGTCAAAAGTTCATTGAAACGCCATAAAACAACATCAAAATAATAGATAAAATGATTTTTTTTCTTTTTAAATATTTTGACATGCCAAGTAACCAAAATGTGCTTTTAACTTCTGCTTGCTGTTAATTTATATCCAAGCTGTGGAGAATTTTCGACTATTATGTTGTTTTTTTTTCTTGTTAAAACTTGTAATTAAAATGTTAACAAAACATAGAGGAAAAAAGATTATAGCTGAGAATCTTCTCACATTTATGTTGTGTGGTTTGGCCGGTAATTTTTTATACGCCATTGTTATGGACGAACCTGCCAAAGATCATATGTAGATATTGTGTAGGAATAAAAAAAGATAACATAATTAATGTCTTGCATTCATCATAAACTTAATTTTTGGTTGATTTCAAAAACCAAATGATGCAAACACATGGGAAGATTCAAATGAAGACGGAGATCTTCATATATGCAAGCATTTGTAAAATTTATATTAATATATGAATGTAAGGATAGTGTTTCAATAATAATTCCTGAAGTTGTTGATATTGATTTAAATTGGATTTAAGTTAGGTTTGTTAGTAAATGTAGCTAAGTTTTGTTTAAGCAGAGTATCAATTGCAATAATAAATATTTTATTTGAGCCGCATTTTCAACTGCACCGCTGAATATAGACTTACCTAACATACTTCAATTTATATATTTATTATTTATGATTGCTTGATTATTTTCTATAAATGCCTAATTACACTCTTGGCTCGAACATATTTCTTTATTTTTTTACTTTTATAATTTTCACCGCCCTTAATTTGTTCCAAGACTAAAAACATTTCGAACTTTCAACAAGCGCTCGCACAGCTAATTATTATATGATTACCAAAAAAAAAAACAGGTAACATGACAGCTACTACCAGTAGTATGCCAATAAAAATCAATCATTTAGCCATTTTTTGACGCCCTATTTTGGGCCGGACCTGCGCCAAATGGATTGAGCAGCTGGTCCAGCGGGGAGGGTGAAGGCCGCCCTGGCAATTCGATCTAAATGGCTTTTGACTGGATACTGCATAGCATATTCATTTTACATGAATAGTCAGATGTGTAGCCATATATAATGACTAATAATGCTGTCGATTTGCATGCCACAGTGCAACAACAAGCAGCACAACAATATCTTGGGAAAGACTAAGCGAAACTGGTTTTTTGTGCTTTGCATTTGTGTTTTTTTTTTTTTTTTTGCGACAAAGTGAAACAATTATTTAATGCTGTTGCCAGATCCGGTCTAAAATTGGAATTGAACTGCATATCAGTTGCAGAAATTTATTGATACATGCTCTGTGCAATCAGTATCTCTGGTAAAGACCATTAATTTGGTACAGAAATACGTTTTGTAAGTTGTCTTTTTTCACGCATATAAACGGGTTTTTAAAAACTGAAGAATCAGTTCTCAGAATCTCTCACTATAGCTGAATATATTGTTTAGTGTATGCTTATAATATATTCTTGGTTTTCTTATTGGCCAATTGCATCTTTGGCAGTGAAAAATGAGCTCGAGTGTGAAAAATAAATTTCAAAAATTTAAATAATTCTTCTTAAAGACACACATTTTGAGAATGCATGGAAAAGTATTTTATTTCAAATTAGTGCTTAGAATTTAGACAAATCCAGCATTTTTCGATTTTGTAATAATAATAATTTATATATAAATAATTATTCAATCAACACAAACCGCAGCCTTGATCTATTACAGCAATTACAATTTAAGTTTGAAATTGTTTTGACCTCCGTTTAACCAACTTAGCCAATCAATTTTTGGCCAATAACCAGATCGTCACAAATCGCGTAAATTGTTGAATGAACGCGCTGAGTTTTACCCATTCCGGCACGTTCCGTAATTTGTAATGCCAACTAATTTCCTGACCAAGTGCTCAGTCGGCCAAAAGGCGTTCGATTTGACCATTTGTGTAAGTTTTACTGTGTGTGTTGTTTTTTTTTTATTTTTTTTATATATTTTTTTTATTTTGCTTAGAGTATGTAATTGATTTTGGTTAGGTCTTGATTAGCGCTGAGTTGAACGAACTGCGGCTTTGTCGATTCTTTTGAAATCTTCAGTGGTTTGCTTTGTTAACAGTTTTGCTGTTGAAACTTCCGCTGATGCCAATTGGTTGCAATTGGCCACACTTTTACGATTTTAATTGAAAATTCATTTTGTTAATTTGTTAGCAATTATAGTGCACTTTTGTGCTGTCACAACTTTCACCATTCAAATGCTTGTATTATAAATAATAATTTCATAAATGACTTGACTCCTTTGCACTCCAGAGCTGTCCATCTGTCCATCATGTTGCTATTCATTCATTTGAAAAAATATCACAATCCTATGACAAGCACAACAACTATTTGGCCATACACAACACAACATTATGTGTTACACACACTCACACCTCTGAGGTGTAGGTAGGTGTAGGTGTTTGCTCGGACACGATCCGATTTCTTTTTGTTTTGGTTTTCTATTTTGGTTTTTATTTTTATAGTTCGACTACCGCTTTTGGCTATCTTGGCCTAAATTTGCATAATTTATGTAATTTTTGTCTTCTTTGTTTATTGACTCTCGTCGCAATATAAACAAAAAAAACCAAATATTTTTTAGCTTAGATAATTTCTATTATAATTATTGTTTATAGTGTAAATGGCGAATTTTGTTAGTTTTTTTTAAAGGCATTTTGGGTTTAAATTTTATTTTATTTATTTGCAATCGTTAGCCGTTTGTCAAATGCTAGTTAACAGTTGAATTATGAGAACGTTTTTTTAACTAGGAGATGACCGGATTGGACCACTATATCATGTAGCTAACATAGCAAAAATCAATCGAAGATAAGTCTGAATTCAATGAAAGGTTATCTTGGGTATACCGAAAATTATATAAGAATATAATTACACAAAGTTTAGAAAGTTAAACATGAAATCAATAGAAAAATATATATATATAATATATATTTTTTCATAATGTTGATGATTTTTTAATCACAATTTTGCATGCATAGATTAGTGTTTAAAAGATTATTCAAATAATACCGAAGACAAATGTGTTAAGTCGCTATTAATCAGTGTCGTGATTATTCCAACTCCAGTCTGCAAGTGTATTTAGTTATCGGCTTGCCTAAGATAACCAAAAAAAATTTGTATACATACAATATATATACGTATATATATATATAAATTTAAGCAATAATTCTAACCAAGATCAGCCAAAAAACCATTTCGCTGTAGAGTTTCACATTCAAAATTGGCTGCACAATGGATTTCTCTGTTATCCGCTGGCCTCAGCCCAAGTCAGACAGCATTTTCCCAGTGAACAGTGGCAACAGTTCTACGGGAGAGTACCTTGGATGACCTTGTTCCCACAGAACTGAACCGTACTCTGGCACTGGCCAAACCAGCAACATTCTGTTTAATTTACTTTGACAACGATTTTTGTGTGTGTTCTGCGGTTTTTTGTCATTTGTGCTTCATTTTGTTTCGCTTCGTTCGCAATCAGCAAAAGTGGAAGACGAACGAGGTAAATGAAAATAAAAAAAACTTAATCAAGCGACCGCAATACACAACTGAAAAAAAATAAAGAAATTAAATAAGGTAGCCACGAGAAATTCAAATCACAGTCGGGTCTAATTTATGGTCTTGCCAGATAACTGAATCTGCAAGCGTTGCACGTAGCACAAAACAATGTGGTTGTTGTTGGTGCTGCTGCTGCCGCTTGCTGCACCCACGTTGTCTGCCAGCTACCCAAACCGATCCGCCCTGATCCGATCCAGGCATAGCTGTTGATTAACCGCCCACCTACTTTCCCGTCGTCATTCCTTCATGCCATCATTCTGTCCAATCTGTCTGTCTGCCTTTCTGTCTGTCTGTCTAACTGGGCTTATCATTGGCTTGACGTTGTTTTTGTTTGGGTTTGCCTGACTGGCGGCCATTCAAGTGCTGGATTCTTAAGTGCCACATTTTACCGCTGCTGCTGCTGCTGCTGCTGCACAAGCGCTGAGGCGTGTCAAGCCTGGCCTACGTTTTGGAGCTCTGCCTGCTCATCATTGTTTCTCTTAACTTCTTTTTTTTATGTTTATGTATTTTTTACTCTCCCGTCCTTAATAAACAATTTTGCGGCTCTTGTGCTACTTCCACGCGAATTTGGCACACACACACACAAACACACAGTCAACCGGCCCGACAGTGCCTCATTGCCTCATTGCGATTCCGTTCTGCCAGTTTGGTTGCCTCATCTTTGCCCGTTTGTTATTCAAAGTGTTTAAAATCTGCCTAATGGCATTTTTATGCATTGCAAATTACGCTGCGAAATTTTTGCAGTTAGGAATTTCTGTTTAGTCACACAACATGACAGTAAAAGTTGAGACCCCAATGTTAAACTGGAACAAAATGTTTCCTACTCAGTTTTGAAGTGAAGGGAGCAGCTCAACTGATTTACGCTCATCACATAAATTATATATATATATAAATATCTGAAGTGGGAAGTAAAAAACATATAGTTTGGGCTTGGTTTAATGCATTTTTCATATATACATATACATACATAGTGCGCATTATAAATCAGTGCTTTATAGCAGGAAGCCAAGCCTAAAATGACATGGGATTCAAAATAAATTAACAATAACCAGCATGTGCAATAAAAATTGACCTATTGAACTTTATAATCAGAACATTAAATCAAAATGTTTTAATATTGAAATCATTTTTATTTTTATAATCAATATTGTTCTCTCCAAAAGATTGTATCGGAACTAAAACAAAACAGCGGAAAATTATAATGGTTAATCCTGTTACTTAGGTGTATGCATCTAAATTTGGCTCTATTATAGTCCCTACTGATCCTTACCTTTAAATCAAGATATTCATAGGTAACTAAATACTGAAAAAGTTTGGAAAAATAAGTCAATCCTTGCGTATCAAAATTAAGAATGGATCTTAAATTTGATTCGTTTTAACAGTCGGGCAAATATGTATTAATCATTTAATTAAATTTTAAATAATAAATAATAAATTTTAAATTCAATTCTTTCTTTTAAACAAAAATGTACTCAATTTTATAACAAATTAAGCTATATTAAGCTTTTATTAAAGTAAGTAAAAAAAAATGTTTGCTAATTTATATAAAAAATGCTTTAATACTTTGTTTATCGATTGTAAAATCGGCTTAATATCAACAAAAAAAGCCACATTAAACCTGAGTAATATTAACTTAAAGTGTTCATTAATACGTCCTCATAATAATAATAATAATAATATTAATCAGCTGCTCGTAACGATTTTTTAAGGCGCATTTAAAACATGTTACTTGTTGCTATGTTGAATAATGAAATCGTAAACAAAATAAACGCTGATTTAAAAAATTGTAAGCATTGCACAAATACAATAAAAAAATATATATTTATAGAGCGCTTACAAATGGAATTTTTGCATAATGACGACGATGAACTCGTCTTTAGTTCGTGGAGTACGAATAATTTGGGGTTAGATGCAAAATGAATCAATTGCCACACAACATAAAATTCGCAACAATTTTTGCGGTTTTCCCACGAACTTTTATTGTGTGCATTGTTTGCTCGAGTGTTTTTTTTTTTTTTGGCGATTTACTGTGGTTGTTGTTTTTTTTTTTGTTGCAGATGTTCGCCATTAAATGTCACCATATACACTGGTAGAAATATTAGAAACAAGTAAATAAAGTAAAGCATTTGACCCAGTTACGAAAACAGGAATCAAATGAATTCAAAAAGAAACTGCAACAAAAACAAATATCAAATTATTAGACCACAAAACTGGCAACAATTCGCCCAAGGCAAGGCTGCAATTCGCTTCGAACATTTCATTAGAGCAGAAAATATGTTTTATAATGAGCTCAGCAGAAATTTGCATAAAAAAAAGAAAAAAAGTGAAACAAGAGGCGTGCCACAAAGCACGAGATCAATTAATACCTAGTCGTATATATACAGACAAATACTACCAATAGACATTATAGTATTAGTATATATACTTATTGCCAGGGTTGGCTGGCATTCACTTTTTTTATGCCGAAAGAAACTTCCTGCTGTGCGCCGCCATGCAGCGAGTGAAAAGTTCCAGTTGCAAACGGCCCAAAAGCAAAAATTGCACAACTCCGCAGAATGGCCGGCAACAACAACAACTGGGTACAATAAACAATGCGATGCCAGCTGAAAAAATTTCGTAAGCCCTCCGCAACAACAACAAATGGCCAAAAGGCAGCCTGAAGAAGCCACAAAAACAAATTGCAATTGTGTAAAATTGTATTGTGTGGGAGGAGTTGAAGTCGACTCAAGTCGAGTTGAGTTTTTGGGCTTTTGGTCGCATCAGCTTCAGTCTTCACAATGGTTTGCACTTTGAGATGAAAAAAACCAAACCAAAAATAAGTTAAAAAAAAATGTTAATGAATCTTTTAATTTGATTCGTGGCCAGACGAAAGTGAAAGCACGAATTGGTGTGTGTATGTGTGTGCGTGTGTGTGTGTGTGTGTGTGCAAAATGTGTGAATAGAAATGCGAGCGCGCCTTTTGTTTAAACTATTCGTGCATTTCACACGCAAGTTTATTACACTTTCAACTTTGACTGTGCGAAATTCACCACAAATGTTAACAAAATGTTTTTTTTTAGTGCAAATTGCATTGTCTCAGTTGGCGAAAGGTGCAAAAAAACAAGTCGCTCGAAGCAGTATCATTCAACAGTTATTAAGGATAGCAACAAGCGTGTTTAAGTTTCCGGTAAAGCTTAGTTAAATATTGTTTTTATTTTTATTTTAATTTTGGAGAAACACTTAAAACCTATTTGGAGAATATCGACCAACCTCTGTTGTTGCATGATTTATTGCTCACAGTTGACAGCTAATTATTTAAATAGCTATGTTATACAAAATTTAAATGGTATTTTGTACAAGTAAAAACTTTAGACACTTTTCATATTAATGATATTAAGCTAGCGCATAAGGCCAATACATTTGCAGCATCTTTGTTTCATTTTTTTCCGCAGAAAAGAAGCTTAATCGACTTTATCTATATTTTTTTTACCTATGTACGTGTTTTTTCGCTCCACTGCACAAAGTATTTTTTTCTTCTCATTTTTTAACCTGTATTCACATATTTATTTTGATAACACTTATTGCATCAATTACCACACAGCTGTAGTTTATCATTGTTAAATGATATCTTTTTTAGGTATACTTAGATGGTAGTTGAAACTTAAATAGACTTTTTTATTTTCTAATTAAATAATTAACTTCAGATTTATAGCAAATTGTTTGACAGATTTCATGGTAATATATTTATTTTTCCCATTAGTAAGAGAATAAATGGTTTACTTTCAATTTTTTTAACAGTCAAATGTGTTTTAAACCCGCATTTGATTTGCCTAATTCTTATTAATTAATAATTATTTACTTTTTAAAATCAAGTCATTTTTTTCTAAATTAATATAACCAAAGTCAACGTTAATATAAACAAATTATATTTAAAATTGCAGCTTTTAGTCAATTCAGTTTGACAAGTATTTAAACAAAATGTTAATACACATGCCAAATTATTCGAAATGTTTTTTTGACAGCAACGTTTTTATAACAAAAAAAAAATTAAATCATAAAAATTCAATACATTCACTCAAACAATGGCTACATTAAAATTTTAATATTCCTACATAAAATGAGACCTTTAAGAAGATTGGTTAATTAAGTAAAACATTTATTTTTATAAATGTGTTCGTTTTTTGATATTGAAGGAAATGCTTTCGACTTCATTAAGAATATTAGTTATTGAATATCACACAAACTTATCAGTTTCATATAGGAAAATAGATTCTATAAATTTAGTTTTAAATTTAGACTCTGATGTAAAATGGAAATGCAATCTTCGGCGTGGCTAAGATAACTGATCATTCTTGTTAAATTGTAGGTTTTGGTTAATCTTAATACATTTTCTCGTAATCTTAATTAAATTTCACATAACGATAATATATTAGTTTTTGAACTGATTGCTTACTTTGCCATTCACCTTGTGCCAAATGTACAAACAACAGTATTAACTGGTGTCCAAGACAATCAGTATCAGATATGGCAGGCTGATAAGTCTTATCTGCGTCAATGAAAGTTGTTTTTTTGTTTTCCTTTAATTGTGTTGGAGAATCGCAAAAAAAGGTGTTTGCTCATTAAGCGTTTTGCGAGTGGATGTGCTGACCATATTGCTGACCAGTTTGGTATGCCAGCTCGCGAGGAATGGAGGCGCACCATGCCCCACAAAATGTGGTAAGCAACAGCTATCAAACACAACAACAACAGCAGCAAAAGAAAAACCATTTGTTTGCGGGGGCGTTTGCTGCTGCAGATTACGAATATTTACACTTATTATCTGAGATGAGTGTTGTTTTTGCCTTTTCCACTGCTGTGTGTAACACTCGGCAGTCGCACGATTCGCCGATTCGCTGCGTTCAAAAATATTAAATTGTAAATAAATACTAAAAAGAAAAAACAAAAACAACAGCAAAAACAAAAGCCAAACAAGAATTATGTTCGTGTGTCGCCGTCGTGTGTGTGAGTGTGTGTGTGTGGCTTGTTGTTGCTGTTTTATTTTTTTTTATATTGTTTTGTGCCTAGTACTCAAGCGCACCTCAGACGCTGCGGTCGGCGTTTGGCAGTCGGAAATGTCATTTGACGACGCATTCACTTTTTTTGTTTTTGCAATTTGCTGTTCTTCTTTGTTTTTTTTTCGCGCGCACCTTTTGCCTTTTAGACCCGTACTAAATGTGCGCTGCTTTTAGTACTAAATCGAACCGTGCGAAAGTTGGCAACGAAAATTGCCAAAAACGAAATTGTTTGCCATTTGTGTATATATATCTAAATATTTATGTGCGTGTGTGTGTATGTGTTAATTGAACGCTTATCACAGCTCACAGTTGTTATGTTATATATATGAAAAAAATAACAAATACATAAAACGACATTTAACTCTGATCTGACATGAGCTAAATATGAAATCACAGAGTGCCTTGGTGTTAAAATTTGAGAGATTTTAGCACATCGCTTAAGGATTACACAGAAAACGAAAAATCCGATTCTTAACGAACACAGGTGAGAAAGTTTCGATCAGCAGTTATCGTTTGTATATATAATATATATATATGTACACAAGATAACAAAATGTGTGTAATAATTGGAAATAAATGTGTTGAGAAATTGTACATGGAGAGATATTTATGTAGAAAAATTGAAAAAAACCTGCATATTTTATAAATGGCATTTACTCAAACAAATGTCAGCAACTTTAATACACCTATAGTAAAGTGTGACTTATGTATATACTATATCAAAATGACGTCAAAGTGTACTAAATGAAATGTTCATTCATTTCGCTATATTTCTTTATTGCCTGACTCACATATTGAAGCTGCATACCATAAAAATGACTAGTTAATTTGCAAACAAAAAATATAAAAATATGTATATATATACAAATTGTAGCTCTACTTCATAAAAGTTTACTTTGCATTTATTTATTTAAAAGTGCAGCAAATGCGAAAATGTCTTTGATATGCTAATACCACCACAGACACAGATATATTATATATACCATATATGCACACGTACTTATTTCCCACTTTGGTCATATAATAACGTAAAGTCCCGCGACACTTGGCCAACAAGACAAGTGAGTCATTTGGTCAGCACTGAGCACCGAGACACGCCCCAAAAACAAACGTGTTCAGCGTGCCAGAGATACACTTAGGGACAAAGAGACAGAGAGATCCCCCTTAGCCAATAATTCATTTGAGCTTTATTGTTTATGAAAGGCCAACAAGAAATTGTACAACATTTATACGAACCAAAATAAACAGAGATTCAGAGGAAGCAAATGCAAAGACTGAGAATGCATCTGTCGAGTCGGAAAAGTGATAGGGGGACTAGAGAATACCTTGCACTCAAGTTTTTAACTCAGATACTGAAATATTATTCTATATATATATTTTTACTTGTTTATATAAATTTCATATTAATGAAATTGTTACGAGCGATAAATATTATGTCAAAATACAACATTCTTAATTAGAAAGATATATTTTTAGAAATGTGAAATTTATTAGCAATCGAAATTGCAAAACTAGGAAAGTTATCAATGAATTTAATTGAATTTCATGTCTTCAAGTCTTCTGTAATCTCTTCTAATGCTTATCAAGAATATATATATATATATGTTTACCGTTGCACAACTTTGTTTTACTCGTTTAACACATTTTAAATATTAAATGGATTCAGGGTATAAAAAAACCATTTGTGGCCATGCCGGCATATTTAACAATTTAAAGCGCACATTTTCCTAGGGGTCTAGAGAGGTGTGGTTAAGGGGGAAAGTTGGAAAAGAGAGATAAAAAGAGCGGGCAATTGAACTATTGCAATTAAAAGCTGCTGGCAGACGGAGCGTGATCTCCGCTAGAAGCCAGATGGCTACAAAGAATTTTTGTTCAAATTTTTAAGATTTCCGCAATTCCTGACCAAATCAACTTTCATAGGTACAATTTTCTATATATATATTTTTCTATATATATATATATATATATATATATATATATATATAACAAGATAGCAACAACACTCCATTATCTAATTAAATAATTTATGATTTTCTGTGAACTTTTCTTGTGCCCTTCTCGACTCGCTAGAAACTTAAATTGTTGAAGTTTTTAGGCATTTTATTTATAGAAGCAAACGTAATGTGACGCATTTCGTTTAATTTGGCATGTGAACTTTTTTATTTATATATAAATATATATATATATATATATATATTTTGTTTTTTGGGTGTTCCTTTTTTTTGTCTCGAGTGAATGACTTTTGTGTGCGGCTTTTTTTTTGTAGTACATGTGACAATCTTTCAATTCAACAATTGCATTTCGCCCTCATATGTATTTGTATATATTATAATATTATATATATATATATATATATATATATATATATATATATAAATACATGAGGAAGGTGTATGATATATTCATACACCTTCCTCATGTATCTCTTGAGTTTTTTTTTTTTGCACTGTCCAAAGTTCGACTCTGTTGAGCCAGAATTTGATGGATGCATATGGCAAAGCCATAAGTAAATAACTTCCGATTTATAATTAATATTATATACGGTGTCTTCCTTGGCCAGTATTATTCCACGCTCTTGTCTATCTTATCTTTAGCAGCAAAACAAAAAACATTATCATTTAAACAAAAGTCTCTGTTGTTTGTATTAAAAATAAAAAAAAAAGAAAATAATAAATGGTTTTAAAATGTTGTCTGGTTTCAGCGATAAGCTGCGGAGTTGAGGAAGCCAAAGATTCAAGATTGATTTCATGCTCTTGATTTCTAAAACCATAAATGTGTCTTATATTTTAATAATATTTTCATTTTGTTGTTGGACAGCTGTCAAAATGTTCATTTGGTGCTACCAAAACATTTTGAATATTGAGTTTGATTAATTGTGAAAGATTTGTTGCATATGCATGACAGTTATGACAGCCCTTTCATATTTCATGTGGCAACGAAAAGAAAGTTGCAAGTTGAAAGTAAGAACTGATGAAATAACGTAAAATTATGTTTTTTAAAAAGAGCAATCAGGTTAAATAATCTTTCAGCTGTTCAGCAAAAATCATTTATATTTGTTCTAAAAAAAATGTACTAAATTGTGTTGGCCTTTGTTGTTAGCATAATATAATGTTTATTAACACATTTATAAATATTCAGAAGTTTACTTTAAAATATATAAAACAAATATTGCCACGGCTTTCCTTGTGCTGCTATATTCATTTAAAATGTGATTATCTAGATATAGATAGCTGTCAAATAAATTTGCAATCAATTATAAAATATTTAGTAATTAATACAAATATTTTTGTTTAACCGACATATTGCCTTTAATTGAGAACATAGATATGTATATATAAAATTTGATTTTTTTGTGCCAAACATGTGCTTTGTATATTTCCATGCGTAGCATGTTTATTGTGCAATTTGTATTTCCAATCGATTTATAAATAACTTAAGTTTACATAGCACAAATTGCGAAACTGTAAACAACTGGACCACAGACCCACTAGGAGGCTAGAGCAAAAACTATGCCCAGCCTATATACAATTTATATATATATATACTATATAAATATTTTACTCAAAATCCGAACTGCTCCCTCTCAACCCTTTTGACATTGAAAAAAATCCAACGCTGAATTGGGTTATCGCTGACTTTACAAAACTGTAAATTATAATATATATATAAATGGGAATATGTGGTGCCAATCATGTGTGTGATTGTGTTTGTTTGTGAGTATGTGTGTGTGTGTGTTTGTAATGCTAGTGAAAACAAAGCAAACAACTTGCGAGTCGCCACTCAATTGCTGATCGCCCACGGACACCGATTTTGAATTATTTTTATATATATTTATAGATTTGCCATGTGCAAATAAATTTTATTGGCATTCAGCTAAATCAATTCAATATGCGCCCCCAACTCAATAATCTCAAAAGGGGGCCGCAGTTTTTATTTTACTGTCAAGTGCGCTAAAATATGAAATTTAAATAAAAAAATAATCTAGGTTTTTTTCTCTTGAGATTTCTAGTTTTATTGGCTTTTGCTTTGTAATTGTATTAGCCTTATTTTAGCTGTATTAACTATAATTTTATGCGACTCGAGCTGCTTGCTAAAAATGTTTTAATGAATATATATTAAATATACAATTTATAAATTAAGTATTGAATTGTTTTTTCTATTTGTGATTACGTCATAGGTTGTACTAATTAAATCTTAATTTAAAAAACAGCTTTCCTTTGTACATTTTTTTTATTTCAAATAAATTGCATATATTTGATTGTATAAGTCAGTTGTTGAAAATGTACTAAATCAATTTTTAAGTAATTTAAAAATAACTCAATAAGTGAAAGTTGCTGATATATCTTGTTTATTAGCACTTTATTAATAAAGTATTCTAATTTAGTGAGAAAAATTTTAATATACACGTTGAGAGCTAAAATCGAAAAAATAATAAAATCATTTGCACTGCATTTTGGAGTAGTAAGGCAGCAATTAGGAAACACCCCCTGCCCCTTTAATATATACTTATATGACTCCATTCTTATCAATATGTACTAATGTTTCAGTGGTTTTTTTTTCCTATTTCTTTCTTTTTTTTTTGTTTTGCTTACAGATATCATTTTCGCTTATCGAAAATACAACAAAAGTCTGTACCGAATGCTGCCGCCAAATTGCACAAAAACTCAAAAAAAGAAAAAACTGTTGCGAAACAGCGACTGGAATTAAATGGTGCTAAATGAGGAGAACCTGAAGAATCAGAAACGAACCGATGTGATACTTGGAGACTAAGCATTGCAAATTGATCGATATAAATACATTAGTATTTAGTAGTATTTAGCTGTAGACAAGGCTATTTAAAAGAGAAAAGAAACCACAAAAGACTACACAAAAATAGGCTAAAAGGCTTGCCAAATTCAATATGGAACACTTGGATCTGGCGGGTTATCTAAATACACCAGTTACTTGGAATTTGGGTGCATTTGAACAGCAAGGTGAGTGCAAAATAAATAATAATAAATAAATAATAATAAATAAATAATAATAAATGGCTGGGAATTGATATTTAAATATTATTGTAATAATGTCAGTAGCAATTTGCCAATAAATATTAATAAATAAATAATAATAAATAGCAGCGAATAGATATGTAGGTATTATTGTAATAATGTCAGTAGCAATTTGCCAATATCAAAAATAACAATTTATTGCATCCATTTCTATTGAGTAATAAATAATTTCAAGTTGGAATTTAATCAGCAATTTCTTCTCTGTTTGAAATTAAGCGTAAACAAAAGAAAATTTTAAAATTGCTTAGGTATTAATATTATTGCACAAAGAACTGAAGTTCTGAGACTAAACTGATTCTCTTCTATATTTAATTATTCATTGTTGATCAATTTTAATCATTTACGAAGCTAATAGATAAATGTGAATAGAGAATAGATATAGTTGATCTACAATAAATATAGCTTATGGAGTTAAAAATCTTCAAAAAAAATTATAATACTATTTACATAAGACGCTGTAATTATTACTTATTGATATTTTTTTGAATGTATTAAATAAAAATAAAATGCAATTTTGTGTGGCCTACTTGTCATCCTAATAATGAAAAAACAGCTTCATTATTCTGTGAATGTTTATAATATTTCGAAAAATGCAGTTTATAAAGTAAAACAGTTGTTTTTTTAACCCAAATTTGTATTTATTTTCGCCGTTTATATTTATTTCGTGTCTACTCACTTCAAAATTGATTTGTTTTATAATTATTTTGAAAATGCCCATTTAAAATTAAATTTAAAAAAAGTCGAAATTAAACATAATTTTCAAATTGTTGAACCAAGAAAAAGTTGTTGAAAAACTGAAACATAAACTAGGACGGTGTAAAAGCTTGGCATTATAGGGTTAATGGATGACTTGGCGAATCAGACGACTGCATTTGTGATTAATTTGCTAGTAAATTATACCTCAACTTTAATTAATAAAGCGATTTATAAAATTGTTTTAGTTTATTAAGGATGTTGTGTAAGATTGAGGAAATGCTTGCAAAGGGTACAAAAATGTACTCGTTTGAAGTGCTTATATAAAATGTGTGTAAGTCCAACTGCCCAACTGGTTAGTTTAGTCAAACACACACACACACACATACACACCAATACACACACACACCAAGAAACATACATTTAGCTGCTGTTTGCCGGCACTTTATTAATAAATTGCATAATTAAGCCGCATGAATCATGCAGCGATCCCAATAAGATTGCAAAAAGCAGAAAGCAGAAGCAGAAGCTGAAACAGTTGCAGTTGCAGTTGCAGTTGCAGTTGCAATTTCTGTTTGTTGTGAATGAAGACAACTGTGGGGCAGGGCAGGCAACTGTGTGTCTCAACTGCACTTCAGTTTCGCTGCAGGCACAGCTGGAGACGGTGCTGCAAAAGATGCGCAAGTGGCAAACCCGACTGCAAAGTGCGCGCCCATTAAATATATAATCAACTCGAATGGAAATAAAAATAAATAAAAACTAAAATTTGTATTTTTCTATATCTTTATTTGTCAGATGGCATTTATTTGTCCAGCTCGCGTCAAATGCTGGAGCCCATCATGGAGGAGACCTCCGAGGATGAGGAGCACGCGCTGAACAGTTGGAATGGCCATGATCAGCGTGGCAGTTGTGGCGGCTTTTGGAGTTCCGCCGAGTCCGAAACGGGTTCGGTAATACGAGTCGAAATTAACAAGGGTGAGTCAGCAAATACGAACTACAGTGATTACTCGCAAATAGCAACGACGAAGAGAATTGTCTAATTATTCTTGCTGACAAAATTTAAAAGATTTGTTTATCAAAATTCCCAAATATAAAATATGGTTTTTATTATTTCTTTCTTAGTTAAAATTCTTTGACTTAAAATTAATTTTTTAATTATAAATTCGCCCAAAATAATTACTTGAAATTAAGACCCCAATTTTTGTGGGAATTCTTTTATTTATACCATTAATAATTAAATTATTGAAAGTTCATCTTATTTTAAGAATTATCTAATTATAATCTAATTTTTGCAAACATTTCGTAATAATAATTAATAATAAAATATTTAATTTAGTTTATGAAAAATAAATAAATATTTGCATACATTAAATGCTTTATTTTTTTATACGTTCCCCTTTTGCGAGGTATCACTGTGCTTGGTTTAAAACCAGAATAAATAACTTTATTAACTGATTGCTTGCTTTTTACAGATATCGACGCCATTTCCGAACGAGACTTTGCCTGTCCGCCGAAGCGTGCACGTCGCTCCCAGGAGGAGCAACTGCAGCAACAGCAACAGCAGCAGCAACAGCCGCAGCAGCCGCAGAGTCAGGAGGATGTGGTGCAGATGCGTCGTCCGCCGCCGCCACGCTACGATGCCGAGGCGCACAATAGTCTGGAACGCTTCCTGGCGCTGGAGGCCTGCTCCCGCGACAGCTACGGCAGTCAGGGGCAGCGCAACAGCACCGGCAGTCGTCGTGGAGGTGGTGGATTCGAGGATTTCTACTCGGACAACGACTCGTATCATTCGCTGTCGCGCAGCTCCTCGCTGGTGCAGTTCGAGTCGCTGGAACGGCAGCTGACGCTGCAGGAGCAGCACCAGAGCATGAGCAGTCTGGGCAACAGTTCGCCATCGCTGCTCAGCTGCGAAACGGTGGCCGGCAGCAGCAGTTCCAATGTCAGCGTGGGCACGCACAGCAATCCGGACAGCCGGCGAGGATCGGCCACATCGCTGCTGAAGCGCTACGAGTCGAGCGATGGACGACTGCATCAAACCTACTACGAACTGCACAAGCTGGACTTTGAGGAGCAGCAGCGGGAACTGTTTGGCGTCTGCAAGAGTCTTGTGCATCAGGCCGAAATCAAATCCGACTCCGAGTCGAGCAGCACATCCTCAACATCCAGCAACAGCAGCAGCAGCAACAGCAGCAGCAGCGACAGCAGTGGACACAGTTTGCTCAGCGCTTGTCCGGGCAAACAAGATGCTGGCGGCGGTCGACGGCTGCCCCTCAATTCGGCGGAGAATTTGTCTGAGGATTCGGGGTATTGTGAGCCGAGCACATTGCGACGCACCAAATCGAAAAGTATACCAAAGAATTTCGATAAACTCTGCGAGGAGGAGGAGGAACTGGAGCTGGAGGAGGCCGACGCACTAAACTCCAATGATTTGTGTCAGACGAAAATAGTGCAGCAGACAAACGTGGATGAGACGCAATCATTAGCCTCCGTCTCTGCCTCCGTCTCCGCCTCCGTCTCCATCTCCACATCAGCATCGGCATCAACATCAGCATCGTCCGCATCATCGCTGCTGCTGCTCGACTCTCCGACATCGTCTATAAATAGTTGCGAGAGCGGCGCAGCATCGCCGAGCGATACGGCGACGTCGGCGTCGTCGGTTGCCTCTTTCACTTGGCTGCGGAACAGTTTGCCCGATATACGCGAGCCGCGAGGTTCGTCGCCCAACTTGCTAACGGAGAACAACAACAACAACAACAGCTACGTGCTGGCTACCAACAAGAACAACAACAGGAGCAGCCACAGCAACGCCAGCAGCAGCAGCAGCAGCAGCTCCTCGCCAGTGTTGAGTCGAGAGGTAGCCGGGGGCTCATCCACATCGGTGCCCAACGAACTGCAGCAGCTGGGCAGACGACGGCGCACACAGCAGCAACAGCGTCGTCAGCAGCGACGCCACGAGACGGGAGCGGGTGCGGCTGCGGCTGGTGGTAGTCACAGTTCTAGCGAGGATCTGGATCAGTTCGATTGCAGCAGTTTCAGTTTGCCGCGCATGCGACGCAGCTGCAGTTGGAACGATCGCGTCGGCCTGGGAGCAATAGCTGGAGCAGCAGCAGGTGGAGGTGCAGGTGCGGCCAGTGGAGCTGGTTACCTGAATGCGAGTTATCAGAATCTGACGCTACTCGATTACACGGATCCCAGCGAGAATTGCAAGCGCGGCATGGATAAACGCAAGCAGCGCTTTAGCTCCGGCGAGGATTGCGAGCAGTTCATCTGCAAGGGCAACTTTCTGCTGGACGAGCTGAGTCAGATCTACGACAAGAATGCCTCCATACTCAATGACAAGACGGCCGAGCAGGAGCTGGTCGCGCTGCCAAGGCCGAGGGAATTGTTCGAGGAGGAGGAGGAGCAGGAGGAGGCTACTCCGCCACCACCGCCACAAGTGCAACATGTCCAGTTGACCATACGCAAAGCGCCAGCGCGTCAGAAGCGCACAAATCTGGATAAGGAATCTTTGCCGTCACTCATCATTGCCCCATCGCCACCCGTTGCCGCCGTCCTTACTTTCAGCAGCTTTGGCAAGACATTTGATCAGGATCCAACCAATTTGCGCACCTCCTACGCACAATCCTTGGAGCAGTGCAATTTCGAGTTGCCGCCAAAAAGTCAAAACGCACAACTCACCTCGGCGAAATCCAACACACGTGCGCTGCCGAAGCGACGCTTTCAAAGCTCGACGGCAAAGCAGCGCAGTCTGGTGAGTAGCACTCCGAATCTGTCAGCTTTTGACAGCGGCAACCAGGAGACAGAGGATGATATCTATGTGAGCAGTGCGCACAATTCGATGCATCAGTTGCCGTTGGCAGCAACTCAAGCAAAACCTTTGGGCATTTTGCTGCCAGCCGGTTCGCGCAATTCGTTCAGCAAGGAGGTGAGTTTTTGTCCGGTTGTGAGCAAGTATTGCTGGCAGGAGCAGTCATCGGAGGAGCCACCGGAGGAGCAGGCGAGCAGCGACGAAGAACAGCTAGACGACGATGACGATGACGAGCAGCTGCTATTGGATAGCAACGATGCCACTGTTATTTATAACACCAAAGAGAACGAGAACATAGCAGTGCGCTACAACGAAGAGCAGCAGTTAAGAGCAAAACAGCAAGAGCAAAAGCCAAGAGCGCAAGAGCAACAGCAAAGAGCGGCAGAGAACGTGATCGATGACAAGAGCACAGAGAGCGATGAGAACAATGAAAACATCGCCAACATCGAAACGAAACAGCAGCAGGCAACGAAAACATCGCCTCAGCCCGTTTCAGTTTCAAGCGTCGCTGCTGCCGTCAGTCTTGAAACGCGCGTCGAACCGAGCTCGTCAGCAACGCGCGCGATCGTTAAACCAATCGTTACGAAAGTTACGCCAGTTACCGTTATAAGTGCACCACCTGCCACACGCCCCGTCAGCCTGCATTTGCCCATATTGAGCGAACCGCCCACAAATCGCGCCCATCATATACTCTACGCATCGCAGCAG
This sequence comes from Drosophila dives, assembly GCA_035042365.1. NCBI lineage: Eukaryota > Metazoa > Arthropoda > Insecta > Diptera > Drosophilidae > Drosophila > Drosophila dives. The sequence goes on along the minus strand of JAWNLJ010000415.1, from coordinate 1,447,555 downwards.
CTGCTGCAGCGTTACGAGGACACCAAGGAGGAAAACAACTTTGACAAATTCGGCACAAAATCACAGGCTGTAATGTCCAATTCCGTTTCCGCCTCCGCGTCCGTTTCTAGCAACAACAATGAATCGCCGCTTAAGCAGCGCAGTGCAAACAAAACGGACGAGAAACATCCAAGCTCCAAAAGTTTTCTCTCTCGCTTTGCACACGGCCTGCGCTTCTCCCTGCGACGTAAGAAGAAGCAGCAACAACAGCAGCAACAACAGCATCAACAGCAACAGCAGCAACAACAACAGCAGCCCAAACATACAGCAAGCAATGGGAATGCGCAGGATTTCATTTATATACCGTTAAAGCCGCCGCGCAGCAGCAGCCTTGCACACGATGAGAGCAACGCTTCGGAGGCGAGCACTGTTAGCGCTAACAGTCGTCAAATAACAGCAGCAGCAGGAGCTGCTAATGCAGAACAAGAACAGTCAAAAACATCGACACTGCAAAAGCTTGTTACTGGTAAGCCGCCGTTGCCAAAGCTGCCGCCCCGTCAAACGCATGCGCCTGCAAACAGTGTTGCCCATGTCGGCAGTCCCTCGAGTGCTGCCCATGCGGAGAGCAATGCTCTCTTTTTGGATGCCGAACGGCAGCAATATGCCGCATTTGCCGCACAGTTGACACACGGCCAGTTGCGCGAGATGTCTGAACGGGATATGGCTCGGGACAGCGAATCGCCGTCGCGTGCTAGTGTCGCCCAAAAGACGCAAATGTTCAATCAGCTGGGCGGTCCGCAGACAGCCGGCTTCAAGCCGCGACCAGTCACCATGGTGACAGCCATTCCGGTGGCTGTTTCGCCCATCCACGACGACGAGAGTGGCAAAATGGGTCTAATCGAGACCAATTTGGACACACATGAAACGGTTATATCGGGCAAAACCCGCTCCCTGATGGACATCACCTGCAATCCAACTCAGCTGCAGCTACAACAACAGCTGCAACAGCAGCAGCAACACAAACGTTATCTCGTCAAGCGACTGAATGTCACCAGTGCCACCTACAACATGGATAACGATGTGGATGACGACGATGAGGATGATGTTGATAGTCGCCGTAGCCGAATCAAAACATCTTCCCAGGCGGGCGGCGTTCAAATTGCTTCCGTGCGAAGGCCCCACAAAAGCATGGAATTTCTGTTGGACAAGGAGAATCAAAAGAATGTTTTGGTGAGCATCCCACAAAATCTAAGCATAACAATACAAAATTCTGTGCATTAAATATATATATATATATTAAATATATATATATATATATATTTATATATGTATATCTAACACCTCCCATTATCTGAGTCGCCCTTGTGGCACACACAACACAATACTTACTACTTGCCCATAGTTTTTATGGCTTTTGTCTCGGGCAACGCCCCATTCCCTCTTTAATGGCTTTAGGACGCTCCCTTTTTGCTTAATATTCGTTGAGTTCTATTCGCTGTGCGACTCGTCTTGACTTTGCTACTAGTTCTGCTAATTTTTTCTAGTCATTGAAAAGTTTGTTCTCTGGCTATCTGGCTGATTTTTCCAATATATCCCTAAAAATTAATAAATATTATTAACAAATTTTTATTCTAAATTATCTAAATATTTGCTTTAAATTTAAAAAAAAAAACCTTCCAATGTTTAATTATTTTTTGAATATAACATATTTTCTATATACCAAAACAAAATTTTATGAGGGTATTTTAAGTTCGTTGCATTTTTCCTTTGTCAATTACAAGATTAACATAACTGTGCTTTTTTTGCGATATAATGTTTTGCTCCTTGTGTGAATTATGCATACAACAAGATTTCTATTCATTCACTCTCTCCCCCTCACACCCCACCACTTTCACCAGCCGCTCTCATTCTTACGTTTCCAATTGAGCGCAGCTTTGATCTTCCTTATAGCTGTTAATTGATTTCGTCATTTACAGCCGGCTTATGACACTTCCAGCCCCACCCGTCCCACCATTCCTGCTAGCTGTTAACTCACCCGCGCGTAACAGATAAATAGAAAACTGAAATTTGTGTCATTTCGTTTTTTCCTTTTTTTTCCACTCGTTTTCGTTTTGGGGGCGCTTCCTCTGTTTAATGCCCGTCGCATTTGCATTAACATTATTCGTATCCTTTTTCACCCATTTTTCGCTCGGTAATCGGCTTTAGTGCATGGACGCGTTTTAAAACGCGCACAAAACGCGCCATAAGTGTGTTCTCGGCTGGATTATGATTTAATAGAGATTCTCGCATTTTATGTGCATAAATAAGTATGTATGTGTGTATTTCCTGTATAGTCCCTAACGGGCTAAATCGGTGGATTTGTTGTATTTTTTTTTCGCATTTTTCCAAATTTTTTCAACAAATTACATCCAATTTAAAGTCATCTTCCAGCAGATACAATGGCCACTAGACCTTTACTATATACTGTGCAGTTTATATATATATAATATAAATATATATATTGTATATAATATGTATAAAGACTGCTGACCACACCCTCTTTTTGACCTTCATTAGATTTGGCGCACACATTTTGTTTGTCATTATGTTAATCAAGTCGCTGTTTGTTTTGGGACTGGCTGACAAAAAAAATATGAAATTGATGACCCAAAAGTTTTTTAGGATAGTTGTTTTTTTACATTTTATAGTGAGCTTTAAACATTGTTATTATTCTGCGCTCGTGGTGCGCACTTTATTTTGAACGCCAGTGTATTTATTATTTACTTGTGCCTAATCCCATGGAAATTATAAAGCTCTTTAATTGCATTTTTTATCAGCTTGGTTTTTTTTATTGCACTCATCGAGTTCAGAAATCATTCATTAAATTTGCTGCGATTTTTTTGTGATTTGCGTATTTATTTTATAAATATACTCAATTTGAAATAAATCTTTAATGTTCAATGCAGAATGCAGTAAGCAAATAATAAGTACAAACAAGTCAACCAAATTGGCAAATTGTTTATGTTAAATACATTTGAAAATAGTTTTATGCACATAAATAAATATACAGATCTGTATGCAGATTTGGCTAAAAAAAACTGTAGAAGTCTTTGATATTCAAGAATCAGTTCCATTCATAAATAAATCATTGGTTAAAAAAAGCAGTCAAAAAAAACAAATCTAACTAAGCAAATAATATTTCAATAAGTTGCCAATATATTTGGATTGATGTGGCTACTGTAATATGTTTGGCTTAATTTTTTTTGTAATTTTTTTAGGGCATCAAGGCTTTGATAAGTCTCATTTGAACATTAATTTAATTTATTGGCATTGATAGAAAAGAAATGCTATAAAACTGCGCCCTTTTTTGACGTCTTTTCTTCTATTTCTTGTGCTCAACTCCCACGTTTGGCTGTAGCCAAAACTTTCGCCTCGATTTCCGCTAAAACCTAACTACATATATATGTATGTATATGTATTTGTATTTAGTGCAAACACATACATAAGTAATTGCTTGCTCTTGCGGAAATTTTGTATTATTGTTGTTGTTCTCGTTGCGCTTGACAGTTGTCGTCATGTGGAATAATAATGAAAAATAATAATAACTATGAAAAGTACTTGCTGAAAAAGAAAGCAAAACGTAGAAACGATATTGCCGTCAGGCATACAAATTAAAAACTTAATTAAAAATCAGTATTTTCATCTCAGCTGCATTTTGTAATGTAAACAAACAAATCGCTTGATAAGAGAGACAACAAAAAGAATCTCCTTCATTTCTCTAATCCCCGACAGAAAAGCGTGTCAGATTTGTTTTCATTTTTTTATCTCTTTTCTTATTGTTTTTGTTTTTCTGTCACTGTGCGTGCTTATTACCTTTGTCAAACTGTGTATTTACTGCTTGTTCATTTGTATGTGTGTATACGTGTGTACACATTTACTTATCGTTGCGCGTATTTCCTTGTCGCCTGATAAAGCACAAAAAAATATCAACACTCTCCCCACAACTAACCCCCTCAAAACGTGCTTTCAATTGTCCGCTGCGCTTAAATTTCAGTTTCATCAAATATTTGCTGTTAAAATTGTTGTAAATATTGAAGGCAAAGGCGAAGGTAAAATGAAAACATCGCAAAAGGCGCTTGGCCGCCTGCCTAACGAAGAGAGCGATAAAGAGCGAGATCAGTGGTCTCCCTGTCACAGCAAGTTTACAAGCATGTTCAACTAACATGACCAGAGAGCTGAGAGTAATCTGTTAATGATCTACATCTGATACATTACATAATCTGCTGTATGCTGGACTGTTAGCTGCTGTAACTTTAAAAAGCGCACAATTGTTCTCTTTACTTAAGCAGCAGAAATGCGCAATTGTGCTCTTTACTTAAGCAGCAGAAATGCGCGCTCTTTTTCTTTTTCTCTTATGACTGGCAGCTGTTATGCGATCGATCTCTTGGTGTAAATTTCTACCTGTTTCTTTGGCCATACAAAGAGTGTTGTATCTTTGGTAACATTTGTACAATCTTTTGTATTGCTATGCCTTATTTGTTGCGCTTCAACGAGTGCACATCTGAAACATTGACAGCCATCTTGCTCTCACCTGCACACACCTAAAATGTCAAAGTGATCGCGACAAAAATAGCGAAAAATGCAACTTACTTTGCTTGTTTTTTTTTTGTCATACCTGCGGAAAAAGTCAAATTGAAATTACAGCAAGGAAATTAAAAACCGCTTTCTTTTAAATAGTCGACAAGACTCAGAAATCGCGTAAATAATTTGTAGTCATTTTTTAAAATTTTTTTTGTATACAATTTGCTAGTAATTAAAATACTTCAATATTTAGAGCTTAGCTGAGCTCATGGCTTAAGCATTTTTATTGTCTCGTAGACGTTGTAATTTATTCAAATTAAAACGGCATTTTGTCTGCCTTGAAATGTGCCCCCGTGCGCTTTACACTCGCTTCCCACACGGTGTGCACAGTGTGCAAAGTGTGCACAGAAAGTGCGCACAAGGCAGGAAATTTAATTAATTGAAGTTTATTTTTCGTACATCTCAGTTGCGTTAAGAGTTTTGTTTGTGCTTTGTGCGCCATTTGTGCTTGCCACAATTTGTATTATTTTTCACATGCCTTTAATTTCGCCTCCATTTCGTTCGCAGCGTGTAATTTTCATTTTTGCGTAAACATTTGAAATTGAGAAACCCACAAAACTGACAAAAAAAATTCTTCTTTTTTTTTGTTTTTCTCTCAAACGCAAATCAATTTGACTGTTATTGTTATATTTGTTGTTGTTGTTGTAAAGGAAATGTGTGGGCGCTTTTCATCAGTTTTTCCTGTGTGCGCAGTTTCTTGGGTGCAGCTGATATTAAAAAAAACAATTTGCTTGAGATTCGTTGAAGCTAATTGATGAGTCTTGTATTTTTTTTAATTATAACCAATGCGCGAGCTGATTCAATTGGGTCAAGCTCATATTTAAGTTTAATTAACTTCAAATTTAGAAAATATGTGGGAATCTCTTTTGAAAATTTTATACATACCTACAACTTTTAATATCATATGAAAACAATTTTGAAATTGTATTAACATGTTGTTTTTGCATCATATATATGAAATTATAATAAAAATTTAAGTTTCTTTGATTTCTTATGATTTATTTTGATTTCTTAAAACACATTAGTTTTATATAGTATTTATTTGGCAAACACTTTAAGGCAATGTACATATAAAAATTTATTTCTATACTTTATGGCCAAGTTTTTGTTCAGGTTTACTTTTAACTTGTATTCTGTATTCCATTCGCACCTCAAATGGCATTCGTAATTTGCCACAAAACATGCAAATTATAATGCCAATAAAAACCTATTAGCTATATACTTGGGCTATTTTTTTTCTCTTTTGTATTTGACGCTAAATGTCAAATCGTTTTACGAGTTGGCCAAAAATGTGATCTACTTTTTGGGCACGTCAGCTGACTCGGCACCATAAACACTTTTGATTTAAATACACTTTCTTCGCACAGACATTGAGTCACCTTTTTGCAACAGATATATTTAAAAAAAATATATGAATATATGCAAAAATGTGTATGTATTAAATGTTGATTAACTTGGCAACTTATGTTCAACGATTTTACGCAGCTTGTTGCCACAGTTAACGAACTGTTAATTTTGTGCGGCCAAGTATAGTAATGAAATGCCAATTATATTTGCACATTTTGCGAAATGAACTTGCAGTCTAAAAATACTATAGTAAAGAACCCCCCGTTCCCCCCAACTGATGTGAAAAACATTTTGCACATGCCATCAAATTTGAATACTGAAAAACAAAAGCAACAAAAAATAAATATATATATATAAATTTATATATATATATTATTTGTTTCGAGATTTGTGTATGCTGGAATTTTAAGCTGGTTGCAGCTTGTTTTTGTTTATTATCGAATTTTTGGTCTTTTGGCCAAGTGGCCAACACTCTAGACTTGTTTCTAGTTGTTGTTCTGCTATTTTTAGCCATTGTCTATAATAAAAAAAACAAAAATTATGATAAATTATTGCCAGTGGGAGCCAGCTGTATGTGGCAGATGATTCACATCTTTAGTTGTTGATGTATTCAACTAATAATCAGCCATTCGTCAAGTTGCTGAGTAATTCATGTCAGAGTCCAACGCCAGACAAAAAGATATCTCGCTCGAGCCACATAATTATCAAGAGGACTAATTAAAAAAAAGCCAGCAAAAGTATGAAAAAATTAAAAAATAAGAAATAAAACAAATCCATGACACATTTTCACATATGCATTTCACACCTTTTATAAACTTTGGCTTGAAGTGGCTCTAAGCTGTGCACAAAATCCACGCCAAGATATGCGGAAGTTGCAGTTGCATAAAATCAAAAGGGTGCCACAAGAGAAAAAAAATGCCGGCAAACAAAAAAAATGTCGAGCAAAAGGTTAAAGGACTTTATTATGTCGCGTTGCTCGCAGAATTGGCACAAGGAGGGTTCTTTGGGCCTCGGCTAAAACTGTGCACGGGATGCGCCCTCTTTATGGGCATTTAAAGGCGGCTGCCAGCTGCCGTCATTGTTCCCACTAGAAACAGAGAGAGGGGGAGAGGGGAAGAAGAAAAGTAAAGGCACTGCTTTATTTGTAATACCACAAAAACCCTTTAAACGTGTTTAATTTCACTCAGCAAGTTGTTAAGTTACAGTTTTGAACTCTGCTTTAAACTGGATTAACATGAATTATATTTTTATGCAAAAGAAAACTGTAATAAAAAACCTAAAATAGGTGGAAAATATTCATAAAAATCAGCACAAGAGTTGTAAAAACTAATTGTCATACTTACCATTGCATAAAAGTTTGTCCAAAAGTTGCAATTGGTAATAACAGAATGTTACAAACCAGTTAACAATTTGTAATACAAGTCTCACTCAGTTATAATCAAAGCTGTTTCTGGACAACAAGTTTAAAGTTGTACGTTTCCATTTATTAGCCCTATTGTTAATAGTTCCCACAGTTTATAACAGTGTTTATTAATACTCAACTGTATAGATAACTGTACAACAATAAAATAGTTCAAAAAGCGCTTAATTAAACAATGGAGTTTCCAAGAAGAAAATGAAAAACATCTAAAACGATGACATCATCAAGTCTGATTGATTACTGAGTTGATTATTTGTTCATCCTATGAATGAGCACTGTGTTTATTACTATTTAAAGGTCACTGAACTCGCCACAAACAATGCTAAATAAACACAGTAGCCAAACGTGTGGCCAGAAGAGGACACTTCAAAGTATTTTGCACTCTTTCTTCAGAAACTTATTTTTGGCTTTTGTCCATTAAATGTTTTTATTAAAGCTTACAAATTTCTTAAGCTGCCACAATCAGATAAAACAACAAATATATAAATTTAATATAAAGCTATAAGTAATATGTAATATGCTTATATATTAAATTTATGTATTGATATGTCGCAGTGTAATTACCTTCACATATTTTGGCTGCAAATTTTCCTGCTGCCGTCTGCGACGTTGGCGGCAAATTTTGCTCATTTGAATTTTAAGCTCGGCGTCAAACTGGGTTAACACGACTAGGCTCGGGTGTGTGTTTGTGTGTGGGCCAATGGCAAACAAATTATCTTAACAGCCAATGTCCAAGGCTAAACGACAGCAATGCTGATTGGAAAACTCACGCACACACACACACGCACACATGCACACCAAAACAGTGTCAGCTGCTCTCCCGTTCTTTGCCCTCGTGTCGAAAAAATGCACACCTGCCTTGAAGAACAAAACTGAGCCGAGCTGCGTGCACAGCAAGCGGCGAATAGTTCAACAACAACTGCAATACATACATATGTACATCATGCATACATAAATACATACATACATAAATATATATATATGTACGTATGTAAGTGGAAAGAGGGGCAAACAAATAACGCGCACTTCCTTTTCCGCTGCTGTTTGACTACCCCGAGCAGCCCCTCACCTTGTTGGCATTCCAAAAATAGTCGCACACTTTACCGTTGTTGTTGTTGTTCCTGTTGCTTTTGGCATTTTCATATAAATCACATTTAAATGTGCCGCATCTTTCAGTCAAATATTCTGCCGCCCTGTTTTCTTGCTGTATTTTTGTTTACCTTTTTTGTTGTTGTGTGCCATATGTTGAGAGTTGCTGCAAGACATAAAAAAGAGAGCCAGCAGCAGAGATCTTTATATATATATATTTATTTATGTATATATATATATATATATATATATATATATATAATATGTGTTTAAGCATTAAGTAAATTATGCATGCCCCTATTTTTTTCTATCAGTCTTTCTCTCTCTCTCTGTTTGACTCTTGGCATTTGGGTTTGCTCTACCAGCGTTTGCGGAGTGTATTTGTTATCCCTCAATGGGTTTGCCCAAGGGCTAGCCATGAAATGCCACACGGCAATTCAACACAGACGATCATTCAAATAGAATTGTCCAAAATATGCATGGTTTTTTGACCTTTGACATTTTTAGTTTGCAATTGACGTAATGCAATTTAAAGAGTTGCTTTTTCAATTGTTATTTTATTTTGATTTGTTGTATGCATCAATTTATTTGTTTATAAGAAGAGATACTGAAAAACCAGTTATTACAAATGAATCGCGGAAGCTAAGAAAAACAAAATAAATATTTATATATCTTGACTTCAAATTCATAATTTTTATGGAAATAAATATGACTTTTGAATAATGGCTATTACTTGCTCCCCTCTTGCTCTTCTTATAAGTTGTCTTGGTAACTAAATCAATATTAACTTAAAAATGCTTTTAGTACTACAACAAATAACAATTTTTACAACTTTTTGCTGATGTCTCTTTTTTTATTCTTTAATTTAATGACAAATACTTAGAACATTATCATTAAATCTTTTGGGGTTTTTTTTGCTGACCATCTTAAACATTTCTGATGCGTCATCACGCTTATCTCCAGATATTCTTCAGCTTAGAGCATATAGCAAAACATATGCTTGGTTTTTATAAGATCCACAATTTTTCCCACTTCAGTTTCATTCAATTCCATGTCAGTTGCCAGCATTTCCTTCAGGGTTTATTTTCAGTGACACATGCAAATGGAAATGACATTTGTGGCTCGCCTTCGCCTGCAGAGTTTATCGCACCCGCTGCACCCCGCATGCACCGCCAAGTGAGCATCTAAAAGGTCAGCTTGTGTGGCGCACTCTCTGCGATTATGCGACTATGTTACGGATTCGCCTGGGGAGCTTGCACCCTGCCAAAGTGAATTGAAATAAAATGTTAATTATTTGTATCTGGTCGTTAGACATACATATAAACACATACATATATTTACAGAGTGAGGGTCGCTCATTAGCCACAGCTGGTGGCAGGGAAGGGAGGGGAACTGCATATCAGCTCAGCGTGGCGTGAAATGCATTTGATAAATGCGTGGCACGTGTTGTCCTCGGTCTCCAGGTTGTTGTTGAAACATTTACAGTTGCTGTCAGAAATCCATTTGGTAGCCAGCCAACTTGTTGGGCTATTTGTAGTGGCTATCATTTGAATACTGCACTTTATTTGTTGCTTCCATTTGTGGGTTCTGGCCATAAGTTAAGCTTGGTGGGCCCAGCACACATTTGTTTGCCTGTCATCAGGTGCATAAGTAGCGAAAGAGGCATGACGATGGCTCTCTGCCTCAAATGCCACTTCACACGGACAGTCAGTCAGTCAAACAAACAGAGAGACAGTCAGTTGACAGTTGTCTATCTGTCTGTCTGTCTGTCTGTCTGTCTCTCTGTGTGTCTCTCCCATAATTTGCGTTCTTTTTGCCCATATGCTTTACATGTAATTATGACATGCCCGCTTAATTGCAATCAACAGGAAGCATAAAATGTGCAGATGCAGTTATGGATGACATATACGATAGCTAACCTAACTGCTCATAATTATAGTCAGAACTTGTTTACCCTCCAGCCCGAAAGTACCAGCCAAGTCGATTAGCTGCTTGAGCAGTTTTGCAACAGTTGGCTGCGAGTTGACTCAAACTATAAGCATAAAAGTATAAAAAAAGGTATTTTTATGCTTGGCAATGACTATAGTAAAATTCTCAATTATAAATTAAATTTACATATAATTATAATTTTATTTATATATTTTTTATTCTATTAAATTAAATAACAACTCCAGACTTCTTTAAAATGTAATATTTTTAATTTAAATCACACTAGTTAAACATAGTTAGTTAGACATTTTAAATTATTTGAGCTTAAAAGAATTAAAATTGGATTTATTCATTTGTTTCTCAAAAAACTTAATTTTATTTAATTTTAATGAGAGCAGAGTTTAAGCAACTCTTGAAAGCCGATCAGCACAATTGCAATACGTCCAAAAAGAGCCACAACTAGTTGAGCACACTTACCTCCATTTTTTCGGCCCACGCCCCGCCTTCAGCGATTTAGTCTCCCACATCCGTTTCCGTTGTTCAGTCACGTCACCTCAAAGGGTTAAGTTCTGTTGAGTGTCTTTTTTTTTATTAGCTCTTTTTTGCCAGGGTTGCTAGCGTTCAAATCAATAGCAACGGACAAACAACCAACTTTTTTTTTAGTTGGCCAGGGTAACTGAGGGCGCACGGCTCAACAGTTTGTCAATTCATCAAGCAACGAGGCAGTCCTTACACAATGGACAAAGTATTATGTGGAATGTGTCAGTGACCTCTAGCTATGGCTGACCACAGGTATCGCTGGTCAGCCAGGTGTTCCCCTGTGCTCCATGGAACCCCCCGTCGACTTAAGTGCAGTCAGCCATAATTTCCAAAGTTTTTTTTTTTGTATATTTTCGTTTGAACAATTTCTTAAATTGTTGCTAGAATGTTACAAATTGTGTTTGAAAAGGGTTGCATTTCACAGTTCAACTGGACTTGGGGGGTTCAGGCGAGTGTGTTGAGCATGTGATTGGTGGTTGATTGCAAAGATATAATCTACACAAGTTTATACACACACACACACACATACATACATTTAAATGTTGCATAACCGAAATACAAATCGTAATATTGCCAGTTATGAATGTTAAAAATTAATCAAGTTGAATAACAGTTGAAATGCAAACAAAACATGATTTTTCACTCATTTCTTTAGAATTTTCAGTTTTCATACTAAAAATGAACATTTATTGTGCAGCTAGATTTACGTGACATTTCTATACTTATTTGTTTCACTGGTTATACAACAATAACCCATTAATCATTTGATTACTCTGCTATTAAAAATTGTGATTAAATCATTTCAAAGTTTAGTTTAACTAGCAGCGCGGCTTAGGTTTTTTCTGTATCATTTCTGTTTATAAATAAACTTTTCATCTCAAATCTAGATTTTTATTAATCAGCAGCTTTTGTTTTACTCATTAATTTCACAATTTATACTAAGCTTTTAGCTACTTTCCGTACAAATGGATTTTTAATTAATAATTCAGCCTGCTGCAATTAGTCGGATTTCCCCTGGGTGCACTCTTTTTTCCAATTATAACTTAACCATGAAATATTTTTCTTCGCACTTCTGTTTACTCAAACACTTGAATCAGTTGATTGCGATTCTCTCACAATCAATATTTAATTTTGAGAATTAGCCAGTGTTGCAGTATTTGCTGACCTTGTTGCTGGTTGTTGCCCCACATTTGCACCAAGTGCTACTTAGTTACTTAGTAGTCTATATTACGCATACGCCACATTGACCCAATGACTTTTGAGAACTTGTTTTGTTGCTGTTGTTGCCTTCAATTGCGCAAACGATTGTGTACACATATAATAGATATTGTGTGACTGACTGTGTGTGATTTACAGTTACTTTTTATGCACATCAATAGATACATCCGCTGCCCAAATGGCACGCCATGTCTAGCTTAATTCACATTGATTTGACAGCGCCTGCTCCCTCACATATGTCATATCAACTATCATCTATCAACACATAGCTTCGCAGCTTGTTCTGATGAAATTAAGGTAATTCCGAATAGCGGCACAGACAATCAAATAATAATAATACTGACACTGGCAATAACGCTATCAAGGTCAGGCTTACAAATAAGTAATCTCTGCCTGCCCCACCCACCCAAATCAGATCCCATTTTTTATCTGCATGATTGATGACAGTCAAATATTTGAGCTCGTGCAATTGAATTACGGCTCGACACATTTCACCAAAAAAAGTGCCATTTTTGCTGTTGATACAAAAGCAAAATAGCTAGCCAAAAAAATTATTGTATATTTATTTATAAAATGCTGAGCATTGTTATTGTTATTCGCTGGCTGTTTATTGGCTTTGTAAGCAACTAAAGGCGACTCAGTATATATCTATTTAAGTATTTATTTTCAATAGTGTTTGACTTGATGTGTCTGTTTGTAATAGAACTCGTTTATTGAAATTCCAGTCGCGTTATGTGATAATGACTGAGTCAGACTTACGCAACGCTTTTGATATATGAACACAGAAATACAGAACCTTTTCACGAGGGTCACTCAAATTGCGTTAATATTTAATCTTTGATGTTTTTGTTATTTCAATATTTTTTATGGTAAACATTTATACATATTTATTCTGTCATTTAAGCGCTTCCATAACTTCTGTAGTCAATCTAAAGCGCTTAATTAATATTTGCAGAGCTTTAAACCAAATAAAGCTGATGTAATCAATGCGTATTATAATACATTAAATTCGTAATTATTAGTTTATCAAACTAAAATGCTTAATTAATATTTGCAGAGCTTAAAACTAAATAAAGCTGATGTAATAAATTTCTCAAGTTATTTTTTTTTCTAATTGTACCTGCTATAAATGCGTATTATAATACACTAAATATTTAATTATTAGTGTATCAAACTAAAATGCTTAATTAATATTTACAGGGCTTTAAAACAAATAAAGCTGAATTCATTTTTTATTTATTTTTTTTATTATTGTATTCGTTATAAATACGTATTGTAACACACCAAATTTTCAATTTTTTGACATGAATGTTTGCTGAACCAAAAACTTAAAACAAATAGCCTCAACAGACCATGTCAATAATTATTAATAATTTTTTATATATATATATATATATAGATGAATTTGGAGAATAGATATTTCTGAATCGACCCTCGTTTCTAAGTCGGGGCACATTGCTAAGCTGATGTCAGCAATTAGCTTGATTAACGCCCATGTTTAGGCAATTGAATTCAATTGCTTAAGTTGCATGATGAATTATGCAAAACGCACTTTTCACCTCGACGACGACGACGACGACGACGATGCTGAGTCATCAGCCTCGATCGGCCCAGTTTCGATGTGAAATCTTAAATAGTTGACTGACACTATTTACATTGTTTGGGCCACTGAAATGTTAAGGTGCTACGAACTCCCATTGACCGAGTGCACCAAATGGACGCATCTTGCCAAAAAGCTGCCGCATGCCGCCGTGCATAACAATTTTTTGTTTGCGTTGCATTTGTTATTGTTTAAGAGTTAATTGCGATTTGTTGTTGGTGTGTTGTTGGCCCGTTGCCCGACACAAAACTTAATTAAACAACAGCCAAATTGCATTTGCGTCTAACTTGCCGCGTAACTCAATTTATTTTCATTTGTGTTGCATCGCTTTGTCTATTTCCTTCATCGCAATGAAATTCTGTGGCAAATGCCGCATGACGATCGGCGCTTGCATAAATGGCGTTGGGTATTAGCCGAAACACTGCATAATTAAGCTTGTTATTAATATTTGCAAATTGTGATTTGATTTTAACTCCCCTCCAACCTTTTTTTTTTTTGCTCTCTCTGTGTGAAAAGTCGAACAATTTTTTTTTTAAATGCTGATCACTTTTTCAATTGACAGGAAAAATTCTGCAATTTAAATTGATCATCATTAATCTTTGTTATTGCCTTTCTTTTTTTATGGCTTCGGCTTGACTGAGTTTGTGATTAATCTCAATAACAATTATGTAAACTCAGCAAAATTCCACAGTAACTACATATTTATATGTTCAGCCAGCTGTTGAGCTTAAAACTAAATTGTTTGTTTGTTTTAATTTTAGTCTTAACAAATATTTATTCAGATAAATATTTATATATATAAACATGAATATCCGCAGCTCTTCTGCGATTTTATAAATGTCACTTCAGCAGTTGTTTTTTTATCAATTTGAAATCCCTTCAGCATTGTCAGCATTCAATTGCAATTTTCATGATTTTTTTACTTGGTTTCAGTTTATTGTTGTTATTATTATTATTTTTCTTTTGCTTTTTGCTAAAACGCCCACTTTTGCACGCAGAATTGTTGCAATTTAAGCGCAGTTATCAGAGAAATTCTCTGTTGATTGAGTGTGTGGGTTTTCGAGTGCAATTTATCAATGAGAATGAGACTTGAAGCGGATTCCCAACTCAAGCAAGAATTGTGACAATGAATTTGCGTAGCTGCCGCCGCGTTGCAAGACAGACAGAATAAGAAAGCCATATAAGTTGAGTTGTGGCCAAGCAGAGTCTATGTCTACTCGTAGTCGTAGTCGTAGTCGTACCCGTACCCGTACTCATACGGTACCATGTGCCATTTATCAAAGCACGCCATTCATTTGCTAAAGAACGCACTTGGCGGGGGGAATATTGCAGAGGAAAGCAAATCGCAGACCGCCCCACATGTTGGCCGAAGGTTCAACAACCCGCTGACTGAGTAAAACGCCTCGTTTAAAAAACAAAAACAAAAAAAAAATAAAAAAAATCTCTGGCAATAATATTTTTAATGTAAAACAGAGACGCATAGCTCGTTGAATATTTGCTAGATGAGATCACATGGAAATTGTTCTTGTTGTTGTTGTTGTGTGTTGGGCTGAAATTGGGTTGGGTTGGGTTGGGTTGAGTTGAGTTTGGAAATAAAATTGGAATTGTAAGGGAGCAGCACATTAATAATAATTACGCGATCGGCGGCTTGACATCTGTTTGAAGTTTATGCTGGCATTCCAGCAGAGTAGCTGCTGCTCCTACTTACTCTAAATGCCCGCCCATGGATCACTTTCCGCTGCTGATGGAGTTATTACAATGGCCCTATAAATAGACATCTCCACAGCTCTCCAATGATGTTCGGCACGCAACCAACAGACAAGCAGCCCGACATCACCCGACTTTTGTTTTCGTTGCTTCTTTTATTATTTTGACCCGATTACTGCTTATATCTGAGCTGAGTTCTGCTGTAGTTCTTCATGCATTCTTCATAAGTTGATGACTCCCGCTTCGAAAAAAAGGGGTTTGAGCAGCGTCATGGGAGCTGTCATCGTACAACTTGTGTTCATTTTTGGATCTGCTAAACGGGGCGATTCTATGATAGCGTCTTGCCTTTCCATAGTTAGAGCTGAATTAATTTTCCAAATTTTTAGCATGGTTTATCCACTTCTTTACTACGGCATTTAAAGCTGAAATTGCGATTCTTTATAACTCTGTCAAAAATGATCATAGCTTTATAAATACTGCAATTAAAGTTAGATTCGATATTCTACCTTGTAATTCATCGTATATATCTTAACTGCTTTGGGATTGAGTTCCATTATTATACTTATTGAAATCTATATATTTACCAGTATCAAAATACATATACTAAGCAATAAGAAGCAATTTTTTATACACATATTGTTTTACATATTTGAAGGCAAGTGTCAAAATTTTCCCCCTTTTCGCGTTACGCTTCTAATTTCATATCAGAGTTTTATTAATGTTGACAAACGCAAAATTCACTCCAGATTGCACTTAAAGTTAAATCCATTGACACTACATTGGCACTTTCTAGCTATCCACCAACACTCTAAATATATCCATGCAACCCCCCTTGAGAGGCCTGAGTACTACGCCACTGTGGCACCCTTACGATTTGCTTTGTCTTTAACAAATGTGTAGCAATTGAAGTTTTGGTTGTTCAACAACAACGACGACAAACGACTCGAATGAATGTGTCTGCACAGTACTTGCTGCCATACACACCCCGTGCCACACACCCCATCCACACAGCACATGCCTCTTTTTGTGGTTTGTGGCTGTCGTCTTGGGTTTGTCATTTGCCAATTGGCATTTATGTTTGTTTGTAAATTGATATTTCCGTAGGGTGCAGTTTGCGCTGCTATCAATGCGATGCATTCTAAAAACAATTTAACTAATTTGCTTTCTCGTTTCATATCTTGTCATTGCAGGTACGTATATTTGTTTAAATTTATGTTTATCTTATGGCAACTCATCGCGTAAGTTTGAAAAGTCTTTATTAATTTAAAGCAATTAATTAGAGCTGTTAAGTGGCCAAAAACAATTTGCAGCTCGTTAAAAGCAGCGGCATCAATGGGTTAAGTGTCCCGACACTTCACTCTCACTCGGCTCGGCTACGTGCTTAATTGAGAGTTCAATGGATTTGAAGAACTGCAGCAGCAGCAGCAGCAGCTTCTCAAGAAGTGGCCAGCAGCTCCCTTCAATTTGCAGACATCTCTCTGCCTCAACTCTGAAGTGCATTTTGATTTTTATTTTTCAACTGAATTGGAATTCGGGCAGCAGCTGCAAACTGTATAATAATGCATATATCACATGCTGCGAACTTTATTTTCCTGGCAACGTCAAAACAAAAGGCACACAAATCAGCTGAGATTTGCACAAAATGCCAGACGTGCCACAAAAAATAAAATAAAATTGTAATGAGTTTAATTAGTCAGCGACGCGCCCTTGCCTTCAATTTGTCGTCCCAGTCTGTCGTCGGTCGTCTAGACAAGTCAAGTTACTCTCCACTGTCCTTGCCTACAAGAACTTGCCTCATGCCTCATGATTTTGGCTGACCACGTCTGCTGTTCATGCGACACACTCATCAATCAGACCAATCTGCCTGGACTTGTCTGGGCAGCCGTTGATGAGCTGATTATGTTAAGTAATTTGTACAACTTATTTGAATTTGAGTTCACAAATTAAGTTAAATTTAAAAATATTTAATGCACTGTTAGGTGTGGCACTTATTTGGTTAAGTAAAGTGCAGATGCACTGACGAATATTATAACTCAGTAATTACCTGAGTTGCAGGTAGATTAATGTAAGCAGCCTTGGCTTGAGTCATGTTTTGCTTCAGCTAATCTTTGTCTCCAGTTAAGCTGCTACTGAAGTTAAGCTGACGCCAGCTTAAGGAGCAGTCATATACCAGATTATATATCAGATTTAGGTCGAATATGAATACGAATGTTATCTTAAGTCTATATTCCGCTAAACTACACAAATCTCTCTCTTCTCTTTGAAAACAGATTTTACAACAAATTTATAACTTTAGTTTTGTCTTATTTACTCATCGTCAAAATATGTTAACAAGTTTTTGTTGCACTTTGATTTTTGTTTTAAGAAACTATTTGCGACAAATACTATGAATTATATTCACATTTGTACTTTCAAATTATTCTCACGATTTGCCAATTATTGACACGAGCTCAAAGACGCCGTTTTTTTAATAATCTTTTGTTAATTATGGCAACTAATTTTAGGCAATTTACAAGCACAGTAAAACGCACCCGGTTTGGCAAAACGTTTTAGCTGTTTAATTTTCTCAAAATTTGTAAATATTTTTTATTTACTTTTGGTTATAATAGTGATATCTCCTAATATAAATGATTAGAACACGCAATCTTATCAACTTTTAATGAGCTGATTGATACTTTTTCGCCTCCTCTTACAGTAAACATTCGTCAGCTTTATTTATAGTTTGACTGACCTTGCTCCTTATAGATTAACTAAATTTATCCATATAGCTAAATATATATATATTTTAAAATTATTTAAAATTTATCCATATAGCTAAATATATATATATTTTAAAATTATTTAGAATTAATTGTAAAGCTTTACTGAGACTCTCAACGGTTGACAGTCGCATTTAGTTGGTTAACAACTACTCAGTTATGAGCTGAGCTGGTAGCAGATGTCAGCCAGGTGTTCCAAGGCGATTTACATTTATTTTTATGGCAAGCTGACCCTTGGCAGAAAGGTGGCAACTGTCAAATGCAATTGTCATGCTATAAAATTAAGAAGTGCCAGTTTCAGTGTCAGTGATTTGAACATGTGAGATGCACCCTGGTTTATAGGCTTTGGGAAAGGCCGATATTAAAATGCAATCAAGGAATTTCCCAGGTCAGACACCCTAATTACTTAACTTGCATTTCGGGATTTGGGTTTGCATTGGGGGGTGTGGTTAAGACGCGCCTACCTGACCCACTCTACCTGTGTGGGTCAGTTAACAGACCGACCAGGCTGACCTGCCTGCTATATAAACTCCGATTGAGACTGCTTGTGGACAACAGTTGCACAGCAGCCACCAAAGCCAACACGTCTCTTCAGCATCTACAAGATAATCTCAGAGCAAACATGACCACCTACACTTGCACACAGTACGTGAACTTTGCCGATCCCGCCAGCTATGGCCAGATGAGCACTACTTATACATTGGATGCGGCACGTTTTGGCCAGCATGATTTGGGTCTGTTCATTGAGAGTCTGGAGACTATTGAGCGCATCGAACGGGAGCGTCATGAGCGACGTCAGCGTCGACGGGAACAGAAGTTGAGGGAGGCGCGCATTGCGGAGCTGCAAAGCGATCGTTGTGTCAGTCCCACGCCCAGTGCCGAGGAGGCTGTCGATGAGCCTCTGATGTACTTTGAGGCCAAGTGCATACCATATGCCATAAGTGAAGCGCTGCCCATTGCTGCCGAGAAGGGCTCGCCCACCTATGATCTTTGTGAGGACGAAGCCTATGGCAGCGGTAATCATTCGCCCCGCAGCAGTGTCACCTACAGCAGTTGCGCCGGTGGCCTGGACTCGGACTCCGCTGAGTCGGGCATTTATGGTGGCTCCACAACGCCACCACCTTTGCGTCCCCGCTCCCAGGTCATCAGCAAACCGAACAAACGCACCACTCGCTCCCGCATCATCAACATGGTGCTCAAGCGGGACTGCGCCAAGACGCCCTCCACGGAGAGCTTGGGCCATAAGACGCAGTGCACTGGGCATCAGTTGAATCACATGTCTGCCAAAGCGCGACGCGGCATTGCCTGCAGTCAAGGCTCAGTCGAGGAATCCCTCCTCGACAAAGCACTGCGCTTTATGACTTTGTGATTTGGGCAGAGCGAGTTGCCTGCAGCTTTAATATATAGTTTTTAAGTTAAATAATTATAATAATAATATAAACCAAGCTCATTTTATTGTTTGTAAAACATATTGATATTAAAAAAATTAACAAAAAGAAAACAATTTTGATTTTATTTAGTGATTAGGTTAGCGTTGGGGAATAGTTTTTGTTAGAATTTGAGGGAGTAATAAAATGTTAAGTGAGGCGTACTTAATAGAAACACAATTATATAATTAACTATAGTTAAAAGAATTAAAGCTTTCCTTATCGATAGACTCATATGCAGAAATAAACTTAATACATTTTATTTCTATCAAATAAATCTCACTTAACATTTTATTACTCCCAGATTTTTATTTCTCACTTTTAGTTAAATTTGTAACATTAATAATATTATTAATCAATATTTTATGATTTATTATTATTATTATTATTATGTATTTAAATGTATTATTATGTATTTATATATATTATTATTTAATTTTATTATAACATTTTATTACACCCAGATTACGTTATTTTTATTATTAATAACATTAAAATCAATATTAATAATAACTAATAAAATATTGAATAATGTTTTGTTATTAATAATAATATATATATAAATATTTAATAATAATAATTAATAAACTATCAATTAATAATTAATAACATATTAATGAATCTTATTATTGTTAAATATTTATATATATATTATTATTAATAACAAAACTTTGCAACCAACTCGAATATATTCAAAGCATATATTTTACACTTAATCCAACTTGAGACTTCTTGTAATATATTTTTCACGTTTCACTCACTTGATGTGTTATTGTCAGCTTACATTTGCCATATCCCTTTCTCACTCTCTCTCTCTCTCTCTCTCCCTCTCTCACTCTCTCTCTCTCTCTCTTTCTTGTTTTGTCTTCTCTTGCTCTCTCGCTATCGTTTATGTTGTTGTATATTGTTTTTATTTTGCTTCACAAAACTCTTCAGACTCCCCATTTAGACGCAGTATTAGAACGACCCAGTGACACGATTGTCAACTGCCAGGCTGGCTGCATCATCTCAATAATCTGCTCCAATTTAGCAGGCTGTCAGCGTCATTTTGTCTGTCTGTCTGTCTGTCTCCTGTTTTTCTTGCCGCTGCTTAAGTGTAAACGAGTGTCGCTGTTGCTGTTCCGGTTGTGGCTTGGGGGCAACATGATCTAAAAATAAACCACCAAATTGACACCCTGCTCGCTTAGGCAGCTGTCATTTAGACAAACACCTCATATATATGCCGTATCAATGTATGTGTGTGTGTGAATGTGTGTGTGTGTTTGCTTTGTTGTCGCTGAATTTACCGCCTGTTGCTGCTGTGGTTTTGTTTATCAATCTTGCGCACAGGGTGTGCTCATTTACACAGGGCATTTCATTTGGCTGCCTGTGCTGCCTGCCTGTCTGCCTGCATCCTTGTTGCCATAATGAAAAGCTCGCCGCTGTTGCGCTGCCTGGTTTTGGCCATGCGCCGAAGCTGCTATAAAAACGTTTAGAACAGCTTTTGGCATTAGCCTTTGGACTCGCCTGCTTTAGTATCTATCACAAATTCAAAAGCGTAGCACACATTTCAGCGCCGGAAATGGCTAACGGCGCGTAGTGTCTGCGCTCGTGTGTGTCTGTGTGTGTGCGTGCGTGCGTGTGTGTGCAAGTGCTGTGTGCGTTTATCTATACACATATATTTATATGTGAATGTATGTGTGTGTTGCTGTTTAGCGTTGCATGTCGCGCGCGCCATGTTTGCTCAAGTAAAAGCCAAATTTGATTAATTCATTTAGCCTAAGCAAGACATAAAAACACACACACACACATACACACCCACTATGAAGTCTTAAAAGTGCTGCCCAAAAACAAATCGAATTTAGCCAAGTATTGCAAATAGTACCCAAGACTCTATAACACTTCCCTCTCAAAGACTCGAAGTGCTCCGTTCCCTTGACAATAAAATATGAATTGATGCGCGCGCTGCGCTATAGTACCGTTATAGATACGTACGTGTGTGTGTGTGTGTGTGTGTAGTGTAGTGTGTATTGGTGTTTTGCTGCGTGCGCTTTTTCTTTTTTTTTTTTGTTCCCTACGCTTTTTGTGTGTTACTCAAATTTTGTAAGGTCAACTTGCTGCTGTTTTTTTGGGGCGCGTTCAACCAAAATCTAATCAAAAATATGCAAAAGCTATAAAAATATATTTTGAACCTTTCCCATCAAAAAAGAGAGTTTTGCTTCCTGTTTTTTTTTGGGGTGTGCCTATTTTATGGCTTGCAGTTTTTGCCAAAGTGTGTGTGAGTGTGTGTAAATGAATTTGTGTCTCTATGTGTGTGTGTGACACTTTTATTGACTTTCCTTTGGTGTATGGCAAAATGTGTGCGTGCTAATTGAGTTTTATAATCTATATGGAAATGCATACAAATATATATATATATATATATGGACATTTATAGATACAGTAGTCACTCAGCAGCTTAAACAAGCTTTTTTAAACTTGTCATTTTTATTTTTATTTTTTCATATTATTTTATTTTATAAATAGCAACTGTAGAGATATAATTTGCTAGCAACCACTGTATCTAAATGTATAAATATATGTGCATGGGTGTATGTGTGTATGTGTATGTGTATGTGTATGTGTATGTGTGTGTGTGTGTGTGTGTTTGTGTTTATTATTGCTTAATGACAAATTGTCTCACACAACGCACACATTGTATTTTCATTCAAAAATTAAAAAATTAAAAAAAAACGCAAGGAAATCAAGAGACCTATATAAATACTCCATATACCATCAAATAGTAAAAAGAAAATATGCTGCAATACGATCAGGTAAATGAGTGCGATAATTTATTTAATATTCTATATCATATATATGACACCACACACAATGTTGACGTCAAATCGAATGCCGGCATTAGAATATGACCCACTTAAGCTTTGGCGACATCCAACTGTTTCCGCCAGCTGCGCTGCTCCAGTGCACCACTGCACCACTTTCCATGGCTGGGCTGGCAAGTGGCAACAGCAGCAGCAGCAGCAGTTGTCACGCCAACAACAATAACCGACGACATCAGCGACTTGACAGCAAAGCCTTTCATTCCCCCTGCCACTAACCACCAGCACCAACTCCTACCCCTTCTACTGCCATTCTCTGGTGGCACCTCCACTTTCAGTGCTGAAGTGCACCATTGCATACGAGTATGACGACTGTGATTAAATTTAGTCCGTCTTTTATTTTTTCCGTCCAGTTCTCAGGTCTTTTCACACTCGTGCTCGCTCGCTCGCTCGCTCACTCGCTTACTCCCCCTCTCTCTCTCTCTCTCGCTCTCTTGCTCTTTCTTTTTGTTTCCTTGCTTTTGTCTTTTACACTGTGCTACATCCAATGCAAAATGTTGTGAGCCTAAGCATTGTTTACACTTGGGATGCTGGCTCAAGTTTTTACTATGCACTTGAAATCTTTTATTATGCACTTGCCTTGACAGATGTACATATTTACATAAGTGTGTGTTGTGTGTGTGTGTGTGTAGGTTTGTCTGTGTATGTTGTCTGAGAAATGTTAGGCTTGAGCTTTGGATAATGCCAAAAGCGCCTATCTTAAGTACAACTTATTAGCCAACTGTCATTAGCCACAAGTTGTAAACTTTTTTTATATTCCAGGCAACAGATTATTGTGCATTATAATATGCCAGCTATATTACTAAATTATAGCAATATCAATAATATATATTTTAAATTAATCTTTTATTTTTCTTCTTTTAATATGTAAAGCAAATATTTTTCTTTATTTTTCATGTAAAATTAGCCAAGACTTAAAACTTTGTCAAAACAAATATGTAACACTTAGCCAAATATCCGGGGAAAAAAGGTTTCATCTGAATAATCTGCTTATAACTTTTACGATTGACATAAATCTGGACCTGCCACAGACCTTAACAAATGTGCTATTTACCTTCAGACTTAGGAGCTTGCCACATTTTTTGTCACCTCCCACATAACCCAGAAATGTCGAACAAAAAGTTTTGTTTTTGCTGCGCCGCTGATGATGTCTCCAAGTAGTCCAGTCCATCTCAAAGTTTTTTTGAGTGTCGCGCTGACACAATCGACAAAAAGCCAAACAAAAGCAAAAGTTTGACTTGAGCCATTGAAAAGTTTCCGTTCTACTGAATTATTACAAAAGTCGCCAACACACATCGAGTCGTGTCCTTTAAAAAGAAAAAATTGAATCATTCAAGTGTCGCTTCTTATGTACACGCAATAAATCATCTAGCTGGTGTTTTTTTTTTTGGTCTGTTCCCAATCCCATTTCAGCTGTATTAGAGCTCAGGGTTGGCAAGCGTAGCCACAGAGCAAAAACAATGGGAAACCTGTTGATATCCAGTGGACGGCCTCAAATAAGCTACAGAGATAAAAGATAAATATGGGGCTGTAATTGAATAAATATTTTAGATAGAATTTTATTTTACTTTTAAGTGTAAAATATAAATTATTATTAGTATTATTATTATGCATATAAAAAAATATACTTCTTTTTTTTATATTACAAATCTTGACAGCATTTTCTTAAACAATGCCTAAAGTTGTTAGTGCAGCTACTAATATTTAATTTTTATTTAATAATAATAAATCATTTAAAAAGTATTTTATTTTATTATTAATAATTATATAATTACTTAAATGGAGTATTTTATTTTATTATTAATAATAATATAATTACTTAAATGGAAATGCATTTACCAATGATTCTGCAAGTTAAAAAAAAATCGATATGCCTGAGATCTGTGATCTATTTAGGCATTTCTCTAATATTTAATGGGTCTAATTAAACGATACAAAAGTAATTAAATTCCTTAAGAAATCTACATTTTATTTAGTGCTGAAGATGTATTTACTGGAACTGATTAAATCAGCATCAATATTATTATTATTATTCGATTATCTAACAACTCTCTCTAACCTATCTCTCTGCTTTCTCTCTCTTTCTCTGTTATTGCAGCCACCTGAGAATGAGCTACAGAAATCGCATGAACATAATCCGGCCGCTCTTAGCGAGCATCAGCTGCGAGTGCAGGCGTCGCTGCAGCGATTGAATATACCTGACTGGTTCCGACAATACAATCAAAATGCCGCCCGGTCGCCAGATGGCGCCGTTGCCGGCAACGCAACAGCGTCCTCTGGCGGCTACAAGCCGGGTAATTTTACGCGCAAGCGCACACAGGATTCGGGTCGCTGGCAGGGCCTTAACTCGAAGACGACTTCGCTCAGTTCGCTGGGATCACAGCGCTCTGATCGTAGTCCCCTGCTGTTGAGTCCCTCGGCCCACAGCCATCATGGTGGTCAGAGTAGCGGCGGCGTCACCGCCTCTGCGTCGGCGGGTCATCAGGCGCCGCACGGCCATGGTCATGGTCAGGTGAGCTCCACACGCTGGTCCACCTCGCATCTGAACTCAACGCAGACATCCCCGAGTGTGTCGCAGCGGGGCAGCTTTGCTCGTGGTGCACCAATCAACAGCAGCTTCATGTCGGTGGCCAGCGGCAGCAGCGCCGGCACTGGCGGTGTCCTGAGGAACTCCTATCGTCAGCCCTATTTGGGCTGGCGCAGCACAGAGAAGTTGTCACAGCGCACGCCACACGAACGGTGAGTGCAGTTTTGGTACAGTGAAAACTCTCTTTGGCGGCTAGAGACCTATGCAACAAGAGAAGTGGTTTTTGGACGGACTTTAAAATTGTTTTATTAGTTTTTATATATATGCAAACAAGTGGAAAAGATTTTATGTTTTTTAGAAGTTTCTTTCAGTTAAATAGTTTTTTTTTTTATTATATTTCGAAGATTAGACAATTATCCATTTAACTGGCGTTATTTCTACTCAGATAAAATTTTTAAATTTGATTAACATTCCTTAAAAAATAATATAGAAAAATTAAAATGTTGCACTTGTTCGCCCCGAAGGAGAGTTTTCATAGTATTCCTAAAAACTCCAACTAATTCTTGTCTAATATCTTCATTTTAGACTGGCCAACTCGCTGCTGGCGCAACGCACCTCGCCGACAACGGCAACTGCCACAAATGGTGTGCGTACGCTGCAGCCAGTTACGCCGGAAATACAGAGTTCCATCAAGGAGGTCACCTCGGCCATAGTGCATTATGTGAACGATCAGACGCAGGCGCAGCACTTGCAACAGCAACAGCAGCGCAGCCGATCAGCGAGTCCCAATTCGAGGTAGGCAGCGGATCCCATCAGCCATCAACTCATCCGGCGTTTGCAGTCTAAACAAACCAACAGACAAACAGACCAAGACAGAGAACGGGATTTATTGAGTGTTCCAGTTGTCGTAGTAGTCGCCTAATTTTCCTCTTTCATCTCTGTGTAGTTGTTATTACCATATCTATTTCTGTGCATCATTTGATCTATGAATTCCCGCTCACAAATCTTTATCCCATCACATTTCGTACTGAAATCTTTAATTTCTCTTCGGCAACTACACAACGCGTAGCTATCTATAAAGTCCAACACCACCCAGCACCAACTTGCAGCCATCAGTCAGTCAATCAGTCAGTCAGTCAGTCAGTCAATCCGTCAGTTTGACAGATTGTCAGTTTGTCAGGCTGCCTGCTGCCTAACTGCCACGCCCTCAGCGATGTTCAGAGGTAAGCACGCCCCCCACCCTGTTATTGGGCTTTGTCATCCGCTTCGTCGTCTTGGCGTCTTCCATGTGGCTAACCATGTGACTAATCCAATCCTTGTGCAATCTAAATGTGTTACTCACACCAAATATCTAAAATCTGTGCTGGTTTCTACTAAAAACACTAAACACAAACAACAAAAAAAAAATGAACTAAAAACAACTTTCACCTCAAAACTTTGCTTGGCCTGTTGCCAATTGATAGACACAAATGGGTCAGGTCAATCCTTGTGCTTGCCAAAAAATGGATGAAGTTTTCCGTGTGGTTATGAAATTTGGGATTTTACTCCACTCAAATGATACGTAAAATGCGTGAAAAGTGTGAAAAATTCAGTAAAATGTTTGCTTTTGGCTTAAGATAAATTTTTTTAGACAGATTAATCCTAATCAGCTTTTAGCCTTTTTAATTAAAATTTAAAGCAACATAATTTTTATATATATATATATTTTAATTCCTCCAACAATCGATGGCGATGATTATTATTAGTAATACATCTTTGTGGCAAGCAAAATAAGTTGCTTCATCAATTTGAATCATATGAAATTTCTTTCATAAATATTCCCACAATGGACACCTATTCAATTCAAAAAATGCTTTCATTTTGGCTAACACGCTCAATCTGCCAGTCCATTCAGAGATGTCAGCGCAAACTGTCCCGCAGCTATTAATAAGATTCAATATATATAAAAGAGAACCAACCCCAAACATGACATGCAATTTAAATGCCAACAATGCAGCTGTCAGAGTGCCCTTATGATGTGGGGCCACTGCCACCCCGTTTTGGCCATATGTCAAGCCCAGCTCCTAGCCAGCAGCCTACTCCCAATACCTGTGCAATCAGCGGCGAACATTTTTCCATGCTACGTGTGGAGTCCACTTGGCCCTTTGGCAGTGCCAATCATAATGAAAATCAATAATATTAAAGTGGAGCAAATTTGCTAATAGGGTGCTTCGCTTGTGGGTCAGCTCAAATTTGTCTTACATAAGCTGAAGATTGGCTATAAAATATTATTGTGTAATAGTCCTGAGCTAAATTAGTGATTTAATTTAAAAATTTAATTTTATCACTAGTTAAAATTCATAGAGGAAGTCTCTAAAATTACTTTTGCATATAATGTGAATTTAGTTAATTTATATGAAAATTTTTATATATATTATTTTAGTTAATAGATAAAATATACTCCAAGAAATAGCTTTGATTTTTAGAGAGTTAATATGCCAATTTCTTATATACAATCTCAGTTCATAGATAAAATATACTTTTAGGGAGTTAATATGCAAATATCTTATATACAAATTCAGTTCATAGATTAAATATACTCCATGAAATAGCTTTGATTTTTGGGGAGTTAATATGCCAATTTCTTATATACAAGTTCAGTTCATTGATAAAATATACTCCATGAAATAGCTTTGATTTTTAGGGAATTTAATATGCGAATATTAGAAAAGAAAGTTTGTAGTTTATTTAAATGCATTAATATTTAAATCTTAACTTAAAATTAGTTAATTTGCGGTATTTCAAATATGATTTGCCACTTTTCAAAGAGTGTTCAAGCATTTCTCTGGAACACTTTCCAAAGCACTTTATTTCCTGATTGTCAGGCCGCCAGCCTGGCGCCCCACATAACCGCAGCCTCCTCGCAGTGCCCAGACACAGAGCAACCCTCCAAACAGCAGCGAAGGTGTCCTATGTTTATCTCTCTCCATCTCTTTCGCTCGCGCTCGCACATGCCAGTGACACAGAATGAAGCGTTCCCCCCCTCGACCGCCGGCACGAAGTCCTCTTTTATGCTCTCGATCCCACAATTGGGTTTTGCCTTCTGGTATTTGTGTGCTTTTCACATCATTCGTGTGCGACGTCTGCTGCCAAACGCTACTCGGAAAAAGCGCTGCGCAACTAAAAAAAAAAATAAATACAAATCCAACATTTGAAAATACAATTATATAAACCAAGTGAGTTAGTTGGCAAAAGTTTGGAGTGCTCTAATCATATCTGCTGCTTGTGCGTAATTTGTTGTTGCTCCATTTTGGGGCAATGCGTTTGGGAATTTGGCATAACATGCAAATAGTTGTGTAAGGTTAGTGCAACGTTGCGCCTGCCACAAGTGCAACGTCAGTTGAGTCACAGTTGCTGTGACGTCACTTATTGATTTTACTACTCGTTTGGTGTTTGCTCTTTGTTTCTTTGTTTTGTATCTTCTTTTTTGTTGGCCTAATTAAGATTTTATTAATCTGTGATTTTTGTATCAATTCGTACAGAAAGTGCTGGCTGGAGAGCAGTTTCGTTGGCACACGTCCGCTCGACTCACCGCAAACGCCCGTCATTGATAGCAGCAGCAGCCCGCCCCCAATCCAGCAGCAGCAGAACCAGCAACATCAACAGCTCCATTTGGATGCCACAACGGTGGTTGCCATTGGACAGCCGCCACTACGCATGAACGGACTTAGCCGAGTCGGCGGCGGTGGCGGTGAGTCCACCATTTATATCTGACCAACAGCAGTAGCAGTAGCAGCAGCACCTGGCCTGACGATGGTCTGCTTAGATCTTATCCTAGCATCCTAAAATTATCTCTTTGATTTGTTTTCATTTATCACAAATTTTGTATTCTGTAATTGTGCACAATGGTCACAAAAGAGAAATGCGTTTAAACATATTTATTCATAATTGCATATTTATGTATGAATACATATGTAGCTATGCTTATTATGTAGCTAAAAATACACACAAACAAACACACACACACACCCATACACAAATGTAGCCTGAAATGCAATTTTCTACATTTGTTTTTTATTTGTATTATGGTGTTTATCGTAAAAAATAAAAAGTAAAAGAAAATAATATTAGATAATAGGGCGCAAAGTGCAAATGCATTTTAAGTTTCTGTTCTTTTAACGACTGTAAATTACAAAACAACGTTTTTAACAAATTTTTACACAAATTCATTTTAAATTGACAACTTATTTTTTTGAGCATATCAAAAGCAAAACGTACATGAGTAGTTCTTTTTTTTAGTGTTTACAAAACTTATTTTAATAAATATAATATTTAATTTTATTATTAATTTTTAATAAAAACACAGCTATGGCATATACAGTTAATTATTATTGTATTATTATCAATATATTATCATTATTACATATTTCTATTATTATTCATTATTATTGTACTCGTCTTCTTCTTGTCGCACAATTTTATCCAATATCAAATTGTATAGCTTACTTATCTGCGCATAAGTTTGCTATGCATCTCATTGGCATAAATCTAACTCATTTAAAATTCTACTCAAAATCCATAAACACACACATTTTTTAATTTGGAATTTTCGATTTTAGGCTTGGTTTTTAAAATTAGCAAAATTCGCGTATCTAACAACAACAAAAAAAAAACAACAAACTGAACAATAATAATAGCCGACTATTTAACAACTAAGCGTGCTATAAATTTAATTTTTTTTATATATTTATATGTAATGTAAAATGATTAGAATGCAATGAACGACGACTCGAAGATATATTCTTTCGATATATATAATTCTATGATTTTTGTAAAAATGATTATTATAAATTCGAAACAAAAATAACGATATCAAGTGCTTTATATGTCTACAAATGCGGGCACAGCCCTCGCTAACGGTGGCTACAATAAAAACTGAACAATATATATATAATTTATTCGAGAGTTTATCATTTTGTAGTTTATTTTCTCAAACCATTTATTTTTTTTTTTTTTTTAGCTGCATTGTAGAAATAGTTGCGAAACCACTTTGCTCTACACGCTTGTACATAAACCATTTTCTCAGTGTAATTTTTGATTAAAACTTAATCTATTCACTTCGATTTTTTATCATCATTAAAATAAATCACCCTTTTAGATATAAGAACATTTAATGCGCTATATATTTTTTCAAGCCTAACAACAATTTGTTTTTGTATTCTTATATTTTATACCGTGCATTATTAATAACAAAAAAAAAATATTTAAAAAAATTTGGTCCCAAAAAAAATTAAATTATGTAATTTAAAATAAAAAAAAAACATAAAATTGCATCTAAAGCGCCTGAACGCTCGTTGAGCACTGCATCGCTAGAAGATGTCTTAGCCTCACTTTTAGGACTGCCAACTACCTCCTCCTCCAACAGCCAGAACACCAACACCAACAGCAACAACAACAACAGAAACCAAGCAGCAGCGTCGACCATAGCAGGGTCCTCGACGACAGGTATGAACCTGTAAGTTTTTGTTCCAATATATCCAATACCCAAACAAAATAAAAAACAAAATAAAAAAAATAAAAGATAACAACAAAAAATGTATTTGGAAAATAATGTGAAAAAAGTGAAGTGAGACAAATGGGTATAGGAAAAAAAACTACTTCAGTTCTTGTTTGTTGTTTGCATATACAGCTCTATATCCAATAAATATTCTATATATATATATATATATCTATATATAGAGGCCTATAACTCAGTGCT
Organism: Drosophila dives; assembly: GCA_035042365.1. Lineage (NCBI taxonomy): Eukaryota > Metazoa > Arthropoda > Insecta > Diptera > Drosophilidae > Drosophila > Drosophila dives. Next base: position 1,416,798 of record JAWNLJ010000415.1, on the reverse strand, counting down.
ATGTATTCTCCTTATATATTATATACTCTTAAATCGTTAAAGTTTCTTGTAGTATTGCTGAAAAACCTTCATATAAATAATATTAAATTTATATCAAGCGCATTTAATTCTAGTTTAAACATTTTACTTTTCCTTGTTTTATTCTAATGAAATTACACTGAGAAAAATACAATACATGACATACATATACCATTTACGCTGCGCTTGCGTTGTTATTCAACACAAATACACTGAAAGTAACCTTTCCAAATTGAACTGCTCCCAGCATGCGAGGCAAGACATAAATAAAAAAAAAAACAAAAATTATTTATTCCTCCATTTGAATGCTCATTTTTATTGTTGTTGTTGTTAATTGTTATTAAAGAATTTTGAATGTGCAAAAAGCGCGTTCCACTAATCGCTTGACGCATATCGCCTTCGATTCTCTTCCACAGCAGATACAACAGCAGCAGCTAATAGCCGGAGTCGCCAACAACAGCTGGAGGTGGAGCAGCAGCAGCTGCGTCGTCGCAGCGAGGGAGACGCGCCCAGCCAGAAACAGAAGCAGCAACAGCAACAGCAACAACAACAACAACAACAGCATCCAAATCACAATCAACAAAACCAATCGCAATATCAATCGCAATCACAGACACAGTTTTCGAGCAATGCCAACAATCGACGGGTTTCGCTTGGCGACTCCAACTCCGGCCAGGCGGATAAGGGCAATCACTGCGATCAGCAGCTGCAACAGCAGCAACAGCAACAGCAACAGCAGCAGCTGCAGATCCGCTGCCGCAATACCAAGTGTGAGGCAAGTGCAACGCCAGCCGAAGCAAAGAAGCTGTACAAGTCATGCCACAATTGTACCCATCTATATTGTTCACGTGAGTGTCGGCGCGCCCACTGGGAGAAGCATCGGAAAGCGTGCCTCCACTCGCGCGCCTCCAATTTGTGCCGGCAGGTGTTAGCCACGTGCAAGGACGACGTTGACTCTCAGCGGCATCTTAGCCTGCTGGCGCGCAGGGGTAGCCTCTCGCAGGGACGTGGTGTTGTCCGTGTGCTCTTTCGCAGCGCGGAGGCAGCGGAGGGTTTTATCAAGCATGGATTTCAGTGCATGGGCGAGGCATCGTATGTACGCTGGCCGGATCTGATGCCGGCCGAGATGGGTCTGGAACTGTATTCGGAGCTGCTTAAGCTGAGCACCGAATACAAGCCGGAGTCTAAGATGTTGATCTATGTGGCCATTTGTGTGGTCTCCGAGGCGCCCGGCATGGGTCAGGCGCCGGTGCGCTGGGAACGCCAGCTGGTCTCTCGTTGTGCCAAGCTGAAGCTGTGCAAGACTGTGCTCGCCGAACTGGAGCTACAGCAACAGGCACTGCAGCAACCACTCGCTGTGATGACCGTGCCGGAGAGCACCGAGATACTCATACTCACCTTCAATCCGGGACTGCGCACCGTGCCCGGCAACCGGGAGTTAATATTGTCCAACATCTTGGATATACTATCGAGGCGTGGCGTTCTGCTGCGCAAACACTATCCGGAGATCTTTCAGCGACTGCAGACCTACACGGACGGCCAGGCAGACAAGTTTCATCCGGTGACGCTGCATCCGCGTGACTCGCAAACGGGCCAGAGTTTCGTCTGCATCATAATGCCCGTTCACACGGACAGTGAGCTAATCAAGCTGCCCTCGGCGGCAGATGGTGGCGGCAATCGTGTGACCACCATCGATGTCGGCTCACCCGCCGCCCTCGCCCAGCTGGACGACGATGAGCTGCTCACACGCACCACGCCATCAAGTTGATTAAAGGCTGGCAACCGCAACAGCAGCAACAGGCAAAATAGGTCCACCTTTGGCGATGATGCCTTGAGCTCTGGCTTGGAGAGCACACGGATGTGAGACTGCCTCAATCGCTACATCGTTTCTTGCTCCCTGGATTTAGTAAATAAGTCTTTGGGCAACAAGTCGCTTCTACTAACGTTCTCTAATCTACTACTACAAATATTCATGTTAGTTAGTTAGCTCAGTTCAGTTACTGCAATTAGCTAGTTATCTACTAGTGGGCTAGTGTGAGCACACACAAGCCTCATATATCAGTAGTGCCCTCCACTTCCAAAAAAAAAAAAAAGAAAACCCAAAAAAACACTCGTTGTCTGGAACACCGTCAGCCCCTATCCATTTGTCGAAACCTCTCGAAAATTAGCTAAAAAAAAAAGAAAACACACACACAAAACAAAAGAAAAACAATTATTATTTGGAAGAATTAAAGCCTCTAACAAAAAAAATATAACTTCTAACTTTAAAAACTAATGTTAAAAAAAACGTCAAGCTTTACTATCATATATCTCTGAGCTTACAGATGGCAGCAAGTCACATGCAAAAGCTACACGCTATATAACTGCAATGTAAGGTTGACCAAGTTGAGACCAATTAATTGTTGAAATATGTCCTTCACAGTTCTCAATGGATTTCACTGAAACTTACCCCTTAATCCTTCACATAATCTATAGCAAGAAAGAAAAACTAAAAAACATTTAAAACATTTAAAACTTTCTAGCTTAAGAAACAACAATTAAGTTAATGCGAAAACAGAAAAACGATTTCCTATATAAGCTGCGGCGCTACTCAAAACATAACCTCACTTTTTATATTGCAATTCACATAGACACATCAACAACTACATATATACAAATATATATATATATATATATATATATGTATATAACTAACTACAAATACTTGAGTATTTACATGCTTACATTTACATACAAATATCTTCTTCTATGTGTTAAATGTAACAAGAGCAAATTATTTGCTTATGGCCTTATTTAATGTTTGTTAAATTTGTTCTGCCCCTCCAAAAATAAAGCGTAACATTTGGTAGCCTTTGAAATTAGGTTTTTTATTTATTTGTAAGTCAAATGCGAATCTAGGTTAGCTTAAATATATATCTATTAGTTAAATTTTCTGTACTAAATACTAGAGTTGATAATCAAAAGCTAATATAATGCCCAATAACCAAATATTGAAATTCACTTTTAGCTAAAATAAATATTATTAGATCGGTAACTCTTCAAATATTCATTTTCTAGTTCAAATTGCTTAAAACAACACAACAATTTATACATTTTTGTGTAAATAATACAAAAAGTACTTGTATTCAAATACATATACATATATCTATACATATATACATATACATACATGCAAACATTCATTACATTAAAAACATATGAGTAAAAAAAAACGCTTGAATTAACACATTTCTACAGATTCGTACAACAAACATCATTCGTTTTCAAACAATATGAAGAAAACTGTAAGTGTTGTTTAGTACTTGTAAGAAGGACTTGAAATACAATAAATAAAATGCATTCAACATTATTGAAATAAAATGAGTTTCAATCCATTGTGTTGGCAGTGGTTGTCGGCAATAACAATAATTGTCCTAACTACGTTGGTATAATTAAATTGTTAAAATATGATCAAATATATTTATAACGACTAAAGCTGATATCATTTGAGAAAATTAACGATTTTAAAGCATTCCTTTCGTAGTAGTTTTAGAAAAAGAACATTTATTAGCATACTTTTAGGATGTGCAAAAAGGCTGACTGCAAAATCGAGTAGTTGAACACAAGACTTGCAAGGAAGCACAAGGATACGACTGAGATATGACCGTTATTTTGCCCGTACCTGTACCCGTGGCCAATTGATAAGCGGACGCTGCCGTCAAAGTTGTTGCTGTGTTAGCCGTTTTGGCATTGGCATTGATTGCTCTTATCTATAAACCGCCATCGTCATCCATGTCAGGCAGCTCCTGCTTGTGCACGACCATCCCATCACCAGCCGGCTGCCTGGGTGCCGTTTGTCCATACTTCTGATGTATGCCACGGTGGCGTTTCAACGCGAAACGATCGGAAAATGCTGCCGAGCATATTTTGCATTTGTAAGGCTTCTCGCCAGAGTGCACCTTGGCATGGTTCTTCAGGTGTGCCGCCTGCGAAAAGGTCCAGCCGCATATTTCGCACTTGTACGGCTTCTTGCCGGTGTGTATTCGTCGATGATTCCTCAGCGTGGCGCGACGCGCAAACCGCACGTCGCACAGCCCGCACACGTACGGACGTTCGCCGCTGTGCGTGCGCTCGTGATTCTTCAGATGCGCCGATTGCGAGAACTGCATTCCACATGTTTGACATCTGCACACAAGTAATACACACAATTATTAATAAGTAAATAATAAACTAAGATGTTTTTCGTTTTGGGCGTTGTCACTTACTTGTAGGGCTTTTCGCCAGTGTGTATGCGCGTATGGTTCTTAAGGTAGCCGACCTTGGCAAATGCCAGTCCGCAGATGGGGCACTTGTAGTTCTTCTCGCCGCTGTGCAGCTTCTTATGCGACCAGAGGCTGGATTTGCATGAAAAAAGTCCGCCGCATATGTAGCAGGTGAATGGTTTACTGGGATTGCTGCAAGAAAAACAAACAAAAATTAGCTAGCTGTATCAAATAGTTTAACTGATGGGGAAAACCCACTCGGTCTTGACAGTGACAGAATTTTGTTTGACGGAGCCACTGGCGCCGGTATGTGTGTGTGTATGTTGACATTCGGTCATCTGTTCGGAGTTGCACTTCTTTACTGGATGATGGCCAGATGAGCTCGGCTCTCGCTTGGGAGTTGTACTGCCAGTTTGCTGGGCTACAATCTGCTGAAGTTGAGCTTGCGCCTGGGGTGTGGTTGATATGATTTGTACAGGATGCGACATTTGTCCTGTTTTCATGGATAGAAAACATTAAGTTTACAATAACATAAAATTTGTAGAAATAATTGTTTACCATCGGGTGCCACAAATATTTGTTGCTGTTGCGCCGCCTGCTCCGCCTGCATGCAGGACTCGCAGCGAACCTGCTTTGGACCCTTGCGCTTCGACTGATGCATCATGGCAGTGCCGCAATTGATACACTTGCTCGACTTGGAATTGTCGTACTGCTGTTGCTGTTGTGATGCCTGCTGTTGTTGCTGCTGCTGCTGCTGTTGCTGCTGCATGACGGACTGTTGAACAGGCTCCAGTGAATCGGAAGCAACGATTTGTATCTGACCCATCTGTCCATTGCCGGTGATTATGTTTTGCGTCTGCACAAGACCCTGGGCATTGACCACCGTAATGGCATCATTCGATTGCTGTGAGTTATGCTGCTGCGGATCGGAGCCATCGGTATGCATCCGCTTGTGAGCGTTGAGCAGTGCCAAATGCTGAAACATCTCCGAGCAGACATCACACTTAAAGCTGATGTTTGATATTGTGTTTTGCAGCGGTGAAATTGTCTGGGAAGGTTTTTCCGATTTATTAAATATTTGCCCCATTTTGAACAATAGTCAAATATTTAATAATCCTAATGAACTCTTGACAACTGCTTAATATAAATTTTTCAAACTTGATTAGCTAAGCCTACTATTCAGAGAAATGACAATTTTAAAGCATTCCTTATGTAGTCAACAAAAAAGTGTGTTGTGCAGTTGTTTTAGAAAAACAACATTTATTAGCACAACACAACACTTGCAAGGAAGCACAAGAATACGACTGAGATATGACCGTTAGTATGTACAATGACAAATACTCTTGTCACAGTGGTTTGAAGGACCAATATATTCATTTGGCTTGCTTGTAGCTCGAAGAAAGTCTTAAGCGATTTGCCATTTTTGTAAGATTTCTTCTGAAACGAATGCTTTCAAAATTTTTACTCCATTTGTTTGAAACATTTCTTGAATTCACTTCAATTTTTGACATAAAAACTTAATACAAGCTATATTTCAAAGGACATATTGGGATGCGATAAGTAAATAGTTTTGAAATTATTCAAATATGATTTATTTATTAAAGTTATAATTGTTTCGTGTAATACTTATTTAGATTTACATAAATTGTATTTAAAATGTTTGTTTGTTTTTTTTCTTAATGCTAATATTGTTTTTAAACGAATTAATGTCCTACCCATATATGTATATATACATATACCAATGACGATACGGATGTTTATTATGTATGTATGTATGTATATAGTACATGCCTGCGTAGATTCTTACGTATTTGCTTTTGATGCGCTTAACGCACGCTCCTCCGCTTATATAAATCCGTGTAAATTACAGCTACATTTTGTATACGGAAATAGACTATAACACTTAAATGTACCACACATTGCGCCATATCTATGTTACATTCTATGAATAAATTAGGTTGGATTCGTTTTGTTGTTTAACGTAAAAAAGCGTTTTTGGCGACCCTCTTTAAAAAGAGAGCCCCAAAGCCCAATTTATAAAGCCCTACATGGAAACTACGATATTAAAAAAATAATAATATTAATTATATATGTATAACGTTAATGGTGCCTAGCTGGTAATGGTGATGATGACGATGCTCCTCTCCTGCTTCGATTACTTATTATTATTATTATGTACAGGCGCCAGCTCAATAGTTTGATGCCGAACTAAAGGCGGCGCCTTGCTCTGACAGCTCATCCTGCCGCTGTGAATCATGTGTCGTTGGCAACTGATAGTAATAGCCAGGATACGGGTGCGTTGAAAATGAGCCTGTTCCTAAATCCGTGCTCGTGCCCATGCCCGTACCTGTACCCGTGGCCGATTGATAGGCGGACGCCGCTGCCGTTGTTGTTGCTGTGTTAGTCGTCTTGGCATTGGCATTGATTGCTCTTATCTATAAACCGCCGATGATCACCTCCTGTTGCGCATCGTCATCCATGTCAGGCAGCTCCTGCTTGTGCACGACCATCCCATCACCAGCCGGCTGCCTGGGTGCCGTTTGTCCATACTTCTGATGTATGCCACGGTGGCGTTTCAACGCGAAACGATCAGCAAATGCTGCCGAGCATATTTCGCATTTGTAAGGCTTCTCGCCGGAGTGCACCTTGGCATGGTTCTTCAGGTGTGCCGCCTGCGAAAAGGCCGAGCCGCATATTTCGCACTTGTACGGCTTCTCGCCGGTGTGTATGCGTCGATGATTCCACAGCGTGGCGTGACGCGCAAATCCCTTGTCGCACACCCCGCACACGTACGGACGTTCGCCGCTGTGCGTGCGCTCGTGATTCTTCAGATGCGGCGATTGCGAGAACTGCATTCCACATGTTTGACATCTGCACACAAGTAATACACACAATTATTAATAAGTAAATAATAAACTAAGATGTTTTTCGTTTTGGGCGTTGTCACTTACTTGTAGGGCTTTTCGCCAGTGTGTATGCGCGCATGGTTCTTAAGGTAGACAGCCTTGGCAAATGCCAGTCCGCAGATGGTGCACTTGTAGTTCTTCTCGCCGCTGTGCAGCTTCTTATGCGACCAGAGGCTGGAGTAGCGTGAAAAGAGTCCGCCGCATATGTTGCAGCTGAATGGTTTACTGGGATTTCTGCAAGAAAAACAAATAAAAATTAGCTTGCTGTATCAAATAGTTTAACTGATGGCGAAAACCCACTCGGTCTTGACAGTAACAGAATTTTGTTTGACGGAGCCACTGGCGCCGGTATGTGTGTGTGTATGTTGACCCATTAATACGACGCCGGAGCCATTGCACTTTTGACATTTGGTCATCTGTTGGGAGTTGCGCTTCTTTACTGGATGATGGCCAGATGAGCTCGGCTCTCGCTTGGGAGTTGTACTGCCAGTTTGCTGGGCTACAATCTGCTGAAGTTGAGCTTGCGCCTGGGGTGTGGTTGATATGATTTGTACAGGATGCGCCATTTGTCCTGTTTTCATGGATGGAAAACATTAAGTTTACAATAACATACAATTTGTAGAAATAATTGTTTACCATCGGGGGCCACAAATATTTGTTGCTGTTGCGCCGCCTGCTCCGCCTGCATGCAGGACTCGCAGCGAACCTGCTTTGGACCCTTGCGTTTCGACTGATGCATCATGGCAGTGCCGCAATTGATACACTTGCTCGACTTGGAATTGTCGTGCTGCTGTTGCTGTTGTGATGCCTGCTGTTGTTGCTGCTGCTGCTGCTGTTGCTGCTGCATGACGGACTGTTGAACAGGCTCCAGTGAATCGGAAGCAACGATTTGTATCTGACCCATCTGTCCATTGCCGGTGATTATGTTTTGCGTCTGCACAAGACCCTGTGCATTGACCACCGTAATAGCATCATTCGATTGCTGTGAGTTATGCTGCTGCGGATCGGAGCCATCGGTGTGCATCCGCTTGTGAGCGTTGAGCAGTGCCAAATGCTGAAACATCTCCGAGCAGACATCACACTTAAAGCTGATGTTTGATATTGTGTTTTGCAGCGGTGAAATTGTCTGGGAAGGTTTTTCCGATTTATTAAATGTTTGCCCCTTTTTGAACAATAGTCAAATCTTAATCTCTTAACAACTGCTAAGCTAAGCTAAGCCTACTATTCAGAGAAATGACAACTTACCGCTGCAATTGGCTTATTTTGATTGACAATCTGTATGCGTCCTTGTGCATCTACAGTGGCGATGCCCACAGTGCCCTGATTGAGGGGCATTCCGTTGACCAGAGCATAATTGTAGCCACCCACTGGCTGTGTAATGTAGCAAGTCTTATTGTCGTCTGTGGTGGCCAACTGCGCCAGATTCACCGTGCCGCCATTGCCCTGCATATTGCGACAAAAACAAAACAAAAATAATAATATACCAAAGCATTTAACACATTTTACGTTCCACTCACATTTGTTGTGTAGTAAAAGGTGGGCTGCTGATCGGCCTTCTGTCCCTCGATTTTGGGCTGTTTGAGAATGGTGCCATCTGCAGTTTGGTATTGAATCGTTGTCGGTTGGCCGTTGATGGCGTTTGTGAATATTATGTTCTTGGTGAGGTCTTCCATTATGCGCACAAATCACTAAATGGCAATGCAAATTACTTCAAATATTTGTTGTTCTTATTCAAGGTAAAACAAAAATGTGCGAATTTCGTTTAAATAAAATGCACATTGAGTTGTTTCACAACACTGGCGACGCCACCAATACGGCGTGTGTGAGCGAGCCAACCATAGAGCACACACGTCAGCGAAAAACGACTGATTAAAAATGGCGACGATGAGACAAAAAATATGTATGCGCTGCACACACTTCACAAAAGAACACAGAATTGTAACTTCATTTCAAAATATGCCGCTGTCTGCACTCGTCAATTTCACAATGGGCATTAAAATTGCACAAAATTCCACAGATTAGCAGACAGTTGTACGCTTACGCTTGATTTGGCAATTTACCTTTTACGCAACCAACCACAAAAAATTAGTTTCTGCTGCGCCTTGCACGCCCAGCTCAGCACACACAGTGGCTATATTAAATATATTTATGTTGGCACTATTAATTGAAACGGCTAATGCACGGCCGGTTGTCAGTTTTTTATCCACTAAATTTTGTTTGGAATGAAAGCAAAACTTTATTATTGTTTTTTCTTCCTCTAACAAATTAAATTCCAGCACAAAAACCTTCTGCTCGTTTGTTCTTACGTACGTTCGAATGTGGACTGCTGAAGAGAGACGGAGAGTGAAGAAAGCCATGGAGAGAGCAGTAGCACATTAACCACGCCACTGGGCTGCCAGACTGCGTGTTTTATTTGCGAGGGTGGCCAGATCATTGGTTTCCGCATTAAATTTATTTGGGGATAAAAAATACCACACATTGCGGCCACCTTTTTACAAATAAATTCTAAAAATTTGTTTATTATAAGTAAATTGCTAAATATAAATAAGCTGATTATAGTAAATGCATAAATGTGCGTAAATATAAACATTTAATTTGGCATTTCAATCAATTTTTCAATGCTCTGCCGTAGCTGTAAAAGAATCGTAAGACGTTGCTCCATATGAGAAAATTGTAAAAATATCAAGTATTTTATTTCAAAACCATATCTCTCTAATTGTCATTATAAGAGTATGGCTCTTCTACAGTCGGCTTTTATACGTAAAAGCCGAGCGTGGCCAGATCAGGAAAATATGATCAACTATGTTGCCAGATGGATAAAAGCTGAACCGTTTTAAGTACAGGCGAAAGTCTCGCGCCAATTTAAAAGAAATTGGCTTGCGGCTCTAATAAAATAAAATATTAATTTATTTATTTATTGCAAAACTTGTGCAGTTTGAACACATTAGCCGGGTGTTCAAGCAAAAGACTGCCGGCATATGCCTGCACTCGTCGCCCACGCCAAGCGGTGCATTGAAAGTTATAAACTGGCTGCCGTCGTTGACGTCTGGTCCAAGTCCAGGTCCAGGTCTACAAGTCCAGCGTCGTGTCGCAGTCATAAATTACACTTTCAAATTATTTGCAACACTGCATTTTGGAAAAGCTGATGGTGAATTTGGGTCAGCAGCAGTAGCAGACATGATGCTGGTTTCAGCAATGAAGTTGGCGTCGCCGTCGACCACAGCAGCCTTCAAATTAATGCTCATTTCCATTATATTTTATTCATTTGCCTTAAATTAATTCCTTTGTGCAATGGCCGCTGAAGCTTTTTGGAGCGCAAAATAGTAGACAACTTTATTGTTGCGCTTGCACAACATTAAAAGAGAAGAAGAAGCGCTAGAAGAAGAAGAAGAAGAGGATGCCTACCGCAAAATCAGCAATAACAACAACAACAACAAAGGTAATTAAGTGCACAACAGTAACAACAACAACATGCACATTTTGATTGCATATTCATTTTTTTGGTTCAACGTTCTGCTTGGCCCAAAAAATGTTCATGCTGCACGCTTCGCTGCACATCATTGCATTAATTTGTACGTTCAAGATACATTTTTAAACAAATATTTCAACATATTTTGTATGTTGCGGTACGCCATTTGTAAATGTATCTTTTTATTTTATTTTATTTTTATTTTTTGGTACGTTTGCAAACACGAACTGCCGCCTTTTGTTGTTATTATAATTAAGTTCATGGCGTGCTGCCGTTTTATGTACGAATTGCAGTAGTTAAGCACTTTCAAAAAGCCCATAAAAATAGCAACGCAATTGTCTGTCTGACAAAACTAAATCAGGCAAGTGCGTGGAGAAATTTCCACTTTACTTCGCATTTAATAGCTACTGCGACGCCAACGCCAACGCCGCCGTCGTCGTCGTCATTGTCGGTTAGCTGTTGTAATATAGTACCACAAAAATAACAACATTATCTCAACTTTGACTTTAAACGAGTGATTTTTCTGTTTTAAGAATGGTAAAACCATAAGCATAAGTGGTTTCTGGCTGGTTCAGCTAGTCGCATACAAGTTTTCACTTTTTTGTTTGTTATTTTTTTTCATGCAAAAGAGACTTTTTCGCTATCGCTTTTCATATTTTTACAGTTTACAGTTAATTTATGCCGGCAACGAATTTTCACTCTCGCTATTTTTCCGCATTTTAGACTCTGTCTGGGAAAGTGGGCAAGCACACAACCAACAAATGATGGCACATCCGCCAAAAAAAAAGAAATATATATATATATATAAAGACAGAAACGACACAGAAATGAAAAGTGCGCCGTTAAAAATAGTTGCAGCCAGTCAAGAGCCTCTCAAAGTCTGAGCCCAAAAATTGCAACGGCGATTGCAGCAGTAGCGGCCAAAACAGCCGCTTGTGGGTTAGATTAGAAAGTGGTTGGCATCGCTTCATCGCACCAATGCTGCTCAAATCGACGACTGCAGGATTCTTGATCGCGAAAAACTGTGCCGGCCTGCAGTCGCAAAACAGACACACACACATACACAGATAAACACAACTAGACAGATTGCTTCAGAGCAGAGAGCACGACTGTTTGATACCCTGTAGCACCAACTGAGCATGCAATATATATAGAGACTAAAAGCCAAATGAAACGGGTCGAACATTTGATTAATGCAGACTTTTGACATGTCTTTGTTTGATTGTATTTGTCTATATAGAATATAGTCAAGAAGAATAATGGACTTGCTTGAACAAATCTGTAATAACAATTGTACAAATGATTATTATGGATTGAAGAGAATTGGCTGTACATTTTTCCATTGCTATAATTAATTGGTTTTTATCTAGATTAAAGGCATGGCCAGATCTACTTGGCAGATGACGGTCCCTTTTTGCTGTTTTTTGATAAATACAGGGTATTAAAACACGCACACACACAAACACCAACACAGACAGCAGCCGCATTAATTGGCATTTTTGCATGCGTTGCGGAGCTGTTGGTGGCTCAACCGGCTACAGCTAGTGTTGGTGCTGCTGCTGCTGCTGCTGTTGGTCACCGTTGGCCGTGGCCAATGAAAGAGAAAATTGGCCCCAAATCAAGTTCACAATCATTGGCCGACGGCATCGCAGCGCTTTTTGTTGCCAACTAATATTTTAAAATTGTTGATTATGATGACTTTTCATTTCGTTCGCCAAGATCTGGATTGCGCATCGGCATCTCGGTATCTCCGTATCAGCATCTCCGCATCGGCATTAGCTGGTACATCAAATTTGCACAGGCCTCAGTCAAATTGCACTTGCAAGTGTTGTTTTTATTATTATTTTTTTGCTTTGCTTTTAATTTGATGCTTGAATGCCGACACCGACGCCGCTGGCCGAGATCATTAGCCATGGACGGACTGCAGCTGCTTGGACTGCACATGAAGCATACGCAGCATTGCCCATTCCAGCAATTGCCAGCTTAAATATTACTTAACGTCTCTCCAGCTTCATGTGTAAATGGTTATGGAGATGGAAATGAGAATGGAAATGGCTAACAATATTTCACGGCACATTAAATTGTTGGTCAAGTTTTCGCAATGCGCTTGGAAAACCATCCATCATATTGCACATGCCCATGTCCGCCCATGTAAGAAAGCTCCCATCCAGGAAGCAACTGGCTCTTGGCCACCAGTTATGGCTTTCGAACCAAACGCTTCAATGTCAACAGACGTCATTTGACTTTGGAATGCGCATGTGAAGTATTTTAATACTCCAATGTGTACACAAAAGTTAAAGTTCTTCATTTGTATATTTTAAGACGAAAAATTACTCAAGCGTTCCAGTTGCGCCGACTACATTTGTATGCAACTTAAGGTTAACTGATTATGTGCCCCAATTGCGCATTGAGGCAAACAAATTACAAAACCCAGATAAGAATTCAAAGCTACGCTCGCAAAAATTTTACCTATCTTAATGATTTATTTTGTAAAAACGCGTGCATTTCTAACAGTACAGTGACAACAATTAGTATGTGTACACTTGTCTAAACGTGATGACATTCCATGTGAAACGATGCAAATGTTTCTGTTCTGTTGAATTTCTTAGTTATAGCCATCTATAACAATTATTGTTAACCTTATTTTGAGGTTTATTTACGCAATGCAATTACAACTCAAGATTTTTTAGTAATATTGAAATATAATTAACATTGAAGACTTCCTTCTTAATAGAGCTTACCTTCATAACAAATCAGCTTTAATTTCAGATTAAAGCCTTGTCTGTGTATATTCGTTCATGTGCGTTTTCTGATTAAACCAATTGTGTTCAAAATGAACCGAAACTATAACGATAATCCGCCAACCTTCGGTCCCTTATTTTGGAGTCTAGCCGCATATTATTAGAGCTATTTTTGAAGGTGTAGGGCTGGCAGTGGTATAGATTTCCGTTGGAAAGCAAAATAGAAACTATATAATTAGTAATGGCTCTAGGTACGCCCCAAGGCGTTACTTTTTTCAGACAATGACAGCAACAAAAAGCTTTAAAGTTGGCCCAAACGAAACTGAAAACTCTCACACGCTTCGGCCAGAAGATGACAGATGACAATGATCTATGGGATTCTTGAAATTGAAACCGTTGTTCAGAAGAAGAAATACAAGTATGGGTTCAAAAAAAAAGCCAACTGATAGCCGTAAAGCAAACATGCAATTGACTTTCGCGTCGATTGACACTTGAAGAGCGCATGGTAATCGAATGGCCCAAGGAATCGGGAACCAACGAACCAACGATCGACGACAGAGCACAAACTGGCTAGAACCACTTTCTACAATGATCGCCGTCGTCAGCAATTCGTCTTTCGTGGGGCAAAGTAAAAGTCAATTTCTTCGCCTGCTGTCGCATTTTTTGTTTGTGCAGCGCCGCAACGGAGAAGACGACGTTTTAATTTGTGGCTTCATTTTTACTTTGTTTTTTTTTTTGGGTATTTTTTTTGCTTAATTACGGCATGAAAATCATAAACCGTTTTTTGTGTTTAAGGGCAACGGAACGAAAATTGTTGTGCTTTCTGGCAGCCAGTGGGCAAATTCGTTAGTGTTGCTTCTGTGTCCGTTTGCTTTGTTTTATTTTCATTATGAAAAGGAAATGGGAAATTATTACAAAAATTATGTTGCGCCTCTTGTGAAATTAGGTCACATTAAGCGCAAAAAAAAAAAATAAACAAAAGACTTAAGACACAAACTCAAAAAAGATACATCAGCAAAGGCGACGGCAGCTGCGCCCGCATCCAAATCGAGCCACAGATTAATTATAACATGCAGCCCTGCTTGTCTTCTGGCCAGCCGCATTAATTAAGCCAAATACAAAACAAAATCGAGCAGTCGTCGAGGAAGTCAGTTGGGCACAGTGGAACTAGGTTAGAATGGAAACATTACCAAAACATAATATGACTGCCACAAAAATCATCAATGGACAATAAGTTTATTCAACAGAGAGCTATGCATAAGCATAATTATAAATTAATTGTTTTTTTTTTTTCCAATATTTATAGATAATAGATTTCTTTACTATTTGAGTTTGTTCCACTGTTGATGCTAACAAATAATTTAGTGGCGCAGAGGCACCCAACAGCCGCATTGCTATTAATTTGCATACAAGCAACGATGCTATAAAGTAATCAACCCCAATTCAGCGTAAAGATTCGCACGGTTAGGTGACGCAGCATCCGCTTGAGGCGTCGCCAGCGACGCAGCCAAGATTGGCGCCAGCGTCGCAGCGACTGCGCCAGATTAAGGCGTCGATAGAAGAGCTCCAACATTAGCATTAGAGCTATAAGAGAGCATCTTCATAATAATGATAATTCCAGCATTGCTTGCTTGTCCCACTGACCTGCCGTGAGGGAGCCCACGCCGAGCGCAATAAAGGCGCCCTGGAGCATCCGTAGATTGAGTGCGCTAATCATCTCATTGTCCTGTGTATGCTGTGGCTGGTTCTTGGCCTCGTTGCTTTTGGTGTTCGCATTGGCTTGGGCATTCTCAACAGCAGCCAACTCCTTCGATTGCAGTGCCTGCTCCTTCGTCATCATGCGAGATTGTGCCTCGTATTCGGCCGTTGTCATCTTGTCCAGTATGCCGCCCTCAAACAAATGCATTAATCTTAATACAAACAAATCTTTCAGTTAATCAATAAGTGCAGATCTGGCAAACAGAGAAGTCAGATTTAAAAGCTGGAGCAACACCTACACATCATTGAGACTGTCCAGGAAGGGGCAACCGATTTGCACGGCCACAGCGGAGTAGCGAGTGTACAGCTTCTGGCTGAGCTGAAAGTTCTTGGCGCCGTTTTGCTGTATATTAAAGTAGAGGGTCTCACGTCCGGCCAACACAGCCTTGTTTTCCCGGCCATCGGTTATCAGCTTGATGCCCGCCTCCACGGAGTCAATGAGAAAGGCGCGGGGATCATTCGGTTGCTGTTGTCGCATCAGGGCGTACAGTTGCCGAAACAGCTCTGTGCCATTCTCGAGCATTTCCAGGGAGCTGCTCTCCTTTTCCACATACAAACGATACCCGTTCTTCAACATGGCCGACTGCAGGCGCTGCAAGGTGTTAATAGGTGCCTCATGTGCCGGTCGTGCAAACTGTGAGGTCAACTGGGCGGAGTAGACATCGGCCAGCACATAGGTGGCAGCGATCCAATACACAATGGTCAAGAACTTGGCGCGATAGTCATGGTACAGTTCATGGCATGCTGTGGGGCAGATTCAAGATTAAGATTTAGGAATTGGTAGAGGTAAGAATCATTGCTTACATTGCTTGAGGAACAGACGCAGTGTAAACCAAATGCAACGCTGGAAAAGCTGTGGGGGCATTTTCGCCGATGGCGGGGATCGCCTCAATCGCTTGACCTTGAGCACAGAGGGCGTAATCTCATTGATGTACACCATATAGAAGCACAGATCGCCCACGTGCTCCACATCGAAGGCGATGCGACGCCTGCGCCATTTGTAGGGCATGGCAATGATGCCATAGAATATTGGACCCGAGAACACAATGGTGAGTATGAGATATGGCCAAATGTCCAGCTTAAAGGGACGTATAATGGCCAGGGCCTCGTTGAGGCGTCTCGGCGCATGTGTTGCAAAGGCGCCCGAGTCGGCCAGCGTAAAGAAGGAGAATTCGATGGCCTTGCGCCGCTCCCAGCTGAGGCCAACATCACCCAGAAAGAAATCTGCTAACTGGGAAGCACAAATAAAACGCAATTACTTAGAAATTTCAGATCCATTGGATACCTACGCCACTCTGGAGCATGCCTATTCCACCGGTAAAACTATCATTAACGTCGCCATCGTCATCGGTGGTACGCAGTGATCCTTGGGTTCTGCCCGGCGCCTCAATGTAGGCAAACTGAAAGTTCATGTGCTGTGCCAGGAGCATTAATAATCGATGGTCTCTTCCGCCGGTGACATTAACCTCATTGTACTCCGCATTCTCGTACTCATCCAATGGCTCCTCACTGCTGTTGCTAATGTTGCTGTCGTTGTTGTATCTAACCCAGAACCAGGGTGGTGACTGAGGGTTTAAAGGGGGTTTTCGGATTATACAGAACTTAATATTACATTGGGAAATCTAATGCTCTTGTGACATAAACTGGATATCCTATGATCCTCTCAATTTTAAAATATGGCCAAAGTAGGTAGGAAATAATAAAGATAATCTTAAATAGACTGAATATGGTGCTTCCACTTCGAGATTATCTCTAATCTAATATCTCATGCACTTAATAAGGTTTACTTATATTTAGAGTAATCCCAACTTAGTGGAATCACTACTCACGTGAAAAACAGGAACACGAAAAACGCGACTTTCAAAATTCGCATAGACTGCGGCGGCGCTGGGCAGGAGGGGGGTCTTCTGCAGACCCAGATTGTCGCCATCGTACCAGTTGACCAAGCGGAGCTGGCTGGTGCCCGTGGGCACCGCCTGATTGTAATAGATGCGAAATGCCTTGCGACGCGGTCGTGTGATGACCACCGCTCGCATCGGCTCCTCGAAGCTGAGGCGCGTCGCATTTGGCGGCTGCCTGGCGCCCCAATAGAAGATGAAGAGACTGAGCCGATGGGCCAGTCGGCGTTCCTGTATGCGTGCCGATAGCTCATCCGGTTCGTGGAATATTAAATTGACGCACTCTATGGCGCCCAACAGATTGGCATCAATGTAGTCAAAGAACAGCTCCGTGTCGTAAAATATGACAGACTTGTAGTACAGCTCATGCAGTCTCTGTATAAAGTCATCCACTTGGATGGTGTCATCATTCTCGCAATCCCCACTAAGTAGCCGCGAGCTGCGCAATGCCAATATGGCTAATTGACGTGGCTGCAGGCCATTGATGATCTGCGAGAGCGCTGCCACGAATTGCATTAAATTGAATTGAATTAAATTGAATTAAATCGATCATTTTATTGGCCTGCCCGCAAATCGCTTACCTATCGCCACGTCGGATTCGTTGCATGGACTGTAGCTGAGCTGGGACACCAGCGCCAGTGAACCAGAGAGCAACAACACCACAATCCAACTGCACTGCATATCGAGTCATGTAGTCTTGAGTTGGTTACCACGCCCTTTTATAGTGCACTTTATGATTGCTGTTTGATGCGCAATTACTGCATCATGGCTTAAATATCACATGTCATTTGGCTGCAGACAGCCCAGACAGGCGGACAGGCAGAAAGCCAGTTGAATCGATTAAAATTGCTAAAATTACATGCATTGCAAACGGCTTAACCCTTCTTAAATTCTTATTTCTTTTTATAAAATTTAATAGAAATTATTTAATATAGTTTTTAAATTTACGTAATAAAAAAATTTCTTAAAATTAGAAATGCTTTTAATATAGTTCTCAGAAATATATTTTTTTTATAATAGCAAATATTTTGAAAGGTAAAATTGCTAATCGTTATTCTTACCAAATTATTTTAAAAATTAAAAACAACAATAAAATTGTCATTTTAAATTTTTATGTTAAAACTTAATTGCTGTTTCTTTAATAGGCCTTCTGTTTTATAGGCAAACCAACTAGCTGAAGAAAAAAAATATGTTTACTGAATTTTAGAAAGTCTACCCTTGACATTACGAGCTGAAGAAGGTTTGATTATAGTAATTATACCTTTAAATACCACCCGTCAATAGGCGCAGACAGCCCTGTTGAAATGCTGAATTTGTGCCCATGGTGACTATCGATTTTCATAATCATAACTGGGGCCTTTAGCTGGTCAATCTGACGCACTCTCACGCTGGCCCACAGGCCAAGCGGAGATGCCAAGCTATATTTTTTTTAATTGTCAGAAGTTTGTCATTGCCATTTTCGCAGACAACAATTTCTCCCCGTGATCGTCGCCCTGCCTCACTCTCTCTCTCTCTCTCTTCATGCCAGTCTATTGATAGATAGATCGATGGAACGCTCAATAGATGCATGATAGCAGTTGCCAGTTGCCAGTTGCCAGTTGCTGTTGTTGTCGTCAATCTTCTAATGCTGTTGACATTAATTCCATGTTGTGCGCATTTTTCTTATGCTGGCATTGTTGTTGTTGTTGTTGCTGTTGTTGTGGCTGTTGTTGCTGCTTCTGCCGCTTTCAACTCACATGTCAACGCTCTACTTTGGTGCGCCAGTCAATGATTTATCACAATCAGAGACGCAGCAGCAGCAACAGAAGCAACAGTCAAGATTACAAGTGTGGATGGATACTTAACTAGTTTGTGGGTTGAAATTGACTGCATCATGATTCTATTACAAATAAAGGGCTCGACTTATATATATATATACGTATATAAATATATAGGTACATATAGTCATACGTTAGGTATGTATACTTAAATATACACATATATGTCCTATATTTTTAAGAGTAATTAAAAAAAGTTACTTTTTTATTTGATCAATAATTGACTCTTAAATTAACGTAAGCAAAAGAAAATGCACAATCACTAAATGCCTACATTAAATAAAATTTAATATTTAATTTATTATTTAACTTCTCATTAAGCATAATCAACCCTTTAAAACTTACAGATTAAAAAATATTACTTAATAATTAATATTAATTGCCAATGAGTCTGTTTAGAATTTTTTGCTTGACTTAAAAGCGCAGTTTTCTTTAATTTAAATACAAAAAATGTTTATTATGAATATAAATACATTTTCTATTCTATTTTAAAGAAATTTTATACAAAAATAACTTATTAAATGATCTTATCGCATATTGTAATAATTAGCCCAACAGTTTTACAAACCGTTTCACAAACGTTACCAAATATTTCTTATATATATCATATCTCACCCAAATGGCAATGAATGAAAGTAGTTTTAAGCCGTTTTGTCTGACCAATTGTGGGTTCTGACGCCATTTTCGGCGATAAGCTCTAAGAAGCGAAAGAGAAAAGCCAAAAAAAAACTGATGACCCGATTATGATATGAGAGCGTATATAATTGCCATAAATGTTTGTGTATATAGTGTGTGTTATTAATTATGGCCAAAAGGGAAGGCCAAAAGCAAAATAGAGTAGAATTAATGAGTGACGTGGGTAGAAAGAATTATGCAGAAACGGAAACTAAGGCTTTGCATGACCTTTGATCAACACGTGTAGACACAAGCACACACACACATATATATATATATATATATTGTATAGAGAAGTGCAACGTTTAAGTCTGTGGCTATTTATAAAGCCGGCTAAAACAAGCAACAACAAAAAGAGGAGTTAAAACAAATAAACCCCGCGCTCTGCGTTCGACAACTTGTTAAACTTCAAACTGTCTGCAAACGCGACATTGTCTGATAAACGACAACAGCAGCAGCAGCAGCAGTAACAACAACAACAATAACAACAACAACAACAAGCACAACAAGAAGAAGAGCAATGTCCATGCTGAGTGGGCAACTGTCTGGCGATTGCATCTGCTCTGAGTCGGACTCTGACTCTGACTCTGACTCTGAGTCTGAGTCGGACTCTGCCTCGGACTCTGTGACTGTGACTATGACTCTGGCCAAGAGCTGATCTGTGGCCAGGATGCAGCAGCAGCACGCCAACACTTTTTGTTTCAACGCGCACGATAGTGAAATGTGGCCCGGTTTGGCCCTTCGATCGATGCTGTTGTTGCATGGGGCAGCAGCAAGAGACAGCCTAAGTGGATTGCTGCATGTTAAACACTCAGAAAATAAAAATGGAACTGAATTTTAGAAATATGTCATAGCTTTGTGGCCTAGGCTAAATTTCCCAAACCGTAGCTTGGATCTATCTGAAACGCAGAGGTTTTCATTTCTTAATTGCAGGATTAATAGAATATAAAAAATATATATATTATTCAGTTTGGTTTTTATATGTTTTCACAGAAAAGTTACATTAATTTATTTATTAATTATGTAATTAATAAACATCAACATTTTAAGACTTTACATAACAAATTGACATATATGCATATCGAGTTTTTGGAAATATTTTATTTTTTTTTAAGAAATATAGAAAAAGCCTACATCATTTTTAGAAATGGTTTTTTATATGTTTACAAAATAAAATATTAAGATAATCTTTTTTTTTTATGCCGATTTTCATTTCGATGCAGCTAGTTTTTCTGAGTGTATGTATGTACTATGTTGCTGGCTGGATGGTAGAAGGGGCCGGCATGTTTCAATGCACTTTATTTGTTTTGCCAGCGAGCCGTCAGCCAAGAGCCAACAGCCATGAGCCGAGAGCCGAGAGCCAAGAGCCGCCCTCTCATCACCATAACGAGCTGTCAATTGCTAGAGCACGAATGTAAATCACTTACTAAAGATAGTACTAGCCACAGCCACACTACATATCACACAAGGGACTGGGACTGGAACTGGAACTGGGACTGGGACTGGCTTAACTTGCAAAATCAATCGAACCGTTAGAGGATCTTCCACAAAAAGAGGTCTAAAATGCCGAAAAAATTAAGTGTTATGGCACGCAATTTTACCTAATCTCCAAGAAAAAATTATCATATTTTTTAAACGAAAACTCAATAAAACTGTATTTGCTGATTACCATATTTAAATTTTAAATAAAAGTCTAGATTTACTCTAAAATAATATTCACAACATACAATTATTTATTCATATTAAAAAGCCCAAGAAATGCACTTTCATTTTTATGTTTATATGTTTAGTATTATTATTTTTGAATTATTTTGAAATACTCAATAAACAAACTAACTCTGCTCTTCATATATATATTTATATTATTTTCTGCAGTCATCTAAAATGCAATCTTTTACTTTTACTATCTGATCTTGTACACAATTTTTGCGTGGGGTTTTTTTATAACAGCTTTCACAAATTAAATGAAAATAGCCGGTTAATTAAATAATAAATATAAATAAAAAAAAACTTGTGCAGCATTGTTAGAACAAACCGATTACGACATCCCAGTTCCTTGTGGTTATTCTTTAACTTCCTCAGTTGGTGCTCAATGCTGAATATGTCTCATGTCCAGTCTTTACAACAGCTCAACACGTTGCTATTGCCAGGCGTATACATCGTAGTTCCCAAAGATGCACTGCATCTGCAGCAGGAGCAATAGCAGCAGCGGCGACACTTCTAACGCTCTGATCAATATTGACATGACTGGGAAGTTCTGTCAATGACTGTTCCCAGCCAGTGTGCATCGAGTGCCCTTCAAGCGTTCACATTTTGCTGATAAGCTCAAGTTATTAGCCGACATTTAATGAGTTTGCGAGGTTCCAAGGTAACCGATTCTGACTTGAAGCACGCATAGGATTTAGTCTAATCAGAACAAGGAGGTCAAGGAAATTGGTTTATTTTATATTTTCCAATTCCAAAAGCCAAGTTAATAGTAAAAATAATTAGTATTGTATGATGCAAAAACTAAAAACTATAAAATTTAGATCCTTAAATTATTAATTTGGTTTCAGGAATCTTAATCATTGCATATATTTATAAATTTAATTATTTTAAAAATATTTAAGTTAAGCATTCTAATCGTATGAATCCTGAAGTTTTACTTTTTTAAATCCTTGGCTTGGTCGCTATATAAAATAGGCATTAAATATATATAAAACAGCTTTTTTTAATTTGTGGTCGCCGAGCTGCTGCATCTCCCATCAAATCTGTTCATAATTGGAAATACCTTATCAGCCATTTTTCTAAATTGTATATTTCACGATATGGAGTCAATCATTCTTTTCTCTAAATGCCATAAACATATTATGGATAGCCCATCCAGTCGAGTTATGGGAAAGTTATCCGTCATCTTTGCATATTAATAATTTTTGATGATTTCGAATTTGCCTACAAATTAGAAAGCAAATGTAAATTATAAGCAAAAATTTATATTTTTGCGCACTTAACAAAGCCAACAATGACTATCGTTAAGGTATTATTTGGAGAAATGGTAAATTGCAGCTACTTTTATATCAATACATTTAAATGTTGTTATTAAGTATTTGTTAAAACATGACCAACATTTATAAAATAAATTGAAAGCCATTGCGAACAAGTCGCTACTCAAAAACTATTTTGTCATGTATCTTTTACTTCTCATGTTTGTTTATTTTAGTAGTATAATTAATAAAAACATGGGTTTCATTTGCAAAATGTATTATTTTTATAAAGTAAGCCAGTCGAAACAAAATATACAAAACTCCTCCTCAGATTCATCGCTGTCTTCGGCCTGCTTGTGGGGACACTTTTCGCTATGCAATATTAATTTATGCGATTTGACAAAATTGGGTTCATTTAGAGCTCGCTTCAATTCCTGTATTTGGTTCTGATAGTAAGTTCTGCATTTGTCGCTAAGTTTCTTAATCTGCAAATAGCTTTCGGTGACTGCGATTCGACTTTGTATATCAGCCTCCAACTTTAGTCGCAATGAATTGTAACTCATAAAATTATAATAAATTCGAATTTTTTCGTGCAGGAATTCGGAATCCATAGTAGCAGCATTCCGTAGAATAGCTGTTCGACGATCATACTCCGTATTGCCAACAATATGTCCCGTTCTGGATGTGTATAAGATAAGCTCGATTTGCACATTTAACTTTTCGTTCTCAACATTATTCTGCATAAAAGAAACAACAAATTAAAAACCAAAAAATTGTAGGACATATTTTTGTGCAATTTAAAAGCTTTACCCTATTTGGTGTCGTAGCTGTTGACGATGTTGACGATGAATCTGTCGATGTTGCTGCGGATGTTGTCGATGACGTTGAACTCATCGATTTATCTGTCGATGTCGATGTCGATGCTTCTGTCGATGCTTCTGTCGATGTCGATGTTGATGTCGATGTTGATGCCGATGTTGATGATGTGTCATCGGCTGACATCACTCCTTTTGTTCCAATTGCCACTGTATCATATGTACAATTTTTAATTTGTATATTCTATATTTTATAACTTGCAAATTTTTATTGAAATATCATTAATTATCGGATTTAAATAAAATTTAATAATACTTACAAATTGTGCTGAGCAAAAGGAACTGAGTTACAAAATGCCATTTCATATTGCCTGATAAATTTTCTTTTCTTTCAGTTTTAAAACTGAGTTCTAATTCTGGATCGGCTTCAGCTTTTATACACAGCGTTTAAACTGCTTAAGCAATTGACATTCTGCTTGATAAAATTTAATTGAAAGTGTCAGAACGTTCTGAAACATAATTTATTAGCTTTGCCATGAATTTCCATATCTAGTTTATGGCCTGTTTCCTCATTCTTGGTAACATCGCATTTTGATAACGCATTCAGCTAGTAAAATTCAGAGAACAAAATATTTTTTTAATGAAAATTGGTTTCTAATATATTATAAACTATTTAAAAATTAAATGCTAATTTGTATTGAGTTGCTTTTAAAAATAAATACGTTTCCAACGGTTACACGAATGCATTCCACAACGTGTGGAACCTAACAGAGCCAAAAACAGCTGCACTTAGTTGAGCACACGTGAGCACAGGTGAGATATTAGAGAATAAAGAGTGTGTGAGAGAAAGAGAGCGCGCTCGATCTACAACAATGACGATTACTATGACGAAGACGACGTCAACGACGACGCTTACGACGACGACGACGACGACGATGTTGTCGGGTCGTCTTGCTTGCTGTGTATTAGCGTCCGGTCTCTGTTAGTCTTGCAGTTGGTTTTCCAAGTGGCCGAGGGTTAAGTTCAGTTCTTGAACGACTGCTGGCCGTGTTGGTGGCAAGACGCGGAACGCTGCTTAAAAGTCGTGAACGAAGTCGTAGTCGAAGTCGGAGGCGGCAGACGACGCGGTTGCCATTGGAAGACGTTACTTTGTTCGGTTTAAATGGACATTTGTGAAATGCTAAACAAAACCGAATCGCAAAAGCAAATCACACAATAATAATCATCAACAATAAAGTGAAATTTTTGAATGCGATTTGAAAATTAATTGGAAAGAGGGCATACATAATACATAAATGATTGCAAATTAGTCTTGTAAAGAAATCGCTGACAAAAACAAGTTTAAGTTTAAAGGTGCAACGGCAATAGCAACAGCAAATAAGCGACTACTAATAATGCAATTCAAATTAATACAAAGTGCCAAGTAATTTCTGTGCAAATAAATAAAAGCAATAATTACAAAAAAATATCTACCAAACAAGGCGTTTAACAAGGCGCAGAATCTTCAAAAGGTGCGTAAATAACAAATAAGACAATTATTTAATATAAGCGAAAAACAAAACAAAACAAATCTGAACAGCTGGGAAATTACAAATAAGAAAATTAAAATTTATCAGCTGCCAAAGCAAATGCATAAAAACGGTTATATATTGAAATAGTTAAAAGCAGCGATTTTTTAACGTTATTATTGTTATTGTTGTTGTTGTTGTGGTGTAACTCAAAGTTTGGTGCAAAAAATAAATACAATATCTCCTCTATATGCCTATATACAGCAACAACAACAACATCGACAAGAAAACTGTTAAAACCAGTTTACAGCGGCGCATGCGCCAAGCAGAACTCGGGAGAACTGGCAAAGGCAAGAGTAGAAAAGTTGGTAGGGCTGCCGAAGCGAATCTTTGAGCAAACTGTGAAGAAGCCGGCCCAACAGATAGAGCGAGAGGGCTACAGAAAGAAAGAGAGAGAGAGGGGCACAACATCCGAAAAGGAGGCGCAACAGAAGCAGCTCGCTTGGACTCGCAGCTGAAGAGAGCAAGAGAGAGTCGATAAAGCAGATCTCGAAAAAAATATGCGCAAAAGAACCAAAATTAGCCAAAAAAAAACACCAAAACAAAATCAAGCAGAAAATTAAGTTTTTTGTTGAGACTAGGAAACCAAAACTGAAGGGAACAAACCAGCAATGGCAACTGTATTGCACTTGTGCAAACAGACGCATCAGTCAAAAAACACACACAAAAAATATGTATTTCAAGGCGAACACCTTCAGAACTAACCCCACCCACACCCCTCCTGTGATTATCTATTTGCACAGCAGCCACTTCAATTTCACAAATCACATTATTGTTATTGTTGCTGATGTTATCTGAGCTGGCACAGCTTTAGATACCAGCGTGCGAGCAGCAGCGCCAGATAAGCGAGATAAGCTGGAAGAAATGCCAAAAAAGAAGAGATGAAATAAATAAAAACACGACAGAAAGCCGACCGACCAACACCTGCCGCATGCAGCCACAAGCCGAACCCCAAGGGAAAGATGAATTGAAGGTTTACATACATGTGCATACGTGTGTGTATGTATAGGTAAATCCCTGGCGAGTTCTTGGCTCTGCTGGACCTTTTTCCTTATGCGGTCTCTTTTGGGATTTGTTCATTCATGCATTTCGTGTCCGTTTCATTTGTAGTGCTCTTCTTTGTCTTGCATGCAAATTTTTTGCGTTTCATTTTATTTTGGATGGCACCGTACATAACTACATACATAAATACACATGTTGTATGCACATACATACACATAACTAAGTGTAGGTAGAATTACGTTGAGTGTGCATGAGAGACATACATAAACCAAAAAAACAAAAACAAAATAAATAAAAAATCAGACATACAAATAAAACACAAACCGCACAAAGCTCTTCGAACAATTCCTGAAAATGTCTGCCGTGTTGCCGTGTTGCCCAGGGTCAGGCCAAGTCACAAGCCAAGCGAGCAACTTTCATTAAAGCCAAACCCACAAAAGCATACCGAACCATTATAATATTTATGCCTATGCACCTACCAGTTTATATATATGTGTATATAAATATATATGTATACATCTATATCTATGGCACAGCGTTCAATCAATTCGAGCGAGCGTGTCAAAGATCAGAGTAGCAACAAACAATTTATGATTATAATGAAGCCAATATCCCAGCCACAACTTTGCCATTTTGCAATTCAAAGAGTTTTTTATGCTCTAAAACGATTAGCAGTTTGTTCTAACTTCGCCGCTCCTTAAAAAACAATTCGAATTGGTTAAATTAACGTCTGATTTAGAACATAGAACATTGTCTGAAGTTTAAGTTTTCAATTCTAAGATCGTTTGAGGCAACATTCTGGCGTAAATTTTATACGGTTCAAAATTTAGTTTCTGTGTAGAATAATAAATATTAAAATTGAAAATTTTGCATTTTGTAATTTATTTTACGATTGATTTTATAAGTAAAGCAACTCACATTTATTTTGCCTTCCGTTTATGTACTGTAAATATTATCGCACAAAAATTCTGAAATTAAGTTTATATATTTTCTTGCTCATGAGAAAACAAAATATATTAAATACTTTAAACGAAAGTCTTACGTTCGAATTCCATTTCAATTATTTTTTAAGAACTTTGTGATTAAAGGTAATTTAACTGTTGGATTTGTTTCTCGTTAACTTTTGTTGATTTTAATTTGAGTCTATTGTTTTTGGTTTTTTTTTTGGCCTTGACAGCGCCCGCATAATTAACTGTCATTGGGTTCCAGTTTGTTTCTTGGCTTTTGGCTCATCGCCTAATTAATCATTTGTTAAAAATGCCAATTTGTTTAATTTGTCAATTTTTTCATTTTTGGTTTCTTACAAATAAGCAACTTTTGTGCAATTGTATAATTAACTTGTGGTCGTGTGTCTTTTGATACTCCTATCACAAAATTGCTGGCGCTTTGTGTTTTTTTTTTTGGCTTATCCACGGCGAGGCTAAACTTTGACCTAGTTATTCAATTTGAATTGTTGCGTCGCCGTGTGCCGCCAATTCATCATGTTGCAAAAGTCATTAAAGATTATGCAAACATTTGCATAGCATGTCAAATTTGCGACACCAGCAATTAAATTCAGTCTACATATCGGAGTGGCGAAAACTAAAAGTTGCCAGCGTATCCTATTGTAAAGAACTTGACCAGTTAAGAACTTGGCTATAAATAGCCAAGTTGAGCTCACACTTGGCATATAACAAATACACATCGAAATAAAGTTGTTAATATATCAGTTATTTAAGCTAGAGCACAAAAGCCAAAATGATATGAATAATAGCTATGAAGAGTTCTCAAGAGACACTCAAAGCAGCTATCAACGATCAGATTATGTGTGTGGTGTGTGTTGTGTTATGTGGGTGTGTGTGAAACTAGGGATGGAAACTGTCGTAACGATAATTATCGCATTGTAATTGATTAGCTAACTAAATTTGTATATTCTTTATTTATTTTTCTTTTCATTTACCCTCTCTCTAATATAATCTTCGCTTTAGTTTATAGTTCACTCAAAAATCGTACACATTCTGCAAATTAAAATTTTAGTTGAGTTCTCTCTTGTTATTATTTCTTACCTGATATATTCTGCTGTAGTATATAACATTCTAATAATTTATTTGACTTTCTAAATGCCTTTTATGCTGGCCAAACCATAACTGCTTTTTGATAAAATGTGTATAAACAGAATCGGAGTTAATTTGATTTGGGTATTTAAAACCTTAAAATTCGATTTATTATACTTTGGACACATGAATAAACATGTGCTTTTTGTGCTCAAAATCAGCCCAGTTGGTGGTGTCCAAGTTCTCAATTCATTCATAAATCTGGCTCTACTTTTGACGTGCGATATCATTAATCATTTGTTGGGATCAGACACTATATGGATCATCGCTGTGGTGCCCCAAAATCCGAATGGCACTTGTCAGGAATTTTTTTTGGGGGCGTCATTGGTTCATTATGCCAAATTGGACTAACCTCACTCATATGGATGTTATTATACTTTATGCATGCACTCGTATTTCGGAGCACGTATTATTGTCGACCATTTGCGGAAGCAGCAATCAACAATATATAATAGTATATAGCGTAATACAATTTCACGCTTGATACCAGGGCCAAGTTTTGTGTTGGCTACTGGCTATAGACCGGACAATTAGACACCAAACAAACATAATATTTTGATTTGTTTTGTTCGCAACGGCACTTAATGTATCAAAATGGAAATAGCTGGCCAAAGTTTTTGTGGACATAGATCACATAGATATATATTCGAGAGAGTAAGACATGTTAGAGGTCGAATTGGCTAAGAATACAAAAGCCAAAGTCAAGGCAACAAACTGTAACAACTTCTGAAAAATGAAGTGAAGCGTAGCTAATTGGATTTTTACCAGCTAACTGAATATACTTGCCATACTTGGCTTAAACGGAGTTACGGGCGGACTGCAATTGGGTCAGTTTAGCTGGTCAGCTGTTCCGTTATGCCAATGTGAATGTCTTGTGGAAATTATGTCACACAAAAAATTATTTTGACATTTTGAGGAAATGGTGCTCCAGTAAAAAACAAAAAAAAAACTAAAAAAAAAACGCAACAAGTTTCAACTCTTCAATTCATGTGCGGTCATGTTGCAAACGGAAAACGTCGCTCTGTTATAATCACAAAATAATAACCAAAAAACTCGGCAATCCAACGGCGTAACATAGACACCCCTCCATCCCCCCCTTTCCAAATTGGGCACCAGCTGCGGAAATAGCGGCCAATAGCGGGATTTGAGGCTTTTGAGCTTTTTTGGGGTTTCCAGACTGTGAGATATACGTACACAAAGTGCCATCATAAATGCCATTTAATTGTACGAGTAGCAGCCAAAGCCAAGGGAATGTTGTCAGCGATAAGCCAACAGATATTGGACAATTGTCTGACCTGGTTTCCATGCGTCTGTTTGTTGTCGTTGAGGAGGAGTTGGAGCTGAAGCTAATGGTGGTGAGGCAGGGGGTGTTAGCAGAGTTAGGGTTATGTAAATGACTGCATTCGTGAGTGCACTTACCAAAATAAGTTCACAACTTTAAGTATTGGCTTCAATTTGGTTTCATTTTACACTTACCTTGAAGGTATACAGACTTTGCAAGACAGCAAGACAAAAGCTGATATAGAAGCAAGGACTTCAACAGGATTAAAAATAATGGGGCAAGTGCACCATCGTATTTCAATTTTGCATATATACAAATTGGCTTAAACTCAAATTCGTTTAAATAGTATAATTATAAAAATTAACACTAATGTATGATGAATTAAGAGAGCAAAAACTAAATTAATTTCTAAAGGTTAAAAATCATTATAAAAATAATACTATCAAAATTTAGCAAAACCTTGAAGCGAGTCAAAGGCAAAGAAAATTGGTTTGCTCGTGTTTCTTTTCGATTAAAAGAGCATTTAAAATTTATATAAATCTTTTATACGATTTGTATTTGTT
Source organism: Drosophila dives (assembly GCA_035042365.1). Lineage (NCBI taxonomy): Eukaryota > Metazoa > Arthropoda > Insecta > Diptera > Drosophilidae > Drosophila > Drosophila dives. The sequence goes on along the minus strand of JAWNLJ010000415.1, from coordinate 1,386,989 downwards.
GATGTTTAAATTTATTGTTGTTATTGTTTTTAGTCAAAAAAGTTTGACTGCTTTACATGCGGCACACACACACATTGCCTGAGCTCCAAATGGGTCAGCTTGGCACGATTTTTGGTGTAGTTCTTAAACGCAATATCGTGCTATGAAATGCAAACACATAAAACATATAAAAAGCGATTTAAAATCGTGCTGCAATGCTACAAATATTTGGTAAATAAACCAAAGCCACTCAATGCCAAAGCGGAACCTGCTCAAAGACCCAAATGAGACAAGAGACAAAGAGACAGAGAGAGAGAGAGATAAAGATAGATATAGATATAAATGTTGAATGTTGAACGTTGAACGTTGAACAGCCTCAACCTGTGCCACTTCCCAGAGTTGCGTTGCTAATCAAACAGACGGCCGACAAAAGACAATGAGCCAATGATGACGACAATGAGAAGCAGGCAATAAAATACAAATTGACAGCCAAGAATGAAAGTGGTGAAATTTATTTATTTCTTTGCTTCTTTCTTCTGTTTGGCCACGGTCCGCTCCGATCGCTGTCTCCATCTCCGTCTCCGGCTGAAAGTGAGCGACAAATGACGGCCACTGTGCACAGATAGCAGACCTGACCAGACCTGACCAGTCCAGATTCAATCCGTTTCAAAGCGACCAGTCCAGACCAATTCAAAAGCCATAATTCTTACAAAAAAGCAAAACCGAAACCAAAACGTGAGAGAGTCACCGGGGCGACTTTCGTTGAGCGCGTTTTCAGACGCACACAAAACGCACGCGGATCGCAACAGCTGCAGAAAGCGCGTCTAATTATGACAACACGAACCCGGCTCTAACTTCAACCTGGCCAACGGCACGCGGCACTTTTTCTAATGAGCTTTGCTCCAAACTGAATTCTAAACGGCAGTTGACAGGAGCAAATTGGGGCCAAATAGCTGACCAACTGCAACCGTTACCCCCGTTACCAGTACCCCTCGTCTAAATGGCAACGTCACAGGTCGCACTTTGGCCAAAAACTGTAATTAAATATTTTGTGACTCGTCATGAGCATATTTGTCACACTAATATTGCTGTAAGCTGACACTCGCTTCAGACTGGAGTGGGTTTGAGGTTGTTTAGTCAGTGATTTGGCAATATCTTGTTTACAGCTTTAATTCAGCTTACAGCGCCTTAAAACAGTTTATTTTTAAGACTAAGATACAAGTTTAAACCGTTTAAATGTGTCATGGCAAATTTTTGCGAATCTATATGTGATTCCAGAATTTTAAATTTTATTTTTAATTTTAGTAAAATTTTATATTTTTTTTAACTATCTATGACATATTTTTTTTATTGTTATTTATATTAAAACATCATAAATAATTTACTATTGCTTAAGCAATATAATTAAGAGTTTTATAGCAAATTTCAACAGTAAATTAAATAGGTGATATTCAATATTTTTAAAGCTATAATTAAATGAGTTTAAATGTTTGTAACTAACACGACTAAAACTAATTTTAACAGTTGCAAAATAATGAAATACAAAACTTATTGAATATTTAAATAACTGAATTTATTGCATTAATAAAAGTTAATATGAAAATACTATTATTCAATTATTATAAAAGTTATTTTAATACTTAACTAATTTATATTTATTTAATGACACTTTCTTGCACTTTTTTTTAACTGTTTACGACTACAGCGAAATGAGCACAAAACCGTTGCAGTATTTTTTTGTGTTTGGTTTTTTTAAGTTTTATGTACTCAGACAAATTCGTGCCGCTAATTAGCAGCTATGTTGTTTGGCCAGCCTTTATTTGATGGCTTTCCCGCGCTTGCTAAACTTGAGCGGAATGGCCCAGAACACGGGCCAAGAGCTCGTAGTGAGTGCGACAATAACTATGCTAAGTTATGCAGAAACGTGCAGTTTTTATTTGGTTGTTTTATTTACTTGAGTTTTTTTTTTTTTTTTTTTGGTCATAAACCTTTACACCATGCAAAAGCTGGCTGACACATAGCGGGAACAGTGGATGGGGCAACTTTGTTTTTTTCGCCGTTGTTGTCTGTTACTTTTTTTTTTACAACTGCCGGTTGTGTTTTTGTTTTGCTTTTGTTGTTGTTGTTGTTGTTGTTGTTGTGTATTTCAATTGTTTCCCTTTTTTTTATTCGTGCCGTGGCGACTTTAATGGCTTCTGTGTGACGACGTCGTCGAAGAATTGGTAGTCGGCTTGGAAAGCGTGGGTAATTTTCATTTCGCCTGACAATAAAAATATAATTATGACTGCGTTGTTTATGTTGCACAAACTTGTACTTTACAGCCTATGCCTGCATATGCAAATAACAGTATATATTAATATATATATATATATATATATCTACATGTATATGTTTAATATGATGTTTGGCAATTCGCGAGTTTTGTGAGAATGATGTCGAGTCACAGCACGTTGTGGCAGGGAAGTTGTGCAATTTATCTGGCCATTACAATAAGCCAGTTGCCACATTTCTGTATATATCCTCGCTAAGAAAATCTCTACGCATGACTGGCAAATAATTCTAATGTGAACAAAAGACTTTTAGTTTCCAATTGCTTTTGTTCCACATTTCTTTCTTCTCAATATATATATATATATTTATATGTGTATATATAGACTTTTTTGTTATTGCATCCTGCTGCTTCCTTTCTTTTGGATTTGGGGTTTTTTTTTTGTGTGTGTCTGGTTCCTCCTTCACTTTGTATTTGTGGGCTCGCAAAACTCGTTTAATGTCAGGCAGCCGCGTTGCTAATTAGGTGTTTTTTTTTTTCTTATCTTTTATACTCTTGCCAGAGGAATTCTTATTTTGTTGTGAAGTTTGTTGTCTGTTGTTGCCGACAGCCAACAAAAGGTTTATATAAACAGAGTTCACAGTTTTTAATTGGCATTACAAATTAAATTTTAAATTTTAAATGTAAGAAAATATATGATAAAATCAAGTATGTAATAAAAATAAATCCATAATCCAAGAAACGTGCATTAAATTTGAAATTTATTAAACGTTAGCAGGAAATGAAGGAATATCGAGGGAGATAAAGATCAGCTTTAATAACCTTTGATGTAGAAGTATTTTCTAATTGTTTTGAGTATTAAATAACCAGCTTTATTTTCTAGGTAGTTAGCACTCTTTAGGGTTTCCACAATATCATAACCAGATACCATTTTGATTGATTTCCCTGTTTCATTAAATAATTATATTAAGATGCGAGCCGCTGGACTGCTAAAAGAGTGTATAAGTTTCGGTGTACCTAATCCCTCGATTCTTTCTTGTTTTCCTCCTTTTGCCTCAATTTGAGCAAGTTCGAGCAAGTCTTATTTATTATGATTTTTATTCCGTATGTGGTACTTTACTTCGGGTGGGCGCTCACTTCTCGTCGTCGTCGTCGTCATCGCCGTCTCGAAGCAATTACAATAAAATCAGCTTCAGTTCGTGCTCTTGCATTTTCAGTTTCCTGTTACCAAAAATAAAATAAATTGCGACGACTGATGTAGCACTTAATGAATTGCGCCAGCACCACGTCGAAACTCTTTAAACCAACGGCACGTCTTGGGCTCTTTGCTGATTAATTGTGATAAAAACTTACACACTCAGTCAAAGCAAGCCAGAAGACAGAAAGAGAGAGAGATAGTTATATATATATATATATATATATATATATATATATATATGTAGAGCGAGAGAGGCTGAGGTACTTTGGTGATGTTATAAATATTATATTACAGCTGGCTGCTAAATGAAGTTGCCTTCCTTGTAAGGCACTAAATGCCTATGTCCAAAACGAGACTACAGACTCACCAGTTCCGAGGATCGGGATTCGTTGTGCTTTTGAGCGCCTTTCGAAAATGTCAAAATGCACATTGGGCAATGAAAATCGTTGAATTTAATGGTTGTTGCTTGCACCAAGTTATAATCATAAAAATTAGCTGTAAAAATACAATTATAATGGGTGCAAAATCCTAGATGAAAATACCGTATCTGCGCAATCGATCGTATTCAAAAAATGGCCAAGAAACTGAAGAATATTTATCTATCTGCTTAAAAGCAAAAATCTTGTCTTTAGTTTTATCTATAATATTAGCGCTTTGCATAAATTTATATTTGAGTTAAATTTCAAATCATCTCGTGTTGAAGGCCATATTTAGTACTTCTAGCCAAGTTCCAATTTTGTAAATAAATCAGTTCTGTTAATCTAAATAAATTTTTTTTGTTAAGCTGAATTCAAATTTTTATTGTTGTTTAATTTATTAATTCTAACAACTTTGAACACACCTACAGGACAAATTTAAAATTATTTTCCAGTCTGGCCAATAAATAATGTTGGTTAAGTTGGCTGCCAGCTGATTTGTGGCCTAACATAAACAAAGCCAAAGTATTTCCGCCCAAAGCTGTTCTATGACCAACTGCCTACAGCAGTGGAAAGAAAGAAGAAGAAGAAGAGCCAGAGATCGCTGACAAACCGTAAACTCTTCAGTTGACAACAATTATTAGCTAGTTGTGGTATTTTACTCCGCCCATTTGAGCCATATGCTTGTCTGACTATTTGTTTGCCCTAAAGAAAGCCAGTTAACTTAACTCCTCATTTGTAAACCTTTTTCCGGTTCTAATGACACGACTTGAGGCCAAGCCCAAAAAGCTGCCCAACACAAAGTGTGTGTGGTTGTGTGTGTGTGAGTGTGTGTGTGTTTGCGTGTGTATTTAGTGTGTACTCACATTTCACTGCACAAACTCCATTAATTTCTGACTGCTATAGACAACTTTCAGCCATATATGGCTGGTAAGAACAACAAAGGCACCAAGAAACCAAGCACAAATAATTCTTATTGCTGTTTGTCTTTGCTGTGGGTTGGGGGGGGGGGGGGGCAGAAGGCGGGAGAAGTAAGCCTCGCTTGGCCACCCCAGTCTTGAGTCGCGTTGAGGCGCGTCTGAGTTGAGCCGCAATTGTGACTCATATGCACTTTGGTATTGTTCAATGAGGCACACAAAGCGGCACTAGCCTCATAAGTGGGCCGACAGAGACACGTGTGTGTTGAGTGTGTCCCCCCCCACTCTCCCTTCCCTTCTCTTTAGCTGCCTGGCTGCACAGCAGCCCACATTGGTCTTGTGTGGCTTAGAAGGCAGGCACATTCAAACTAGACTTGCAGTTCATTAATTTTCATTGTCAGCCATTTTCGGGGCGGCTATGCAAATGTCAAAAACTTTTAACGCTCAAGAAAAATGTCACAAACCGATGACTCAGAGACCAGATGCGATACCCGGGACTAGCCACAATGCAGCTCACCGTCTCTCTCTCCCCTTCTCTCTCTCTCTGTCTCTGTCAGCATGAACTGCATTTTTTGTACAAGTTTTTATGGGTCGATTACATAAGTCGCTCAAGTTTCAGGCCTCCGTCTCTGATCTGGGCATAAGTTTTAAATAAATTATGTAAATGTCGTTTAGCCTGCTTGTATTTTTTTTTTTATTTTTTTACTTTGGTTGTGCCACATGCGGCATAGTTCTAAGTCAGCACAGTGTTGTCTCTTCAAATGTGTATCTACCGCTGATATTTGATAGAGTTCCCCCTGTTTTCCAAAGTTTTGGTTTTGGTTTTTGAGTATCCCGCTGAGTTTTTCACTTAGATTATTTGCTTTTGCTTGTCTTTTGTCTGCTTGCTCAATGAAAAATTCCTTAGTTATTTTTTGGTTGTCGTTTTTTAATTAGAAAGGTTCACAAAATATAACTATCAAAAAACAACAGGCTGTCAGCGCATTTCTTCCAGACATTTTCTAAGCAAACTTTTCATCCAGATAACAAGTTAATTTGGCCTGGTCACGATTCGAGCATTATGTGTTAAACTGAGCATATGATAATCGTAATAATGTTGTCATTATATTGGTTTTTGTTCAAATTTATTTTTAGCTAATGTTTATTTGGGCAGCTGAAATATTGGTATTTGTTTAGCGAGTTTAGGATAAATAAATATTTGGTATCAGCAAATAATTAACACCTTTTATGGCCTAAAGCTTTTCAAATCGTATCACGCAAACCGGGAAGTAAACTTTATGTTATTGGAACATACCTGGAAGTAAACTTTTAGTTACTAAAAGTGACGCAGAAGATTATTTTATTTATAATTGATTTTTAAAGTAAACTTTTAGTTGAAAAAACTTATGTTTAAGCCTCTTTCAACTTCGAAGATACATTTGCAATTTAAGAAGATTTTCGAGTTATTTTTGAGGTCAGTTGTAAAACTATTTTGTCTAAAATTACATTTATTTTTTCTTATTCAGCTTTCTAACAACTCTTTGGCCCTTTCAACAACATTTAACCATATTCTCGCTGAGCAGCTCAACCAAAACTCAATTAGCTGCGTAAATGCGGCGGGGGCAGAAATGTTTAGTGAAAAATTGCTTTAAATTAAGGCAGAAACATACAAAAAAAAAAAAAACGCACGCAGAAAATGTTTTTAAAAACGCACCGAAACAAAAGTGAAAACTTTCACTTTTGATATCTGTGAAGAGCGCAACATTTATGTTTAGTCAGTTATTGTTGTTATTGTTGTTGTTGTTATTTTTTATATACTCTCGTACCACGCGACTTAAAATCTGACTTGGCTGTGACTGTTATTTCTTTGATATTACCATAAATTTGAATATCGTTTACATCATCAACGAGTCGAGCGACGAGGCTACGACGACCTCTCCAAAGAATAGTCGATGTGAGAGCGGGGAATGCGGAGCAAAGTAGTTTGGTGTAGGGGGGTGGTGGGGAATTGAGGCAGGGCATTTCTTTAGGCCAGCGCAGGCGAGGCCAAGCCATAACACACACACAGGCTGACTGCCACAACAAGACGACACGTCGGTTGTATTGTGTGCGTTTTAATGCGATAATTTAAAACTTTTTCGCTTTCATTTCGTTTAAGCTTTGGCTATTAATCAGTTATGAGTCGACTCTTCCACTCTCGATACAAGCGGGCAATCTTTTTCCGAGTGCCGCCAACGCCTGAAGAATCTCCCCTCCCAAATGATACAAATGATTGCGCAAGTAAAAAACGAGTGAAGGGAGCAGGGAGCGGGGAGTGGGGAACGGGGAGCAGGGAGCGGGACCTCACAGCAGGCCCCCATTTATCATGGAGTTTTTCAATTAAACTTTTGCCTATTTGAAATGCTTCGTTCGTTACATGTTTGTTTCTGTCTGCATAGATAACATTTTAATTTTTTGCGCCCTGTCCGGGCTAACATGCATGCCAAATTGTTCAGATAAAAAGCACATTAAGTTGAAAACTATTTTGCGGAAATACAAATGCTAAAAATGCGGGTCTAGCGTGTCTCTCCAAGAACACGTCGACAAAGTACAAAGGAATATGTACATTGAAATTGACTAGATATCAAATTTAACATCTTAACGAGAATAGTACGGGTATTTTCAGTGACATAAAGCTGATGTATGTAAAAAAAATGAAATTTAACAGATCGGTGATAATCGAAGCGAACCATCTTTTAATATAGGTGTTGTCGAAAGAGTTGACATATATGTCTACGCTTATATAGATCAAAAGAACAAGATTATATACTCTTGTAAACCATAGTTAGTCGACTGACGTCTACATTTATATCTGATTTTTGAAATAGTATGTTTTGTAAGTCGCTGGCAGTTTTTTACTTCTTCTATTATTGACAAAACTTAACTTCCTGATTTTATTAAATAAAAAAATTTACAGAATCTCAAAAAGATACTCGTTTATTTTAGAAAATTCTCTATTCCAAAATAACCATTTACACAAATGTTCAATAAATTGGGTAGCAATTTTATAAATTATTTATAAAATATTTGTTGTTGAAAAATGTACTAATTTATTTAGTATACAAGTCTATATTATCTGCTTAAAGTAGCCGTTGTTTTTTCTTATGTGTACTTTTTCTTTAATAAGTCAGCAAGTATTTAAGGCTCGTAACACTCGTTTCTTGACTTGTCAGTTATCTTTAGAACTCAGCTGTCATTCTTTGGCGAATGTGAACGAACTCTGGGGACAAGATCCAAGTGCAAAATACCCTTTTAACCCAGTTACAACAAATGGCGACCACCAATGAGACGCGCTGCATACAACGACTATTTTTATAGCCTGGCCGACAGACAGTTGGCATTTTTTTTTTTTCCAACCACTTTGAACATTTTTCAATGGAATTTCTTTCGGAACGACACCTTCAGAGAGCTAAACTCAGCTCGGCAGCCAGTCAACAATAATAGCCCTGAACTTTCGTTGAGTTGTTAATTTGCTGCTGGTTTTTGTTGTTGTTGTTGTTGTTGTTGTTGTTGCTGTTGCTTTTGTGTTTTTTGTTGTATTCGCTCCACATGTGTACAGCTGTTTTTAATTTAAAACTTTACTGAACTGAAACTTGTTTTCCAGCATTTTGTTGTATCTTTTTGTGCAGTGGGTGCAGTTGTCATTTCGAATGCTACCAATATATATATATATATTGTTGTATTGTTTTCACTGTCTTACATGATACATAAAAAATCAAAATATATAAAACACATATATAAATAAACAGCTAAATTATTGACATTCATTTAACAGTGGCTTGGAACGCTTGCTTTATGCATTTTCCTTTGTCAATATTTTAATATTTTGGAATTTCAAGTTCCCAAATGATTATTGTCTCTGTTTCTCTCTGTCACTCTTTCTCTCTCTATCTCTCTGTATATCTCTCTCAGTCTCTCTGTTTACTGTGTGATTGCCATTACTTGATTTAACTTATGTGATTTGCATTTGTTTTCGTTGGTTTTTGTGGCATTTATTTATTTTTGCACCTTTTGTTTTTTCGTTAATTATTTCCAAGTATTTACTTATTAACGCATTTACTTGCTGCTGTGTTGCTGTGGTTATGTATAAATATTGACAGATTGAAAGTGCTTATTGCAGCTTTTTCGGTATTTGCCATATTCGTTGAGCCGCGAAAGAATTTCAAAGTTGTGTAATCTCAATTTCATTGAAGTTTTGCTTTTAGCTGGGAAATTTCAATGGAATGCAAAACAACCAACGAACAGACTTGATAATAAAGCTACTTTATTTGAGTTTAAATAAGTTAAGCTATAACTCGCATATATGCTTACTAATTTAATTAATTAACACATTTCTTATATATTTTTTTTAACAAAACGTAGGCAAACAAAAATTCAAAGTACACCCTTGAAGCACATTTCTGACAGTACATTTTCACTTGGAATTATATTGAAGGCAATTATCGGTGCTGCCTTAACTTTTCCAAGGGGTATTAACTTGTATGAGAAGCTTTAGAAAAATGCTTGTTGCCTTATTCTACATTCTCGTTTGTGTCTAACTCTAGGGCACAGTTCAAGCAAAGCGTATTCATGTCTGGGCCAACAAAGTGCAGGAAGTTTTATTTGTATTTGCACAAACACTTGTCAAAACCAGTCCCAAGTTCCAAGTCCCAATGCCCCTCCTCAGGCGAGTTGTGGCATGTGGTGTGGTGTGGTGCGATATTGCATTGGGTTACCTGTCTCTGATTTTCTTGTTGTTGTTGTTGTTGTTATTGCATTTCTTGTTGCCTGGCTTCGACTATATTTAAATAGGAAATTAGGGTCGACTATTGGTCTCCGTCTCTTTGCCGTTTGTCGACAGTCTGGTGTCTTCTGTCTTCTGTCTGCAGTCTGCGCTTGGCTTCCGCTGCCAGCAACGCCCTGGGGTTGGGGGCTCTAACCGTTGGTAAGACGAGCTCAAAGCGCTTTCACAAGGTTTCCCGCTTCGGCTTGGTTAGAACGCAGATTGCAGATGTGTCTAACTATTCGTGTTATTTTTTTCCATTTTTTTAGGCATGCTAATTAACAACAAACTTGTGTGCACATATTTATTTATTGCACCGGTCTGTTGTAATTAACTGAATTTTACAGTTAGAGCTAAACTGGTGCAGTTACCTGGCGCCTTACCACATTAAAGGATGCACGTCTTCTTGGCTAATGTTTACTATTTTTCTATTTTAATTGCAGCTCAGCTCAACGGCAATTAGTTGTTCATGTGAATGTGTGTGTGTGTGTGTGTGTCTGTGTGGACAAGGAAGCTCGTGTTTGAAGGTAAGCAATTCAGCTTGGCCAACAAGTTCTCGTCTTAAGCGTTTGCTTCGCTTGCTGATCATTTCATCAGTTTGAACAATCATCATGCGAAAACATATTTCACAACAAATATTAATAAATTATTTATCAAAAGCGAATGAAAAAAACCCAATTGGGTAGATGACACCAAAAACTAAATATTGTCAGCATGACTAAGAACTGACTTGTAGCCAATATTCAACGAATTATATCAATTTGTTCAAATGGCGAAAATTACAACGTTCGACTAAATGACAGTTGACTGTAGCCTGCGGTGGAGAAAGACAAAGTGGGTGGGGCTGTGAACGATAAAGAAAAATTTTAAAAAAAAGAAGAAGAAAAAAGAGTTCAGTTTGGCTTCATTTGCATTGAAGTTTGAGTTTGAATACTGGTTAATGGAAAGTTACATTAACCGGTTTGCTAATAGTTCTGGCCTTCGTCTTTTTGTCTTTCACTTAAATTGGCTAATCTCTTGGCTTGCGCAAGGGTCGAAAGTGGGTTCAATGTACTCCGGATGATCTCAGCTGTTATCTGGTGTCGTTGCCAAAGTTATCTGTCAATGAACGTTTGAGGCTTCTTTGTTGTGATGAGCAAATGGCAGTGATTCACATTTATTCATAGCAAAACTCAAATTATTTAAATAAAAGCTAACAATAATGGATTTGGTATTTAAAATAATCTCTTGGTTTTATTTATATATTTTTTCCAGCACAATTAAATTTCTGACAGTTTCTTATTTGCCATGACTATTAATTTTAATTGTATATTTCGTAAACATTTAATCTTTAAAATAAAGTAAGCTGCTTAATCAAAATAGGAACTGTTGAACTTATCCAACTGTGTTTAATTACGTTAAATTCCTCCGACAACAAACATTTTTAATAATAATAATAATTAGCTTCTAGTTCTCGATTTGAAAGTCGAATAATTAACAACCTTCTGTCATAATAAAATCAAATATTTCTTTGATCAAACCATATCAATTACATTCCCTGCGAGATAGCTCCAATTTTTAGAGCAATGACTCCGCAATTTCCGTATTGCCAGCTGTACTTTGATTTGCAGTTATGTGCTTTTACCCAACATGGCCAAAATGGCCAAGTTTCCTAAGGTTACCGCAATGCTCTTTAATTGGATTAGAAAAAAGGGAAGAACGAAGCAAAATGCGCATAATACCCCGTTGCCATTTTCGCGGCGTTCTTGAGCATTAATTAAATTAAAAGGTCAACGTACCTCTGTCTGCCTTGCCTCCAAACCAAACCATAAAAAAAAAACATGTTGCGTATAACAGATATTTTTAGCCAAGAAATTAACAATTAGTTGGTCAGTAGACGCATAGGAGAAAAAAAATGTTGTAGATCAAGTTTTCGTATTTGAGATCTGGCGGGCATTTTGACTGAACTGTTTTCAGTTTTAACCGATTTTGTTAATCCAAAATTTAATTTCCATTTTAAAAAATCATTAATTGGCCTGCAAGCAACGAAATCTTGCGCTCTTTTATTTTTTATTTTTTTTTACAACAAATTAGCCGTGTGCGCAACTTATTTGCATTTAAACTTTTTTTTAAGTATTTCTATCGCATGTTTTGGGCTAAGTTTTCGTAGTTTTAATGCAGCTAACAACTCGTAAAATTTACACTACACGAAATTGGTGAAATTTGTAACGCCACAATGCATTCAACTTTCGTTTCTACGGCTATCCCTCAGTGGGCAAAAGAAAGCGCTTGAATAGAAATTTATTTCTGATTTTGTAATATACTAATCAGGATCGGATCGGAGTTGTGTGGATTTACTTAAGATTGATGTGATAAAAATAAAGTATGAAATTGTTAGTTTCGGCTTTGGTTTTGTCCTAGGTAGAATGGGTTTGTTTTGAGAAGCGATGGGTTTAAAACGATCGTCTTTGTCCAGTATGGATCAAATGGTGTGTCGACAGAGGCTACATACCCCTGACAGCCGCCGGAAGCAAACTTGGCCTTAACTTGTACTCATTATCTCTTAAGATTTCTTTGCATCCCCAACTCTAAAACAACTGTAGAAAGCATGGAAAGAAGCGTTCTAAAGATGTTATTTTAATGAATACAATTACATGTCAAGTAGTAAACGCTAAGATCGGGCAAGTTTAGTTATGCCACTGACATTAGAGATCTGGAGAGATGCGGAAGTCGCGTTATTGGCCTGGCTGGCATCTTGGCATATATCGTAACCGCCCAGCGCGAACACGCGTCAAACTCGACTCCGTTTGGCTAATCAATCACGCGGCAAGCATTCACAAGTCTTGCGGCTTGAATGAAAGTAATTTGAATAGCGTTTGTCGGCGTGGGTTTTTGCTGGTATTTCTCTTCGTATTTCGATTATGCTTGACGATATTTACCTGTCTCACTGTGACAGGTAGTTTTACACACGCATTTACACTTTGCCAATGCTCGTCAGTCTGTCAATAGTTTTGTGCCGATCGCTGCACGTGTCAACTGTAGAAAAAATAGATATATAAAAAAATATCGGAGTTACTTTAAAGTTGCTCTCTCCCTCAAGTTATGCCTATCCATGGCAGTCGTCGGTACCTTTTGCACACTTGAGTTTTTATGACTTTTCCCAGTGGGACGGGACGACGAGTGCATTTCGGGCAAACTCAGCGGTCAGTCGCGCAGTGGGTCCCAGGGCAATAAACCGTTATGCAAGATGATGGAAGGTCTAGAAAAAGACGTTTTCTGTTTTTCTTTTTTTCTATTTTACTTTCAGCTTTGTCACTCGACGTGATTATGTTATTTATGTTTTTTATTTTTGTATTTTTCGTCAGTTTTCTTTTTCGGTTTGCCCCTTAAAATCAGGTCAGAGCTGTCATGTCCCACTGACAATTTGTTAGCGTATTTTCCTGCCCATTGCACCCGCCCCCCGCCGCCGCGGTTTTCACATAAAGATCGATGAATGCCCTGAAAAGCTGACAATTTAATTGCCATCTATGCTTGACCCATTTTCATAGCATTTACCGTTCATTGCATCATTTTGAGAATATTCAAAGTTTCTTTCACGTATTTTTGTACACATCGTGTAAATAGTATTTAAATAGTTTTTCTATAAATGGATTCACTCCCGCATACCAAGTTTTGTTTGGTGATTTTCTTTTGTTGTGCCTGATGAGTATCATTCGTGGGGAATCATTAGACTCACCGATCGTTGACTTTGATTACAGACTTTGTGCTGCGGCTGCTGCTTGCCTCATTTACATTTTGACCCGAGGTTGTGTGTGACTAGGATTTCATTGAGGTTACTTCTTTTTTTTTTTGGATTTCCAACATCAATGGTCACTAATTAATGCCAACACATCAAAGTGTCAAACCTTGAAATTTGACTAGGTATAACTAGGTACCTGCTGCTTTTTGTGTGTGTGTATTTGTGACCAGGCTAAAAACTACCAAAACTACTTCCAAGTAAATACAAACATATATATATATACACTTATTTACAACTCAGGTAGTACGCACTTTCGAGTGTTATCATCATCGTTTGTTTTTTTTTCTTTTTTGATTTCTTTGGGTCCTTTTGTGCCCATATTTATGCAATGCTGGCTTTCGGCCTCTTTGTTGTTAGACCTGATCCTGCTACGCTCAAAAAATTTTGCGTTTTTGATTTATTTCGGTCGGAGACAAAGACCACAAGCGGACTTTGGTTGTTGCAATTGAAATTGGTCGATTTCGTAGACGTGAAACGCCACCCAAGGCGAGTGATTTTGAATTTGGAAAACTGTATCATTCCCTACCACCCCCGAAGCGGCTTAGACGAAGCTGTCAAGCGTTGGCACGTCCACGTCGCGCATTGGTGACAATAAGCCCCTATCCTTCGGGCATCGCCTCTGGCCATTAGCCTTTCACTTTTTATCGAACGCAGCTGGAGGCAACACAGTTTCAGGCTCGCCTCTAGGTGGTCTCAGATTACAGAATTACACAGAGATACCTGTACAGTAAAACCCCCGACTCAGTTCGCCGTACCTGTTTATATTGCCATAGTAGGGGCAAATCCAAAGCCAAAGCTAATCTTGAACAAATGTTTGGGCTTAGTGCTCACTTCAGTTAGTAAGTAGTCGAGGGGGCGTAGCTGGCGCAATATTTACTTTGTGCAAATCCAGCAGATTTGTGGCATTAAAGAGATTTTAATATTTCAATGCAAACGGTTTTTCTCTCTAGTCACTCACCCGAAAATCCGTTTTGGTAAACAGCAAATTTGATTAGAGCGTGGAACAACAAACATTTTGTCGTTGCCGTCGGCAATTCGGCGTCGCTGCGTTTCAAGCCTAAAAAGGCTGGCCAACTCATTCGTCTCGGCCAATTAAGACAATTTGTTTAGACTCGCTCGTTTGGCCAGTTAGTTGATCGCTTCGCCTGTCAGTCAGCGCTCGATTTTATAATAAATCTTTGCAGCCATATGTTCAATCTATTTGTTAGATTATTGTGGCATAAAAATTGTCTACACAAATATGGTAAATTTTCAGATAGACAAATGATTAGATGGACCCCCACCCCCCCAACGTCAGGCAGAACTGCCCATTCTCTGTTCATATTGCGATTTGAAAATTCGATAATTGAGAGTCTGTCCAACCAACTTGTATTTATAATAAACGATCTCTGGCTAAGATAGACTCTGAATATGTTTTGTTATGCATAATTCTTGGCTTAAAAAGGTAGCAAATGAAAATTTATTGCAAGCAAAATGCCCAAATAGGAATATACCAATGTTTCTAAAGGTTTTCTCAACAAAAAGTTTATTTATATGCAGATTGAATTATAAATGGATACTTTTTGATAAACAATATTCTCAATAGAATTATTAAAATTAAAAATATATTAATTTCGCGACAAGATTAATCATTTTAAAAATGTAAAACTTTTTTTGGAAGATCTTATGAAAGTCTATTTTTTTTAATAATTAATATTTCGGAATGCATATCATAACACACTGCCTATTTTTTTTTTCAGTTGAAGAGGATTTCTTTTTAATTATATACAACATGATTGTGTAAAATTTCCATATAAAAAATATTCCATACAACTTTCTAACAGAAACTTAAAACAAACATCATAAAAAAAATAATAACAAATCAAAAATATTGTTACTTATGATACTTTTAATTTGGAAATGGTTTTTGGATATTACATTTCGTTGAATTTCTATTGCAATGCATTATCAACATCATCATCATCATCGTAATGATCATTGCTTCGCTTTTAATTGGCTTCAAGCACGCGCAGAAAAGGAAAAGCGACATCGCTGCCCACTTCAATGACTGAGCATGCGCAGCTTCGCAGTCGCCGTCGCAGTCGCAGTCGAAGCTAACGCTGACGTCGTGTTCGTCTTCTTCGTCGTTGCGCTTGCTGCGCATTTTCTTGGCAATTTTTAATTGCCATACTTTACAGTTCATAAATTTTTTTTAGTGTAGCGTAACAAACCCTCAAAAAAACTGAGTAGCCAAAAAAAAAGAGCGACAGTTAAAATTATTTAAGCAGTTGCTCAATAACACAACACATTTATTACTATTATTATTGATTATAACACTTTTGAACTTGTTACAAATCTAGTTACATTTATGGCTTACAAGCACTGGTTTTTATAAATAGGGGCAATACCAGTTTACAGCAAGAACCTTCATTTGAGTTGCCATATAATTTAACTCAAACGCCCATTTCAAGGTTGCGCGTACAACAAAGAGCCTCCAGGTCTGTCTGCTGCATACAACATCTATCAAATAAACACTTAATTAACAACAATTTTTATTTTTTGGGTAGCAACCAGAAAATCCCACCTAGTTGTCGACAATGAAACAATTTTCGGATTGTTTGTTCAGAAATTAATAAATGAGCTATTGTTATAAATTAATGTTAACGCCGACAACAAAAGACCAAAGCGAAAACGATTAATTGATAACAAAATTAAAACAGCGATGGACTTTAAATTAGACAAAGTTAGATAAAAATCATTTCATGGGATAGTTCAGAGTTTAAGTTTGCCTTTCTACGATGACTTGAATAAGCTTATATCATATACTGAAATTATATATATATATATATATATATATATGTTGCACTATAAATGCTTCTTTTTAAAAATACTCTATTTCGATTAATGGCCAGTTTGCGACAGTGTGTTGTCATAAATTGACAAATGATAAAAAAAAATGTTCTAAATAAACACAATAAATACAAATATCAAAACGCCTGTTGCAATTATTTTTTTTAATCTTAATCAGATATAGTCCAATCTTTTATCTGTCTGATAAGATACACCTGTAATTATTTGATGTACCTAAATTTAGCTGTTAATAACCAATTAATAAATACTTTAAAATATAGTTAATTCTTTTACGATACTCCGATATACATACAACTGGTATGCTTATAAATAATAACTAATAATATTAATATCAAATTAACAAACCAATCGAAAATCCGTGAAATACCTCCGAATAATGGATGGAGGTAAAAGTAATTCGATAAATATGACAAATTGCAGTGACAATTTTATGATTGCCACATTTCAATCAGTTGACACATTACAGGTAGCTAATTGAGTTGGTTATAACACACACACACATGTTTATCTCTGAGATACACATGTAACTATCAATCCACTTAGTTGAGCATAACTAATAATGCAAAGGAATTTGTATTGCACGATCGTTGCACAAATTATAATTGAATTATTTTTAGATATGCTTGGCATGCATATAAGTTGGCTAATCTTTTCACTCTTTCTTTTGCTCGTTTCAGTGCTTTTTTAAGCCAACATCGCAAGCCATGTGAGTTGCCGTTAACAAGCGTCTAAGAGCAATAGTAGCCAGCCAGCAGCAGTTCCAAGAAAAGAAAACAAAAACAATATGTTTAGTTTGTTAAGCAGCTCCCAGATCTATGGCCTGCCACAAACAACGACAACGGAACAAACGACATCCACGGAGGAGAGCGGCAGTGGCCAGAAGAAGAGCAACAGTCTGCCACATAAGACTCACAAGCAACAACAGCAAGAACAACAACAACAACAACAGCAACATCGACGGTCGACGAGCAGCCTCAGCGATACGGGAGGCAAGTTCTTTGCCAATCTGAGCGCCAAGTCACCCAGCCAGTTCATCGAGAAGTTTATCAAGAGCGAATTGCTCAACGGCTACGATACACTAAAGTGTCAGGGCAGCGGCGGCGGTAAATCGCCAACGGAGAAGGACAAATCATCGGCGGAGAACAGTCCTCTATACAGCAATCTGCAAACGGATTGGGGCAGCTTCAGCTGTCTACAGGGCAGCTATCGCAGTCACGGCGACGGCGAGTTCTATGAGGCCGTAAAGGTTAAATCCCCCAGCCTTAACAACAACTCCAACACTAACACTAACAGCGAACTGAACATGCGCTCCAAGTCCACAACGGAAGCGGCAACGCTGCAACATTACCAGAAACTGCCGGAGCCCAGTTTGGAGTCACACTTCAATACACAAGCAGCTGGACATACGCCTGCATATAAAAAACTTGGATTCGGTGCGAGACTGCAAAAGCAGAGTGCAGAGCATGTAAGTAATTGGAGGAACGCGGAAGTGGGAATGTGGATTGACTCGTTAGTATACCAAAAATATGCTACATGAGTTATAAAAATAATAATAAAGCCATGCATAAAAAATAATTAATTTAAACAATATAATATATATATAGATTTGAATTTGAATTTCGTTGGCTTCAGGTCTAGGGTTTATTATTACTTAGATTGGTAGGGAAAGGATATAGAAGAGACACGGGTATATTTACAAAGTTTTAAAGGTCACTATCCTATATCATATACTATATAAGTTCCCCTACTAAAGATTATTTGGATTCCTAAATCAATATATAGAAAGTATAAGGTAGATTTTATTTAGTTATATTTAAGTTGTGATTTGATAAAGAATTTGTTATCAAACAGTTGCAATTTAGCAAAGTGATTTTAATGCAGTTATTTTTAGATACTGATAGTACTAATTCAGTTATATTTAAATATATGTATATATATATATATATGTATAGTATATACACATATGCAGGCTTAGATTCCTCAATCAATATTTAAAGAGCTAAAAGTGAATTTTAGTTAGTTATATTTGAGTAGTGATTAGATACAGAATTCATTAACAAACACTCGCTCTATTTTTAGATACTGATAAACTAATGCAGCTATTTTTATATTTATATAAATATATATATGTATATACATTAAGATCTTTGGCCTTGTGACTAGCCGCAAGTTTGCAATAATCTTTTACTTTCTACATCTTTTGGCAAACAAAGCAGCTAATTAGTCAGCACTTTTATCTACATCTTAAAGATACAACATGCAGTTAAAATACTTCAGCGCGTGCAACGCTGTCTGAAATGGTTTCCGCTTATCAGAAGAACACACGTCTGGGATTTGCTTATCAGCCAAATGATTGAGTCAGCTAGATAGATGGCTGGACGTGATTGCTTTCTTAGCTTTCTAATTGCGTGGTGATCAGCTCAAATGGGCCAATTCGCCTTGGCACCAATTGGTTTTTTGTCTTTTAATTTTGTTCTTATTCATCGCCATTCAGCGAATTGCGTATTGTTTATCGCATATTTCGAGTTTTTGTCCAAGAAAGTCTATCTGTTGGTACGTGTCATCTTCGAAGCTGTACAGCTGCTGCGACAATTTAAATAGTTGGTCAATAGCACGCAGATATCAACTAGCTGTGCCAATGGCCTTCGACAAGGGTGGTGGCTTGTGGCAAGTGGCATGTGGCATGTGGAGAATAATACGGATGTTTGCAAAACAGAAAAACATCATAAATCTAAACGAATTGACGGATACCTTAAATACGCTTTGGACACTTTTATTTTTTTTTTTGACAATAAGCCAAAACTGTTGATAAGATAGAATCCAACCCAAAGCTGTTTTTTGCTCGTGCGCTACTGAATGCTCTTTAAAAGCTAAATGCAATTGATTGATGATAGGCTAATTGGATTCTATTATAATATTTGGGTGAAGGTTTAACCAGGAAACCAAACTGAACATGTATATTGACATTGATGAGAAGTGAAATGATTGCAAAGAAGCACAAAAATAATTATTCAATATAATAAATGAATGTACTTCAGCGCAATAACTTTTATTGGATACTTAATAAAATAAATTAAATAAAATATATATTTCATATATTTATATAGCCCATTTGCATTTTGGTAGCATACTTGTAGGGATATATTAAAATTGTAACTCTCTTTTATGTGCTACAAAGTTTTTTTTTTAGAAAATATATAAAATTATTTCCTATTTATGTTACAAGTTTCAAATGTTTCTTATATTTGAAAAGTTGAGTAGATCATTTGTGAATCTATATAAAATCAAATAATTTTTTTGTGACTCATACATTTTTCTTTAAAATTAAACATAACAGCTTCAAATAGAGCAGATAATTTAGCTCTTCAAATCGCATATCAGTTATAGCCAGTCATCGATGAACAATTAAATTTTAGATCGCACTTTCCCAAACACATATCAGATAGCTTCACTTAGCGACCAGCAGAATAGTTAGTGTGCGTCATGAGAATAAGAACCCATTTAGATAAGAGAATCGCACAACACTATCAGTTAGCCACAGCTGTCAGGGACAGTTGTCATTTGGAGCTGTCCAAACAAAGTGCACAATCCACTACAATGGGGGGCAAATGGAAGTTCGTGGGTCATTTTCATGTGCTGGGACATCCAAAGGTCAGCTGCAAGGCACCAAGCATAATTTTACATGAGCAAGAACCATAACTAATTGATTTTTTTTATTTCGCTTGCAGAACTCAGACAACTCGCAATCCTCCTCGAGAAAAACGCACAGCAGCGGCGCGAGCAGCAGCAGCGAAGTGCAGCGCAGCTCCTCCGGCTCCAGTTCGTCGGGAGCACCTGTTGGGCCAGTGGCAGGCAATTCGCCGGAGCGACTGCAGCGACGCCGTCTATTGCAAATGATCTCCAACTATGATCAGCAGAACAAGCAGCTGCATCGTGAACTGGCCAAGGAGAAGCGGCGACGCAGCGAGGAGCTGGCCTGTGTGGTCAAATCGCTGCTCTGCTTCGAGTCCAAACTGAAGAACGATATGAAGACGGTCAATCAGCGTCTGTTGGATCGGGATGCTGAGATCTGTCGCCTGTTGCGTCAGAATCGCGCGCTGAGCAAGCGTCTGGTCGATCATCAGCGGGATGAGGGCATGGTCGCCGATCAGGATACAAATGCTGACGAGGATGAGCACGTGGAGGAGTGCCTGGTGCTGGAGGCTTTGCAATGCAACAATTGCCGCAAGCAATTCTATGACATTGAGCTGAGAGCCAGCGGTACCCAGACCTGTGGCAAGGAGTTGGGCATCAGCGCCAAAGGTAGGAAAAAACCAAGATTTTTTTAATTAAAGTTTTTAATTTATTAATAATTTATTAATTATTAATTATTATTATTAAAGTGAAATTGTAGGGAAATCACAAAAATGCTACTTAGAATTTTTGTTTGGGTTTTCTAATTTCTTTATTTAATGTTTATTTTTTTATTGAAATTTTGCAAAAGCTTCAGCTGTGGATTTATTAATGGGGATTTATTTTTTTGGATATAAATAAATTTAACTTTTAGTCTTTTGTTTACAGTAAAGATAAACAACATTTACTTAATTGTTGTATATTTTGGCGAACTGTTTACAAATACTTTAAAATTTGTTTGTGCACAAACTGCAGTTTTTAATAATATTTGCAATTCGGAATTGACTTAATTAATTAATGAATATAGACACCTTAAATTAATTATACCGATTATTAAGCTTCTTTATTACGCATATTAATAAAAAAAAGCTTAATAAACATCATAGTTAAATTAAAGTGTCTATATTCATTCTATAATATAAACATTTAATAAATCTTATATTTATGTAAATGAATTTGAGTTCATTTAAAAATAGTAAAATTTATTTACTCTTAATTTTTGGGTATATTTTTAATCAGTGTTATTAAAAAGAATTGCAGACAATGCTTTTAACAGTCTTTTATTTATTTAAAATAATAATTATTAAATTTAATTAACTGTTAAATTAACTAAAAATATTTTAAAATTTGTGAGTTGATAATTATAACATGACCAAGAATAAAAAATTCCCCAGTTGTAGGAGCTGAAAGTTCTTTAGTTTTTGTTAAAATTCTACATGCCTTAATCTTAACTGGAACCTAATCTTTTGCAACTGATATATTAATTGCTCTCTCTCTTTGTTGCAGCTGAGCACGGCTCTTCCAGCGATGACACCGTCTCATCGTCGTTTTATGGAGCGAGGCGCAGTGTGCGCTACACGAGCAAGCGAACGGCGGGCACATTCCGGGATTACATGCGCTCCAGGGCGATGCACATTGATGATGCAGCGCTGGAGCAACAGTCGGAGGAGAATACGAGCAGCATCAGTCGCGAGGATTCGCAGACCAGCTACGAGCAGCTGCACAACTATGCTAGAGCCATGGAACGTATGCATGGCGTGAAGGCAACAACGCTCCAGGATGGTGACTACTCCGAGCACAGCAGCTTGGAGCTCGAGCAGCAGCAGCAGCAGCGTAGACGCAACAGTTCCGCATCCAGTCGTAGCAGCAGCAAGACGGCTTCATCTGTGGCCGCACAGCTGGAGGAGGACGATGGCATATTTTCGCCGACGCAGGATGATGAGGATTTTGATGAGTTGGATACGGAGCAGGAACAGCAGCTAATGTCGCGTGGCGTTATCAAAATTGTGCAGCGCCGCTGCGCCGATTTTTCGGAGGCGTCGCCCAAGCAAATCTATGAGACGACCACTGATGATTGGTATGCCAGCGCCTCGGATCAAGAAGAGCTAAGCACAGCGCCAGCGGTAGCCAAACCAAACTATGGTCAAGGTGCTGTCAACCCCGTGTTGGAGTGTGTCAATCAAATCCTACTCCAGCAATCTATGGAGGAAACATCGCGCGAACCTACAACGCCAACGCCCAAATCCTCGCTGGCGCCCAAAGCATCTGCCAATCTGCCACGTCGTAGCTCGCTGAGCGGACGCAGTGGCACCAATGGGCGCAAACGTGTGCACTTCTCCACAAAGAACAGCATGGTGCATGTGCCACGGCACGAGGATGTGGAGGAATCCCAATCCGACCAATTGATCTCACACTATCATCCCAGCGTGGCTGCCTCGACAACCGTCCCAAGTGATACTCTCAACTACGAGAGCATCTATAGCAATGAGTACGAGCCCATTGGCTCCGAACGTGCCTCAAATCTATATGTGGACATGGCAGCCGCTGCGGCGGATGCCAGCCTGGCCACCGCCAAGACGCCACACAAATTGCCGCCGGCTCTGCCCCCGAAACCAGCGAACCTGCTCAAGTTTAGGAAATCGCTGCAGCAACTGGAAGAGCAGCTGGAGGACGAGGCCGATTGTGCAGTTTCAACAACAACGACCAGTGAGCCAGACTACTGCTCCATTGCCGAGGTGGGCGTCACATCCGTGCAAATTGTGGCCGTTGTCCACAAGGCGCCCGAATCGAGTACTTCAACGGATGCAGAACTGAATCAGACTCGCAACTGTTTAGATAATGCCGCCTCGCACAAGACTGAGGAAATCGAAGAGATTTTCGCCGACATACCAAAGCTACCAAATGTGGCGGCCATTATAGCGCCCAAGCAATCCGCTGACTATTTAATGATGGCACCCAAGACGCAATTGCGTCTACAACTACCTTCCAATGGGCAGACAATGCCTTCGCAGTACAAGCGCAAGCATGTTCCCAATATACTGGCCGAGATTAACAAGCGCATGAGTTTGCCCAGTTCACCAACGACGCCGACCACACCGAAAAGTTTGCCAACAACACCCACATCGAAATCATTGCTCCAGTTGGCTGATGCCAGCAGTGGTCTTCCACTACAGGCGGAGTTCGATTGGTATAATCTGGATGCAGAGTACGATAGCAGAAACAATGAAGCGCCAAAGAGCTCTCAAAGTGATGGCATGCTGGAGGAGATTAGCGAGGATAACGAGTGCTTGGTCACCGCAGCTGATGAATACAATCTGGATGAGGAGTTTCAGCTGCAGCCCGAGCAGGAAGAGGAGGAAGAGCAGAAGGAGAATGAGCAGCAGTTGCCAGAGGATCTGTTAAAACCGGAGCCAGCAAAGACCAAGCAAATGAAAAAGAATTTAGCGAGTTTCGAGAAATTCATCGAAGGATCA
The DNA here is from genome assembly GCA_035042365.1 of Drosophila dives. Taxonomy (NCBI): domain Eukaryota; kingdom Metazoa; phylum Arthropoda; class Insecta; order Diptera; family Drosophilidae; genus Drosophila; species Drosophila dives. The sequence goes on along the minus strand of JAWNLJ010000415.1, from coordinate 1,363,657 downwards.
GGTCTGAGCACCAAACCCTTGCCGAGCAAACGCAAAATCTACTTTAATGCGCCCTTTGTTTAGTACGCCAGTTCTCTAGATGTACCTACGATAAATGATTTATATATATATATATATATATATATTTATAGGTACATCAACCAATACTATATTATTTGTATGACGAATTTAAGTTTTTGTATGTGGTTCGTCTTTTTGTTTAGTTTTTAAGTTGGCAAAGTATTAAAATGTTTAGAGAATTTTCAAATGAATAAAAGCAGATAATAAACAATTACAAAAAGGAAAAATTTAAATTATTTAATTATTGCCTTACCAATTTATATAATCTGGTTAATTATTCAGATTTCGGAAGGTTTGATTTTGGAGTCCCAAACTTTGTAATTTTCATCATATTCTTCCAATTAAATTGCTTGGTGGATTTTCAATCTAGAAATATAAGGCATACTTTCGGGCACACAAAGATAGCGTCAAAATGTGGCTTTAGATCAACCAAATCTTTACAGAATTTCAAAACAAATAATGCGTTAGATTTACAAGGAGTATCAATGACTTCATGTAAGATATATGAGGTCAATAAAGAGGCAAAACAATTTAAGGAATTTCTCTTTGCTCCATTTTCGGTAAGCGTCATCAACTAGCTGAACACTTTGGACGATATTATTAATAGATGGTAAATTTAGGTATAAAAAAGGTATAACATGACAGGAATAATTGACAACGTTAAATAGCTGATGTTTTATTTATCATTGAGATTATAACTGTGCGAACAATCAGGCGGTGCTTTAGCTTATGTTTTACATTTATAGAAAGGAACACACTTAACACTTACATAAAAAGCAGCTCAAATTGAGCAAATTTAGCAGTAACCTGGCTATATAAATTAGCTACACAAAAGCTTAAACTTAAACTTATTAAATAACACTTGAACTTAGACAATGGAATTGTGAATGCAACTTAACACTATGAATCCAAATTGAATTCTTTTCGTAATTGATTAATACAAGCTGGTCTTCTTCATAATGCGCAGGAACTCCTCCTGATTGACTTCGCCATCGTTGTCCAGGTCCGCCTCATCGATCATCTCGCGTAGCTCCTCGTCCGTCAGGGTTTCACCTAGTTCACGTGCAACACGCTTTAAATTTTTAAATGAAATTTTACCCGTTTCGTCATCATCAAACAAGCGGAACGCTTTCAAAATCTCCTCTTTGGTATCCTTTTCGGCCATTTTCATTGTCATCAGGTGTAGAAAGTCATTGAACGCAATGCGTCCGCTGCCATCTTTATCGATTTCCGCTATCATCCGTTTGATTTCCTCCTTCTTTGGCTCAAAGCCCAAAGCACGTATGGCAACCTTGAGTTCTTTGACCTCGATGTAGCCGGTGCACTCGTTGTCAAATAGATCAAAGGCTTCCTTGATGTCCGACTTTTGTGCATCGGATAGCTCAAATTTCGGTCCAGACTTTTTCCGTCCCTGCTGTGTGCCGCGTTTCGAGTTTGCCGCTGTCGTTGGCCCTGGCGCTGGCGCGGAAGCCGTGGCAATATTAGTTGCAGTTACGCTTTGATCCATTTTGGTGTTGTCTCTAAAATCTAAGATAAGTTAAATCAATTTCACAAATTTTGTTTCGGTTTCTTAAGGGCGGCTGCCAATAAATATAATTTCATAACACACGCAAATGTCAATAATGAAGACGTCACGAGGTCGCTCACGGCACTCACCTTGACTCTGACGGTACGATAGGCCTGTGACAACAACAACTGTAGCTGTAAATCGCGTATCCTTGCACTTGCGGTGGCTGGCAATTATGCGACGCCTACTCACACAACTCAAAACTGGGGGTGGGTGTCCGTTTTTTTTTTTTTGTTGTCGTTATGTTACTATAAATAAACAGCCGCAGTTTCCTAGTGCTGCTTGTGTTACTCTTGGCTACACAAGTTATTTGCTAACACCTGCTTGACCTCCGTCGTCATTTGTTTTGTCGCAGGGCGCCTTTTTTGTGGTTAAAATTTCCAACAATATTTGTTTACCAGCCGCTGCACACAGGTTGCTTAGCAGCTATCGATATGGTGCTTTGCGATGGATTTAATTGTGGTGGTTAAGCGATAACAGCAATCGCAACATGCGTTTTGGTATTTTTAGTACGTTTCACTTAGCGGCCGAGCTTTAATTAGCGCCATTTTTAATTTAAAATTTATTGAGAGTATATTTTTTGAAATTTACTTTACTTTAATTAACTATTTTTAAAGATAATAAATTTTTATTCAAAGGGCATAATTCAAAATTTAAAAATAATATTAAAATCAAATAGCAATGCTTCATTCAATTCATTTATCATAAATTATAAATAGATAATATATAAATTCATAAAAATCAATATATAATTTAAAATATGTATCAGTAATTTTAATAAGCTAATAATAAAAAAACCATTTAAGATTAAACTTACAATATCAGTAGGTTATTAACTGTAAAATGATTTAGAAATGTACTTTTAGTACATTGTATCTATTAATTTCAGTAAACATTAACCCATTTATCAAGATGCGGGAAGCAGTACGAAAAAGAAGAATAAACTAATTAATTACGACTCTTGAATTTGCTTCACAATACAACCGAAGAACTGGACCAGCTTCTGTTAGACGTCGACATCGGTAACTGATGATGCATCGTGTCTCTCACTCGCCGGTTGTCGCTTTTTTGTTTTTATTTCCACATTCGCGCATAACCGGCCCGGGCAGAGAGGAAATACGCCGAGGGCAGAAACAGGTAACGGTTTTGTTTTGATTTTTGTATGCATACGTTAAACATGCTAACAATAGGAATTTTTTTTCTTTTTTGGCAGTCATTATGTCAATGCGATTAATACGCTGAAAATGAGGTGGCGAAAAAAATATGTAAATCTGAGATTCTTACCTTTTTAATTGATCTGATTAATACAGATTCAAATTTTAATTAGCACAAACACTTTTTATTTGACAAAATCTATTTATTAAAAAAAAACGTAATTAAAATTTTATTATTAAGGATTATAAATGTAATTTTGTTTTTTTTAAGCGAAACACGAATTAATTGAAAACTGATTTTAAAGTTGTTTTAAAATATTTGTTTCATTTATTTTAAATATATTCTCTTTTCTTTTTCTATGTGAAACATTACTTTATCTAGAGTTGAAAGAGTATTTGACCATCGACAATTTAAAACAGCTTTCTCCTCCGATTCTTTAACATTTTAGAACGTTGTTTCAGGCGCCTTTTTGGTTATTTATTTCAGCACGCTTAGCTTGAGTATAAATAGGAGCGCTACCAGTGCGATCGGCAACAGTTTCGATTCGGGCGCGCATACGCAAAGGTTCTCGCGACATAGAACATAAAGAGTGAATCTTCATTGGAATATAGATACACCTTTTGGAATATATACATACTGCCGTTAAGTAAGTGTAGATGGATGAGTCAAGTGAAGTGAGAACGTGGATACTTTCTTTATGGAAACCTTTGTTGCTGCTCTTGTGTGTTATTGTGTCGATGGTTCCAACAGTAAATGGACATCAGTGCATATGAAGTGGAATTTTTGTGTGTGTACGTGAAGTGCATAAGGAATTCTTTGTGTTGGACAAGTAGAGACTGGCCCAAACCCTGGTTTTGTGACCAGGCTTATGGCTTTTTAATGGTGCCACATTAAGTCAAAGTATTGCATATAAAAACTGTATGTGTAAAAAAATGATTTACGGATATGCACATTAAGTATTTTGCTTATGTTTCCTCAAAAATATAATAATTTTCCCAAGTCAAGAAACTGATTTTCAAAATTAAATATTCTACATGATTCTAAAGGTTTTTTAATAAATTAGTGAGTGTATTATTAAAACCAAATAGTAATTCTTTCTTTATTGCACAACTGTAAAAATCCATATAGATTTCTATAAAACAAATATATATAATAAAGATATTTATCTCTGGGCAGCAGCAAAAGAGAATTAAATACAATATTTTTTATGCATATATGTGCAATAAAGATTGTTAATATTACAAGATAAAAGTTCCACGCAAGCAGATACATTTTAGTTGGTGCCTTTCACTGATGCCCAATCTCTCTTCTTGCCACGTCTTTAATTTGCGAAATGGGAGCAGGATCAATGTGTGCTGTTCTTGGCGTTCAATGAACCCCAATTGGAAACCTGCCCTGTTCGGCTGCTGCCAGCTTATGAAATTTAATCGCCAAACTTGTTCAACATCTTTCACAAATGGAATTACATTTCTTTTCGATTACCATACATAATGTCGTCCATATTACGTCTCATTTCTTTATCGTTCATTAACAGCAACAACAAGAACAAAAAATCACTCGAAAACCAGTCAACATCAAAGAGCACTTAACCTAATTCGGAAAACGGATTAGCATATTAGCAAAACGAGAAAAAAAAAAAATATAAATAAATCAAAATTTGCTGGCAAAACAGAGCAAGCTACGCAAATTTAAATGAGTCGCAGAGTTGTAAAGGAAGATAATTATTCAAAAGCGTTAAGAAATTTAAAAACCAGAAACCGCGAAAGAGTCTAAAGAGAATACTGTCAATACAAACTGTCATTGTTTTTGGGTCATCAATCAGAAGTAGCCAACACAAAAAATTGAAGTTTAAGAATTATGATTATTATTATTATGAATGTGTATTTAAAACCCTTACAGAATTATGTTGAAAATTGTTTAATATATTTTTTATTTTATTTTTGATTTTGGTTCTATTTTTTTTTTAATTTTTAAAAACAATTTAATTATTGTAATAAAATAAAGTATATTGCGATGCAAGGGGTGTGGTACAGGCCTGTCTTAACACAATTGTGAGCTAAAAATATTGCATTAAAAATAATTTCGTTATCTTAAAAACTGTGTTAATGAAAGTCAATTTAAGAAACTTAACCAGAAGTACAATTATCCACAGTATATTTATTTTATATATAACCAATGTAATTCTATTTTTAATTTGTGGGCCCACATTTACTTCGTGACGTGCCTGACAATTAATTAAAAGCCTAAAAGACAGTAACTTCAATAAGTTCCGGGCAACACGCACAACAAAAAATAAACAATTACTTCCGAATTTGTCAGCCAAGAAACGCAGCTCAGACTTAACTCATTTAAATGTGCCGCACATAATATGAGAGGACAAAGCGTACGTGATAATGCGTGCAAACTGCCTTTATGAATCATATACAAATCCGATTGAATGGGAAGTATATCAGCAGGCAACAAATGAGAATTCAATTTTTCATAAACGAAAACCAAGAGAAAAGCAAACATTTGGCATGCTTACTTAAACCAAATCCAATATTGATTCTCTCTTGCAGCAAAACAGAAGCTCCAAAAAGGGACGACAAGCGAGATTTCATAATGCGTAGAAGAGCTCCGCTTATCGGGCTGCTGGTAAGTTAACTACTGATACTAATATTTGTATTAGTACTACTACTGCTACGGATACCACTAATACTACTACAGTTACGGCTATTACTAAAACTACTTCTATAACGGCTACCACTAATACTACTACTACTACTATTTCTACTACTACTACTTCTACTATTGCTACAATTATGTTACTACTACCACTACCACTACTACTACTGCTAATACTACTACTACTACTATTTCTACTACTACTTCTTCTACTATTGCTACAATTATACTACTACTACTACTACCACTACTACTACTGCTAATACTACTACTACTGGTACTATAACTGCTACAACTAATACTACTACTATTTCCACTACTACTACTTCTACTACTAATACTATAACAACTTTTACTACTAATACTACTTTTACTTCAACTACTAATACTTATACTACTACAGCTACTACTAATTCTACTATCTAAGGATAATAATACTACTACTTTTAGTAGAAGTTGAAAAGGTCGCACGACGTCATTTTAAAATTAAAACCGTTAAAAAATAATAGCTTAACATGGTTCAACAAAATTGGGCTTAAGTATTTCCAAAATGTTATTAATCTTTATTATTAATGTTATTATAATAATATAAAATATGCCAAACTTCGAATAAAAAACATTTAGATCTAACCAAATCAATTTACCATTTAAATTTCCTCAATAAAAAACCAATGGTCTTATTTTACAGTTATTTTTTCACCATTAAAATATTTTTTAAATTGTTTAAATATTTAGTTATTATTATTTAACAATTGAACCATTTCTCTCATAAATAAAATTACTAATTTCCCTACATATTTTGGGCTACGTTTTTACTAATCATACTAATATTATTTTGTACTAATAAATTAATATTGACTTAAATTAAAAACTTAAATTGTACTCATTGCAGTTGCTATGCCTGTGGGCAACAGCTGTAACGGGGCACATTCGCATTGAGGCGCCCGAGGTGCATGATGCGCCCAAGTATAAGCCAGCCTTTGTGCGTTCGGCCGTAGAGAGCATGCCGATCGAGGAAGAACCGGTTGCATTGAGTCGCTTGAGCATACGACCCACATTCGGGGACACCTTTCTGCCGCTGCGCACGGCCGTGGAGAGTGTGCCGACCATCAATGAGCGAACCGTGGCCCAGTTGCGTGAATCCTCGCCACTTCGCTCCTTTGTGCGGGACTCCGTGGAGGCACAGCCCAGCGACGATGACGATGATGATGTAAATGACAGTGAATGGGAGTCGGAACAGTTGAGTGCATCGCCAGCCAGCTATGTGCGCGACGCGCCCGAGCAGGAGAAGCCGGAAAAGTTGAGCCAACTGGTGGACCCGGATCCGTGGTCGGTATCTGATAAATATGCTGCCTTTATAGCACCCAGCGCAGATGATGACTATAAGCCGCAACCTTACCGATCGGGCTCACCACATCAACAACTGCTGAAATCGGTGGACATTGAGCAACTGGAGCGCATTGAGGAACTGGATAACTTTACGGAGCAGCAGTTTTATGGTGCTCTAGCCCAGGCGGATATCCCATCAAATGGCGCTGCCTATGGTGCCTTATCGCAGGTGAGGACTACAACGGAGAAGAGGAAGAACTACAATACGTCACCCAAGGTGCTCTGCTATATGTCCAATTGGGCATTCTATCGCAAGACCGATGGTCATTTTGTGCCCGAGCAACTGAATCCAAAGCTGTGCTCAGCAATCATCTATTCCTTTGGCTCGCTAGATCCAGATCATTTGACCATACGTGAATTTGATCCCTGGGTGGATATTGAGAATCAGTACTATAAGCGTGTTGTTGCCTTGGGTGTCCCGGTCCTGATTGCCGTGGGTGGCTGGACGGATTCGAGTGGTGATAAATATTCGCGGTTGGCTGGCGATGAGATCAAGCGCAAGGTGTTTGCCTCCAGTGCGGTTGGTTTTCTGCAACGGCATGGCTTCAGTGGCATACATCTGGACTGGAACTATCCCAAGTGCTGGCAGAGCGATTGCTCAAAGGGGCCGGCGAGCGATAGACCCAATCTCACCAAGCTGCTCCGCGAGATCCGCTCGCAACTGAATCGTGTCAATCCCAAAATGCAGCTGGGCGTGGCCATTTCGGGCTACAAAGAGATCATCAACGAGGCCTACGAGCTAGCACCGCTCTCGGATATCGTGGACTATATGACGGTGATGACCTATGACTATCATGGTGCATGGGAGCAGCAAACTGGTCATGTCAGTCCGCTCTATGGACGGCAGCAAGACAAGTACCCACAGTACAACACGGATTACACAATGCAACTCCTGGTGAAGATGGGAGCACGTCGCGAGAAGTTGATCATGAGCATCCCCTTCTACGGGCAGAGCTTTACGCTCAGGCAGAGCAGTCAGAGATTGGTGGGTGAGGGTGCACCAGCCATTGGTCCTGGCGAAGCAGGTGAGCTGACTAACCAGCCCGGCATGCTGGCCTACTATGAGGTCTGTCAGCGCATCCGCAAACTGAAGTGGCAAACGGGCCGAGATTCGGATCGCAAGAGTGGTCCATATGCCATGTTACGAGATCAGTGGGTGGGCTATGAGGATGCGGCCAGTGTGGAAGCCAAGGCACGCTATGCAGTCAACAATGATTTTGGTGGTGTGGCAGCCTGGACCGTTGACTTGGATGACTTCCAAAATCGCTGCTGCAGTGAAGCATATCCCCTATTAAAGGCCATCAATCGAGCATTGGGTCGACTGGACTCAGAACCGCCAACTAGAAGCAATTGTGAGCGTCCACCACAGCCAGTTACGCCACAGCCACCACAAATGACGACGGTCAGTAGTGATGGATCAGCTGGTGGTAATCATAATCACCAAACGACTTCCTGGCCCACCTGGGAAGAGACGAGTAGGTCAACCACACGAGCACCGTTCAGCAGCTCAACCACTAAAAAATCCACCACAACAACTACCACTTGGTGGACCAGCCCAACAACAACCACAACAACAACAACTTCAACGTGGACGAAACCAACAACAACTACAACGACAAGTACAACTACGAAACGGCCTAAACCCAGGCCGACACCCTCCAAGACCACAGCAAGACCTTCACAAACCACAATACCAGTGCCCGCGTTGATTTATCCCGTGGTGCAGCCCTCTAACTGTGAGGCTGGTGAATTCTATCCGGATACTAAGAACTGCAATTCATACTACCATTGCGTCCAGGCTGGTGAGCTGCGTCAGCAATACTGTCCTGGAGGTCTGCATTGGAATAGCGAAGTCAAGGGCTGCGATTGGCCCGCTTCCGCTCAGTGTACGGTGAAGAAGCAACAGACTACGGTGAGCAAGCGCACGACCACAGCAACCAGCACCACACGACGATCCACCAGCACCACACGACGATCCACCAGTACCACGCGACGATCAACCACCACCACACGACGATCAACCAGCAGCAGCACAACCACTAAGAAACCCAAACGCCCCACATCCACAGCCCAGCCTAGTCGCAAGCCTCATCGCACTACCACCAGGAAACCATATAAGCCACGTCCAAACCAATCCTCCCGCTGCAACGAGGGGGAGTACTACACGCATAAGAACTGTGGCCAATACTATATCTGTGTGAACGGAGTCCTTGTGCCAAATGAATGTGGCGCTGAACTCCACTGGGATGCCATCCGCAAGATCTGTGATTGGCCACAGAATGTGCAGTGCCTCACTAGCAAGAGATATTTACGCATTGCGCAGTCCAAGTCCAGCGAAGAGGATCCCTGCAATGGGGAGGAGCGTGTCCCATATCCGGGTGATTGCAGCAAATATTTGTTCTGTCTGTGGAATCGTCTCCAGGGTGCAGATTGTGCACCTGGCCTGCACTACAACGAGGCCTTGGGCATTTGTGATTGGCCAGCGGCAGCGCAGTGTAAGGAAGAAGGGGCTGCACCGGTCGATGGTTCCAGCCCCACATCCAATCCCAAGCCACCAGCTGGGCCGAAACCTGTGCCAACAACACAGAAACCTATTACGACGCCAAGACCCACATACCCTACAGATAAACCGCAACTGGAGCAGCTTGATGGTTATTACAAGGTGGTTTGCTACTTTACCAACTGGGCGTGGTATCGCAAGGGATTGGGTCGCTATACGCCCGACGACATCAACACGGATCTGTGCACTCATGTCATCTACGGCTTCGCCGTCTTGGATTACTCAGAACTCACGATTCGCACTCACGACTCCTGGGCCGACATTGATAACAGTTTCTATACGCGCGTAAGTGCACTAAAGAGCAAGGGTGTCAAGGTGAGTCTGGCACTGGGTGGCTGGAACGATTCGCAGGGTGACAAATATAGTCGCCTGGTTAGAAGTGCGGCGGCTCGTGCCAAATTTATACGACATGCATTGGACTTTATTGAGAAATACGGATTTGAGGGCCTCGACTTGGATTGGGAGTATCCGGTGTGCTGGCAAACAGAGTGCAACAAGGGTTTCTCCGATGAAAAGGAGGGTTTCACCGACTGGGTTCGGGAGCTTTCGGAAGCATTCAAGCCACGCGGTCTGCTGCTCTCCACGGCTGTCTCACCCAGCAAGAAGATCATCGATGCTGGCTACAATGTGCCGGAGCTTGCCCACTACTTTGACTGGATTGCTGTGATGACCTATGATTTCCACGGGCAGTGGGATAAGAAGACAGGTCATGTTGCACCCTTGTTCCATCATCCCGATGACGATTTCGATTACTTCAATGCCGTAAGTTTTAATCGATTAATTTGCACTTCATCCATTTAATTTTTGCCTCATCTATTTCAGAACTTCTCGCTGAACTATTGGATAGATCAAGGTGCTCCTTCCCGCAAGATTGTGATGGGCATGCCCTTGTATGGTCAGTCCTTTACACTGGAGAATGCCAACAACAATGGTCTGAATGCCAAGGCACCAGGACCGGGTAAAGCGGGTGAATTCACAAAAGCAGCTGGCTTCTTGGCCTACTATGAGGTGAGTCTAGAAATAACAGCTTATGGGATAATTCATAAAAAATAAGATTCCTATTTTAATCCCATACAGATATGCGAACGTGTCAAGCATCAGGGCTGGGAGGTGGTACAGGATGAACGTGGTCGGATGGGCCCATATGCACGCATGGGCACTCAATGGGTCTCCTACGATGATCCGGCCATGATACGCAAGAAATCGCAACTGGTGCGCGCCTTGAATTTGGGTGGCGGCATGGTCTGGGCACTAGATCTAGATGACTTCCGCAATCGCTGTGGTGATGGTGTGCATCCATTGCTGCGTGAAATTCATGCGGTTCTAAAGGATCCACCCACCGACTATGAGCCGACACGTAAGTCCCGAAACATAATGAAATGTTCAACTTAAAATTAAATTGGAATCATCTGCAGCTGGCCTAATCTCAGCAGAAGCGGAATCTGTGGAGGAACAAGCCATATCTGGTGAGGTGGAAACTGCTTCAGTTGAAGTCGACCCCGGGCAAAAACCAATTGGCCAAGAGAGCAGCGAGAGCAGCGAGAGTGCAGAAAGCGAAACCGTAGAGGAAACGGAGGAGGCAGTTGTGGTAGCTGCGCCGCCCGTAGAGCCGGCTGAATCCATACCCCAGGAGGCGAGCAATGAGCAGGAATCCTTACAAGAAAACGAGATTGATCCTAATGGTGAAATTGAAGAGGGTGATTTTGAAAATGAAGCTACTGACACCAACGAGTACAAGGTGGTCTGCTACTTCACCAACTGGGCGTGGTATCGTCAGGGCGGTGGCAAATTTTTGCCGGAGAACATCGATGAGAATCTGTGCACTCACATTGTCTACGGATTTGCGGTGCTCAATCGTGATAAGCTCACCATACAACCGCACGACTCTTGGGCGGACTTGGACAACAAGTTCTATGAGCGCGTCGTGGCCTACAAAAAGAAGGGTGTGAAGGTAACGGTGGCCATTGGTGGCTGGAATGACTCGGCCGGGGACAAGTATGCTAGATTAGTGAGAAGTGCTGCAGCGCGAGCGAAATTCATTCGCCACGTGATGGAGTTTATTGAGCAGTACGGATTCGATGGCCTCGACCTGGACTGGGAGTATCCGGTGTGCTGGCAGGTGGACTGCAAGAAGGGCACAGCCGATGAGAAGCAAGGATTCACTGACTTGGTTCGGGAACTCTCGCTGGCCTTCAGGCCAAAGGGTCTGCTGCTCTCCGCTGCCGTCTCGCCGAATCAAAAGGTCATCGATGCTGGCTATGATGTGCCGGAGCTTTCAAACTACTTTGATTGGATAGCGGTGATGGCCTATGACTACCATGGACAGTGGGATAAGAAGACCGGTCATGTGGCGCCCATGTATGATCATCCCGATGGCACCGCGACGTTCAATGCCAACTTCTCGATCAACTATTGGCTGGACAGTGGGGCGGACCGTAAAAAACTTATCATGGGCATGCCCATGTACGGACAATCCTTCTCACTGGCCCAGGCCACCGATATTCAGCTGAATGCACCCACCTATGGTGGCGGTGAGGCAGGCGAGGCAACGCGTGCTCGAGGATTTCTGGCTTACTACGAGATCTGCTCGTATATTCAGCAACGGAGCTGGAATGTGGTGCGAGATGCAAGAGGTCGCATGGGTCCCTATGCCTATTCGCGGGACCAGTGGGTCTCCTTCGATGATGCGCCCATGATAAGACACAAGAGCGAGTATGTGCGTGCCATGGGTCTGGGTGGAGCGATGATCTGGGCCCTGGACTTGGACGATTTCAAGAACGACTGCGGCTGCGAATCGTATCCGTTGCTTAAGACCATAAATCGAGTTCTACGCAATTATCCAGGACCGCATCCCAAGTGTGCCCTGGAGCATAGCGAAAAAACAATGAGTAAGCAATGCCGTACCTGATCCTGAAACTGAAGCACAAACTTCTAATTATTGTTTATATGATTTTGTAGTTGCTGGCGAAACAGGCCACTTGACGTCGGCCAAACCCACCGTAAACACGGCAACTGCAGCCAACATCTTGGCAAGTACTCCAGCCAAGCCAGATTATGGTGCTCCAGTGGAATGCAAAGGTCGCAATTATGCACCACACGATCGAGACTGCAACAAGTACTATATATGCCAATATGGCGAGCTAATCGAACAAAGGTAGGAGCAACTTCTCCAATATAACATTAAAATTTATTTCATCTATTTTTGTGTACATTTTTCGCTCCGTCAGGTGTCCGGCTGGCCTGCACTGGAATGAGAACTACTGCGACTGGCCCAACAATGCGCGTTGCACAGTTCGAGCTGATAAAACCACGCAGGCACCAGTGGTGCAGCGGCCCAAGCCCACAAGCACGGCAGCACCACCCACTAAACCCCAAACAAAGCCCACAAAGAAACCCTTGATGCCAGCGAAGAATCCCATTACACGTCCAAAGCCAACAACAGCTCCACCATTGGGCAGCAATGAGGATTACAAGGTGGTTTGCTATTTCACCAACTGGGCATGGTATCGTCCCGGCCAGGGCAAGTATGTGCCTGAGGATATCGATGAGAATCTCTGCACCCACATCGTCTACGGCTTTGCTGTGCTTAACAGCAACACGCTGACCATAAAGACGCACGATTCTTGGGCGGATATCGACAATAGGTTCTACGAACGTGTTGTCGAATATAAGAAGAAGGGATTGCGAGTAACTGTCGCCATTGGTGGCTGGAATGATTCTCTGGGCAGCAAGTATGCGCGCCTGGTGCTCGACCCGCAGGCAAGGGCACGTTTCATCGCGAGCGCTTTGAGTTTCGTGGAAAAGTATGGATTCGAAGGCTTGGATTTGGATTGGGAGTATCCGGTGTGCTGGCAGGTGGATTGTAGTATGGGCTCAGCAGAGGAGAAGCAAGGGTTTGCCGCACTCGTCCGTGAGCTATCGGACGCATTTCAGCCACGTGGTCTTCTCCTCTCCGCTGCCGTTTCCCCGAGTAAAATGGTCATTGACGCTGGCTATGATGTGCCTAAGCTTGCCCGCTACTTTGACTGGATTGCCGTGATGACGTACGACTTTCATGGACACTGGGACAAGCAGACGGGTCATGTAGCGCCTCTGTATTATGTGGAGGGCGATAAGAATCCGTATTTTAATGCCAACTTTAGCATAAACTATTGGTTGGATCAGGGCACACCGGCCAGCAAACTTATTATGGGCATGCCACTCTACGGGCAATCCTTCTCACTGGAGAATCCAAATGCTCGCTCACTCAATGATAAATCAATTGGACCTGGACAGGCCGGCACCTATACCCGGGCTGGTGGTTTCTTGGCCTACTATGAGATCTGCGAGAAGGTCAGCGGGGGCGGATGGACTGTGGTGCGCGACCAGGAGGGTCGTATTGGTCCCTATGCGTACAGTGGCAATCAGTGGGTCTCCTATGATGATGTTGCCGACATACGACGAAAGGCGCAATTTGTACGTAGTTTGCGTTTGGGAGGCGGCATGGTCTGGGCTCTGGATTTGGATGATTTCCGTGGTCGCTGTGGCTGCGGTAAGCATCCGTTGTTGCGCACTCTCAACCAAGAGCTCCGAGGAATTCCCGGGCAGCGTGCCAACGATTGCACATAGTATACATTTACAATATATATTTAATATTATACAATTATGCCAATATCATTGCTGCTGATTTGGCTCGCAATCTGTTTTTAAGATTTTTGCCAATTAGTTGTAAGCATACACACACACACACACATACAAAATATAAAATAAAAATGAAATACACATTTAAACTTGAACATATTGTTTTGGCGCCCATTACCCTAAAAATACCAAAAAAAAATACTCTTTGGTGTGACCATGCGAACATGCCAATAAGTGGTCTTACACGAAGCGAATAATAGAGAATTTGTTTTGCTAACTTAAAATTGCATGATACATCAATCATTTTTGTTTACAAAAATGTAAAAATGTAGTAAAATAAATATAAAGATATAGTGTTAAAAAAATTTCTTCGATATTTTACTGCATGACAAGCAACAACATAAGTTGGCTAATTTGTAACGTGTTTGGGTCACAAATGATGACGCTATCTATCAAAACAGCTGTTGCCTGCTGGAAATTCAGTCGCAAAATAGTACCTGCGAACTTTTGGGCGAGCGCACGTTAGAATTGTACGGGTAAAGCTTTATTTGTCAAGCTCGACGACGGTGGGCCTGTCGTCATCGTAATTGTCGCTGGTGGTCTCAGTCGAACAGGCAACGAAGTTGCATACGCAACACACTTATTGGTCTGTGGGTCGCGGCTGCTCTTGTTTTGTTTTTGTGCGTGGCAAACGGCAGAGGGCAAGTAAAGCTTGTGTTTTTGTTTATATATACACACACACACAAACCACGAAAATCGAAAATTAATGCATACAAAAGCACACACCTGAGTGACGTCACAGGTTTTGATCGTGTCTCTGTAACTCAGCAGTAAAATAAAATTGTATAATAAGTGAATTAAAAATAGCAACAATGAGACAACAATGCCGCGACACCTTCAGGCATTTAGTGCGTCAATACAACACACAGACAAAGCAGGCGCCACTTTTGGCCAACAGCAACAGCCGCAGACTCACCTGCAACAACAACAACAGCAGCAGACACAATTATCTGAGGCAGCAACAGCTGCAACAGCAGCCTCTGAGACTATGCACCAATAGCCGCAATTACTCCAAGTTCGGCACACACTTGAGCAGCGAGCGCGCCATTGAGCTGCTGTGCAACCTGGACGAGGACGAGCGGCGCAATCTGCGGGATGCGATGTTCAAGCTGGAGGCGGACAAGGTGAAGAAACAGTACGAAAGTAAGTTTTCAAATTTGACATACCTACGAAGCCAAATCCCACTATAAATTATTACCGAAAGCGGAAAATTAACATTATAATAATGATATTAAAAAAATAATAATAATTAATAATAATAAAGAACAACGAAATCTGAAACCTTTTTCTTGACGCTTTTAATAAAGAAAATTGTAGTTGCTGTTGTAATATTTTATTTTGACATTTTTAAAAACAAAATTTATCTTATTCACACAATTTGGCAGCGCTGTCAACTGCATAAACATTAACTAAGTTAAGCATAGATATTTATCTATAGAATTGATTGAGTCTGAGAGTTTAGCCTGAGGTATCGTGCCTGGGTCCTTTTTGGGTTCATCCTGTGTGCCATTTACATGAGACCATTTTTGGCGGCCTCTGTCGCGAAGCACAAGCTGTATATCTCGGCTGCATCACAGTGATCCTCCGGCACAGTAAGCTTTGCACAGGTGTCGCCAATCTCGAGGGCCACCTGAATCTTTTCGGGATTATTGCCGGTGTACTGCTTGGCCTTCTCACGGCCAGCTTCCACATCCAGTTTGCCATTGGCATCCATTATACCGAAGCTCTTCATGACGCAGGCACGCAGGCATTTGACCTCACGCGTTGCGGAAGGCGCATGTTTTACAGCACTCTGCACAACTTCATCCGATGCACCCAATTCGATTTTGCACTTCTCGCCCGCCTCCATGAACTTGGCAATGGCAGCCTTTTCGTCAAATCCTCGGACTAAAGCGGCGCCGAGCAGGGCGACAATTGCCAGCGAGTAAACAAAACGTTGCATGTTGTAAATGTTGATTGAATACCAAAAATCAAACTGATGAAATTTACGGCGAAACATGCGCGTTTTATAGCTGCCAGCTGTAGTCTGTCAGCTGTGAAATTATAGAGTTCAATCCGTTTAGCAACATAAGAACTTATGCAATTAATTGTCAAAATTTGTAATTAGTATAATTTGGTAGACCTACCCGAATTTTATTGTTAGTAGCAGCGACTCGTACTAAAAATAAAAGTAATCTGCAAAGTAGCTCGATCTAAACATCTGTTTGTGTGCTTGTTTGTCTGATTGTGTCTTTTTACAACTCAGCGCACAGCTTTGCTGCGTACGTGACTCCAAACGCGACGAGAGACATCGACAAATCACCGCACAGATTTCCCATTTCCTGTGAGTTAAACCTGCTAGTCACTCTCTATATCCTTATCTCTCTCTCTGCCAATCGACCTGTGCAACATGTGCCAATTGGGCATCATTTATTCAATGGATGCATATCGCAGTGATTTGGTTTTCGACAAGCAAATTGATGGCCAACATTTACATATCTTATGGAATCAATCTAAAGCTGAACCGTAACTCTTGTCGGTCCTTGCATATGCAGGGATACTGTTTGTATTCGATTTGCTACTCAAATTGTATATTTTACTGGCAGACTTTGTACATTTTTAAATTACATATTTGTAATCACATTTGTTGGCAGCATTTGATTTTAATTGAGTGAAGTAATTTGAGCAGCATAAACATATTTCCAGACTTTGATAATTTTCGTTGTTTGATTGCAAGAAAATTGATTGCTCTTATATCTGTATCAAATGTTGCAAGCAACCCAAGCTTTCAACTGATTTGTCGAACATTGTGAACATTGTAATTACATAAACATAACACTGCAAACTTGATTACAATTGCTTTTCGTTTAGCCAAGTATTCCAACAAACTCTTCACATATGCGCATTTAGTTCTAAATTTGTGTATATCTGTTTGCATATGCGAGATACATACATGAAATTCCGAGAACCCATTTCAGGTATTTCTTTATGTGGATTTTTGTGTGTGGTTGATGCTCATTAAAATTTAATCCGGCAACAACAAATAATATTCAAAACTTTGCTCTGCCTGCTACTGCTTAAAACTGCTTTACGCATGCTTTGGGCGAATAAACTTTCGCTCTTGATGGCAACACTCAATTTTGCCTCTGAAAAAGTTTGTTGATTAGTTTATTGACGCTTAAGTTTGGCGTTGCTCTTGAATTCTGTTAAATTGGCTTATAACAATTGAAATAAAAACTACACTTGATAAACGTTTAGCAACAATCATAATCAACAGAAGAAGTTTTACTGGTTTGCACACGTAATTATTTGTTTCCTGATAAGAGCGTGTTGAGTGATTTGATAAATGTAGTCTTTATGTACATTTTCTTCTTTCTTTTTTAATCTTTAGTTATATTTTTCCATTATTTTTTTTATAATCTAAGTTTCTCCAAAAAGAGAAGTGTTAATACAAAAATAAAGCAAGAATTATTTGTCTAGACCTCTCTTTAATTTAGAAAGTCCTTAGGTCAATTATATATAGTATGCAGCATCAAGTAAAAAAGTTTAACCAGAAATGTTTAAACAATTTCATTTATTTTGGCCATAAGCAATACGCAAAGCTTTGCGATATAAACATTCGTTTATGGTACTTGAATAAAAAAGCCATAGTAATCTAATTAGCGGTTGGTGGGCACTCAAAATGCCAGCAGCAGTCATGAGAAACATCAGTTAAGTAAAATGTACAGCAATTTCTGCTAAAACAACCCTGCTCAAAAAGTACAAAGCTCAGAAACAGGCAATTCGTTTGCCATTAAGGGTGGTCGTGCCACCTGCTTATATACAAATATATAACTAACCACATTTACCGCCCACTTGTCTGCCCTGAGCGCCAAAAAACTCGAGCACATTGAATGATGTTTATTGTACTGTGCGAAAAAGTCATCAGCCTTAAGGCGAACATCTGCTCAAGGACTTTTACCTCTCTTTTTCAACACTCTCTCTCTTTCTCTCTGACTCCCTATCTCTCATTCTCTCCATAACTCTAACTTACTCTCTCCCATTTTTCTTTCGCTGCGTATATATAAGGAAACCTCCTATTTGGCCTAATTTATATCTTAACAACACATCGTCTCCTGTCAAGAATTTATATTTATCTGGGGATCCATTTATATCAATTATCAAAGCACACTCAGGGGCAGAGAATCAAGCACGTCAGCTTCCCGTTCAACTGCTGCATGATTAATTATCAAATTGCTGGATTTATGGGCTGCAAATGCATCACTCGATGTGTTGAAAAATGATCCAACAAAATGAAAAATTTCTCACTATAAACAAGCAGACAAAATTGCAAACCTGAAATTCTATATCCATTAGGAGTTCAAACAGTACAAGTAAAAAACAAAAAATCTATATAAATTCAGAATTCAAATTCATAAAATAAGTTGCAACAAAATAAATATAAAATTAACAAACTTATAAAATGCACTTTTTATAAAAGCAGACGGACCAACAGCTGCCGAGGCTAAATATAAATTGTAAATAATAAAATTGAGCGAAAATCAATCAATCTAAATAAAGTTCCTTATGCCATTGCGTTAATCATAATCCCATAATAAATAAAAACCGTGTTATAAAACTCATTTTTATAATCAAGCATAAAATTGCTTTTTATCTTGCATATTTTAGGGGACCACAAAATTCACAAGACGCATTGAATACTGGTGTAAACATGAATTAAATGGTAAATCAAGTGGGTTTACAGTTTTCAACAAAGTTGTACTAGACCAAACTGCAAAGCCCACTTGTCCTACAATCGTTTTAATTTAAAGTTTAAATAACTTTTGTTACAAACGTGAAAAAGTTTGCTATAAGGTCCGGAAGAAATTCAGAGCACAATTTGCTTGAAAAATGTGAAAGCAGATTAAATATAATGACCCTACTGAAATGTGAGTTGAGTATCTCCGTTTTTTTTATGTACATATATATATCTGCCAACTTTTATGACGGCATTTTGAAAGCAACGCCAACGCCCTCGTCCTTGCCCCTAATGGAAATAATTCAATTGATGGCATAGCGCTGCAAAGTGTGCAACTGTAAACGTAGCTGCGAGTGGCCCTTTGCAATTTGAATCAATTTAGGTACTGCTGCTGTTGCTGCTACTGCGGCTGCTGCTGTTGACTGTGCTGAAGCACGTGCCAATTTCTTTGACAGCAACTCAAATTTAACAGAGCACCTGCGCCAGCCCAGAGATGCCAGCGAAAGTTTCTTAGGTTCCCAGGCAACAGGCTGCTGCTGCTGCTTCTGTGTGTATGTGTGTGGGATTAAAAGTCGTAAAACAAAGCAACTCATCGCTCACAGCAAAGGAAACAGACAAACAGACAGACGCCAACAAATGGGGTGTAGAAAAGTGAAAGCGAAACAGAGAGAAAGTGAAAGAACGAGAGAAAGAGCAGCATGTAAAGGCAAAGCGATAAATTGAAAAATGTGTACATTGAGCTCTCGCTAAAGCTGAAATTTAAGCCCCCTCTGCCCAGGCAGGTGTACACACACACACCTACATCAGTAAATTTATAGCATATCTGCCAGCTTAGTTTTACCGCTATGTTTTTGGGACATTTTGATTATAACACATCGCTGCAGCAGGATTATTTGAGATTACACATAAAAACGGCAACTATCTAAATGTTTTCATTTACCAACCTTTAGCAGAACATTGCCAAGTCAAAGAACGTATTTAAGGATTTGGCAGAAAGTCAAATTAATTTTATAAAACGATATAGATGCAGTCCTAATGTAATAAATTAATATAAAAAAAATTGAAGACAGATGCGTTGAACAGTTTCAGAATAAGAAATTGTTATTTAGTCCTCAATGCCTTTGAAGAAAATTTAATTTTTATTAAATATATATGTAGGCAAGCCTATATATATTAAGATTTCATTTGTATGTATGTATACATACAAATAAATATATATTCATATTCAGTTATGAAAGAAATCAAGTATTCAAAGAGCAGATATTCCCTTTTACAACTTTATTCATTTATGTAAATATTAATGATTTACATTTTACATTTAGTATTCGATTCTTATAGAACCCATTTATTAAAGCTTTTTAAAAGCCTTAAATCTAGCAGCAAATATACCATCAATTTTCATTAAATTCACAAGTGTGTTTCTAATTTTAAATTCAATTTTAAATGAAGACCCTTCAAATGAGGACAAAATATCATAGAGGGAAACTTAAAAGACACAAAGCACATTTAAGACTACAACGATGATAATTACAGTGCAGCCCGCAACGTTAACGTTTTCAAGTCAATTATATATAGTTCCTTTAATCAAAGCAACACACACTCGCATTTACATATTCCCCACACAATCCACACACACATACCATGAAAACATTTCAAGTAGTTTCCAAGGTCTTCAGTTCATATTTTCCATATTGTGTAGCGTGCATTTCAGCTGACCTCAGAAATGAAATTTTTTTATTTTACATGCAAACTGAACATTTTGTTTTCTTTTTCTTTCCTTCTACTTTGTATAAATAAAGGAAAAGTATATGCATAATCATAGTTTTAGTCAATTTAAATGCTAAACAGAAGTGCACAGTCAATAAGCGCTACAAATTGTTATGCAAATTGCCTAAACAAAAAGCTCACAAGTATATTTCAAGCAGCATACACACACACACACACTGACTGGTAAGTGAATTGTGCTAGAAAATTGAGTCTGAAGTGAAATGCTCGCTCAGCTAACAACTAACACACACACAAGGACACAGACTCATAGATACTATATCATGTCTTCCTGTTGCATCTTTTATGGCATCAGCTCCAAGCAGAGATTGCCGTGGCCAAGATAGCAGCCCGGTTGTCATTTGCGGCCTTCCCAATGTTCGTAGAGTAAAAGCCAAAAGAAATAAAAAGAAAGGAAGCAACCAGTGGAAAAGTTAGCTCTCAGTGCGCATCTCCGATTCCAATTCAAGTAAAGTTCAAGTGATGCCTACTTTCAGGCGCTTTTTCAATTTAAGCTCGCCTCACAATTGAGTGTGCAGGCGTATGTACGCTTGTGTGTGTGAGTCGCAGAGAAAGGAAAGCTTCCCGAAAAATATATAAGGATGAGAGAGTAGCTAGGACAGTTGATTGCCCCTGTGGCCTCTTTATGGCAATACACGCATTTGTGGTATGCATTGGGCATATTATCGAGGTAAAAAAAAATACTTGGTATATTCAAATAAAAAATCTTATTGTGCTCCCCTGATTTATAACCTTAACTAAAAACTTCCTAATAGTCACGTATTTATTTAATTTTACTTTAAAATTTAATAGAACATTGGAAAAACCAACGAAAATATAAATACACATTTACTATAAAAAATATACATTTAATGTATAATGTTTTTTAATGAAGCATGCCATATTAAGGGTATATGATAAGTCGACTATTTACCTTTTAACTTTGCACCGTAGGTTTTATTACATGTTTTTGTGATTCGGTAAATCAAGTGAGAATTTGATGTTCAACACTTAACCGTCAGTTAAACGACATAATTGCTACGAAAATGGCTCACTTGCCATGCATAAAACAAACGCCCACCCAAACCATGGTTGGGGTTTCTTTATGGCCAAAACAACAACAACATTTGCACACGTTTATATGTATACGTACACACATATGTCCTTATCTATTTACTTCCATCTGATGTGCGTCATCCTGGGGCAAACAACTAAGTGCGCCCTTGATTAGACTCCTTGCCTCAATTGCAGCGTCTAAATAAACAAAGTGGAAATAAACTAATAAACACAAAACTATTGCAAGCTCAAAAAGTCTTTTAACAAATTTATCTAGCAGAATTGATAAAACTGTATAAGACATGTTTAGCATTTAATACTGTTCACTGTCTAAAGAGTATTTTATATAAAGCACTTGCCGGAATGTCGCACATGTAATTGTTCTGCGAGTTGCTGTTAATTAATTGCGGTCTTTGGGACCGACAACGGCAATTACAGTAACATTAACGAACACTGTTTTGTTTAGGCAAGTGTTGAACTTTCTTCTTTCTGTTGATTTTCGCTTTTCACTTTTAAGCATAATTGTAACTCGGGCAAAGTGTTGTGTAAACTAACTGCACCCAAAAGTAGCGCTAAATCGTGACGTTTACACGCTTAAACACACACATGCGTTGCAAACACACGCGCAGAATAGTGAATGCGTTTGCGGCGCGTGAAAGTATGCAGCTTTAAAGGGGCGACAACTAAGGCCATGGCGAAATTTTAATTGAGTTTCACTGCACTGTGCACAGTGGAGAGAAATACTCCTGTTGAGTCTTAAATTCACAGAAAGGCATTTAACAGCAATCTATTTTCACAGCTTTTATTTATGTTTACCGCATATGCCACATAATTTGTTTGTTATAATATTGAAGTCTGGCAATATCAATGTCACAAACAGCTGATAGTTCAATTTAATGAGCCGATTATCTGTTTTATTTAAACTAAGCAATCATTTCGCCATTCACACTTTAACGACCATGGAGACTTATAATGAACACTCGAATGGGAAATGGGAAAGATCGAAATGTTGTCCATATTCGATAAGGCTATAACAATGCAGTAATATTTTTTTTACATTTTTTGGCTGTTTTTCTTTTATTACGTTTATTTTGAGAGCCAACATATTTGTCCCCATAGTACAGCGTGAAAAAATACACATGCAAGCAACAGATGAACATAGGCAGCCAACCAAATTTAGAAGTTTTATAAACTTTTTGTTTGACACTGCAATTTTAACGTAATTTTTGAAGTGTGAATTAAACAGCAGTTCAGCTTGTGAGTGGGGTGAATGGGCATATATACCATATATAATGAAACACATTTGGCTATACTAAACAAGTGGAAGAAAATTTAATAGCAACACATTCTTTAAAGAACACATTGAATTGATTAAAATACAATTTGTCTAATTTTTATTATTTATTATAATATTTCTAAGCACATACAAAATAATAGTTACACTACTTACTACCATCTACTTGAAAATTCATCTAAGAAATCATAACATTCTCTGACATATATTTTTAAAAATAATTGATCATTTATTTGTCATATTACCTATATCAAACTGTCTGTCATCGCCAGACTTTTAATAAAGTCATAATATGATTTCACATTTTATTGAATTTAATTAGTTAATTAGTTAGTTAATTTAGTATAATCATGATCGCATAAGTAATTATAGAGTTGAAACATCTGTACTCTCATGTTTAATAACCATATTCTCTTTTTTATTTGCATACGTAACTTCCTCCACATGTGTTTTGATTTTGAACAACCACAACAACAATGACACATTCAAAAAACAACACACAACAACAAAACAATTACAACTTTAAATATACACCATAAACACCAAACAACACTCGGTCTGTCATCAAACTAAAGGTCAACTGGCTGTTGGCAGTTGGCGGACACGCTTCGGACGACTCTCCACAAAGGTGGGCCAGGTGGATCCGAGCG
This sequence comes from Drosophila dives, assembly GCA_035042365.1. NCBI lineage: Eukaryota > Metazoa > Arthropoda > Insecta > Diptera > Drosophilidae > Drosophila > Drosophila dives. The sequence continues at coordinate 1,340,101 of JAWNLJ010000415.1, read as the reverse complement.
GCACTTTCTGTGCGGTGCCCGATGAATGGCTGAAAAAAAAATTGGGTAAAAGCAACGGCAACAATTAAGGCTCGCTTGCTCAAACGAAGAACATAAATAAAACAGCATTCCAATTTCAATTTAAGTTAAAAACTTATTCAGCTTGTCTTTGTTCTTCTCTTCACAGTGGAAGCGGCAGAGCCACCCACCGCCAGGCAATTGTACAGCAGTAAGTACAGTGAAATGACAAACTTTTCTTTGTGTTTTTTTATAAAGCTTATTGTCATTTACAGTTTTCTTTGTGAATGCCGTGCCTTTTGTAGCCTTTGGTTTCCTCGATAACTTCATTATGATCATGGCCGTAAGTTACTTTTACCAGACCAATAATTCTGTGAATTACTATCAGAATTGATCATTTTTAACTTACAGTAAAATCAAGCTAAATATAAATATTACATATCACATTTAAATTCGAGCTATTTAAATCATTTCGCAGGGTGAATATATTGAGAGCACATTGGGTCATTTTATAACGCTATCGACTATGGCTGCCGCTGGACTTGGAAATACTATAAGTGATGTTATGGGCATTACGATGGCCACCTATGTAGAGGAAGGATGTCAGCTGTTAGGTCTCAAGCCGCCCCAGATGACGCCGGCACAGTTTGAATTGAAATCGAGCAGAAGAGCATCCAGTTGGGTACGCATAACATCGCTTTCAAAGAGTATACCCTACAATAAATGTTTGATTTTTGCAGGGTCGCATTATGGGCATTACAGTTGGATGCTTAATCGGCATGTGTCCTTTATGGTTTATGAAGGAAGAATCGAAAACGAGCGCAAAGGATTAGAATGGCAACTAACGATGCTAAAATATCTAGTGAACCAGTCAATTTTATGGGGTATCCTAAATTTAATTAATTATTTTCCAAAATTTGCCATTTATCTAGGAAGCCGTATAAATGTTAAGTTAATATCATCGGTATGATCAGACTATGATTTGCATTGAATTTAATATTGTATATGTATTTATATTTTTAACGACATGTAAAACGAATTCACAAACACTTGAAGTACCTACTAACTACTAATAACGCTCGTCTAGTTCATAAAGTTAAGATTAAATTTGTTCTAGCTAATTAGTCTACTTATTATGCAATTTCAAGCTCTCACTGATTCTGACTGCACCTACAAATCATCTTGTTTAAGTTCTAGGAATAGGCGAGTAAAAGGCCCGATTTCATAACGGCCAACCTAATAAGCAATAACCAAAAAATTGTTTGGTAATTCTCGGATTGATAATTAAACTAGTGCTAATTATATATATGGCAATGTAATGTAGCTGCCAAAGGTCCAAATGTAACACCCAAAATCAAAATAGTCAGTTTTGTAGAGAAATTATCTAAAAATAAATATGCCAATTTGTGTTGACTAATATTAATTGGCATTAAAATGTCTTATGCTGTATAACTAAATACCAAACTCATAAAATAAAGCCTGCCAAGTTTTAAAATCCATGTAAATCAACGATCAAAACGCTATTGACTATCCGACTTTTAAACTCGCCACACTGCAAAGTGCCTACGAATTGCTTTAACTATAAATAAATACATTATTACTTTTCGAAGCTGTTCCACCCATATTACTTTAAATGAGTTGGCTTAAATATATTGAAAATAATATAGTAGCAATATAGTATACACATATTATGTCCAAAAGTGTAGAGCTTACAAAATAAATAAACCAAATTAAAAAAAATTGTTGTCTTAAAATATCCGTAAAAACGAAATAAAATACTTGGTGTCTATTGTTTTTTTTTTAGATTTTTAGTTAGTTTATTTTGAAAAAATATAATTTAAATTAATATGATTCGACAGTTGAAAAAAATTGCACTCTCGTTATAAAGGGAAGAAAGTTAATGACATATGAAAATTTTGAATTCTTCAAATGTTTCAGGTTAGTAGCTTAGATCAACTTTGACCACAACTCCGGCCAACGTACTAGAAACGACTGATGGGATATTGCATCACTGATCGCTTGCCAAAAAATAGATGCGTTCTTCACATTATTCCAATCTCTTGTGTTTTTCATAAAATCGCGGTCCTCAATACCATCGCTGTACTGCGACTTGAGGTTGAGCCAGTGCTGTGTGTCATCGTGCTGCGTGGTGTCTAGTTCTATACGATAATTGGGCGGCAGCAGTGAATTGGGCGGTCGCTCCAAGCGTTGTCTGCGTTTCAGTTCTGTCAGTCTTGCCTCGGCACAATATTGTTGCTCCAGTTTCAAGAGTTCCGCCTCCACATTCATAGCACTACTGTTTTCAATTGGTGCAGCGACTCCAATAGCGATCTCATCGCTGACAACGGGCGTAGCTTCACTGACATTAGGTGTGACAATCGGAGTCGTAACTATTGTGCTCACTGTTGCCGTTGCATGAGTAGCGCTGCGACGGTGCCACAGAGTGCCCGGCACTTGGCTTGCAATGAAAAATGCGCCTGCAATTGTGAACACGCTCGCCGCATAGCTCAGCGCCAGCACGGCCAGGTTATTTAACAAAAATCGCATTAGCGTAAAATTTGGCAGCAGCTGCATCAGTTCGCTATACGTAAGCCAGCCGCGTCGCAACCCCTCGCGCTCCGCTAGCGTTCGTTCCACGCTGCTTAGCTTCTCAAAGAATTGTTCGTTCGATATGTATATGTTCCAGTCCTTTGTGGGAGAAACAGATAATCAGTATATTATATATATATATAAATAAATCTATAGATTTTCATTTACAATGGCTGTAAGAAACTCGAGTTCCATTTCCTTAAGTTTGTCCTCGGTCATGTTACCCTCTTTTGCCCAGTCTTCTAAATAGAAACGCTCATCGTGGCCGGCATAAAATTTCGTTGAAATCATCTGTAATCAAAACAAAACAAATTTAGATTTACATTAATTGGAATTATTTTGGTTAATTATGTTTATAGCAGACTGTTTGTATGAACATAAAAGTATAAGTTTATGACAACAGATGCCTCTAAAACAATAATAAACATTAAAAAAAATTGGCAAACTTGATTAAAATGCCGAGATGACGTCATCGCTTTGGCATGGACGACGCTAAATTAAACAAGTTCTTACATAAACAAAAACAAATGCTGTCATTACATTTTCTTATCAGCATTGCCAGCTGTCCTCATTTAATTAAATATATTTATACTAAAGCACAAAAACAAAGCAAACAAATTTGCTGGCGATCACCAATACTTTTTCACTTTAACCTACATAAATACATTCAAAACAATGCAATGCATACTTACATACAAGTATGTATAATACGTAAATAATTCTCTAAGAACAATTCGCTTTATGTCAGTGTATGGAATAACCACTTGCACATATAAACACACACACAAGATATTTGTGTGTATGCGTATTTGGGCTAGCGGTGAGTTATCAATCAACAGGTTTTGCACACTTAGCTGGTGATGCCAACCTCATTACAATCTCCACTAACACTAACTTATACACACACACACTCACCAATGAGACAACAAAGAGCTCCTGTGGCGTGATTCTGTAACCATAGCCCGGATCAATTATGTTTAGGCGATCCAAGGTAATTAAAGCCATTATTAGGGAACAGGGTGTTGCGTGCGTTTTGCCTGCAGCAATCGAGCTCAGACGGTGCAATGAGTGGCCCCGATGTGGCTCCGAGAATAAATCGGCTGCGTACTCGGCGAAAGGCATAGAAACCTCCATGTCTGCCTCCGTTGTGTCGACGCCTCCATAATAAAGCGTCTTTCGTATACGGTTTATGAAGTCGCCGTGCTGCATCACCTGATGCAAAACGGTTAAATTCGATTAGCAAAATACAATTAGCTGTGTCGGTTGTTGCTTTTGATTACCTTTTTTGGAGTTGCGGTGACGAAATTACTTCTTCGCCCCATTGAAGAAATATGTTCTGTGTTTTCAGCGTGCAAAAAAGAAATGTCTTTGCTGAGAATGTACAGCGTTGCCACATCGATGGAAACCAACTGTTTTGTCGTTTGCTAAGTGTAGGGCTGACAATGGCATCAAAGATTTACGCAGCACGATTTTACTTATGTATATACAAGTTATATTTACTGTAATTGTCGAATAAAAATTTAGAATTTGGTATTGAGTATGTCACAAATGCTGATGTGCTCTGTAAATGTATATAAATGCTATCAAATAATGGTATGACCTCTATTTAATTTTGTGGTGCAAGCGATTTTGCCATTCGCTTGTTCACGCGAAAAACATATGGGCTTAATAAAAACAGTCATCTGCGTTATTTAAAAGTGTACAGAGGTTTATCTAAGGAATCCTTAAGCATGTCGCGTTTCAGTGGAGCTTTGCAACTGACTGACCTGGATGACTTTATAACTCCCTCCCAGGTAAATTGGAAGTGTGCTGCAATGGATAAATGCATATTTACATTTTTTTACTTCAGGAGTGTATAAAGCCCGTGACGATAGATAAGACAAAGTCAAAGACTGGAGCTAAAATTACAGTGGAAGCTGATGGCTACTATGAGGAATCTGAGGTGAGTACTATAAATTAGATCTGTATGCTGAAAGCAACGACTAACCTATAAGCCTACCACAGAGCGGCAAGCAGAAACTACAGAAAGTTGAGATCACACTTCAGGATTGTCTTGCCTGCTCCGGCTGCATTACCTCCGCGGAGGGGGTGCTCATCACCCAGCAGAGTCAAGAGGAGCTGCTCAAGGTGCTGCGCGAAAATCAAACGCTCAAGGCCTCCGGGGACAATGAACAGGTGCGCACAATTGTGTTTACAATTTCGGTGCAACCGCTGCTGAGTCTGGCGAATCGTTATGACCTTAGCTTGGAGGAAGCGAGTCGCCATTTGGCTGGCTATCTACAACAATTAGGCGCCGATTATGTGTTGTGCACAAAGATAGCCGATGATCTGGCGCTGCTAGAGAGCCGGCAGGAGTTTGTAGAGCGTTTTCGCGACAATCCCGAGCTGAGCATGATGAGCTCCTCGTGTCCCGGCTGGGTCTGCTATGCGGAGAAAACGCACGGAAATTTCATTCTGCCCCACATTGCCACGACACGTTCGCCGCAACAAATAATGGGTGTACTGGTTAAACAGTTGCTGGCCGAGAAATTGGACGTATCCGGCTCACGGATTTACCACGTTACAATCATGCCATGCTACGACAAGAAGCTGGAAGCATCCCGCGAAGATTTCTACAGCGAAGTGAACAGCTCACGGGATGTGGACTGTGTAATAACTGCAAGTGAGTGAAATCAGATGCTTCCAAAGGGGTTTTCTAATTGTGTTGTGGTTGCAGTTGAGGTGGAGCAAATGCTTCAGGCTGAGGACCAAACTTTGCAACAATTCGAGCAAAAAGATCTGCACTGGCCATGGACGGATCAGCAGCCGGAGTCGATGCTCTGGGCACATGAGTCCACAATGTCCGGCGGCTATGCGGAGCACATTTTCAAATATGCAGCAAAAGAACTGTTCAACGAGGACACTCCCGCTGAGCTGCAGTTCAAGGCGCTACGCAATCGGGATTTTAGTGAGATCTGCTTGGAGAAGGAGGGTAAAGTGCTGCTCAAGTTTGCCATTGCCAATGGCTTTCGCAATATCCAAAATCTAGTGCAGAAGCTAAAGCGTGGTAAGGGGCCGGGCTATCAATTTGTCGAGGTGATGGCCTGCCCCTCCGGCTGTGTCAATGGTGGTGCCCAGGTGCGTCCTAAAACAGGGCAACATGTGCGCCAGCTAACCCAACAGCTGGAGGAACTCTACAAGCAATTGCCACGATCGAATCCCAACAATGCCCATACCAAACAGATCTATACGGATTTATTTGACGGAACACATACGGACAAATCCGCACAGCTTTTGCATACCAGCTATCATGCCGTGGAGAAATTAAACACAGCCCTAAATATTAAATGGTGATGTTTTTTTTCTTTTTCATTGAAATGTATAGAAATTATGGAGAAATGTCTTAGAAAGTCCATTTATATTTAACTTTGTTTAGTAGTAATAAATACATGTATATTGTTGGTATTTTGTGTTTAAAATTCTTTCTCGGCGGACACACATCTGCGCATGCATGCAAAGATAGGTTTCAATGGGATCATGTCAGAGTGCGCAGACGGCTGTTCGAATAAACTATGTCAAATGAGCTCAAAACAAGTGTTATGAAAAACAGAAAATTTCCAAGCAACCTATCCTTAAATTATTATATTATTCTCAGCCATAATTAGCTTAACATAAATTCATTTTTAATTATTTAGATTGCACTATATTTGCATTTAACATTCTGGCAATTTTTTATATCGATATTCGATAACTGAAGTAATTGTCACACAGGTTGGCCGCCCCAAAAAAATTGTCTAAGAAATATCCCAAAGTATTTTGCCTAGGTGGCAGCCTCATAATAAACGTCAAATAATTCCTTTCTTTTTTCAGCCTCTTTCCGGTCGGTCTGCAGTGTGTAAGTTTCTAAGTAATTTGTATACAAAAAGAATTTTAAAACATCAACTCAATGGATGTGTTTTATCGACCGCAAAGTGTGTTACATTCACGTTATAACAATGAATGTGTTACAAATGCTATTATTTCGCAAACTCTGCCTCAAAAAATGGCCCATATACCAATTTAAAAACCCGAAACGAAAACATCCATTGAAGTGATTCTTGTTTATTCTTTTGCTAGCTAGCTGCAAAATGTGAAATTAATTAAGAAACAAAATGCAAGTAAAATCCAACCATTGAGATTGTGAAATGTGTGGATTTATTAATTAATATTGGAATATTTATTAATTTAAAGTATTTGTTTACGATAATTTTGTTTGCTGCAGTGTCGTCAAAATGCGAACGATCAACTCGAATCAGTGTGTCAAGATCCCCAAGGATATCAAGGCGTCGGTGAAGGCGCGTGTGGTCACGATCACCGGCACCCGAGGCGTCCTTAAGCGCAGCTTTAAGCATCTCGCCCTGGATATGTACATGTCCGACAAGCGCACCCTCAAAGTCGAGAAATGGTTCGGCACGAAAAAAGAGCTCGCCGCCGTGCGCACCGTTTGCAGTCACATTGAGAACATGATCAAGGGTAAGCAATGAATATAAAATGAATTACAACAACAATAATAACCCACAATCCTTGAATCTCCATAGGTGTCACATTCGGTTTCCAGTACAAAATGCGTGCTGTGTACGCTCATTTCCCCATCAACTGCGTTACGTCCGAGCAGAATAGCGTGATTGAGATCCGTAACTTTTTGGGCGAGAAGTACATTCGTCGCGTTGAGATGGCACCTGGTGTGACGGTTGTCAACTCCACCGCCCAGAAGGACGAGCTCATCGTTGAGGGCAACGATATCGAGGCTGTGTCCGGATCAGCGGCGCTCATCCAGCAGTCGACCACCGTCAAGAACAAGGATATCCGTAAATTCTTGGACGGTCTGTACGTGTCCGAGAAGACGACAGTTGTGAAGGTCGAAACATAATGCGTTTCACTTAAAAGTTTTAATAATAAAGGAAAACGCTGATGAAAACTTTACAATACATTTGATTCATGTATATAGTTTTGATTAAAAATTGTTTGCTTTATTGGAACTTTTTCGTATAAATTATTTTATCAAAGAAAAAAGTAACACAAAAAACACTTCAGCATATAAATGAGAACCAAATTAAAAAACACAAATGCAATTCAATTATGTGTAGAAATATGTAATTCATTGTCTTTTAAACAGATATTCAAAATTTTCGCTATAGCTACTTATTAACTATTATTCGTCGTACATTCTTCTATATGTACTTTAATTTTAAATGTTTAGGAAGTCAGACAATAACTTACAGAAAATAAAGTTGATTCTCCAGGCCAGCCGAAGGGGCTCGATGTATGCTCTCGGCCACGAGGAACGCCAACTTGTGGGCATATTGACACACGGCTGGCACGCGACAGGTGGTCGAACAATTGTAATACATGTGGGTCATCTTGTAGGAGAGCATTTGGAGTCTGTCAGCGTTCAAACCCATGTTGTCTTGGATAACATTGTAGCTGGTCGGCGACACTGTGCCCTGCCGCACGGCCTGCGAAACGAGGAAGAAATCATAGCGCTCGGGCAATGTGATTATGTCGTCGACAATAGTTCCCGGTTCGGGGTTACGCTTATTGACAAAGTAACGTGTGTTTATCCGTTTGGTGACAACAATAAATGCCGTGCGACATCCCTCAGCTTTACCAGCAGACTTGTAGATTTGATCTAGGTGCTCCTTAAGGAATTTAATCTCTGTATTCACAACCTGGAAGAGCTGGCCATCGCCGACGCCATCACGGAAGAAAAGAATGCGTTCGGGCAATGAGCCATGCAGCTCTCGATATGCCTTCAGAGCACATGTCATTTTCATTGACATTTGACTTGAGAGCTCCTGGCCCTTCGTGTGCTGTGTGACGGACGAGAAGTAGCGTGCTGATAATTTCATGTCCATTGTGGCCACCAGGGCGCCATACGAATTGTTCTTATCCTTTGATGAATGGCAAACATCAAAGCCAACAGTCATTAGGCCACGCAGCGGCAGCTCAATCATCCATGGAGCTCCCATTATTTTGGCGTTCATTTGAATCACAACTTTTGTTGCAATCGACATTAGCCCACTTGCCCTATCCGGTCGTGGCGCAATTGTACGCAGTGTAACCACTTGCGATGGCACTGGACGATCCACACATGCTCGTTTCTTGATACAGCTATATCTGTATAGAAAATAAAAAAATAGTAAGTGTAAGTGTAGTAGTAAGTTATATATATATGTATAAATATATATATTTATTTTTTTGTTTACTTTTCCTCATTCGCTGATCTTAAGACAAGCATTATTATTTGGGGATCCCTAGACACTGCGGAATCGATAGATTGGGAATAGTTTCCATTGCGCTCATCCGGCATTTCATCGCTGCAACAATAATTACATTTTAGAGTCAATGACATGTGGTGATATTAAATAGTGTTTTTGATACATACTATGCCGGTTCGGCAATATGCATTCTCATTCCGTTCGCTACCCGTTGGCAAAGCCTGACAAACTCCTGGGTTTCGCGTATGTTGCGCCGTGGGGTTATCACGTACCACCGCTTTATGTCCACATGCGTGTACATGGAGTTCCTGCGGAATTCGTTCGTCCAGTCAGCGCGTGCATCGCACACGTAGCGTATCTCTTTGCCAAAAAGTATTTTCTCCGGTGGCAGAACACGACCGGTGACCTCCACCAATGCCGGATCGAGTTTAATATTCCACGAGTTCAGCACCTCCATACTTTCTGATGATTTTTGCATGCGCTGCTGAAAAACACGCAAGCGATCAATGCGCCGCTCAGGCGCCAACCTGGTATACTCTCCCATCGCTCTCATTAACCTAGAAATCAAATCCAGCGATTCACTTAAGGAAAACCAAGCAAAATCAAAACTGAAAGCTTACTGAAAGTTAGATCTCATATTATCGGTCAATCCTGTTGTGCGCGCTAATTCTGGAATCAACATAACAAGAAGATTTTCGCCAGCACTTTTATTCCTGTCAGTAGGTCCTCGGGACACGAGCATCGGTTGTTTAATGTCCCGAATTATAATATTATACCGCTTGACCGTTAACAATAAATAAAATTATTTGGATATTCAATTTGGGAAATATGTAATTACCTTTTTATAATATTCTACGAATGAAATTTCGCCTTGCTTTGCACTAAATTTAGATTTTGGCGAGGATGTAAAATCAACATCATCGATGCGATAAGTGCGATTGTTGTAATCAGTTAAAACGATACTTCCTAAAAAAAAAAGATTCAAATATTACCCACTTTAAATTTTACTATATCAGAGAGGGAGACACAGATAAGCTTACCTATCGCCTCCCGCTTGAAAGCCGACTGATAGTCATCACTTTCCTGAATAACTTTTGTTAAGACATCATACAAGGTCTCCGTTCTCATCACCTTATGCGCTATCTCCGTGCACAAAAGTATATCTGTCTCGTGGCGACGTATTGATGTCTGATATCCTGGCCACAATTCCACATTAAATTTGTTCAAAACAATCTAGGTATGTACATCAGATTATAAACAGTATTAAAATAAACATTGACAAAGCTTTACCTTTGCTTGTGGGTCAAACAAATTTCGAGAGACAAGTTGTAGCTTAAGTCCTTCCATGGCACGTCTTAGTATTAGATTAAGGAGTTGAAACTGTTTGTTGTCCACTGCTTCAACGGTGCCAACCAGTTTAATCTTAATTTGAATATTTTCCCCGGCACGACTTTTTGTCAAAAGTTCTAAAGCGTATGCAGCACCAGGCTTCTCGTCAAACTTGGTGGTGCAAAACAATGAAGTTCCATCAAAGATGTAGCCACCTAGAAGCTTCCGGTGCTCACTTAAAAGACCGCGACGCAGCCTCGTATCCTCCAGGTCAGGATAAAATTCCACACAATATTGATAGATTGTCCAGTTTGGGCGCTTGAGCACTCTGAAGTAATTGGTTTGCACAGTAATTTTATGGCCAGTCGTACCGGTTTTTGACACAAGTCCCGCGGGCCGAGAATGAACCACATCGGTAATTACACATCTTCCGCGTAGCGAACCTCGAGCATCACCTGCTCCTCCCACATTAAATTAAAGTTAAAATTTAGGTAAAATGTAAATTTTATCTAATTTAGAAATTAATTTTCTGAATATTAAAGTGATTAACCATTGACGCCAAAAATTCGTGGATTTCCTCAAAGTTAGGGGATTTTTTTTACGGGTGCACTTGTTCTGAGTCAGAAATTTGTATTGGCTTACCATCAGTTCCTTGTGCAGCGACACGTGATCGCTGCGGTTCTGAAGTCTGAGTCGATTGGCCTCCCTAAATTAAAATAAATTTTTTTTTATTAAGAATGGATATTTTAAGTATAGGAAAAATATGTTTATGAAAACAAAAATCAAAAGTTAATAAAACAATCAATGGTAGACATTAATTGAAAACAAAACGTAGTATTTCTTTATTGTTTTTTACATATTTTCCCTCTCTTTGCGAGAAGAGTCGCCATCAACGTCTTTATTTGCATATGTATGCATCCTCATGTACATAAAGCTATGAATGGAATTGGTGTTACGTGTACCTACATGAACATTCACAAATACATTTTTTTTATTTCCTTTTTTAGTCCATGTATTATTTTATACACACTATTTTGCATTTTCATTTCATCTTCTTTTTGTGGTCACATTCTGCTCTGCAGTGACACACACATATGGAATTGAACTACAGTTAGAATGTCTCGAACAAATCTGCGCACGTGCAAACAGTGAAGAATTACATATGTATGTACTTATGCATGTATGTGTACATAGTCCGTAGTAAAATGTATTAGTAAAAAGTGCGTTTATACCTTTACGACTTTTCATTTAATATAATTTCATTACGTACCAACTGAGAGCCTAATCCTCGATTCACCTCTTCATTGCTTTTATTTCCACGTCCACGTCCACGTCCTCGAGAGTGTCCAGCGTTTGCCGGTAAATTATCCATGACTATTTAACAAGTACGCGCAAAAAACAATACTTCTTACCAGTGGTCTGAAATTAACACTTACAGCCTGTAATTACTTTATACTAATGTCAAAGGCTTGTCGACAATAGGTGTCGCGCCTTTCAAATTGGCATCATGTTATCTTGTTTAAAGTATCGATATACTTTGTTTTAAGAGGAAGAATTTTGAAGAAACTATCCAGCTTATGGGCTTTATTAATAAACTGTGACAAAATAAAATAAATTTAAGGCGTTAAATGTAATGTAGGAATGGCGCATATCTACCAGGATTGAGGGAAACCAGAATCATTTGCTGAAGCTTAAACAATGACATTCAACTGCCGCTGCAGCAGATCGCTGTACGTTTTATTCAAAAGGTAATCCAATTTTGATACTCGTGCAAAAGTATACAAATAAGTATTAACAAACTTTATCATTTAGATTTTTTCCATAAATAATAATGATATATATTTTATTAGCGTACTTTCAAATTTGGTTCCTAGTCAACATTTACATAAAATTTTACTTAGTTATCGAACACATTAAATACGCTTTGAGCCTTAAAACTTGACCTTATGAAAAATTGATTTGATAGACCGACATATTTGTCCGACGCCAAGTGACTTCAGTGTGCCAACAATTAATAAATGACCCATTATGTTCAGTCTTTTGAATAACAAGATGAACAGTTCGTGAATCTGTAAGAAAAGAAATAATCAGTTATTGATTCATAGACAATTGTAAATTTCACAAATTACCATAACTTTTTTGCTTGAAGTCCATAAACTTTTTAATTAAATCTTTATTCTGATTGCGTATATATGGCTGACATTTACTGTTATGCATTGGTGTCTTCGTTACAATCACTCGGTAACTTCTGGGCGGTGTATTCCTCAGTGCTAACGTTCGAGTCCTACATTTTAAAAGTTCGATTAGTATACATATGTAGGACATGCATGATGAGAACAATGAATGGAAAACAGAGCGGGTAAAACAAAACATAACAAAATTGGTTGGAAAATACAATGTAAATTTGTCAAATTTTACCTTACACATATAGTCCGTTTATACGAAAGTTCCTTAATAGAATTTTGAACTTTTCAAATGCAAAAATCTGCTTAAAACATAATGATAGCAGTTTCCTTGAAATCATAAGGATGTTGTTTTGTGTTTACAAACACAATTTGTGATTTTTTTTAAACAATTTCTAATGCAGATTTAGTCATTTCAAAAATTTATAACCAATAATAGCGATATGTTCACATAGCAATGATTCATAAATATTCATTTAAATTGTATGAACATTTTCCAATTTAATTTCAAATGCATAAATACATGTGTTGCTGGTATTCCAATTACACTTTTTTTTTAGTTTACGATATTACAGCGAGTCAAATTTGAAAAAGCTTTGCTTTAGTGGTAAATTTAGGTGTATATTAAAGTAGACTTAGTACTTATACTTATTATGGATTTAACCAAACAACACATGTGAATGTAAATTAAATAAAATATAGAGAGCATGCTCGATATATGTGAACTCACGCTTATACTGATTTAAAGTTATAAACGCAGTATATATGTATGTACTTGTTAGATAAGTTGGCAAAATAAAGCTAAGTATATATATATTATTTATACTTATGTATCTACTTCAGAAACATATGACACTGGTGGTATGTTCAGTTGTTGGATTTACAATATACATATATATATTATGTAACAATACAATTTGCATAAGATTAATTGTTTAATTGGTTGTTCTTAATTTTCAACACTAATAGCACTAACAGCCAAGTCAATCATACATTTAAATATTTTGCTTCTGCTGCCACTTAATTAACAACAAAAGCTAAGTAAAGCTAATTGTTGCAACCAGACTATAAGTTATTTGTGTAACATTCTATATAACAAATTATCTTGGTACTCTATATTTATCTATGTATATTTATATCCCTGTTACTAACGAAAATCAGAATATTTTTTATTTAATTGATCGCTTTACGACAAGACAGCAAAGCGTATTTGAAAACAACAAACTAACTTGCACAAAATTAAACATTGTTTTATACTTTAATATCGAAGTTAGAAGCTGGATTCACAAATTTTAGTGGGTAGAAATTTATATGATTATCTTTGAGTGAAATCACAAGTAAGATTTCCTCCAAGGATAGTCATATACCTCCCTAAATACCTCGTCAGCACAATCACTTTAGTTCCAAAATAGGAAATTCCCTCCACAGATTAATCTTTCTTTGATTTTAAGCTATAGTCTCCAAATACTAAAACGATTTACTCTATTTTGTAAATTAATAGGACCCCTCAAGTTAAAAGATATGTGTATATAAATAAATTCATCCGCCCTCAGCCTCTTCCTGGGGTATAAGCATAGACGGTTATATCCGACTCCAAAATTCTAATTGTTTTATTTAAGAAACATCTATAATAAAACAATACGGTCTAGCCTTCTTTCGAAAAATCATCGTAGCTAACAAATAAATAAATAAAAAAAACCCCGTTCAAAACTAATTTCAGATTTTCCATTATCAAATTATTGTTGCAGTCAGTATTTGTAGAATTTACATGTTTTTGTTTTTAGATTTCAAATAAATAATTACATCTAGAAAACAAGCTTATTGCATAATTGTTGGGTTTATAAACTGTGTATATATAAAAAAAAAACATTAAGGAACCACTAAAAATAACATCACAAAGATTTAACACGACCTTTAAGTCTCACAATATCAGGTACTTAAAAAACAGAATGGCCAAATAACGTTCAAGGATTGGAATGATCACTGTCTCAAGTGATAAAAATGAATAAACTAAGATCGGAACAGCTAACTAGGTAAACAAATTGAAAAAGCAATTAGAGAGGCAAATCTGTAAAGAGAGCAGCAATAAAAGGCTGCTTAAAATATCTACTTATCATCTACAAGGTCTTCAAGGTGAAAAATAAATTTCTTTTCAATACAACCAAATCACAGATTTGCTTCTTTAATAAAAATTTTGATTAGTAATTAGTACGTATAATTGTGACCCTGTATGCATATGTATGAAATATAGATAGCGGGACATACGCTGATGTATGTACATCAAAACTCAACTACATGTATCCCATCCATATATGTATATGTATGTGTTATGATGGTGCTTGTACATTTTGATATACGCTTACATTAAGTCTAATTGTAATAGAAAAAAATTGAATGTATAAATTATTGATACTTATGGAATACATTTTAATACTGGCTTATCACTAGATTGTTGGTTTGCATTTATGTATGTATATGTACATATATACACGTGCAGTTAAAATTAAAGAAAATATTCTATTAAATCACTAAAAGACCAATACAAATACGATAGCAGCGTTTATCACTTTAATATCCATCTCATTAATTTGATGAAGTAGTCCTGCAATTTTACATATACAAAACATTGATTGTAAATTGGTTGACATTACTTTGATTGTGTGAAACAATAACAAAAATGTACATCCGCAATGAATGGAATCATCTAAACAATTATAAAATTCTACATATTAAATAAAAGGAAATTAAATGAAACGAAATTGTGTTTGTTGTTGTTGAAAAAGTGTAAGAGAGAAAAACTAAGATGCATTTTTCTTTGGTGTTCTATAGATTTTTAAGCACAAAGTCCATTTATATAATTAGATTTAAGTGAATCAAATTTTCTAAGGTTTACTTTTTTGTTTGTAATGTTTAAACCTAATGGTCAATATTAATATGATAATAAAAAAAAAACTTCAACAGCTAATAACAGACGTTTAAAAATATATGTGAAGACACATATATGTTATCATTTGTTTTTAAAAAAGATATTTTATATATTATTCTGCTTCCGACCATGAAATAAGGTTATTTTATAGTCCCATAAGAACGGCGACTTTTTTTAAATTAGTTTATCACATAGCCAACTTTTAATTTCGAGTTTATTTAGTTAAAATACTTACTAGCTAACTAACTTGATTGATAGATAGTATTTACTAAATTAATGTTAAGTACAATTATTTAAACGCGAGACCTATCTCTACTTAAAAACACTAGAAGAAAAATTACGACAATTAAGAGTAACTAAACTTTGAGTTATATTTTTAAACATTAGTGTTAGTAACTAAATGCCAATTAAATAATTGTACAATTTATGAGTATATTTTGGTTAAAACAGCTGCAACGGAATTACGTTCTTACTTTAATCAGTACTTTGACCTAGGCACAAAAAATTAACCAAAGAAAAACAATATTTTTTTTTATTTCGAACAACTCAAATTTACTTTATACCTTTTTTTAATTTGCTTTGACGCATTTTACGTAAAACCTAATTTCTGTTTTTATATATGTATATATACGAGTAGTACTTAAGCACAATATACGACAATGAAATAGAAATGTTCAATATATTATACTTATATTCGATTAAATGCCTCTACATACAATTTTAGTATATATATATATATATATATATATATATATATATTTAAATTTTATTTTATTTTAATAACAATTTTATTCTACCTAAATGTATACATTTGTGGTTAGCAACTTTGCATTTGCGAGCCTACGAAGTTTATCTATGGGGTCAACAGATAGAACTTACGACAATAAAGAGCACGACAGCGCCAATAAAAAGATTGAATAGCTCGCCAACAGCCCTCAAATTCAATGGGATTAAGAATGTAAATAATTTGTTTGTAAATAAATGTTTTTTCTCTTGATCTTTGTACTTATTATTATTAATATTAAATGCATTGGCAATGTCAATACAATACAATATCAACGGGTTTGTGGTATGCAACATTGCCAACATTGAGATAATTATTATACTATTTTGATCATTAGCTGGTAACAGATTCCGATTTCAGAAATGTCTCAATAATATTGTTTTGGTTTTCGTGTAAGGTGTACATGAGTAGTGAGTACTCTATAAAGAGTACAGTATTTTTCTCTTGCGTTTGTTATAAATCAACTAACACTTACCTTTTTGGCAGGCGGCGCAGGAACTTGCAAGTGGAACTTGCTCTGACAATAATCTCGCAGGAGGGCAATGCCCTCTGTGCGGTTATTGGCGTATCGTGACTCCCATGCATCCAAAAGGCGATTATAATAGCGTGGCGTGTCATTGTACTTAAGATACTTGTGCGTCTGATCCGTGGGAAAGATACGCTCAAGTGGTGCACAACGCGCCAACTCATCCTCGGCGATTATCAAACAGCGTACATCATCAGGAGTCAGTTTTTGTAGTATTGCATCGATGTACTAACAATTTGAAAAAAACGACTTTAACTTAATGAAATAATAATAATAAAATTCATTAATTAACCTCCTCACGACTTTCCATAGAC
This sequence comes from Drosophila dives, assembly GCA_035042365.1. Lineage (NCBI taxonomy): Eukaryota > Metazoa > Arthropoda > Insecta > Diptera > Drosophilidae > Drosophila > Drosophila dives. The sequence continues at coordinate 1,323,217 of JAWNLJ010000415.1, read as the reverse complement.
TTGCGGGTGAAGTTAGTGTGCTTAACTTTTTCTTCGCGCGACAAATAGTTTATATATAGACGCTTATCATAGCACAGTTGTGTCCCACTTGGAAATGAAAGCTCGGCGGCTAGCTCCTTTTGCTTTTCCTGACTCAGTTTCGGGGGTATCTGTGTGAATAGATATGCAGATATGGTAACAGATATATTTAACCGTTAAACTGTGCATGCTCACATTATACAAGGCAGTGTTGAGAACGCCTTGAACCAGAGGTGCCTTAACGTGTGAATCGAGTGGCAGTTCGGAGTGCAAGCTAGGCGATATATTGACCTCCAGTAGCCAGGGAACCAGATCCGAGTCCAAAATTACATCAAAACCGAACAGTTCAAAGCAACTATATTTGGACTCGACGTTCGCTCGTATCATGCTATTTATGCCATTTTCGCCAGCCAAAATAGTGCGCAACACTAGACTTCTGAGGGCCTCCCAGAGACCATCGGTGCGGACACCACGATTGGCCAAATACGTCCACAGTGATTTGATGGTCCACTTGTGACCATGGCATGCATTCACATCCTCGTTCTTGGAGTAGTTGGATGAGAACTTATTGATGCTATAGTTGGTCAAATGCATGCAGCGATCGTTTAATGTATCCGCTTTGGAGCTGTATTTAACTATGAAGTAATCAAGAGTTAATTAGTCATAACAAACGGCTGAGATTAAATGCTTGACTTACCCGAGGCAAACCGCGCTAACCCATTGTGATACATGAACACCCGCAATGGATTCACAGATGTCACCAGCACATACAGCCGCAAATCAAATTTGCTGCCATTGATTAACAGCGGCCGTTCAATATATCTGAAATAAATTGTAATTTATAAATGTAAGATGACATGAATCTGTAATTATAATTTGATGTACGCACCTCTGCACGATTAGGGGACGACGTTTGGGTATTTGGCCCCAACGATTAACCACACGTATTCCAGCACCACGGGCACTCGCTGGCGGCTTGATAATCCATTTTGTATTGCGTTGCGCATATTTTGGCCAGCGTTTGCGTAAAGCGCATAAATCGTTGGGTATAACGTACGTGCGCGGCATAAAGCCAAACTCCCTGTTGCTGTGCCTCTTCATTTGCCGCTGTAAATTCTTCCAGCAGGAATCTTTTCGACCGATACGAAATGATCCGGGCAAGTGATTGATTTTCTGATACGAACGAATTGTCTTAAAACAGGGCGACTTTAAATGTTTGCCCCAGACGCCCATCCAGTCATTGGTTTCTATAACAAATGTATATTTAGTTATTACTAATTAACTTTTGACTGTTGGCCACATACTCTTCAACATTCGCATGCCACTGTTGGCCAAAATAAGCCGCACAACTTTTGGCATTATGTTTGTCACACGCCACTTAAGCACTCGATGCAGCTCCGGCGGCACACTAGGTCCCTTTTTCGTGCTGGTCGAGAAGGATAGATAGGGTGGAACGTATGGAAAGAGACTGGGCACCAGTACCGATTCCGGATTTCTTAAATCCTCATCTGATGACTGTGACAGTAGCAAGGACGTGGAGTCCTTCGGCGATGATAATAAACGATCGCCCGAATGCGTCATCTTATACGCATGCGCACGATAGCCATCTTCAGTGTCGGAGCTAATGCTCACCGTGTCGCTCTCATCAAAATTGGAAACTGCAGAAAAGGATAATGCAAAATAATCAATATGCGTCAATCGAGAACATTTTTTTTTTAGGTAGATAGCACTTACTGTTATCTAAATCGTCATCATTATCATAATCGACGTCACGGAAATCGTTGGTTTTAACATCTGGTTCGTCTAAAATATATTTAGTTAGTTGAACTCCACCTGCACTATGTCCTTTGGAATGAGGGTTTTTTACAGCCTGGTTGCGTAAATTATTCGACTGATGCTTACGTGCCAAACGGGGACTTTGACTATTATAAAGGAGAACACGGTGCACAGTGGGCAGTACCTTCTTGGCAGTTGTTGTTGTTGTCGTTGTGGTTGCTTGTCCGCCTCGGATTCTCTTTGGCGTCAGCGGCATGCGAGGCAGAGCGGGAGATTCGGTGGCATTTCGTAGTTTCTTTGTTATATTATTATTGATTTTAGCGACGGATTGGCCATTTTTGCTTAGGTCATTGATAGAATCACCATGCTGGACGTAGCGACGATGGGTTTGTATACTTGGATCGAATTGATCATGATCATCATCATCATCATCATCATCGACATCATCTTCATTGATTTCTTTTGTGTCATACACATCTTTAATATTGATCATTTCCAAATTTGTCTCGTTATCGGGTATATCATTCCAATCGCTATCATTATAGCCGAAAGGTAATGCACTATTTTCTTTCAATAAGTAACTATCATATTCTAAATTTTGATTATTATTATCGTTGGATATGCCTCGACGACCATTATTGGCATTATTGGACGAACGCTTGATGGGCGTCTCTTGAAGTAAGCTCATTTGTGTTTTGTAACTGGATGATTGCGGGGCTTTGGACAGCTTATCAGATCCACGATTGTAAAAGTAGGAGAAATAATGTTCGTAGTGCTGATCAGTTGAATGAAAACGTGTTGTTTGCCGTTCAGAGCTACAATTATGATTAGAACGGAATGCAAATGGATTAGAATGGAATGCAAAGCAAGTGTTTATAATAAAATAAATATTAAAATAATCGTTAACTTGTAAAAATAAAATGGGAAAGTAAGCATTTAATAAATTAAAAATTAAAATTAATTAACTATAAAATGTATAACGCAAGTGTTGGGGTTTGTTTTTGGGTTTTTGGTGTTGTTGGTTTTTTAAACAATTACGTTATAGAACTCCATGTTTGCTCCAGCGTGGGCGATCTTCGGTTTTGTGAGTATGTGGACCCCTCGTCGAGATATTCGCATTTATTCCGTGCTCTGAGTTGCCGCTGATCCTTTTGAATGGTAACCTGGGAATACTTCGTTAGCTCCTGCGTGGCAGGCGCATTATTAGTATGTGCATATTGTCGCACTTTGTGCTGGGCGGGACCATTGTAGTAATCGGCTTTTTGTCTTTGCTGATTAATATGACTATTGTTGTTGGCAACAGCAGCAGCTGTCTTGCGGGCTGGTGCATAGGAATTTGCGAAAGCATCAGCGTATTTCACTGGATCCAATGCAGGTACAGAATAGCTGGCTCTCTCGATCTGTCTGCCGACGATCTCCCTATTTTTCGATGGACTCGGATTAGATGCACGACTTGGACTGTTTAGATTCCAAGGCGAAGCAGTTGCGCTTGCACTCTTATAGTAATTAAATGCATTGTCAACACTACAATAGCGTACATTGTGTTCATTCCGATTGTGACTGATGTTGCTGTTGTTGTTGTTATTGATTAGGTTGTTAGGCTGGCTATTGTGGTGCTTTTCGGGTGGAGCTCTTCCATACACCTCTGATGCGTTATACATGAACATATTATACTTATATCTAGATAGATTCGCGCATGCAACATGTGTTGTCACACCTGCTGAATAAACAGAATAGAAAACACTACAGTTGTGTTATGATTAAATGAAAATGTTAGAATTGGTCACCAAAAGAACATTCGAATCCCATTAAGCATATATATATTTATACACTTCGTAAACATTATCAGGCGAGTAACTAGAAACGTTTATTTAAACAATATTTTTTATAATAATCACTGTTTTTTTTTGTTTTGATTTCGATGATTCTTCTATAACTATCCGATTAAGCATACAAATATGTATGTATTATTATTATGTATGGTATATGCACGGATTAATATAAATTTTATCGCATCAATTACAAACGTACACAACCTTTATGGTAAACACGTGTTTATGTTGCACATGTTTCAGCAACGAAATTTAATTTTTAGATATTCATTTACATACCGCGGTTGACTTCGTTCGGTGACCTTCACTTTTTACGGCTTGTGCTACTTTTGCAAGTAGATATCAGCTGTTTGTGTGTGTGTGTTTGAGTGGTTCTATTCGTATTGGTGGTAGTTAAATTTAGGTCACAAACATAATATCCTTAAAAAGGTTTTATAACTCATTTGTAAAGTCTGCTGCAAATTTCAATTAAAACCGAAATGTTGATTGTGTGTCGTTTGGTTAGTGAAGATATCGACGTTAAAGCTTATCCAAAGTTTAAAAAGCTGTTTTTATACCTTAAAAACTCAAGTAAAGGTGATTTGTATGCAGAATCACAATATCTATAAACCGCAACTTCCTTATTTGATAAGCCAAATTTATTTGTGTAAAATTTGTAAACGATGGTGCTTAACTTTCGTTTGTTAAACTTGTAATTACGAAGAAAAAAACACAATGTCTTAATTTTGATGTAAATTTCAATTGTAGATAGAGCAAACAAAACAAACAACACACAAAACCTTCGACTTCAACACGTGTAGTTCACTACTAAACTAACAGTGTGGTTCCTCGTTCGCAGCATGAACGCCAAGAAGATTATGAACAACATTTACATTTTCTGTTAACTTAACAGCGAGAACATATCCCCGCCTTTTTCCGTTACTAGTGTTTAAGCTTTGCAAACCATTAAGAATAATGCGTTTTATTGTTTTTTTTGATCCGAATAGAGGGAACAATTTGTTACTTGCAGTTGGTGAAATTTTGATGCAGAAGTAGAACACCAACAAGTGCGGCAAGGAACATATTCAGGAACATATACAGGGCAAACTTATTCAATGACACAATGATGCGGGATAATATTTTAAAATTACCATTTTTATTATTGAAAATGTATAATAAAACTGTTAAAGTGTAAATTGCACATAATTAAATAGTATAATTTAAATAAACATTACTTGTTTAAAATAAATTAAGTGAAATAAAATGAATTCAAAATAATACTCTTTCATTTATAAACTAATAATGTTTAGTTGCTCGCAAAATGCGATTTAATAAAATCCTTTCTGTTGCGTTGCTCTTCGACCAGCGATATGCCAGGAGCATAACTTAAAAAGTTGGGCTTGTAGAATGAGATAATGCTATCGGCATCTGAAAACATGAAAATGGAGATTAAAACATATACAAAAATTGTTATGAATAAAAATTGATAGAATAATCTAACCTATGCTTGGATCGTTCCACTCCATTGCCATATTATGAAGCAGAGCCAATGCGGTAATTGTTTGCTTTGCGGATCCAAAAGTGCCCAAGAGTTCGCTGTCTAGAATTCCGAAGCGACGCATCCATATATTGAGACATTTAATGGCCGGCGCAAAAGTGAGAGCATGAGCATGATTATAAAGCTCTTCGGATTTCGTTTTTGGATGCTGCACGGGCGTGAAGAGACTGTTGGAGCAAGAAAGCGAATCATTGCCCAATAGAATGCGTCCTCGGAATTCATTCTGTTCGAAACGTTCTTTAATTCGCGAGAGCGAAAACAGCTCCGACGCATTGTTGAGATCAAGCTCCTCCGAGAGATGTATGTCCAGATCCCTGATCTTAAACTCGCCATCTGCAACCAGCTGCAAGTGCAGTAGCTCCTCGGTTGGTACCGATGATTCAGATTCTGTTCTACTGTATGCACTTCGGTTAGCCTGCGCCCGCGAACTTTCTAGCTGTAAATGCACAGTGGTTTGGATGAGAGCGCCAATCACTTGGGGCATATTCGATAACGCCTGAAAGGAGCGCATCATGCGTTCCTTCTCGGAGAGCGTTGTCGGCATTCGAATATAGCTGGAGGCCTTCGATGACAGCACAGAGGCAACACGACGTGTTATCTTTGCCAGCGTGTGCAGCGTAACTCCATGCGCCATTGCCGTCAATTGGGGATGCTACAACAGAGATGGATAGAGAGTTTTAATGGTGTGTGTGTGTGTTTGTGTGTGTATAGCATTTACCTCAGTGCCACCGAAGAATCGAATGGCCGATACAATTTGCAAGTCGATGGGCACTTGATTTCTTTTCATTGACTCAAAATAGTCAACTTCGAGATCGTCACGCACAATTTCAATAATACGCCGCATATTTTCTTTTGTGTAGCGATATTTTTTACGGAACTCAATTTCATTCATTTCATCCAGCGGATTAAACCGTTGTCCCTTCACTTTGTTGATTTCACTGGTGTTAATTTGCTTGCTGGGAAGACCTGTTGAGTTTTTAAAATGCTCAAAGTCCTTTATATGCTGCATATCATTCAGAAATCGTTGAAATAATTGTATATCCTCCATTATAATAGTTTGTTTTTCTTATCGACTTTCCTCCAATTGCGCTTTTTCTTAGTTGAGCAGAAGAAGAAGAATTGTATTTCTGTTGTCTGTTAACTTAACACAAATCGCAACATGTTATTAGCATTACAATTTATGTCATCGGCACTTAACACTATCGATAACTCGGAAACCGAAAACATCGGAATGGGTTTACAGTTTCGAATTTAGAGCCTCTTTCATTTTCATCACAGTCTTCGGACGCGAGGACGTTATATTGTTTAAAGAAAGATTTAGTAGACGCTTTTATACCGCAACGTAAGTGTGCGTCATGGACAACCAAGAAAGGGGACGCCGTCGTCCCTTGGATGCCGATCATCAAAAGTCAGGACAGGAGCCTGTAAGTTATTAACAAAAATAAATATATTGCATATCTATGCAAAAATATAAATGTTTCATCGCATCGTATTTATAAATTTAGATGTTCTTGCATATGCACATTATATACGTATGCAAACCAATATCTTCGTACATACATATGTACACTTTCAAGCGAGGCGTCGTACGCCATTTTATATTCCGTTATATGTGAGAATAGTGTATCTTCGCATCACTCAAGCCGTTTCTTGAGTTTGTTTATAATTTTTGCTGTTACTGATATTTTTTCTTATAAGTATAGATGTGTAAAAGAGAAACAGAAGTTTCAAAGAGTCAAATGAACTTACATACATATGTATGTACTCCAGTTAATTTTGTATATATTCACAAGTGTCTAATATGTGTTTTTCTGTATACCTGTTTACGTTCTCAGTACTCTTAAAAATTATATCAGTGAGCATACAACACACAGGTGCGTCAAATCGAGGGAAAAAAGTGAATAAATATTTTTCTGAATTTTTGGGCAAAATAGCTCTGCTTGTCGAAAATTTTGCAGAGGTCACCTGCCGAGCAGCGAAGCAGCTGATATTTTATTTGGCTGCGACAATATGGCGGATAAATGCTTACATAGCCATACATGTATTGTGAGCTTAGTCTCAAGAGTTAAAGCAAAAATGTAAGAATGCTGTAGTCGTGTAATCTCGACTACGATGTACCCTGAAACTAGTTGTTAAAAATACTTAAATATTATATGAAAATTTCCCTTTAAAAAGTTTTGCACCCAGATATGAGCATGCTAAGTCATTTCTTGGCTGGCTAGAAACACGTGCATATACACACAACAAACATACAAATATCAATATGAGAATATATTTTGTTTGATCCTGATCAAGAATATATATACTTAATGGGGTCTGAGATGCTTCTTCCTACCTTATGTTACATATTTTTGCACAAAACCATTATAAGTTTATATTTATTTTTAATGTGATCAGGTTATAAAAATGTCAAGAAAGTGAGTTGACAAAGGAAAAAGCCACATGTCTCCCGCAATTTCAAGACTACAGTCACACAATTTGGTTGATAGTTTGTTGGTAATGTTCTTATCGCCTCTACGCCCACTAGGAGGCTAGGAAACCTAGAGAACAAAATATTAAATACATATATCTTCCGCAGTTTGTGAGTGAGAGCCATCAAATTTGGATTGTATGTTACAAGGAAACATCTTTAGGTCTCGATAAAAAATACTAAGTCCGCGCTGATACTTACTTCAAATAATTGCTAATATCAATATTTCTAAAAGGTTAAATCGATAAAAACGCATATATTCCACACTTTTAAAGGTAGTCGCCAAACTTGGAAGGCATGTAACTTTCATCGAAGATCGGCATATACATTCTAATACAAATTCTGAAATGCGTACATCTTCCACAATTTGTAAAGGTCGATAAAAATGCCTGCAATATAAAAGCATAATTTACCAAACTTTTGTATCAGGGTTACAAAAAAAAAAATAGCACCTCCTATTCAAGCTATCTCAAACAAGCAAAACTTAATTTAGAAAATTTAAATTTTTTTTTCTTTTCTAATAGCAATCCAAGGTTTTTCGTGGTAGATCTGACAGGCACACCCCTGGAGACAGAGATAGATCAGATGCTTCGAGTTCACGTAGATCGTACCACGGAGCGTCCATATCACGTGAAGATCCTATATCCCATAGAGCTTCCACATCACGTAGAGATCCTATATCACATGGAGCTTCCACATCTCGTGGCACTGGTGGTTCAACATCTCGTGATATTTCCATTTCACGTAGTTCTGGCATACCGGCAGTTAGTGCTTCACATGCTCCAATTCAAGGCGAAGGCAGTGGCCCCAAAAGGAGAATTGATCACTATGAGATCGTTAACAGCAGACCTGCGGATGTGCTCACAAAACGCGGAAAGGACGGCAAACCCATAAAACTGATATCGAACTTTTATAGTCTGAAAACTAAACCTCAGTGGCGCATTGTCCACTATCATGTGAATTTTGATCCTGAGATTGAGATAGTGCGGGTACGCTGCGGCGTCTTGTCGCAGCACGCTGCGGCCTTGGGCACTGGTTACCTTTTCGATGGGATGCAGCTGTTTACGAACAAGAAATTCGAGCAGGATGTGACTGTGCTGAAAGCTACCTCGAAGCAAGGCGTCGATTATACCATAACCATCAAAAGCGTGGGAATTATATCATCTGTCGAGCCGCGTTTTCTACAGGTCTTAAATTTGATATTGCGTCGCTCCATGAAAGGCCTAAAACTAGAGCAGGTCGGACGTAATCTTTTTGATCCTCACGCACGGGTAATTTTTGCATTAAGAAGCTGATTTATTATGATAAATTTTACTTGGGACATACTTATTTAGATACCGATGCGTGAGTTCTCAGTAGAATTGTGGCCCGGTTACGAGACCTCAATCCGTCAGCATGAAACTGATATTTTACTGTGCGCCGAGATCACACACAAGGTAATGCGCACTGAAACAGTTTATGATATTATGCGCCGCACTTCTGCCAATCCCGCACGCCATCAGGAAGATTTCCGTCTCAATATACTGGGCTTGATTGTACTCACTGATTACAATAATAGAACTTATCGCATCAATGATGTTGACTTTGCACAAACGCCGCTTTCCAAATTCAGTTGCAAGGGACAAGACGTTAGTTTTGTTGAGTACTATCAAACGGTAAGTGATTGTGCTTGAACACTTTGAATTTGAATAATTTTCTCATTTTGTAATGGATCCTGAACTACAGAAATACAACATACGCATTAGAGACCAAAATCAGCCCCTGCTTATATCCAAAAATCGAGATAAGGCCCAAAACAGCAATGCCAATGAAATTGTTATCCTTATACCCGAGCTGTGTCGGGTAACTGGACTTACCGATAGCATGCGATCAAATTTCCAGTAAGTCGATCTAATTCACTTGCGCTTCATAGAATCTAAAAGTTCTAAATTCACTTTAGACTTATGCGTGCAATGTCCAATCATACGCACATGAATCCAAGCAGACGCATTGAACGTTTGCAAACCTTCAACCGGCGATTGCAGACGGCAGCAGAAAGTCGCAAGGTCTTGACCGACTGGAACATGGAGCTAGATCAGAATCTAGTACAAGTTCAGGGACGTGTGCTTGAGCCACAGAACATTTTCTTCAAAGCAAATAAGTATGTTTTGCCTATTCCAATGTCCCATTCCTCGCAGCACTAAAAAGGTAACAATTTTCTGAGCAGGGTCGGTGCTGGAGAACAAGCAGATTGGACGCGATACTTTCGGGACCAACAGATGTTTACAACACCCAAAAACGGCTTGGATCGATGGGCTGTGATTGCCCCACAACGCAACTCGCACGATTTAAGACAGCTATTGGAGAATCTGAATCGCGCTGCAAGAGGCATGGGTTTTCATATTAGTAGCCCTCGCGAGTAAGTCGTTCAATTAAATCACAAGAAATGTTCTGTGTTTATATGTCTTTTTTCTAGAGTAATAATTTATGATGATCGCACAGGCAGCTATATACAAGCCTTGGACGATTGCACTCGCAATGATCCAAAGCTGGTCCTCTGCATCGTGCCAAACAACAATGTTGAAAGGTGCATATATGTTGTTTAAATTATTATAAATCAAATTAAATTTTCAAATATCTTCCTATGCTAGATACTCATCGATTAAAAAACGAGGTTATGTGGATAGAGCTGTGCCCACCCAGGTGGTAACTACCAGGGCTAATCAGAAAGGCTTGAGCGTTGCCACTAAAATTGCCATACAAATCAATTGTAAGCTGGGCTACACACCATGGATGATCGCAATGCCAATGTCTGGTCTGATGACGATGGGCTTTGATATCGCCAAATGTTCGCGTGATCGCAACAAAGCATATGGAGCAATGGTGGCTTCAATGGACCTACAAAAGAATGCTACTTTTTTTAGTACGGTCGTTGAGTGCAGCGCGTATGACGTATTGGCCAACAATTTGTGGCCAATGTTTTTGAAGGCCCTCAGGAAGTATAGGGAGGAACAAAATGCTCTGCCAGCTCGCATTATATTTTATCGCGATGGCGTTAGTTCGGGCTCCTTGAAACAGTTATTCGAATATGAAGTAAAGGATATTGTCGAGAAACTGGATGCTGAATATCGAAAGCTTGAGGCAAATCCTCCAAAGTTCGCCTACATTGTTGTCACCAAATCTGCAAATACACGTTTCTTTGACACTCGTAAGGAAAATCCGCCACCGGGAACGGTCGTTGATGATGTGGTAACGTTGCCCGAACGTTATGATTTTTATCTAGTGTCGCAGACAGTTCGCCAGGGAACAGTGTCGCCAACCAGTTATAATGTTTTGTACAGTAAGATAAACTTAACTCCCGATCGTATACAAAAGCTTACATACAAAATGTGTCATTTGTATTACAACTGGTCGGGTACTACGCGTGTTCCAGCCGTATGTCAATATGCTAAAAAACTGGCAACCCTGGTTGGCACTAATTTACACGCCATCCCACAGAATGCTCTTGAAAAGAAATTCTATTATCTTTAATAACACATTTGCCATTATTTTTAAGTTTTTGAAGTAATAACTCTATTTTTAAGGTAAAACATGTTTATTGTTTGTAGCCGACATTATTTTTAAGTCTTGAAAAAGAAATATCCAAAGGATCGAATGTACAAGGTAAGCTTGAAGCTTACCACCTTTCTTTAGTTTTCTCTTATTTTTCCAAACAACCTTTCTAACTAGTACTATCAATAAAACGTAACAATTGATTAAAAGAAAAGTAGTTCTTGCTTATAACTTTTTCTTTATAATGTTATTTGAACCAATCTCATAATTTACGCTCCTATTATTTGAACAAAATACTATTTATCATACAGCTTTAACAATAGTATTAGCTTAGTCATATTATTTAAGCTTGTATATCAAATTTATAGATTTAACCGGTCTGAATCTCGTAAATATAACATAAAAGGAACAATCTGTAGAATTTTTATAGATTTCAACAGATTCACTTTGGCGCTTTCTTGCTTAACTAATTGATTGGTCTCGACTTTGTATTATAGTATATTTAGTTATATAGAGGAGTTTAAGCACAATTATTACATTTAATGTTGAATTTTTATTCGTTCACGTACATAATCGTTAATGATAAGTTCGTTCACTACATTTTTCATAACTGTTAATTTAAACGTTGTAGCCAACAATATGACGCTTGCCAATGCACTCGCCAATATAGAACCAGAAGATAACCTCAGCGGTGATGAGTGTGTTTAGCCAAGCCTCCTTAACGGAAAGGTTTTTGTAGGATCCGGTTTTTGCACTCTTGATCAGATTACCAAGGCCTTGGCGAATCGCTGGAATATCAGCCGGTGTTGGGGGAGTAAGCTCCACCTTGGCGTATTTTAAGAAGACATCCAACTGAGGTCTTGCTTGCACAAGCAGCCCTGAAACATTACATAATTTATGAAAATAATAATGTCACTTATTCCACAATTGAATCTGAGGAGTATATCTTACTATTCACGAGACCGGATCCTTTAGAAGCTACGCTCGCCATTTTATGATAATCTTTAAGAAAATACAATTTTATTGTTACGCAGCCGAAAAATGTATAAAGAATGTGTGAAAACCTTACCCCTGCAGAATGTAATGAAACAGGGTCGTTCTACTTGATTAATAGTGCAAAATGTTATCGATTACAAAAGGTAAAAAAAAACCTATTATGAATCTATTGCTTGGTTAAAGCTGTTTTATTTGAATAATAAATTGAAAAAGCTATATAAAACTTTTGCGAAAATTATAAGACTATTGACTACATTATCAAAATCAACTCTAAAATTCCAACTTGAAATATCTTTAAATATATTCGATTACACATCGATAACTGCAATGCTAATTCAATTGTGCACCACTACAATAAAGGTGTGGAAATCCAAAAAAGTTGACAAAAAGAGAAGCAAAAATACATATATTTAGTGCAAATTGTATTATAATCAACTTTTGCAAATTACAGTTAACATAACTGTAATGTTAGAGGTTTTTAAATCGTACTGAAAAGCCTCAAGCTGATATTGTTGTGAAGTGTGAAAAGTGTGCGCGTGTGTGTGTGCGTTAGGTGAGTTGTGAGAGGGTGACGGAAACCAAATGAAATTTTAAGTGCTATCTAGTTTAACAACTTGCCAAGGAAGTTGATCATTTTGAAAGTAATATATGCGCGTCTGTGTGTGTTTGTGTGAGTGCGAATTTCAATCGAAATTTACATAGCCTTCATTATACTTATATGTGGTCATGTGTGTGTCTATATGCATATTCACTCTCACACACTCACACAAGTGCGGCGGGGCTCCAGTTGGCAAAAAAAAACAACTATATATATATATTTCTTTCGTTTTTTTTTTGGTGGCAATTTCGAACGATAAAAGCAAATGAAAGACTAAGTCAATAAAACAAGATAATATTGTGCTGTAGTAGTGAAATAGTTGTGCAGGGTGAATTTGCCATTGTACTTATCACAATTTCGGTTCATATCTCGTGGGTGTGGTCCAGACAAGCCGACAGGCGAAAAGCGATTGGCTATAAGTGAATACACTTTCAAATACACAAACAAAATGCAGAGGGTGAATTGCTTTTGCACAGTGTGAATATATCTTGTAAAATTGTACAGTGTACACATACAAATTATTGGTTTATCGGCTCGCATATTTTTAAAATTGAATGTCGGAAAAAATTAACATATGGGAAACTGCATTTTAATAACAATTTTAAACATAAACATGTTCAAACCGGTTCAACATAAGCTTGGTTTGCAGTGTTTGAGTTAGACACGATATAATCTCTACTAAATTAAAGAGTTATCTTTTGAACGCATTGTTAGCAGACGTAGTCAAAATCATTGAGCAGAACGAACTTGCGGCGTTCTGGTTTTCACATTTAAAATGTGGTTGCGCCAATTGAGTAAATTTCATGAGAATGCATTTATTTACTCTGTTTCTTTTTTGCAATTTGTAGTCAATGAATACGCGTTAGGCGGCCGAAGTGTTCAGTTGGAGGACTTTACGGATCTAAAACACACAAGAATATGCCGTTGCCCAAGCGATCCATTGAGCCCGTGCATGTGGCGCGATCTGTTTACCAGCAGGATGAGCTGCAGTCCGTGGAGTTGGAGACGGTGACAAACACAACACTGACAAATATAATACGACAACTGTCATCCCTGTCAAAGCACGCCGAGGATGTATTTGGCGAGTTGGCGCGCGATGTGGGCAACATTGGGGATCGAGCGAATTCGCTGCAAGCGCGCATCGATCGGCTGGCGATTAAAGTTACACAGCTGGACAGCACCGTCGAGGAGGTCCCACTCACGGATATAACGCGCAAGAAAGCGTTCAAATCGGCCAAGATATTCGATCAGCAGATCTTCTCACGCTCCACAATGCCCGCCCCAATGTTGGAGACATATGCGCTGTGCGACAAACCGCCGCCATTGGACAAGCTCAATGTGTATCGCGACGATGGTAAGGATGGCCTCAAGTTCTACACGGATCCCAACTACTTCTTCGAACTCTGGCGCCAAGAAATGCTCAAGGATACGGAGCGTGTGATGCACGACAGGGGCAAGAAGACGCATCGTCCACGACAGGAGGGCGTCTGCGGTAACGGTCCCAACAATCGACACAAGAAACGCGTCCGTACGCCACACAATACACGTGAGAAACAGCGACAGATAGCTCTGGTACACGGCGAGACCCTGATGCCCAACAACGTCATCTATCGCACTCCCAATGCAATGCCCAATGAGGAGGCCGGATATGACAGTAAGTAGACAAATGGACTGAGTGCGCTACATCTTAACTAGACCTATACAACTAGCAGAGCATTCTATAATGTGCTGTAAGTGTTTGTGTACGTGTCAAATTGGTTGTGATGATATCATAAGTATGTCAACTATTTTATGTGTACAAATTCAAGCAACAAATTCTCCCACAGGAACCCATTCGAGGGTAAATTCTAAGTTTTCAATCTAATCAAATTGAATTGGCCATACTTTAATGACTAAGTACCTTAATCTGACTTTTGCCATCATTAAAAACTTAGTAGGATGTTTTGCACAACTATTTATTGCAATGTTAGTCAATTTGTAAGCTGTTTTATAATTTCATCCAAGCATATCGCAACTTAATTCCCCCAATTCGGTATTACAGAAATTGTGTGTGTTGCTAGAATATTGATTAGAAATTTGTGAAAGACAAATGTTATTAGAGAAAGAAATATTAAATTTCTTTGGTGAAATGGCTTTGTTAGTACTGTAATAATTTTGAAAGTGCTTTCACTTGTATGCTCGAACAACATTCAGAATGTTGTCACATTGAATGCTGTTGAACACTGTTTTTAACGCCCATGTATTATGTATGTTATGTACAATCCAATCCGTATGCACATTTAGCTCAGCTAGTCGAAATCCAGACTGTAAACGCTGACAGCGATTTGCAGCTGGGGACAATGGCACGTCGAAGACCCGTAGAACTGCAACTAGAGCTACAGCTGCAACAGCCACAGCAACAACAACAAGAACAACAGCAACAGCTGGCGTATATCGATGATGATGATGATGATGATTTTGATGATTATGATGATGTACAAGTAGGTACGGCATCAGTGCTTTGCAGCTTCGTCTGGCATCCAAGGACTTAGCGCATTTTTTGGCTTTCGTTTTGGTTCTCATTCAAATGTTCAAAATGTTTATCCAAATTAGTGTTACCCAAAGAGTTTCATGTAATTTGAATATCCTACAATCGCTCGCCCGCTAGCTTTGCAAAGCGCCCGCTCGCCAATCGAATTTGACTCATTTCATTTGTACATTCCTATATAATGTAGTGCATACATATGCTCCACACATATGTACATAACTCTTCTCGATCACATTATACTATATACATACATACACCCAGTTGAACTAAGATTTTTAATTTGAAATCAAGCACAGCTCACAAATATGGCAAGTTTCAGCTGCTGCTTTTAATTCGAATCCCTCAACAATCTACAAGTTTCCAATGCGATATTACTAATCGCAGCAGTTAAAATAAATATTGTGTATAAAGTTGGCACAATGACGATACAAGCTACAAAGACCGATAAGTTTTGTTAATTGTTAAAAACGAATCATGGGGGGCCACCGAGAATTCAGATATGTCATTGTTGTGTGTGTTGGTTGGTTTTGTTTATAGCTTTTGTTTGTTGTTGTTATTTGTTGTAATAACTATATTTTTTGTGTATACTATACATATTCAATTTCAATTTCAAGTAGCTTAAACGAACATCGCATGATCATCTCCATTTCCAGATTCAGTTAAGCCCTATAATATGCTCTCACATTTGGAGAATAACAGTAATCTTACAAAGCAAACGGCTATCGCTATTACAGGTCAGATTTACAGATTAAATGAAACACACGCACACACACTCTCAATTGTGTCTGTATGTGTGTAAATGTTCCTTCATCTACTTCTATCGTACTTACTACTACTACTACTACTACTACTACTACTACTATTACAACAACTACAACTATAACTTGCCACTTTAGTCTCTCCCCCTCCCACTTACAATATAATACAATCAATATATATACATATGTGTCTATCTACCCATCCATACTTAACTATAATGCCTCTGTTGATGTAGGTTCAGATGATATCATAGTAAACATCGCACAACAATGTAAACAATTCTTTTTGTTTTTTGTTGATGTTTAAATTCGGAACTATCAGAAAATTAAAAAAAAAGTTGGTTATACTGTCACTAAGTAGTTTATGGTAATTACTTAATAATAGTAGTACTCACAAATTGGCAACTAATTGGAATTTATAAATTTATAGATTAAAAACAACACCCCTTATCAATGACACTCTGTTAGTATTAGAATTCGCTCCGATCCCACACAAAGTTTACCTAATTAACCTTTGTTTTCCTACTATTACTATTACTATATAAAACTTACCAGGCTGCCCATCTGGCATACAGCTGTTCACAAAAGATCGCCGATATTTGTAATTCCCTTTTTGGCAAATATTACACTTATCATAACTCGTAAGACTCATAAGACGCGGCCTGGAATTGCTCTCCTTTGGGTACAGTTTGCATTGCTTTGGAAAATAAGTATATTATTGATAAATCGTTCGATGTGAATATTATCATAATCAGTATCTGTTTCAATATTGCATTAAATTTTCATAATTAACAAAGAGGAAGTATAATTAGATATCTGAGGGAGATGGTCAGAGGGATAGAAATGGAGAGCTAGAAATGTTAAGATAGTATTCAGATAAAGTACTTTAGAGAGAGTGCAAGTTAAGAGAGATAGGAAATTAACCCAATAGAGAAAGAGAGGAAAAGATAATTTATGAGAGAGAGAGAGAGAGAGAGAATCATTAGCAGAAATTTAAAGATTACAACTGGAAGACCATATGACTGGCTGGGAGAGAAAGTGAAGGAGACTGCCTAAATCATTGAGAGTAGGAACGTTAAACTGAGATAAGGAGAGTGAGAAACAGTTAGACCAAGAGAAAGTACAGAATGCACCTTATCTTTATTTTTTTGTATGCTTTTGCTTTTGTATTAACTAAAAGGAAAAGTAAATTAGACCACTCATACTCTCTCTCGACTTAGAGGGAGATAAATTGACAGAGACTATGCTTAAAGAAAGAGTATGCTTGAGTGGGAGAGTTAATAGTTAACATATCACAACCACAACCACAACCTATCACTGGCAAATAGAGAAGCGCGTTTCCTAAAGAAAAATGTTATTTTATTAAAATTATAATCGTCACATATTTAATAATGCAAAATGCAGCAATAAGCTTTTCGCGCCTCAGCCAGCAATTTCCAGCCTTGCTCATAAGTCTTACCTTGTTATGCAACACGACGCACTTCCCGTGACTCTTCGCAATAATCGTTCAAAATATTTACATACTATTTATTTTTATTTGTTTATTTCATCGATTTTTTTCTCAGCCCTAAAAAAATCAAAATAATATATATATATATTTTTTTTTTGCTTGCAAACAATTGTTTTTCTTGTTTTGCATTTTTATGTGTATCCTTTTTACCTACTTTGGATTTCTATTTGATTCCAATTCGAGTTTCTTTATTTTTGCGTACTACAATCGTATCAAATGATTATTGCGGTTATTAATGTGAATTCTGTGCATTTTTATAGATATGGGCATATACGATTCGCGCCCACCGCGACCAAATTCAATTGAGTTGCGGCGCAGCTACCAGTCCGAGCAAATCGATGGCACCGGCTATGAGCAACTTACACCACAGGCAGCTTCCAATCAATATGCAGCCGCATACGGCACCAACGGCATCTCTGCCTCGTCACATATGCATCTACAGCAGCAACATCATCAACAGCAGCAGCTATACGACGGCACGCTCTATCACCAATCGCATGGGATCTACGGCCAGGGCGGACAGGGCGCAATGTCGCCGGAACAGATTTATGGGCCGGGAACTCCGTCGCGCAATAAGCCGCGACCATCACAGCCGCCACCGGCGCCTCCATCAAATGGCAGCGGGGGTGGCACACCGACCACATCGAATGCAAATACGCCGACACGCGGTCGTAGCATGTCGACGACTCGGGATACTTTGCCACCGCCGCCACCCGTGCCGGATGTGGTGTCGCCACTGTCGGCCATGAACGGCATGGCCAGTGCCCACATGGCGGCCAAGCTGCTGGGCCGCACCAACAGCACATCGCGAGCTGGTTCTCCGCAGATGGCGCCCAGCAACAGTGCACAGAATGCCAACGACTTGGTGATGGCCCAGCTTAACAACACTTTTAACAACATGGGCATTGTGAATAGCAACCAGTTGAACTCGCTTAGCGATTTGCCACCACCGCCGCCCGTGCCCGACCAGGTAAGGCAATATTTATTTCTATAATAAACATAAAATTGTTCATATTTCATTTATATTAATTGTTTTGCTTTTTTTTTTAGCACTCACCAAAAATGTCGCCGCCTAATGTAGCGCCACCGCCACCACCGCCTCCACCACCGGTAGAAGATGGCATGGGCGCTGTCCAAATGCAGTCGCATCCACACCAAATTCTGCCCAAGGCAATGACCAATGGGGAGCTGCAGCTGTGCCAGCCAAACGGTGGAGGGCACCTTGTGAGTGCTAAAAAGATTCAGCCTCCAATTTATGATCCACGCAACGATTTGATGAAATCTATACGAGATGGTGAGCAAATGTCAAAAGCAATTTTAAAATATATGTACAACGAAACAATGTTTGATTACAGGCATTATACTGCGAAAGGTGGAAAAGTCGGAGCTAAAGGAAATTGAACGTAATACGGCAATGCTGGATGTGGCCTCGATTTTGGCCAGGCGAGTGGCAATCGAACTGTCGGAGTCGGAGGACTCCGATAGTGAAGATGACAGCGAGGGTTGGATGGAACCAAATGAAACCTCCGCTTGATCCCTGATGGCTTCGGTAAAGCTGGATAAAATTGCGAAAAACAAAAAGAAAAAGTAATTCCAAAGAAAATAATTTGATGCAGGGGTTGGGCCCCCAGCATAGACAGACAATTGGGATTACGACAAAGCGCCAAAGCTTTTTTTTACCATACTTTATAAGAGTATCCCTATACCCGATAAATATCTACATACTACAAACTAAACCATAAATCAAAATATTAATCGAATTGTATATATGATATATATGTATTAATCCGCAAATGCGCATACCAAGAGTAATTATGGCTAATAATGTATATGTAATCGCTAATGAAATCATATATGATGTTCAATTACATATGTATATGTATTCATATTCATATTCGTAGCATGGCTAAGCCTAAGGCCTCGTGAGGGAATAAATACTCGTCTCGTTGATGCAGAATGAAAATAAGAATTAAAATGGCTAACTCTTGTCTTCAGATTGCTTTGGAGCGCTACCCATGTCAAGGATTTGGCGCTATGGGCGCAAATCAGAAACTAAAACAAAAAAAAAAAAAGATATACATTGAAATGTAGATATTGACTTGCTTTTTCGATATTAAACCGATATTAAATAATCAATTATAAACTCGAATTCAAAATGATTATTAACAATGATAGCAAAAAGGCATATTAAATACGCAAAGAGCAAGCCTTAGGTTAGAAGATTGTAAATAGAGAAAAACACACTTAAGAACGTAAAAAAAAAACATATATTTCAAAGAAAGAAAGTCGAAAGCATTTTACACACGCTATGAAACTGCAATATCTAAAGTATATACCGTATAACTTACATACATATGCAAGTACTACATATATATATATATTTATATATATATAAATAAATCATAATCTTAACTGGAATTTCTAAACATTGCTAAACATGTACTCGCTACGGTATGTACATTAGTAGTAAAAATACCATGTATTATTTTTTATTTGAAAAGCTTATTAAATATATAATGGATATAATGCATATTTAATAATTGTTGTATATTTTATCTAATTTAAAATAAAACTATTCCAATTGAATTATATAAATGCGAGCGGATTTGATTTTATCTTTTATTAAATTATTGTTAAACCCTCACACACACCCTTTACCCCTAAAATATTTTTAAACTTTCACTCATCGAGCGTCTCCATTGGTGTCTTTTCTATGGTCGGTGGTTTGCCATTTATTCGATCTTGTATGGTAAATGGCATTTCAATGCCCGCCTGAGATTCACGCTTTGGTGTCTCCATTTTATGTTGGCTCGAGAAGGACACGTTAATACGTGCATTGCCACGCACCGCTGACATTGCTGATGGTGGTTGATAACGCACCACCGGAGTGGCCTGTCTGCAGTCCGTAGCCGAGTGATGTTGCTTTTCCTGTTTGTTGGTGCTTTTGATGTCATTGTTGTGGTTGTTGCTATGTGGCTTGGCGTGAGTCTCTTTACGCACCCCTACCATGAGTGCCTCCTGACAAGAGGCTTCCTGAAACTTTTTGACGCGATCTTTCATATCACCTTCACGCTTGACTTCCTTCTCGATTTCAGCCCGCCGCTTATTCTCATAACGCTCCAAAGCCATCTCATCACGTTTCTTATTGCGCTCCACAATCAGATCGGCAATTTCGAGACGCTTTTGCATTAGCGCCTCTCTGTTGAGCTTCTGGAACAACTCCGGCCAGATGCCTGGCTGTTTTTTGATCAGTACAATGCGTGCTTCATGCTTAAAAATGCGACAGAAGCTGGCCATCTCATCAATCTCCTGGGCAAGATGACGCTCAAAGAATATGGGTGGATTATTGAATTTCAAATACTGTGGCAGTAGGACAACATCCGGTTTACGCGAGACTAGCCTATTCAGTTCAATTGAAATTTTGATATCCTCCTCGGTCTGCGAAATCTGCACCATTATTGTAACAATTATTAGCTACTACTAGTTGTCGTTGTAGCTATTTTGTGAATGAGCACTTGTCAAGCATTTGATTTGAGATTGCTAAGACAGTGTCTACTAGCACACGGAGTTCATTTAAATATCATATTTGTTTTTATTTATTTCGATTTGAATATTAACCGGCAAACGAGTTTCGCTTCATATCGATCAAACAATGATTGGCTATCCATCCCCTGTGTATATTGGACACATTGGTAGGGGGAGGAGTCCTGCAATTGCCGAGTCCACTCACGCAAGCCTCTTTTTTTTTTAGTTGCGCACACCTGTAACTCGACTAATGCCAAGTTATTTGTAGCATCAACTTAGTCATTGACCCTCGAACCTACTTATTCGCAACATGAATTGAATTAGTTACAACTCCTTTGTAAAATGCTTGAGCACGCGATCTGATTTGTTTGTTGGAAGCATAATTTCATTGCTATTGCTATTGGTTTTGCCACCAAATTGACAACTGCCTAATGTATGCTTAATGTTCTGCACGAACCGGATGATTTATTACCATGGCTAACAAATTATGAATAATAGCAATACTCAAGAAACCAGACTCATTAAAAACAAGTTAGAATATTCAGGGCAAAGTTATTTGGATTATATTTATGGTTCACTTTTGATTAAACTTTCGGGTAGAACCTTTGCCACCTTCCTCGGCTCCTTTATCGTTGTTTGGGGACACTGCATTTCGCCCCAACCAATGGGCACCATTGGTATGCGATGTTTCCTTATATCACTCGCATAAGAAACCACAACACCGAGCTCTGCTTCTGCTGTGCTTAACATGAAGGATTGTTCCATTTGATTGATGACGCGTGCCAGTATGACGTCGCCGGGCTTGAATGATTTGTAAATGTCCACTCGATCCTTTTCCGTTTCACGCACATCCTCCTTACGCAGCAGGCCGCGATAACTGCTCTCGAGCAGCACGTTCCTAACGCAAAATATCGCACATTTTGCAAATTTAGGTGTCGTAACCAGAACGCGTGCCGTGACAACATCTCCCGTTGCCGGAATGGTCAAATGGAAGCCTGGCTTGTGAACACTTACAATTTGGCACTGTAATGTAAAAAGGGTATAAGTACATGGATACCGCAACATTACAAATAGGCATAGAAACCTTTTCCGTAGAGTCATCGATATGGACTATTCCTGATTTGCAGGCGTAAATGTAGCCGCCCTGCTCGTAGGTTCCCTCACCAACTATAATATTATCCTCCATGCGGCACAAACGTTCACCAGGTAGGCAAATTAATATATCCTGCTCATTGGGAGATATATCTGCTGAATTTGTACACTTTTCAGTCATATTTGCACAGAATGTTGATAAAAGACTTTTGTTCATATAAATAAAAACAACAACAGGCACATGTTTTTGGCGTCTAAAGATTACAGATTTCTGGACTGTTATTAACAGTGGACAGCTGTTCAATTGAAACTTTTACCGTTGCATCAATAAAATTAATTTAAAGAATACTATTTCTGAGATTTAATAGAAAAGTTCTAAAATATATTTACCTAATAATGGTTGTTCCAGATCTTAGATCAGCAGAAAACTGAATTTATTTGCTCGAAACAAGAAGAATTATGAAAACATTGGTTTGCTGTTGTTGAAATTTTCGATTTATATTTTCGGAGCAATATATCGAATAAGCTTTAATAAACTGTTGGGAAGAAAAGTATGTTCTTAATGGAAAATAATAATTTAATACAATAGTGTGCATATTAAATCACGATAATAGTTAAACTGATTTTATGAAATTCTTTATTAATAACTTTCTTTTAAGATATCGACTTAGCTGATGCAACCATCACTAATCCGAGTAATCGACAACCGATAGGACGCGCGTGTTTTTTTAGCCGGTGTCCGTATATGTGTGTTTTTTGTTAGGATAATTTTGATTGGACTTGTATTTCAAGATGAATAGCCAAACAAATCTGAGTTATAGAGAGGTCATACCGAAGAACTTGAATCCAGAGGAATGGATAGAAGTCGAAATAAATACAGGTTTGTTGTAAGCCATGAGCTGAGAGAAGTGCTTGCAAGCTTCTTCGTCTTAATGTTTTCACTTGCACTTCTGGACAGGCACACAAAGTACATTGCAGGACATAAAGACATTCGGAAAGTCGGGAAGCCTGTGCTACGATTGCCGCGCAAACAGCCAAAACCGGAACCGCTTCATTTACTGGTAATCAAATGGAAGACAAACTGTGTTGGCTATAAACATTCACATTACAATTGTTGTATTTAAGGCGCACCTATCAAGATGTTCTGGAGCTGTCAGAGGTTAGCCTGGATATTACGTTGCTGCGAAGCCATCTGCGTCTTCGCTTCACGGACTCGGTCGTGCTAAATGTCTCACTGTCCGAGCAAGCAAAGAGCGTTACGTTGTTGGTGGTCACCGTTAGTAGCGTGCATCGCATTCTGTTTCCATTACGGGGCGAAGCATCATTAAGCACAACAGCAGGAGGCGATTCGCAAACGCATTCAATATTTTACGATGCGAATGAAAAGCTGAAGGACCGCAGCATATTGTATGTGCTAGATGGGACCATGGCCATCAGTTTGCCGCATCATGCAGCTTCAGAGATGTGTGAAGAAAGTGAAAAAGCATATTTTGCCGTCGACAACCATTCGAAGCTAATGCTTTACATTATGAACTGCCGCACTGGAAACACTATCTCGCACGAGGTGAAGGAGCCCAATTTAATGCCACGTTTCTTATACAGCTTTAAAGGCGCTATAACGTAAGTCAATTTCAAATACAATATGAATATGTATATAATAATTTTCTAACTGCGATTTCAGTGGACGAGGTGAAAACTTGGAAGCATCCATTTCCATGGCGTTCAGTCGCATCGAGGGAGAAATGTATCTCCTGGTGCTTTATCGGGATAATAGGCTACGTTTGTGGTCAGTGGCTACTTTTCAAAGCGTTTCTCTACTTAGCTGTGATGAGTCTGAAGAACCTCAGGGTCGTAAGTTCTTCTTTTCAGAATATTTTTATGTAAATATTTGCCTTAATGCGTTACACCTTTCTTTTTCTTAGCGCAAAATAGTTTACTGCGTAAAATAGATGATCATAATTTTTGTGTATTTTTGTCGCATGAAAAAAACGCTGAATTCGTTTGTGTTAGAATTGAATGCAATGTAAGCGATACGAACACAAAAACTTTAAGCATGGCCGTGCATCATAAGGTTACAGCTCCTCAAATGGATCTGGCCGATTTCGATGCAACGTCCTCACTCATTTGGACACTGTGGAGTAATTCAGAGGGTGATTTCAATGTATCGGCATTTTTCTTGGGCACCGAAAATATTGATTGGGTACCGGCTGCATTGGAGCCACCGCCGGACAGACATTACCTGACCATTGAACAGGGCGTCGATCCACGCAAAGCGTTTTGCTCCTTTATATTTCATCCCGGCAGATTTGATCGTAATGTGATTGCCAAGGCACTTTATGTAAGATTTCTAGTTTGCAAGTGTGATTAATTCTAATTATAAACGTTGCTACTGCAGATGTTCAGACGAGTCAACATGCAATTCGATGTGAAGCAACTGACAATGACCATGCTTAAGGAGCAGGTGTGTCAGGCTGTCGAAGATGAGATACAAAATGAGTTGAAAGACTTCGACGTAAGCGACGAGGAGTATTTGGAGGTTTCAAACAAACTCTGGGAACGCTTCTACTCTTGCTGTGAGCAGTATCATATTAAGTTCTCTGAGCCCACCGGCCTGGCCGTTCTCGGCGACATGAATGCTGTTTGCATTGTGAGGAGACAATCGTTTGCTCTGCTTCGGCCATGTGAAATACTGGAACACCTTATGATTGTCGGAGATCACGAAGCAGAAGTGGCTGCATTTGTTGCACCATATTGCCACAATGACCCCAATGGGGCTTCGGGATTCGTTCATTTAATGAGCGTCATCAGTCAGTTGGAAAAGTTTCTACCCGGACATATTAAAATGAATATTGATCAAAAATTGTACCAGCGGGATACAAATCTGATTAACAAACTGCTTATCCGAATCACCGGAGGCGATGAAGACGCTAATGGATTTACCTTGCCAGGCCAGTGTGTGATTGATATCCAGAGAAAATTAAGAAATATAACAGACCTGAATGCGGCCATTAATATGCTACTAGATTTACTCGCAATAGTAGACCAAGACGCAGATCAAGATACCACAGGTATATATAAAATACGCAAATAATTTATTAGATTGCTTAATAAAAATTGATTTGTATTTAGATGGGCCTATAAGGTCGACCCGCTTTCTTCAATCAACTGGAGCATTGTTTGGCAGCGAATATGGCATTTCCATTCTAGCCGAGTCAGTCAAGCAAATGGCAATGATACGGTGAATAATCTTAATCTTAAGCACAATTTAATGCTCCTTTACTAATGGGTAACGTTTTCAGCTTTGCTGTGTGCCGCAACCTTTTAATTTTACAATACATAATACATCGATCAAATGCGGCTAACAAGGACTCTGTCATTACCAATATTAATTTTTTGAACTCCTATTATACACTCGTGTGGATCTCTGAAACACCGATTTCCCTCAATGCTCCAGTTAATTTGTAAGTATACCGAATTGCTTACCCATTATTATAAAGTATTTAGATTTATCTGATTTATTAAATTGTATGTGCAGTGAGGTCTCAATACAGCGCCTTTTTCGAGCACAACTCTTTAGTGGTTATACACGACCCTATTCCAGTCAAATGCGTTTAAATAGTCAGACAACTTTGCTGTGCTTGTTTCTGCAATCGAAGGGGTTGTTTAGTGCACTTTCAATGCTGCTAAAGGACCAGAACCAGTTGGACGATCAATTATCAATGCGACAGACGTTGCTACAGCTGGTGGGATTCGTTAATCAGATGCTGTAAGTTGAATGTATTTTAATATTGGTATAAACTTATATTGGGACACATTTTGCAGCTGGCCTGATGCCTGGAATGATGTATTCCCTGAGTGGCTTTTTGGCACTTGCCATCACATTATTATTCAGGACTATGTGCGGCTATTGTCTGGCTGGTGCACCGAAAAAACTAATTCGCGTATGTTCATTGCATTAAATTTCATTTAAATAAGCTCGTTTATATTAGTTAACAATTTTGTTTTAAATAATTTCAGGCCGTTTTATGCTGGCCGTTTCGCAACTGGATTGTGGCGAACCGATAAAAGCGATTCATCTTTTTAAGCAAGTTGCCCACAGCGTGCTAAAGGAACCATTTTTATTTGAGCAAGTACTCAAAAATACTCCGCTCTATTCCAAGCTTGCGAACATTTTTACCCGACCTGATGCTGAGCCAACAGGAGAGGATGCTAAAAATGCCTTTGTGCATTATTATCTGAAAGTTATACAATTATTCGAACAGAATTCTGCATCAGATTATATCATTCAATTGGCTGAAAGTGCCATGAGCAAACTGGATGTCGTTGATCCACAGTTGCCCATGTTCCAATCGATAGTATTTAACAATCATTTGCAACTGGGCCATTATGAGAAAGCCTATTATGCTCTGGCCAACAATGCTGATACATCGCGACGCAAGGATTGTCTGCGTCAATTGGTCATAATGTTGTTCCAGTGCAATCGATTCGATCTGCTCATGGAGCCTCCTTATGAAAATAACTTGCAAGACGAGTTTGAGAGCATTGTGGAATGTCGCGCTCGTTCTATGAGCATCGATCAGAATGAAGTCTATAATTTTCTGTATGCTTTCAATGCCAAAAAAGGAAATATGCGCAAAGGTAACGTTTTTTTTTTTATTTTTTTTATTTAATTTAAATTTTAATTATACGAATATGTCTTCCTCCAACAGCCGCGACTGTTATGTACGAGCAGGCGTTGCGTCTCCAGGTGGACAGCGATTCGCCCGATGCTCTGCAGAAGCGCTTCTCCTCACTGCTGATTTGCGTTAATAGCTTGTATTTGGTTGATGAGCGATATAGATGGATTGCGAAGCCCACAATTGGTGACGAGAAAATTCTTACCGACCAGGAGAATCAAGCGGATGAACCGACTGGCCAAGAAGTCGTTGTACTCGAACTGGTCGATATACGACGTGAGCTGCTGCACGCAGAAGCGCTGAGGGAACTTTCGCACCATCGCAAAGACATAAGTGCCTATAAGCTGACAGATGCTAAAGGACTTTCCTATCTTTTGGCCTCCTGCGGCCTGTATACGGCAGCGCTGAAGCTTGCTCGTGGAAATGATTTCTCCATGCTGCCAATATTTGAGAGTCTCACAGCTGCATGCGTAAGCACCACAGGGGAGAAATCTAAGGATGCTTGGGCTTGGTTGCAAAGCAATGATTTGGCAGGTGGGCTAACTACATAATTGTGTTTCTAGTTCTTGTTTATTTTTACTGACTTTATCCTCTATTGTAGATCTTCCACATCGCAAAAATGCAGCGCATATGGCTTGGTCATTGCTGCAGAAGCTGATTGTTGACCACGAACTGAATGAAACGACTTTAATACGGAAGTGCGTTGTTAACCGAATACTAATATTGAATGAAACTGTGCCACAATGGCTGCACAATTCCTACAAATCGGCCAACACGCGGGAGCTGCTACATCTCTATGTTAAACACAACCATTTGCTCGATGCCGCCGATTTGGCATGTGAAATGATTGCCGGTATGCTGGGCGCAGGCAGTGAATACTTTGACTTTAAGCATTCGGTAAATGTTGCAAGTCCACAACTCGCATTTCCCATCCATACAATTGATCTGCTGTTGCATGGCCTGAAAGTCAATGGTCTCAAGCACACTGAATACGAAATGGTAATGTCTCAATATTGATGTAACCTTATCTTTTGTTTGTCGTCCTAATGTATTTCACCCTTTGCAGACGCGTATCAAGCTGGAGGATGAAGTCGCTAGATACGTTGAGACTGTGAAGCGCACAACAGAGGACAAAATGAAATTCGCCATACTCAAGGCAAGGGAAAACCAACAGCAACACCACTAACAGTTTGACTGGGCGATTCATTTATTTTTGCGTAGGCTCATTAAAAAAACAAATAAACTTAGATATATATATGAAAGTAAGAGCAGCTAGAAATCATCTGTCATTACTAGTTCGGTCAAAAACTTCTTGTAGATATTCATAAATTGGGCCACAAATGCCTCTAAATGGAATATATGCTTAGCACCGTTCTGCATACGATGCTCGTATTGTGTGGCAAACTCCAGAGTCTTTGCCTTAATGGACATATCACAGTTGTTGACCAGTTGCTCGACGAGGCCGCGAAAAATTAGATTTGGTGGTACACCCTGCGATAGTAGCTCGTACAAGCGATCGCGGATCTTCTCCAGCTTGGCGGGCGTTTGTTCGCTTACAATTTGCGTGGCTGTTTCACGTAGATACACCTGCCAGTCCAGCTCAACGATCTCCTGCTGCGCTGTGAACGGATATTGCTGCACTTTGGATGCTTCCAGCATCAGTAAGGCTCGTCGCATGTTCCGTTCCGATTTGTCTACCACCCGCTTGGCCAACTCGGGCGGCAGGACAAGACCCTCACGCTTGCATGTGTTTTGTAGTACAGCCGTCATGTCGGTTTCACTGGGCGCTGGCACCCGAATACCCAGGCAACGCGACCGGATAGCCGGAATGATGCGGGATGTGGAATTGACTGAGATTATTATGCGACATGTGGCAACATACTTCTCCATGGTCCGACGCAGTGCATGCTGGGCGTCCTTAGTCAGCTCATCCCCCTCCGAAATAACAATCACTTTGAATTCCCGCTGGCCGTTAATATCGATTTGTTGAGTTTGGGCCACCTGTTTGATCAAGTCGATGACAACGGTTCGATCGTACATTCCAGCATCCGAGGGATTCACCTCCAAGTGGTAATTACTGCCGACAGTCATCACCTCAATCTTTCGATTTGATGGCGTTGTAAAGTTCATCGTCTCATTGCGAAGCCTCTCCACGCCGGCACCGTACATTTCACGCAGCAGGCACATAATGCGCGTCTTTTTACCAGCACCAGACGGCCCGTAGAACATCAGATGCGGAAAATCGCTTTGCTTGCATAGATTACGCAGATTCTCGGCCTGATCCTAATCACACAAATAATGCAGTTGCAGCCGTTGATTTCACAATGCGTGCATCAAATTAACTTACCTTGTGATAATCCAATTTGGATAATTCACGGGGCCGATATTTGTCCACCCAGAGTGCCATGATAGCTTAGTATATTACCATACAAAACAATTATAGAAAATATACAAAAGTTGCTAGCTTCTCTGCTGAAATGCGCGCTTTTTCTGTGGTATAACAAACGATAGTCAACATTAATCGATATCCACTGCATGCTTATGGTATTTTTGCATACAGAAGCGCGGGCAATCGCAATCGAGTAAGTTGGTTTAAAAAAAACGAGATTTGCTTTGGCAATAGAAAATTGTATTTCTATTGAAGGCACACATTTCGACATAGATTTATTCCAAGACAGTTTTAAAAATCTTCTCGGCTTTTACAACAGTATCCCTATGAGAAAGGGAATGGCGCAAAACGTTTGCTTTGCTGGAAAATCGCTTGCCACAAATATTGCAATTGTGGTGAGAAATACCCGCATGTGCTTCCAGATGTATTTGCAGAGTGCGACGAGCGGCAAATGCCTTTTCGCAACCATCCTGGCTACATTTAAATGGACGCAATTTTAGATGGACCGCATTGTTGTGATCTTTTAGATGGCATAGCTTTTTAAATTTCCTGCCACACGTGCTGCACTGAAATCCATCCCTGTTGTTGTGTTTCGCCAAATGAGCGTCCAGATCTTCTTGGCTGGCTTTGCCATGAGAGCAAATCGGACATCGAAACTGCGGTACCGCTGCGTGGTCAATAATGTGAATCCGTAGATCAGTCTTCTGACGAAATGTCTTCTCACAAATGGTGCACATAAACGGACGCTCATTTGTGTGACCCATCAGATGGATGCGTAACGTTCGGGCCAATCCAAATGAGCGTTCGCAAAATTCACATTTGTGTGGCCGAATGCCTTCGTGCACCAATCTCACATGATCCGTTAAGTGATGTTTCCGCTTGAACTCCCTTTGGCAATATGGACACTTATTCTCCGCCTTGCAATGCACACGTCTCGTGTGCACACGTAGCTGGGCTTCTGATTTGTACTCCTTGTGGCAAGTTGGGCAGCAAAGCTGATTCGAATATGTTGGGCTGCTAAACATTTTGACTCCGTCCTTTGAATCAAAATGATTACCTTTCTTCTCAGTACGAGTGATTCTCTTCTGCTCTTTCTAAAAAAAATTTACTTTAATTTACTTGTAGAAAATATTTCATTTAATTCAATAATTACATTATTTCTATTTTTGTGTTTCTCTGTGTTAATCACAATCCTATTGGTCCCAACACATCTCGTTAAATTGTCTGTTTTAGACAGTATGGTAGATTCCAGATATTTTTGGGTTTCTTGTAAAATGCTTTGAAATTCGTGAAATATGCGAAACTTTTGAGAGCAAGGTTTGCATATGCTATTTCCGTTATTGACTTTTCTTTTGTCAATTCCTGTAAATATCAACCGCAACAAATTGTGTGCATCATGCGCATTATCAGTCGGGGCAACATTATGATCGAAATTAAATGTAAAGCATGTTGCACATTGACTGTTAATTCTTCCTGCTCTACAGCCAATTCATTCAGTGCAACACTTGTGCAGATGGACATCTCTGCAAATTTGCAAAACATGTTAACTTTTGTGTAACAGGAATGGCACAAACGGGTTGGCATTGCCAAATTTCTAACAGTTCTTATCGTTTGTGGACCGTCATCTGCCATTGCCTCCAGAATGCGTAGAAATTGTGGTTCATCTTTTAAGTCATATTTCAGGTCTTTTGTGCTATTACATTTATCTAAATTCTGCAAGCACACTCTGCAAAAATTTTCGATTGTCGCTCGCGTTATTGGTAGCATTACTAAAATTGTTTATTTGTTCACATACGTTTACATGTTGGCGTTAAACAATGAACTGAGTCTATTTGAAACATTTTCTCAATTCCGGTGAGAAGCATAACTCGTTCACAGAGAGCCAGATGCTTAGCCGATAAACAATTTATCTTCTTTTTCTTAAGTTATTTGATCGATTAATGCTAAAAACAGCTGTGTCTGTAACGGCTCTGGTTAAAATTGATGTATCACCTGTTATATTGAATATTTCTCAAAATTTAAACAAACTTGGCGTTTTGGTTGTTTTTGGCAGTTATAATGATTTTAATCTTTTTGAACTGCGATGATTTCACAACATTTTACATACCAATTTTAATAATTTTGGAAAAACGATGAAAATAATCGGTTTGGTATGTTAATAACATTTTATGAAGTGTTAGTTAACAGGCCAAAAACAATATTCGTTTGAGGCACGAAGAAGAAGAAGCGAAGTCGTGGAATACATACATAAATTCTGCGGCTGCTGCGGCAAATCGTGATTTTTTAATAGGTGTTTTTTTTAAGCGCTAGACAAAAGGCGCATGGAAAACGGTGTGGAAAATGGTTTATTGCCCGATGGCGACCAACTAAGAGCGCGTGAAAACCAAATGGGTAGCAGCACAGACGGCGAAGGCGAAGCCGAGGGCGATGCGACGCCTCTGCCGCCGCAAACAACAAATGACGATGTAAGCGACGGCGATGCTGATGGGGAACGCGATTTGTCTGTGTCGGACGCGGCTGAGGCAGAAGCCGAAGCAGAAGCGGACACAGAGACAGCGCCAGCCGAAAATGTGGCACCATGTCGCATTTCCATTTTGGAGGACAGTCTTTGCGAAAAAGATGTAGATAGCGATGTGCCCGATGACGAAAATGATGACGAGGTGAGTGTCCCTATATAGTGCTAAAGAATTTCAATCCGAAAGCTAATGCATCATTTATTTATTGTTTTTATTTTGGTAAAAGGCAAAGGAGAATTACGAGGGATTTAATGGCACTGGGCGCACAGTTACGCTACAAACACTCATGGCTGCCAATGTCCTGCAGCCAGGCAAATCGCTTATGACTATAGATTATTTAGGGCAAAAGTTTGTTGGCGACTTACTGCCAGATGGTAAAATTAAATCTCAAGAGACTGAAACCATATTTCTAACACCAAGTGCATGGGCCATGCACTGCAAACGGATCATTAATCCCGAAAAGAAAAGTGGCTGTGGCTGGGCATCCGTCAAGTATAAGGGCAAAAAGCTGGATGCATATAAAAATAGCTATTTACGAAAGTGTGCTTTACAAAAAGAGTCGACACCCGAGGACGGTGATCCAGGTAATATATTTAATGCCGTTGGTAGTTCCGAAAAATATAGCCATTGAATACAGTCATCATATTTATTTATATTATAATTCCGCACTAAATTCAATATATAGTATACTTTGAATTTAATTATGCTTACTTATGCATTGCAAATTAATAAGGTGCCAAATTGACAAATATATATTTGTATATATATGCATGTTTATAATGTTTTTTCTCTTTGTATAGATGCCGAACGAAAAACCGATTCGCCAGATCTGGTCGTGAAGCGCACAGTATTTCCGCACAACACAGTCGCCAATCGCAATATGATTCAGTAAGTTTAATTGAGTGTGGGTTCAATGAATGGAGAATCTGATTAATGTTTCTTTATTGCAGTGATGCTAATATGCTCATTGAGGCCGTGCCGTTCACATCTGTTGGCAAATTGCAACCGTTTCTATTGAACATCACGTCCTCGGCTCTGTTATTGGCAGACTTTCATTGCCATTTGACCGTGCGTGAGGTGTGCGGCTATCTGGGTGGTACTTGGGACATGAACACGCACAGTGAGTCCGGCCTAAAGAATTTGACTTATTTGTCTATTGTCTTTCTAACTTTTGCGTGTTATCTTTGTAGCATTGACAATTACAAAAACATATCCATGTCGCAATACACGATTTGATCGACAGCGTGCTGCGGATGTGGAGCGCGATATTCAGAAGATGATGGTACAGGATCAAGTGTTGCTTGTCGGCTGGTATCACTCGCATCCCAAATTCCAGGCTGAGCCCACTCTTCGCGACTGCGATGCCCAACTTGACTATCAAATTCGCATGCGCGGCGCCAGTGATGTAACGTACACACCATGTGTGTCACTGCTCATTTGTAAGTGTGATTAGAGTAACTGCGGTTTCCTACAGAATTATTAAACTGTTTTGCATTTATTGCAGCACCCTATTATGAAGAGAATCCCACTTTGGAATCGGTGGTCAAATGTATATGGATAGTGCCACCAAATGAAAATAGACAGTCTATGGAATATGGACGACCGATGCTAATGCAATATTCGGTGCTGCCCGATAAAGAGATACCCGAAGAGGTGCGCACCGAAATTCAGTCTTGCGTCGATTACTACACTCAGTATCGGGGCGAAATTGTCAAGTTTCGGAACATCTACAGCAATGATGTCACCTACAACGAGAAATTGAAGAACACTCTTTATCCCAAATTCCCATCGAAGCAGAGTGACAAGGCGTTGTGGAATTGGTTGTGTGCCGTCCTGGATTGTGAGCAGGAGGATGATTTTATACCACCGAAAACCATTAAGATCATTGACAATGACACAAATAATGAAGTTGTTGTTAAAACTGAGACTCACTCACAGAACGACACGCTCAACGAAATCAAACTGGAGCAACAGCCCAAGGAGGAGCCAATGAGCGAATGCATTCAATTAAATTCCATTGATGAAGTCGCCGCACGCAGCAAAGCGGAGGAGGACTCCTCACTTCAAGCCGAACAGAAGGCCAGTGAGCTGAAAGTAATGTCACTGCAAGAGCAACTTTGCATGCCTTCGGGCCTCAATATGAATCCGGTGCGCATGCTATCACCGCTGGCCACACCAAATCCCACGAATCATACTGGGCCAGCCGCTGCCTCGAGTGTCGTGGCGCCACCCATGCCACTGAATGCAGTTGCTGCCAGTCAGCTACTACCACCACAGGCGATGCCGACACTGAACAGTGGTGCACTCTCAGGAGCTGTGGCTGCAGCAACTGTCGCACAATCCGCCTCGCCGCGTGACAGCCCAACAAATCTACAGTTACAATTGAATGCCGCCAGTCCTGCCAAGTTTGAGCTGCCCGTGCGTGCATCGCCATCGCCGGCTAAATCGGATGCTTCCTCGCACACATCTCGCACCCGAAATTCGCCAGCGCCGAGTCCGGGCAAGTTCAGTGTCAGCGACATTGCGCGAAATAGCCCGAGCATAACGCCCAATAAATATGAGACACTGGCCACACCGCTGGTGCCGCCGTCAGCTGCCTGTTTGCCCACGGCCAATGATCTGATGGCGGCCAGCTTGGCCCAGCTGGCCGGACAATTGCCGCCCAATTTTCTGCAAGCCGACTTGTCGGCACTTTTCCAGCAGCAGCGCAAGGATTACGGCAGCTCATCGCTCAATCAACTGGCTGCTGCGGCAGCCAAAGTTGGTGGCTCCAAGCAAAGTAGCAATGCATCAGCTTTGGGCAATCTAAATGATCCCAATGTGGCCGCAGCAGTAGCTGCCTATTCGAATAGCTTCAACATGCCGATGCCATCGGTCAGCAATAACAACAGCAACATTGGCAACAGCAGCAACAACAACAATAGCAACAACAACAATACTAACAATAATAGCGGCAGCAAATCAAAGATGGAACGCTCCAAATCATCGGCTTCATCATCGTCGTCATCCAACTCGAGCACATCATCAAATTCGTACAAGACAAAGCTCATGAAGGAGCTCGACGAGCTCAAGAATGATCCATTGAAGATGAGCGAACTAATTCGATCGCCGGAGTATGCAGCTCTGTTGCTGCAACAGGCAGAAGCTTTGGGAGCCACCACATTGGGTACTTTGGGCTTTGGCTCCGATTTGAGCTATCTTACGGGCACTCCATCAACTGTTGTCAATCCCACAAGCAGCAAATCATCGAAATCAACGTCATCGTCGTCGGCCGCATCATCGTCGCAAGCATCGGCAGCGGCGGCTGCAGCGGCAATCAGTGCAGACTATAACAATTTAATACAAGCATCCAAATTGCTGGGCTATGATTCCTACATGCAGCAGCAGAGCAAACAGAGCAATGACCTAAACGCGTTCCTACAGCAACAGATGGCTGCAGTTGCGGCTGCATCGATACCACCGCCGCCTGTTGCCACCAGCAGCAGCAGCAACTCCAAGAAACAGCATCAACAACAGCATCAACAGCAGCAACATCAGCAGCAGCAGCAATCAGCTGCCGCACAGGCGGACTACACAGCCTTGCTGCAAACCTATACGAAGCTCTTTGATCCGAACAATCAGTTTGCCGCCGCTATGGCTTCGTCGGGCAACAAGCACATGAGTGGTGCACATAATGAGTTGTCCGCCTTGCTCGCCGCTGGTGCTGGTGGCATCTCGGCTGCTGCTATTGGTGGCGGTGGCGGTGGTGCTGTCAGTCTCAAGCAGAAGCAAAAGGATATGCAATCGGATATGCTGAATCAACTTTTGCAATTGGAAAAGCAAGATTCGGAGATAAAAGCTCTGCTTTATCGCCAGAATAAGGCAGCTGCCGATTTGGATGCACTGTTTGCAACGCCATCTGGCGCAGCTGCTGTGGCAGCTGCCACTGGGAATGCCAACAACAAATCGGGCAGCAGCAGCTCAGCCGGATCCGGTGCGGGCACAATTGCCACTGGCATGCCATCGCCATCAACTTTGGCCAATCCGGCTGCCTACTATAATGCGCTGGCGCAGGAGAAAATGCAAGATTATGCGTCATTCTTTCAGCAGCAGCATGGCAAATATGGCATTCCGGATCCACTGTCGAAGACAACGTTAGCGGCTAACAATATGTTTATGTCGCCATCGGCGCTGTTTAAGATCCAACAGGAATCACTGTCGGCCATGATGATGAAGCCACCAAAGTCGACAACGCCATCATCTGCACGTACCCGAGAATCGTCCGCTTCACCGGCACTCGAACGCCTCACGCCCACCAAGTCCATCAGTAGCAGCAGCAGCACCGGCGGAGGAAATTCGAATTCAGGTGGCAAATACAACTTTAGTGCTGTTGATTTGGCCATATCAAGTGTGCCTTCGAACACACCATCGCCAGCACCATCGGATGGCAGCAGTGGATCCTCGCACCGTCGACCGTCACCGGACTTGAGTCGCTTGTACAGCGAATTAGCGCCACCGGGCGCACTCCTCGGCAATGTGCTGCCCAAGAAGCGCATGGAGTTTGGCTCCGTTGCCGATTTGGCTGCACCGCCACCGGCGAAGATACCGAAAAATAATATTGGCGATGATGTGCTAAATCTATCACATGATTAGGAAAGGCAATTCGCAGGTGTCTGCCTCAGCCTACCAAGCGTACTATGTCCCAGTGAATGCAGTATTTCCTCATCAGTATTTCCTACACTAACCCCGAATGCAGCATAGCATTTCATCATCTATACTCATATGTGTGTGTCCAGCGAATCTCCCCCAAAAGTCATAACATAAATCCCAACTCGATGCACCGGTTATGAGTGAATGGGCAAATGCTGCAGGAGAATGTATATGTACAATGAAATAGAATTAGATGACGGGATTCAGTATTTCCAGCGTTAAATTTCGTAATTGTTTAAAAATAAATTTATTTTTATGCCCATTAAATATATCATTTTATACCGACAACAATAACAAGAAGCACAACACGTAAATTCTTATACTGCATCGCTGATCGTTATTAACAGAAATTGTTATCTAACAAACAAACAATATAACCAGAATGTAGATAAATACATACATATATATATATATATATATATATATAAAAATATAAATATATATATACATATGCATATAATACGAATGCAGACCCAATCGTTGTTGTTGGGTGCAACTGGAATTTTTTGTAAGTCTCTTAAGCGCTTGATGTCCTTAAACATATAATTTATACTATTTTAGGTTTAATTACTGCACAAAGGTACTTTAAGTATTTTAAAAACATAGTACATACACACACACAAACACACTCAAACACACACACAGACACACATACGTATTGTAATACACGTAATAATTTCGAATTGACTTTGCCGCAATAAAATATATATTATAAACTAGGTATTTAGTTTACAATATTAAATAGTAAATATTATGTTGAGTGCTTTTCTTATCTCACCGGTAAAACAGAAATACCGGTTCGAATTTTGTTATGATCCATTTGAGTAAATTGAGAACTTGAAGAACCGCTATGCAAATCTTATCTTGTTTCCAGTGTGTCGTTTTTGAGATCAAAACAAAAAACAACAACAACAACAGCAATCGAGAAATGTGGCAATGATAAAGATGCAAAGGTAACTTCTCTGCGGGGACCGGCTTATCACAGCGACTAGTTTCTCCAACAGCATATCTACATAATATACTAAAAACAAGATCTCGAATTTATTGTGAATCGGACTGTATAATACCCTAATCCCATAATAACATCTTATAAGTCGGCAATGTTTAAGATACTTTAAATAACTGTCATCGTAAAAACAAAGTTTGTGGGTTTGTCGACCAGTAATAACCGTAAAGTGAAGTGAATAATTAAGGTATGTTAAGGTTTTTTGTATTCATAATATCGCTGTTGCAGTGTACCCATTTTATCTTTGATATAGGGTATCAAAATCTAGTGACTTTGTCATATAAATAGCTGCGATCTAAAGTCAGGCGACTTTAGTCTTTTATTCAGTTACTTGTAAAAAGAATCAACGCATGTCTCAATACAAGGTATAGAAATAAAATCATTAAATATTGGAAAGCAGTGCAAAAGTGAACAAATAAATAAATTAAAGATAATAATAAAATATGGTCAAGTCAGTTAATTAAACATCAAAGCATAAAGTGTAAAATTGTATAATAATTAAATTTAAAAGAAAATTACTTACAAATTACAGTATCTGTCGGGATTCGGCTCCCATTTTTCGTCAGAGGACGAACGCTGCCCCAACTCGTTGCCCGTGGCACAGAATTCGCCACAGCAGTGCCCCTACAGTCTGTACGCGGAGCAGTTATCCGGTTCGGCTTTTACTGCGCCACGTACTGAAAATGTGCGCACCTGGCTATATAGGAAATTGCCCAGTGCCGTTCACATGCCGTTTCAACCGTATAACAATGCTAAATATTTGACGCAGAAGTGGGATGATCAGCCTCCAAATCCAAATCAGGTTGGTCATAATTATACTTCATTATTATATTTATAATTTACAATAATTCTATTATTTAGATGCGCTGGAAACCATTTGATATCCCAGCAATTAGTGGCAAAGGAGTAACCTTTGTGGATGGAATTCACACGGTTTGTGGCGCGGGCGACTCAAGGGTGCGCCACGGATTAGCTGTCCACATTTATCTATGCAACATTTCCATGGATGACTCGGCATTGTACAACAGCGATGGCGATTTTCTCATAGGTTCGTTGTTATTCAATGTTGTTCCGATTACTTACTATATGAAATACCTTTAACAGTGCCACAAGAGGGCATCTTGGATATAACAACTGAGCTCGGACGAATGAGGGTGGCACCGAATGAGATCTGTGTCATTCCGCAGGGCATACGATTTGCCGTGAAGGTAAAGGCACCAAGCAGGTTAGTAAATATATTTAAATTTAAATATATCACATTTTCTCAATCAAATTTTTATTGTATAACTTAAGTTATACTGCCGAAATGTAGAATTTGATTTGTTGAAATCTTAAACAATTTATTTAAAATATTATTATTATTATTTTTTATATGCCAGCCCTTCTCTCTCTGTTCTCTTATACAACATTTCAGGGGGTACATTCTAGAAGTTTATGATGGACATTTTAGTTTGCCCGATCTGGGTCCCATTGGCGCCAACGGCCTGGCCAATCCCAGGGACTTTGAGACCCCAGTCGCTTGGTTTGATAATGCAGATGTGAAAGGTAAGCTTTGTACAAATTTACCAACTATTCACTTAATAATATTTAATTCTTTGCTTTAAGATTTTAATGTAATTTCCAAATATCAGGGCAGTTTGTTTGTGGCAAAGCAAAATCACAGCGTTTTTGATGTTGTTGCTTGGCACGGAAATTATGTGCCCTACAAATACGATCTATCGAAATTTATGGTCATCAATTCGGTTAGTTTTGACCACTGTGATCCGAGTATTTTTACAGTGCTCACTTGTCAGAGCTTAAGGCCCGGCACGGCTATTGCCGACTTTGTTATATTCCCGCCGCGCTGGTCTGTGCAGGAGCACACTTTCCGTCCACCATACTATCACAGTAAGTAATCTCTTTACTCTTTAATAGTTGGTACAGTTAGAAATTAATCAATTATCTGGTTTGTGTTACAGGAAATTGCATGAGCGAATTCATGGGACTCATATTGGGTCGCTACGAAGCCAAGGCAGAAGGATTTGCTGCTGGCGGAGCCACTCTGCACTCCATAATGACGCCCCATGGTCCAGATGTGAAGTGCTTTGACGGGGCTTCGACAGCCGAGCTTAAACCGGAACGCATTGCAGAAGGAACTCAGGTTTGTTGTTTGCCAATAAAACTTTGTAAGAACTAACAAAAAATTAAAATTTTTTAGGCATTTATGTTCGAGTCATCGCTCAGTTTGGCCGTTACCAAGTGGGGCGTGGAGACGTGCCAGAAATTGGATGCCCAGTACTATGAATGCTGGCAGGCACTAAAAAATAACTTCAAAATTGACAATTGATCCATCTAAATTTATTATGCATTAAAGGTAATGGGTTAAAGTGTACATTTATTTAAGTATTTCTTTTGTTGCAATAAAACATTTATAGCTGACAACCTTGCGATACAATTGCTCCGAATTTTATATCTTTTTTCTACTTCTACATTTTTAAAGTCTAAATGTGATACTGGGTGCAGATCGGGGACTTCGATTGCTCAACACCTGACTGCCGTTCAATCGGCAGACGCACAACTGGTTGCAATTAATTTGCACCGTTTCGGTTACCTTTGTCACGGTGGAGGTGGTAACATTGTCATCGGAGCGACGACTGTACAGGGATTTGGTGGCACAGTTGCACGAACCTGTCCTTTGAAATTTAAGCAACGGCAAGTCCTCGCCTCTGGCCTTTGAGCAGCAAACATTGGAGCCATCCATAGTACTGATGAGATCGGGTGCCCACTCGTTCATTTTACGTGATCGCATTTCCGGTTGCAAACGCTTGCTCAACCAATAGGTGCGCATATCACCCTTGCCCTAAATATGAGAAATTCCTTAGTTGTGAAAGTCTCACTTAGAGAGAAATGTTATACCTTTATGCTGGTCAGTCCACGCTCGACGCACATGTAACCACCGACATCCTGCAGCAACTGATGGGTCAATTCGGAGATGTGAATTTTCATTGCTTCCCCGGTGCTTTCCATACGCGAGGCAGTATTCACAGTATCACCAAATAGGCAATATCGCGGCATCTGTTAAAATTTTTTAGAAATATTTTGTATTAGAAAATAAGTGAGAAAAAAGTACTTTTATACCAAAAAGTAATCTTATAAAAGGTGGACTCTACTTGGCTTGTAAATCAATGGGTCCGACAACAGATATATAGATATACCTTGTGCATACCTGCTTCATCATCAATATATATTCATCAGCTATTGTCACTTATGAACCAGAAACTTTACCTTTTGTCCAACGACACCAGCTGCACAGGGACCCGAGTGAATGCCTATGCGGAACTGCACCGTTTCTGTGGGCTTGTGGCGAATTTTTAGATTTCCAACAGTTTCCAGCAGATGCAGTGCCAATGAAGCTATCTCCCCGGCATGTCGGTTGCCATTCTTTATAGGCAGCCCAGATACAACCATATACGCATCTCCAATCGTCTCCACCTAAGCATAACAAACTTATAATTTTCCATTAGGAATTAATGTTAGTAAAACAACCTTATAAACATCATAATTCGATATGATGGAATCGCAGCATGTATACAAATCGTTTAGCATTTCGACAACCTCAAATGGAGTGCTGGTAGAGCAGAGTTCCGTAAAGCCGACAATATCACTAAATAATATAGTAACACAATCGAAACATTCGGCCTTAACTGGATCACCAGTTTTCAGTAGTTCTGCTACCGTCCTACATAAAATACATATAAAACATTTTCTAATTGTAAAATGTTGAATAGATTTTCCTACTTGGGTAACATTTGATAGAGGAGTACGTCCGTTTTCTTTTTTTCTTCGTATAGTAAATTGGTTCGTTCCTGAACTAAGCCCTCCAGATTATAGGCGTATTTTTCCATAATTGCCAACATGTTATCAAATATGTTGGGCTTTCTGCAAATGTGTACATTGAGAGTCATAAATCATAGTAATATTTTAATAAAATATTTCAACGTACAATCCAGCCTGCAGTTCCTTTAAATGCATCCGCACCAGCCTAATATCCGGACGCACCTCGGCGTCTTCATCCCAGCAGAGACGCAAGCAGTTTCGTATATAATTTGGTATATCCAAGAAGGTAAGGGCTGGTCGAAATACGCCATGTTGTAGTAAGTCCGGACTTACGACAAACTTTAGTATCTCTAAATGGCAAGAATCAAAAATACATTAAATTTTTTATAATATATTATTAGCAGAGTAATGATTTTAATATTTATTAATACCCTCATTTGTATAGGCCGTTTCGCCCCAAGGTCCCTTTCGGCCAATCATCTCGTATAGCAGAATGCCAAATGAATAAATATCCCCCTTCTGGGAACCACGTGCTGGCCGAAAAGGGTCCCGTAAAAGCTCTGGCGCCATTGCCAGAGCACGTTTCACTTCGAGTTCCGCTCTTTAAGAAGTCAAATGCTTATTTAAAATTTATTCAATTAGAATAATTACTAGAGTAGTAGTACTTGTTTGGCTCGTCCTGCCCTGCTTTAAGTTCATGCAGTCCAAAGTCAGCGATTTGGCATACCCATCTGGAATCGATGAGGCAGTTACTGGATCGTAAGTTTCCATGTGATATTATCTCCGAGTCGTGCAAGTAAATGAGGCCTTTTAGTATATCCGAAACCAGGGACGAGATGAACATATGATCCAAATGCAAATCCTCGTTTGCGAGCACATCCTCTAGACTGCCCCGGGCACAGTAGGTTGTGAATATTATCACAGAACCATGGTCAATAGATGCTCCAATAAAATTAATTATATTCTCATGTCGAACCTAAAGATCATTTATAAAATTTTTTTCAATAAAAGGAGTCTTGAAATTTTAATTAATATTAGTTTGGTTTGTGTTCTGCTAGAATTTTGATTAGCAATTTGGCTCAGGGTTTTATTAGAAATCTAAAATAAGCTTAAGTTTTAGACCAGATATATTGCTCACCTCCCGCATCAATTTCAGCTCTTTACGGATTGAACGAGTTATGTCCACATTCTTTTTATAAATCTTTTTCATGGCTACAATATTGCCACGAAAAAGCGCTGTAAAGATTGTTAGGGATCAATCAGGTATTGTTAGGTATTAATATTATTTTATTTTTCAGTGCCTGATTAGACCTACCAATATTTGTAAACGATCTTTTGTTGGGCTCTCCTACTACTAGAATACTCTGACGGCATATTTGAACCTTAAAATAAAATAAAATCATTATTAATTCGGAAAATATGAAATTCTTACGCACAATATTCTTATGGCTGGGATTGTTGTATTCTCCCAAGTTAATTACAGTCACTTCCTTCATGTCCACCTTCCACAGCAGGCCAGCCAATGTCTGCTCGTAGCGATAGTGCCTTTAAGGGATCTCAGTTATTATCTATAAATATATATATATATAACATTGCTTGTGCTTACTTGACCAATAAGGCTATAGCGACGACCAGAACAAAGGCGCAAAGTGGACCAGTTACTAGATATCGCCAGTCCAGCTTTTTGCGTGGACACAGCTCCCCATGGAAGCCGCATGTTGGCTCCGCCAACGGGGGTCGTCCGTTTAGCCATTGTATGGGTCTTCCATTTTTGATGTAACGAAATTCCTTGAGGCATACATAGAGTAATAAAGAGTTGAAAGCCTAACTTAAGATGTAGTCTTATTTACCGGTATTACGGAGTCTTTGTTGTAAACAAAAAATCCAACTGGTTGCATGGACATCTTTGCTAGCGAATTTCCAGATCCTCCGTTAGCATCGCTTTGTAAGGTGATAACTGTATAGTTCCCCTCTGCATCTCCGTTTGAGTCAATGAACACCTGCGAATGTAACAAGATTATTCACATGGGTAGTATCAAAAATAGCGCAGAGAATTTAAAGAGTATTTTAATGAAAAATTACTCGACCTAAAAACAATTTACTTGAAGACGCCAAATGTTACCAATTACTACATATTTATAAATAAAGAAATTCTAATTATGCCATGTTACATGATCCTAATTGAATTCTGCTTCTTTTCTTTACTCTTGAGCGAGGCTTACTTACATCAAAGCCCTGTATTGAGTGATAAGATCTATTAAAAATGTGGCTCATAACAAGAGTTCCATCGTTGATATCGCCGCCGATGCGAAGAATTTCAGTTATTGCACGTGCATAGATCATTACACTATCGTAAAGGTGTAATCCAAAAATGGGCACCTATATGGATAATATTTTAGATAAGCAGCATAAATGTCACTTAACTATTACATACGGAAATATTCTCGAAAACCCGTTGATGGTAGGGCACCAGAAATGGGACTTTTCGGGCGTACTCTTTAATTTTCGTGCATATATCGCTGAAATGAAATGTTTGTATGCATATTAAAAA
Source organism: Drosophila dives (assembly GCA_035042365.1). NCBI lineage: Eukaryota > Metazoa > Arthropoda > Insecta > Diptera > Drosophilidae > Drosophila > Drosophila dives. The sequence continues at coordinate 1,279,404 of JAWNLJ010000415.1, read as the reverse complement.
TAAAAAAAAACTGTATTTATTTTGAAAAGTTAAAGAAAGTATAAGTTATCTATAGTTTGATATATATTTATATCCACTAGTTAGATTAATAATGAATGAATAATTATATATAATAAAATGATAATGATTTATAGCAGGTGTTTAATCAAATTTACCGAATATGAGGGTTTTGTGGATATGTCATGCTTATTTTTATAACTGAACGAAATGAGATTTTATCCAGTGATTTGCTCTTTTCTTTTCTAATATAAGGATCTAAGTAATCTGCAATAAGATGTTGCATGCATTAAACCTCAAGAATTTACCATCTCCTCTAAGCAATTAACTTACTACGCTCCATAATGTTCACACGTCGATTCGAATTGTAGATCTCATCATCCACGGATACCACAATGTAATCTCCGCTCTCAAGGAGCTTCCTATTTTGCAGTCCACGAACAAAGTCCACCATGGCGATGTGCTCTCCAATAAATACATATACTTTTAGTATGAGTAATATACATAAATTAGATAAATGCCAGGCGAAAAAGAAAAACTCAACAAAAAACATACTTCGAGTTGTTGCATATGTTTCCTCGATAATTTTCTCAATTTGCGACAATGTTTTCTTAGTTGGTATATAGTCCGATATGTATTTTAAATGCATTATGGTAAAATTTCTCGATTCAGCAAGTTCCTTGTTTGTTGTTTGTAATAAAAGCGATTAATCAATTGTAATATAATGTAATTTGAAGAATTATTACCTGAATAGCGTTTGCAACATCGGAACCCCAAATTGGCTTTGAACTCACCACGATAGAAAACTTCTTCCAGTCATAGGCATTCAACAGGCTAATGACACTCTTCGAAACCTAATCAATCATTAAAATAACTAATAATTTTCATCTACAATATAAATATTTACCTTTGAGGCAGGGGCAAGGGTTCGTGCAAATGTATGAAATGTACTCTTTTTGGATACAATCGAGTCTGCACATTTCTGGAATTCATTTGTAACGATTCACAAAAATAATTCATTTGTTTTGGTCATTCATTAACTTACGAATGAGAGCATTGGTGTATTCCAGGCAGATGCTAGCAAAGCCTCAGTTGTGCAACTTTCGTCGGGCCCTATAAAAGCCTTCGCCTTTTTTTCCCTCATTTCAGTCATAAACCTAAATAGAATGGGTAAAAAGGTGCGTCCAGAAAACCAGCTTAGAATTTTTGGTGTACGCGTTGATATTAATTAAATTTTACCTTAATGGCTTCACTCGATATGCGCCAGTTTGGTGACCTATGTCAAACGGCGTGAAAGTAAGTGTTTTGCCTGGCAGCAAGTTAACGTTTTTATTGACATCCTCGACGGCGAGCGGAAGTCCACCAAGAGTAACCTGTCATGGTAATTAAATACATTAAATAATTAATTTAAAATTATATATGCGAAAACTTGAACATTCTAAGTACTTCTTTTAATTTTAAATTTCGCACAAGAGAATATTAATTCCAGTCAACATTTGCATGAATTTGGATCATCTCGAAGCCAAGGGATTGATTCAGCGCTTGAGCATAGTCTCGGAGTTCCTGATTTTCTATATTTTGACTTATATGCAGAGCATTTTTTAATTTTCTGAGATACCCAAAAGCTAGAAAGCAACCAGCCATAAAAAATGTAAGCTGTGCGATAAAAATGGTTGAGCTGTAAAACAAAAATAAATATGATACATCTTCGGGATGGGTTAGCAATTTCCATAAGTGTGACGACTGCTCATAAAGTTCTTGAGACATTTTAAGACCCCAAGGTAGAATCATTAAAAAATTAAATCGTCGCCAAGCTTTTAGGCTTGCCCCACATAGCCGACACAGGAAATCACTTATGCGTCCTCCTGTACGCAAATGTATAATGCCATATCCGTAATAGAAGGAACTTAAAGCAAATGATGTGTATAATAGACTATATGCCAGCTCAAAGGCAATCTCATAATTATCACGCTCTTTTATTGGCTGTATTATGCCCAAAATTTGTGTAGCTTCGAGTAGAACACAAATCAAGCGAAAACGATTTGCAAATGGATAACACATAAAATTTCTTAGGTTGCTCAGCATATTTTTTGTTTTTATTAGACACAAATACTAATTTGGTAATTCGATTCTGATTGATTAATAAACTACTACTTTAATTATATTATTTAATATCCAAGAGCGTAATCAATTCGTGCTTGGCAGGTGAATCTGATGAATCTATGATTGATTGCAGTTTGGGATTTAATTTCACAGTGGAAGTGAACGCGAAATCGACGTCCAGAATCAGCAATTGATTGGGAAATCTATTTATTGTCTTAAATTTAAGTGTTCATTTGTATATAAGGATTATAATTAAATATTAAAATATATTTATATTGTAGTTAGTCTTTACACACATTTAATTTTGTTCTACCTGTAGCTTTAAATTTCTCGCTGAGTTTATTTTATATTTTTTTTTTTACAAAGATAAAGCTTAGCATATCTCTGCAGTTTTACCTACATTGCATGTAAAATCCCCAACTAAAATGAAGCTGCTTTTGATGCATCTACGTGTGGCGGCAGATTAATTTCTTTTGCCATCGTTTCCATGCCAATTGTATCATAACGAGTAAATTGGAGGGTTACTTCAATAATCGGTTACCTTTCAACTTGGACAAGTCAATAAATAAATATTGTCCGTTGTACACACAGCTGAATGGGATATGTGAAATAAATAAAATTATGCTTCTATAAATTACCAAAAAATGAGTTGGATTTTTTATTTTTTACTACAGGACAGAACGAAAATATAGGAATTTAAATACAAAAAAATTCAGTAAGTTACTGACACCTAACTTTATTATTTGCCATTTTTATTTTCTTGGACTAAAACCTGGCAGCAGTGCGGCAATATAAAATAACGAGAACGTAACATAAAATGACAATTTTATAGTTTAAATTGCAGTTTACTTTCAGGCCTTAATTTAGAGTGCAACGAACTGAAGATGCAATTTTAAACAGAGTCTGATATTTTAACCAGCTGCCAATTATGTATTTCGAGCAGAAAATCAACAAAAACTTTAAATATCACTTGAAGGCGTGAAAAGTGCATTAAAAGAAATGAGTAAGCCTACAAGAAGTTCGTAGAAAACCAGCAGCTCATTAAATATTCAACAGGAAAAATAACATATCCAAGGTAAGCCAAAAACAACAATTTCTGGTTGATCGAATTCCAGCTCCTTACACTTAAATTATATTTGAACTTTAACAAATCGGTTGGAATATATTAATTATAGCTCTGAAAAATTATAATAAATAAAACATATAGTATTGTAATATTTAGGCAATAAAATAACTAATTGTTCTACTTTTCTACATTCCAATTACTACTTTTATCTATCAACTTCCCAAATAAATTACTAGCCCCATCTAATCTTATTCCAATGGTCTGGTTTAAGCCAATTCCATTCGAGGCCCGCTCCAATTTAGTATGTAATGTGATTCAATAATTAAACACATTATTAAACACATTAAATTAAAAATGTTTTATGTTTTTTAATTTATTTCCTTCAAAGTTACTTTTAAAATGTATTATTAAAATATTTAAATCTTTGTGTCGCTTGTATAATTAAATAGATAAATAATAAATTTATAAAACTTGAGTAATAAAATATTCGTAAGAAATTTCAATTGTATTAATTTTTAAGATTAGCATTTGGAACTTACGCGCATCTGAGAATACTCAGCAAGAAATCCAATATTTATGGTGTCCTTTGTGGCAGCAATTTGTATGTAGTTTCGCTGACAGGACAGCACCACTGCTGCCACAATCAGGATGCGGATGTTGCAAAGAATGCTGCCTTGTGCCATGATAAAGGATACTTTACAACGGGAAAAATGCAGAGTTAATGGCAATAAAGCCTTGTTATCGCGACACTGACACCGACAACGACACTGGTCGAGACGCGGTTCACGAGTGAAGAGTCACACATTTTCAGGAAAATTAAATTGAACGCAAAATGGGTGCATTTTTATAGTCCTTAACCGTTATTCACTTGTTGCTCCGTCGCTCTGTAGTTGCTCGAGCGCGGCTCCCGTTCAGACTGCGGCTCGGCGTTTGGCTGCTGGATCCTTTATATGCTGTCAGCTTCGTGTGGGGACACTTCGTAACGGTGAAATGGCAAATGCTGTGGGGGGATGTGGGGGGTCTGCCCGCCAAAATGACTGACAAGGCGTGTGGCTGCTGCTATGGCTAAATTTACGAACTGCGGGTGTTAACTGTTTGTCCCGATCCCCAATAAAATTTTGTTTCATTTCAGCTGTAAAAAAATTCGTGGCTCTGCGATGCTTTTAATTAATACTGTCTCAATGGATAAGTATTCATTTTCAATTAAATCAAATTTCATTTTAATTCTCCCATCAACTAGTTTTCAGATATTTAAATAGAAATTAGATTTCATGGCGGATTGTGGGAATCCATCTAACGCACTTATGTTTGGACAATAATAGATTCGTTGCTATGGCATTTGGTCTAGTTGAAGGTCTGGTTGCGGGACTTAGCCATGCGAATGTATATAACACTGTTATTTGTATCCTGACCACAATTGCACTTGTCCTCCGATGGTAATTTACATTGCAAATTGGATTAATATATGGCAAATTGTGCGAGCTAATGTGTATGTATATGTTTATGTATGTATGTATATATGTATCATTTTAAATATGCAATATGCACTTTGTACTTTGATAAACACATTTGGCTCACGTTTTACAATTGGTCGGGGCTTAGACGGGGAATTCTATTACAACGCACATTAAATTTAAAATGGGCGTGTTTTGGCGATTCAAATGACATTTGGCCAAAATAAATTTCTTTAACTTATAGCTTATATGTCAAATTTCAAACAAATATAATAAAATGCAATATAATACAATTTGCTAATATTCATTTGTTGCCCGGGAAATTGTCTAATTTTTCAAGTGCTATTGATGCATTCTTAGTATTAGTTTTTCTCATCTTATTAATTAATCAATTAAAAGCATTTCTTTAAATTATTTACATATTTATTAATCATCAATAATTAGTATGTGAACAGACGCATTGAACAATAAAATTTATTTTGCAATTTTTATAGGTAAAAAATCGACTCAGTTTGAAATGTTCCTGATTATGTATAACAGGTGGGTTACCAAGAGTTTTCTGGTAGATATTATCAACGTAACTTTATACAAAATGCATTTGCGTTGCATCCACTGGATGATGGATGAGTGCCTGCAGCCACGTGCCACATCGTCCTGTTTGCATTTTGAAATGAGATTCAAATTACTAAGCTATAGAACTGACCTTTAGATGCCGATATTAAAGTAATGCGTATAGTATTACATTCAGCCAGCGGGTTAATCTTCCCTAAAATCACCCTTAGTCTGCGTCGTAATAGGCTCATACACAATTAGCCAACAATTAGGGGAAGTGTGTATTCAACTGATACGCTTTTAACCTTTTAAACCAGGTCTGCCATTGAATTGCTACTTTGCATCAAATTTCAGTGATTTTCCATAGAGCTTCGTTTCCTATGAATCTCTGGACGGCTGGTTGGACGCCACGCGTCAGAGCACCAATTATAATGCATGTCAATTTACAAGCCGAAAATGAATTGCCGCCTGGTGTGCCAAAAGCAAAAGTATTTTATACTTCTCCTTCCATTTAGTTAGTTAAATACATAAACCAAACTCCACGAATTGTGCCCAAAACGTGGGAGATTGGTTCGCCCGGGGTTGAGGATGGTGTTCACTTGTTTTGACTAGACAGCGATATGCAAATTTTGAAAAAAGCAAAGTGTTCACGTTCTCAATGGCAACACAGTGCGCCAACCCTTCTCGTTTCTCTCCACAATTCAAATCCAGATGCTGAACATCTAATTATGCATGGCAATCGCTGTAATTGTACCCCATAGTTCGTTCTCTCCGGATGACAAGCAATCGCTTATTGGGTCTGCTCTGACTTTGCTTCTGTGCATTGAGGAAGCATTTGCTTACCTAAGGCCAACGACATTGCCGTATCAATGATATTTCCCTAGAGCAGCCGGACCACCCACACACCTCAAACTCTGCCACCTTCTACCGTAAAAGTAAATACCCCTCCACCCCATCCATTCCTTGATCATATTCAAGTGCACATCGTAAGTTATTGAATTATGGTAAGCGGGTTGTTAGCAAACTTGAAAGTGCAAAAGTATCTTTTAAATCATGTTTTCTGTTTACATTTACCCACTCACATATAAGCGCAATTTTAGCACTATCAAATCCAATCAATTATTTGTATTTTAATATTATATGTGTGCCAATAAATAATTAAGTTACATTTTATTTAATCAAAGCATTTTAATATAGTCGCTCTCAAATTGTGCATTCAACAGGCGTACCAAATAATAATTTAAATTTGCACATGATTAAAGTTACAATACAAATTATACATATTGTTTGCTCATTGATAACATGCATAATAATTAATCTCTTGCAGTTGACTTGTCGACTGCAGCGCAGACTAAAAACACTTTTAATATTTATCACAAAAATAAATTGGCTTTGGCAGAAGCATTCGCAAGAGCAAACAAATTGACAACATTCATTTGACGCGACGAGCGTTATAATTCCAGAAATCTAAAATCGCTGAATAGATGCATGTGGGGAAGCTAATTAAAGCGCAGCTGAAAGTTTGTGATTTGTGATTTCCATTGGGATTGAAACATAATTTAAAATTTAGTGGCACTTGATTTGTGTGATTTTCAATCAACATGCAATAATTAAACTAAAACTGAGTTGCGCGTAATTTACCAGAAGCTTAACGCAATTATAAATGCGTGAATATTAATAAAAATACTTTTTACTTTAATAAAAATTGCAATCCAATTTTTTTGTTAAACAATAAATCGAAATAAATATGTTCAAATTAGTTTCACAGTACGTGAGAGACAAACATTACTAACCTACCATAAGATTATTTTATTAAACTAATTTCCATTTGTTATTTCCCTTTGTATGTCCTTTTAAATTTAAATTTTGATATGCTCAAAGAGAAAAGAGCAATCTGTCATTAACCAAACAATATTTTTGCTATTATTAAGGAATGTTGTGTTTATTTACTCATAGAAATATGTATGTGGACTTTATATGTACGTACCCTCAATAGTCATGAGTGATTTTATATGCCTATTTTATACATCAAATTAACAAACAATTTTTTTTTTTTAATATCATATCGTGGTATGAAATTCATTTTATACGCGAGACTACACATTTTTTGACTTAAGACTACAAATTAAAAGTAAAATATGCGCCGAATGTGCACTTAGCATATAGATATATTTGGTAAGTTGGGACGTTCATTGCCGTAGCTGCAGCTCTCAAGGAATGCCAGTTGTGAATGAAGTTAAATTGAGCAACTGCTCAGAATCGCCGAGCATGTGGTCAACTTTATTTGGACCTGGGCTGCCCACAGACTCGGCAAGACGGCAGTTAATCATTGTAAGATTATATATATATAGATTGATATACAAATTATGATGTTCCTCTATTCCATATGTAAATTAGTGATTTAAATTGTAGACATTCCTTATAGGCTAAATGGTATAATATTAATTCATTTACTAAATGTGCTAGCTGGATGCTGTGATTTCATTTGTGATGGAATGTTGCGCTGCGCATATTAATAATCATTATTAATTAATACAGCGGCAATTAGAGAGTATCCATACATACAATATGGACAATATAGAGAGTATGAGTATTGACATAAATGTGTGTGTGTGCGTGTGTTGCCAGTGTATTATTTAAAGTAACTAATGGAATAGCCGCTTCAATATACTCTGAATAGTCGCCAAGGACTGGTCTTCTATGAGGAAACTGCGATGATTTCCTTCCACTGTGTGCACCTCAACGGGCTTTTTGCAAACCTTGAAGAAAATGCAAATTTGGAATTGAGTATTGATAAGATATTTGTTTTCTTTTCTTTTTGCTATCAACTTACCTCCTTGAGGCGATAGTCCTCATCCATTTTGGCCGAGTTATCTGTGGGTTTAACGAGCGTCACCTTCGACTTGAGTTTCAGCTTGGGCTTGAAGCTGTCCGCCAACTCCAGTTTCTTGTAAAACAATGTAGCCGCCGACTTAATCTGCACAAGGGATGCACAACGGATTAATATAATATAGTTTAAGAAACTTGGAATTTTTGTACTTACAGTTTCCACTGGCTGGTTAATTTCAACACTCATTATCTCAGCAAACTTTTCAAGTTTCTCCTCCCAGTTGGGTATCACGAGAAGTAAACGCACCAACTGCAAACGAAAACAAGGATTAAAATCATGGGTTAAATGAATATTCTCGATTACACTTACCGATTTGTAGTCAATGTTGGCCAAGACAATACCAAAGTAGGCGAGACCATAGCTCTTATTGCTGTTGTCATCATCGACTGTGTATCGCTGCTTGAAGCTGCTCGTGTACCAGTTGACATAGGTTGGCGCACCATCCAACATCACAACATTGGCAATTTCGTTGGTCTCCTCCAGAATGCCTGCCATCACGTAGGTGAGCAGACAGCCAAAGGAGTAACCGGCCAGTTTGTAGGGTCCCTTGGGTTGCACTGTGCGTAGCTGCTTAATGTTAAACCTTGCAGCCGCCTCCACAGAATCCAGAGGCACTGCGTTGGTGAATTGCAATCCGTAGGCAGGAATATCCAGCCTTTTGGCCAATAGCTCTAGTGCGCTCGCAAATCCTTCGATTGGTGCAATGAAGAAAATGGGACTCTCTTTGCTATTCGCGGGAGCCTGGGTTCCCAGGCGCACAATTTCCTTGTTGGGCATCAACTCTGTGTTGAACACCACCTGAGTGCCATCGCCCAGTGGACTAGCTGTGCGTGATGGAGGCTTGGCCGTTGCTGGTGACTCAGTAGCCGAAACATCAGTGGTTGTAAGTGTGGCTGACTTCACTTCGGCGCCGCCATCCATTTGTTTCAGCGCACCGAACGTGAGTTGACGAATCTCCTGCGTGGACAGCACGATGTCAAAGTTACGCTCCAGTGTTTGCTTAATTTCGGCGCCCATCAGCGAGTCCATGCCCAGATCTGATAAGGAGGAACCGTCCTGAACATTTTTAATGTCACGCAGACCCAAAATATTCGATATGGTCGCAATTAGACTGACACCGGCAGACTGATCCGACTTGCGTTTCTCGGCCACGACCATGGAGGCCACGACGGGATGCGGTTGTTGCAAGAATAGATCGATGGTCTGTAGGCAGGAGGGCATACGCTGTGGCAGTGTGCCACCAATGACGGTGTCATTGTCACCGAGATTCTCTAGGACGAGGCCAGTGTCTCCGATGGCACCCCATTGTATCGCTGTGCCTGGGAAGCCACTAGCCTGTCGCTGCTCACAGATACGCTCCATGGCGGAGTTGGCCAAGCCATAATTCGATTGTCCAATGTTGCCACGTCCACAAGAGACGCTCGAGAAGCAGATGAAGTAGTCCAACCCAGTGCAGATGGTTCGCGAATATTGATCTAAGAATTTGGTCGCTGTCACCTTGGGATCGGCAACGGTCTTAAAGTCCTTGGCCGTTTGATCCTCAATCAGGGCATCCCGCAGCACGGCAGCAAGATTAAAGATACCGCCAACTAGAGCTAATTTGTTGCTGCTGTCCAGCAGTTTCTTGGCTCCCGCTGCTGTGGTTACATCATTGGTATCAATTACCACTTTTACGCCACGCTCCTGCCAGCGCCGGATCATGAGTCCCTGATAGCCGGTTTTCACGCCTGACCGTGAGGTTAGGACAATGTAGCGTGCTCCACGCGTCACCAGCCAGTTGGTTAGCTCCAAGCCGAAGCCCCCGAGACCGCCAACCAAGATATAGCTCTTCTCCGGATGCATGTAGGTACGTGGAATGGCATTGATTAAACGCGACTTGGGCAGCACGGTCTTCTTGCCATCCTCCTCATCGCGCACCTTGATAACGACTTTGCCAATGTGCTTGCCAGACGCCATGAACCGGAAGGCCTGTTCCACCTGCTTGTCATTAAACACGGAGGTGGGCAGAGGCACAACTGCTCCGCTCTTGATACCCTCAGCGACAAGGGAGACCACTTGGTTCTGCATCTCCTCCTCGCCCTCCATAACACTGTCCAGCAGAATGCCATGGAAGGAAGTGTTCTTCAAGAAGACAGACATACCCAGCGGACTGTTGTTGCTCAAATCGAATTTGCCAATCTCCAAGAAGCGTCCATTCAAGCCCAAGCAGCGGATGGATGCTTGCAGTTTCTCCTCAGAGAGTGAGTTCAACACCAGATCAACACCGTGACCCTTTGTCTCGCGCATGACCAGCTGCTCAAAGGATGTGTCACGAGAATTGCCAATGTGGCGTGCCTGCAACTTGGGGAAACGTTTCAGCAGGAACTCCCGTTTCTCCTTGCTGCCGACCGTTGTGAAGACTGTCAGACCATGATGGAGAGCCACAGAAATGGCAGCTTGGCCCACACCACCAGAACCAGCGTGGATGAGGATACGTTCACCCTTCTTCATCTGTCCACGCACAACGAGGGCATAATAGACGGTCGCATAGACACAGGGCACCGTTGAGGCCTCTTCCATGGTCCATTTATCCGGAATTTGCCACATCATGCGTCTGCTAGCCAGGCAGGTAGTTGCCAGTGACTTGGCCGGCACCATAGCCATTACTCGTCGACCGGCTGTGTCGCGACCGGCAAACTCCAGACCCAAAACGCAATCCTGCTCAGCCAGATCGCCGGGCAGAGCATCAGCAGCGAGTTTGCCCGAGGACAGCATCACGTCACGGAAGTTAACGGGAGCATAGTAAACGGTGCAGGTCTCAATGTCTTTCTTGGTGGTCGTATCGACCTTGGCGCCCTCAATCCACTTCAAAGAGGCCAAGTCACCCTTGACTAATGCGTTCACATAGGCATGCTCCACTTGGAGGGTGGCCTGCTGCTTCTCCAGCTTTAGATGACGGAAGGTGCCCCATTTGCCATTCTTAAGCACATTGGAAATCAGATCCTTCTCAAGCTGTTTCTGGTACAATGGCGCTGTCACAGAGAACTTGCCGGATACTGTATCCTGGACGAATACCAAACGGGCCAGCTTGCCACCATTTTCATTCTTGATGCAGGTCATTAGGCCGATGGCACCAAACAGTTCCTCATTCTGACAAACCACATAGACGTATTGCTCCTCGGTGGCAGCTTTGGCCAGAGCAGCCTTAAGCTCATCTACCCAGTTAAAGTTTTGCTCCGTGACCTGCACGACAATCGATTTACGTTGCTTCAGATCAACGGTTCGACGGGCCAGGACGAGGACACGAGTACCGCCTAGCGTCTGCTCCTGCACAGCGATGAAACCGAACTTCTCCAGGAGAGAACGTCCCGTCTTGGTGTACGTGGCTAGACCCTCCTCAAAAATGAGGAATCCTGTGTCGCGAATGCTTGCAATGCTATTCTTTAGAGTTGTTGTATCCGGACGGGACAGTATATCAATGCCAAAGATGAAGTGACAGTTCTGCTCGACGGGTTCCTTAAGTACATCCTTGGCAATGACGCGTACTCCGGACTCTCCCAAGGTGCTGGCAATAAGCTCCTCGTTGTTGTTGGATGTAGCAACAGCCACATCGCCAGTTAGCACCGGTTCACCCTCAATGATCTCCAGCAAATTATTAGCCATCAATACATCGGGATTGCGTCCGTTGGCCAACTCGACACCTTTCAATTTGACAGCGCCACTCGAGTTCTCGATGATCAGTTGAATGGCCACGTCCAGAGCGTGTAGGCGAGCCTTTTCCGTATTCTCGTTCAATTCGGCAACGTTCTCATTGGCCACAAAACAGTAGCGTTCCAAGGTGGGAGGACTCTGGGTGTTGGGACGACGCTGAGCCAGTGAAGCCTTCAAGCCACGCAGCTCGACTCCGCCACTCTTGATAACATTAATGTCATTATACCAGTAAACTGGTACACCAACATTCGACTGCGATTCCTTGCTCAATCCGTTGACCAGCTCCAAATGTTTGAGCGGATTAATCACTGCCTTCTCTATGCGGGTGGGCAGATACAGCTCACGCAAGTTCTTACTGAGAATGCTGAACTGTAGCATGGTATCCATGAAGCTGATCCAGTTCTCCACCCACTGTAGATTGCCAGCAGAGGCACAGGTGTCCGAGTTGACAATGCCACGGAAAATTCCACCATAGTCGTAGCCACGGAGACGCAACTCCTTGTACACATCGTTGGTGACCAGCTGCTTGGCTGTGGTGTTGGGTGTCTGGGCATCCAGAGGTAGTTCCTCCATTTCAATGCTTTCCGGTATGCTGATCCGGCCGGAGACGGCTAAGCTTCCATTTTCGCAAATCTCAAAGTTGCCTGTGCCATCAAAGAAATTAATGCCAAACTTGACAACGGCGCTCTTATTCAAAATCGTAGCCCGATGGAACACCAGATTCTCCATGACAACTGGCGTCTTATGGAATTCGCCGCCACGCATCTTGGCAAATGTCATCCAGGCGAGAGTCATGTAACCGGTTGCTGGGAACAGGATGCGTCCATCGATGGTATGCCCGGCGAGGAAGGCATCCTCCTCCTTGGACAGATCAATCTCAATAATGGTCTCACCCGAAGTAGTCTCCTTGCCAAACTTGGCAACCAGCCACTTCTGTGTGTGATCCCAGCCGATCTTTGAGTTCAACATGGGAGTACCGCGTCCCACCGGATAGCTAATGGGTCGCACCAAGTTAAGGACCTGTGGCTGAGCACCCGCTGCATACAGCTTGCCCACATTGCTGAGCAAGAATTCCACATTGTTCTCATGGGCTCGCTTCACCAGACTCAAATTGGTGGCATCCGGGCCAAGAGCTCTCTTCAAAATCGCCTGAAGTAGGCCATGTGGTGCAATTTCAATGGAGATGGCATTCTTGGGTACATGCTGCAGTGCCTCATGGAAGAGCACGGGCGACAGCAGATTGTTCACATGATAGGCGGCCGATGATTGTGTGGCAACCGGAGTGTTCCATGCGGATTCGGGAATGCTGGTGCTGATCCAGCGTGCAGTGCGGTTCTTCGCATTGGGTATAATCTTCTCCAGGCTCTTTCGCAACTTGGGACCAGCTTCAGCGATATATTTGCTGTGGAATGCATAGCCACTGCTATTTACAGCCTTCGCAAAGATCTGCTGCGCATTGAGTTTGGCAACAAAGGCCTCGATAGATTCTTCCGGTCCGGAAATGGTGCAATTGTCCTCGCTGTTGTGGCAGACGGGGAAGCAATCGCTGGGCACCAGTTTGTGTGCCTCTTCCCAGTTAAGACCGACGGCAGCCATCTTGCCCTTGGGTAACTGTGTGTCCAGGATGCTCTTGCCACGCCAAAAGGCGGCCAAAACGGTCTGCTCTGGAGTGAAGCAACCATCGGCATAGGCACAGCCCAGTTCACCCACCGAATGACCAACAATGCCATCGGGATGAATATTGAGGGAAGTGAGCAGATCCGTCAGTGCCACCTGCATAGCAGCAATTGAGATGAACGAGTTGAGAATGTTCTCAAAACTCTTGTCCGTGGAGCGGGTAAGCACCTCAATTAGATCGACACCCTCGGGCTTCAAAACATCAGCGCAACGCTGAATCGACTTGGCAAACACATCGATTTGCATCAAGTCCTTGGCCATGCTGGCCCATTGGCTGCCCATGCCCGAATAGATGTACCAAACTGGACGCTTTACGTCACTGTACTCAACCACTTCGCGCTGCAACGATCCCTTGTTGCTGACCACAGTGTAGCCACGGAAATAGTGCAAGGGAATGGGCTTGGAATGGATATCGTTGATCAACTGCAGATACTCATCGTCATCGTTGTGATCTGCCGCAGACTCCAGCAATTCCTGTACTGCCTCGAATGTACGGCCGGATGCAATCACTACCTTGGGTGACCCATTCTTTGGTGTTATGGTTTTTGGCTTGGGATTCGATTTGAGAATGACGTGAGCATTGGCGCCACCAAAGCCAAAAGAGTTAAGACCAATGATGCCACCATTCCATGGCAGATTCTTGTCGACAACCTTCAGACGGCCATCGACCAAACCATAGAGATCGGGATTAGGTTTGTTGTAGTGCAGATTGGCGGGTATAACGCCCGCTTCCATTGCAATCAGTATCTTTGCAACGGAGCAAACACCCGACGCCGGTTCCGAGTGACCCATATTGGATTTAACCGAACCAATAAGCAGCGGTGAGGTACGATTCTTGCAGAAGAAGTCTGTAATGGAATTAACCTCCTGGGGATCACCCACTTTGGTGCCAGTGCCGTGGGCCTCCACATATACAACATCGTTGGGATTGAGGCCGATCTCCTCGTATGTCTCGCGTATCAAACGATTCTGCATGCTGCCAATGGGATATGTGATGCCCTGCTCCTTGTACCCATCCGTGTTTGTGCGCACATTCAGAACGGAGGCGTACACACGCTTGGCAACCGCTGTGCGCTGCAGGAGCAGCACGACACAGCCGTCGGATCGGACGTAACCATTGCCCGACTCATCGAACGCCTTGCAGCTTCCATCGACGCTCAACATATTGAGTCGCTTGAACTGCAGCGACATGGTTGGTTTCAGGATGACGCCAGCGCCAGCAACTATTGCATTATCGATCTTGCCTTCGCGTATATCGGAGAAGGCCTGCTCCAATGCGTACAGGGAGCTCGAGCAGGCGGTGTCAATGCTGTAACTCGGTCCCTTGAAATCGAAAGTAAACGAGATTCGATTGGCGAACATGGCGCGTGCACAGCCCGTTAATCCATAGCCATTGACACGATCCGGATCACAGCACCAGTGCTGCTCCGTTTCCGATGTCGAAACACCGATGTAGACACCAGTGCGAGATCCACGCAAATCTGTGGGATTTAGACCAGCATCAATGATTGCCTCATGCGTCAATTCGAGCAACATGCGCAGCAAGGGATCCATGCACTCGGCCTGTTTCTGATGAACACCAAAGAATTGCTGATCGAAATTCTCAAGATCAGTAAGCTTGATTTTGCCCATTCTGTCCGGCAATCCATAGAGACCTGCAGCAATCGTAAGGTGGCTTTTATAAATGAAGCAACTGACTAATTAACTTGTGCAACTTACCGCTCTCCCAGCGTATAGGATCATCGGTGACCATGTCGACGCCCTCGAACAGATTCTTCTTGAACTCTTCGATGTTGGAGCTCTCGGGCAGACGGCCGGAGAAGCCAGTGATGGCAATCTCTTCATTTAGTGCCTGCTGACGCGGCGCATAGTGTCCACCACCCAGGTCCAATTGGGGGGCAGTACGCGACGCTGGCTCAGCAGTGATCACTTCCTCGGCAAAACGGGCTGGCATCTTTCGGCTGTCGTTGCTGTTGGTGTTGCCTGTTAGGGAATGATGATGGTTCGTTGCAAGATTGCAAGCAGAGTTGCTAGGTGTTAGCTGCGCAGTGGATGGCTCCTCGAAGGAGTCAGGTTGTTGCGAATTTTGTTGCTTTTTATTGCGACGGCGGCGCCGACGAAGGGCACGGGCACTTTTACCGTTACCGTTTTGTGCAGTGGAAAGGCTCGGATTGTGATTATTTTGGTTACTGAGCGCAACAGTTTGCTGATCCACGATTCTTAACAAACCTTTACCGTCTATCAAAAAAAAAAAAATAATTGAAAAAAAATTTTAGTATTAATATTGCTAATATATTTACATAAATCTAAATTTACAGTCTCGAGACTAACAGCCTCTTGTCTAACTAATTTAAAAATTTTTCGTTTATTACATAATTCTAATTTCAAACTGAAAATTTTGTTTGTGTAAAATATCTTTAAAAGTATTATTTATTTAAACTTGCTGAGTTCGGTTAATATATTTTGGCTAACAAAATGTTTTCCATACAGTAAATTAAATTTCGAAGGGTAAAGCATACTTTCGTTGGACTTTATAAAGAAAAAATGAATCTATTGCATATTTGAATGGGCCGTAAAATACAATAGGCTGAGGCTATTCATATAAAAAAAAAGATATAGATAAAAACACTGAAAATGTGTTAATTACAATGAGAATATTATATCTAACCATATTTTCTTAATTTGAAGTATCAAACTTCATTAGTAAGCTGTTGTTTTTAATAATTAGTGATGTGATTTGAAGTGTTAAGTTAATGACAATTGGATTTTACCCATAAATATTTTATACAATATTTTTAAGATAATTAAAATATTCTCATAGCTAGTTTTTGAGAATGTATCAAATATTTGAAATGTTTAATAAGCTCTTTTACAGTGGTGGTAACTATAAACTGTACAAGTACAGTCGCTGTTAATGCTACTGTTAATAACGCAAAGCTTTTTATCAATGTTTGTTTCTCACAAAAGCTTTGGCAGCAGTTCAGCCGTCGGTCGAATGAACATTTTTTAGACGAAAGTAACTGAAAATCAGGTGATTTCTGGAGAAGCTGCGCGTGCAACGACATTTGCTCTCGGCTGTATTTGTGGCGTGATTATTGTGCGGCTAACAGTGCGCTGCAACATTATGTATAAACACACAACGTACACAATAATGTGAATGTATACAACCCACAAGCATATCAGAGTGTATATTCAGCTTACCACTGCAACACAACAAATAATATAATGACAGCATGAGTCGCAGCTGACACGCTCACCAATACTAAGGCAGTAATAGCGTTTTGCACGCTGCTTTCTTATTCGCCGACAAAACTCGTACGATGTACAGAATGAGAATGGCACAATAAAAGAAAAAGTCAGTTAAGCTAAACCAGTGGTTTGTCGTTTTGTTTGCCTTCGATATGAAGCGGTAAAACAGTTCTATAGCCTGCATACACATGTATACATCAGAATGGAGAGAGCATAACAGAAGAGACGCTATGATTTCGGCATCAGCCGGCAAAAAACACATTTACGTTGGTCATACCCACACACATACACACGTACATATGGCAATACTAACATTAGCGCAACGCGTGTTCATAAGCAATTTGTGGAGAGTGAGATAGGGTGGCGTGATTTCTCAGTTTATTTAAGTAGTATTTATATACACATTTTTGTTAGTTTTGAGCGGCGTCATCTGTATTATTGCTGCTGCTGCTGTTCGTTAGTTCTATTTGTTGTTTGCATAGACGCGATATTCGCATATCCTTTTACTTTAATTACACACTTCTACCTATCTAGGCATATTGATTTTCAAAATTGCGTCACTTTATAAATAAATAATGCAATGTAAACAATTCGGTTCGGCGCAATGCTAGTCACTGTTAAGTACCCCAAGAGCAGCAGTTCTTAATGTTATTAATTTATACACTTGCTTCCATTTTCACACTTATTGATTATGGGGAAACCTACCTCAGCACATACTAGTGAAAGTAGTGCTAATGTGCAGAAGAGGCAGCTATACATTATATCATCCACCCACACCCCCATCCAACTTCCACTTGAGCCAAGCGAGGGCGCGCGCCTCAAGTTCAGTGCCAATGTGATAACATAAATTAAAATGGGGTGATTAACTCGAATACGCTAAGTGCGTTGATAGCGGGTTTTTAGTAATATATTTTTTATAACATTTTTAGTGCTTTTAAATTAACATGTGTTTACCTACTGCTACACAAACACATATTCTGTCTGTTTATAGATCAGAAAAGTTTCCAATCAATTCTGTCATTCTCATTATAACTTTCTCTTATTACAGAAATCATAGAAAAATCATCAAGCAAGTTGTCCAATTAGGATGCGAAACCCTATCAAAGCCATCAAAGAGTGAAGCCAATCGCGATATTGCTAAAAGTCTACAACATTTTCGGTAATTTCATCTTTATATTTATTTTATTGTTAAGTTTGTTGTTAGGCAAATTATATATGTATATTCATATTTAAAAATAAATTTGCCAAAGGTCTTAAGGGTCAAACGTTATATGACAAGTGTGCAAATTAATTATGCCTAATTTTTTAACTTATTTTGGGTTTTTTCCGCTGGTAATAACATTTAAAATTTTTCATATTTAAATTCTTAATTTGTATTTCTTTTTCTTTCTTTTTTAAATTAAAAGTTCAAACCAGGTTTAAATGTAAATTTAACAATGCTCTAAACCGGCGTTAGAGAATTAATTTTAGTACATGTTTTTTTTTGTTATCCTTCGTATTCCTCGCATCCTATGAGCATACTAAGTGTATACACACATACACATGAATGCTTGTACTGTGTGCATGCGTGGTGCAGAATACATACCTAAAATCAGGCGATTCCTCGACAGCTGTTTTGGTGAGACAAGCAGCAACAACTTTTTGTAATGCGATTGCTGTGGGCAGGCTGAAAGTTTTTTTTTTGGGCAGTCGGTCCTAACTGCTGGTCAAAAAAAAACCGTTAGCTTCTCAATTAGCCGTTAATATATTTATTAAACACAATTGATAACTGTATCGGTCTATTTTGTGTCACTGTTAAGCACTATTCGTTGAACAGCAACGTGTTTTATTTATTTGTTCTCCTTTAGAACAAATTTTCTTTTACACTTTGCTGCGAAACACTTTTTATGTCGGATCGGTTTATGGTATGGAAATACCGTTAACTTCTGCGCGACCTACGACGAAATGTGAATAACGAATAGTCGCGGCATCAGGTAAGCGGTGGCTTTTATACGACTACAGTGGCTGATTTCTGTAGCTGCAAAAGCTTCTCTTCAGTCCGCAGCAGAGAGCAATGTGAAACGAGATAAGCGCAGAAAGCTTGCTCTCTGTTAACCTTTTAATACATAACGGCTGGCCTGTTAAGTTAATGAGCTGTTGTTGAGCCGCCTGCCCTTAATAACAGTTTTATTCTCTATACAACTTTTTGAAGATTAATATGATAATGGAACGGCAAGCGATAAATGCTAAGTTCTTAAACATCGGCAGACATCAAAATCGCGCCACATTTTTTAATAACATTACGCATTGGCACTGTGCATTGGAATTTATATATGTATGTGTATGCATCTTGCTTCCGCAGAGTAAAGCTGATTAAGTAGATTGATTAATAGATGAATGACATTAGAATGTTTTTGTTGGTTGTAGGACATACATATATATATTCCTAATCTGAAACGATTTATAATTTTATAAGGGTCATGCGAGGTTAGTCGGACTATATACTTATCTGACACTGAGTCCTCAGTGGAACAGGAGTTAAGAAATTAAAGAAATGAATTTAATTTTATGTAGGTAGTAAATAAACTTGAAAAAAGCTTAAATGGACAAATAAAAGTTACTATATTAGTTATCTACGTAATCGACATAAGCACATTAAACTGTAAAACTAGGCTATTAAGCGAACTCTTTTTGTAAAACCCGCTCGATGATCTGTGACGTTTGGGCTTCCTTGAGGAATGTTCGATGGGTGCCTGCCACAACATGCATATCGATCTGGGCGCTGCAAATCTATAGAGCAAATCGTGAGGTTAAATTTTTCCCGAAGGAGATTTTTCGTAGGAGTAAATGATTTACCTCCTTGAGACCGTAGTCATCCTGCACCATGATTGCATTGTGCTCCGCCGATTTTATGAGCACCACATCGCTGTTCAGCTGCTTAGCTCCCTTGTAGCTCTCCGATAACAAAAGTTTCTGTTTGAACATGGAAGCGGCTTTCTTGATCTGTAAACATTTATTATTAAAAATAAAATGACTAAAAAATGTAGTACAATTGTAACCAGAACTGGTAGTCAATTTATGTTTGCCGTGTACCAAAAACTGTCACTTTTTTTCTATGGTATTATTAATTTACTTAAGTATTATTTTAGATATTTGCGAAACAGAGAAACTATTTAATATAATGCATTATGAATGTTCAAAGATGCCTATATAAGGTATTTAAGTTCAAAGTTTAGAGCATAGAATATTATTTCATATATATACTTTTTGCTAATTAAGATTCAGATTGGTACTACTTTTTTAAGAGTATATTTTCAACTTACCACTTCCTTGGTTTGTTGAGTGTGCGATGCCAAAGTATCCGCCAGTTTGTCCAGCTTTAAGGGCCACGTTTTGACACCCTCAAGCAATTTCAGAAGCTGCATACGTTAAGTGTTAGGCGTGAGAAGGGTTCAATAAGATAGAATTAAGTTTGCTTAGACCCACCTGGTTGTAGTCCACATCTGCGAGCAGTGTACCAAAGTAGGCCAGCGTCATCGATTGCTGGCGGTTCAAGTCGTCAGTTTGCTTTTTGGCCTCCTGCACATAACCACTGGCCATTGTGGGAGCACCGTCCAGCATAATGACTTTGACGCCAAATCGACGCTGTTCCAGCGCCACTCCAATAGCATGGGCCAGAAGGCAACCGTAGGAGTAACCCACAATATTGTAGGGGCCACGTGGTTGCAGCTTCTGTATCTGTTGCAAATAATAGGCGGCGCAGGCTTCAACTGAATCGAGGGGTACTTCCTCTGTGCACTGAAGGCCGTAGGCCGGGCAGGTGAGGGAAGCGGCCAGGGCTTCGATGGCTATTGTAAAGCCTTCGATCGGAGCAAGGAAGAACACTGCTAGCTCATTGGAAGTCTTTGTTGCCATGGAAGGCAGAGGCACAAGTACGTCCAGCGGTAATAATTCCTTGGCAAATACCTTTCGAGTTTCATCCGTTTGGGCTATGGTCGTCCGACCGGTAGTGGACGCCTCTGATGCCGCCGTTGGAGTATCTGCATCTGAGCTGGCGCCATTAACTAGGCCTTCTTTGCTATCGATTTGCTTCAGTGCAAAAAAGGTTAGCTGTCGAATGTCTTGAGCTGACAGCACCAGATCGTAGTTCCGCTCTAGTGTCTGCTTGATCTCCGTGCTCATCAGGGAGTCCATGCCCAAGTCAAAGAGCGTCGTCTTATCCTGTATGCTATTTACATTTCGCAATCCCATTATATTCGCTATGGCGGAGATGAGACTCTGGCGATTTGAATGCTCTATCTTGCGCTTCTCGGCCAGCACCATGGATGCGAGGACTGGATGCGGCTGTTGCATGAACTGATCTAATGTCTGCAGACAGCTGGTCATCCGCTGGGGTAGAGTTCCACCAATCACAGTGTCATTGTTGCCCATATGCTCGATAAAGAGTCCAGTGTCACCAATGGCACCCCATTGTATAGCTATACCTGGATAACCATCTGCCTGCCGCTGCTCGCAGATGCGCTCCATGCTTGAGTTGGCTAGAGCGTAGTTTGTCTGGCCGGGATTACCGCGACCCGAGGCCAAGCTGGAGAAGCATATGAAGTGTTCCAGAGCTGGGCACATGCTGCGTGAACATTGATCCAGATGCATGGTGGCTTGTATCTTAGGCGCTGTAACTAACTCAAAGTTTTTCACAGTTTGTTCCTCAAAGACAGCATCTCGGAGTACGGCGGCCAGATTAAAGATACCCCCAACAAGTGCCAATTTGTTGCTGCTCTCCAGCATTTTCCTGCAGCCAACAGCGGAGGTGACATCGTTGTTGTCGATCACAACTTGAACTCCACGCTCATGCCACCTTCGGATCATAAGGGCTTGATAGCCGGTCTTTAATCCGGAATGTGTATTCAAAACAATGTGATGTGCCCCGCGATTCACCAGCCAGTTGGTCAGCTCCAGGCCGAAGCCGCCCAAGCCACCTACGACAATGTAACTCTTCTCTGGGTGCATGTAAGTTCGCGGAATGGCGTTGATCAAACGCTGTTTGGGTACGGCTGATTGCTCCTCCTCGTTGCGCACCTTGATCACCACCTTGCCGATGTGCTTGCCCGATGCCATAAACCGAAAGGCCTTCTCAATTTCCTGGTCAGCGTAGACAGTGGTGGGCAGTGGAATCACAGCACCCGACTTTATTCCCTCCGATACCAGCGAGACTATACGCTTCTGCATCTCCTCCTCGCCCTCCATAACACTGTCCAGCAGAATGCCATGGAAGGAAGTGTTCTTCAAGAAGACAGACATACCCAGCGGACTGTTGTTGCTCAAATCGAATTTGCCAATCTCCAAGAAGCGTCCATTCAAGCCCAAGCAGCGGATGGATGCTTGCAGTTTCTCCTCAGAGAGAGAGTTCAACACCAGATCAACACCGTCACCATTTGTCTCGCGCATGACCAGCTGCTCAAAGGATGTGTCACGAGAATTGCCAATGTGGCGTGCCTGCAACTTGGGGAAACGTTTCAGCAGGAACTCCCGTTTCTCCTTGCTGCCGACCGTTGTGAAGACTGTCAGACCATGATGGAGAGCCACAGAAATGGCAGCTTGGCCCACACCGCCAGAGCCGGCATGGATGAGGATGCGTTCACCCTTTTTCATCTGTCCACGCTCAACGAGGGCATAATAGACGGTCGCATAGACACAGGGCACCGTTGAGGCCTCATCCATGGACCACTTATCGGGTATATCCCATAGTAGGTTCTTGTTGGCCAGACAGCTTGTAGCCAATGACTTGGCAGTCACCAATGCCATGATGCAATGACCTTGTGAGTCACGACCGGCAAACTCCAGACCTAAGACGCAGTCCTGATAGGCCAAGTCGCCTGGCAATGCATCCACGCCCAGTTTGCCAGATGCCAACATCACATCTCTAAAGTTCAGGGGCGCATAGTACACAGTGCAGGGCTCCCATTTGTGTAGATTGACATTTGTGTTGTGCGGGCTTTCGATCCATTTCAGCGAGGAGAGATCACCCTTGATCAATGTATTCACATAGGCTTGCTCCACACTCAGCAGTGGCTGGTGTGCATCCAGTGGCAAGTGTCTGTAGCTGCCCCAATTCCCATTTCGGTAGACATTGAAGGCCATGTCTTTGACCAACTGATTGCTGTAGAAGGCATCTGTCAGGGAGAAGGGAGGTAATCCTTGATCCTGCAGTAAGTAAAGTCGAACACGATTGCCGAGCTGCTCTCGCCGTAGACAGTTTATAAATCCTAGTGCTCCAGTGTTCGGTTCTCCTTGAGCCACCAAATAGACGTTCTTCTGATCTGCTTGTGATTTCACTAGCGCCGTTTTGAGATCAACGATCCATTTAAAATGTTCATTGGTCAGATGCACCACCAGCGAAGTGGAAAGGTCTATGTCAATTGGCTTTTTAGCTAGGATCAGCATGCGATCACTGTCATAGGCTTGCTCTAGAACTGGCAATAGTTGTCGCCGTTGCAATTGTGCCCGTCCTGTGGTCTTATAGACACCAGCACTCTCCTCCAACAGCAGGAAACCACTTTCCACTTTGATCGACTCCATGGCATTTTGAAGTTGAAGGTCGATTAATGTTGGTTCGGTCGAGAGCAGATTTACTGCATGTAGAAAGTCACATTGCCGTTCCACAGCTGCCTGGGATAGATCACCGACAGTCACCCGAACTCCGGAGTCTTTCAACAGTGTTGCAAGCTCTGATTCATTGGTGTTACTGCTTGTTGCAACGCATATATCTGCTGCCAGAATTGGCTCACGTTCGATAATTTCGAGTAGCTTGACTGCATTGAGGGTCTCCGTTGTATTGCGAGTGCCAGCGATTTCAAGTCCTTTGATTTTAATTGCGCCACCGTTGTTTTCAGTGATGAGTTGCATGGCCACAGTTAGGGCCATACTCTTCGCCCGCTCCGGATCTCCACGTGGAGTGGTGTGTTGAATGTGAGGAGTGAAGCTGTAGCGCTCCAGAATCGGTTCACTCTGTCCACCCGGGCGACGTTGCGTCTGAGCCGTTTTCATCTTATGTATCTCGACACCGCCGCATTTAACAACCGATATGTTGCTATGCCAGTTGACTGGCAGCTTCTGCTGATATTGTTTGGCCAGCTCCAGTTGCTTGAGGGGATCGATGACGACACGTTGAATTGCTGTGGGTAAGTACAACTCGCGAATTTTGTTGCCGAGTAAGCAGAACTGCAACATGGTGTCCATGAAGCTGATCCAATTATCCTTCCATTGAAGGCGACCATTTATAGCTGCTACGTCGGCATCGAGAATCCCCTGAAAGACTCCGCTATAATCGTAGCCACGCATTCGTAACTCCTTATACACATCCTTGGTGTTGAGTCTGGCGACTCCAGCAATACCGGGCAGTCCGTCGAGATCGATCTGCTCCTGTTGGACGTCTGCGACTATACGAATCTTGCCCGATACTACAAGACTGCTACCCTCGCAAATCTCAAAGGTGTTGTTGCCCTGACAGTAGTTAACCGACAATTTGACAGCTGATTTCGCATTCGTTCCGAGAATGGTAGCGCGATGGAAGGCGACATCCTCAAAGACGACGGGAGTACGCTGATAGTCGCTGCCCTGTTGTTGGGCTAGCATCATCCAAGCCAGTGTCAAGTAGCCCGTGGCCGGGAAGAGGATTCTTCCATCGATTGTATGGCCAGCCAAGAAAGCGTTCTCCTCCTTACTCAGATCAAGATCAATACTAAAATGGTTTGCCTGTCGACCGCCCTTGAATTTCGGATAGTTCCATTTCTGAGCGTGATCCCATTTGATAAGTGAGTTCAACATGGGTGTGCCCCTAGAGACGGGATAACTAACTGCTGCCGATGGAGACATTCGCAACAGCTGTGGCTGACCACCAGCTGCATACAGCTGTCCAATCTGACTCAAGAAGAACTCGGCATTGTTTGCATGACCCCGTTGCATAAGGCTCACATAGCTGACTTTTGGACTTAGCGAACGTAGAATGGCCCGGAAGAGTCCGTGGGGGGCAACCTCCACAATCACTGCATTATTTGGAATATGGCGTATAGCATCATTAAAGAGCACGGGTGAAATCATATTATTGATGAAATAAGAGGCGGATGCCATTCTACAGGAAGGAGTCTGCCAGTCTTGCTCCGGTACGCTGGAGCTCAGCCAGCGCTGAGTTCGATGCTTGGGCTCGGTGATCAAACGATTTAAATTCTTGCGCAGCATTGGAGCAGCATCTGCGACATATTTGCTGTGGAAGGCATAACCATTCGATTTGACTACTCTAACGAAAATTCCCTCTGCATCGAGTTTCGCAATTGTTGCATCCAAGGAATCTATTGGCCCGGCAATTGTGCAGTTATCATCGCTGTTATGGCAAACGGCATAGCAATCTGCTGGCAGATGCTGTCCAATCTCATTCCAGCTCAGTCCCACTGCTGCCATTTTTCCCGGAGCCAGTCCAGGCGTTTCTAGAACGCTTTTGCCACGCCAGTAAGCCGCTAGCACCGTCTGCTCGGCTGTTAGGCAGCCATCCATGTAGGCGGCGCACACTTCACCTGCCGAGTGACCAATGATGCCATCTGGCTCAATGTTTAGTGCTCGGAGTAAGTCCACCAATGCCACCTGGACGGCAGTTATTGACACAAACGAGTTGAGAATTTTGTCAAATGAACTCTCCGTTGAATTTGTAAGCACATCAATCAGATCAAAGTCCATTCGAGCCATCACCTACAAAGTGGGTGAATGGGAAAATGGCGGGATACTCCCGATTTACAAGACCTTCCTTTTTTTTAAATCAATTAATTTAACGAAAACACTTGCTTAAACAAAACAATTAGCAAGGGGTTTAATCTATAAATTAGTTTGTTTAGATTATTGTCACTTTGCTTACCTCAGCACTATGTTGTATCGATTTGTTAAAGACTTCCAGCTGCATCAGATCCTTGGCCATGCTGGCCCACTGACAACCCATGCCAGCGAAGACAAACCAAATTGGTCGTTGTTCGTCTTCATAGGGTAGCACCTCCAGTTTGTTGGCACCTGTGGATCCCAGGACGGCGTAACCGCGATACGGATGCAATGGAATCGGCTGAGAATGAATGTCATTGATGAGTGCCAAGAATTCATGGTCGTTGCGATGCTTTGTGGCTGCCTCCAAAAGTTGCTGTACTGCGTCCTCTGTGCGACCCGAGCAAGTAACTAGTTTCAATGAGGGATCCTTTGTTGTCTCTTTCGGTAGTTTCTTTTTCTTTTCATTTGATTTAAGGATAACGTGAGCATTGGCACCACCAAAACCAAAGGAGTTCAGACCAACAATGCCTCCCTGCCAGGGTAAATTATGGTCCACGACCTTAAGTCGACCCTCAACAAGAGCTGGCACGGCGGGATTTGGTGTACGATAATGCAAATTTTTAGGTAAAATTCCCTCTTCCATGGCGATAATCATCTTTGCTAGCGCACTCACTCCAGATGCGGGCTCCGCGTGGCCCATATTTGATTTGACAGATCCGATTAGCAGAGGATTTGGTCTAGCTGGATGGCAAAAAAAGTTGCCCAACATATTTGTTTCCTGGTCGTCGCCAACCGGAGTACCACTGCCATGGGCCTCGACATAAACGACCTCATCGGGACTGAGACCGATCTCACTATACGTCTCTCGAAGCAGCTCGTGCTGCATGCGACCATCGGGAAAAGTGACACCCTGCTCCTTGAACCCATCCGTATTCGTTCGCACATTGAGAATTGAGGCATAGATGCGCTTCGCCTGCTCACTCCTCTGCAGAAACACGACGGCACAGGTGTCCGCACGTGCATATCCATTAGCCGCCGCATCAAAGGTCTTGCAGGAGCCGTCAAGACTAACAACGCCCAAGCGCAAAAACTGCAATGCAAAGATCGGCTTCAGTATGAGATTGACGCCAGCGACGATAGCGAAGTCGCTCCGACCCGATTGCAAATCAGCGTATGCTTGCGATAGGGCTACGAGGGAGCTGGAACAGGCGGTGTCCACGATGAAACTGGGACCCTTAAAGTCGAAAGTGTACGAGATGCGGTTGGCAAACATGGCCCGGGCACAGCCAGTCAGACAATAGCCATTGATGCTGCTCGGATCCATGTTCGGTATCTCGTGTTCCGTCTCCACAAAGGAAAGCCCTATGTAGACGCCGGTACGGCTGCCGCGCAGCTCGGTTGGATTGATGCCCGCATCAATGATCGCCTCGTGTGTCAGCTCCAACAGTATTCGCATACAGGGATCCATGAGTTCGGCCTGCTTCTGGTGAACACTAAAAAATGTTTCATCAAATTTCTCCAGATCCTCGTCATGCATTTTGGCCATGCGCTCTGGTAAGCCAAATATGCCTACCAAAGAGAGTCCAACAATTCATAGATTTCTGAAGCTGTGCACCCATTTCAGCTTACCTGCCTCCCAACGTCTGGGATCATCTGTAACCATATCAATACCGTTGAGTAAGTTATGCTTAAACTCTTCTATGTTGCTGCTTTCCGGCAGTTTTCCAGATAGTCCTGAAATGACTATATCACCCCCGGCACTGGCAGCAGCATCATTCTTTTGTGCCTTTGATCGTTCCGTCTTCTTCTTGCTGCCCATTTTCCTTATGTTTGGTTGCCAGCTGTCGTTCAGAGTCGGATTAGAGTCCGATTTAATCTATGTATTAAATAGTTGAATATATATTGAATCTTGTGGCATCTTAAGAAAATTAATGTCTAACAAGAAAGAACGTTGAAGTATCGGAAAACCCAATACCTTCGGCTTTAAGCTATATAAAGGATGCTATGAGGAAGTTTACGGGACAAGTTCATTCTTCTTTTAGTGTTGCACCTTAAAAAAAGTATATATTTTAATCACAGGTAAAAATTTCCATTTAATTATGTTGATTTGCTAACCCGCAAAAGCTTATCTTCAAAAATTAATCTACAAACCTATTTTAAATATGTTAAATTTCCTAGTATTTTTATTAATTCAACAAAAACAAAGTAATGAAAATGCATTGACGTTTGAAAACAGGCATATCAGTCGAATTAATCAACGTGTCAGAAATAGGTAATGGCTATGGCAAATAGAGACACCCGTTGCCAAGTGAATTAATCCATTAAAGAGATAACGTATTACCTGATCATATTAATTGATTGCAATTCTACATAGGTAGAATAATTAGAAAATCAGTTTTAAGAAATTAGTATGTAGCTTTCCTTCTAACATCTGATTACGCTTATTTAAAAAATTTGTTTTATGTCTACGGTTTTTTTTTTTATTTTTTTTTTATATGGGTCGTTCATTAAATTTTTAACTACAATAATATTCAATTTTTCTACCATTCTTTCACAGCTAAATAAAATAAATGTGTTTACGCGACAACAGTTAAAATTCTCTAGCTGCGATTTTAATTTTATAAGTATCCAGAGTTTTGTAAGCTTCACCATTAAAAATAGCTAATAAATACATTAATTTAACTAGGCATATACCTGATATGTACATGTTTTAAGAACAAAACTGTTTTGATATGACAAAAAAAGAATTACAAAAAAGTTTTTGAAACAAAGTTTCTATTTCAGATTAAATTTTACAAGTTTGTACAAAATTGCCTTTTTTTGTTTTTGTCGTACTGCACTTTGTAGTAAGGTAGCAAACACGCCACTACCTTATAAATAAAACAGCAAAGGGCTTTGGCCTTTTTACATGTTTTCACTTGGCACACATTCACAGATACACACACACACAGACACAGTATTTACATTGTTGTGCTTGCAATCACTCACAGAATATTCCTTTGTGTCTGAGTCTATATCCTTAAAAAATTTATCCTATTTGTGGAATAGGATATTATCTGATTGGCTCTTTATTATTTTTGTTTTTATCCAGGATTATTGTTATTGCTCCGACTAAATCCGAAGACACACTGAACGCGTCGCGCACTCTTCGAATTCATTTTATGCATTCGGCTATGGGTGATATAGAAGACCCAAAGACTTCCAAAGTTGCATACATAATCGCCCATACCATATCCATACTAAATGCTTAGCAAAAGATTTCTTAATGACTGCGCCACTCAATCGCGATCCATTGAATAATTCATTATATTTATATGCTAAGCAAGTCAAACAGCAACTGCGACGCATTCCAGGAAGAGAGCAGGACAGGTGTCTGGCCATGGTGTTTGTGACCTGTTAATTAGTCCAAGTACGTCGCCAAATTAAACCATTTGCTAGCCCAGTTCGATACCACAATACCCATAATAAAAGGCACCCTTTAAGCAATTACAATTTTTAATAGCAAGTTTTGCGAACTTTTATACATTAGCAACGTTTTCCCCGAATTCCTTTGGTTTAACTGCTCTTTTGGCTCTAACGGCAGGACGACGATTTAGTGGGATTTTCTTCTTTAGCTTGAATGGACGTTGTATCTGGAGTATAATCGAGAGATAATACATACATATTGCTAGACACAAAAATAACATTTTAACGATTTACCAACTGATGCACTTTCTTTTTAAGTTTTTTGGCTTTTGGTTTTACTGCCGGCGTTTCCTTTTTTTTCTTCATGCCGCGTAAGATATGTGGCAAGCGGAGCCGCTTATTGCTCAGTGTGAATAGGCCAAGATTAACGCCAAGTTTCACTGCGAATTCGACAGCATTCCGGAGACCGCCCAAGGGAATTAATTCATCTTCAGATATCATATTGTGCATCTTTTTACAAATTGCATCTATTGTGGTGCCTTTTGTTTTTGTTTATTTAGCCAGATACAAACACTTGTATTTATATATATATAGATATATACTCACAGAAGTCAATCTCGCGACTAATTATATCTAACACGTAGGGCAACAATGATGTGTTAGTATTTTCCATTTTCAATTTAAATCTATATATAATTTTTTCGAGAGCTCTGTGTATATTGTATATTTGAAAACAAAATGTATGTGCCTGACTCTTGTCAGAAACTACTTAGTTAAACAGATTTGAAATATTTTTTGCTTAATCATTAAGTATCTTTATTCCGTATCTTTATTAAGTTGTCCTCAAAAATTGTAAATAAAAATAGTAAACAAAGTGGTATCGAAGTTAGCCTCCTAAGTCTATTAATACATTCTTGGAGCGAAGTAGAATGCATGATTATTATATGAGCTACGTAAGACTACAATCAATATTCAACCAACATGAAGCATGAAGCTTGTTATCAATTGATAATGACCAGACTGTTCTGCATGGGAACAGTATGCTATTTATAAGAAACAAAAATAAACATTCTTGCAAAAAATAAACAAAAACATTGACGCGTGCTCCGGCCGTGTTCACCTGATCGGCGGGTGCCGCTGATTGTGTTGACAGCAACAGCAGACAAAAACTTTTTGGTAAGCTATGACCTTACTTGGGTGATAACCTGTCAGTAAAAACAGTACCAATAGCAGCCCAGTCATTGCCGCTCACACTTAGAAAAACAAAACGACGAGGAATTTTTATAGTTTCTTATATTCAGATGTTAAATTTGTTCTGTACATTTTAAGAACCGCTTATAATATAAAGCAGCCGTATCAAAATAAAAAGTTCTTAAAAATATAAAATTTTATTTTCAATTATCTCTACAAATAAATTCATAAAAAATTTAAATTCAAAATAGATCTAAAATACATAATGATGATGTTTTTCTTAAATCAATTACTTGGCAATTGCATCATTCATTTTAGTCACTTAGATTTTTTACAAGTGTATCGGTATATATAATATCTTATAATTTAAGTCAAAATAAATCTAATTAACAATGCTTAAATACATTGTATCTACTGCTTTCTCCGTGAATATTTAAACTCTTACATTTTGGTGTTTACAATAGCAGAATTGCTTTTACTATTTAATTAAACTTGATTAGATTATAAATCTATATTTTTTTTGTGACTTATTGTGGCCTCATAATTAATAGTCAATTTAATTTTTGTTTTTTTTGTGTACGGTTTGCAATTCATCAGTGAAACATCTTGCTACACACGGCTGGAACATGAGCTGCAAATGTGATTAGCGCTCAAACGCCGCGTGCCGACGGTGACCAGGCACTGTTCTGGGTGCTGATAACTGATAACATGGCGATTGGCCTGTCGGGCAGACGCTGACATTAAGTTTTAGCATAAGGAAATTTGCATAGCAAAATTGACATAGGAGTGTGCGTGAGTGTGCGTGAGTGTGCGTGTGTGTGCGCGTGAATGTCACGCGACAATATGAAAGAAGAGAATTTTATAAGTTTAGTCGCATTGCATTATCAATTGCCGTCGTTCGGAAGTAAGCTATATTTTTTTTGTCCATCGGATTTTGGCTTCTGCCCAATTGTTATCTGCAGTGTGTTTGTACATTATTGATTGAAATCGCGCATACGACCAGTTGCCCTTGGCAATACTCAGAAGCTGCAGCTGATAATCGTAGCCAGAAACTAAACTGGAACTCTAGGGCTTTTCACGGTTAATTAAAGGTGAGCCCAAATAGGTGATTGTCTACATCGGGAGCTTTAGTTATTGGACCTCGGCCCAGCTTTATTGAATTTATTGAATTATATATAAACTATAAACTATATATGCATATGTATCACGTATATACTTGCGTCATAGTCGAAGTGTCGTTTAAGATTCGCATCAACGCTGATTGCCAGATAAGTTTTATTATAGTAATTCGCATTAAGGCTTTACATACTCTATGTGATTTTTTAATGATTATTGTACAATATATTCCAAAATCTAATAGAATATAAATTAAAATAAA
Organism: Drosophila dives; assembly: GCA_035042365.1. Taxonomy (NCBI): domain Eukaryota; kingdom Metazoa; phylum Arthropoda; class Insecta; order Diptera; family Drosophilidae; genus Drosophila; species Drosophila dives. The sequence continues at coordinate 1,247,971 of JAWNLJ010000415.1, read as the reverse complement.
AATATTCCAAAATTGAAAGCAAAGCATTTTACTAAATTAAAAAATTTTTATTGATTCAATTATATTCAGCAATTTTTTATTGAACTATTAAATGATATATATATTCAACACATTAAAAGTTTAGATAAACATAGAGTCGCATTAAATTACTTGCGCTGCTAATGGAATAAATGTGGATCTACAATTTTTTTTATCGTTGAAACCTTGTTTTAGTAATATATTTCGTAAACAAATTAAAGTTAATGAATGCTAAAAATTGCTATATACTATATATACAATTAAGCGAATATGTTAAAATTAATCGATTCGAATTTACGACATACCAAACCAGGCGAAATCCAGGCCAATGGGTTCAGGAAACAAAGTAAATGTTTTTTTATTTGCTTCGATATTTTTTTATTTGTTTTTAATCCATTTAATCTATGCTAAAGTTCACAAATGAGAGTAAATACGTATTATTGTAATAGTACGGACCATTTGACATAGTTAGAAATTGTTTTTAATTTAGTAAATTGAGGAAACGACAAGAAAATTAGCGAAATATTACATGTACATAACAATATTGGTAAACATATGAAAAATTATCATTCTTATCGTTTTTTAATTTCTTCTTATTTTATCCACATGTAGGTTTTAGAAAAGAATAAATATATTATACGTATTCCAGAATATTACGCTTATTGGCTTATCTATGTTTATGAGTATAAATTTTGCTCCACTTTGGTATGCTAACAAATAATTATCAAAACGAGTTTAATGAATTAAAATTTTGCATATTTTTAGGCGGCACTTAAATATATGAAATCGAATTTATTATACATCTCTGAAAGCTAATACTGAAATTCGTCAACTTAAATTAAATTTTAGCATCAGTTAAGTTTTCAGCCTAAATAATTTTCACCAAACCAATTTAAATCACACAATTAAATATTTTCAATTATAAACTAATGCAAGATGAATTTTATTTTAATGAAGAAAATAAGAAGAGCAATAACGAGGAAAACATAATCTTTAAAGAATGAATTAATTAGGAAGACAAAAATTAGCATATAAGTAAAATAAATGATATTAAACTAATCAAGTAGAAATAAAAACCGTTATTGAGATGTTTCTCGGTGTGTTTGATTCAAAGATGTATTTTCTTTAAGTGGAATAAGAAAGGGATTTCATGCATGTCTCTGACAAATACGAATAATCAAATTTTTTTCGTCTATATTAATCACTTTTATATTCTTGTAGCACTTAGTGAATTTTCGTTCGGGCAACCTCGACATGAAAACGTATTCACCTTCCGTGCCGAGATCTTAGCATGTTGACTGATATCGTTCCCTATTCCCTAATTAATTAACAGCTTTGTTAACGGAAATAATGACTTCATCAAAGTCAAATATTGATAGAAATTATTCCTGTAGATTCTACTTAAAGCAAAATAATCGATAACAAACTTTTGGAGAACTTACTTTATTTCATCAAGACATATAAATATATATATTTATGTAACATTTGTGTAATGGATCTGAAGTGTTATTAATATCAACTGTGACGTACACTAAATATGTAATACATTATAAAATTGTTCATATACTATAAATAAATACATACAAATACTGTCGTTTTATAAACTCATATATACATTGAGAGAAAACTGACATATTTCACTTATTTTATGTGATACCAAGATTGGTTATAGAACTTCAATACTTGAGGCACTTGAGTTCTAGAATCCTACATCTAATTGTTTTTTTAATGTTGTTCTTAAAGTGCCATGAATAATTTGAGGTTTACATTCTGTGTTCCCAAAATGGACATTTACCGTATTTTGGCAAACTTGTTGCTTTTTTTGCTAAGTGTAAATTTGAACAACTGAATGTGTAAAAGAATACAAACATATACAAATAATTGTATACAAATTAAGACACATTTTTCGTAAATAATACAAAGGTAATAAGAATAAAATGTACAAGAACAAGATGAAGTACATAACAATATAATTATTTATAATAATTATAATAATAATAAAAATATTAATATCGGGGTGATTGAATTAATCCACCTGCTTGCTCTCATCTCGATTGCGCTTGAAGGAAACCGAGTGGATGAGAAGTGGTGGCAGATTGCTACGAAGCATTTGGAGGCGCTTGCTCTTGGCCTGTTCGGGACGTCGTAACTCATCCTTGGATGACACAGATGACGAAGCAACTGACGTTGATATGGAAGCAAGGGATGTCGAGCCAGGCAGAATTTCAGTGCTCTGCGTCACCAGACGACTGGAATGTCGGAAATAACGTGGCATGGAGTAATCGTCCCTGGAGGCACGAGCTGCGTTCGCATTCTGTATGGAATAAAGACTCTGGGATACGCGATACTTTTCAATGGTCGGTGTATCCTCGTAGTTCTTCGGCAGATTGCTGAACGATATAGAGGGCACCTCCGGCGTCATACTGATCTGGCTACCTGTGCCCGTAATGGCAAAGATGTCTGTCTCACTACCGGCCACATGCATGTGTGGCACACTTTTCGCCGAGCGAAGAATGCGCTTTGGAGTGGTCGATATCGCACTCACATTGGGCATCAGATGGGGATGACGATCGATGAGGCGTGGTCGCAATATCACCTCGTCCACCATCTCCTTTTCATCCTCCTTGTCCTCCTCGACGATCGACTCGAACTTTTTCGGCGTCAGCGTTTGACTGCCCTCCGGCGATGAGTCCGAGCTGGCCAACGTAAATGTGATGCGCTTCTCAGAAGACGCTGTTCCAGTCGACGTGGGCTTCGCTGAATCGGTGGCATCACTTTGAAGACCAGCTGCAAATAAGTTAAGTGGTAATTTTAGTTATTGTTGGATATATCTACGAATTCAAGCTTGGATTTTAGAATTCAGTTATTATGTTAAATGACGTCCAAACTACAGTTAAGAGATCGTAAATAGACAAAAATATCTTATTAAAAGATTGTAACTCCGCATTTGCAAAGGAAAGTCGACCATAATATATATAATATATATATATATATATATATATAAATTTATACCTATAATATCAGCTTTCTTATCGTTGTGATCCAAAGAACTATATATATATTATTACATTTTATAGATTTACTGAATGAGTCAGCGATTAGCAAATTGGCGAGCAAAACTGAGTAATAAAATCTGATTTTTCATTGGAATACGAATCGAAATATCGCGAGAGCGTTTAACTATTACTGAGAGGTTAGTTATTGCTTTCCATAAATGGCAATACTCGATTTTCACGAACTTTTTATGGCAGAAACGAGTCATTTATTGCTAGAAGAATTTGTCCAAAGTTCATTTAAGAGAACTGACGAAATATATACAGATGCATTGCAATTCAATTAAATGATTGTTTCACTTATCTAGGCTATTTGTAATTTTATTTTAATTAATTTAAAAGCATCTGATAATTGCGATCACCTTTTTATTATTTTATTGTCAATGTCGAAGCAGGGATTATTAAGCGATAAATAAAGCAATGTTTACATTAGCAATCGATAGGTGTGTAAATATTACAAGTTTACAGGCTTGCAATCTTTTAATGCGGTAACTTTTCAGCTTATAATTATATATACAGAAATGTGTCACGTTCTCCACACAAGTTCAAGGACCTTAGATTATCAGATAAGTTTTGAATTTGTTGTCTGAACTATTCAATGTGTTCAGAGTAAATAATTAGGCAGAATATCTGTATAAACTTATTATAAAAAATCAGTGGCAATTTGTGGCAATTTGTGTCAAACACTTTTACCAAATATTTTATCTCTGCTTGTAAAGATCTAAAATTGAGAAATCTTCATAGTAGTAGTCTGATTCCATTAGAAAAACTACCTGTAGACTTTATATAACATTGAGTATTAATCAAAAAATCATATATTTAACATTTTAAATTAATGCATGACATTAAATACAATTTAATTACTTACTCATTTTTCTTTATATTTTAAGTCAATTTTGCATAGGCTAATAATTAAAAATGAGGATTCTGATTAGTACTAATAAATATATATATAAAATAAATAAATAAACATATATTTATATATAAAAATATATATATTTTGATGTTTATGTTTATCTGTAAGGGGAATGCGAATCGAAAGAAGAAAAATAAGTAAAGTTTAAGAATTCCTATCACCTTATCAGCGAACAAATTTGATTGCTGGCTATCAGTAAAGCAAAACAAGTCAAAACAAAACAAAAAAGAGAACTGCTTTCGCTCTACACCTGTACATGCTTGATAGGAACATACTCGATTACGGTAAACATAACATTATCTGTCGAGGTGCAATTTTATGAGAGCCAAGAGAAAACAACGCCTTGGAATTCCTACTTGTTTCGTTTGCAAGGTGTGTGGATTTTAAACAGATTTATTAACTAATTATCGCTTAATTATTTACCACTTTATTTGGAAAATTAATTCAGCGAATCCAATAAAATCATTTTCACACATACGAATATGTATATAATATTTAATAAGAGCAGCCAACACCTGATTTGGTTTGGCTTTTACTTTCCACATGCCAGTTAAAAAGGAGTAATACCAAAAACAAATAAAAGATGTTGGAACCGGTATTATTATTGGTTTTTTACTCAAAGTTAAAAAAAAACCGGCTGGATAACAAAGCGGTGATTTGGGTTAATTTCCATTATGGTTTCTTCATCGAAAAAGATGAGAAGTGTAAAGATATTGCTGCAATGGGGGCTCGACAATAATTACGGAAATGTTTTGAGATTAACAGCAAACAAAATTACTTTAGCATTTTTTTTTCACGGCTAATTACAATAAAAACTAAAAAAAACAACTCTCAATTACAGATATTTGCATATATTATATATCACACTAAAGACAACCAATAAATAATAAATATAAGCAATTAGCAAGGAGCTGTAAATCCGGAATAGTTTCCCTGAACAGTGAATCAGATAACACATAGGGAATAAAAGTATGGGTATAGGACAGATGATGATTTTAAAATGCATAAATTGAGTTTTTGATTACGTTTCGGGTTTATCATTGTTTTCATTTCGCTTTTGTGATTAACAAAAAAGCTAATCAAGTTAAATAAGTTTGCTTAATACGATTTTACGATTAACATTACAAAGTCATAACAAAAAAGTCCATGTCGAAATACATAATATGATTTAAAGGTAGCGTAGTGCTTACAATTGGTAGGAGTAATAATACTAAATGCTAACCGGTTCGTAAACAATAATATTATTGTAATTGTTATTATTAGTTGTCAACTTGTCGTTTCTCACTCTTAACTGGTTGTAGCCTGGTTATCAATATTTGTTATTTATATATATGTAAAGAATTTATGTACTTATTTATAATTATAAATATTAAGTCACATTTTGTGCTGTTGTTACCATTATTATCTAAATATATGTAATTTAGTATCTTTGGCACAAATACTGCAACAGCAAATTACTTCAACTTGTAATTAGCTTAGGTAGAACTTAACCTTGGGCACGCCAGCGGACACGATGCTACTGCTGCGGGTGCTCTTACCACTAGTCTTGCCACCTGCCCCAACAATTTGTGCATTCCCCTCATTACCTTCCAGACGTCGTAGAAGACGCTCCTGTTCGCTGAGGCGCGGCGTTGTCGGCATATCCTTGTTGGGCGAATGGATGCCAGCCAAATATGTCTTGGTACTGATGCGATTCAGCTTCGTCGGCTGATGATCCTGGAAGATCTGCGAATTGGAAAAGACAGCCAATATCTCTGGACCCAGCATTGGTACATTTGTCTGAGTCACGCGCCGATAATCCTCTTCATGTATCTTGGCACTGTTTAAAAATAAATTATCAACATTAAGATACAATGCTTGGCAAAATCGAGAATTAAATTAAAAAATCGCCAAACGGACGCAGAGGTGACAATGCATTAGTCAAACATCGCATTGTCATTTAATCAGCAAATGACCAGCACATCAGATCCGTAAGCAAATGATTGACTGACTGACAGTATTGACGAACTGAGAAATAAACTGAGTTTGCTCTGACAATTAGTACCTCAGCGGAATCGAGTTGTTGCGCCCCATGGGCTGGTCGCAAATAGGTTGTGGCACGGTCAACAGATTGTTGTTGTCGGCCACTGCGGGTTGAATGCGTCCAATGATGCTGCCATTCTTCTGTGTCGCCAGATATTCCTCATCATCTTCGGCATTATAGTTCGCTGTGTATGTAACGGTAAATAGACAGTGATAAGAATTGCATTTACTAAAAATAATCTCTCTCTTTCTCTCAATCAGTCGCCCAAACTCTCTTTACGATTGTTGAATCATAATTTCATTCCAACCAACTGCAAATCGTTTGCTTACTTATAAGTACGAATAAAATATGTATAATGCATTTTTGTATCTGTATCTGAACTGTAAATGCTTAGTTTTGACCTTGATTTACTTTTCTTGGTCCCCTCCAAAGTGTGCAAGTGTTTTTGTGTGTACTATCTGTAATCTTGCTCAGTTCCAATTATTTGCAACGCCATTAAATCTGATTTAATTTCTTGTCATCTAAATTCATTTAGGTTTACATACAATTCAATTAACTTCTTTTTTTTGGATTTTTTTGCGCACATTATTTAAATGCCAATCACATATGTTTGCGTGCGTTCAAGATCTACTTTATCGTCGTCTGTCGCATAACATTATGGCTCAAAATACAAAATACACACATACACACACAAGTATGTAATTGTGTGTGTGTGTTTGTGTGAAACCACGTAGGTAAACATGCACCGGCTGGCTTGCCGTCAACTATCCAACCATAAAGAAGAGAGGCCCGCATTGAGAGTGAAACAGCAAAGCTGCGACATAGATATATATTTAAAACTTACCGATCGATTCATCATAGCAAAAACGTTCCTCGAAGCAGTTCCAGTAAAAATCTTCCAAGCAGCTGAATGCGCGGCACAGATAGGGAGAGAAGAGGGGCATACGGGAATTCAAATGAGAATCGCCAAAGTCGAATGTAAATGAAATATGTGTGTGCATTTGTATATGTACTTGTGTGTGTATATATTGTGATGTTCACTTACTTCTGACAACAGCGGCACATTTCAGAGGCTCGTCGTAAAAGCTTAAAATGTTGTAGTAGCAGCTAAGTTGTATCCCTTTTGTGGAATACGTTTTTTGTCCTTTTTTGTTTTATTTATTATGCCACTTCTGGGCGGCATTAAGAAAATATGAAAAAAAGTACATTAATTTAGTGTCGTGGAATGCGTGTGACTCGTCCGAAAGTTGTTGTTTATGTGGCGTAGCGTGGAGCGTGGACACAGCTCAACTGTTTATCGGCAACTGAAGTGGTAGTGTGTCCAAACGTATATCACAGATAGCGCAATGCTACCTCGCTCTTTCAGACCTCGCTCTTTTCAAAGGTGTTTGACAGAGAGTGAGAGAGAGAGAGAGAGATAGAGAGAGAGCGCGCGGAGTTTTCAAATGTTACTGTGTTTGCGTGTATGCGATAATATAAGCTTGTGTGCATGCCCAACTATGACTTGCTCACTAAAGTTTAATGCAAGAGAAGCTTTGTTTACTTTCTACAGGTCATTAAAGTTCTAACTCTTTTGAGTTAAAAGCTTAACTCCGGGGCAAGTTTTCAACGAAAGTCTTGTGATCGATTGAGCACATCACCGAGAGCGTAAACTTAAACGTGAGCGTAAGATAGCGATAGAGATAGAGAGAGTAATGTGTCTTAAAGCTTACACACGCAAGTACTCTACGGCTCGGCACAACAAAAGTCAACAAAACGTGCTCTCTGCCTTCACCGAGACGCAAAATAATGTACAACAAATAATCAGATACACTTGGTAGTCAACTTGTTCCAACAGCTTAAAATGAATTTTAAGCTAAAAATAAATAAATAATAAAAATAATTCACAGACTTTGGTTTTCAAATATAATATACAATAAAATATTGAAACAGAAGAAATTTTAGCGATTTAATACCACTGTACAAGCAACCATAAAGAAACTCAAATTGCAAATTTAAACTTTTTAAGCTTGCACCATGCATATGTATAAATGTACACACACCCACATACCCTTATCCAAGTATGTACACACTCAAGTATATGTATCTGTATATGTGTAGACGTTCAACACACTCACGCAGGCCCTGCGATATCATTTGGTTTACTTAGCACTTTTAACGATAAGCAAAACGAGGAAAGATTCTGTAAATTGTGCCAGATTCTGAGAACAGGTTGTGCGATCGGGACCATTAAGAAATGTGAAACATACTTTTAGGCAGATATGAGCGTCTCTAAAAGCCTAGATATGCATATTATAAAATTGAATTGTTTTCTGCTTGTAATGGTTTTAGCAATTAAAATGGTCGTAAATTTAAAATTAAAATATTTTAACAGAGATAACGAAAAAAGTGTTGGTTTAAATTATTCGCATTTTCATATTAAATATATCTTTAATACATTTTTAATTATTGGGATACGAATACAAAATTATAGGCTATATGTGTGTGAACAATGTGTGATAAGTAAATTGAATTTTAATGACTATTGCATTCAGGCGAAAAGTAAAATAAATTATCTTACACTCGATTAGAAAAATATAAGCAAACAAACAATATAAGCATGTGACAAGTAGACAATCATAGTATTAAGATAAACAGGTTTCAAGTAAGTATAAACCCGATTGTAAGATACACTGCTCTGCTCAATGCAGGTGTGAAAGCACTTGAACTTGATAGTAATTATAGATTGCCTTCTGTCTGTCACACAATTTGGAAAAGCTTTATTGCATTAAAATATCGTTTTTAAAACTGTTAGTTATTTTCTTAAGACAATTTCTAACGATAATGTTTTTTTAGCTTTCAAAAGCGAGTATATATATTTATTAAAAAAATATCTTCATTACTGGTTAAAAAATAATTATATAAAACAGAAAATCAAGTTATTTAATTGTTGCTATCAAATAGACAATGTAGTCTAAAGCTCTGACTGCAGACGTCATGTGACTAAAGTGACTACACATTTATTTGAGTGTTTAAAATGTCAGTAGTTAAAAAAAATTAAATACTTTAATCTTGTATCATTCAAGAATATTGGATTTTTGAAGCAACATAAATGATCTACCAAACGGGTTTTTTTTATCTTGAGCTGTGTTGTAGCTATTCTTGGTAGCTTCGTTGCAAACGAGTTACAGTTCAAAGTTCAGCAGTCATGTGAGTCCCTATCCGTAAAAGTGCACTACCACCACTATCGTCATGCTCCAACTTTATTGACAGTGGAATCCATTTAACAAGTCAGTTAATTAAAACAAGTTGACACACGCACAAAATTTCCTAAGTCACACGAGATGCCGAGCATTAAATTAAAAAGCGTTTCACATTTGATTGAGAATCCATTTGACGCACAGATCCATATCGAAATCGAGTGTATGTCATATGTGCAACAATTGAATGGCAATCAGTATGATTTCATTGCATGTTGTTGTTTGTTTTTTTTTCTGTGCAATGAAAAGCAGTCGCATTTGTAGTCACCACAAATTGTGTGTGCACTCGTCATGCAATTTACTGACATTTACAAACGTTTGTGCGTGCAGCGAATTTAAAGCGCCTCTCATGTTATACAATATCGAGAGGCCAACGAAATTTATTTTTTATATAAAAAAATGTTGTACATTAATCAATCAATCAATTACCGATTCGTCTGTAGACAAGCTATCGCATATAGCTAGCGTCTTCAAATTTTAAATATAAAGTTTTGTTTGACACGCGCATATCTATTTTATTTCATGTTATCTATAATTTGCCCCGTTTCGAAAAACTTCATAAAAATGTATTTCTGATTGTAACATGAGTCGCAACTTTAAATTAATAAAATGAATTGCCATAAAACTATATTATACATAGACATATTATTAAACAACTATCGAAATAATATCAAAATCGGATGAGAAGATATGACCATATAGCATAATAATCAAAACGAAAGTAAATATATGCCAATCTTTTCAAAAAAACAGAAATTATAATAATATATTTAACAGCTGCGTATCTCAGGGTATCTCGCAGTCGAGCTCACAATTTAAAGCATTCTTATTATTTTGAAATGTGGATATGGTTCTAGAATAAGATTGCATTTATATATAAGTAAAAGATTGATAATTTTTATAAAAATTTAACACTAAATTTATTTTAACAAACAGTCAAGAGCTTTCTTATTTCAAGTATTTAGCTATCTACGCCTCATCCATGTCGAGCAAAGTCAAAGGCAAATATTTCGACTTGAATTTCAAGTGCAAGCGATTGGATTTTGCCTTTCAACTTTTTGTCTGTTCGCTTTCCCAGTGCGATCACAAAAATTAAGCGTCGACAAAAACAAAATAAATAAAAATCGCAAGCGAGTTTTCAAAATAACTTCCGCGCATTCAAAACAACACAAAAGCAACAAAATTACAACAACAAAAACAAAAAACAGAAACGAAAAATAACAACAGAAACAACAAAAGCAATAACAATCACGATACTCATACATAACACACAGCCGCTCAGCCAAATCACGCGATGCTGTGTATTTTATAAATACAAATACATTCATACGTTTATTTGTATACATGTGCAAAATAACAATACATCGGAGTACGGAGTATCGAATATCGAGAAAGACCACACACCCACATTTACATACACCGGACGAATTGACAAGGGCGCAGAAAAATAAAACTTTCTGGAATATATGAAATATATATGGAATTCATTTATTTCATTTCATTTTAATATCCCTCTTAAATATTCTGCGTTGCATCAAATTCACAATTTTTGAATTTCATTGCTATGCTTTATTTCAATTTGATTTAATTTTATTTATGACTTACATATATGTGTAATATATATATTTATGTCTGTGTATCCAGGTGAGTGCACATTTGTTTTGCTGTACACAAAACAAGTTTTATAGCCATATAATAAGACGTAAATGAGCGTTAAATGATAATAAAAATTAATAAAAAAAAAAAAAACATCTAGAATATCCCACTGGAAAATCACCGAAACCTTTTGTAATAAAATGGGTTCGTTTCACAAGCTAACAGAAAATGAATATTTTGCAGTTATTCAGTACGTATGCATATAGACATGTACGTATGAATAGTTATATATATATATGGTTAAAATTAACGTTGTTAAACCGCTTTTCCAGAAAGTGTAAAACCAAATTTCTACATTTTTTAAATATATTGCTATGACTCATTTCAAAGATACATTAATCATTATGTGAATTATTGAGTACCTAACCAAATTAAGAAATGAATTCAAGATTTGGAAATAATGTTTTCTATTGGATTTTTTTTCTTCGCATTTTTAGTTTATCAAATTTAAGAAATGAGAATAATCGGATTCAGAAATTCAGTCTTATGCATTTTTTAAGGGAAAGATGTGAAATTTATGTTATAATAAATCCCAACCGCCAATTTGGTTGTGTTAGCGGCTTGTATTTATTATTAATTCGCGGAAAGGCGAATAAACGACAACAAGTTATAAATATCATGAAAAATATTTGAATCTTCAATTACAGTCTATTTACTAATGAGTAATTCTAATATAAACCGCAACGCGTGCAATCAGATTGATGTGTGGTTGAATATGATATACCACGTAAAATGTAGTAATTATATGAGCAATTAAAATCTTTAAATATTAGTGTTAATCATAAGCAATTATCTCATGATTGGATTCTCATATTATGGTTATGGTGTAATAGAATCAACATTCATTTAAGAATGTGCATATAAATATTTGTGCTAAATTAAGAACAGAGAAATGATAAAATTACATAGCAAATTCGCTTTAATACTGGGGATTAATTTGCTTTGAACAAAAATCGAACAGTTGTCGGCTTGCTGATCAAGAAAATACATAATTTGCAGGGTCAATGGCGACTTTCTAAATGCCTCGCATAATTCTATTATGGAAACCAAATTAAAGGCTTGTGGGTTATATAATTATGTAAATACTCAGTTTAAGACAGTAAGGTGATCAAGTAAAAGTTGCTTAAACTTTAATTATATTGATAACATATCAAATATATAGAAAACTTTTGTAAAAATGTAAATAATCATTTTTAATTTTTTAAAAAATGAATTAAGGTTTAATAATTAATAAACGATATTATTTAAAAAGATCCGAGGTCGTTTCACGAATCGCTTTACTTATAACTTGAGAAAATAGATACTCAATAGCCAAAGAGTAGCTAAGAACACTGCAACAAAAACAGGCACAGAGCACTTGAGATTAATTGCGACTTTGCAGCAGCCACATAGTGAAAAGACCTACTACATAAATAATTATATTCGAGATGTTGACTGAGACGAGGCAAAACTCGATTGCATTCAAACTCCAACTTGATCGTATGATCGAATGCACAAAATAAAGACACTTGATTTTGAACTGTCAAAGCCAACAAAAAAAAAAGAAAGAAAAAAAAACGTGGCCAGTGCACTGCTGCTGCTGCTGCTGCTGCTGTTGGTCAGGTTTTTAGTTGTAGACTTGAGTTGTAGACTTGAGACTTGAGCCATGAACGTCGAACGTGCAAACGGTTATTGACACCTTCGGAGTGCTGGCCTGAATGGCTCAATGAAAATTCTCGACGTAGTTAAACCGAGCCAACATACAAAAGCGTAAAAATATAAATATATATGTATATATATACAACAGTGTTATGGCTTAGCATAAAAAATGGTTCAAGACGAAGCAAATATTGATATTGTATTTCAATGTGTGAATGATTTAATCCGAAAAGTTATATTTATTTAACAAAATCACCGTATCATCAAGTGTGAAGCACTTCATTTGCATTGTTTTGTTTATTGAAGTCGGTAAGACGCTCTTCTAAAGAATTTGTCCTGAGTTTTAATTGTGAAGCCAAGTGTAATTCATCCTAAGATTAGCACAAACAATACTTTCCAAGAAACATTTTATCTTTCAGAGTGATTTTTATATTAGTGGGATTTTCGAACGTGTGATTCTTTTTATGAGTTCAACCAAATGGATAAGTCTTGATAAGTTGTGTGACTAACACAATCCAGAATGGAAATAAATACGTATACAGATATTATTATGCTACGAAAAACTCTCATGAATGGTTTTTTTTTGGTCCGCCTGATAAGCTATTTTTACCATTTTTAAGCAATCAACATTTTAAATGAAGCTAAATATATATAGTTAATTTAATTTTGGCAAAGTCTATAGTCTTTGATTGTACATAAGATTTTGTGCTTAACTCCGTTCCGCAGCATTATTATTAAAGATATATTTTTAATACGAAAATCTAATAATAATTTTGAAAAGTATGGTATTTTATGTTTGTCGTGTGTTCTAATCATTAAATGAATTACTTTTTCCATTCCATTTGTGAGCGCAATTAGGTTTATGTTTTGGTTTTGACGGATAACTCATCGCTTGATGCTATTAAAAAATGACTTTATATAGTTTAAAAAAAAGGTGAAACTCAGCTACATGTAGAAGTACATACATATATAGAAAAACAGACATACGACAGAGAGTATTAGAGTCTACGCACGAGTTAAATACGTGAGAGAATTGCTTGTCAAGTATTTGACTAAGCAGGCAATAAAGCAGTTAACGATACATGCGTATTAGCCAACAATAAAGCTTAACAGGTTTCGTCAAGATACAAGAGAGTCACCTTAAAAAGTGCTCAGTATTCGCCAGAAAACATACTTACATTCATACTTTTTAAGTGGAACTTCCTTGCTTTTAGATCCCCGACTCATTCCCATAGCATTTAATTGCATTCTTGTTATAAATTAATAATGTATTATTTAAACGTCTATTGTGTGTAGACACTGAGTCGCTATTCCCAGAAATTTAAATAATAAATATGTATGTATTTGATCTCAGTTCCGCCTTTTATTTATTAAGGCTGACTGAAAATTGATTTAAGAACATCATATAAATATGAGTCATGAACAAAAAATTATATAAATTTTTGTATAAATTGATTGAATAATTGAATACTGGGCGATTTTGTAGGAACAGATATAAAAGTGTGTATTGTATTGCGATTTAAACTCTCTTATTTTATCAGCGCAGTTAGGTTGGTAGACTGCCATTCAGATTATATATATGTATACATATATAATAATATACATATACAATAAAGATAGCAGATCCACTTGGAGGCTAACACACGGCAGACATTGAGCGATTGAAGTGTTGATTGCCATAAGTAACTTAGCCAAGTTAGCTTTATCAATGCTGAAAGTATTTTTGACGATCGTTTCTGAAATGACGCTGCTCTTAATCACTGTTTTTCGAAAGTCGATTGACCATTTTTATCAATAGACTACTAATTACAGATACATATGTACTAATTTGTAAGTATATATGTAGGTATAAATCAACCTAATATGCTTCAATTCGAACATTGAAAGATTATACGATTGTGTGATTGCTTATTTGTGCTGATATTAGCGATATTATTGCCAAAAACACATGACGAGAGTTATAATAATAATATCCGAGCACAGAGCAATTTTTAAATTGAGTTTACATTTGATTTGTATCATGTATTTATATTTATATCATGTATTTTTAAATGTAATACGTTGGCATATGTATTTCCGTCCATCAAACAACATACATACATACATACATGCATACATCACATGCCCACATCTGCCAGCAGAAATGACGAAAGCCGGAACAGAATATCGAGATTAATGCATCGAAGCTAAGAAACTGTTTCCAGGCCATGTGCAACAAGCGACCGAAAGACTAAAGGTTTACCACACGACACGCAACAGACGTTAGTTTTTATTTTTATATAATTTTAATTCATTATTTTTTTGCAAATTTCCATTCTTTTTAGAATCGTCTTGTTGCAGCTGTAGGGAAAATCACTCTCGCGCCCAGGGTCAACAACATGTTGCTAAGTGTAGCTTTACTGTGTATGTTTATGAATATTGGCTTATAGTAATTATGCATATATATTTTAAACTTTAAGTGTATTTATTTACTGACGTGCGTTCCCAATTAAAGGTTCTTGAGATACGTTATTATGTTTTTATATTGTATTTGTATTTTTATTTCCTCAGGTTTGTTTTACAAAACAAAAGGAATCGTTTGGTCACTTTTTTATATATAGGCTTTTATCAGCTCCTTGCTAAAGACACACACACTACCACAACAGACACTTTTAATCGTTTGGAGCTTTCCACCTTGTGCTTGTTAAATTCCACTTTTTTTTTATTACCACTTTTTGGACAACTTTCGGCCCTTTGTTTTTGGGAGCAGCAAATTCACTAATAAATTTTCTTGTATTTATTAACTGGTGCGTTGGTGCGACACAAGCAAACAAAAGTGGCAATTAAAACGAAACCGTGGAAAAATACCGAAAACAAAAGCTCCGCACACGTTTGCCAGCTTCGACATTCGTCGGTTTACTGAAAGTGATACAACAACGGCGTCGCCAACAACTTCAGCCGCAGAGATTTCGAGTCAGGTTATGAGATTTGATCGACACAGTTGGTGTCTCATATCCAGCGTCCAGTGCTTCATGACAAAAGAAGTTTCTTATGCAATTGCCATGTTAATATTAATTTATTGTGATAAATCAACTATATTATAAACATGTAAATACTAATGTGTATGAAAATAAATAAGTTAATACTTAAATTTAAAATTATAATGCACTAAGCACGTGGTTTAAAAGTGAACTTAATTATAGCTGTTTTACTAATTAACAAAATTAACAAATACATCCGCTGGCATTTCCATTAACTATTTTAAAACTTTTGGAAGATGAGCGCGTCTTTGATTTATCAAGAAATACATTTATCGATATAAATAAAAATGGAATCGAAAGACCAAGTCGAGTTGATACATCGTCAAGCTAGCATGAGAGTGTTAAATTGCGCTTTACGACTGTTAAGTTAACATCTTTGACTGCAATCGATAGAATATACGATAGAAACGAATGAAATAAATAGAAAAACCCATCACTACCTTCGACCTATTTTCAGGTAGTAGGAGAAAAAAGGCAATATTTTTGCGGAAAACGCACGATAGTGTTTCATTTTGGCAAGTACGCATAAAAAAAGGTTTTTTGGGTTTAAATTGCAATTAGAATTATCATTCCATTGATAAGGCAAATGTGTGCAAAATGAAAGTAACAATCAAGTCATGGACGGGAGTTGCATCTTGGCGTTGGATAGCAAATGATGAGAATTGTGGCATTTGTCGCATGTCCTTCGAGAGCACTTGCCCCGAGTGTGCGCTGCCCGGTGACGATTGCCCACTGGTGTGGGGTGTCTGCTCCCATTGCTTTCACATGCATTGCATTGTCAAGTGGCTGAACTTGCAACCGTTGAACAAACAGTGCCCAATGTGCCGCCAAAGTTGGAAATTCAATATACACTAAAAGAAAAAAACAAAGAAAATACCACACAAAAAACTCGAGAGCAAAATAGAAATAGAAAAAAGGAGCAGCAGCGAGAACGATAACGATAACGATAATAAGCAAGAACAACAACAAAAGCACGCAAAACTATAGAAAGTAGACAAATCTAAACGAAATTCTTTGAAATGATGGAAAACGCTGAACAACAACAACAGCATCAAAGACAACAAAACATTTTAACGGGTCTGCCACCACTGCCAAAAAGTCTGAGTGCCGCTGCCAGCGCAATGGGACCAGGCCATGCACAAGGACATGGACAAGGATCGGTGCCGGTGCCTGTGCAGATGCAGGTGCGTTCTCATACGTCCTCACCGTTGCAACAGCCACTGCAGGCTACCTCTTCGGTTGCTGCACTTGCGGCTGCCACGGGCGATTTGTATTTGGGGCCATCGACATCGTCGGCGGCAAGGAATCGCAACTACAACGGTCACGGTCGACATGGCAGCTTGTCATCCACCCAGGAGTCACTCAGCGATCGCGAGAGCGTACACAGTCGCGCCTCATCCACACACAGTGCCAGCGGGAACGCTGCTGCAGCAGTAGCCCTGCAGCAGCAGCAGTTACAGCTGCACATGCCCACCAATAGCAGCAGCAATAATGCGTCCAGCACCATCGATAACCAGCTGGCAATATTACGCCGAGAAATGTATGGGCTGCGGCAGTTGGATTTGTCGCTGCTGTCTCAATTGTGGGCGCTGAACGAGTCCATACAGGGCTTTCGGGTGTTTTTGCAGGAGCAGGATGCCCTCTCGCCGCCATCCAGGTCGCGTACGCCTTCCGATACCAACTCTCTGTCGTCTGACGAGGATGATGGCTCGTATGCGCCAGTTGCTGTACCAAAACTAAATGCGCCGCCGGTAACGATTGCGGCCTTGGCTTCGCCAGCGACTAGTGGTGGTCTGCCCACCAAATTGGCCACAGGTTCGACCACATCGCATGCCTCGACAAGTTCGGCGTCGGGCACGTCCGGTTCATCATCAGCGGCGTCCTCAATGGGCAAGCATCATCATCACCAGCAGCAGCAACAACATCAGCAGCAGTTGCCTCATTATCATCATCATCGATCGGGAATGCCACCAGCACCACCGGCACAGCATAAGGCGCATCCGCAGCTGCCGCGTATACTGCAACAGCGCATGCGGCACGCGCCGCCTCCGCCACCGCCCTCGCGACCCAAGGGCAGCGGTGGCGGCGCAAGCAGCAGCAGCAGCAACCACAGCATCAGCAGTGTCACGCAGCAGCAGCAGCAGCAACTGTTGCACCCAAATCCCAATCAGCATCAGAGGCCCGTATGACAAAACCCGTTCTTGGACTAAATCTACACATATTTAGTTCAAGAACGCAGTTCCAGCAAATAACATAATAAATAAATAAAAATAAATAATATATACCATAAACACCAACACACAACAACAACAACAAAACATTTCAGAAATCGTCAATTGCACATTTATCCAGGAGTCAATTTAGGCCAGAGTTGAGGGCGGCTTGGGCACTTTATTGGTGGCCAACACACACATCCCAAAAATCCTCATAATCATCATTATCATAATCATCATGATACACAAACATCCATGCTTGCCATTCGTTCCAATTTCGTTTTTGATTTGTGTTTAATTAATATAACTACCTAAAAAAAAAAACAAAATTTAACGGCTAGAATTTTGAAAGTGGAAATTGTATTCAATAATAATATTTTAATAGTTAAGGATTAAATCCTTCGATAAGCAACTACAATACATTGCATATTTATATAATATATATATATATATATATATATATACATATATATATAAATATATATATATCCATTTGTATATTACCTATAAAAGTAAAAATCAATTGCTGCTTGAACAAAATACAAAACTTTGCATCGAATAAATAATCCTAGGCGCATTTTTGTTGCAGAAAAAATTTCAATTATGCAATGACAACAAACATAAAAATTATTTTTAAATTACCTTTTATGCTATTTGAAACCTATTCTAAAACAAAAAATGAAAAAATTGAAAAAACAAACAACTATATAAGAAAACATATTCACTCATTAGTATTAACCAAAACTAAACTCTTGGTCTAAACAAATTAAAACTATATAAACCCATATGCATATTATTTTGTTGCACTCTAGTGAGAAAAATATGTAATGCGGTTCGTTCATTGTTCGTAGTTATCTAAAAACCAAAGCTGTTGATACCCAAACATTGAAACACTCGGATGTGAATGAAATTTTGCATTAGCCACGAAATAGCAAATTGATTAAATAATTCAAATATCATTTTTAATCTTTCACAAAACTTCCCTTTTTTATTTTGAACAACTATATATAACCCAATTTTCATTCTATATTCCTATTAAAATGCCTATGTCCGAGTGTCCCTTTGTCAGCTTTAAAGAATAAATCAAATTAGTATATCTCCAAATAAAAATAAAAACAAAATAAAACCATGAGCGGATCTTATTGTTAGTTCCATTATAATCCTCAAAAGACTCAAATAGAAATTGGCATGCATATACATGTACTAATACCTACCATTCTTATCACATAGGTGCTTATGAGGATAGAGAATAAATATTTACTACTATATATACTGAACTAAACTATACTGGGCATGATAACAACGATTGATAGATGCGAGACACTATTTATGCAATTATTATGTATTTAATTGAAAAACAGAAAAACAAAAACAATCCAAATGAAATTACCTTTGTCATATTAAAACCTTTTTGAAAAATTTGGAGTAAGTTGATCTTATATAAATGAGACTAAATTTAAAAACTTTAAATTTCTCAAGCGTCGTCGCGTTTGTTTGTTAGTTTATTGCTATCAAATCTTTATGTAAAGTGAAAGCATAATAAGTAGAACTTAAATTGTATCACACCCAATTTGGAAAATTTATAAAACGCTCTTTAGGCTACTTAAAATATTCAATAACTGAATAATATTTCGACACATTTAAGAGTCAGTCAAGCTTCTGTCACACGAGTCAAATATTTACTCTTAGGAACTCATATTTATTTATTTATTTTATTTTTTTAAAAATTGCACATTCGAAGAACTTGAATACATTACCTTTCCGAAAACTATGTAAAGTTGTATTGATAGACTTCAATCAAAAACTGAAAAATTCAAAAAGTTTAATACAAAATGGGAACTTTTATAAGCTCTTTAATGTGTACAACAAGCATTTATCAAAAGTTTACAACAACATTACGATTATAAAAAAAAAAAAATGGAACGACTTCAAAAAACGTGTGAATTATTGGGAAGCAATTTGTTGGTCATATATTGACGATTTTTTAATGAAAATGGAATAAACCAAATCGTTGAATGGAAAATGTAATGGAAAATTATTAAAGAACAAAGAAATGATAAATTTAAACAATAAAAATATCAAATTTAAATATTAAATTTCTACTTTTCGTTTGGCGTTTAATATACTTATTTGTAAAAATTATTTATATTTCTAGAATATCGAAAAATGAATGATGGTGAAGTTTATTATATTTCTTGAAGAGTTCCTATAAAATTCCAATTGTTCTTACAGTGCTCTTATTTATTTTGCAATAATCCTACCCAGGTTTAGAGTAGAGAGTATCTAATCTTTTCTGACTGTAAGAGACTCTATTTCGAAACACCACCAGTTATTTTTAATTTATATTAGGATCAATAATATTCACAATCATATTTTAAAATAGAATTTAGTTATATTTGTACTATAAAATACAATATATATTTTATGGTATCTTATGTGGGTAGAAAAAACTCTGTCATGTGTTGCTAAAAAAATTTGAAAATAGCTGTGTTTTTTGACTTAAGTACTAAATGCTCCACAGCAGTTGGAAGGAATTTCTGAAAAAAAAATAGATTTTGAAATTCAGATATGCGTGAGTTGCTATAATAAAAGTAATTGTAACTTACTATTGGTCTCGTTCCAGCCCAAGGGCACACCAAGACGGCTGTTCTCCAGTTTGAGCCATTGATAGAGCGGATCAAAGTATTCGAGCAATGCAGCTGGATCCATTTCCGTTTCGCCTGTAAACTCCTCCAGCACCTCCTTCCAGTGCTTTGAGTCGCCAGCAGACAAAAAGGTTTTAAATGCCTCGCCAGCCTTTTTGCTGCCAAATATATCGCAATTGTCCAAAGTCTGGCTACTATCGCCCGGCACATACTGCCCGGCCAGGCGACACAGTGCCTTGTGGAACTGAAACTGAAATATGTGGGCTGCAAAGTAGCGCAAATATTCGACATCGGCATCTATATGATACTTGGCTGGTGGATCAAAGTCGGTGTCGGTGCGCATCAGTGGTGGTTCAACGCCACCAAATTCGGAACGCATCTGCCAGAAGCCGCAATTCCACTGGTTCTCATCCAATTCGTTGCGGAAGACAGCATAGCGGTACTTGTCCATCGTATAGCCAAAGGGCAAAAACACAATCTTGGAGAGCGCCTGCTTAAACAATTCATTAATGCGGCTCTTCTCGTCCAGCCGCCCATTGCTGGTTAATCCAATACTCTTCAGATGCTTGGCGGACATTACAGAAAGTGCAATCACATCGCCCACAGCCTCGTGAAATCCCGGATTGGGAGCGCCGCGGAAAACTGCTGGCTGTTGCTCATACTGTAGATAATATTGTATGTGACCCAGTTCGTGGTGCACTACATACAGATAGTGGGTGTTCACCTCGGTGCACATCTTGATACGCACATCGCTGTCCTGATAGAGGTCCCACGCCGACGCATGGCAGACGACTTCGCGATCCAGCGGTCTCTCTAGCACACTAGCGTTCCAGAACGTCGGTGGAAGTGCTCGCATACCCAGCGATTGGAAGAACTGGTCACCCAGCTGGAACAGTTTCTGTACGGTGTAGTTCTGACGCTCCATTTCCGATTTGACGTCCACAAACGGTTTTTCCGGAAAAGGTGTGAATAGATCAATGACATCGTTCCATGACTGCGCCCACATATTGCCAAGGAGATGCATCGGTATATTACCCTCAGCTGGTACCACATCGGGTCCATAATGCTGGCGAAGACGATACCTGACATAGCCATGGATTTGCCTGTAGAATGGCAAGAGAGCCTTGTACGTGGTGTCCAACTGGCGCTCAAAGTCTGCATCCTCATAGAAGTGTACCCAGTAGTCGGCATATGACTGATAGTCTGGAACACAATCGTTTATTATTAAGCCGAGGGTTCGCGGGGTTATCTACATATATATTATATATATATATATATATACTCACTACTAAGTTGCGCTGCCTTGCGTGTCAATCTCACATATGTGCCAAATTTTTCGCGCATGGGCGTGCCAGCTTTGTCGTACCACTCCCGCCAATACCAGGCAAGCTCGGCGGGATCACGGCTATTGGACAGACGCTCCTGAATGTGCGGCTCAAGCGTTAAGGTGCAATCGCTGCGATTCGTGTAGGAGCAAACGGCCGTAGTTGCATAATTCGATTGCATCTGACTGATGGCGTTCTTCAGTTCCAAATAGTCGCTGGCATCCAAAGCATCCCCACCCAGTTCCTGCAACATACGCGCCTGCCTGCGTATCTGTGCATCCTCGGATTCGGCATATTCGCCAGCCTTAACTGCCTGCGCCAACAGCTTGCTCTGCTTGGCACCCTCTGCATATACGGCAATCATCGCACGACGATTCTCCTCCGTCACATTGGTGTTGTACGCATAGGCAGCAGAGTATTGGGCATGATAGCGTTCGCGCAACTTGGAGTTTTGCTGAGCAAAGAAGCGACGCGCTTGCATCACAGATGCGGAGCAAGTGCTACTATCGGCGACTCCATATGGGAGCTAAAATATCAAACAATTTTACATATAATAACAAAACAATGGATATTCTAAATATACTTAGCAGCTTGTACTCACCGAGAACACAAAGGTGAGCGTAAGAAACAAAGGCAGCAAAAGCAGCCCCTTCATTTTGTCAAGAAACTTATCTCCGGTCACAAGAAATTTTTTTTTATTGTTTCGAATTTATTCGAAACTAGCTAACGCTACTTGTGTGCCTGTGAACACAGCTCCTCCGCTATATACGGTATGAATAACTGTAGTGTTTAGTGTCGATGCCGCTTGACTTCTGGACGCCCGCCAACAAGCAGAGCTGCTTTTATGGCCACGCACAGTTGCACGAACACTTGTCGATACGATTACCGATACTTTATTGAAAATCAAAAATTAATTCTTTTGCTGAAGACCCAAAGAATCAACGTACGAGGCGTTAGCTTACACCTGCTCTATAATCAGCAGCCAACGGTTTATTATTGAACAACAAATATGTATGTGTCTCATGTTAATGTTATAATGCACTTACATACACACATGTTTGTGAGTATATATATGTAATGTTCTGATTACATTATCAGTCTGGGTTTCCAATTCCATTTTGAAATTATGAGCTCTCAGAAATGTTATTAATTGCATAATAATGTGAGAATTAATATATTCTTATGTAAAGCGAGTAACCGCACTATATACTGAAATACTGAATAAGTATAAGTTAATGATCATTACGCTTATTGTCATTAAGTTAATGACAAAGTGTCCCAAGATATTTATGGTAGGTCAGTTCCCTGATTGTTGAGTGATCCATCGGTATACGGTAACTTATATCATCTAGTGAAGTGAACGATGACCGTTTAAGTAGGGTTTAGGTTGAGTCCAACCTCCATACACCAGTCACTCCTAACCCTAACAACACCCTAACTGGACTATATCACAGAGTGTCTCTTTATATTTGCCTCTTGACTGTAAATTTGGTTAACATGCGTTAATGCTGTGGCCTCTCTGGACCGCAAAGTGCTACTTATGTTATAGTCCACCAGCTTCTCCAAGAAAAGTATACAGAATAATTTATATTATATTTATTTATTTTTAATTCAATATTAAAATAACAGCTTGAATACAAAAAAGTTTATTTTTTTTTAATTTTAGTCGATTAGTAAATAGGAAAGTTATCGTCAATCTGGAAAGTCCAGGCATGCAATCCGCCCTTTAAATTCCAAATTAAATGCTCGGGTAATTGATTTTTCATATGTTGTACGGCAATCTGGGAATCGTTGCCACGACGACACACGACCACAATGGGGATCTCGTTACGTTTTAACTGTGCATTGAGCTGCTGCAGGTAGCTGCCGTCCAGAATTTGAGCCAAAGGCACATTAATTGCTTGAGGCAGCTGGCAGATCTCAAACTCGGCTTGCGCACGCACATCTAGCAGCAAGTGTGGTGTGTCCTGCAGAGATTTCTGGTAATCCACAACTGTGATGTGTTGATCCGGCTCGAGCAGCTTAAGCCGATTATCCTTGTCGGTGGCATGCATGCCGCAGAAGAGCTCATAGTCGACCAGTTGCGTGATTAATGGCTGGTCGGAGCACACATGGCAATTGGCCCGTTTGCTCCTTATCCTTATATTGCGAAACTGACAGCTGCTGCCATCGAAGATGAGCAGCCGTCCGGCCAGCACATCGCCCAGTCCAACTATCAATTTAATAGCCTCCAGTGCCTGCATGGCGCCTATTGTGCCGGTGACTGCACCTAAGACGCCACCATCGCCGCAATTGGTAACCGTTTCGGGTGGTGGCGGCACCGGGAAGATGCAGCGATAACAAGGTCCCTGTGGACCGTAGTTGTAAACGGTTATTTGTCCGTCCAATTTGAGGGCACTGCCGGATACCAAGGGTTTTCCCAGCATTACACAAGCATCGTTGAGCAGATAGCGAGTCGCGACATTGTCACTGCAGTCCAAAATAACATCGTAGTTACGCATGATGTCCATCGCATTGAAGCGGTTCAACAGACTCGTGCGGCACGTGATGCGACAGTGTGGATTCAACTCGAGCAATGCAATGCGTGCCGATTGCACCTTTGACATGCCACAGCGTGTAACCGTGTGCAGCGTCTGGCGATGCAGATTGCTCCGCTCAACCTGGTCATAATCCACCAATCCCAGGCTGCCAATCCCAGCTCCCGCTAGATATTGTGCCGCCGGGCAGCCCAAGCCTCCAATGCCCACAATTAAAACTGAGCTGTTTTTCAGCTTCAGTTGCCCGCCAACGCCAAAGTCGGGCAATATCAGTTGGCGACTATAGCGTGCAATGTCATCGTTACTCAATTTGATATGTTCTTGCTTCAATGCAGGTTCGCGTTCGTTGTTTAAGCCTATTGATATCGTTGACTGCAGTTCGAGCAATTGGTGTTCTTTGTCGTTGAGCACCGCCTGAAGTTCAGCAATCTCTCGGCGCAGTTTCGCCATTTCGTTTTCAGGTGCACTTCTAGCGGCAATCATTGGCACGTGCAAATATGTGTCAACCTTAAAAGGGGTAAGAAAAACAAAACAAATTTAAATAAATAGTCAACGATTAATTGTTTACGCACGGAATGAAAGCAAGCGAGGCGTTGCCAGACGTTGCTAAAGCTTTGCGACGTTTGCACGAGTCAAATAGAATTGAAATAGAATATTTCACAGCACTTACTTAGCATGTAATCAAGCTATGTAAATGTCCTCAACGTTGTTTGTTTAATATATTTATTATTTTTATTTGTTTATTTTATTATTTTAATATTTGTGACCACTAAATAAACCGAGGCACGCGCCCTTCTCTAGCTGCTATCACCAGAAACAGCTGTTCTCAGGTTGAGAATGCTTGGCCCGTTTTACAGTTGACTCTGTTTACAATTACCTAATCGTTAAATAAAACAAAAAGCAATGTCTTGGCTGAGCAACACATTTCAGAGGTTGTGCCTCGTCTCTAAGTTGGGCAACATTGCTGCCATCGGCGCAAAGCCCTTGGCGCTGAACAGTTCGACAACAGTGCGTCAACTTTCACATGCTGAGAAACGTGCACGCGGTCCGACGGTGCGTCGTTATGGCTACAAGGAGAAGATTTTCCAGAGTGGTCTGCTGCCGCATCTAGATAATGGACACAAGCTGCCCATGCCTGTGTATCGGCCGAAGAATCCCTGGTCGCAAAAGCGGGCACTGTTTGGACAAAACGATTACATCGACATCTTGGGCAACGATCGACTACATCCAACTCGCGTTCTGTACTCGGTGCCGTCCTGGCTGCGCGGTGTCTCGGGTAATGAGTATCAAGTCCTGTTGCGCAAGCGCCGCATGCTGGCCAACACCAAATATCCGATTGCCCGGCCAAGCAAGTGGAAGGACATGGAGAAGCGTATCCTGTATTTATACAGATTCCTCAATCGAAAAACAAAAACGGGTTACTCCAAACAATAATCTTAACAATTGTTTATAGTTGGAATAAAAGTGGTTCTCTTTATTTGTGTACATCTTCAGTTCTTATTCCAGTAGTATGCGCGCCTCCTCGCCATCAATCATAATCTTTTGGCCATTGTAGAGGCAAAACTCTCGCTTGACGTGAGCAAACAGCAAATCCGTAATTAGGAATATTTGACCCGTGCAAAAGGCAAGCGTGGCTCCAAAATAAAAGTTTGCATTCGCCGATCCGGCGTATATCCACAGATGCCAAAGCGCGCCCATCATGGACAACGTGATAAGAAAGAATGTAAACACGACAAAGCCATGCGTCATGACTAAAAGTAAATTGAAGTGTCACATTAATTGCCTCCATTTGGAATCGTTGTTACTCACATTTCCAGCAACGACGCCAGAGTGGCAGCAATGCCAAATAGAAACCAACGTCACCAAGGCTGGGATATGCACGGAACACCGCCGTGAGGGCAACGAGCACAGTGGCCAAGAGCAGCGGCTCCTTACGCAGCTTTATCGACAGTGGCACCAAATAGAGGACGGTGGCATTAAGCTGGAATGTGATTAAAAACATGATGCGGAAGTGCTCAAACATTTCCGTGAAGAAGTACCAAAACAATCCGATATTTGGCTGTAGATCCCGAAAGTAAAAACTGAAATGATAATAATACAAATATTCATAACTTAAGTCGCATGCAATCTGCCACGGGCTGTTACATACATAAATCCAAGTGTGCCGTCCAAGAAATTCCAGCTATTCATGACAAAATAACTTGCACCGATCACAGCCACACAGCAAGTGGCAAACGCTATCAATATTCCAATGCCCCTCGAGAGCGAGTTACGTGCAAAAAGTAATAGAAGCGGCGCAATGAGAACAACCGGATACAGACTACGCACTGTCTCAAATGCGAGCAGGGGTAGACAGATGAGAAGCTGGCGCCTTATCATTGCATATAAATACATTGCTAGCAGCAGATTACTCAGCACTGTCGAGGTCAGTCCAATGCAGCTCATGATGGTCAGTGGATTAAATAGATAGGCAACCAGGACTAGCTCCGATATGTTGTAGTTGTCATCCGCTCTATACTGCAGTTCCTCCGTATCATCGGCGTAGTCCTTGCGCTCCAGTCTCTGCTGCTGTAGCTTTTGCTCAACAAAGCGACGGCTCAGGAAATACAGCAGACTGGCTGTGCACAGATCAAATAGTATATACAGTATGGGCAATAGTTGCGCATAATTTAACAAAATGCCGGATAGCGCTTTCAGCAGCAGCGGCGTCTCATGCACCAGATCTCCCCGATAGGGATCGATGCCTTGCTGTAGCAGGAATACACCCTCTTGCACTGGAAATATGGACATTGTGACACTAATTAAGGATGCATGGAGGCAGATAGAAATATAATGGCGTACTAACCTCGCTTGAACGAGTTTAAAGGAGTGGCGAATTCCACACGATTGCCGATGAGCGACGCCAAAGAAGTGCCACTGAAGTACAAGCGCACGGCGCCGCCTAGTAAAAGTAGTTTATAGAACTTAGAGTCCATTGCTATACGTTGTTTTGAGATCTATTCCACTTGATGGCAAACTCAAGTTACCAGCATAATACTTTAACAAATATTGCTACGTTTTGTGGACGGCCCTTCAGCAAAACATATGTTTGTCAATTTAATGCGCTGCTTGGCAGCTATTCGGTTATTCCTATCAATAGTAGTTCATGACTTACTGTTAACGCGAACCTGGCATATGGATGGGATGTATATATATGTTATATATTATTATTATTTACATATCATATTTGTAAATAAAATATAATTAAAATTATTTAATAATATAAGAATAAGTGCTTGTAGTAGTGATATAGGCAAAGGTAAAGTTTTTGTTGGTGATATTAAAAGCTGCTATGTCAACTGGTTCTTTTGGTTCCTTTTCAAATACTGTTAATAGAAATAAGCACTATTTTTTTTAGTAAAAATATTTTTATCGCTGTTGTCTCTAGTAACTTACCATTATAATGATATTGTTACACATTATTATTAATTTATTTAATTAATGATAAGTGATTTGCATATTGCAATTCAAATTAAGCGCTTAATTTCGCAGCTCATTTCTGATTATCAACCGATTCGTTCATTTAGTTCATATGATTCTCTGCGGCTTGTTCATTCGAATCATATTGTTGTTTATTCGTCCCGAGACCAATTTCAATAAAAATCATTAAATTTTATTTTTAAGCGACATGGGAGGAAAAAATGAAGAAAAACCCGAGTCAAATATCTTCAAGGAAATAGCTGACAATTTTGAGCAGTTAACAGCCGAACCGGAACGCTTTCTAAAGTTTGTTTTTGTTCACCGACATCGACGCACGTGTTGTTAAGTCAATTTATTTTTTATTATAGGCCACAGACGGAATCTATTGAATCCATATACCAGTTAATACAGCAAACTTATATAGTGAGCATCAGCAGCAACAGCGATGTGGCAACTAGAAATGCAGTCCTGCCCGAGCTTGTGCTACAGGAAATGGACGAGGAACAGATTTGGCAACAGCTTGAATTGCGCAACGATTTGGTGATGAAACAGTTCCTTGAGCAATCCTCTCGGCTGATAGCCATGCGGGAGCAGAATTTGCAAGTTGAATTTGATGACGACGGCGAAGGTGATAATGATGATGATGAGCATCCTATTGGTGAGGCAAGTGACCAGGAAACCGACGGGGAATCCGCAGAGGAGGAGCATCAATCAGAGTTTGATGATTTGGAATTGAAGCCATCAAAATCAAAGAAAATTATGACAAAAATTGGCAGGAGGGGCAAAAATTCAGTTGTCGATGATAAATTCTTCAAACTGGACGAAATGAAACAGTTTCTTGAGCAGGAAGATGCCAAAGAGATGCGCAAACATAAAAGCACAAAACCTATTGACGACCCAGAGGCAATCGATTATTTTACTGAAGATTTTGGATTGGCGGATGAGTCTGACGAATCAGATGAAGAAGGTGGCGTTAATGCCAACTATGAGGACTTTTTCGAAATGGACGATGAGCTGCAAAAGGAGGCGACGAAGCTGAAAAAACTGAATGGACAAAAGGATTTCTTCAATGATAGCGGAAGCGAGCAGGATGAAAATGAAAAGGATGTGGATGAAAGTGCAGCGGACGTTGAAGATCAACCGGATGAAATAGCAAGTGAAATCGATGAAGCTGATTTTGTGGCCCAAAGTGGAATGGAACCTGCCAGTGATTCCGACTCAGCGAATGAGAACAGCGAGAATGAGGCTGAGCAGCAGCCCGCTGAGGTGGTGCAGTCGACCAATGAGATGCGTGAGGCACGCCTGTTTCAGCGCATACGCGACTATGAGGATGTGGTGCTTGGCGAGAAGCCCTGGCAGCTCAAGGGTGAGATTAAAGCGGGCAGTCGTCCGCAAAACTCACTGCTGGAGGAGATACTTGAGTTTGAGTCTACAACACGACCGTCGAACCCCATCACCGAGGAGCAAAATCAAACCATCGAGGACATAATTATTCAGCGCATACGTGACAAAGCCTGGGACGATGTGGAACGCAAGGTGCGGCCGGTGCACACACCTCAGGAGTACCGAAAACAACTTGTTCTCGATCAGGAGAAGTCCAAGCTGTCGCTGGCCCAAATCTACGAGCAGCAATTCCAGAAAGAGGTGGACAATTTAAATCCCAATCGTGATGATGACGACAGCACAGCTCCAGAGCCCAAAGAGCATCAAGATATAAAGCGAGCGATGCGTCAACTATTCCTCAAGCTCGACGCTCTTTCCAACTTCCATTTCACGCCCAAGCCGGTGGCACCCGAAGTTAAGATTGTCACCAACACACCTGCCGTAAATATGGAGGAGGTGGCGCCTTTAGCTGTCAGCGATGCGAAGCTGCTGGCACCCGAGGAGGTGTTCCGTGGACCCAAGCACACGCCGCTGGGCAAAACAGAACGTACGAACACCGACAAAAATCGTGAACGTCGCAAGAAGAAACAGAAACAACGCGCAATTAACAACGTGATGGAGAAGAGAGAGGTTGAGCGTGCCAAGCAGGGAAAAGCACCATCGCAGCGAGAATCAAACGCGAAGCTGCTGAAGACCATCACAAAGAGTCGCAATGTGCACAAGGTAACTGCGCAAACACTAAATGATTTATGTTTATTTAAATCTAATACAAAATATACTCTATTTTTTGTTTATTAGATTACTAGCAGCAACGATCAGAGCGCTCTGAAATCCTCGAGGGCATTCTTTAATAAGCTGCAGGACACGACGACATCGTCGGCAACAGTGACGGGTACCAAACGTCTCAAGAAGGATCCTACCAGAGCTAATGCAAAGAAACTCAAATTGTAACTGTACATATTAAGTTCTTAATTATATTTGAAGAAACTTCTGAACGCAACGCAGTTCCCAGTTGTAATGTCGTCAAAATAAGAGCCATGGCAACAGTCACGTGTCCTCAAATGTGGCGCCTTCTCAGTTACTTTATTCATCAGCAACTTTAATTCGAGGCACCATGGGAGATGCCACGAGCCGACTATAGCAATTCAGTGCGTGGGCTGTGCATGTACAAAGACACGAGCTGAGGCTATTAGGCACTTGTGCAGGGATATTTTTGGCATGTGAATGTTAATAATAGCAAAGAAAAGAAATTGTTTGTGTAGAGAGATCTAACATTTATAGGTACATGAATTGGCCTTAAAAGTGGCTCGCAAATTGCTTAACAAAGATATTTATCTTACAAAAAATGAACAATAGTTAAAAACTCAATTGAATTTATTAAAAATAAGAACTAGATTTTTTAATTCTTTTTAAAAATATGCGCCAAACTTTGTTTTTCAGCACTGGTAGAGTTATCGAAGTAAATTCCGACAAGCGATAACGATTAGACAACTGTGCTACAATTTTTTACACTCGCACGTGTTGTTGAGCGTGTATTGTTTCAAATATTGTTGAGTTTTAAATAGCAAATATGGTTAAAGTACAAAAGCCGCAAGCGAAAACTCTTAGCAAAGGCAACAAAATCGAAGGAGTTGCCAAGGAAAAACAAAAAGTGGGCAAAAGCATTAAAAAAGCAAAAACCAACGCTCCTGCTGTGGTTGATAAAAAAGCCTCTACAAAAAAGGCAGAAATTAAGAAAGCTACGCAGAAGAATGCTGTAAATGGATTAGGAGTATTTACAGTAACACCAGCAACGCCTCCGCCAAAGCCGAAGCCGTCGTCCAAGAAGCAATTGGTCTTGGCTCCACCCAAATCGCCGGCTGCTCCAGCGCCAAAGCAAATACCAGCACCAAAGGTTGTCAAGAAGGTTGTGCCCAAAAAGGTGGAAACAACAAAGTCAACGAAAATTGTGCCTGCTGAAAAGCAAAAGCCCAAGAAGCAAGAAAAGGTTGAAAAGAAACCCGAAAAGCAGCAGGACAAGCCCAAGAAGCAAGTGCCTCCAAAAAATATATCCGCTAAACAAGAGAAGCCTGTAGAAAAGAAGTCTGATAAACCAGAGAAGCAATCAAAGAAGCAATTGGTTGTGGAAAAGAATTCTAAAAAACCAGAGAAGCAATCAAAGAAACAATTGGTTGTGGAAAAGAATTCTGAAAAACCAGAGAAGCAATCAAAGGAGCAATTGGTTGTGGAAAAGAATTCTAAAAAACCAGAGAAGCAATCAAAGAAACAATTGGTTGTGGAAAAGAATTCTCAAAAACCAGAGAAGCAATCAAAGGAGCAATTGGTTGTGGAAAAGAATTCTCAAAAACCAGAGAAGCAATCAAAGAAGCAATTGGTTGTGGAAAAGAAATCTGAAAAACAAGAGAAGCAGTCAAAGAAGCAACTGGTTGTGGAAAAGAAATCTGAAAAGATAGAAAAACCGTCGACTACTTCAGTTGCTAAGAATGCCAAGAAGCTACCTCAGTTGGCAAAACCGGCAAAAAAAGTGACCAAGAAAGTAGTAAAAGTACTTGCCTCAAAAGTTGTTAATGGTGCCAAAAACAAGGGAAAGCCAAAGGGAAAAGCAGCGGTAGATAAGACACAAAAGAAGGTAAAGAAAGTCGTCGAGTTGGATTATGAGCTGAAAGGGTTTGATGAGGATAAATTTAATGAAATTGTTTGCGAATCGAATGTGAAGAAAGTGTGCAATGCTCTTAAGAGCCAGGTGGAGGCGGAGGTGCAGAAGCAGAAGGCGACCTCAATCTTCAGCGATTATCGCTACATCCTGCAGGTTGCCTGCTACAAAATACCCAGTTGCCCCAAGCGTGTCGTAAAGCTAGCGCTGAAGCATTCACTGGTCGGCACCGATGACGATGTCGCCTTCATTGTTAGTGACCTACAGCGTGGAGCTCGCATTGATTATGAGCCGACCGTGCAGCACTATGAGGATTTATTGCGCGAAGCTGGCATAGAGCAACGTCTGAGTGTGGTGCCTTTTAATCGATTGCGCAATGATATGATCACTTTTGAGGCTAAGCGCAAGTTCCTCAACAGCTACGACTATTTGCTATGCGATGGCCGCATCTCGGGACAGGCGAGCGCTTTTCTTGGCCAGGTAAGTTAAATCTTTACTTTCACTATGTCAAGTGGTTAAAACTCCTTTTTCTACAGCACACGCAGAAGCCACGTAATGTGTTGCACGCCGTGCGTATGAGCAAGACCGACCAACAGTTGAAGGAGGAAATTTCGCGTGCCCTTTGCCGCACTGCATACAGGCAGCTGAGGAAGGGAGATCTTACGGCCATCCCCGTGGGAAATCATGAGCACAGCGGCCCACAGCTGACCGAGAACATTTTGGGCATTGTCAAACAGCTGCAGCAGCAGTATCCTGGCGGTCTGGCCAATGTACGCTCAATGTATTTGAAAATCGATATTGTGGGAACCTCGTCGCTACCCTTGTATATCAGCATGTGTGCCCCTCCAGCGGATACACCCTATGTGGTTGGTCCGCGTGAGCAGCGCATGCTCAAACTAAAGAAACAGGCGAATGAAGTGCTTACTAAATTCGCGCTTACCAAGGATGTGAACTTCATTAAGTTGACCAACGACCAGGTGAAACATAAGGCAGAGTTGCGCGAGAAGCGTTTAGCTCTGCAGGCTGCGGATGCTGATGGGTCGGCAAAGGATGACGACGACGACGAGGAAACGGCTGTGCCAGCGAAAAAAGCACGCAAAAATCCACCACTACAGACGGTCCAACCTGTTGACGAGTCTGATGATGAGGATGATGAGGACGAAGAAGATGATGATGATGATGCCGCAGATGAGGATGTTGATGACGAAGATGAGGATGATGATGACGAAGATGAGGAGGAGGATGAGGATGAGGATGAGGATTAGAAGCCGACTAAACTATAGTCGAATTCATTTCCTTAGTCTACATATTTTATATACTAACCTCATTATACAAATGAAAGTGTGTATATTGTGAACACAGTTGGAAACAGTTTCTAGAAATAAATAATTTTTTATATAAGAAAAATTGATTCGCATAAAGTTGACTTCAGCTAACGATGAACAGATATCGATCTGCTGCTCTGATGACAGCAATAAAATATACGTTTAAAGGAATGTTGCATTATTTAGTCCGCAATTAATAGTAATAGTAATAGTCCAACTTTCAATATGTAGATCTTGTTTCTTCAGTACATAGGACAGCTGCTGACTAAGATAACAAATCTCATTAGTTTTGCAATTATCATAAAACTGAGCCATCATTGCCTAATGGGCTTGATTTAATTCTGAAACGGCAATGGTCATTGGAAAACAATATATTTTTATGCGAATATAATGTATATTTTATATCTCTATTCATTTACACTTATACGCATCGAAAGGATATTGCAATATACAGTTGGTCAACAGGCCGGTAAACAGTTGCAATATAGAGAATCGGAAATGGATTGTAAGTCTGAGATGAGTAAAGGACATGAAATTAAGTTGCATTGTTTAACATCGTCCATATGCATAATATGCGCATGGCATTCCAAGTCCAAAAGGAAATGCCAACATGCCTTGACATGCTAGCGATGTCTTTGGCTTTTGGCTTTGTGCTTGCGGCAATTGCTTTCCAAAGCATAGTGTATACACATGTATAAAATATGCCAATACTTTCACAACGGGCGTTCCGTGTCCATGTAAAGTGAAATGCACTTCAATGCACTAACTGAGCGATGGGTACAATAAGGGACAGCAATTTCCATATAAGATTTGAGCAGCGAGTGCTTATAATAACGACTACATTTCATACATAGATTAGCTACATTGACGCATTTATCCCATGTGCTTACGTCAAATGTTAGTTAATGCCAAGACCGAGACTCTTTTGAAGTTTCTAATGGATGGACTCAATTCTCAAGCGTTTTGTGAACTACGCCAAATGAGAGGTCGAAAGGTCATGCTGCCGCATTTATATGTGCATACATAACGAGCAGAAGACACATGCCAAAAGTAACCATCTTTTCTTGCATAAGTCATATTACCTAATTAACTTCCCAACTTGAACACATACATTCAAACACACACACACACATGCAAGCACACTCATGTGTGTGTGTGTAGGCAAGGACACTTTACTCCAGGGATTTAAATCACGTTTCTCGCCATTTACGGACAATCGACACTGGCCACGAAAGCAAAAACATTGTAAAGCTTTTATCAGGCGCTTCATCATTAGCTAGTCGACCACATTTTTCTGTTATAGCCATTAAAAATTCGAAATAAACATTGGCCCAGTTTGGCGAGTCCGAAATTGAATCAAACATTCTTCCCTTAAACATTATTTTAGAAGTTCTTTTTTTACTTTAAAATATATTTCTTGTATTTCAATGTTCACTGATGGGGTATATTTTTACGTTATGATTAACATGAAAAGTGGCGCACGCTGCTTTTTCCTAAACAAGGTTCTAAATTTTATTTTTGTAGAAATGACTCCTATAAATGATGCAAGTGATTGATATTTTATTATGTACGTATTTCAATATCGGCAGCAAAAATTATTAATTAATTATCTATTACGCAGTGGCAATTAAAGTTCTCTCTTCACACGGAGTTGCTGTTGTCATATTGTTATTTCCATACTATATGAAAATGTTTTGATATTTTTTGCTAATACTTAAAGGGTATTTTATATTCTGTACTTGAAATGTGTGTATAGATGTGAGTGATAAAACGTATCTTGTGGTATTACTTTACCTCAAATAACAAAGCCTTAAGTTATTCATTGCGGTTCGACTTTATATAAATACGTTGTATTTATTAGTACTTATTATTGCAATTAAAATAATGTCTACTTATTCTTCGATTGAATGTGATCCCGAGCACAAGAGAATTAAATATTTTATAAGTCTGCATAAATTCTTAAGCTAATATGGAAAATATTGTGATTCGTTCTCATGGTCGGTAAGTATTTCACTTTGGATATGTATTTAAAATTTATTTATTTAATGTAATTTTCGTAGATTGATGCCGAGTCCTCAATCTGTTTATTTTAATTTTATAGGTGTCAACTTAGCTAGAGGAAGGGAATATATAAATATAACTTATATACAATTACGCATTTTACTAAGAATACATATGGGTTATCAATCATTTAATATATAAAGTTCAATGTAATGTTTGACTTTGCTATATTTAACATAAAATATAAATTAATATTTAAACGTTCAATTTCACAGATAAAAGGTTAATTTCAAGTATCTTTTTCTGCTTATTGAATGGTTATTTTTATGTCTGATGCAATGGAAAATATGAGACATATTGTGCAATGTCATCTGATAAGGATGGTAATACCCAGTACAATGGAATTAATAAGCCCCAAAATATTTTGCATGACTAGAGCACTGGATTTATATTGGATATCGTACGAAGTCTGCCAAATATGCAACTAATTGAAAATAATTTGGAGCTGATTAGATGATTAATCAGATAAGATCGCGTGACAAATGTGTGTACGCTAATTGTGCGTAATTGCTATCTGATAAAAGCGATAAGGGAACGCAATCCCTGCCAAATGAAAATGCCCATAGAGTTTGTGGCTGCTTCGTACCACGTGTTGCCAATACGACTTCAAAATCCGAGCATGCCACACAACCCGAGCATTGGACTGCGCACAATCTTGGTAGGAACAGCATTAATGTCCAGCGTGGGCGTTCGTGCTGTTACTCGTGTCGTCGCTATCTACCTGAAACACACAATATAACTTACACACACACACACACACACACGTGTTAAAGTCTACACTCCATTGAAATCTTTCGAATGCTCGTTGACTTTGACACGAACTTTGCAGGCACGAACCCCTCGCGGCGCTCGTATAAATCGAGTGCGCCTTCGCTGACGGTTTCACTTACGTTTCAGTTCGAAAGCGGTGCAGTTAGCAGCGAAGCTTCTTCTACCACAGCAGCTAGCGACGGTGAATCTCTTCAGTTGCCAATCAGATTTCTAACAATTTTTGTTAGTGACACTCAGTTTCTAATATTTTCCTCATTGTTTTGTGCGTTTTCCAGTGTAGTTTTAAATTAAAAAAATCACCTGTGCGTATCTCAATTTCTCATAGATCGTCGAGAGACTTACGTTGAGAAAAATATTTAAAACATTTTTGTTTATTCTCATAAAAGGTAAGTGGTACAACCAGTTGAAGTGGCATAAAATATTATTTATGAATTTCAAGCTAAAATATAGTAATCAATTAACTGTTGTAATCTACAATTTGACACTGAAACACACCGATAAAATATAGATTACTAAATCTGTTTTCTGAACTAATTTTATACAAATAGCGACGGGATTACAAAAATCGTGTTGCACCACTATAAATCATCTGTAGTTTTAGTAGATATATCGTAAACAGTAAATATATAAAATTTTCTACTTGAGAAAATAATTTTTAAATCGGAATCACTAATAATAAATTAAGTTAACGAATGCTATCCATTTTAACCATTTTTGACGATTCGTTTAAAAGTATAAGCCTAATGATTTTGTAAGAAAAATAAACCTGTCTGTTACCTAATAGTTTTAAAGATACATATAAACTGCTTAAGAAAATTGAATTCTAACGGTCTTAAGCTCTTGCCAATCCGACAGCCACACATATGGCCCAAGAGTGAAATGTGTGCTGAGCCATCGACATTTGTTGCTTCGTTGCCTTTTTGTCTGCATTTGGTTGAGTCATGTGACCCTTTTTTAATATCCCAGCAAATCTTTACTGAATATTGACAATATTAAGGCCGGTTTGTACCTTTATTATTTTCTACTTTGGTTTTGCTGGTAAAAGGAAAAGTCTATGGGATTATCGTTGAAATTGCAGGCTTCAATAAACGACATATTTTAAGTGCATTTATTATGATTAAGCCCTTAAATTTTAACTATCTAGCTTAAGAATGATAAAGGTATTGTGGTCTGCCTTCAGCTTAAGAGAAGTCTAGAGTGGATGAAATAACATAAAACATGTTTAAATGTCTTAAAAATACTAAAATATTTATTAATTGCTTAAACGCATTTTTTGTTTGAACATCTTCTTAGTTATTTGTTTATTTTTTTTGTTAGTTGTTTTTTATTATTATTTTTTGTTGATTTGTTTAAAAGTTTTCATTGACAAATCGAATATATTTAATTTTAAATTTAGTTGTTGAGGCATGCTTACATAATTATTTTAATACCTGACATGATTCATTTACCAATTGAATAGGTAGGACAAAAATTAACATAATTTTATATCCTAAAAATACACTTAAATTCTCTTTCCTACAAAAATTGTTTTTTTTTTTTCGTTTCGGTTGCCTTCAATTTAATTGCGTCAGTCTTTTGCTCAGGTGTTTTTTTTTGGTACTAACAACTCAATAAATGCACAGACTCAAGTTATTCTTATTTCTTTCAAGGGCGACAAGTTGTTGCTTCTTTTAGTCCCGTATTATGTTGTTTTCCTTAAATTTGCAAAAGACAAACAAAACAGCTCTAAATACAAGTGGGATTTCTGGGTTTTAAAAGTGATGGATATATTTATGCTTTCTTTAGCCCGGTTGGGCTGTCAAAGGAGCTCGGACCATGAAGACGATTCAGCGCATCTGCTTTTCATCGTTAAACTTTTTCCCGTACCAATTAATGCACAAAAAAACCCTTATTAAGTTTTAACATTATGTGGGCATAGCTGAGCATCAATTAAAAAACATTTATGACGTTCGAGCTACATGGAAAAGGCTAGTAAAAACTAGTTGAGCGCCTTGAAGTACCCTTAAATAATTCGTGCTAAGAACATTTGCCTTTTTTGCGTTCATTTTGCCTTTTTTAGAGCTTTGCGTTTGTTCTTTTAATTAAATTTGCATATTTTTATTAATTAAATTGTTTCAGCAATGTTAACCCGCAAAACTTGGCAGAAACACTTGATGACAGCATTTTTGGGTAACATACAAACACTCTCACACAAAATATGGCTTAAACTCTCCAAAGGGTTATAAATCCTAACCCGTTGTTTGCCAATTGAGTTTGGTTGCACTCATCATAAATTAACACAACTCTACTTTATTTGTAAGTGCCAACAAAATTGGGAAATTGTATTCTTTATTCAGGACACTCTCCCAACATTATTCCCCAGTGTTTTCCATAACATTTCAGTAAATGGTCTCTTCATTAACTGTTGATGGTATTGTTATGATTATATTTAAAGGAATATTTGTTTTTTGGTTTTTTTAGATTGAATCAAGAGCTTTACAGAACTTTAGTTTACAAGTTTTTACATCTAATTAGGTCAGTTTATGGGCTTAAATGTAAATTTTAATTGGTTGGTGTTACAAGTATATTAAATTTATTAAGCACTGCAAATGAAGTGCCAAATTGTGTTGCTTTCATCAGTTGGCAACTAATCATGAATTAAATGCAAAAGTAAAAATTCTGCAATAGAAAAGTTGAGAGTTTAGGAAATAAAATATTTTTCTGATTCTTAAATAAATATGCATCAACTTTTCAAGTTAATTTTCACATTTATAAAATGCAAATACTTATTAAAATGTTTCTTTCCATTAGAACCAATTTTTTCTGTACGTTTACCCAATTTCTTATTAACCAAAAGAAATAAAATTTTTTCATTATATAAATGGACGAATCTTTCGTTTCACTTATTTTTTGCACTTCCGTTGGTATGATAAAACAAGGTATTTAATTTAAATGCCGACCGTAAATGTTCCGAACACTCTTTAAAGCGAATTTATTACACAATGCAAACTTTGTCATACAAACAATTTGGCCGCCTTCAAGCAAACATGAAGAAGCTCATTTAAAGCGTGCCCGGATTGAAGGGCAAGGGGCAGTGAGTGAGGCAGGAGAGGATGCATGTCTTATCACTGGAAGCTGGCATTTTGCTGATGCCACTCTGTGGTAAAATTTACATTACGGTGGCAAAGAAATGCTTATGGAAAATGCAGCATAAAATACTTTTGATATGGATAAATATTTACGATGTGGAGAGGCATCTTGGCATTTTAAGTTAAAATGAAATGTGAGTGCAAAAAAAAAAAAAAAATCCAATCCTTAAAAAATTAGTCAAATATAAATATCATTTTATTTGGGATTTACAAAATATAATCTAAGGTGCTTTCCTTGAGCTTAAAAATAAACAAAATATTTTCAATTTGTATTTACCGCAAAATATAATTTCTCTTAAAGCTTTTTATGGAGCCATCTTGTTAGAATAAAAATTAATTAAAAATATTATCTTTATGTGTGGAATAAAATTTAACTTGGAAAATATATACGTTTATATATTACCTTTAAAATGAGACTACACTAAAATACGACATAGTTAAAGCCTAATTAATTCTTCACACAAATCCTGCATTCAAAATGAAAAGGCTAACTACTATTATACAATGTATAATAATACAATAAAAATAAGGGGAATTGTACAAGCGAAAACAAAGTTCTTGGAAAAGAAAAACATTTACATTTGAAGCAGAAATTCAATACAAAAAGTTGCAAGCTCGATATTCAAACACGTATGTGTAAAAGTTACAGCGCAAAGGACACATATGTGAGTTGGGGAAAACTGATGGCAACAATGCTCAGAAAGCATAAACAAACAATCGTCAATGGGGAATGTTGCAAACAATGCCGACAACAACTTACTGCGAACCATGAATGGGACTGAAATGGGACTGGAGCGGGTCTGGGAACAAGGCTAAGACTAGCGGTATTTCAAGAACGCAACTGTATGGTTTACGGCATTTGAAATGAAGCTGAAAGTGAAAGAGCTACGACAACATTTGCATCGATATGTGTGGCTAACAGGAAGGGAGTCAACAATTACTAACGCAGTAGTTACCAAAAGTTTGTTAGCCTTTTTTGTTGTTGTTGTTGTGTCTTATATCCTTTGCGGCTTTTACGATGTTTGTGCTCCAGACGCATAGTTTGTGCGCCATTTAAATATTTTGCCACTTTTGTTGAGTCCCTATGACGCAGTTGCTCCTTGTTTGACTTCCATAAAAAGCTGATGTTAGTGAAAAAAGTTTTCAACAGAGCATTTTGATTCACTGCAAGTTGATTCAAAAAAAAAAAAAACGTAAAACTTTTAAAACAAATCAGCAACTGGTAAATTTTTACACCCTAAAGGTATGTTACACAATTTTCAATATTTCCGCTATGCAATTAAAGCAAGCGAAATTATTATTGGCCTGTCAAAAAAGTATATTTAGCTGACCCACAACCGAGATGTATTGCTATAAATAAATTCTGTAATTTTATTTATAATTTCGATACGATTTAGTATTTCCAGCAACACTTCAAAGCCAATTTATATGTAAAAAGGAATTTAAACTAGCTCAGCAATTCAAACCACCTGAGGATAATTCACAAACTGCCCACTTTAAATATAAAACCCAAAAGCAATTCAACACCATGAATTCCCAGCGGATAACATGAAATACCAGAAACAATTTTGTAAACATCCATTTACAATTATTTTAATCTGTGTCCGACATTTCTTGCATAATTTTACATCGTTTTTGGTGTAAAAAGACTTGAAGGCGGCAGAGCGAGGGGGCAGCAAAATGAGGGCCAAATCTAAATAAAAGTATTTCTCACGGATCGCAATGAATTTTTAAGTTAACGTTAAAAGAGCACCCAGGTAGCTGCTCACATTTTAGGCCCCTCAACCTGTCATCCGCTTATCCAACAACCTCCTTTGGAACAACCCTAAAATGTGACGACTCCCAAAAGATGTTTTCCGGCGGCTCAGGGTACTCCTTCTCCTTGCTGTTGCCTGCAATGCTTTTAGCCTGATACGTTCAGAGTTGTGGTTACTACCTCATTTTCTTAGCTTTGGTTTTCGCTCATCCGGGCACGTCAACAACTTGCTCTTGGTTGCGGCATCAGAGTTAGGTCAACAATTTGTTCATTGTTTTTTTAGTATTTGAGGTGCGCGTGCTTTTGCAAATGAGGATGTCGTCGTCATTGTCACATCCTCGTAGCGCTCGTAGACCATGCCGCCAACTTCCTATTCCCTATGGATCGTCCACTAGTCAGGTCTAACATTGTCATTAGAGGTTGTAATCATTAAACGTTTCTTTTATGCTAGTGACTAAGTAAAAATTAAAGTCTAAACTGTCTCATCCATTTCCATGGAAGACAAATTATTAAAGTACACAATTTAAATATGTTGTCTGCAACATTTTAATTAATTAGAATGTTGACAAATTTATGTGGTTTTAAGTACTTAAGAAACAGTCGTTGGTTAAGATGAAATAACGGGTGCAGAAAACCAGCTAGAAATATTAATGGCAACTAATTTGTTTTCTAAATTAAGAAAGTATATTTTTGGACTGGGATTTAAGTTATAGCTTTGTATTTACAATGTTTTTTGAGGACCAGTTTAAGAAGATAATGCAGCTGGACTTCTCTAATATTTGTAATGTTTGTAAACATTGGACCTTTAAGAAAAATAAATTACTTCATTACTTCTTAAAGTATTATAATTTTCTGGATAACAATTAAAAATAAATTTAAGTGCATAATAAATTACGCATAATTAAGTTAAATTGAAATTTAATTTTTGTATTGCTTTTGAAACATAATTCGATTGAATTATAATTGATGGATTAATGAAAAAAATCTTGGTCAACATTAATCTCATAAATTAAGGCAGTTAAATCGGTTTGACTCAATTATGTCAATCAGAAAATAGCCTGGTTAAACAAAAGGTGAATAAAGCACATTACCATGGAACTTTGATTAGCCAAGAAAATAGATGTCAATCGACTGTGTCCGAGATAAACACTGCCATTGCAGACGTAGTCACTCCGGAAACACAATCAAACAATACACACTGATTGAGACAGAAAAGGGACAGAGACAGAACAAATATAATGCTGGGATTTGCGACTGGGTGTCCGGAATCCGAAACATATTTAAACCAATCTTAGACGACTTGTTTGCTTAATTTGACAAACGGAATAATTTGATGAATATCTAAATGGCAACAAACACTCAGCAGGCGGCAAGCAATCTACCACCCCACACCCCTCACCCATCCGGCACTAATTCAATAAGCATCCAATTACAACGTGGGGCATGCAGCAATGTATCCATTTCGTCTATCCTGGCTACGCTGTCGTATACGCAATATTCATTTGCTCTATAGGAAAACTTGGAGCGATTAAAGTGTTGTTATACGTCTTAATAATATTCAAAATTATTTTTCTCTCTCTTTGCTCTGATTTTTGCAAATAGGCGGAATAAACACACACTCAAACACACACTCAAACACACACACACACAGCTTTCTTTTGTGGCCACAATTAAAGCCAAATCCAATTCGAAACCGCTTTTCAAGAATTAAAATGTATGCACACAAAATATCAAATCACGTGCAATGCTCGTATTTTGGCCAGCTAGCTCTTGAATGACCCAAATTCAATTTAAGACTTGTGGCATACACACACAAACACACATATACAGCCCTATCCATGTCCACACCCAAGTCTAGAATATCATAAGTAGGTTTTCAGTTACCCGCACAGCAGGTGCCCAATCCACAATTCACAACCACAATCACTTCCATAGCACACACTTATAATATATATAGTATATATATATATACATTTTTATATATATATAAATACATATATATATATATAGAGGAGAGGTGTTTGCCCTATAATAAAGGCAATGCAATTTCAATGTCTGCGTCTCGTGTTTCACTTTATCCAGAACAGAGCTGGTCCCAAGCCCTCGATTGTCAAGGACTGAAGGCTGCACTGCAGCTTAATTCATATTACTTTTTTTTATATATATGTTTGCCATTGACTCCAAACGCATTGTACATGTTCAAACACAATTTCTTGCACATGTTGGAGATTAAAATGACAAAATTGGAGAAATTTGACCGGTTTGTTTACAATATGTAGTTGATTTTTGATTGAGATACTTTACCTGATGTTGTATACCAAATAGAAGCCCTATCATACTTTGGCTATTGTCCTGACTTAAAACAAATCTGTTTCATTGTTTCCTTGTTCATGTAATTAAAACTATTCAGATCCAATTTTCCAAAAATGTTTACCAATTGTAATGATTATTAAATTGAAAATGGGCAATTGGTGACAGTATTAAAAAAAAAACCCTCTTAAGGCAACTGCAAAAAAATCAACAAGTTGGAACTTATTCTATATAAATTGATACTCTTCACTGCCCAATGCAATCAGAACTCAAATTGGCCTTGTGCGCTGTATTAGCTTCAAGAGGGCAATTTGACCAGGATATCAGCTGCATTGTGCAATTAATGGTCTGG
This sequence comes from Drosophila dives, assembly GCA_035042365.1. Lineage (NCBI taxonomy): Eukaryota > Metazoa > Arthropoda > Insecta > Diptera > Drosophilidae > Drosophila > Drosophila dives. Next base: position 1,204,490 of record JAWNLJ010000415.1, on the reverse strand, counting down.
CACTTGGCTGACTTGGCGTATAAAGTCCAAGTGACTGAGTCTGAATCTGAAGATGGAGCAGTAGTTCCAGGCAATGCACAATGCCAGCCAAGTGTGAAACTGATGATGTGAAGAGGGAATATTTAGATAGTTGCTGGCTGGGTGACAAGCATTATAAATATTTAGTTAGCATTGGCAGATTGAGAGCTAAAAATGAATTATCCACTGACCGTACAATTGTTATTTATTTGCTTATATATATGTAGATAAATAAATATGCTTATTTGTATATAATTTTTCACATAATTTTTATTTGCATGAGCGGTATGCCTTTAGGCCGTCATCAAATCGAATACGGTCGGCACACGTTGGGTTACCAGACCATCGGGCAAACAAATAACAATAAATAAATAAAAAATGAAATTGATGTGCGCTTTACGGATCGCTGAGCCGTAACTGGTTCAGCACCGCGTTACCCTGGGCGTATACGTAATACGTCATATACGTATTTACGGACTACTCATTATGGCAGCGGCTATAAGGCCATAAATCAAAAGCGGAAATGATTGATAAACGCTTGGCCAGATTCAATGGCAAAACGCACCACTAAACCGCCATTTAAGCTGCCTAATAATCGCAAAAACAATCATACGCACTGTGTTACGGCTGCAAAATAAAAAGCCAAAACAAAAAAGCGACCGAAACTGAGATGAACGGAAATTGCCCGACGTGGCGTAAAATCCGTTGATTACTTTATTTGTACCGAGTGCAAGACGCGTTCGTTTGTGTCCTTTTTCCTTTTGTCTCATCCAGAAGAAAGTGCGGGTTGGTTGTGTGGTCTGATAAGCGGACAAAAAGAAAATTGCCCACACACCGAGCAACCTGTGGCAGCTGATTGCCCAGAATCCTCAGAAAAGGGCAAACATTCGTATAATAAAACGGAATCACACATTTATCTCATTGCTCATTGTTCATTTTATTTGAGCATTTTATTGGATTTTAAATCTACTTTCAAAAATGGCTTAAGAGTCGCAGTGGAAGCTGAGAGCCGTACGTGGGTCGGAAATACTATTTTATGGCTTAACCATTTTTTTTTTACTTTATTCTTTTTTTGTGCAATGATAACGCTTGTGGTCAGCAACTCAGAACCAACCAATTGGCCATCGTAATTGAAGAATTCATGCGTTTGACATTTATTAACAGTTGACCTCCTTCAGATTCTGCGCGTCCAACAAAGCTAAGATAAATTAGTCTCTGACGCATTTTCACAGTTTGCACTAATTGAAATAACACAGGATTTGGGCAAGTGATTACATTCTATCTTTGTGTTGTTTATTTGTCTTTAACTTATCTGTGAATTTCCAATTGTTAAGGAGAGAAAGACTTTACTATTTATTTCATTTAAATCGCTTGGTTGACTGGCTTGCGGGTTGGCCAAGTTTACTTTAAGGTTGGTAAGCACTTGAACAAATTGACCTGTAAGTGGGTGAGAAAGGGTCAAAGTTTGTACAGCAAAGAATCTGCAACAAAATTGACATATGTGCATACATATATGTATGTGTGCTTTAAAGGATAAAATTAATAATAATAAATAACGAGTCCAATCCCTATTTCAGCCAGCAACAAACCAAACTAGTTTAGTCATTTCTGCAAATTTGTAAATAAAACAAAATTATTTATTTATAATAAATCTTTGAAAAATGCAATACTAAGGAAAATGAATGAAGGAATATAATCTCTTTGCATAAGTGAAATATTAAAATTAAATTACTTGATTTAATATAATTTTTAATTAACATGCATCATTTTCGTCTAGAATGCTTGTTTAATTTCTTAACTTTAATTAGCAAATTAGATTATTTTAAAATATAACTTATCTATATTTGGAACACTTTGTTATTTTTATCATGAAACTGAGCTCAGTTTTATGCCATTCCGGCTATCATCTTTTTTCAATTACTTATTTCGATTGAAGATAGTTTCAGCCACAGTCGATTTGTTACCTTTGCTTTGCCACTGTCATTGCTATTGCCAGCAACAAATAATGAATAGTTGGTTGGCTGATAAATATCCCGCATGTGAATCAATAAAAGTGCATTTTAAACTTGCACCGCACAAGTCCCTTGACATCCCAACGGAATCGACAAAAGTGCCAGATGATTAAACGAGGCCCCAGGCCAAGAGTTGAGCAACAGCATACGGACAGGTCCAGTGAGTCAGTCAATTCATTTGTCCCACTCGTTGCTGTTGCTATTGTAGTAGTTGTTGTTGTTGTTATTGTTGTTTTGTGGGTTGGGTTATGTGTGTGTGTGTGTCCTGGGGCGCTTCTGTTACCGCTGATGTCAGAGAAATGTCATAGAGCTGTTAAACTTTCTTTCAACTGTAAACACAACAGTGACAGCAGCATTTAGGGCCGGCTGGGATCCGCAAAAAGGACAAGCGTCGACAGGAAGTGCAGCAATGCAAAAACTTAGACGAGCCCCGCTCAAATTGCCACTCTGTCAGCAAAGCGGCCAGCGACAGGAAGCTAATACACAGGTGGCTTCCCGAGTGGGTGGGCAGAGACTTACGGGGTTGCCCGCCCATGCCACGATGGGCAGTTAATGAATCAGTTAATGGGAAATGGTATACCTGACTTCCGTTTGTGTCCGACGTGCCACTGTCGGATGTAGTTGGTTGCCAAAGTTCAGCTTTCTCCTGTGAGTAGCTAGGTGAGTCCCCCATCGATTTTAAATTGTTGCCTAGAAATTGGTTTATACGCGAGAGGGGAAGCGACGCAACGAATTAATGCAATCGGATTAATTTGGCTCTTAGGCGCAGTTCCAAATGGGAATTTTGAAATCAAGGGCAAACTTTCTGTTAACCGCAGTGTAAAATCGAATTTGGAAAGTGAGGTAGAATATTTAACTCCATTTTTAAAGTATGCAATTTTCAAACTGTAGGATTTTATTAAATAAAAAATATTACTTGTTCCGCTTTTACTTAAATTAATTAATTAAGCACTAGCATTTTTTACAGCATTTTGAAGTATTTAAATTGTTGTATCGAGTAATTTGTAATTGATTGCAGATTAAATTTGTATAGATTACAAATAAAATTGGAATACATTTGGAGATTAGTACACTAATTATCTGAACACTTATTATTATATTATCTGCTTGTGTAGATACTCATTTCTCATCTCATAAATATTACTCTCTGTTTTTCTTGCAGCCCATAAATCGCAGCGCAATGATGACAAACCGATTCGCATTCTGTGCCTTGGCATTGCTGGCCTTTTGCCTGTTGGCCATCTCCAGAACCGATGCAGCACCCATGCCCAGGTAGTTGTAGCATTGCCAGATTCCTTTCTAGCTAATTCATTTTTGTACGCTTAATTTTGTGTAAGAATATTTGACCAAAAAAAAGCAAAATCCAATTACCAGAAAGTGTTCGGAGTTTGTGTGTTTCAGTTATGGGCTGTGGCTAACCACAGAGTAGTAGTGGAGTACAGTGACGAGGAGGAGGTAGGGAAAAGGGCAATTTTTGGCCTCCGCTGAGATGATAATGCTTTTTTCAACAAACGCACATCCTGCACATATCCAGTTGATAGTGTGGGCGACACGTGTCCTTCGCCAATTTTATACAATTTCCGACAATTTCCCATCTGTGGTGTTTCTTCTTGTCTTTGCATTTTTAATGCGATGTGAAAAATTTCAATTAATTAAATGTAAACTCTTGCTTCAAATGGCAGCTAATTCTGTAAACTTTGTTCTGCTCACTAAGTAGACACTTCAAGCAATTAAGTTTAATCTTTGGACATTTTTAAGTAATAGACACTATTCCTACTTGTGTTATTTTATTTAAATTCCTAGTGCATTTTTATATAGTCTGTATCCAATTTAGGTTCATTTCCTTTAGGGTTTTTTTTTAATGTGCAGTTGCTTAGAAAATTACATTCATTGCCAGTTCGTATGTCGTTGGATAGAAGATTGAGGAGAAGAGGAGAGGGAATCATTCTTTTTTTATGTAAATTTAAAAGTAACAAAATGTCAATCAGAAGGCGAAGTAATTAGATGACCTAATTATTTGATTATTTGCGTCAGTGCTGTTCCGTGTAGCTGTTAGGATCTCCAACTCAAAACCTAATTATTTATATAAACTTTAATATTTCGCTTCACTGCTTCCCTCACAAATATAAAAAAAAAACAACAGTCAGAGCTCTAACAACGGATACGGCGGATACAACGAGCTCGAGGAGGTGCCCGATGACCTTTTAATGGAGTTGATGACACGCTTTGGACGCACCATAATTCGAGCACGTAACGACTTGGAGAAGTAAGCACCACCGACCACATAGAGATACACTCAGAAAAAATAGGCACTAGTAATTAGATAATTGTCTTTTTGTAATAATTAAACTAACAAAAAAATACAGACAATACATTTTTTATTGTACTCATTATTATACTTTTTAGTTCTATTAAATTTAAATATAAAAATTGTTTAGAAATGGTAACTCATTTTGCAAACATTTTCTAACATTGTGAATTTATTCAAAATTCTATTCTACTATAATTCAATATAAATACAACTAATAATGGTCTTTTCGCCATAGTTCATTTAAAAATAATTTAGAAACGATATTTCTTCTTAGAAAAATATTGTGACAATTTTCAAAAGGCTAGGCCTAATTTTTTCCGAGTGTAGACATATGTCTTGAACTTTCTAAGTTCCAAAACAAAGCTCACTCATTAACAGCTCGAAGCGGACAGTGGACTTTGGACTGGCGCGCGGATATTCCGGAACTCAGGAGGCGAAACATCGCATGGGCCTGGCAGCAGCCAACTTTCCCGGCGGACCTGGACGAAGGCGACGTTCGGAGACCGATGCTTAAATGGGCGATTACGATGATGACGATGATATGAAAGCAACCAGAAATTAATAACTATAGCATTTTATTTTCTGATTTCAAATGAACATTATCTAGATTATTTTGAACGTATTCCACAAATTTGCCAGAATATTTAACTAAATTCAATTTAATTGTATTTCGATGGCTATTAAGTATTACGCACTGTATATAAATATATGTATACATATATACTTTGAACGCACAAGCGTAGAAAATATCCGAAATATTCGCGTTACACTTAAAAAAAAAAATGTTCTCAAATTACATACATTAGTGTTGCATAAATATGTATTGCAAGAACATACCAATGGATGGTAAATCTATATAATAATATACGTTAAACCGTTGCTCCAAAGTTGATAGAGTTTATGCACCCTCAATCAATGAATACCAAGATCATGATACCCTCTCGCTCTCTCGCTCGTTTTAATGTTTAACACATACCAAAGAAAAAAGATAACAAAACAAAATAATGAAAAAATTAATCAACTATTTAGTGAAAATATAAATATAAGTATGATACTAAAATAAACAACTTATTGAACTGTAATAAAACTCTCGCGCAAAAAATCTTTGAATAGGTATGCCTTAGTATTAGCACACACAATTACACACACACACACACACACACACACACACACTCTAAAGTGACACGGACACACATAAACACACTTACTAAAACACAAACACACTTACACCTACACACACACATTCACACCTAAACACAACGCACTAATACAAGCAAGTTTCCCACCCAGAAATTGAGTTAAGTATTCGAAAGAAGAGTGTTAAAAAATGCACTTGGTAAATCCTATTTTATTTTGTTTGTTAACAATTAAATATATATATATTCTATCTAAATGTGTATTAATAATGTGCAATTTATTTTGAGCTTGAACACCTTTATCCGTGCCATACAACAAATTTGAGCTTCTTTAACCGCTTTGAGTGGCTTTGAAGTATTTCTTGTAAATAATATTAACAAATACATTTGCATATTTTGCAGTATATAGATAAAATATCAAATAAACGTACAGCTGCATATATAATTATATTTATATACATATATACGTATAAATGTGTATATTGAAAACATTCAAACATGAATATCGTAATGGACAAAATCAAATAAATTTACATTTAAAAAACTCTACATAACTGTTTTCTTTACGTGATTTGAATTTTTTTCTCCCCTTTTCTTTTACAAATCATCTAATTGCATTTCTAATTGAGGTCAAAGTCGAATTCACTACTTTTGTAGTATTCTACTGTAAAAGATTTGAATGCCAATTGGCTAAATTAAACGCCAAAATCTCTCTTCACATTTCTCCCTTGATTGTGTTTACAATTATTTAGTATTCTCCCTTACAGAACGTCCTTGAAGCAAATGAGCTCCTTTAATCTGAATCAAGCATTGCTGATCGATAAATTCATTTAAAAGTATTCTTGCAAATAATTAAATATGTACACACATAAACCATGTATGTACATAAGAACATACTTTAATAGCTGCGAGCTAGTAACAAATTTATCTTTTGGGAGCACTCGAATTTATTCATGTTTGCAAATGTACTTTCCCCACCTGCGAATTCATATGAATGTTTCTATTTGCACTAGAATTAAATTTATGCACTCATAGATACATTTGTATAACTCGGCTTTTAGATAAGTGCACCAGCTGGTGTCGTAAATGCTGTATTTTGCCAAACTAAATAAATGACTGTGCACTCTGGCAATTATTCTCCGATATTGATAAGGCTAATTACAAATCTAATAAGCGGCTAGGGATTAATAACCAAACTCTATTTTGCGAAAGCGATAATTTGTGGACTTTGATCAAAAGGTTGTAAAGCTCCCAAAACGTAATAATTGTTGCATACTACTCAAATGTCAAAATCCACATAAGCATACGAGCATTTATAAATATAATTATAGTCATACTCACACTCATAATCATACTCATACTCATATTCATATTCATAATTCTAATCATACTCTTACTAGTGCGATCCGCTAAATCAAATATGCTGTCAAATCTACGGTTCTAAGTTTTATTTTGCGTTTGCTCTTGCCACAATACGCAATCACGTGAAAATTCAAATTCATTATGTTTTTGAGCCCTCAAGTACAAAATTGATAATACTGGGTATAATAATAGGGATTTGCTGTTTTTCAATTTAAATTTTAATAATTTGAATTCCAATATGAATTTGAACTAGGAGATTTTCAGTTTTCAAGACAACATATAAAATTGTTCTTGGAGAGTGAATGAATTCAATGTGGATATATCAAAATATTTATCGAAAATCAGTAAAAAATATTACTACGTTGGTAATAATTTGGCAATAAATTGGTTTAAATCTGTCATCAGATCAATGGTAATATAATCAATTTACAAAACGAGGCCGATGAGATTGATCAAATCCTATTAATATTGGACCGATTTTAAATACATAAATAAACATTTTATTTATTAACCAAAAATGCATATTTTGTTGTTTTACTGTTTTATATTTTTGTTTAATCTTTAAGGGATTGCTGCAATATATACATATACTTTTATTACTATAGTATATGTACGGTCTAGCACAACAAATGGCCAAATGCAAAATGTTAAATCATGAAATCTTACAACTACACACATATTTATTAATTTATAATTATAGTTTTCTTAACTATGTAATTATAGATGAATTTGTGGTTTACGAAACACAAACAATACAAAATTCGCCAGCGTTTTCTTAATTCAATTAATGATAAATCAACCATTTAGTTTGTCAGGCGTGAATATGTTGTGAATACTTATTGCAGTTATTTATTTATAATTTTAATAGTATTTATTATAACGAAACCTTAGAGCATATTTTTTATTAATATTGGAAGAACTCACTTGATTGGCACTGGAAGCTACAACCTATCGTTAAATGGATAAGCACACAAAAATAATACTACGAATCGTCTTCTTAAATCAAAATATATTATTCTGACAATACTCAGGGGTAAGCACAAATGTTATTTGTCCTCGCAAATCTTCTCCAATTATATTTACAGTCTGCGATGCAGTGAACCAGGTGCTCTAGAAGCACCCGTGTTAGTGGACAGCTTTGTATCAAATCTTCACTCCATTTGGCTGCACAGTCGTCATCGATGCGGGTGGAATGGTCATGTTGCAATTGTTGGTGGCATTGCTGGCAGTTGCAACTGTTGGGCCAGATAGTTCCATATACTGGAAGGGCACCAGATAGCTTTGGCCCTTGTGCTCCACTATCAAATGGCCCCGTCCACTGGATGCACCCACGACCGTTACGGTCTCGCCTTTTTTCAAATGCTGCATCTCGTTGGATGTGGTCTGTGGCGGGGTTGGCTGGAGGGCTGCTGGATTAGCGACGGCATCCTCGGGAAAATTCATTTTCATGATGCGACTTTGCGGATAGCCAAGCTTTTTCGAATTGGCTGTGATAGTATACGCTCGCGAGGGGGGAACGGGTGGCGGTCGTTCCTGCAATCGTCAAACACAAAGAGCATTGTTAATAACCCGATTTACATATATGAAAAGTGGACAATACAAAATACAAAATACAATGTTAAAATCGGCTTTAATAAAAATAAGGAAAAGCATGCAACAGGATTATATATATATAAGGGTTAGTTTAATTCAATCTTTGAAGAGAGTTTGTGAAATGAAAATAATAAAAAATATTAAATAACTTCTATTTATGTGTACTGTTTATTTAGGCATGTTCAAGAAATTAAATATTTGCTAACTAACAAAAATTGATGGCAAGTTTCACTTAAATATAAAAATTGTGATATTTATATCTTATCTTTCGGATTATATTTCCATCTTTTAAAAATATCACAGCACAAATTTTAAAATAAATATTTTAACCTTTCCAAATGCTCTACAAATTTAATGACCATAAAATAATAATCACTTCAGTTTATCTTCTAGTCGAATATTCAAATTTTAAAATTTTTAAAAAATATGCATTGTTTCCCATTATATTCCACTGTTCCCAAATCCCCCGGACAAACAAAAGCCTTGCTGATAGGCAGTTTGTGGTTGTATCTTGCGGTCATCATGTGCTCATCATGACATGAGACAGACACAATGGTAAACTCTGGGCACTTACCAAATCTAATCCGAAAAGAGTACATGTTTGCTGTAAAATCTTCTGGTCGCATTTCTCATTTGCATCGGGTGGCGGGGTGCCGGCAATCGGCTGAGGTCGTGGCCGTGTCACAGTGCCAACAATGCCGGGACTTGTGTTGAGATTTGTTGATTTTGCAGACAGGCGAGGAACTAAGAGATGGATTTATTTTAGACCAGCAAATCAATAAGATGCAGTTACAAGTGGTACTCACCCGTATTGGGAGCTGCTGCAGCAACAGCTGCCAAAGCTGCCATCGCAGCTGATGTTGCCTTTCCATTCGGATTGTTGTGAGCACTGGCGAGCTTGGCACAGGAACTGGCGATGGCCGGCAGGGCAGAGATCAGACCAGCATCGATGGCACAAGGACGCTTCAGGCTGGTGCCCATCTTCTTGCGCCAGCACCAGCCCCGCCATGTCGCCTGCATCCGTGTGGCGCTCTTGTGCCTAATCTCGGTGCGCAGATGCTCCAAATGCTGACGTATGCCCTCGCTAATGAACACATGCCGCTTGCCAGGCGCCCATGCCAATGTCACAGAGCCATCAAGCACTGGGGGCTGCTCAATGCCCATGGCATATTGCAGTATCAGCTGGCAATCCTCTAAAGCTTTGTCCTCGATGCGTCGCAGCAGTCGGAACGGAGCCAGCATGCGATAGCGTGCGTTAAACTGCTTGAAGCGCATCCGATGAGGAAAACCAGAGGCCATCAGATTGACCGTCTCCAGCACCTGCAGGGATCTTATCTGACGCACCACCGTCGCCCGCTCGAATCTGCCCGCCTGCTCCGACGTGTTGCTGCGGATGCAGCGCACAAAATGTGGCCGGGCATGGACCAAAGTTCGCAGCAAATTATCCAGCCGGGTGTGAAAGTCCTGCGTCAGTGTGGACACAGGCTCATCCCCATTGAGAAGGTCCGAGTGTGAGGTGGGTGAAATGCGAAAACTTAGACCCCTCGGCACCTGCTGCTGGGCATACAACGCCTTCAACTCCGAGCCAAACAGATGCGTTGCAAATCCGAAATTGCAGCTGTGCTTGTAGAATACGGCAACCAGATCATCAGGAACAACATCACGATTCGTGTCCAGGAAATCGGTAGTGTCGTACTCCACCCGCCCTGCAAAGTGTCGGATGGCAAAGAGACGCGGATCATCAGGCTCGATGGCAGTTCTCGGCTCCAGGCGAGTGGAGCAGCGGTGCTGTACCTTCAACTTGGTCACATAGCTCTCGGCTGTGCCCCTCACCGAGCACTCCATATCCAGGAGGCTGAGCAGTCCAGTGCGTAGCGAGGATATCAAATCGATGCAAGGCACATTGTCCACATAGTCCACCTCCGTGTCACAGACAATGCCCTCATCCCGACACGACTCCACCGACGACTTGAAGATGTGTGTATTATAGAAATGCTGCATTGTCTCCGCACACAGATTAATGCACAAATGCTCCAATTGAGCATGCGGCGATGGCTCCTCAAAGCCAAACATATCTAAAATACCAATGAATCCATCCGTGGCATGCCGCACAGCATTATTCAAAGCCGCCATCGACTTGGAGCCAGCATTCCCACCGCCAATTGTCGATGCATGCTGGGATGCAGCATCCGCCTGATTGTGCACCGACTCATTGGAGTCCGAGCTCAGCGTGCCCAGCGTGGAACCGAGTCGCTTCAGGCTGTTTGCTCGCCTCACAATCGTTGCAACCAGGCGGCAGTAGAGCGCCTTGGCCAAGCAGTCACGCGTCATGTTTGCATCCCCATCCCCGCACACAGACTTCACCAGCTGGCCTCGGACATTGTGGGTGCGTGTGGTCAGACCGCGGAAGAGAGCCGCCGGCGGCACTCCCAACAGACTGGCAACAGAATTGAGTTCAGTTTCGCCTTTCACATCCACCTCGAGGCCCTGTGTAAAGATGAATCCAACGACACAAATTTAATAAAATAATGCTTAGATAAAACAATACATAAAATTGCACTTTATTCTACTAAGCGCAGTTACGAGAAGTTAACTAAATTGACATGAAAATAAATTCAAATAAAATAAAAGATTGAATTGAGAAGACAAAATAAGATTTTCTCGCTCAGCAATACATGAAAGTTTCGTACATGAATTTTCAGACGTAAATTACCCGTATTAAACATCAGCGCAAGAAATTAAAAAGTTCTGTTGAGAAAAGTACGCTGGGAATCGAACCCGCGGCGTCTTTTTGGAAACAATATGGCACATCAACGCCCTAACCGAAACGCCATCTCGGCATCGTTCAGAATGCTGCTCTAAAACGAATAAGTGTACAAGCCAAAACTGATGCTAGGTGGCGCCTTTAAGTAATGCTTTTAGAATGCACAACAGGTGGAGATATTTTTAACAAAGTTACGCCCTCTACTGGCAGACTGCTGCAAATATATTTTGTCGAAGTTACAATATTAAGAGATTAATTGAAGGCTAGGTGGCAGCACTGTACAATGTTTTTAGAATGAACAACAGATGATAGTATTTTCAAAAAATTCGTCCTATGTTAGAATACTGATAAAAATTTAAAAATATCATTAGTGTGACGAATTAAAAATGTACGATATTACTTTGAGAAATTAAAATATAGTATGCAAAATCAGATGTCAATATTGATATTTCATAGCTAGACATTTTGTTTGTTTGAAAATCTTTAGAAGATTTATGCAAAAATGAAAATGACTTACCCCGCCATCGATAAAATGAACGTTGCCGAGTAAAAGCACCGCAGCGAGTACACGAACCACATCCAGAAAGGGTATTCCCAAAATTCCCAAGCAGGTCTTCCAGGCCTGAAAACGCACAGCGTCCTCCTGTTCGTTCTGGGCGATGTCGCCGCGCAAATAACGCAGATTTGCCGGCGAGTAACCCTCAAGATGCAGTTTCTGCCGCTCCTCGCGACTTAGCCCAGCCAGCAACTGGTAAAAGATGTGATAGTTCTTCTCCTTGGGCAGGGGCCGAATGACGCGAGTCTGGTCCAGAAAGTAACAGTGTATCTTGGTCCGATAGAGTGCCCCATCCGTCACCTGCACCTCGATGAACTGGCCAATGCGACTCGACTCCGAGTTGGTTGTCGTCTGCGCGGATCCAAGGGAGCGTAGTACAGTAAAAGCGGCAGCCAAATGCTTAAATGCATCCGTCTCCGGTCCACCGCCAGCAATGGCAAACAGCTGGCGGAGCATCAGCATTGCATTTGCCGTCTTGCCAGCGCCACTCGTGCCCGAGAGTATGATGGCCTGCGGATAGCCCGTTTCGCTCTGCTGACGCACTGCCTCCTGCACGATCTTCTGCAGTTGAGGTGCCAACGGTAGATCGCGAGTGGAGGTCAAGGTCAGTGGATTACCCACATCCAAATAGGGATTGATCGAGAGCAGAATCGGCCCCACATTTGTCTGCAACAACAACAAAAAAGTTAAGTTTATTTCACTCGACAATTGAAGTTCGCCCATTACTTAAAGCACTCCAAATCTTACACATGTGGCACCATCTAGTCTAACATATTTAAATACAGTCCATGTCGGCAGTTTGTTTGCTGGCAACACTTAAGCACAGCTCGATTACTGTTAGATTCACTTTTAGCTGTACACATCAATTAGCTGCCTCCGGCATGGAGAGCAATGAGAGCAATGGGAGCAGACAATTCACAGACTCCGTTCGCTTTTGTCTATCAATTATTTTAATAGTTTGTCATTAAATTAAATTTCCTGTTGCAGTCGCTGCAGATTAACTGTTAATTTCGACAAGTACCGACTTGTGGATATCGCTAGGCTGACCATTGTAAATAGGTGGGAGCAATTTCTACCAGATCTACGAGATACGGAAATTGTTCAATTAGTGTTGGTTCTATTGCCCGGAGTATTGAAAGCAACGGGTTTTCCCTGCTAAGTCTCTACTGAACATTGCCAATTGAGAGGATCATAGAACAAACTTCGTTTTAAAAACACGTTGGAATCTTTTGGAGGACGAGAATTCTCAGATTGATACTAATACTACTAATCCTAAAACTATTTTTTTGAAATCCAAATTTCTACCATTTACAAATTTATTCTTTACCAACTCCACACCTTCAGTCAATCCAAAAGTACTTTGATAACACTTACGAAATAACGCTGTTCGCTGAAGCGGGCCTGAAGAGTGTGCATGACGGCATGTTCGGTTAGTGGTCCCGCCAAGTGGATCAGGTCCTGCATATCCTTGGGTGGACGAGCAGTTGAATGCAGCTTGACACCAGCGCCTGCAAAACCAAAGCCGAACGGCAATGTTTTCACACTCTGGCAAGGATTAACATGCTTGGCCGAGGGGATTTGGAGGTTATGCTGCTGCTGATGCTGCTGGGAAGCCACTGATGCCGCCAGAGCTGTTGCAGCGGAGGAGCGCATGGGCAGCGTGTGGGAGCTGGAGCTGAAGTTGAGGCCGTGAGGCAGTGGTGCCGGCGGTAACAAACCGTTGCCATTAAGGAGCGCACTGTTGCTCTTGTGGTGGCTCAGCGATGACTTGTCGCCCAGCTGATGCGGCAGCGGATGCGGAATGGATGTATTTCTCGCCGAGATGATAGCGCCCGAGCCGGAATTACTCGGCAACGTCTGGCTGAAGTTGTAAGAATGCTGTAAAAGCAATTCAAAATCAGAATTTAAAATCGAAATTTGTATTTTTCTAAAAAGTAACTCACCTTGGGCAGTGTATGTTGCCCACTTCCGTGCTGCTGCAATGTATTCGCTAAAAGTCCGCCGGAACCCAAATTTAAATTTGGACTTGATGCATTCAAATCGTAATTGGCTGCCTTGGCACCACCACCACCAGAACCGGCATTAGCACCACCAATTGCAACTCCTCCAATGCTGGGATGCTGTGCCTCATTGGTCCGACCTTGAACCTGACCCTCCACATGGAGACGATTGCGCATGACCAGCAGCTCAGTGCTTAAGCTCTTCAGCCGCTGCTGCAGATGCACTGCCTCATTGGACGATGATGCATCTGAAAGCGGCAAAGACGTAGACATTGTCATTATTATAATGATTATAAAAAAAATAAAAAGAATGTTCCAAAATATTGCAAAACATTCAGAAAAGTAGAAATGCAATTCTTTTTTTTCTGATATTTATAAAAAAATTCCTTACACAATTTAAAAATAGTGGAAACGTTTACTATATAAGAATAATTTAAGAAAATATATTATTATCTCAATTCTATTATCTGTGTTATTTGAAAATGGAATCCGCAAGAGAGACAAATTTATTTCAATTTCAGTTCTAGGGCATTTTTATTAGAGCTCAAAACGATTATTTATGCAAATTAAGCACAAATAAAAACAAGACAAAAACCATATCTTTTTCTAGCTTTACAATGATTCATTCTGTTTTTTTCTAAAGCTTTAATCAAATCAAAAATTAGACGCTTGACAGTTTAATATTAAGCTATTGAATTTAAATTTGTATTTGTTTTTTTTATATTTTAAATAAAAGATTCATATTTAAATGCTACAAATGAGCATAGGCTTATAATTTTTGTCTCTATTAGTTTATTTTTTGCTAATACACTTACACATTTTGTTAATTATATTTCTAATTAACAACTATATCTATCAGTAGATTTAATCACACCAATTAATTTTGTGTTGGGTGACAAAACTTTCTGCTCTTAGATTGGGACGTCCATTTACCAATTTAAAAAATAGCAACATAGAAAAAGACGCAATTTACATAAAATGTTAATAAGCCAATTTCGCTAGCAATCAAAAGAACGCGCCAAGATAAAACAGAAATCGGCGGCAGGTGCCAAACAGAAGATGAAATTAATGTAATAAAAAATATCAATGAATCGATGAGCAGATGCTAAAAACTGATTATTATAAAATCGAGTAAACTTTCGAAAGTGGTGTCAACTGAGAAAAAAGACAAATACAAGCTATGAGAAAAGGTCATTCTAAATATTCTAGAGTTAGCTATAAAATAAAACACCAGAAAACATCAAAAAAGAGAAAAGCAAAGCAGTAAAAGTACTAATCTAATTGGGCATTTTAAAACTTGCCACCAAAGATATTACAAATGTGATTTTGAATCGAAATAGAGACAAACCAACAAGAGACGCCAACAGGCCAACATTCAACATTCAACCGACAACAACAACAACAACAACGACATCAACATAAAAACCGATATAATTGATGGCGGAAACCAGTTTGGCTTTAAAGCTGCACACAAGAAAAGTAAGGTAAAAACACAAAATTTTGTTTTGATATTTATACCCTCACCGTGGAAATAAGTCGAATAGCTTTGGGCTTAGAAAGTATTGTACTGAGAAAATGATATATAATAAATAAAGAGAACATTTCAAATAGTGCACTATTTTGTAAGCTAATTTAAATGTGTTAAATTATTAATATGTTATCCAATGATATAATTTATTACATTTTACTTTACTTTATAAATCTAAAAAATTCCCCCATTAGAGCATTAAGTCAACGGCTTCTTAGATTTTCGAAACATGTCTTTCATATTGTGTTTTTTTTTTCGGACAATATTTTTTGCATGTAGAAAAAGGTTTAAGTCCCAATCGGCGGCAGCCGCGGCCCAAGAAATTTTCTTGGAAGCTGAAATCAGCTTGCAACTCAACAGAGTTCAGCACTAAAGAGCAGACAACAAAAAACAACACCGACTGGACCCCAACGACAACGTAGACGACGGCGACGACGACGACGACGACGACGACGACGACGACGACGACGACGACGACGACGGCATCACATTTAAAGATTTCAACGGCGTTGTGTTGGCGGCGTTGCCTGGGACCAAAACTGGTCACCAATGGGCTGGCGGAGATGGGAAGCGACGGAGCGACGATAGGTGGGCAAATGTTGCAAGCCAAACAACAGACACCTATACCACCATTCAGCTGCTTGCCAGATACAAGGGACCCATATAAGTACAAATACATCTATATGTTTGTGCAGGTACTGCATTGAGTTGTTGTTTTATGTGGATGGCAACAAATATGAATGTAATAGGTAGCTGCAATTAGCACGGAGTTGTCTTCATTTGAGTTCAGAATAATAAGAAAAAATATAAAAAATAATATAGTTCATCAACTAGCAATTAATCACTTTGTAATAAAATTAATCTGATTGATTTCAAAGTTTAACAATCTTCTAATTAACTCCCTTTGCTCACGAATGTTTTTTTTAACACTCGTCAGAGTTCAAAGATCTAATACAATCGAGAAAACAGTTTTCAACAAAACAATAAACTTTCTAAACAATAGAGGGCACAATTTTAATACTCTAGAACGCAGCAACAACAGCAGACGAAACAAAAGACTTAGGCAACAAACTTGAAATAACTAAATTTTGTTTATTGTTTTGTTTTGTGTTCGTAAATATCCTTTGGCCAGAACTTACCCTGCAGCTTCTTCTCGGTCTCCCAAAATTTTTGCAATTCCGTGAAATATTTATCCAGTATGAAGACTTTTGACAGGCCCAATGTGGCCATCGTAGATGCACATTTGTGTGGCCAGCAGAGAACGAAACCAGCTGCAGTTACTGCTTTTGAAATAAACTGCAAAACTCGCCAAAAACGAGTTGCGAGTTGCGAGCTGCGATTTCAAATGCGAGTTTTTCTTGATTTTTTGGTTGTTTATATTTTTGTTTTTTTTTTTTTGTTTGGCGACTGATACGACAAAAAGGACGAGAAGCGAGCTACTTTGGCACCGGCAACGACGATTTTCTTATTTGAATAATTTCGTATACACAGATACACAGCATAAAACACGCCCGAGCAAACGAACAGGTTTTCTGCACACAGGCGCTTCCAAGGAGACAGACACTGACCAGGTTTATGTGTGAGTGTCAGTGTGTGTGTGTGTGTGTTCGTATATGTATCTGTGTCTATGGCATACAAACTGGCCCTGCAGCCGTGGCTACTTTTTGGCTGCGCAACAAGCAAGCAGCAAGTGAAGCACACAACAAAATAAATAAACAAGCAAAAATAATGCAGAAGGGCAGCAGCCAAATCACTGAAAAACTCTCCACACTTCTTCGTTTCTTGTTTCTTTATGTCAGACACAATTCGGAGTGTTATTCTCCTTTTCCTTTGCGCTGCTTCTTTGGGTTATTATTATTTCTGTTATTATTAATAATATTATTATTGTTGTTATTATTTATTTAGCTCAGTTGCGCGCGCCTTATTTGTGCAGACTTTGTATATTTTTTTGTTGGTGTTATTCTTTTTAATTTAATTTTTTTTTGTTGAAAAAAAAACGAGTTAGCAACTTCAACTCGCAGACACGCAAAGCTGAAAATGTGCCCGTACTCGGAGTAGATGCTTAGATACCTTCAAGGTACACACAACCAGAGACACAACACGCACAGAAACACGTTCATATATACATATGTACATATGTGTTAAAGTACATACATATGAAATGTACTTTTACACAGTTTGCCAGAAAGCATAAAATATGATCAAGGCAGTCACTTTCAAAATTTGCATTTTGCGATTATTTTCTTTTTGAAATAATATTTAAACACAGGCGTATTTTCTATTTGGCTAAACGATCGTTTCATTTGAATTTCATTTCAAGCACCAATTCATAAAATGAACAACCGTCGACTTCACTTGCACGCTCCCAGCTCACTCCGCAGACTGAACGCTGCGCTGGAACTTCGCTCCGCTCCAGGCAAACGATCGTTTTTCTGCCTCTCTAATATAATTACGCTCTCTGCTCTCGCTCTGGAGTTCAGGTAAATTTGTGTTCAACAGGTAAAAGACAGAGGTATACATATACATACATATATATATATATATATATATATATATATTTTATTTTAGTTTGTATAGCTCTGTGTCTGTGCAGTTGCTCAAATATGGGGTCAAGTGTTTGAACTATGCGCCTCTCCTCTCCTCTCCTTATCACAGCCTCTCCTCTCGCTCTTCTCTCAAACTCTTTTTCTCGTTTACTGCTCGCGTGTTAATTAGTGTAGATTGCTTATTGTTTATGGTTGAAGCTGCATTTCACAATTCCCACATCAATTCAATTGCAGTTTGGCACCCGTTGCATATAACATGATTGTTTATATATTTTTTTTCATTAAAAATGAAACACGATTTATGGTACACGATTTGTCCAACAAGCCGCATTTCAATCAAACAATCATTTATAAAATGTGAATAATTCATTAACTAAGATTTTAAAACTCTATCAGATATTTAACAGTATTAAGATTAGAAGAAGTTCATTAATGTTTTAGGTCGCCTAATTCGGGACTCAAGCTTTTTAGAATATATGAATATTGGCGTTATGAACTTTGCGCTAAAACAATATTCACTTTACGCTGAAGAGAACAGAGTACAACAATTAAATTAACATTTATTTTCCCAGCACGATCGTTTATCATGGACACCAGCCAAGTCGATACATCAAAGACATGAACCAAATGCGTTTTTTGCTTGTACAAAACTCAATTCGCCTCACTGCAAGCAGAATTCGCTGCAACACAAACTTAAACACGAAATTCGCTGCAAGTAAAATGCATTCAGTCGAAAATAGAAGTACAAATAAATTGTGCATTTAGAGTTTATATTATACTACATTTAAAATGAACTTACAAAATGGAATATATATTATTTTATATAGAAAAATCTTTACCCCACCAGATTTAATCTCTTTAAATAAATCAATAATCGTACGTGTAAAAATTCTTACCAGTTATATTTCCTGTAGTTCTGTTGCATGTTTTTTTCCGCTTGGCTACTGGGAGGGTATAGATTGCCGAGAACTTTGTGAAGCGCTCAACGACAGCGTTGACTTTATTGGCAGATACCACCGAAGATTCCACTTCCTTGGGGCCCCCCGATAACTCCCGATCCACTTTGTCCACAATTGGTGAAGCCTTGCTTTGCTTCGGCGAGGGAGTGGCTGAGCTGCAAGCAGAGAGCTAAGTGAGATGAGTCTTGTCATAAAACAACAGTTGTTATATAAACCACCAACCTGACTGCCTTGTGGTACTGACAGAAGAAGTCGGGACGCATGCGATGCCGGCAAAGAAAATCTTCGCACAGGCGCAGCACATCCTCGCAATTCTCGCTCTCACTTGGCTCTTCTTCTCTCGGTCCACTCGGTGTGGATGAGTCCAGCGTAACTTCCTGTTCCCCATTTGCAGGCTGGGGACTGTAGAGGAATGTTGGCAAGGAATCGCCAACAAAGTCGGGAATGTGCTCAAAGAAGTCAGCGGTTCTGTCGTAGCTTCTGCTGCTGGCGCTAGAGCTCTTGGAGCGTGCCTTGGTCAGATGTCGGCCCACATAGTCGGCGTACGTCTGATCCGGCAGCAACATAGCATAGCATCATCTTGCGTGACCCATTAACCGAAGAGATCTGCAACCAAATGCAACAAATGAGTTGGACACGAAAGTCAATCGCGACATCAATTCGCATTTTAATTGCTTTTAAATCAAGCGTTCAACTGTTGCCCGTCACTTGCGGCTTACACTTGGCCTGGTTGCAGGTTGCAAGCAGCAAGCTCTGCCGCGGTGGCATCCATGTCTTCGTATGCATCTGCACGCCCATAAACCTGTCAGTTTATTGGCGTTTATTACCACGATTAGCGTGACCATGACGAAGGTGACAGATGCAGACGCTAATGCCTTTTACTGCATGTGCACCTGACGGAATTCCCATTTCCCGCATGCTCCCATCTGAGCATAATGGTTCAAGCTCCACAGAATATTGGAAAAAGTTCACTTTTTAGCATAAAGAATAGTCAAATATAAGACTGAACTTTCTTAATTAATCTTACATAATAATTTGGAAGAAACTTAAAAAAAACTTGCAGGAAATCCATAATATTTATTATGATTTTATTATTGTTTATATCAAAACAAATTAATAAACAAACAATAATAAGCAGAACATATTATTATTGTTATTTATTTATTATTTTTGTTTACTTTTAAACCAAATAGGGTCATATCAAATCATACGTTGGAGCAAGTCAAAAAGTGGTTGTCCTTGCAGTAAATTACTGACTACGCCCATGGCTGACCATTAGTCCGCAGGAAACAGGCAGCCGGGGCAGTGTCAGTGGCAAATAGATGAGTTGCCAATCGAAATGAGACACAATATTTATGCCACACTTTGTCCAAGCAGTTAGTGTGGTCCATCCGTCTCGCTGTTAGACTAGGCAGCAAGAGAACTTTTACTGTCTGCAATTAACTCAAATGTTTGTCATAAAATGTTGCAAGTGTGGTTGCGATAGTCATGCGACCACCACGAGCCGTTGATGCTTGTCCGGGGCTTCTCCAGTTGCTGCTATCCCCGGCATAGACATTTTTCAGTGTCAACGCAGCGGGCGGCACCGTTTGAGTAGTCATAGAATTCCAGACTCAGCGATATGTGAGCCACTTCCACATACTTGCGGTTTATTATGGCCAAGAACCAACATGGCCGAGAACTACATGCAATTGGTCCGCTACTGGGCTGACACCTTCATGCTGGCCATCTATTTAAGTTTCAGCTGTTTCTTGAACTGTGCCGAACCGTAAACTACCCACGCCATTAAATAAGTACGTATACTAAAACAAGTACAAACACAGAAAACGATATGGGAAAAGAAAAGAAAAACTTATATTTTAGGCTTGCCAACCCTTAAATACCCTAAAGGCACAATTATAATCAAAAAAATACAGAGATATTTCAAACTATATAAAGATTATTTTCATTGAAACAATTAAATTAAATATCACATTTGGGTTATTAAATATGAACGAATATTTTATATCGAACATTTTACCTATAAAGTAAATTTTTGTTTATTCAAACAATTAGCTTATCTAATTAAATAAAATCAACTTAGAAAGGTTCCTTTACCCCATTTAAAAATTGTTAGAAAATATAATCCACAATTTTTTTTCATTAAATAATTGGCACAACACTAAAAACAATTTATTCTATTTTTTTATAATCGGCTATGAAAATTATTATACCCCAAACTAATTGGGATACAATTATATTGGCAAATATATATAACTAAATTTAAATTGCTATATTACACAAAATCTGGGTAACTGTGATTAGTGTATAATAAATGCGATATAATCTGAATTCAAAGTAAAAATAAATCTGCTTAGACGATGATTGTTTACTTGAGATTAGTCATGCCAGGAGACGGCTTAGCAAATAGAAGCAGAATTTATTTATTGTACAATTTGAGCATTGACAATGTTTGCAGAGCGGCTAACATTTCGCCAGAATAAAATGTGACCGTGGTTTGGAATCAGGTAGCAACATCGCATAAACTAAAATAAATCTCATAAATATGCAGTTGCGCATTCTGTGCCCCGCCTTTAGTCTCCCAGCTGCTCCCAGCTGCCAGCTTGAGCTACAACTTGAGTCAGACTCCAGAGCTGGCTGGCTACCTGAGGAAATGTATCTCAATATGTCCGCTAGATAGTCTTGTGGCATGCACCCGGGCACATTGTGGGGCTCAACTGAACCGAAGTTATTTATTCTAACTACGAGAACGATACAAGTTTGCCACTCAACGGACGGGGATTTAAAACGCAAACGCTGTTGTGGGTCGTCTTGGACCCTATTCCTCTTACTCCTGTCGAGATGAAGCCTAAGACACACCGAGACAATGTGGGGCCTCAGCTAATTTGCATTTGTGCCAACCGTTGGCAAACAACAGCAAATCAGCCACATCAACAGCAGCGCCTAAAATACATATGAATTAATTAGCAGCAGGCATTGAAATTGCAAAATTGCAGATATATTTAAGTCTTTAGTAGGATTGGGCAAACATTTGCAATCAATTTGCACGAGCGAAGCAAAAAAAAATAAAGATTTTCCCAGGAAAAAAAACAGTTATCAGTGATCTCAGTTGATCATAGGGTAAGTACACAGAACAAGAGAGGTATTATTATTATCTTGGTCCTGGTCATGGTCATGGTCTTGGTCTTTGTCTTGGGCGATGGCGATTCATTGCACTTTTGACTTGTACATGGAAATTACATGATTTAACTTAATTTAATAAAGAGCCAAAGGGGCCCAAACAATTCTGGGCAACTTTTTTCTACTTTTGAAGTCAAGGGCAATTGCGGCAGTCGTGTGGCATGTAGCCCATGTAACTAGTTCGTGCTGTGGCTCTTGTGATTTACCGCGATTTGTTGCCGCAGAGGGCAACCCAGGACAAGCACACATGCCTAATAGAACAACAACAGCAACAACAACAACAACAACAACAACAGTATCATGGTACTACCATCGATAGCCAGGCCTGACGTCGTCCATCAACGTGGTGGGTTTGCTGCCGCCGACGCCGCCAACGCCACACTTGTCAAAATATTTGCTGACACAATTAGGGACAGTTGCTGCAGTAGTATCTTGTCTCAAGTCCAGTTTCTTGCAGTGCACAACATTTGTGCAGATCAAGAGATTTTGATTAATAGCTGGTTGTTTCGAGCCGTGGAGACGGCTATTTCCTTGCCTGCCTCGCTCACCTCGCGCATCCATGTCCATGCCCCCGGGCTCCAGATAGACATTGAGAAATATTTTCGCGAATCGAGTCGACAGACGAAGGCAGTCAAACTCAATGAAACTCTGCCCTAAACCTTGTTGTTGTTGTTGTTGTTTTTTTTTTTTTCTTTTTTTTTTTGCATTGCATTGTTTGGATTTGTTATACCCTTGTAGCGGATATTATTATTTTGTTTTCCAGCTTGCAACGCAACCCTTACTACGTATATATATGTTTTTGAGCCAAGTAAGTCTGCCTGAATTTAATAGTCTTATATAGTTGAGATCAGACATTATATAACTTATTTATTGTGTTAACACACAAACCTCAAAACAAAATCATTGGTTTCTAATTAACATTTTCTTTGATAATATTTGCTTAAGAGAGATTATAGTTCTTATATGCAAGGGTATAGAATATTCGGTGTCCCTAAGATAGCCTTGTTTCTTGTCTTTCGATTTTTTCAGCTAATGATTTTTTGGTGTTGTTGTGTATGCTGGGTGTATCAATAATCTGAATCTGTATCTTAGCTTGCTGCGTTAGAAATCCACATGGCTAATGAATACTTAAAAAAAAACTATTAATTTCTAATAATTCAAATAATATTTCATAAATATGAGGGATAGGGCATGGCAAACAAAATAATTTACTTCATATATGTAAGTAATAGTAAAAAAAAACTATTTAAATTTATTTTTGATCTAAGAAAGTTTGTACAAAATTAACATATCTTTGCAGAAGGTAAAAA
This sequence comes from Drosophila dives, assembly GCA_035042365.1. NCBI lineage: Eukaryota > Metazoa > Arthropoda > Insecta > Diptera > Drosophilidae > Drosophila > Drosophila dives. The sequence goes on along the minus strand of JAWNLJ010000415.1, from coordinate 1,181,215 downwards.
TTTTTTAAATCGTCATTGAGCATAATTAAAACGACAGATGAAAGTATTGCTATTGTCTGCAACATTGCTGTGGATGCCACATTGTCAACATTATTTATATTCGCATTCTTGTTTAACATTGCAACGGAACCCTGAGTGCCACAAAATGGCAAATATCGTCACGTTTCTGGTTTTAAGGATAATTACCTCTGCATGGCTTGGAGCAACCCGAATGCAGTTTGAAGCTGCAGTTGCAGTTGCAGTTGCAGTGGAAACCCGAAAGCGGAGAAGCCGCCCAAGACCGTCACATTCAATTTAGGAATTTTTCACAGCCATTTCAAGAAGTGCAGCTGAAAAAAGTCACGACTGGCTGATGCCCAAAAGGCAAAGCATCAAATAAAGATAATAATGGAGAAGTCCGTATGTAGTATGTATTCTCAGAACAGGAAACGGAAATAGCACTGGCTTTTCAACACCAGGCAACGCGCTAATTTATGTGGGAGTTGTAGGTCCAAAGACGAACACTTTTTGCAGAATACACACACACAAACACATACACACCCCAACACAACAATTTTAATCGGAATTTAATTGCATTAGCCCAACAAGGCTGACAGGCTGAGACGCAATTGTGATGAGATTGACACTCGATCCAATCTGCGCGCGAAACCAACTCCAACTCTAACTCCAACTTCAATTGCAACCATTTCCATTTCCATTGCGTTAAATTTCTTGACGCGTGCAGGTTATGCAATAGGCTGACAATGATGATGATGCACCAGCGAAGACTCGAATGCCAACACGTGCAACGGACAACAACGGCTATGGAGAGAATCGATAGACAACAAAAACTTGTCGTGTCGCATCCATTTATGTTCGCAGTGAATCAGTTAGCAGTAAAAGGCATCAAACAATTAGATGCATGTCAAAATGATTGTTGTTGTAGTTTTTAGCATTATTTTTTTTTATTTATTATTTGCACAGAATGTAACTTTAACGACAGCAATGCATCCTAAGGCAGCAATATCATTATTATTATTATTATTTTTTGACCTTAACCTTGCGATAAAGCACTCGACTTGGCCTGCAGCACCTAACTTGGCCTGAAGCACCTCAGACAGCTATCCTCTGTTGTTGCTATTAGTAATGTCATTCAATGGTTAAAGAAGACACTTGTGTTAAATATTTTTCAAAGGGGTTTTTATTAAAAAATAAAAGAATTTTATCAACAGCAACTAAAAATCATAACTAAATTTTCAATCATTTAATTTGTAAGTATTTTAACTCTTTAACTCTCTCTTTTCATAATAAATTTAAATGACATAGGAAATAAATTTGCAAAGTTCAATGCCAAAACTACTGAGGAACAGAATCCAAACATCAGTTTCCAACAAGGGAGCGGCTTTGTACACGTTTGACAAGTGACTACAAAAGTGGACACCCTATAGGTATGCTGCCAGTGAAATATGCTTGCAATTTGTGCAGCTACGATAAGGAAAGTCAAATCGCTTGCAATCTCTCACACACATGTAATGCATCTCAGATATTTCTATGTGTCCATGTGTGGCTGGCTGCTTGCTGCTGTTGTCTGCTGCACACCCACAACAATGCAACGGGGCAAAGCAATTGGAGTTGGCATCAGCGAACGGACAACGAAGTTGAGATGCCCTCGAGCCGAGCATCACCTGCGCATCTTTGGATAAGGTTGATTTTGATTTCCAACGCTTCTCCGATTCCAATGGTTCTCCGTTCACATTCGCATTCCCATTCACGATCATATCCGAGGCTCAAGTCAGCCTGTGTCTAAATTGCATGTAGGAATTTATTTCAAAGCCTTGGGATGCACCTTCCACTAATTTGTTGCTTGTCTTCACTGTCAGGCCAGGCAACGGCAGGCAGCAACAGGTCGCAGAAGTTTCGCATATCCGACGGAAAAACAAAAGAAGCCACTTTTTTCAATGTCGAAATCGGGATTCGACAAACGACATACGACAAACGACATACGACATTTTTACGAGCGCAATTATGGAAATCAACTGAAGTGATGGGATTAAGCTGGAGCTCAAACTTATATGTGTGCTTAGATGATTGTTACAAACACCTGTTATCTTATCGTTAAATAATTATTATCATACTATGTACATACTTCTTCGGTGATATCCACCCACAACTGCTATTTTTCCCATATATAAATCATTATGGGTGTTGCATACATGTGCCAAGGAGGGAGACACTAACAACTAATTAACACTTCCAGCTACTCTTCCACGCCTACCTTAAGGAGCGGAGCAGCTAACCGTTTGTCAGCTGAATTAATGAAGGAATTGAAGTTCGCGTGACGACATGAAGTGAATCGACTCCAGAGTCGACGTCATCGCCACATCGAACGACACACAGCAAACGGAGGCATACAGAGTCACAGAGTCACAGCTTCAAGCGTCTTTTGGGGCACGTTGGAAGCGCAGGAACAAATGTCGTGCGAGGCAAATACATAGCTCAAGAAATCACAGCCAACAGGTTTGCAGCAAAGGAAAAAAAAGCACAAAAAAAACCAAAAGCAAGAAGAAAAAAAATTGGCATAAATGTTTATGATACAGTAAACGGATGACGACGCCGACGATGACGGCGACTAACTACAATGATGATGAAAACCCTGGTCGGGAGTGACTGTCAGCCAAGTGGAACGTTTTAAATGAACATGTACGCGGTGTTATCTGAAGTACTCACTCCAATGTCTTTTGGCCAAAAGAAAGAGAAGAAGAAAGTGAATTGTTTAGCAGCTGATCAAATGCAAGCGAAACGGATGTGAAGCGAAACTCTTGCAAGCTTCTTCCCATGCAAAATGTAAATGTATTTATTAATACATTTCTTTTTAGACAAACTGAATTAAATATGAAAAATAATACGCTAAGCAACAAAAAAACATCTGCGATGAGGACGACATAAAACAAACAAACAAGCAAACAATGAGAAGACACTGCTGACAGCTGTAAAGTGTCGTCATGTGTCAATGGTTGACATTGATGTATTCTGATCGACAAAACACAATTACAACAAACAATGCTGGCAATGGGACCTAGTTTATCCACCAAATCAGATTTTCACCAAGAGATTGTCTCATCAACAATGGCAATGCCTGAACTCTCAACAAACTGGGACCTCATTTCACTAGTACTGCTTTCTTGCATATTATTATTATATATCTCAGAAATCAGCAAACTTTTATTTTATATATATATAAAACCTTGTAGAGGTGATACTAATTTCCTTGTTGAAAAGCCACACACATAACAGGTTCATGTGTCCATTTTACAGGATATTAAAGCCATTTCCTTAAAAAGAGTTTTTTTTTCGCATGCCAAATCCGTGATTGGAATTTATTACAGCAAGAAATGTATTCACTATATTCATAAGCTTTAGATTAAGAATATAAAGGTAAACCGGAGAGCAGACTATATATATGCAAGCACATATAAATCATCAAAAATACAGTCCATACAAGCATTCTCTTCTTGAGCCAAGAAATTGGGAGTATTCATGTTATCCTCACTAGGGCAGATAAAATAAATATTTTTAGCGCCAACAAGGAGGCCACGCCATAGACATGCTAACGCGTTCTGTTCCGTTCAAATGCCAACCACTTGGCCAAGTTATTTTCTACCTACTTATGCACATCTGTGCCATCAATTGATAACTTATAACTGCCAATGGCTTTATACGTTTTTAAGCCCCGATTGCGTGTTGACCGTTTTTCACATGCATACGATTCGGCAATAAAATTAACTTGTCGATGGCGTCGCGCAATTTATTTATGGCCGCTTTGCCACACGTCTCTTATATAAATTAGTTATTATAGATGCATTTGAAAGCACATTTTTTTGATTATTTTCTTTAAAAAATTAAAACTTTTCACAATGTGAACTTGTATTATTTTGCCCGCACAATTTTCATTAACTATTTTTAAATGTGTAGTAATTCAAACGATTGTATAAACATATATTAATATAAGTGAATAATAAATATTTAGTTAGTTATCTCACTTTGGCACAAAAAAGTAATTAATTTTAAATAATACTAATATTTAGCTTAGTTTACAAAAGTAAACAATTTTGAACGTACACTTGCGATCTGTAAATAGATGGGTTTTATATATATATCTGCCACTCGCGCCTGTTTTTCACGTCTTCACTCGTCGCGCTGCGCTTGTGAACTGATCTAGAGGATGAACAAACAAAACCATGGAACCGGTGCTGCAACAAAACTTACACACGCTGCCAAACTGAGCTGAGCAGCGCTGAGCTTAACTGAGCTGGAGCAGCTGCGTCGCTGTCGACAGCAGTAATAATGCGACACAGAAGGAGGCTGCTTCAAGCGAAGGGGTTAAACGATTAACTCAATGTTATTGGGGGTGAGGCGCTTCAAAATTGCTTGGTCAGCTTGTGTGGAACTCCCTCGCCATAAATCAGCTAGTGGTAACATATTTCCAATATATCTTCAATAAAAATTACATTAATCGCAGAAAAAAATTATAAGATTTCTTTTTGTGACACCGAATCTGTAATTTTAAAATAAATTATTAACAAAAATACAAATAAAATATTGGGGTTATTTATATTTAAGATAAGTAGGCATAGCAAAAGAAAAATATTTCACAACTAATATGCTTACTATGCTAAATGACATTTAAAAATATATTTTTGGAATACTAATGTCCATTATCATTCAATTTCATTTCACTTTAGCGATCGATCAGTTTATAATAAAAGCGTTTTTGTTAAAATTGATTTTCAGTTAGCATTAATATTAAGATTAATCTCCGTTGCGCTCTTCAGGACGCGTCTCGCTGTAGAAGCCTAGATTCATGGTGGGTATCATGTTGCTATAGAAGGACATTTCAGCTGCGGAAGGCCTTACATTGGGCAGCTGAGCGGGCTCCGGAACGATCGCTGGCATTGGGGCACCAGTGTGCTCGCCCATGGGATGAGCTGGCGGTACTACAGCGGCGGCAGCTATTAACGCCTCTTGGTTGCTTTTGGCGACACTGTGCTGCAGCTCGTGAACTTTGAGATGCGTCTCCAGCTCCGCCTGCTGCAGGAAAGTGATGCAGCAAATGGCACATGTAAAGCTGGGTCCATGAGCCTCCAGCTCGTGGCGCTGCAGTTGCTCGCGCCGATTAAAGCCCTGGCCGCACAGCTTGCAAGCGAATAGTGTGTCCATATGCAGGGCCCGATGGCGCTGCAGATCACGTTCCCTTTGGAAGCCGCGATCACATACATCGCAGCGGAAATTGCGCGATACCTTCGGCGATGGTTTCGCCTTTGGCTGTATCGCGATTGCCGTTTGCTGCTGATAGGGATATGCTGATATGGGTTGTAAGGCCTGTTGGGCTGATGCATCTGCCTCCACATACGGATGCAGTGGGAGCTGCACTTGCATCTGCTCTGCCGGCACCATCATATTGATGCGTAGATTTTGACTTTGCTTTTGCTCGATGTCACGCTTGAGATGCACTTGCTGATGCATTATTAGCTTATCCTTGCGGGCGAACGAGGCGGGGCAGCGTCCGCACCGGAACGGTTTCACTTCCGCATGGGAGCGCGTGTGCTTCATCAGTTCTAGCGGTGTCTGGAATGAGCGCGGACACTGCTGGCAAACGAACGGCTTTACGCTGCTGTGGATGCGCAAGTGCTTGGTCAGGTTGGTGTTGCGTGAGAAGCTCTTCGAGCAGACGTGGCACGAGAACGGGCGCACGCCTGTATGCACAATTGTATGCTTCTTTAAGTCCGAACGTCGCACGAATCCCTTGCTGCACAGTGCGCACACATAGGGACGCTCGGCGTCATGCAGCTCCTTGATGTGCGCAATCAAAGCCGGACGTGTCGTCAATCTTAGCTGACAGTAGTTACAAGTGTACGGCGCCGAGGCGTCGTGGGAGCTCACCTCATGCTGCTGGCAGTCCGTCTGTAGAGTGAAGGCCAGATCACAGTATTGACAGAGGAAGGCGCTTTTTGGATGAGCATTAAATTGGAAGCCGGTGTCGACCGTTTGATGCAATCGCATCATCGCCATTCGGGCGGCGTCCATGCCGAGGGGCATCTCAGTTTCTTCATTTTGTCCAGCTTCTACCTCCTCATCATCGTCGTCCCAATCCTCGTCATCGATTTCAGCTTCACCTTCGGACCCGGCGAATTCGTCTTCACTCGTCTCGCAAAGTTGCTCCGGATCCACATCAACAACGACAACTCCTTCGTCTTCCCCGAATTCAAACTCACCGGGGTTTCCGTTGAGACCAGGTCGATACTTGGCGTCCACAGCAATTAGTTTCTTTAGGTTTTGCTTCAGCTCCAATTCTTGCTGCTGCATGCACTGACGTTGCTCGTAGAAGTCCCTCAACAACTCCAGGCAGCGCATACATATATGCTCCGATAGGAACTCATGGCGCTCATATTCCACACCATATACACTCCGACAAACATCGGCAATTATAATTTTTTCCTCTTCTGTTCTTCCATCTTCTTCTTCTTCTTCCTCCTGGCCAAAGTAAACAGACGCCTTGTAAATATTCGGCAAATCTGTGGTCGATTTTATCCGTGAGTGGCAGAAGCGACATCGCATTGATTCCGATATTAATTCTTGATAATTTTTATGATCCTCCTTAATTGGTAATACGTCAATCGTTGTTAAATCAAGCATTTTGTTTCCGTGGAAAAATAATGAGCGGCAGCAGGCGAGTTACAAAAGTATGAATGTTGCTTTTTAACATTACAGCGATATTTATAACAGCTGATAGCGGCACTGTTAACAGTAGGAATCAACATGTAAAACTGGCTGGGATTTTGTACACTGCATTGAATGCATTCTTCAAAGAATTACATATATTTAAATAAAGCATTACAGTATCATAAGGAGAATGCTTTAGCTTTGGAATAATGGCTCTACGATTTTTTTATATCAAACAAGAGATGCAAAATGCATTTATTATCGATAATTAAAAGAATGCTCGATTGTCTTTTAATTTTTATTGTTTCACAACTATCGTTTATGATTATTTAAAACTAACGATTAACTCCGATAACTCTTGTTTTTTGCTTAATTGAAATCGATAAAAATTCAGCTTCAAGCTAACGCTTCTTTTCAAATAATCACAAATCATATCATAATCAGGTAGGTGAAAAACCAATTGAGACGGATTAAGTTTGGCAAATATCGTAACGGTTTTTCGATAACAAAAAAAAGTTCCCCTGTTAATTGTATGTTCATTTATATATATATATATTTATATCAATATGCACGTCATCTTAAATTACCTCTCTATCTTTGTCACAAATATATTACCGTTTTATTTTCAACAGTAGAACCAACTCAATACGTTAGTTCGGAATAGTGTGTAATTACACAGTGTTATCCTAAGCTAGAGATGGACACGTGACCAAACCATAAATGAGAGAGCCGAACAGAGACTATACCAACACTTGTTGAATGCAATTCGATTGAAATATGGAAATGTTGCACCCACGAAATTAAGCTGAGACTCGTTTAAATGAAGTTAGCTTTGAATAGTGTCGATTTAAACGAACGAATTAAGTGAATGGCTCTTTAGTTAGAGCACGCACACTTTCCAAAATTGCGCGCGCACATACACATTGACATTTATTGCGGAACATGCGAGCGTCTCGTTTAATTTATTATTCTCTTACTGACATTTGTTTGTAGCGAGCACTGGCGGCAAGTTGTTTTGGATTAAAGTGCAGTTATAGTTGTTCGGTGTAACCAATTAACTTTCAATTATAAATAAGTGCAATAAGCTAACATCAAAAATTATACACCCTTCTTAAAAACTCGAGCGACATATGTTTTTAGTGTAAGTGCAGCCATATACAACATTACAAAGCACCGGTAAATGCTGACACCTGGCGCCTAAGAGCAACCGCAGAATAAAAGAACAAAACCTTTTTAAATTTATCTCTTTAAGTGAAATTAACGGAGGATGTGTGCTTGTAATCTGTCTGTATAGTTGTGCGTTGCTTTATTCCACCTGTTGCTTTATTTTTGTATGTATGCATAACTACGCATTCAAATATTTCAACTATCCCAACAATTAATCGTATTGTTAATTTGGCGTCCGTTATGTGCTCCTAATGAGTGTGCGTGTCTTCATCATGAACTACAGTGTGTCCTTAAAATGTCTTAATTCCGTATATCCCCTAAGACCAGACCTTGGCCATTGCTGCGTGCTGCTCACCTTACCCATTAAAAGTTCTGTATTTCAATTTATTTCTGCTACTGCTTGTTCATATGTAAATGCCTGCATAACTTATGCGTTCCAGTTCAATCTTATTACTAATTTATATTGCGTGATAAAAACTTAATTTCATGATAAAATATGCAAGAGGTTAGATATTCATTTTCGTTCTGTCGATAAGCTTTGGCCCATATTTTAAAAAAAAAATACAAGGCATATTACGGAATACGTCATCCGAACGACGTAAAAGGTTAATTAATTATATGATGTTATGGCCTATATATGCTGTATGTATAGAGCTTTCCCATAGGTATACGCTAATTTGCCTATCAACAATTCAGTCATTCGATTTCAATTTGTGTGATTACATGACACGTATTTAAATGATAAGCCTCATCGAACCATAAATTGTTCTTGCCATTTAAACTTAAATCGTTCATAATAATGGGCAGACGGCTGCCACGCCTTCATGCTCAGACTCAATTGTTGTGAGTCGGTCGACATCATAAAAATTGTATTAACAATATATATTTGTCGAAATCATGCCACTGTCTTATCAATATCATGAGCAAATGATCACAGACTGAAGTATTACGTTATACTTACCACAGATAATAAATGACGGCGAGTACAAAGTATTCAAAATCCGTTGAAATACTTATCGTTTTGAATTCGTGCTATTATTATTCGAGTTTCATGATTATTCATGATTTTTCTTATCAGTTTTCCTAATTCGCTAAAACTCGTTTAAATAATCATTTTTATTTGACTAATTTTCGTTAACTTTATGTATTTATAAACAGTAGTAAATTAATATTGTTCAAGGAATCATGCGCCACATACAATAAAAATATTTATTGCTTAGTATTGACTTAGAATTCCGTGTGTCTATGAAATTGATAACAAACAAGCTGTATTATACGAGTTTAAAATAAAATATATAAAAATATACGATTTTGCTTAACAACTCGGCAGAAGATTATGCCACTTTAATAATGATTATTCTTTTGCACGATATCTCAACATTTAATCTATACTTGTGGACGAACTTAACTGGGTTTTGATCTTGAAACAAATATTGTTTTTAATCAGACCCCCGCAAATTGTGATTAGAAGTGTTTTGATAACAGCTAAATATATTCGTGGGTAATCCTTATTTAAATGTACATCAATAATCAAACTCCTCCCTGACGCACATATCAGCGTTATATCAAGGTTCAATGTACTTAATCCAAACACACTACTAAATTGTAATCAACTGGAAAAATTTTAAATTATCGATAAGCACTTACCTTTTTTTTATTCTCGAAGCTTTGCTGCTGAATGAATTACCTGTGTGATATGGACTTTCAGTCTTGTGTGAGACCCCAACTGTTTCTGACCTGTATACACCGTTATAATTGTGAGTCAGCCCTGAAGTGTTGCAATTAACCCGTAGCATACTTTAAAAAAAGTTTAAGAAAAATGTGGATCGTAAAATTATTAATTATACAAGAGATAATTATGATGGAGTCAAATGAAAATATTCTAGCGTAGTAAAACAAGTGATTATTTTATGATAACTATAATTATACCCCGAACCCATTAAAAATGGGTATGCATCAGGCAGAAGAAACCACCAAAAAAATTATATATATTCTTGGGCAGGATAAACAGACAGTCGTAAAAAGCAGTACTTTATAATAAATGCAAAATATGCATATGCGTATTATTGAACAACTTTAATGAAGATCGGAAAAGAAACACCTAAGTTATGCCTTAAAAAAGTATATATTTACGTACGTAAATTGACGTGTTTGTGTTGCGTAATTTGAGAAAATAAATATTTTAGAAAAAAATGACAATAAAATTAGAACACATTTCGTACATTGTAGTTGAGCTCACACGACTAAAGCATTCTTACTTGTATTTTCATGCTTAATAAATATATGGATATATGTGTACATATATTGTGTAGCCATGCGACTTCTTATCTAGCCAAGCAGGTGTTATAAAATCGATTTAGGTATAATACAAATATGTAACTATATGCGAATGAATATATGAAACAAAAAAATTAATTGCAAGCAATAAATTAATTTTTTGAACAATGTATTTATATATCACAGTAGGCATTTAAAATTGTTTATAGCAAAGTGCAGTAGATTTCATTAGAAGTATTATTATTAATTTAGGTTCTAAACTAAATTTACTTGATAAAAAAAATTGAAACTGTACATCTTCCATGTAAGATATATTTTTCCATGTAAGATATCTTTTTCTTTGTACAAATATATTTATATCTATATATTATGTTATTACAGTATCACCTATTCCTGAGTCTGGATACACTTTTATTAATGGCATGCACTTTTGAAATATTTCTCATCGCCTGCGTCGTTGCGCTCATTTTGAGCATTGCGGTAAAGGCACCTTATCAGATGAGGTTGATTATTGTGATGTTTGGAGTTGGATTATTTGTACTGATCTGTCTGCCATTTATGCTCCTGCGTCCGCGCGACTATCGGAATGCGCTGTAAGTCAAATTCTGCTGGAAAAAATTACAGCTAATCTTTTAAATAATTTTTTTTATTAACAGTGTGCCAGCCTGGTTGTTTGTTCGGTTATGCAAACTACTAGGTATTACGATGGAGGTTCGCGGTACGGAAAACGTGAAAAGTGGACATGGCAGCGTTGTTCTAATGAATCATCAGAGCTTTTTGGACTTGTGCATGCTGGGCCATCTGTGGCCGGTGATTGGCAGAGCAACTGTTGTGTCAAAAAGAGAAATACTTTACATTCCCTTCTTTGGGGTTGGCGCCTGGCTTTGGGGCACTTTGTTCATTAACCGTTCAAAAAAGACCGACTCTATTAATTCGATGCAAAAAGAGGCGGTTGCAATTAAAGAGCTCAACTGCAAGATTTTAGTATTTCCAGAAGGCACACGTAATTCTAAGGATACCCTGCTACCATTCAAAAAGGGTTCCTTTCACATTGCTCTCCAAAGCAAGTGCACAATTCAGCCGGTGGTTATGTCGAAATACGAGTTCTATGATGAAAATACGAATGGCTTCCGACCCGGCCATGCAATCATACAAATACTGCCCGAGATATCAACGGATGGCTATGAAAAAGCGGATATGGACAAGCTGATCGAGCATTGTCACCTGACCATGCAAGAGGAATACACAAGACTGACTAAGGAGACGCTCGCCATCAATGCGAAAAAAAATTCGTAAATTATTATCTATGCAATAAAAAATTAAGATTAAGTTACGCTAATTGTCGATACTTTTAACTAAGCCAAACGATATGTTTGATATTGTGAAAATCAAAATAAGGTAATTAACGGATTTAAATTGATTTATTAGTCTTAAGTTTAATGGATAACTATACAACATAAATACCAAAAGAGCCTATTTTTGATTAGTTTTTAATTGTTATTAACAATCACAAAGTAAATGTATGGTATATTTTAAACATGCCAAAGCAAATCAAATGTTTTTCAAGGCTTTAACTTACATGCGAATGTATACTTATATTTAGGTAATAGTAGGTATTATCTTGATTGAAGTTTAATAAATTGTATAAATGTTTCAAAAATTGTTTTCAATTTATTGTAGATAGTAAGAAAATTAAAGTTATTTTATTTTCCTTTTGTGGTACACAAAAAATTTCTTTGTTTGATGTTCCATTTGCCTTCATTTTTAAAGTTAGGTTCCAAGCAGTATTCTTTATTTACGTTTTTTTATTCAAATTGCGAAAGACACAATTGATAGCTATTTGAATGGTTATCGTTACACTTATCGATACTTGTTTTCCATAATTCCCATTCTGAAATGAAACAGCTGATTAGTGAAAGCGTGATAAAGATAAACAAACAACACAGTATAAATAGGCGTGCAGCTAACAATTATTAATATTCCGCATTTGTACATCCCTGCATATTAAACGCTAATGTAAATTCAGTAAAAACACTGATTAGCTAAAAAATGGAAACAATGCAAATAAAAAGAGAGGTCGAAGATGAAACTGATGAATTCGTGACCCATTCAGAATCTCAAGAAACACATGTTGAGTTCAGCTCAGAGACTACTCTGGATATAGTGGTCAAGTCGGAAATTGATATTGAGCCGACAATTGTGGCAGAGACACAGAAGTTATACGATTTACAGAGACTGCGTATTTTTGGTGATGTGCCCTTTGTAATTAAGCGAATGGAGCCAGAGGACTTATCGATCAGCTATACCAATGCGGTGAGCAGCGTGGAAATAATCTTGGAGCAATTGAGACGCAACCAAGTGCCAATAAGCACCGGTATTGCCTTTCGCCTTGAAAATCACACACCCTCGTCATGCATATTAATTCTAGCGTGAGTCGAATTTACAAATCGAACATGTAATCAGAATCTAATTGATTTCTATTTCAGCATACTGAATCACAAATGTCATTTCTATTTCACCGAATATGGGATGCTGTCTAAAGCGCTGCATGGTCAGATGTGTCGTGCTGGCATTGATTACCTAATTGTCAACAGTCATATGCCTGCTGGTAGCGATTACTTCGAGCTTCTCGACACATTTATCGTCTATAATGAAGAATACAAGCTGTCCAAGCTGAAGCATTCTTCCACAGATCCTCCGCCCCAGGCATCGTCGTTATTGCCAAACAACATGTGCTACACAATTACGACTACTGGGACCACAGGATTACCAAAGTTAATACACGTACCTTATGAATCCATTCAGCCCAATATAATTGGACTAAGGTAAGTTATGAACCTCTCTAACAGCGAATAGAAACTAAAACCAGCCAGACAGCTCAGCAGCCAAAAACTAAACATATCGATGGCTGACATAATATACCTGGGCACGCCTTGCACCTTTGATCCATCTGTTGTCGAACTATTTTTGGCCTTACAGAATGGTGCAGCAGTGCTCATCAGCCACAGTTTGATGCGAGAGTCGCCCAAGCGAGTTTTAAATGCCCTATTCCCTAGCTGTGTAACCACGCCTGGCATCACCGTACTGCAAATGACGCCATCAGTGTTCCGGCAGTTTGGTGCGAATGCAATACGTGAACAGATCTTAAGCCGCTCGAGTACACTGAGGTACATATTTAATTGGATTCTTATTAGAATCACATAAATGTTACTCTTGTTTTTAGAGTATTGCTTTTGGGCGGTGAACCGTTTCCGTCAACTGCAGAACTGACCACCTGGATGGAACCGGAGGTGCTGTGCCAGAAGCAGATCTGTAACATCTATGGCATCACGGAGGTTTCGTGCTGGAGCACAATGCACATTCTTAAGACGCTGCACTCACGCGTACCATTGGGCACGCCCATTGATGATCAAACCGTGTTGCGTATTGAACTTCTGCCCGTCGAAAATATTTCGAGCGTTGGCTCTGGGGAACTTTGGCTGGGCAGTGCAACACGTCGCTGCTATATACCAGAAACCGATGATGTGGACAGCGAGGAGAGAAAAAGTTCTGATATTTGTTTCCGCCCCACCGGTGACCTGGTGCGACGCCTTCACGACGGTTCTATCGTTTACGAAGATCGTGCCAATGATATTGTCAAACGTGGCGGTAACCGCAATAGCCTAAGTAAGTTGGATTAATCAAATATAAGGATATGTCATTAATAAATCTTTTTTTCAGGCAACATTACACGCAAGATAGAGAATTGCTTGCAAAGCAACGAGCTGGCCATCTGTCTGTGGCAGGTGCAGTTGGAAAAACTCATCTGCTGCATTCGAAGTCTGGAGATCAAGACAAAGGTACAACAGAGGGTGCAGACCTTTGACATACTCTCTAAGCTGATGACAGCTGAGCAGCCGGACAGATTCGTTTACCTGCAACACTTTCCCTGCAATGCACATGGCAAGCTGGACAAACAGTTGCTGCTTAAGGAGACGACGCTATTGGCGCAGCCAGGCCAAGACATACTAAAGAGTTTTTTAAACGACAGGCTGGAGTGTGGGAACTCGCCAAATAAGACAGCGGCGACAAAAAAACAACGCTTAGACCCCCAATTGAATTTGCCAAAGACACCCAGCGGCTACGACCTAAGTTTTCGCCAGGCTGGAGGATCGTCATTCCATGCGATTACGCTGTGTCGCGAAATTGGCCTACAGATGTGCATTGATGATGAGCAGCGACATCTATTTGAGATGCTGCTGGACGAAAATGTACCGCTTCGTGACGTGCTCAGCTACCTAGATAGAGCGAAGCTTGTGGCCCACAATACCAAAATAAAACCAGTTGAACCCATTTCCAGTTACACGGGTAGTTCGAAAGCTAATAGCGGACTTGTCATCAGACGCATCGAGAGGCTGAATATTAACTGTCAGTTCCAATGGAAGGTGAATTTCAGCAAGTGTATTGATTCACCGGTGGCACAATTCGAGGATCGTTATGTGTGCGTAGGCGCCCATTCGAAGCTACTGCGTACCGTCGATGCGATGTCGGGCAAAGAGTTATGCCAGATCAAGCTGAGTGACCGCATTGAGTGCAAGGTCACGTTTGCTAGCAAGCAGCTGGCAATAGTGGGCTGCTACGATGGTTGCCTGTACGGATTCCATCCCTTGGAGGGTAACATTTTATGGTGCGCTGAAATCGGTGGCATGATCAAATCTCAGCCTTTCCTCTCATCAAACGGTGAGAGAATTGTGGTCTGCAGCTATGCAGAAGATTATAATGTAATATGCCTATCTATGGAACGGCAGCAGATACTCTGGTGCATGCGCATTGGAAAAAATGGTATCTTTGCTAGTCCACTGGAGTTGGCCACGCAACAGGCGCTGATTATTTGCACACTTGATGGTCACTATGCGCGCGTCTCGCTCTTGGATGGCGCAATGCAGTGGCTCCAGAGGTGTAAGACACCCTTCTTCTCATCACCCGTCCTGCTTGACTCGAGTGCTAACATCTTTGCCTGCGCTGAGGTAGCTGGACGTGTCCACACCTGCGACGCAAAAACTGGAGAGATTGTAAGCTAACATGAATAACAAAAAATAATGACATATTAAATTATATTTACTCTGTCTTTCAAGTTGGCAACTTATGCAGTGGATGGCGACATATTCTCTTCGTTGGTGGTGAAAACGACGCCCACACAAATGGGAGACCCTTTGGTTCTCTTCGGGTGCATCGATCATCATCTGTATTGCCTGCGATGCAAAACGAGTGCCGGACCGAAAATGTCCATGGAGCTACAATGGAGGGTGAATGTGGGCGGCTCAATGTATGCGACACCCTCAACACTAACAATAGAGCCAAGCCAGAATTTGGTATTTTGTTGCACCACCGATGGTCAAATAGCGATTACAAATCTGATCACCGGACAGGTACAGTTTTTGGATAAGCTGCCAGGCGAATTGTTCTCTGCGCCGTGCTACATTGAGAGCCTTAGACGAATTTATTTGGGTTGTCGTGATAATTATTTATATTGTATGGGCATTTAAGAATAGCAAATGATCAAGTAAAGATTCCAATTAATTGATAAGCTCTAAATGATCTTGTCCATGACAAGTTTGTGGTTTTTAATGGGTTGAATCTTTATTGGCATTAGCTGCTAATATTTATGGAAATGACTGTATAAAAATGATTCATTAACAAATCTGGCCAAAATGAGAACATTTTCAAAAAGTTCCATTTATTTGGAAGGTCTTAAGCTTGCCCGTAAGACTTCCGCTGCCTTCGCCTTATTCTGCCGCATCAGCTCCAGATCGCGTTCTCTTTGGGGTATTAACTCCTTGGTGTTGGGTATGCGCGCACATTTGGCTGGCTTCGAGGTGGCTTCAGATGTGGAAGGCAATTCACTCGTAGTAGCCCCAGTTTCCTTTGCGCCTTTCCGTTTGACACGTCTTGGACGTGCAGGACGATTATTATCGGTATCTTCTTCATCCAAGGGTGCTTCCTGGGCTTTCGTGGTCAACGCTGCTGCATTTCGTACACGACGAGTTGCCCGTTTAGGTTTTTCTGGCGTCTCCGCATCAATTTTACCAGACATTTTATCAATGGCCGTCTGCACACGCTTGCTGACCATTGGCTGCTGCACTCGAAGCGCACTCTTCGCCGTGAAGTAGTTGCGTATGGAGCCTTGAATCTTCTTCTCGTTGATTTTCTTTATGATTGGCATGAGGATGTCATCAGTCTTGGACGTGGTCCAGCCAAAAGACTTACGCGCGAACTCGCGTATAGACTCCACATCGGGAGAGCCCCAACTGAAAGCGTCGCGGGTTTCATCTACTTTGGGCGTTAAGTATGCTTCCACAACGGACGAACTGGGAAATCCTTCGTGCAGATTTATGTTCTTAAGTTTCTTGCGCAGTGAAATACGCGCCGTACTTCCGACGGGTATGTTGGCATTGTGTTGCGACTGCCACCAGTCTCTGAATTTAACTAATGTGGACAGGACAGACTGATTGGAGATGGCGCTTCCATTGCTGGCGGATGGAGAGCCGGTTGTAGATGAGCTAGCAGTGTCCAACGCAGACGTCGTAAAAGAAGCCAGTATTTCAAGAGCAGTTACGGCGCCAATGCCGTGAATGCCTGCAACAGAAAGCAATACAAACTGAAGATTATACTCAAATTAGGCAAAAATAATTGGCTGAACTCACCTGTGGTATAATCACTACCCACTAGGCAGGCGAGCTGAATGAGCTTGCTTCGATTGCAGTTAAACGTCTGCTCAATTTGCTCGGCTCGAAACTCAAGGACATGCTTATTCTGAGCAAAGAAATTTTTGTAGACAGTGCGACCACCAAAAAGCCAGATATCGCTATCATCCGTTATGGTGCCATTAGTTATCTCCACGGCATTGAGGAAAGCGCATTGGGCTTCCGCTTCCATTGGTGCCACAATGTACGGTATGCCAAATAGGCGCAACAGCTCTTGGCAATCGTTGCTCATGCGTTGACTAATTGACATACCCATTCGATCCTGTCGATTGCGTTCGGCTTCCAATTCCCGGCGTTCCTTTGCCAAATCAGTTGCCATTTTCTCTAGTTCTTCAGATGTATTTTGGGATTTTAATGCATCTGCTGCATCCTTAATAAGGTCCTGCAAATAATATTTTCATTTATATTAAAAACAGCCATAATATTTAATTAAATAACATACCTCTGTATTAACTGGTTGAACCTCATCCGGCTTTTCACTATTCTCAAAAAGAGACTTGGCCGCTTTGCTAGGTTTTTTGCTGGGTGAGATTTCATCATCATCCAATTTCTCCCCAGATCGTTTACCTCCCGATTTTGGTGTACGCTTTACATAGAACGGTTTGGCCACCTTGGGTGTTGTGGGTGGCGTTACCTCAACGTCTTGTGGCTTATCTGGTGTGCGTTTAATCTTGTATGTAGTTTCAAAGTAATCGGTTATTGCTTTGCTCTTGCTTGGCGTTTTATTTGGGGATGTGCTTTTCGTATCCTGTTCAGAGTCGCATAACTCAATGACTTCCTTGGACTCTAGAGGAATTGGAACTTTCGCAGTTTCATCGTCTGAGGATAGTTCAATGACCATACTATTGCTTAGTTTAACTGATTCCAATTTAATGTTTTTAACTTCATCCGTTTGCCGCTTGAGCTCATCAAGTATGGAACTCAGAGCTGATGTCGGTTTATCGATTTCTTTGTTGTTAATCAGTTTTATATTTTCACTATCTTCAGAATCTTTAGGAGTGCTCAACACTTTTTTAGACTTCTCTTCTGATTTTGTACTATTTTCATTAATTTTATGTGTTTTGTCTTCTGAGTCTGAGATTGGTTTCTCTGTACTCCCTTCTTCACTTTCTTCCTTTTTATTTTCTACTGATTCTTTTGGCTCAATAACGTTTTCCATCGATTTCTCTTTTGTCTCTTTTATGAGCAAGTTGGCAACAGGAACTTCAGAATCAGTAGTAACTGCAGCCTGGCTTTTAAGGTCCTTTACATCCATTTCATTTTCAAAAAGGTCGGCAAAGAGATCATCTCCTTCGTTCAATTGGTCTTTGATGTCTACACAGATTTCGAGGCTCTGTTTGCATTCTTTTGGCCTTTCCTGGACCTCGACAACTTCTTCCAAGTCTGAATCAGTATCGCTATCAATGATTTCCACTCGTTCCGATTTGTTTAGATCTGGAACGGGTGCCTTAATACTCTGTTCAATTACCATGGAGAGCAGTTTAGCTTCTTCCACTGAATTGTTGGCGATGTCAGCCTTTGCCAACGTTTCATTGACATTAGTGTTGTGCAGCAGCCGCTCCAGAGACTGTGTATCATTTAGTTGTGTTGATTCCATGATATTTTCCACCTCATCATCGTTCATGCCACCGTACTCGATCATGTAGGATCGGGCGGGACCTTTGGCCGCATGACGCAAGTTCTTGCTTTGTTCGCGATTCAGGCGCAAGTCCTGATCAGAATCGTAGTCGTAGTCTTTCTCGTCATATACCTTTGATTCCTCTAGCGATAGTGCCAATGCCATTTGTAAATCGGCATCGTATTCTCCACCCAATTCTTTCTTATTTTTATTGTTGAACGCGGATGGCTTCGTTAACATCGTAGCGTTCGCCGAGGTAGATGGCTTTTCCTCATCGGTTTCATCGCACTCTTCCTTAATGGTCTCACATTTAACATTGATTTTGTTATTCTCCGTAGCCATGGCCTTTTTTTTAAGATCTCGCACCAACAGGAACCGTGTGTGCTCATCCGAGCTAATTTGACGCGTACTCTGCTCAATGGCTGTGGGTGTGACGATGCCCTCCTCGCTGAAGAATTCGGATAGCTCTGCGTAGGTAAGTGTATGGCCACCCATCTCATCAACGGCCTGTTCGAGACTCTCTTGAACGGCTCGTCGCTTTAGCAGACGCTTCATCTGGAATGAACAGAAGTCGTCGCTTCGTGCCGGCAGCTCATGGAGGCGACCCCAGGAGGATTGCTTTCGCGTCTCTTTTATATCTGTGAGTATTTCATGACGCACATCGGCCGGGAGGTTCTTGAAATGCTGACTGCGCACATCGATGGCCTGCAAGCTGGCGTTGTATGAATGTCTTGCAGTTGATTCATCAAATGAGCTGTCCGAGGTGGCACTGGTACTTGCATACTCCTGATCCTGATCATCGTAGTCACTTTCACTAATTTGAGCTGAGGATGCTGCTGCTGGCAGTTCTGGCAATTTGAACAGATCGTCTTCATCAGTTTTGCCCGACTTTGCTGCAGCTCCGCGCTTTGTGGGTGACTTGAGGAGCAATTCCGCATTTGTGCCCAGCGCCTGTTGCACTACCTTTTCCTTTGCCAGTGACTGCAGCAAGAGTGCCTGAATGCGATCAGCCTCGTTGCTCAGCTTGCTGCGCTGTTGCTGGCGACGAGCCTAAAAATGATAATAAAAACAGTTTAAGCAACTAGTTGCAAGCGATGCAACCAGCAGGACAAACTGACAATCGTATCGCGCTTCAATTGCGGCACGCTACCATCAAATATGAAAACCGGCCGAACACGATAATAAAGCAATTTGCACAGGCGATGAAACAGACCCAACAAATGAGCATTGTTCAGGGCGGATCCCTTGCTGTCCTGAAAGCCCTTCACAACCTGATGCAGCCATATCGAAATATCTTTGTACAAGAAAAGTGAGACATGTTTATTGCGAATTTCACAATCTGGCATAAGAATTAGAGTTCTTACCAACGGCCAGCACCTTTCCCTCCAGTGTCTCCACCGGCACGGGTTTGCCACAAGGCTCTATTAGCTTCCACAGACCAGTAACACCCATTTTGGCATATAATTATGAGTAAACAACATGCAGCTAAATAAGTTTTTTTAAAAACAGCCATGCAAAATGTCTGGCTCGAAACTAGAGATGCGCGCGTGACAAATTCTACTGAAAATACACATGCAGCGAAAAGCAAATTTGACGAGCACGACACGAAAAACTAACTTTTTCCTGTAGAATCTTTTTAATCCAAGTCTACAAAATACGAAAATGACTGCAGTTCTAGTTGTTTTTTTTTATAGGCTATTTTTATTTGTTTGATAAACTATGATAATAAAAAGAATATTTAAACGCATTTTAAAAGTCTTGCTTGACAATTATTTATTGGCGTCTTCATTGCCGACAGCAGCTGCTGCAGCTGAACTACTGCTCGCTGTGGCATCTGCAGCACTGAGATCTTTTTTGCTGTTCGCCTTGCTCTCTTTTTTGTCCTTGACCATCTTCTTGTACACCTCCAAGTCATTAGTAAGCGATGGAACAAAGCTCTCAAAGTCCAGTTCGTTCAGCGTCTGCAAAATATCTTTCGCCGTAATCGTCCTATGGTTCTGCTTGTGTGCCAACGCCGTTGATGATGAAGTTATAAATATGACAAAAACAGAAGCGGCTTTGGCGATAGCGACACGCGCCTCCTTGCTGACATTGGAGCCATTGGGCAGGGCATCTTTGATCAGACGGGCAATCACTGCGTTCGGCAAATTTAAGTCCTCAATCCTTTCGACCATGTTGAAGTATATTCGTTATGTTTGATGCTGTCAAACTGTAAATATTTAGCGCGAGTGCGCTCGTTGTTATTCTTCCCGCGTTAAGAACAGCTGATTTTGACAGTGTTGGGTAACAGCAAACGCGTGGTATTTGGGAAGTGCTGCGTTTATCGATATATCGGTATCTTATCAACAAACTTCGCGAGAAACACAAACATTTTGCGCGATTTATTAATTTTGGTAATTTAAAACCGAGAGCTGCATAAATGTGCAAAAAACAGTCAACAAGTATATGTCAGCTGTTTTATTTTGAGCCCAGGTGATACAATACCTGTGGGTGTGCCACCTATCGCGATAACAACAGTGTCCACACGCACATGGAGAATTCGGCGGTGACGCCGACGACGACAACAAACACAACAACACCGCCAAAGAAACGGAGGCACAGTGAATACCATGATCCCGATTATGGTTTTGACTGCGACAGCGCCGCTACTGTCTCTCACGTGGAGAAGCGCGTCAAGCAAGAGCCAGAATACCCACAGGAAGACGAGCAGCAGCAGGCTCAGAAGAGAATCACTATTACCAATATTGAGAGCGTGGCACAATTAAAACGCATCGAGCAAATTATTCGCGCCGAATTCCAAAAGGAATTGACTCTTAAGGAGCAACAGTTGGGTGAAATCGATGGGCGACTTTCGCAAGCACGTCAGCTCTTGGACAAGCTGCGTTACCATGTGGTCAGCGACTATTATAAGAAGCAGCAAGTTCCGCTAACAGCCCCCGATGTGTCCCGGGTACGATCCGCCGACACATTGTTTGGGGATGGACTCGAAAGTGCCGGAGCGCAACTGCCCTTGCATCCGGCCATCAGGAAGATTGTGGGCAAACGACCAGCTCCCATCCAGCTGCATCTGCCAGAGCGGACAGCTGCAACGCTGGCAAAACAGACGATTAGGCTGCGTAATCCAGCGCATCGACGAGCTGAGCGACGACGGCAACTAAAGATACGCGAGCAGGGCATTGTTACGGATCACACGCAGGAGACGCGCAAGGAGCCGGAAGTAGCCAGCTGTGAGGAACAACCATGCACTAGCAGGCAAGCGGCATATAAACAGCAAATGGAACAGGAGGCGTCTGTGCCAGCACTAAATACATCCCGCTTGAACAATAAAAACAAGTTCCATTTTGTGGTGGGCAACACCTCAAAGTATCTAGGTAATGCGGATTCGGATGTCCAAAATGGTCAGGCACTTGCCTACAAATGGTTGGTGTATGTGCAAGGCAAAAATCTACCAATGCCACCGGAGACGTACCTAAGAAAAGTGAGTCGTTGTCCATTATTGTAGTTAAATCACTTCAACTATTTAAATCGTTTTAGGTGCGCTTCCAACTGCATCATTCATATCGACCCAATGATATTGTGGATGTGCATTCGCCTCCCTTCCAGCTGACACGTCGCGGCTGGGGTGAGTTCCCCATGCGTATTCAGCTCTTTTTCCAGGAGCATCTGCAGCAGAAGGCTGTTCAGCTAATGCATACCATTGTGCTTGACAAGACGATGTGCGGCTTGCACACCATGGGCGGCGAGACCACTGTGGAGGTTTGGCTACGTGCCGATGTTCCTGAGACGACGACGACGACGCCAACGGAAGTCATGAAAGAACCAGTGACGGCAACAATACCTGCAATAAGATCATTATCTCCACCGTTGGATAGTTCCAAGCCACGCACAATTTCCATTACACAGAACAAAGAGGATCTGGATGATAATCTGTTTGCATGCATAAACAAAATCGAGCTAAGCGATGACATTGAACAAATCGAACCCACTGTGCTCGTCTCGGAGCATCTGAAGCTGAGTAGCCCCAAAAAGCAGACACAAACAGATTCCTTCGAGCATGTTTCTGCTCCAATACCCAGTCTTACACTCAATGGAGGCAGTAGTGACAAAATTCAGCAGCTGATGAACGGACACAACAAGGCGCAAGTGAAGAACGTCGTCTTTCAGAAAGCGGGCAAACTCTACATAATTGATCCGCTGCAATCGAAGCTGAAGCAGGCCGCCAAGCAGCAATCGCTGCTCAAGCCGCAACTCAGTCTGCTCAAGCAGCCAACACAGCAGTTGTCCAAGCGTTGGCACCTGCTCCAATGCATTCAAAACGACCACGGTTATGCGAATATGAGTAGCCAGGAGGTGCTTCCGTTGCCAGCGCCGCCACTAAGCCAGCGCCTGACTCTCGAACAGCGCTTTTGCGGCACAAAGTTCCATAGTATGCGGAGTGCTGTGGAGTTTCTACTGCGCCGGCTGCCACTGACGAGCACGAACATGGTCAATGAGTTTGCCTTTGGCAGACACTCCCTGACTGCATTCCAAGCGCAGCCTGCCTTGCGGCAGCGCTTCTTCGAATGCATGCGCGGGCGCACTTTGTTACGCTGCCTGCGGCAACATCGACGACTGCAGCATCTGCATTCAAGCGGCAAGGAGCACTTCTGGAGCACTCGTGAGATTGTGGCCTTTGCACGCTTGCACGGATATACGCCACCCTTAAAGATGCTAACGGTCAGTCGGCAAAGACCTAACTCAGCGGCATTGCCCTTATCGGAGCGTGTGCAACAGGAACTGAAGGAGGAGCCGCAACCGCAACTATTGGCCTTTTCAACACTTACCTCATGCTCCCAGCTGAATAGCTGGATAGCACAACAGACGAAACACCTGCCAGATCGTGAACGAATTGTGGACGACAAACAGCTTGTCGATGTGGTTGGAACGAATCCGCCTAGTTTGAAAAGACTACGGCCTCCAAATTTATCCGACCATTCAATAAATCGTCAGTTGCTATATTTACCGCCGCCCGAGAATCTTGATGCGTCCACGCAGCTGGTACGCGACATGTGTAAAGAAGTAGGCATCGTACTCAATGCAGAAACCAGCGTTCCAGGCGTATCTCAGTCTCTGGCTCTCACCGTGCTCGCGCATGTGCTTAGAATGTTCGTCGAGAAGTTGGTGCGCCGCGCCGTTGCTGCCAAACTACAGCAACAACAGCCGCATTCGATAGATGAACTCCCTCCGGCGGCAGCCAATGTGGAAGTGACCTTGCTACCCCAAGATATCGGACGTGTGATCGCCAAGAGTGAAGAGCTCGATTTCCTTGGCAATTGTAACCTGGGTGTGGAGTATACGGATTCAGAGTCCTAGTCATTGCCACAGTCGCACTTGTCAAGTGTGTTGAATATAATCTTCATTTACCATTCGCCTAGTTCAAAATGCTCTGGGATATTATCTATAGTTAGTTGTAAGTTAGTCACTAATAACTCTTATATTTAAATATAATAAATAAATTATAATTTTTTAAATTCCTTATTTTTGTGTGGCTGAATCAATAAGTATTTGCTTTCATATATATATATATATATATTAATTTATATCTGAAAATGTGTCGATTAGAGCTTATCATGTCAAAAACGTAATTCGAAAACCCATTGAGAATATTTATCATGAATGACCGTCATTATGGGAATCCCTATGATAAACACGATAAAAAAATTAAACAGATATTAATATTATTTTTTTTTAGTAAATATACATTTATTTGATTCAATGATTTTTAGCGTTTCAACAATGTAAATATTCAGCTAATGTTGGTTTTGTTTTGTTTTGTTTTTTAACGTACACAATATTATTGCATCTATAATTGTTCTCTTTCGAAACGATTTACATATAACTAATGTTAATAGTTTAGAACAACTATGTGAATATAATAATTTAATTAATTTTCATTTGTTTAAATTAAAAAAAGTATAAAAGTCTCTTGCTTATGCAACAAACTAAAGATACACTATATATATTCTTGTGTTTTTTTTAAATTAATACTTGAAATAAAAAAACTAAATAATGTAAATTGGGGTTCTTATGTATAGGTATATTTCTCATGAGTGTAGAATCACAGCCTTTTCGCGAACATTGAACATTATTCTGTCCTGTTCTGTTTGAATTGTCCAGTATTTAAAGTTATCATTTATGGTGATATACATTACATACATATACAAAGTGATAGTCGCTTAAATAATCCATATGCCTTGTACGCAAACATCTAAATCAATGTGGTATTATTTTAATCAGTTATGTTTAGCAAAAGTTAGGAATATACTAGGTTATAGGTGGCTGGCTAGGCAATTACAGACATACATTAACTTACTTCTTTTATACAAATAAATATTCATAAATGACGACATTCATATAAATCTAAGTGTTGCAATTGCGTCTCATTGATGCGTTTCAATATTAAGGCAAACATTTTAACTTAAACGTGCAATTAGGTTGCATGGGAATCATAGTGATGAGCCCGACATAAACAAATTTCTAACAAATATTACTTAGTGTGCTATAGTCGCTAATTGATTTACATTCAATTAAAATTTATACTAAGTGTATATCTAGGCTAATTTCAGAAACTAGAGAGCTGGAGTTGGTCAACTAAACATCTACAATTAAGCTAATATAAATCGGTGTCGAAAGGCCACATATTTAAACTGAAAGCACATGTGTAAGTATAAGATTTAGAATTATGCGGTTGTGTCTGAAAACGTTGCAGTTTGGCGCTGGATCAGGTAATCGTATTTATAATCTGATTCTTAGACCCATAATCGGCGATTCTGCAAAAGAACGTTACGTTAAAATTCAGGCAATCAAAAGTTAAAATCTACTAAAACCAAATAGAATTATGCAATATATAAATAAAAGGACACAAAATTATAAAAGAAACACTAATACAAAAAAATAATGTTTATATGTATGCAACATGCATAGTTAAAAAATAATTAATAATAATAAAATCATTCAAATTGAACTTGCAGTGATAACTAGTATTTTGTGCCTTTTACCTATAAATTGATGAGGCTGACGTCGAGCGCGACCACGTCACTAACAAACCCTCACCTCTGCTGCGCTCGCGTTTGCTGTTCAAAATGACTTTGGTGCTATCGTCTGGGCACATGGATGTGCGCACTGTATTAAGGACCAGGCTGCAGACAGAGTAACATAGAGATTAAGAGAGATACATTGTGAATGATTAGGGTTAAAATTTACCGAGGCAGCACAGCAACAACTGTAGACAGCAATATAACAAGCCAATGCACCGCCGAGGCAAAACATTTAAAGATGACCCAATAGGTTGAGGGCAGTCCAAAGCAGTTGACGCATATCGAATTGTATACAATGGAGAACATATAAAAGGAGCCCAAACTGATTACAATTGATATGACATGGAGCACCGTCTGGGAAAAAAAAGTTATGATTAGTAAATTAAGTTTTTGGGTGCGCGCACAGAAAAGGCATACCCAGGAACGTATTTCAATGGCACAGTGTACTAAATTCGCAAAGAGACAGCTGGCTGTGATGGTCGTACCAAATTCCCAGATACCCACATCACTTTCCGCATAGGCGCACAGGGCAACAAAGAATATGACAAGAGATTGATAGAGGGAATCTAGGAGTATCAGCCAGAAGTCATGCGGCCTGTACACTACACCCAAGCGACCCTGAAATGTATAAAATGGTTATAGCAAAATTTATTTAGTTATGATTATATAAATTGTTTACGTTTTTGTAGAGATATGGATTTTTTAATAGCAATTCCTCCGGCACTCGATTATCGTAGACACCAATCGCCAGGGGCGGCAGTGAAGTGAATAGCAAGTTGTAAAGCATTAGATACATTTGGTCCATCATCACAGAACCGGAGAAGCCACAGTATAATTGATACCAGAATATTAGAAAAACAAATGCCTGCAAGCCCAGAAAAAGAAATGAATTAATATCGTAACTGATTATGTGGAAATATGTGCTTACCGCATTCTTATAGAAGAAGTAGAGAATCATCCGCGCCAGTCTATCATAGCACCAATAGCCATGGGAGAGCAGCAACCGTTCCAGGTACCGAAAACGTGAGAGTGTAAAGTCAGCGGCCATTACAGCTTGCATGCCCTCCTGGCCGGAGATGCCCACGCCGACATCAGCCATTTGTATCATGGACACATCGTTGGCCCCATCGCCAATAGCCAGCGTGCGTAGATTGAGTTCCTCCTTGACCACTTTGACCAGGTAGGCCTTTTGCAGTGGCGTCGAACGACAGCACAGCACCGAGGCGCACGCTTTAGCCAGCTTAAGAAATGTGGGCACCAACTTTGACCTGTAAGAAGGGAAGTGTTTAGATCTGGTCTTATTTGGAGTGTTTATAGTGACGTACTTCGGATCCAAAATGAAGGTAAGCGTTTTTCCATCTACAACCAGAGCGCGGGGTTTGCTGCGCGGCGTTAGGCAGTAGCCAACGGAGTTTGTCGCCTTGGCATTCCTCATTTCCGTTATATAGAAATTAATGGCCGTCTCCGCAGCATCCCGAGATCGAGCTGTTAACCTGAAGTTGCAAAAATAGCATGATATTAATAAAATGAGCTTAATAAGACTCTTCTTCCAACACTCACTTGATTAACTCCATTTGCTGTGTGAAGAGTTTGGCCGAGTAGGCAATGTTGATGGCCGTCTCCGGCTTGTCGCCAGTTAGCACCCATATGGAAATGCCCGCTGCGAGTAGCGATGCTATCGTCTCAGGCACACCATCCTGCAAGCGATCCTCAATGCCTGTGGCGCCCAACAGCGTCAGATTGCTCTCCAGCTTGGCGAATGAATCGCGCAGCCGTCGCTCGCGATTCTCGTGTGACATCTCAATATCCTGATGATGCGCCCACCAGTCCGTATAATCACTAGCATTCAAGCTACGCTTTGCCATCACCAGAATCCGAAGACCTTCCCGTGCATATCGATCCAACTGCTGTTGCGTCTGCTCACGGAGCAATCCTAAAAAAACGAAACGGAAAACAGATAAGTATGATTGATATACGCTGGACGGGATATTCCAAGAGTGTGTCTGCTCTGATTGCTTCACTTACCTTCTGGGCTGTTGTGCGGGCAGGGCGCCAATACCGGCATAATGGAACTGTCGGCGCCCTTTGTGTAGAGGATAATCTCTTGTGTCCCAGTCTGACGGACAACAATCGACATGCACTTGCGGCTAGAGTCGAAGGGCAGTATTTTGAGTATCTCATACTCAACGGTGGCGCCCGCCGTCGGCATGCCAACCAGGATGTGATTTGGGCTGCGATTTAGTAGACAACAATCGTAGCTATATGCGGCATTGACAAGCGCCAGCTCATCGGGACTCTCTGCCTCATAGAGAGGACGGCCGTCAGCGGTTCTGTAAATAGTTTGCGTCTTCGTTTGGCTGGGAACATAATGAATGGTTAAGTTTTGGAATCAGTACAGTTTAATGTGGAATAGTCACCTGATCTTCATGCGCTTGCCATGCGTTTTGGCATTGAGAAATGTAGCTATGCTGGTGATCTTGGAGTTGATAACAGCCTTGGCGCGACCTGTGGGTGAAATGCTATTGGACAGCGCCTTGTTCTTCATCGGCGGCGATGGTGAATCCGAACCAGGCGTCAACTCTGGCGAACTGCTAATCGGCGAGAGCGTCGGCTGATGACTCTGTGCGGGTATGGCAAACAACAAATTGGGTGGCGGTGACGGAGTCACCGAACGCGACTCGGCTAGTCGCGAATAACGATCTGCCAAGGCTCCAGGTCCCGGCTGCTGCGTCCCATTCATAATGGTTGTGCTTGTCGTCGTTGCCGTCGTTGTATTCACTAGATTGCAACGCTGCCTGACATGCTTCAGGGTGGAGGGTGAGGGGCCTACAGTTGGCGTGTTGTTCGCGTTCTGTTGCAACTCGATGATGCCGCTGGCGTTCATGAGATCCCGATGCGGCGCCGCACTCACGATGACCGTGTTGCAGATGGCCAACACAACCAGAAATTCCTGGATGCACTGTGCATGTGGCGTCAGATATGCACCAACGCCAACCCCAGCTAACTGCTGCATGTCATCCTGCAACGACTCGTTAGGCAGCAGGGGCGGCGCAGGCGCTCCTGGTTTCGAATACAATTTCTCCAGCTCCGATGGGGGATGATTATAGTCAGCACCATTGACAACGCAGCGACGAAAGATCATTTTGTTTTCAGTCAGTGTGCCGGTCTTATCGGAAAATATGTGCTGTATCTGGCCCAGTTCCTCAGTGATGTTCATCGCCCTGCATTCCGTTTGCTTGTTGGTGTCCGCATCATACAGATCGATGTTGTTGTGTATGTGGAACACCTGCAGTATCTTGCACAGCTCAATGGTCACGTACAGCGAGAGCGGTATCATCACTTGCAAAATAATGATGTATGTCCAGAATGTGAGCATGCCCTCTAAGGCAGCATTAACCTCAAATGGTAAATAGGGCACGGGGAAGTTAACAAAGGAGCCCAGCCACAATGTGCAGCCGATGGCGCCAACAACACAAAGGATCAACAATATTATCACACACCTGCAAAGACACACAAACAAAAACATACGTTAAATGATCAAGTTTAATTAATAACACACTTTTAGCCAGATTAGTCGGTTATCAATATAAGCCAACATTTTAATAGCGACGGAAATAAGTACTTAATAAAAAAAAAAACAATAAAATCTTCACATTCTCAAAAACTAATACATTCAATTAAAAGCAGTTGGAATTGTTGAAGAGCTCTTGTAAATTATTATAAAAAACTTAGTCTGTCTGCGTTTTAATATTTGGCAACACGCAGATAGATAAGAAGGGGGTTTTTTTTGTATATATATAATGATAGACTATATCACAAAATATATGTTGTACATAATTTATCTAGTTTATGACACTTTAAAGATTGTATAATTTTCATTACTCCTTGCTACGCCTTAAAGGATGCTTATCCGATTCCATATCCCATTCTATATCAGTATCTATTCTATATCTGTTCGTATTTTTGCTTTATAGACTACACCTAATTTGGAATCACAACTTAACACACTCTCTTAACAAGTATTCTTTCTGTTACAAAGACACGTCACAAATGTGAAAAATTCAGTTAATAACCAGAAAACTATTTGTAATCTTTGGTGTGTGGCTGAGATAACCGTTCTTTTTGCTATTGTTCAAATGATGTGTGCATTTTTTTTAGCGGCTGCTACATACCATATCACATCAATATTCATTTGCTGTTCCACCTGGGAGCGTTTGTACCTTGGACCACTATTATTCAGCATGGACTTCGTTTCATGTCCGGCATAGACAACAATGCCCTCAATGTAATCCGTATTCTACAAGAAAACAGAAGAGTTCGAGTCAAAATTCATATGGTATGTGGTATGGTATGTGGGGCTCTTACCTTCAGTCTGCTCTCTCTTAACAAAAGGCACTCGGTCGAAATGGGTACACGCTCCCCAGTTGGATGTATTAAGGCCCCATGGAATCTATACAGTTTTGTTGTTGGCGCATCTGCTTCAACGAAGCTCGTAAATTTGCTGGGCACAAATATGTTCTGCATTTCAGCGAAGCCACGTACAACCTGCAAATGAAATATTAACAATGAATTCCCACAACGCTCACGTATTCCCATGATAACCAAATCCCAGCTGCAAGCCGCCCTTTGCCAGCACACCAAATATCGCACATGTTGCACAAACATACCTCGCGTCGCTTCAGATTTGTTTCGCCGTCCAAGTCACAGGTGTCAATGTAGCAGACGCCGTGGGGATCGCTGGTCCGCAACAAGAGTATATCTGCTGGCACCGTCTCGTTGTTGGACAAATGGACAATGTCGCCGACACGCAAATCTTGCCATTTTATTCTCTTATAGCGCTCCGTCTCACTGCCAGGAATAAATCAAATTTACAGAATTAATATCGTTAGATTAAATCAAGTTTTTAACTTAAAATGTTACCAAAACAATTTCTTCTCTTTTATCAATCTAGCTTAATTTTACTAAGAGCTTAAATTAATTAAAATTAAACTTGCCATCTAAAAATTACATCAAAAAACTATAGTTAAAATTGCTCAAAATAAGCAATCGTTTTAATAATAATTAAATATTTTTGTATGTAAATGATTAATATTGGAAATAAAAGCTAAAAAATTGCCAACAAAATATTTATGATCTATGTTTGAATCCATCATATTTACTGAGCTTAAATATAATTATAATTAAACACTCCTAGATAACCAATTAGTGAATAACCATCTCCAGTTTTGTCAGAAAATGTGCATTTAATAGCAGTTAAGAAGTATAATCATATAATTAATTACTGCCACAGACCAGGCTATAAAAGAAAACATTCGTCACTGTGAACAGTTATTATTATATTATATTATCGCTGAATATTTTTTCACTCACAAAATTAGCGTTGATAAGTGACGCAATTCCATAAAACCCAAAACCGCCTGGACGGCACTCTATAAATGAGAATGCGGGAGGATTATGAAGCGATCCAATTTGAGAAAAATGTCTAATAACTTATTACGATTTAAGAGGAGGCTTTTCGATTGGTATAAAATGAATTGCAGAGCGTTCACTATGTCGAATTAGTTGGAGTGACCATAATTTAGCTGTCAACTGTGCATTTCAGACAGGACAATTTGCATGTTATGCGAACTCTTTTAAATATGACAGAAGGAAGTAGACTGGGTTAAAAAGCGAACGCTGTCCATCGGAGTGATAGACATTTGTGCAAACAGACGCAAGGTTAGCCCCAATTAGAGCTGGCCTGAACTTAGTTAGTTGGCAAAGTAATGACATGAATGTGTAGAACGCCAACGTTGACGGCCAAGGACAACGCCGATCCGTTGTCTGTCTGTCTGCTGACATTGGGCCTGGCCCGAAAGCCAGTCGGATGGCGTCATGCTGTCATTTTTGTTGCTGCCGCTGCTGTTACTTAGATATTTATGAAAGAATCCACAGTGGGACAACAAGGGTCATTTTCATTTTCACTTTCCCGCACTTTCACGCTCAATGTGCAAAAAAAAGGATAACAAAAACAAAATGTAATTGTCTGAGCAGACAAGGGTTTGCGTGTTAAGGGCAGCTCCGATCGCATCCACACTGCCTGCCTGTCAGCCTGCCCGCCCGCCCGTCTGCCTGTCCGCCCGCCTGCATGTCTGCCTCCTATTGCGGCTTTTTGCATCGTTCGTGTCAGACATGTCCTTGCATTGCTTGGTATCAGATTTGCGCTGTTGCCCAACCTTAAATTTCAGTTAACTTTAACAGCCCGTCGGGTCAAAAAGTGGACACGCGTCCGATTCCCGAAGTGAAAGTCATTTGCTATCATTTTAATTGGGTCATTAGCGAGATTGCATATTCTAACGCAATTTACATGGGGCACTCGACAACAACCAACAAAATAAACAAACAAACAACTCCAATTACATCAACCTGCATATTTGTGTGTTTTTGTTTGCTGTTGTTTACATGTCCGGCGAGTTGCCTGGTTGCAATTCTCTAATTGATATTTCGCTGAAATTGACATCGATTTATTGCGAGCAGTAAATATGATATTATTATCAGTATTTTGTGTTTTTCTCTCTTAAGAGTTATTATTTTTGGCATTTTTAGCAATGACCTACACGATAAGCACTTTTTTTGTGTTTAGTCTGTGAGGAATTCTATTATTTTTTTTTTTAAAAGATCAACAAAAAACACTTTGATAAGCATATTTATTATTTAAGTATTTATTGATAAAAAAAAATCAACTGATTGCAGCAAAGCAGTAAGTATGCGTGGAATGAATAATAATAATAGAAAATCATTAATATAGTCGAGAAAACTTTTAATTGTGATTCACATAATTTAATAATCGCTATTTTAAGTCAAATAGTGAAAAATCGAAGCAGCTCTTTGTAGTTTTAACATCACATTATATGACTCACAATATTATTTTTTTTGCGTCAATGCAAAGTGTTCGCTGTATTGATAAAAAGCTGAACTGTTATCTGAAATAAATAAAATTTAAGTTTTTAAAACCCACTGAAAAATGTTTTAATCACTTTTGCGGGTTCAAATGGGTGTTAACCTTATAATATATATGTATAAAGAAATGTGTAATCGATTTTATTATTTGCAATATGTTCCCCTTATTATATTTTTTGGGACCATTAAAAATGTTTTTAAAATTTATAATTTTAATAAATAGACAACTTTAATTAACAGAACGGCTTTTAAGCAATATACGTTTGGGGTATTTTCAACTTTACAGACAACTTTCCTTTCAGCTCAGATTTTTTTTGGTGGTTTTTTTTCGTGAATCACTTAAACTTTAATTAACATATCCCGCATGAGTGTTTCACTTTCACATCAGATTTAGGTTATTCACTGAGCTGCCAAAGACCTTGAATTCGGGGTTAGAGATTTTGGGTTTGGCATAAAGGTGGCAACTATACAAAGTGGGGCTATTTAGCGACTTTTGTTGTAAACATTTGGTCGCAATTAAAGCGCGTGACAAACAGTTCAACAAGTCTTAAGACATTTAACAAAACTATTCGCTAAGTAGGAGTAGAAAGCCCATACACATTCTGTCTGTAAGTCTGGCAAAATGTCTGTGCGTTTATTGCATGTCATCTAATTGGCTTAAAGGTGCCGCCAGACACCAAATTTGTTTGACGTTGAATCGCTGATGAGCTTGTGAAGGCAGGCAAATTACCCGCACTGGAGGACTGCCTCGATTTATTGGAAACTTAACTCGATGATGAGCCACGCTGATTGGGATTTGTATTATTTGCAGAACAAACGCTAACTTGACTGCAAATCGAAACGCACGCAAGGCGCCCTCGTCCCCCTCCACTTGTCCACTCCTCACCTAACTTCTAACTTGTTATCTAGGCCCAAAGCGAATGTAGGCCGCGTAAACAGCAGCAGCAGCAGAAGACTTTTCATTATTTTTATTATGGATACCAGAGTGACTGGCAAGTTGTCTTTGTTGATAAGACCTTTCCTGTAACTGAATTTCATTTTGAACGTTTCTTTAGATTTGACTTGTTTGTAAAGTATTTCATTCAAATTGTGGCATCGTGTTGCTTGCTTCAACCTATTTTGTCGACGTGGACACGCCCATTTGTCAACGCTTGTTAATTGTAATGGTAATAATATGTTATGTTTCCAACACTAAAAATAACTTTATGAAAATTACACGACCAGTTTTGAGTCACATTTTCAAATGTTTTTCGTTTGGTGAGTGAATCCATTTAATGTTTGATTTATGTTCGAAAGGAGCTGGAGTTTTTTAACAAATGCTTTACAATTATGAACATGAGACGCAGCAAGATTCAGCTATTTTTTTATACCCAAGAGGATCACTTAAATAAGAAAACATAACATGGAGTCGCCTTACAAGCAACTCCATTAAGATAAGTAAACATAACATGGAGTCGCCTTACAAGCGACTGAATATGTTTTTGGGTTGAAGATTTTTCTATTAAATAAACAAATGTTTCTCAGAGCAGACCAGTTCGATTGAACCTAAGCTCACCAAAAAGAAATGCCGAAAATCGATAGAATTTGTTGCGTTAATTGGTTTGTATTTATTTTGCTTAATTTACCCGACCAAATAAAGCACTGAAAATGGTTTTTTTTCTTCGGCAAACAACAAATAGGAATGCGTTGGTCAAGAGTGCTCGAGTAGAAGCAGATGTATCCAGTTC
The DNA here is from genome assembly GCA_035042365.1 of Drosophila dives. Classification (NCBI taxonomy): domain Eukaryota; kingdom Metazoa; phylum Arthropoda; class Insecta; order Diptera; family Drosophilidae; genus Drosophila; species Drosophila dives. Next base: position 1,146,969 of record JAWNLJ010000415.1, on the reverse strand, counting down.
TTAAGTGCCCAATTTCAAAAGAAATGCTTTTAATTCTGTTCTACATTTTTTGAGTAGCAGTAAAAATTTCAACTCTGACCTAAGCAACTCATTAACCTCTTCAGAACTATTTCAAATCTTTGCTAAGTATATATATATTAGAAGTGACCTTTAACCTGGACTTAATTCAAGAAAAATATAGTATACAAGTTTACTAGTCATTGCTATATATATATATAATATGTGTGTAAAAAACTTATTTATTTATGCAGTTACTTAATTCATAAACAAAACCATAATTAAACTATTGTTTCCAAACTATATATATATGTGCCAGAAAACGCATTTTAATGTCAAATATATCTAGTTTAACAATAATTTAAATTACAAAGTTAGTTTTGATTCCCTATTAATGGTGATTGATCCTCAATTTAATGAATTAAATGTTTTGGCCATAGAAAACGCATGCCACAACTTGACAAAAGCGTTGAGGAAACTGCTGAGCGTCACGCAGACCAACCACATAATGATGGACTCATTGTTTATATATGTTACTTCCCTCATTACATAAAAATTTGTGTGTGTATATAGGCCAAAGTGGGTCATGTAGGAGTTTTTATTGCTGCGAGTAGGGAAAAGACGTTGGAGGAAATGCACGCAGGCAATTTACTTAAAGTTCATTCGACGTGGTCAGAAGTAAGCACATGCGCATGCCTCATTGCACAAGTCAATAAAACACTCATAAGTAAGGCGGTACATACACACACACACACGCACACACACATATATATATGCTCCATCATTAAAAGTACCCAAAGTAAATGTACCAACTGATTGTGTACCAGGACCTGGGCTAAAATCCTTGGCTAGACAGGTGACCAACCCAATTTGTGCTGGGTATTAACGCATTTAATAGGAAACAATATCAAGCCGAGTTCAGATGCAATCAGCAGATAGCGTTGGTAAACCAAAGCTGGGCAGCAGTCGAGATGTCAGATTGTCGGTGACAGAGGACCAAGTTTATTAGTTTAAGGTGAATTAGCACAAATTTAATGGGGCAGTTAGCCCGCCTTGTAGTTTGATCGACGCCATTGCCAGACAATTAAGACAATGTCAACCAAACTCTAACAAATTCAGTTCAAGTTCATAATGACTATTCGAGCTATAAAAATTACAATTATGTGACAATGATTAATTGTATAGACTGAAATTAGTAATTGTTATTGACTTAAATATATTATAAATGATGTCTGATTTTAGATTTATCAGAATAATGCAACATTGGTTTTGATAGGAATAATTAAAAAAAAATGGACTATAATATATGAATAAATAAATATGAATATAAATATGAATAAAGAGTTGTCATTTTTTAAATTTAGAAATACTCTTTCTATTAACTAAATGTAATCACATAATATTGATATATAGCAATTCTAATTAACTCAAATATAATAGGTAATATTTATCAGAAGAGTGCTCCATTTGTTATGCTACAAATCAGAATCATTTTAATATAATTTGAAGACCATTTGATATTTATATTTATATATATACTCTATCTGTTAAACACCTGCAATCGCATTTAAAACGAACGATATCGCATTTCCGTACTTTCCGAGCCATTAAATTAACGATGACTACAATCAAAACTGGCATTTGTAAAAAATTGATAAGTTTTGCTTAGACTTCAATGTTGAACACTGTTTCACTATTTCATTGCGTTGCTTCATTAACTTGGCCTAGAGCGAACGCCATTAGAGCACTGAGCACTGAGCATTTGGGCGTTGGGCGGTTCTACGGGTTCAGGTTCAGTTAAATATACCAGTAACTACAGCTAGACCCATAACCATATCGCAGTCTCCACCCTCGCGATCGAGTCGAGCGCTTTTGAAATGAAAAGACAATTTTGCCATTTAATTATCACTATGCACGCAATGTGGAATATTTCCATTTGGAGGAGGAGTACGACAAAAGTGGAGAGAAGAGCGGAAAGTAGTAGAGGGAAACAACATGCACACATATGGAGACAATTGCTGGGTGCTTCAATTCGCTCGATTGCGCGCCCATAATTAATAATTAATAATAAACGGCAATATCCCAAGTGGTCAGCGTTTGGTTATTGTTCTTGCTGCTCAAGCAAGGGAATGTTGTTTGCCACAGTGTTCGTGGCATAGAGAAAAGCGAAGCTTATATGCAATTACCACAACGGCAACAGCAACAACAACAGCAATAAACAATAATAATAGCAACAGCAACTATACAGTAAGTAAGGTCAATTATTGGGAAAGGCCGACAGTGTTTCTGTTTTTTTTTCTTCCATTTTTTTTGTTTGTTTATTTCTTTCTCTGGCTTTAATGAGTGTTTGTCCAATGCCTCATTTCTTATTATGGGTCTCTAGAGCTATGCGCTTATTGTACCCACATCCAAACCCAGTTTCATGCTCCAACCTTGACCCGCACTTGTCGAATTGACTTTTGTTGGGGAGAAACACCTAAACACCCACAACGCCTTTCCATTTCGTGTGTGTGGAAATTCCACGACAAAATCTCCACTTTTGTGGAGTTAGTTGGTGCTTTTATAAAATTATTTTCCACTACACTCCCACAGTTGTTTATTTTGTACACTTTGATTTTATCTAACAACTTTGACATCCATTTGCACTTTTGTACATTTTTTAATTTAATGAGACAAATATTTATCAACGAAAATATGAAAGCAGAAGACTTCAAATACCCTGTACTCAAGTAGAGTGAACACGTGCCACGGCTCAAATTGAATTTGCACATACACATACAGAAAGATATACATATTTATGCCACATCAGTGGAAATATTTTATGTACATAATAAATACATAGAAGCAACAATGACATTCTTTGTTCAAGTGAGTTCAATCAGTGGTCAAAGCAAACAATTAGTGTCATTCAAATGCTTAGAAATGTGCATAAGTTATTATGGCTAAGAGTTCAAAAGACCTTATAAATCTATTTGTATATATATATATTCTCTGTGCTGTACGTATTCTTCAGTTTTCAAGGCGGACAGCAAATATTATCACAAATGTTTTCGAGCACACCACGAACTGTCTGAAGTGTGTTAAAGATTAGTTGATAACACACCAATATCAGACCGATGTATATAGTATAAATGTATACATATATATATAATATCAAACCGATGTATATGGTTTATAACTCAACTTTCAATTGTTGAACATGTCTGTCAAAAGAACGCCCATTTTATTTACCACGCACGAGCTCTTTAATAATCTCTGACGAATGTGTCTGTGGCAGCTTCTCGGTTGTGCGTGTGTGATTAACTTGGCCAACTGTGCTAATGTTGTCGGCTTTGTTAACATGGCCCATCAGACAGCCTGCTCTGGCTTTGGCTCCAGCTCCGGCTGTGCAACTAATGCCGCCACAGCTGGCAACCAGGGGAGTCGCCGCAGCTGGCAACCAGGGGAGTCGCCACAGCGAGCCGCCAGCTGAGTTGCGCAAACATCACACACAGCGGCAAGTTTGAGCTCTGTCAGCAAGTCAGAGTCAGAGCCGCCGTCAGCATTCAGAGGCTGATGCTGATGCTGATCTGAAGCAGCCCGTTGGCGATTCTTGCTAGACAACGTTGTCTGGCGGCTACACGGCCAACAAAGCTGTTTGCCAACCGGTTTGATCGCCAGCGTCGAAGCGACGGCCAAATGAAAAATAAAACTCGTTTCTCAATTGCTTAGTTGCTATATTCAAGCGTTTTCAATGTCATCTGTTTGGCTTTTATGTGAACCGGTACGGTCCGGCCAGGGCAGACAGGCCTTTTACCAGCATCATCTACACTTGGAAAAACCAAAATGCTTTTTAGTTCTGGGAAATTTGAGTAAAAAACTGGAAACACTGATTTGCAATACCTGAAGGAACCCATCTACATTTTTGGTATACTTTATTATACCCTATTAAAACTTGTAGAGTATTTAAAAAATATTTTAAAATTTAAGGGACATTAAAGAAGAAGTTTCTTCTTCAACCAAATAAAGTATATATATATATTCTTGATCAGAGACAACTTCAACTTTTTATTTCTATATGCGCTTCGTTTAAACGCAATCTTAATCAAACTTGTTTTATATGCATCTGCCATTATCTTTCTTTAAATGTACTTATTTTCCAGTGTATTTATTACCCCCACACGTGAGCGAGATCAAATCCCACATATTGCCAAAGTGGCATATGTTTTTTTATTATATATATAAGCATAAACTATCATCATATATATTTTATTCTATTATATATATATGGTAAAGCACACACTATATAATAATAACAATATTTAGTTCGCTTTCTGGTTGTATCGTTTGTTTGCTTTCAAGGTTAGATTGGTTGGGTTTTGTGGTGTTTTTGGTGCTTTTCGTGGCCATTTCAGTGCATGGGACTCACACAACCTTGAACCCATGTCGTTTTGTGTGCCATTTTGGCAGTCTAAGCGCTTAGATAGTGTGAAAACTCTCCATCCATTGCTGTCTAGGATTAGAATATTTAAATGCCCCTAGGACAGAGAAGTGTCTGGGATAGCTGGCAGCTGTCAAGAGACATAACATTTAAAAGTCAGTGTATTAAGTTATGGTCAAAAATTATATGAAAGTTTAATAAGAAAAACCGCACATTTTATTAAAAACGACCATGAACTGGCCCCCACTTATAATAAATAAAACAAAATAAATTCTTTGTGAATTAAGAATTTGTTTACTCTTTTTTTTTTCAAATCAAAAATTATCGTGGCATAAGCGCATGCTGTGGTTTTTTCTTAAAAAACATATATACATAATGATTGTTAATTTTTTGGTGATCTCATTTTATAAAGTAAACAAGTGTTTGTATATATAAATATATGCCATCGAAAAATAAATTTAAAAATATATAAAACAATGTTTATTATTTCTCTGGCAATAATAGTTCACAATTTTTGAAAATATTCTTGTGCTTATGTCAAAAATAAATTAAACTACAATTTTAAAATCTTGGCCGTCTGACGCACTTAATCTGTATCAATAAACAATACAATTATTTCGGCATGTTTCATTTTTGTTTATCATTTCTGTTTAATTCTGGAATTGCCACAACTATTTTGTATGGGGAATTGCAACAATTGCGTTACGTATAGAATTGAAAATGCAAGCTGTCCTCTTTTATAATAGCAACAAACCGATGCTGCCTCTAAAATCGAGAATTTTATGAACCAACCATGGGTTTTTTCCACATGCCGTATAAACTGCAACAATCTCGTAAGAGAGCAAACAATTAAATTTATCAGTTGCGAGACATATATATATATATATAGGGTATATATTGCAATTTGCATAACTCACTCTATGCCCAGCTGACAAATCGACAGCAAGAGCGAAACAAATGAATAACGTGTGAATACGTCAAGACCTGCAGCACTTGCCACGTTTAAAACATATAACCCAATAACAACAACAACAACGAAACTCGATTGAAGCTCGTGGCAAACACTTTGTATCACTAAAAAAAAAAACAAGTTTTTATTGATTGCATATTTTTGCATTGAAATTTATTTCAATTTGTTGATATTGTCGTGACTTCAATGTTCTGGCTCTATTTCAGATATACAAATTAAAATAATAAACGCTGCTCTGAGCCCGATTTCAGTTTTGGCAGTTTCAGGAAGAAATATTCTTGTTTCAAGCGAGTCAATTTAAGACTGAAATTTTACGGTATTTTAAAATACGTTTTAACAGCTTTTAAAAAGTATTACTAATTTCAGAATCGTATTTTTAAGGTTTGTCATTCCAAGAGTCGTACTTTGTGTGTGTTATAATCATTTTTGTAAAAAGTGTAGGACTGAAACTGAATAATAATCAGCAAACTTGTTCCATCCTATCGCTGTATGCTTGGGCAGCTGTGTATTATAAAATATAAAAAGATTACACATTAATGTTTTTATCTTTTAAAGCAAACATAAGAATTGCAACAATTTACTCGCTGTATGAGCTGTCTTAGAAGGTTCAATGTGCTCGAAAAACATACTAAATAGTATTGCCTCATTTCTTTGGCTTCCTGCATGACTTTTGTATTGCGTTTACCTAAACTTATTTGGCACATGATTTGCATTATTGTGGAAAGAACAAATATTCGCATACATTTGCAAGCAACAATCTTTAATTATCATATTTAATTGGAATTTTCTACACAACCGTAGAATGTTCAACGTATATTGTCAATTAACACCGTTAATTGATTTTCGGAGGTGTGTGATATTATTTAGTAGCCTAAACACATGTCTGTTGCAAGTTGTTTTATAGTTTACAGTGTTTGCGTCTACACACTTCAATGAATTTGCTAAAATGCCTCTGATTGTCGCAATTTGAACAGCTTGCCAAGTTATTTGTCAACAGCAAACATGACCACAAGAAATCCACAATCGCATTCAGACACATTCAAATGCTGCAGTGACTCATGTAAATTTTCAACATTGCAAAGCAAATGGTCATGAATCCGATGATGGCTCTGTGTTCAGTGTTCAGTTTTCGGTGTTCAGTTCAGGGCAAAACTGAAATTGGAATAGCGTGAGATGGTCAGGGCGGTGTTAAATTTGGACGCTGGTCGTTGAACAGCCCTCAGGTAGGCGTGCGAAGTATTAATGGGCCTGTTGCTTGTTTGCTGCCACACGAAAATCTGTACGAGCTCACAGTCACCAGGTGTGCCCACACATATACACACACACACACACACACATGCATATGCGTCTCATTTGCATGTAACTGTTGAGTCGCTGATTGCAGCAACAAATTCAAGTCACGGAAGTCATGAGGAACAACGGTTTACGGTATTCCCAAAGTACAGTGAAAAAAAAACTCAATTGTAGAGCAAATGCAGCTACATTCGATTCACTTTTAGTTTTAATTCATTTAACGTCAGTCAGATTTAAATGCAGTCTTTAAGCCCCATTCAATTGGTAGACAAAACATGTTGCAACTAACTTTAGCTAAGTTTTGTTAGTTTTTAAACATTTAATGTTTCTTTGTTTGCTTACACAAATAGAAACTTCTCAGACAAGCGACCCAATTAACAACACACTTAACAACATTTTTATAAGTCATTGTGCCACTGTGCGAAACTCGCATGTAGATTAAACAAACGAGCAGAGAAAAAATGTATGAGAACGAAGACTATATACCCTTTTAGGTAAATAGAAAAATCTTTTTACAATAGCGAATACATAATATTAAAAAATATATGTTTTATAAAGGTTTGGCAACAACATAGATCAGTTATGCAATTTAGCCAGCATCTCTATATATATTTAATGTTAAAATATACACACACAATTTAAGAATGTTGGTCGAATACAAGGTATACAACCAGAAAATATATAATATATCTAACAAAATATTTTATTATATAAATTTAAATTGTTCGATGTGGAAAAATTTGTCATTAACGAATATTCTTTATATACGTAACGACTAAAGTGCAATGCACTCGACAAAGCGTATAAAAATAACTAAGGCTTCTGACAACTTGTGCAAAACAAAATGGGAAAATGCAAATCTAATTGCCAACAACAATGACTAAGTTCATTGGTCAGCCGAGCAGACCACAAGCAAAAGCAAAAACAACATCAGCAGCAACAGCAGTAGAAGCAGCGGCTGTAACAGTAGCTTAAAGGTTTAGCAGCAAACTTCACAATTGCAATCATTGCTGATAACAGCTAGTTAAGTGGAAATGGAAAAGGTGAGTAGTGGGTGGGGTGGTGAGATGTTCGGCCAACAGCAACAGCTGCGCGGCGAATGCAAGTGAGTAAGTAAATTGTCACTGGGCTTGGAAAGTTGATGCGTGCAGGCAGCAAATAAACAAACGGAACACTTCAGACAAGCAGCAGCAGCGACCGCAGACGTCGACGGTGACGACGACGACGACGCTTAAATGTAGGACAGCCAAGCAGCAGACGCAAGGTAAAAAAAAAGCATCAGCGATGGGCAAAAGCAGAAGCAGAGGTAAAAGCAGAGGCAGAAGCAGAGGAAGCAGTCACTTTGAGGGAAAGTTAAGCAATTTTGTTGGCTTATTTTTATTTAGCTGCTGTTGTCGTTGTTGTTGTTGTTGTTGTCGCTTGCTATGCGGTTTTTTTGTGTTTGCTTATCGATTTGTAGATCGAGCATAAAAATAATCGCTATCGATGACATTGCATTAAGCCAGGGCTCTTAATTCGAGACTGTCTGTGTATCTGGCCACCTATTTTAATGTTTTGTTTTGCTTTGGTTTAGATTTGGCAAGGGAAAGTTATTCGCCGCGAATTTGGCAAATTGCGTTAAGCACAAAAGGCAATAGATGATGTGAGAAAAACAAATAAGGTAGATGAACATTCAGCGGAGTTTACTAATTTGGTCTAGACGAGTTGGAGACTTGCTGATGAACAAATTAAACAGATGAGTAGAATTCATTGGAGAAAATCACATTAAACAATTAATACAAATATCTATATTAAGTAAAGACATTAATTAAAATTTAAATAATGTAGAAAATAAAATACAGCGACCAATTCCTTTTTTGTTGACACTTAAAATATATTTGAACTTAAAATAAGCCGAAAATCCTAATAAAAATTAAATGAAATGCTCCTGCTGAGTAGATCTACTTGTTCTATTTAATGATGTCACACAAAAAAATTGGACTCACCCGTCGTATACCCTACAAGTGGTATTATTGATGCGCTTATCAGACGCTCGTCGGCGCCGATCCTCAAACAGATCCTTGACGGCCGTCACGCCCAGTACAAAGATGACGGGAATCATGGCCACCTCTTTGCCAAAGGCATTGATAGCCGGCACCCAGTTGAGGAGCACAATGAATATGAAATACAGATTCGCGACGCGATGGAACTGCTCCAGCAGATTTTTTGGTATGAACGAGAGCAGCGTGTATTTTGTTGTGCGTATTTTGTTGCCCACAAACTGACCGTTGGGATGCTCCCGTTTGGGTGTTTTGGGCGGCACTGTGTGATTGGGTACCACCATGCGATAACTGCGCTCCTCAAACTTGTCGTTGGTATCGTAGTTGCACAGACGTTTCCACCAGGGTGGCGCTTCACGCTGCCGCAGCGTGTATATGGATTCGGAGCGGGATGCCTGGCGGGAATGGCCACGACCGCTGGTCGCCGAACTTGGCGCCGATGGACCGAATTCGCGCTCCCTGACTGGCTCATCTTTGTGGCCGGGCGGCAGGATGAAGTCCGTTTTGGAGCCAACACGACTGTGACCGCGGCCCGCTGGCGCAGCACTGCCAGGCGGCGAGTCCGTAATCTGACCCTGCGAGAAGGCACGCTGGTGGCCCTTCATGGCCGACTTAATGGGACGACCGCCGGCACCGACAGCAACAATGGCGCCCCCACCATGACTGACAGAACGCGCATGTCCTCCGCGCGAGGGGCCAGCCGGGTTTAGGGTGCTGCTGCCGCTGGATATGATGGCCACGCCGGGTATGCCTGCCCCACCTGACATGCTACCTGCGACTGTATTGCCCACCTGATGAGTGCCCGGAAAGACATAGGTGCGCTCCGGTTCTCCGCTGGCTCCTATTGCCATGGGTGCTGCTGTCATCATTATGTGAAGATGTTCTTGTTGCTGTTGTTGGGCAAGAGTGTCGCTGACCAGGTTGGGTGGCGCGGAACGTTGTTGCTGCACAACGAGAAACTTTCGCCGCAAGTCTTCGGTGTTTGTTGAAGGCATCTTCGCAGGCCAACACCATTAGGTGGGCCCAAGTTCTTAGGTGTTGCGTGTGCGTTTGATACAATTGAGTTCTTGGGGTTTTGGGTTGCGGGAACGGTCCAATTAGCACCTTACGCCAGTGCCGTTCCCGTCGTTTGCGTTGACACATCAGCCACAACCAACATGACTACTACCTGAAAAGTTAAACACAAAGAAAATGGTGAAGTTTAGTCAGGGTCATAAAATAAACAGATACTCATCTTAAGCGCTTGACAAAAATTTAGTTAATTTGTTTTTTACTTGGTTTTTATACCCTGAACACAAGTAAAATGGATGAAAAGGCTATACTAGGTTTTTGTACTAGTATGGAACAGGTGAAAAAAGTACCCCCGTCTGCTTAAAACGTATTCTTGAACAGCATTAGGAGAGGACTTCATGCACTTATGTCAGACCGTGTGCTTTGGAATACAAGATCTCGTTTTTAACGGCTGGATTGCAGGGTATCCCATAGTCGAGCTCACACGTCTACAGCGTTCAGACTTGCTTTGCGAAGGTTTATCGAACCCTAAAGCACCCTGTACACACTGTGCACCCTGTGCACCCGCGTTTATGAGCTCTCCAAAGCGTGGCCTTCATTTTAAGCTTCCGAAAAGCTGCCATAAAACGCAAAACAGCACGAAAATGAAACACCAAAAACAAAAAACAATCAAAAACTGAATGGCCCACAAGGTCAAAGATTAACACAAGGTTATTCAGAATAAAAATGGAATGAAGTGTGGCATTATGCTGATAGCCAAGTTGATCGATGGCCGGCCAAATACATAGTTCATGGAGTGTCCAGTTATCATGAGTGAACCTTATCAATGTAAATAATCCGGTTGAACTTGAAAAGCAGCATCTCTTCAAACTAAAAATATACTTCATCGCAGTTGACCAAACAACATGTTTATCAGCAACTCAAGAAATTGAAATGGGTTACATCATTTTATAGCTAAAGTAGCTCTTCAACGAGCTCGAAACGAGGCAAAGCATTCGAATGAATACTTTGGTGTTCGTGCCACAAATCAAACGAGGCATGCGCCCAAGTTTTAGGAAGCCACATAAGCGGGCGGCAGAGCATGAAAATTCAAATTGTATTTTAAAGTATAAATTGAATACAAATATTACCGCTATACTCGAAATATTCACAAAAAAACGATTGTTTAATATATAACACAATTGTCTAGATATTTGGTATATATATATATATATATTTATGATTCAAATAGACTTTGCTCAAAAACAAAAAAAAATGTATGCGCATACATTTATTTTACTTATTATAGCCTACAATTTCTTGAAACCTACAAAAAGCAAACTAAATAATCAAATAAATTCGACTGTTGATATAAATAATAATTTTCTATTTGACTTGTCAATTTATAGCATTTATTATCATGTATTTGTTTACTTGACTCGATAAGACCGTAGAAATGGCAATTAATACATAATTTCTTCGAGTGTTGAATAAATTTGTTTAGTATATAAAAAAAGACTTACGAATACATACACATTTAAATGGACATATACACGTTTTTTTCTACTATAACAACAAGAAACCGCATGTCGACACGAAAATCTAAATTTGAATTTGGCACACGCCCGTTTTTCTAGATTTTTTCATGTTTGTATATACTTTCACGGTGTATTTATGTATAACGCAACGAATAATGCAATTCAGTATTTAGTATATAAAACATATAGTGGAAAGTAAAAGAAACGAGCTGCGTATGAAGAATTATACACTCAAAAAAATGGCAATCTGAATTTTAAAGAATCGCATCAAAATGAATCTCGTTTTTAAAACAATAAAAAAGTTTGGTATATTATTTCTTTAAATCAGGGTAAATTTTTAGAGTTTAGAACATTAACCTCGAAATTCGTTTCATTCCGATTATATACAAAATCAACAATTTAAAATGGTAATACGTAATTCATGAAAAAAGCAATTCAACAATTGTCTGGCCCAACACGTCAGCAAGTTCTGAATAAACAAGAAAGTACAAAAAGTCAAAGAGTTCAGCTGCTTTTTTAATTTTAAACTGTCTGTCTGAGGCCAGCATGCAATCTTATTAAATGAAATACGTTTAAAACCCATAAAAAGGGGTATAATTACTTATATATATATATATCTAATATATATAGTATACTTGTAGACATATTTATTGATTGAGTTGAATTTTTTGAAAGTTGTACTTTAACAAAAGAAAAGTGAATAACATTTGACCTTAACGTCAATTATCTTTATAGCCTTCAATTCCCTTTGTTGATGTAAAAAGTAAGTTTAGAATTTATGTTATTTTATTATTGTCCACTTTGAGCTAATTTGTCGTGCCAAAACCCCATAAAAAACAATACAAAAGCTACAGCCATCCTAAAAGTAATTAAGGAAACTATGTGAACTTCGCGACCTTTTTCGACAAGTGAGGCTATTTCGTATCCTTTTTAACAAAGCAAAAGATTAAAATAATAAAAGAATGCCATCAAATTTAAAAAATTGCTTTAGGGGCAAGGGCTAACTCATGTTGTTTTTAAGAATAAGGTATATATCTAAATACATAAGGTATATATCTAAAGTGTGTGTTAAAAAAACAAAAATATGGTTTCCCATTTCTTAATAAGAGAATAAATTCGTAAACAAAACTCTAACAGTCGAAATTTAAATACCAGATATCTCAGTTCAGTTTTAGTATACATAATAAATTAGAATTAACTTTAAAATTACAATCGAATGACTAATGACTATTTTCCGAATTTCGAAACTAATTTCTTCTAAAAATAAAAGATTACGTTTCCCGCTTTTAGAATTTGTTTTTTTTTTTAATAAGATATATATTTCTAAGAAAAACTTCAGTTTGTTCTTTCAGTTGGTTCTCCACAACTAAGGACGTTTCTCTATCTAATATCATGTATATATAATTATAGTTAGTTTGAACAAGTGGCCAATTGGTTAGACATATCTCGCTGGATTTATTTAAAGTGTATATTTTGGGTGCAAGACACGCGTACTTTCGTCGATTTAAACTGATAGATACTCGTAAATTGGCGTTGGTATCTGGGCAACGCAACCGCGTTAAAACTAATTAGTTTCATGCACTTTAATCAGTTTATGTATGCTGACTTCAAAGTGCTGGGCTCTGTACTGACTCGGGTCTTGCCTCTCCCCGTCAGGCCTTACCACACACGGCCTTTCGGATTCCGGCCACAAATGGATTTTATTTTTAGCAGACAGATTGAGCAGCGCACATGTGAAGTAAACTCGAAAGATAAGCAATGCCGAACCCAACAAAAGATACAAAAAAATACTAAAGCATTACATTGTTTATCAATAAGCTTCAGGCAACGGGCATTTAAAAACAATTAGTGCTTTACATATATATAACTAGAATGCAGCACAACATCTGCTTTGATTCCACTCAACTTTGGCATCTACACTTTTGACGCTTTGCAAATTACGAAAATATCAAAGAGCCGTTCTATGTGGGTATAGCACCGATTTCTATGTACTTTATATATGTTTGATTTAAATAAATAAATGGAAAATACATATATACCTGTATTTATTGATGCACGCTTAAGTGCACAACCCAGTTCAATCAGCGATTAAATTGACATTGAAAATACACTTATGGACTGGCAATTATATAGTCATTTCCACAATTTTAATTAATAATTATATAAAATCAAGTTAAAACGTAAACTTTAGGTACGCCGAACACAATATACTCTTTTTAAAAAAAAATTAATGAAAATCAACCTACAGTTCCTATGGAAACTAATTGACAGTCCATTAATAATGATTTTGTTTCCCAAATGTTATGAGCATAATTACACTTACATTAGGAAAGTTTGGTTTGGATATCTTGGAATAAAAAAAAATAAACGGATATGGCTTTATCAAGTTCCCATGTTTAAAATCCGAGGTCTTCAAGTACAAATTATACATATAAAAGTACAAAAGATATCGGAATGCAAAATTAAGCTTAAGACAACAGCAAAAACTTCAATAAAAAATATAGCATCCTTTGCTATAAAAATTGTGAAAAATATACATTTAACAATTGTTTCCTTTTATTTATGTGTTATATTATATTATTTTCAACAAACAACCCTTGTGTAAAGTTACAAATTAAATGTTATTTAATTAAAAATTAATAGTTCAATTAAAAATGAAAATAATATATAACATATGTGGGAATAATAAATGGATATTGGAGAAACCCAGAAAAATGTCAATCACTGACAAGTGTTCAAAGTCAGTAGTAGTAATAGAAAAATATATCTAAATAATATATAATAAAATATATATAATTCAGACTATAATATAGAATATTTTCTAGTCGAGCAGGTCGTAAGGTTTGCGACGCTTTATAGATAATCGCTTAAATATTAATGATCTGCAATTATTTGCAAAAATATTGATTACGTTAAACGTGGCAATGAAAGTTTACAAATAATAAATAAGACATTTTGGAATAATATAAAGAAAAAATGGAGAAACCCAGAAAAATCCAATCACTGACAATTGCTAAACATTTGTAGTAATAGTAGAAACATATGTCGAAAATTCAATAATATTAATATAATAAATCAGCAAACACCACAGTTTAGCTTTATTTACATTGTGAAATGCTGTCTTCAATTCATAAGCAGATACTAAAAGTGGGAGTGATTATATTTGCCAAAAATGTGTGCTGTGTTTACAAATAACGCATATTTCAAAACTTAAATGTATTATTTGGCGTTTATTGAATTCAAGACGAATTGGCAGATAAACAAATGGAATTGAAATTTAGAATAACAGCAGCACAAAAACAATTTATTTATTTGAGACCATTTCGATTTCTTCTACTCCGTCGTATTTGCTAGAAGTACAATTTTTGATTCGCAGTTACCAAATTTGTTAGTTTGTTTAGCCTGCTGTTTAAAAAGGTAAAGCACATGAGCCTTCCCAGCTGTTCTCCAACCCTCTCCGCCTCTGTAACAATCAAGGGATTTATTGTGAAATTATCAAATGTGAGTTGTATTTTTTTTTGCCGATTGATAATAAGTCAGATAACTGTGTGCAATTACAAAAATATGTGTTATGCATGTATAAATGTTTGTTACATGTATACTTGCAATCGAGTTCTTATTTATTATATATGTTATTCACTCTTTGCGTATATATATGTACGTCATTCATTAGACATTATATATATGTACGTCATTCATTAGACATTATCTGTGTTTAGTTCGTGATAAGCAAGAATATGTACAAATATTTTGATACATATATATGAATTTGGACTTTAAAAATCCAACAATATATAATTGCTTTTTAATTAAACTGTCGATTTGTAATTGTTATTTATATATTATATAGCTAAAAAGGGGCGTCACTTTAAGTACACAGATATAGCTAGTTGAATGTAGTCAACTAAGCAACAAATTGCAAATTTAAAGATTATTATGATAATTTAAATAATAATCAACTGATCTGTCAGCAGTGACAAATTGAAAGCAAATATATATATATATTAAATACAGATTTTTATAAATATATTTATATAAGCCATATTGTTCATTATCGATAATGAAATAATGTATAGCGAATTGGAACGAAACAAAGCGATTCAAGCTGAAAGGTGTTGCATGTGACACCAAATAGGAAAAATTGCATGCGCGCGTGAGAACAAAAGTTGCACGACTCAATAGCAAATGTAGAAGGCACGGGGGGGTGAGCAGTGCCGAAAATTCATTTAATTAAGTTTTGTAGAAAAACTACTGGAGACTGGACTCTGTCGCTGACAGCACCTAAAGCAAGTTGGCCAAATAAATTAACATATTCATTAATTAAATTATTCCAAATCACTCTAGATCTGATTGACATTTGATACGATTTGTCACGCTTATTCAAATTACTGCGCAAGCTTAAACGCATGTTTTTTATTTAATAAAACATAAAAAATTTTATTATTTGATTATTAAGCGAGCAAAAAACATATTTAAATGCTTAAAAATGATTACAAAAAGCAATAAACATTTAATTTTTTTAGTTGGCAAAAAAAAAAACAATTGAAGCACTTTTGATTTTTAAAGTAAAAGTCGTAAATGAAAATGTTTATTCAGTCATTAAATTTGTACCAGAGTAGAATAGGTCAAAGACTGCAACAAAAGCAGAAAAAGTGTAAGCGTATCAGCAACAGTAAAAACGATTGAGCTGAGGCAATTAATCATGTTTGCCAAAAACCAACCGGATTCTTGGACGGCAAACAAAAACGGATGTTCGAATTTTGCCCGTGTCCATATGTCTACATGAATACTAACAAATGAGTTTAGTTAGAAGTGATTTTTAAATGGAATTTCCAACACTGTTCAAGTAACGATAAAAAAAACAAAATAGCTATTATTAAAAATGCGAAACCAAAATAAAAATAAAAATAAAAACAAAAAATTAAAGGGTTCGCTGTCATCGTCAAAACTTTTTTAAAGAAATAATAAAATTGCATATATATACATATAATATATATATATATATATATACAGCGGAATTCTGAACTGATAAAGAATTTCGCTGGAAATTTGTACGCCACGTTTGTCCAGCAACCAACCAGAGGCTGATATGACAGACAATTAGACGTAAACGCAATTTCAACATTTTGGTTTTACTGTTCATGGTTACAAACTATCTTTTATTTGTCATAAAGTAATCCGACTGGGAAGAATTGAATTTTCAGTGAAGGGATGGTAGTTAATTAATTTGTTTACGAAGCGTTAAGGGTAAAAGCACAATAATATTGCACGCCAAATAGACACAAAGAGGTACATATGTAAATGCATATATTGTTTTTTATTCGTATTGTGTACATATTTGGTATTAGACTAGTACCTGACTGCGGTCATTAAAATAGACAAATAATGGAAGTAACTACTATAGTCGTAAAACCAGAGCTATACTGTTAAAGGCAACAAATGGAACGATTGCAAGTACATACACACACACACATACGTCCAAATATAGAAAGATACATATATATACACATGTGTGTAAGTGTGTGTGTAGCTCAAGTGGTTGGAGGTCTGGCGTGTGCACCCGTCTGCTACTGCACCGGGAATTGGAGTCAATTGGCTGCGCCACGTTAACAGTTACCGGGACTGCGCAAGAAAAAGAGAAATAGACAGAAAAATTGACAAGAAAAAGAGGGAAAGAGTGCAAGATCGCCAAATAGATTGCCGAAGCAAAGAGAGGAAGACGAAAAAAAAAATAGAATGACAAACGCAAAAACCGTTAGCATTTTCTTCTTCTTCGCAATGTGCAGATGCTCAGTGAGAAAAATATACAAGTGGAATGTAAAAAATAAACAATTGCGAACGTGATTAAGACAATGTTTTTAATATCATAGTTATCAGTTTGGTAAATTCTTTAAACATATTTATTTCCCCACTGTTGCTATATATTTGTAGCAGTTATGATTAAATCTGCCTGAGTTTTGTTGTTCAATATTTCCTCGATAGTTGTTGTCACGGATGCAATTAGCAAAGCAAATTGCCATAAAACAAAAGAAACACAGAGAACAGAAAACTGAACACCGTGTGACAAACAAAAATAGGTCAAAGTGTGGTGTAGTTAACCGTACCCAGCTTAAGATACATATTATGAGACGTAACTAAACTTTTGAATGTTTTTTATTTTTTTGCAGTGAAACTTTATAATTAGTGGTAACACAGTGCGATGGGACAACGATGCCAGGAAATCTAAGCTTGACAATACAAAGCAACTTATTGCTGATCATGTTTACATGTTTACATACATACATTTACTCATTGATATGTAATGCTTGTTAACAGTGTTATGGCAACAGGGTATAAAAAACAAGTCGGTTTTGGCTGGCATGTGTCTATAATTGTTTTTTTTTGTATCGAATGCCGGTTGACGATTAGTAGCACATCAAAGAGTTTGAGCGAGAGGGACAATGTTGCAATCTTGAAAAGACATGAGAACATGAGTGCGAGCGACGTAAGCGAGAGAAAGAAGCTGGGACACTAAGAAAGAAGTCTCGCTCATTAGAGGGAGTAGGCGGGGAGTAACTGAACAAGAGAGTGGAGAGAGGAACTGGTTCTTAGCAACCAACTCGTTTTACGTTCAACTTACATTTGCAATAAAGAAAAAAATAGATAATTTAGCAGATAAAAAACTCGTTTTTTTAAAACTTACCCAATGAAAACAAATGGAATCCTCTTCACGTATATTTAATTATGTTGATATATTAATTCTTTAAGTCACTTTTTAAATACCTTCTCTGCTTTATTTTAAAAACATAAACGCGTATGTATATATATATATATATATAAATATATATGTATATTATTTGCTATTTGTATATATAAATAGAAACCAAATTTGAGCATAAGCAATAAATAAGAAGAAGAACAACAACTGAATTGAAAATGTCAATAAATTTGCATTTTATTTTGAATTGAAACCCATAGGTAATAAATGAATTGAATTATGCTTTACGACTTCCAATACTTTCGCACCACAAATAAATATTTATACGCAAGCGAACCGCTCACTTTTTCTCCCGATTCCCGCTCAACACGTTTGTACATATATATATATATATATATATACATATATTTGTATTATATGTATTTCTAGTGGCACGTTGGAACTAATTTTTGAATTTTGCCACGACTTTGCGGTCGCTGTTGTTGATGTTAAGAATTTCAATACAATTTTGGGCCAAATTGCATTTTCACTTTTTTACACACACATACAGCACAAGCACATTAACACATGCTCACACACACACATACACACATGCACATGTAAACAGTTGTAATGTGCACTATTTTTGTTGCTTGAAATATTATCAATTAAAACTAGTAAGAATTTACATTACAGCGTAGTCTTGCCTCGCAGCGACACAAATGCAAATGATTTATTTGTTCGGCAACACAAGAAAACAACAAACGACGACAGAAAATGAATAACCAAACAATAACAACAACCCGCGTCCGTCTCGTTCAATGTTTTTTTTTTGACTGAACAAAACTTCGTTCTGTCATCGATGCCGAAACGATGTCTATCAGAATCGATTAATTATTTTCAGAATAATATCGATATATCGATATTAAACAGTCGTTAAATTTAATAAGGAAAACTTTTATGGTTGCCCAAAACTACATTATTAAAATTTAATAACTTTTCTTTTTTTGGGTTTTTGTTTCTTAAAGAATTTTTAAAAAATAAGCTAACTATTGTTAGAATTAATTCTTTCGTTTTGCTGTTTGGAAAACAAAGCATGTCATATAGCATATTCATCCACAGACATAATACATTCAAAAATGTTTGTCTTACATGTTGTGTAGTTAATAAAAAACAAAAGGTTTTTGGAGTTTTTTTTTTAACCAAACCGCCAACTCGAGCATATGCGGCAAAGCTGACTGCGACGCAATACAGTTTTCTCGACGCGCGGGAAGCACACCAGCAAAACAAGCGAGTGCACAATTCTGTAAAGTTTACAGCTGTTCGATGCAGTGAGACCAGCTCTGAGTGAAATTAAAATTCACATGAAGTGGTAAAATGTTGGTATTTTCTAGCGAGTAGAGAAAATTGTATTGAACGAAAATTGTAAAACGTCGTCAACGTCGCTAAGTGAAAATCGTAGATTTTTTTAGCATCAGTCGCAGTTGCATACTAATTTAAAAAAAAAGAAACCACTAACAATGAATGAGGAATACGACGCGATAGTGCTTGGCACCGGCCTTAAGGAGTGCATATTGAGCGGCATGCTCTCTGTTTCGGGCAAAAAAGTCCTGCATATTGATCGCAACAAATACTATGGCGGCGAGTCGGCCTCGATTACGCCGCTGGAGGAGCTTTTCCAGCGTTATGGGCTGGAGCCGCCGGGCGAGAAATTCGGGCGTGGCCGTGACTGGAATGTCGACTTGATACCCAAGTTCTTAATGGCCAATGGTCAATTGGTAAAACTGTTAATACACACGGGCGTTACCCGTTATCTTGAATTCAAGTCGATTGAGGGCAGTTACGTTTACAAGGGTGGCAAAATTGCCAAAGTGCCTGTGGATCAAAAGGAGGCACTCGCATCTGATCTCATGGGTGAGTTGATTAATCTTCATACACAAAATACCCTAATCCAACTTACATTAAAAGTAATTTGTCTGTGAAAGCTGTGGAAAGACACACAACAGACACAACGACACTCACACAGACACACACACACACATGCACACTTAACTGCGAAAATTTGTATGTACATACACATATTTGCACTCCTGCCCCCTTTATGCGTTTTCTCCATATTTCTTTGTCTCGGCTTACATTCATTCGGCGATTGGCACTCACTCGCTGGTGTTGTTTTTGCTTTTTGACTGTGACACGTACTTTTGCAGTTGCCGTGTTCTATGCGAATATGAATGTGTGTGTGTAAGCATTTATTAATGCTGATTTTTCTGCCCACTTTTTACACAATGTGCTTCTTTATGCTGCGAACGAGCGTGTAAGGAGAAAGATAAAGATTATTAATCGTTTATCTTCAGTAACTTTACTTATACACTTATTTATATATTTAATGCCAATTGGAATATGGGGAGTTGCCAGCTGTTTGCCAGCCATGTCTGCTATGTGGCAACTCTGCTCCGCAGACCTTTTAACTAATTAACTGCTTAGCGCTGATTCATATTTTCAACACAACATCTAAGTAATTTGTGGTATTGTTATTTTAACAATTCCACAATATTTTGTTGTGGCTTTCCATTGTTTAAACAATGACGACTATAAAACGCAATTTGATAAATCACGCTACTTTTTATGATTGTAATTTTGTATCTTTTGCAATTCCCAGAAACGAATTTCTCCCTGTTTCGTTTCTATTGACGTTTTTTTTGTTTGTGGAGCAGGCTCGCTAAAAGTACATTGAACCCCTATTTTATGACGAGCCTTCGGGCGGATGACGTCAGCTGGTGGTGTTTTAGACCTAAACAAAATTTATATATGTATGTGTTAGCATTATAGAGCAGGAAACCACAACCCGTAAATAAATACTCTTTGTCCTGTGCTTTTAATTTTAATGTAATTTGTATCTGAATTTGCATTTATTTTTGATCCGCAGGCATGTTTGAGAAGCGTCGCTTCCGCAATTTCTTGATCTATGTGCAGGACTTTAGAGAGGATGACCCAAAGACCTGGAAGGACTTTGATCCGACCAAAGCGAACATGCAGGGTCTGTATGATAAGTTTGGTCTGGACAAGAACACCCAGGACTTCACCGGCCATGCCCTGGCGCTGTTTCGTGACGATGAGTATCTGAATGAGCCGGCTGTGAATACCATACGACGCATCAAATTGTATTCGGATTCGCTGGCGAGATACGGCAAGTCGCCTTATCTGTATCCCATGTATGGATTGGGGGAACTGCCCCAGGGATTTGCCCGTCTCTCGGCCATCTACGGCGGCACTTATATGCTGGACAAGCCGATCGATGAGATCGTCCTCGGCGAGGGCGGCAAAGTTGTGGGAGTGCGCTCTGGCGATGAAATTGCCAGGTGCAAGCAGGTCTACTGCGATCCCAGCTATGTGCCCGATAAGGTAAGCCAGTCCATCATCAGTTGTTGATCTTTGTCTTTTTCTATATTTACTTATCACTCATCTCTTGTTGTGACAGGTGCGCAAGCGCGGCAAGGTTATTCGATGCATTTGCATCTTGGATCATCCGGTGGCAAGCACCAAGGATGGCCTCTCCACTCAAATCATCATTCCACAGAAGCAAGTCGGTCGCAAATCGGACATTTATGTATCGCTAGTTAGCTCCACTCATCAGGTGGCCGCTAAGGGATGGTTTGTCGGCATGGTGTCGACCACTGTCGAATCGGAGAATCCGGAGGTGGAAATCAAGCCCGGTTTGGATCTGCTTGAGCCAATTGCACAAAAGTTTGTTACCATTTCCGATTATTTGGAGCCAATCGATGCTGGCCTCGACTCACAGATCTTCATCTCGGAATCGTATGATGCAACCACGCATTTCGAGACCACTTGCCTCGATGTGTTGAACATCTTCAAGCGCGGCACTGGCGAAACATTTGACTTCTCCAAGATTAAGCACGAGCTCGGCGATGAGGATCAGTAAAATTGATAAATGCGATGATTCGGTTCTTTTGGTGGTTGGATAGATGTATGGATGGATGAGCGACGTTTTGTGGCAGGCGGCATTTTGGCCAAAAACCCACACAAGGCTTCTTGCAGCTCAACAACAATAACAACAACAGCAAACATCACCACCATTTTAACGTCGGCATTAAAATAAAAATCCAAAAGCGTTAAAAATACCCAAAAAATGAAATGATTTAAAAAAAATATAAAAAAAACCGCCACAGTAAAAAAAAACAAGAAAATTGTATTACAACTCCAACATGCTTTTCCATCAGTTTAATATCGCATAATATTTTTGTGTGTGTACGAAATTTTAGACATGTAATAAAATACAAAAACAACAAAATTGTTTTTGCTTGTCACAATATTCGGATATGCGTAGAAAATCGATACATATACAATATGCAATTATATACACACCATATGGCATATTTAAAAAAAAAATACATACCTTATACCAACTAGCCTAAAACAAAAACTGATTGTTGTGCGCAAAAAAAAAATAAACAAAATATGAAGAAAAGTTTAAACTTTGATGTATAACCATGCCCCACGCCCCCTTCTTCCCCTGCAGACACTTTAACTCTCGTGTAATCAAAATCAACCCATTTGTCAGAATGCAAAGCATGCTTTTAAATTGAAGTATATATATTTATATATCTACGCTCGATGTGCTTGTAATTCCGGTGTAACATCATATATATATATATATATATGTTTAGAATATATACAGATATGTTTGTATATTGCTTGGTTCCGTTTTGTGATTCAAAAGAACCGTAACGTATAACATGTATGAACAACCCATAATACATATATATATATGTAGATATTGACATATATATATATCTATATACGCATAATCCAAAACTAAGCTGAGCGAAGGAAAAACCAAATTAGAAAAGAAAGCAAAGCAAAACAAATGGAATCAAACTAAATTATCGGAAAATGTAAACAAGTGAAAAGATTATTTGTGCATCCATATATAGCGATATGAAGCGATACGAGAATAATGGTCAATGTTCTACATAACTATGGTATTCTGCATTTTCTGAATTTACATTTTTAATAAAAATAAATGAAAAACATTGAAAACAATTCAAAACATTAAATGTGCTTGCTATTTCAAGTGTTTTAATCGAATTTGGTTATTTGATTTATAACTATTATATAACTGTAGTTAATTTTGAGCCTTCCAAGAATAAGATTTATTTTATGATCGTTTTGTGCTATCTTTGCTATTTATACGATTTTTTTATTTATTTATTTAATTTTTTTACGAAACAGTATTAATTATTACTATTCTCTATTATATGAGTCAGATTTAGAAAAATGCACTAGAAAAATTTAATTCCTTTACGTTTGTCTAATTTAGTCAGGTTAATTTGTCTGTTATCAATATTGATAATTTTATTTATTTTAGATAACATAATATATTTAAATACCTTAAATAATAACAATATGTATTCGTTAAAGTTTTTTCTGTTCGTTTATCAGTATGGATTAGTTTTCCTTTTTTTTTATTATTTATTTTAGATACTAGAAAAGCTAAATAGCTAAAATAATGAATGTATTTACTTTCGGGTCATGTGGTGATCAAGTTTTATATTTTTTCCGCCGACCGATACCTACATTTTTACAGTTACCAGACGAATAAAACAGAATAGGATTATTTGGCCAGATTGACTCACTGAAACATATATATACCTGATTAGATGGGATATATGCTGAACTTTGTAAGGCAGTTGCAGAGTATACTGTTATATCTGTAATATATGCTGAAGAAAATAGCAGGAGTGCATTTATATTTTTAGGTACATCGAGTCTATTAATTAGCTTGACAAGTGCATTTTTTGTTGCATATTTTCAACTTTTTTAAGGGGTTATTGTATTGTATAGTAGAGTGGACTATGTTGACACTATTACAAATTCCACAGCAAGTGCTTGGCATGCATTTTAAGGGCTTGCCTCCCACACCCAACATCCAAAACCCACTCCCACTCACCCTCTCCAAGCTCCATCCTGTTCTCCGGTCACGAGTTAAACTCTGGTTAGGTGCCCAACTGGTTGTAAGAGCGAGTCTAAGAGTCTCTGTGTGTATTAGTGTGTGTGTGTGTGCGGAGGTCCTTGTTACTAGTAAATGTAATGCTGCCGTTGACAGTTTCTTTCCGAACTGTCCAACAAAATGCCGACTGCATTTTTTCCAATTTCCGTCCAAGCATAGACAAATAAAGAACGCGCTTATTTTATTTACTTCTATGTGAACTGTCCAAGTCAAATATTTGTGCTGATTGTTATTATGTGGGGCCATGCACAGAGTTAAGGATCTGCTTTAGATGTGAATTGTGAAGTCAATGTTTAAATATTATTATTAAAATGCCTATATTTATCCAAATTTAATTTGG
The DNA here is from genome assembly GCA_035042365.1 of Drosophila dives. Classification (NCBI taxonomy): domain Eukaryota; kingdom Metazoa; phylum Arthropoda; class Insecta; order Diptera; family Drosophilidae; genus Drosophila; species Drosophila dives. The sequence goes on along the minus strand of JAWNLJ010000415.1, from coordinate 1,122,678 downwards.
ATTTAAAATGACATGTTTTTCACTGAAAATGAATGAAGATCCTCGAAAGTTTAAGTATCAAATAGATAAATCCAAAAATTCTAGTATTTTGCTCTTTAATCTCTCTTTTTTTATTTGTTCCAAATGCAATGCGAATTCTTTTCTCATTTCTGGACCCATCCACAGTCCTGGGGCTAATAATGTTGCAAAAAGCATGATTGTGGTCCCAGCCGAGCACGTCCCACAAAATGGTCCAGCTTTTGACCACACTCTATTTTATCGTGGTATTTTTTTTTTTTGTTTTATGTTTTATTTATTTTTGTTGAAAAATTCGTATTCGTAACTGGGCAAATTAAAGTCAAAAGTTTGGCGCCCAGCGCAGCATGCAGGTCACATCCACAAGGGAGGAGCTGTGGCAAATTTTTGACTTGGTCATCGTCATCGGCGCAGGACTGCTGGGCATGACTAAGCTGCTTGTCCCAAGTCCGCACTCAGCCTTGTTTCATTCTGTCTGTTTGTCTCTCTGTCTGCCTGCCTCTCTGTCTGCCTGTCTGTCTGTATATGTTGTCCTTGTCGTTGCATTTGCTGCCGGCTAATGCTAACGAGTGTCGTGTGGCGCACTGGGTTCGTAATAACAGCAAAACCGCAGAAAAAAGCAAAAGCAAAGACGCCTATGGGGTCCCAAATGCACTAGCAAAATAAGCAAAATAAAATCAGTAACTCTTACTGGCAAAAAGTTGTCACTTTAAGGGAGTGCACTAAAGAGAACAACTGATATCCATCCACAGGCGCAACACAAACACAATTTGCAATTAAAGCGAAATTGATTATCAATTGTTTCTACAATTCAAAAATTTAAAGTCATATTAATAATAACTCTTATGTATATATATATATATATTTATTCATTTATTCACAACGTGTTGCAACGCCACAAAGTCGAGTTGTAATTGTGTTTGAAGTGATTTCAGTCACAAATTAAATGTGCGAAAAACGAACAAAGCTTTTAATTGCTTAATTGCTTTATCTTTTTCATCCTCCCTCTCTGTCTCTCTCTTTCTTCCTTTCTCTCCCGCTCTTGTTCTAAGAGAACATGTTATGTGCTTCACCAATACACCTAGAATGGCATTTTTTTAAAGCTGTGTTCTGTGGAAAAACTGTAAATTAGAAGAAAGAGAAATACAGACTAGATGAATATTTAACAGGGCTGTAAAATGTATAAAATTAGTAATTTGAAAAATGATAATAAATAAATGAAGAAAGAACGGAAATCTAAGACAAGCTTTATAGTAATTGCCGTCATCTAAAATTGGGTATACTTTTTTAAATGATATTGTAGTCTTATTTCGATAATTGTTATGTTAAATATGATGCGAATAATAAGACGCATTTTGTGTAAGCTTGGTTCGAATAACACAAATTGTTTATAAAAGAATCCATTCCATTTTGTTGGTTTACTTTATCATATAGCAGATTCAGATAGGGATTTTGATTATGATTGGGACTCTGACTTTGATGTGGCTTTTGCTTGGAATACGAGCAGTGAGTGGCAAGCTGGCTGATGTGTGCTGATAAATTGAATATCTTAGCCAGTCATTCTTAAGGCTTAATGCCATTAATTATAATTATGGCAGGGAATAACGCATGCGACACAACTACCTTACAGCCCGCACGCCACCCTGCACTCCGAAATCCCTCGACTTTGTGCTGTTTGTGTGCGGCACTTGAAACTGCCTCTTGCCACAGCTGCAGCTGAAACAAATGACGGCAACTTGAGCCTGCTTGCTGTCGCCTTTTTGTTGCTGTTGTTGTTGCTGTTGCTGTTAATGTTGTTGCTGTTGCTGTTAATGTTGTTGCTGTTACTGTTGTTGCTGTTACTGTTGTTGCTGTTACTGTTACTGTTGTTGATGTTGCTGCTGCAGCTGTTGCTTTTGCTTTTGCTGCTTTTCAATTACTTGCACTTCTCGCCGCCGCCTTCGCGCCAGTTGTTGCCATTTTGCTGTTATTGCTGTTGTTGTTGTTGTTGTTGCTATTTGCTGTTGCTTGCGTTTTCTTTTTACCCAAGAGCTTGTCAACAACTTCATTATCGCATGCGGCACTGTGCAACATCATCAAGGACTAACCACCCCCACTCTCCCCTCACCAGAGATACCCAGTAGACAAGCAAATTTAAATCAATTAAGTAATCTTATTGCCGTTGTTGCTGTTGCTTTTGATGTTGCTGTTGTTGTTGTTGTTGTTGTTCCTGCTCTGTCTTTTGCTGTTGCCTACTTTTTGGCATTCACACACACTCACCCACACACACACACACACAAAAACACTTGCATAAAGTAGTAGCTCACACTTTATGTGTCAAGTATTATAACTGTGGCAATTTCTTGGCATGCATGTGAATCTCTCTGTCTGTGTGTGTGTGTGAGTGAGTGTGTGTCTGTTTGCCTTGGCTGGTAAACTTTTGCAGTGTTGCATATTTTTGTGCAGATTAATTAAATTGGTGGCATGCAGCGCCTGGCAATGGGGCAAACTTTTGCTTGGTGGCTGCAACTTCGACGGAGACCGAATCCTGCTTAGCTTTTTTTTTGTTTTTGTTTTGGGAGTTAAGAATAAAAAATAACATAATGAAATGTTCTTAATTATTAATGGGTAAACACAAGCAGCATAATCTAAACAGGGGATCAATTAATTGCCTAAATATGTAGATTGGAATTAGGGTAAAAAGTTTTGTATTACTACGAATTCAAGGCCTTTGATATTTAAGACAAGTAAAACAAAAAACTGTTTTTTATAGCTATGAAAACTTTATTTGACAAACTTAAGGCAACATTCAATTTGGGAAACTGTTTCCCAGCTAATACATATATTCATATTTCTTGTAAATTTAGCACAAACTTTAAAATAGCTTGGCTGAAAGTTGATTATTAGATAAGTCCATAGCAAAAATTAACTCAAGGCAAATCTTAAACAAATTGTAATATATTTAAAAACATTCTTTTGAAACTGTTACTGTTTACTGTTAATGTGAGCACCTTAACACACTGTTAAATCCACGCATAAGTCCAGCACTGTAATACATTTAGGCAAGCAAAGTCTTTTGTGTGTCGTTGCTGCTTTTTTTCTCTTTTGCGAAAATCTAAGGCTCTGTTAAGTACACGCACATAATTCAGCAGTGTAACAGTGTATTTGAAACAGCCAACTAAGCTGTAAAGTTTCATTCACTACCTGTTAAGTTGCTTTATGCTGCTCGCTAACAGTCAAAGAGTAAAACTCGTAAAGAGAACAACTACAGTCTATGCATTTCCCCTTCGTATGTCAACAGGAGGTGTGTCTGTTAACTAACATGCAAGGACACCAATACAATTCAAAGCTGGTCTGTTTAACAGCGCAATGTTCTTTGCTGTTAAGCAGCGTCAATTCTAGATAACTCTCTTTGGCTGTACATAGGACTGTTAACAGTTGTAAGTTTAACAGTTGTTAAATTGTCGTTATTCTTAACGTGATATCATAAAACAAACATTGTCAAATTTTATTAGTTATTCTATAGTTGAGCAGATTATGACTGAGAAGTGTATGGAGAACATTTTTAAAATTATGGCATATTGCAACAAGCCACACGATAATTGCATTGCATTTTAATTGCTGTCCAGCTCCTGCCATAATTATGACCCACAAAATCCATGCAAGTGCCCAAGGAACCCATACATCATGCTATGTGTAAGGCCATGCTAACAGGCGCCAATTGTCCCGTCTTTGGCGTTTGTTAGCAATTAAATATTCGCACTTCAGGACACATCTTACACCATTCAAGTGCCAGCTAGGCTGCTTTCCCTTTTGGGAGGGGGGTGGCAGGGCATAAGGCAAAGCAAAAACAACATCAAAAAACCTTTGGCCAACTTTTAATTTATTGTTGTTGAACACAATAAATTTGAGACCTTTTGTTAAGCAGCTGCAAAATTTAAATTTCATAAGCAACTTTTTGATTACAGTTGGATAGTTTTTTAAGTTATTTTATGCAATTTTAAAATTTAACACAATGATATATACTTAAATTAATTTTTAGATTGTTTCTGATGCATATAGATACATTTAATTTTTAGATACTTAATGCCATTAAAACAGAAATTAAAATTACGTTTTCCGTTTTCAGCAAACATAAATTAAAGCATTATTATTATTATTATTATTATTATTATTTTTGTTATTATTATTATTATTATTATTATTATTATTATTATTATTATTATTATTATTAATTTTATTATTATTATTATTTTTATTATTATTATTATTATTATTATTATTATTATTATTATTATTATTATTATTATTATTATTATTTTTATTATTATTATTATTATTATTATTTTTATTATTACTATTATTATTATTATTATTATTATGATTATAATTATTATTTTACTAATACTTCCACTTATTAATTTAATTTTAAATCGAGTAATGATTTTAAGCTAGTGAAATATATATATAACTGATCCATTTTTGGTCCAAGTCTTTTGCCCAGTATCTTGGCCATATTTATTACCAACTGATGCAGCTTAAGATAATATGTTGCAGCCAAAGTGACATTCTTGGTGCATGCCTCGTTTTTGGCTTGTTTGGCACGCTGACTTGCATTCCGAAATTTTAGCACCAAATAAATTCTGGCCTTTCACCTAGTTTTTACTGGACCCGGTTTTCACATCCGGCTGTCGCTGCACTTTACACCAGTCCATAAGTATGCTGCCCCTTCTTCTATGCCACACGACACTGGCAAACGGAGGCAACGGTGGCAACGGAGGCAACTGTTGCTTGCCATATTCTTAGCCTCAGGCCTCCGTTTGAATTATCGCCTCAGAGCTCTGCGACACTCGGTAAATTACCAGAAAGAAAGACTCCAAATTTTACACTTCAACCAAAAAATGGCAGTTAGAATTTTAAAATTTTAGCTACCTAAAAATAATAAATGTTTTTAGAAAAAAATAAAATTACTAAAATTAAAAATTTTTATTCTTTTTTGGTTGTTGATTTTCTAAATTAAAAGTGCTGTTTCATTAATCTGAGTGCACTCCAGGTCAGATAAATAGGTTGCCTAATTGCTGCTGGCTGGCACGTTCTCGTGCCTCAGCCTGATGCCCGATGCCACTGGATTGATAATGCTGCCACCGTACAAAGGGAAAGGGAAAATGGAAAGGGGAAATAGAAAAACTGGCTATTTATGCATATTTGTCATTGAAGCTTTGAAATATTCTGACAAAGTCGCATCGGTTCGGTTGGCAGGGCACAAAAACAATGCATCTGAGATCAGAGTTTGGAATTGCAGCTGTGTTTACCTAACAATTTTGGGTATTCAATAATATTTGGCTTGGATTTTGTTTGTGTGTGTGTGTGTGTGTGTGTGTCTGCGTGTGTGGGTGTGCTGCTTTTCTACTACATGTCTTTTGCAAAAATATCAAATGCATAACTGTGGTTACAGACACACCAACCACCTACTGCCAACTGCCACCCAATACTCTGGCTAAATCCACCGAAAGCCACTTTCCCGTGCAATGGCAAAAGTTCAGCGATGTTAGCCTTATCTCTGCTGCGACAGCCATATTTACCTGCCAGCTAAAAAATACATATACCACAGCATAAGTATCTATGTATGTATATGATAGCTACTTGAGCTCAACGCCACAATTCCATTTCTTTTTTTCTATTTTACCTTTACCATTTCCACGTATCCAGCGTATGCAGTGGATGCAGGCTGCCAGGCACGCAACTATCTGTATATAATGCCAAGTCGAATTGGCTAATACACTAATCTGCCAATCATAATTATTATTTAAGATATTTAGGAAAGAATTCAGGCTGAATTTTTCAAAATTCTTCAACTGAGCTGATGATTTAGCAAGCGAACTTTTCTAACCTTTTAATAAAGTTTTTGTTACACTTTGAAACGAAGCTTAGAAAAGTATTTTTTTAGGCATCAAAAAATCAAACTGAATCAAATTTGTCAAAATTGAATACGTTTGTAAAAATCTTAAAATTTTAGCAGATGTTTTGAAATACACAAAAAGAAAGCTTCCGTAAATAGTCAGTTAACTGATTTGGAATTGGGATTTAAATGTAATTTTAATACTTTCCAATGCATTTAAAAAAACATACAAATCGTAATTGATTTTCGATTATTTTTATTTAAAGTGTCTAATTTTATTTTATGTGTAAAAACTTGTTTATCAAATTTCCATTTGAAATACCATATTTTGCGCAGTTTGTTAATTCAGCTCGGTGTAAGTTTTCTACACTATGCTGAGGATCAGAGAATATTATTTTTTATTTATAGAATCTTAATTAACTTCTTAAAAATAAGTTTTTTTGATTCAAAGTGCTCTTTTTTATCTTTAGAAATTTAATTTTATATTTTTTTCTGTGTTGTCATGCAACAACTATTTGATCAGTTCTGCATTTAAATACTTAAAAGAAATTTTAAAGTTAATATTTTGTTGTTAACTGAACTATATTAAATATATATATAAATGTATTGCAGATGATTACAGATGATTTATAAAGCTACTGAAAATAATTGTCTTAACATTAACATATATTTATATATATATATACATAAGTATATATTTATTTATTATTAATTTTTTTTATGTTTTTAATTTTTCATTTATTTATTATTTATTTTTTTTTATATTTTTCATTGCAGGCTTGTTGAGTTTTTCTCCTGCTCCCCATAAGAGCAAATCCTTATTAACCACTTCACTTAACTAAGCCAGTTGTAAAGTGTTGCGATACACTTGGCTTATTCCCACTTGACTTTCACACAAGTTGGCTTTAATTAGCACTTTGTGCATTCTAGCCGATGTCAGGGTCAATTAGTTCCATTTTTTGCTCTGCCTGTTACTTTTTTTTTCTATTTTTTGTTTGGTTTTAAGCCTCTTTTGCCAAATGCCACATTAGCTGCCACTCGCCTCTTGTGCAGGCTAAAACTCGGTTTCGAGAGTCATTCTCAATGTGTGTGTGTGTGTGTGTGAGTACGTGTGGCTGCGTGTGCGATTGTGTTGCAGCTATTTTTATACGATTTGCTATTTTTTCCGGATTTTTGTTTGCCATTGTTGCCGCTCGTCTGAAGCATGTCGGCTCCCCTTTATTTTTTTGCCCTCCCCCCCCAATACTTCACTTGCTCTACCTTTTTTTTTGTGCTCGCTAGTTGCGTATATAACTGACGCCAAATTTCTTTGGCGTCAGCCAATGCACATCATGCACACACACACATACATACACACTCACATACTCCCCCACACAGCTGCTGCTGCTGCTGTTGTTGTCTGACTTTTAACGTTTGGTTTGTCCCTTGACTTCTCTTTTTTCCCTTCACAGTTCGATTTTTCGGTTAGAGCGTAAAAAATATCAGAAAATAATAAATGCTCTCCTCTCGTGCTCTCTGCGAGTGTGTGTGTGTTTGTCTGTGTGTGTGTGTGTAGTTTGTCAGTTTTTCACAGATTTCCCGGTAGTTCTCACCCCCCCCGCTCCAGCCGAGTTTTATGCAACAAAAGTTTTGCCTTCATGCATATTGGTAATTTATTAGCATAAAATGCCAGCAACGCGTAAATAATGCATACAATTTTGTTGCTTTTCTTACCTTGGCTAACATTTGTATACCAAATTTGTGCACTACATATGTACACATATGTATGTATGTAACCTATGTATGTGTGTGTATTTTTGTGTGTTGGTTACAATTTTTATTAGAGCTACGCTCTTTGGCACCTCCACATAAAATTCATTTCCGCTACATTTGAACGTCGCTCAAATGTCAGAAGTATGTGGTGGAAGTGTTCCTATGCACGTCGCCACCATGACTCCGACATGCCCCTTTTCGCATCCGTCTGGCAGCACATGCTACCACCCCTCCCCGCCACCCGCCTGCCCTTGTCATGCCATCACATCCCGATGAAATGCAGCCTCAGACTTTACGCTCGTCCATTTCCACAGTGGAAGTTCAATATTTCCGTTAAATGCACGACATGTTGTTCGTCCGGCGATTTCCTTCCCCACCTACCAACCTCCCCCCGCAACCCCTTTCACTTTTGACACCAACTAAAGGGGGGGTGTGCAGTGGTTTGTACGTACCACACTGAATGTGGCATGCTTGGTTTTATTATTGTGTGTGGCAACCGCAACTTTTGGCCCATTTATTCCACAGGGATTAAGTCGCCTTTGATTTTATGCCCTCGGATTGTGTCACATCCAAATTGGACAAGTTGATCTCACTGAAACGCATTTCGAATAAAACCAAATAATTATTATTAAAATAAGTGATTGATCGAAAAGGTTTTGCTAATTGGCTTTCAACATTATACAGCGAATCTTAATTCATTTCATTTCTTAAATTAATAACTAAATATTATCTTTATTTATTTATTTATTTTTATGAAGGATAACTCTTCCATATATTGTATATTATTTTACATATTTATATTGCTTTGTATATATCTTATTTTTATTTATTGATGTGTCTGTTTCTCCCTCAGTTCCATTTTTGTATAGTCTACTTTTTGCAGTCTGCTTCAAGAAATACATTTTTTGATTTAGCTTTTTATTAAAAATGTTTTTATTATTACTTTAAATTTTTTACTATTTTTTATTATTTTTTTCTATTAAAACGTTTTTAAATTTTTTCTATTTTTTATTTTTTTTTTCTATTGTAATGTTTTCATTATTACTTTAAATTTTTTCTTTTTTTCTTTTCACACAGTTTTTGTTGCTTGCTGTGATTTTGTGAGATTTTCCAGTTTTATTTTTAATTACAGGTAAAAAATCAAAACAAAATTTTATTTTTAGTTGATTTTATGCCAATAAATGTTGTCTGTGTTTGTCTGAAGGCGTGGAAATTCCGTTTGTGGCATCAACCCAGTTTGTTTGATGTAAAATTTTTGATTAATATTTGATTTGTGCATGTGTCACAATTTTTGACATTTTGCCATTGTATTTTTATATTATTTACTGACTGACAAAAAACTGAATAAAAAAAAGAGGCAACAAATTTCTATGCATTTCATAGCAGAATTGTGTGTGGCTTATTTAAGTCTATTAAATGGCCAAGAACAGCAGCTGTTTCGACATGCTTTTAATTCAGCTTTAAAGAGCTTAAATGAAAAGTAAAAAATATGTTACAAATTTCACAATGAATTAGCCCAAAAATCATTCAATTGTGGGCAAATGGCAAAGGGAACGGCGAAACTTACAAGGGGAAAATCTCTGCTGTAGACAGGTGAAAGGACGTTAGACAATGTCTGATGGATGCCAACTGAAGCATAGGTATATATACATATATATATATATATATATATATATATGTCTAATATAAGTAATATCTGAGATTCAGTGGCCCAAAAACAAGTTGAGCATTTTTGTAATCGGACAAATGGCTGCAGGTAGAATGAATTTAATGAGTTTTTGGCCTCGATTCTACTTCAAATTTAGCTAACAGTATTTGTGTGTGTGTGTGTGTGTGTGTGTGTGCTGTACCTATGACTAAAACTATAAATAATTAGCCAGTTTGCGGCATACTCAACACAGCGCATTTGCATGCGCTAAAAACCAGAGACAGACACACGCAAACACACACACACACACACACACACATGCACACGCACAAAGACTTGCCTAGTTAATGCACCATTTTCGCAGGGCGAAGCGTTAGGGAGGGGGGGTTGAAGGGTGTTAAATGCTCCTCGTTTTTGCTGTTGCTGCAAGTGCGAATTGTAATTGAAATTGTTTTAATTGAAATGGAAAACGCGTAAATTTAAGCGCTGTGCGTTTGTTTGTGTGTGTGTGCGAGTGTGCGTGTGTGAGTGTGTATCTGCGAGTGTTTTTCTATTTGCATTCAATTTCACTGTGCAACAAAACCCAAATTGCAATGGACACTAAAACGGACCTAAGCACAAAGTAGGCGAGACTAGAACCAGAGCGGGGCAAGGACGATGAGGATGAGCAGGTTGAGGAGGAGCAGGAGAACGGGGATGAGGAGCAGGCACAATGAGCAAAGTGTTTATTAACTTTGGCTGTTTGATCCACTCTGCATGCCAGTTCCTTGTTGCTATTGTTGTTCGTCTGTTCAAGGATGTTTGCACATCTGCCATGTGGCAGCATCAGCAGCACCAAAAAGAGTGGCACAAACACAGAAAAAAAACAAAAACACATCGCCGCACAAACGCAGCACTGAATGAATGCATGAGCAAACGACAGAGATAGAGAGAGTGCGAGAGAGAGAGAGAGTGAGGGAGAGAGAGAGAGAGGGCGTTGTGGGGCAAAGGGAAGTGTTGCAAGCAGGAGCCAGAACACAGAGAGGATAATTCAAATGTAATTTACAAAAGCACTCGTTTGATTTGTTACTTGTGCAGTCACTTTGCATCAACCCCCCTCCCCCCACCCCACTCATTCTTCACTGTCTTTTTTCTGAACATAGAATGAGGGGAGTGGGGAAGGGGGCTTAGACAACGAGCCTGGTAAATTAGTTGCCTAGTGGAGGGCGGGGCGGGCGCATGTGGCAAGTGGCAAAAAGGCCCAGCTTGATGGAAATTTGTTGGCTGGACAAGGTTTCAATAGGAGCAGCCGTCGGAATAAAGGAAACCAATGAAGCAAGTCGCCTTTTTGTTTTGCTTTATTTCTATATAATTATCAGCTAATTAGATGCGCCTAGCCGACTTGGCTAATTAAGCGCACAAATTACAATAATTTCATGCCAATTGGCAACACGATCAAAATCACAAGCGCCCTCAAAAAATATGTTTTAACTTTAATTGCGGGCCAATTAAATAAATGCAGCAAATCTCAATGATTCTCCAATGTGGCCTTGAGCAGCAAAATTGCTTAACGTGGCTAAGTCCTGCGAGTATTCGACACGTACAGGCAATTAACTTAATTAATAGCATTTTTCTTTGGTTTAGAATGATAAATTACTAAATAGACACAACGATTTTGATTGATCTGTTTTTGAATGACTAAAACTAGTTATATAAATATGCCATGAATTGCAAATAATTATTTAAGTTGTGGTTAATTTTTAGTAAAAGAAGGCAACCTTTCACATTTATGTTGAATTTTATAAATATAAATTTATATATAGGTTATTGAAGTCAAAGAGATTGTTTACTATATAATTAAATTTATTTACAAACTTGATGGCAATTAAGTGATTCTATAGCATTTTGATCCATACTTTTACTTATATTTTAACAAATAAAAATAACAAATAAAAAGTAACTATGCTTTTTACATTTTAATTATTACTTAAACTAATAGATTTTAAAGTTAATAAGAGACGTTAATTAACCATAGAAATATGCATAAATTACAACAAATTTTAGCGTAGTTTTGTCAAAAGAATTTCAAGAAAATCGCTGCCTGCCCATTTGATGAGTGAAAAGTTGAACTTAATAATTAATTAATTTTACTCAAAAAATTGCAAGTTCCGTAAAATTAAATATTAACCTACATCGATTAATATAAAATAAATATAAAGGAATTCTTTATTATTTATAACCAAACTTTTAATTCTAATTTAACAAATTTAAATAACTGAAAAGTAACTAAACTTTTTAAATTTGTATTTTTACTTAAAATACTAGAATTTAAGTTTAATAAAAGGCGTTAAATAAAAAACCAAACATGCATCTATTACCAAGTTTTTTTTTTAGCGTAGTTTGATCAATAGAATTTTTTGTAGAAAATCCATTTGAAATTGAATAGTTGAACATAATAATACATAAACTTCAGTCAAAGAATTGCTAGTTCCTTGATAATTAAATATTAACCTACTTCGATTCTTATAAAAATATATACTTACATATATACGCATATATATATATGCAACCAAGTGATTCTATAGCATTCTTAACTAAACTTGTACTTATAATTGAACAAATAAAAATATTAGAAATGTAACTCAACTTCTTACATTATAATTGTTAATTAATTGTTACCTAAACTAATAATAAAAATATGCAAAAAAAACAAAATTTTTTTGCGCAGTTTTGTCAATAAAATATCAAGAAAATCGCTGCCTGCCAATTTGCTAAATGAATAGTTGAACTTAATAATTCACAAACTTAAGTCAAAGACTTGCAAGTTCCTTGATAATTAAATATTAACCTACTTCGATTCATATATATATATTTATATATGTATATATATATATATATATATATATATAAATATATATTTATGCATATATGGATGTGTGTGCATACATAATTAAGCTAGAAAGACCAACTATTTGTATAGAGGAGAGAAACACGCAAGTCACGAATGCTTTATCCGGGCAAGTTTAGAGAGAAATAGAGGTGGAAAATGAGATGCCACCTGTCCACATGAAACGGGCAACAAGGATGCTAAGAAGATGTGGTTGAAGATGGATGTTGAGAAAGGGATGCAGCTGGCAAGCTCAAGTGATGTAAGCTTGGCAACAACTTTGCCTTACCGTTTGACTAACTGACTGACTGACTGACTGACTGACTGACTGACTGACTGACATTTGAATTACAAGAAGCTTGAAATGGCAAAGGCAAAGTGGGGTGTGCGGGGAGTGAAGTGGAGTGGAGTGGGTAAGTCGGCAACTCAGTTCTCAACACAAACTCAACAAAATGACACGACTTGAATTGGCTGCCAAGCGTGAACGCATACAAGTTGGAGTTTTGGCCAAGACGAGCCGAGACTTGGCCAACAACAAATATATATCTAAAAATTACCAGCTGCAGCTATTTGAAGTTCTCTTTTTTGTTTATGTTTTTTACTTGGTTTTTGTTTTTTTTTTTTCAAGTTTTGCCTATTTGCTTGGGTCGCAAACTAAGTGAAAAGACTTGCTGGGAGAGATGCCTCCAATCAAATTGCAGCAAACATGGCATAATTTATGTGTCACATTGGCCCCAAAACTAGACGCTTTAAGCGGCAACAGATTGAATTCAAAATCAAAGCAACAACAATAAATAAAATCTATTAAATTCGATGCATCAACCAATTCAGACAAGTTGGCGACATGCTCCAAACGGGAACTGGAAGGCATCGCAACTGGTCTCTCCGGATCTCTGCGCCAGCGTGACTAGTAATTGCAGATTTATGACCAAAAACATGTGGACAGCTCTAGTCCAAAAAAAAAATTGATTAAAAAAACGCTCACAACCAGAAAAAAATTGAGTTTTTGGTAAGCTCAATAACAAGTTATCCTAGTTCAAATATTTTATGGCATTACTTTATTTGTAGATTCTGGTAGATCGGAAATGGGTATTTAAACTTCAGTCTTAAGTATCTGTTTTCTCCAATTTTTAATTTGAGAGATTTGCTTACATTTTAAATATTTTTAAATTTATTAAAAAATAAACAAATTTTCAACGTACTTATTGCCTGTATTAATTGTATTAATTACTTATTAGCCACATTTTTCTGTTCACAGGGTATTAGGAAATTCGAAATTGCTGCACTTTTTACTGCTAGAAGTTTAGCGGAAAATTTTTGAACGTTTCTGCATAATAAATTTTCAAAAGTGGATTAAAATGGCACAAAAATATTTCAACTGTCCTCCGTTTTCGCTGTTTTGCTTCGCAAATAGAAATATATTTACACAAACAGACACACACACACACACACACACTCAGTCACACACAACACATGTGGCCAGACATTCAAATAGACCCACACACACTCACATACACACAAGCACACACAACATTGTGGCACTTTTGCTTTTTGACCGTGGGGCAAAACAATTTTTTAAACATATTTTTAGGCGTGCTGCAACCTTCGGGAATGTGGCAATGTGATTTTCACGAATTTTCCAAAAGAATGGCAAATAAAACGAAATATTTACATATGTGCATAACAAACATACGCTGTGATTTTCCCTTTGCCCCATGCCCCTTGCCGTACTTTCCCCATACCCGACTCAGCTCCGAATTCGAGTATTTTTTAACTGGCTGACATTTTGACATTTGTCGCTGTCAGACATAACAATCGAATATGCTAAAAATCGTAATAATAACAGCAACAACACATATACATATACACATGTGTGTGTGTGCTTGTGTGTGCCTGTCTGTGTGTGTTTGCATACAAATGACAAATAAAATTATAGGCAAATTGCCCATTGAGGGTTTTGGTCTCGGCACTGGTGATAAATCAAAATAAATGGACTAACAAACGTAGGCAAATTAATAGCGTTCTCTTATTATTTTTTTATTTTTATTTTTTTATATTTTTATTTTATTTGATTGTTGTACAAGCTCTGCAATTTATCAGCAAACATCGCATAAGAATTTCTGTTCAGTTACGCGAGACAAGTTCGATTTATAAAACTCGTTAGAGAATTGTCAATTGGATATTTAAATAAATAAGTATTTTCAAGGTGACAAGTTCAATTGAGATATTCAAATTGTACTTTATAATTTAAATTAAATATGAGTGTTCAGTTCAATTCATAATGAACAAACAGAGGCAACTAAAAATGTGTAGAAATATTTGCCCAAAAATGATGTAAGCTTTTCAGACCGGAAACGAGTATGTAAATAAAATATTTGTTGCATTTTTTTTTTTTTTTTTTGATTATTATTAAACACACATGAATATATTTATAATTATTATTTCTCTTTTTTGGAAATGAGTATATTTATTTCACATGAATAACATGGCTTTCACACAAATTAACAATATTTAGCATAGCTTAGTTTTTTTTTAGAAGTTCTGCAATTGCTTCAGGCAAATTATTTAAATTACATTTTGATCTCTGTGTTTTTGAACAAATTAATGCAAATGCAGAGTTACAAAGTGGACGCAGTTGGGGTTTACATGGAAATGTATACAAAATGTAAATTTGTTTCTCTATTTTGGAAAAATAATTTAATTAATTTTAATGTTGTAGAAAAGTTTTGATTTATTCATTGTAGGTTAAAATGAGTCCATAGCTTTGAAGCAACATTTTAATAAAGATTAAATTAATATTCATTTATAAAGTATTTATATTTTGGAAAAATATTTTAATTAATTTTAATGTTGTACAGAAGTTTTGATTTAATTAATGTAGATTAAAATGAGCCCCTAGGTTTTTAACAACGTTTTAATAAATATTAATTTAATACTTAAATATTAAAATAAAATAAAAATAACTAAATAAAATGATGAGGAAGAAATCGAGAAATAATAAAACTAAAATCGTCAAAGAACAGAGTCAAAAAGTAATAGTAAGTTTTGCTGTCGATTAAATTTACTTGCCAATTACTAAAAACTTAAAGTTCAGTTATTAATAACAGCGCCGCCTATTAAATGTGCATAGTCTTAACCATGGTAACTGAACAAGTTACCAACTCGAGGCCTGTCAGCCCTTTGAGCCAGTTTACGCATTTGGTGGCGGTATTTGGCATTCATAGTTTATGAATTTGTAGGCCCCATAATGCCAATTGTAAACACAACTTGCACTTGTAAATTTTATGAGCGTCACGTTAGGCTGGGGTCACCATGGTAAGGACTATCACGTGGTAGGCCCAACAAAGGGGGGAAACGTTGGCATGGCGGGGGGGAGGCGTATGCAATTGCAATTACGTGCCGTGGAGTTACCAGAGCGCATTATGGCCGCAACATGTTGATCGGAACTGCGACTGTATGTATGTGTATGTGTGTGTGTGTGTGTGTTGATTTGTGTGTGTGTGTTGGCCAGTATACCGTTAGATGGATGGATGGCTGAATGGCGCTGCGTCTATTTGGTGTGTTATCTACTGTTCCACTGGGTGCATCTCGCTTCTCTTCTGGACGCTGCGAAAGTTTTTAATTAAGAATTGCAGCTGAGCAGAGTTGGCCAAATGGGCAGCGTTAATAAGTTTGGTTTTATGAATATAGCCTCGTGGTGTAAGCGTCAAAATTGTCTCCACCCACCACACCCCCCTCTCCATCAGCCTCTTTCCGAAGTCACCCTCCAATTTCGATTTGTGTTTTGCTGCAAAAATAAATAGAAAAAATACAAAATACAAAATACCAAATACAAATTCAAATACAAATCAATCTGCATATTGAAATATGCACATAACTTGGTACTTGGTGGCTAGCTGGAAAAAAAAGGGAGGCCAAAACAGCCTCTTGGCCTCTTGCTTTCTGTATAGCCAAAAACTTTGCCCGTAGCCCAGGCCAAAAGTCAAGTTTTTTTTGGGGTGTTATTTGTTGTTTTTGGCTGCCTGCATGCGATGCGAAATTGAAAAACTATTTCTCAACAACAAAATCAAAGCAGGCGCTGACTTCAAAATATAAAAAAAATGAAAAAAAAAACACACACACACCAAAAAAATTGTATGCATAAAATTTCCATAATACAATTTCGATAATTTCACAAGTCAGAGGTAAAAAAAGAAAAAAAAAAAAGGAAAATGCATTTTCCTTGTGCAGCTGGCGCTAAAAATCCAGTTGCTGTTCTCGGCCCTGACAGCCCATCAAGTTTGGGCAACGTGCAACATGGAGTCAACGACAAGTTGACATTTTCTTAGCTCTTCCTTTTTGTTTTCCCTCTCTCTATGTGTGTGTGTGTGTGTTTGTGTGTGTGCAGCATGCCACAAAACAACAACATTGAGCGCAACGACAGCAAATCGCAAATTGCAACAACCAGCTCCGAGAGGAGACTAACAAGAATCTGGTTTTGACGAGCTTCGCATTTTTTGGGCAAACTTCGTGAAACCATCAATCATCCATCGGCTACGAATTTTGGAAGAGGTGTCTCTGATTTGGGAGTGTGAAAATTCCAGATTTTGGGCAAGTCCTTAAGGCTGCTCACAAGCTCAAAATCTGTTTAATATTATTGGAAATTATTGCCGAGAGACTTTTGTACTACTGATAAATGTTTGTAAATGGCAAATATCAAAATTATGATATTATTTTTTACAGATTTAGAGATATGTTTAGCTTCTCTTTAGATAATCTATTCTTTTTTCTTCTTTCTTAAAAATGTACTTTTGTTATTAGTAAGCTACTAACAATTTTTAGTCTGATTGTGTTTCCTCCAAATCCCTGCAATGAGTATGCATCATTTAATATTTTATATATTTTTTTTATAATTTTTTTTTATATATTTATTTACAAGTATTTTGCAATTGAGTCCATAAATTTAATAGTTAAAATAGTCAACATAATAAACAAAAACTTTAAAAGCACTTACTAAAATAACAATAATTTATTGGGATATAAATAGTAATTGCAAAGAAATTTGAATATATATGAAAATAAATGTGTAGTCAACAAGATGAGACGACTTTTAGAATCGGATTGGTCTGCTCTGACGCATTTCTGAAGCATTTCTTTATTTTATAGAAAAATCTAAAACCTAAAAACATATTCAGCCACTTGTAAGGCGATTTCATCTTATGTTTACTTATCTTAATGGAGTCACTTGTAAGGCGACTCCATTTGATGTGTTCCACTTGTATGACGACTCCAAGTAATGTTGCGTTATTCAAGTGATCCTATTCAATATTAAAAAATAACTGACTCTTGCTGCGTCTCATGTTCATACTTGAACAATTGTAAAGCATTTGTTAAAAAACTTTAAAACCAGCTCCTTTCAAACAGAAATCGAATATTTAATGGATTCACCAGAAACGACAAACATTTAAAAATGCGATTAAAATTTGGTCATGTAATTTTCATAAAGTTATTTTTGGTGTTGGAAAATTAATATATTATTACTCTTATAATTAACAAACACCGCAAAATGGGCGTGTCCACGTCGACAAAATAGGTTGATGCCACAATTTGAATAAAATAAATAATAATAATAAATAAAAATAATAAACAAACAAGTCAAATCAAAAGAAGCGTTCAAAATGAAATTCAGTTACAGGAAAGGTCTTATCAACGAAAACAACTTGCCAGTCATTCTGGTATCCATAATAAAAATAATGAAAAGTCTTCTGCTGCTGCTGCTGTTTACGCGGCCTACATTCGCTTTAGGCCTAGATAACAAGTTAGAAGTTGGGTGAGAAGTCGGCAAGTGGAGGGGGATTTGCAGTCAAGTTAGCGTTTGGTTTGCAAATAATACAAATCTCATCATCGAGTTAAGTTGCCAATAAATCGAGACAGTTCTCCAGTGCGGGTATTTGCCTCATCAGCGATAAAAATTACAATTACCAATTACAGATTGAAAATGTGCTTGCTGAGCAGCGTTTAATGTCAGACGATCAGCAGGAATGTATAAACAAAGGTGGCCAAAAAAGTAATTGGCCAAACACAATGATCATAAAATCAATCAGCTTGTTTATAAAGCTAAATCGATCCGTTTTCTTTATAATATGAAGAATATGCTTTTAAAAAATGGCAAACTCATGCTGATATATTTATGTATACCCAGAGAAAAGAACGCCCATATTTGTGGGCTGTCCAACAGCTTAATTTATTAAAAACTGATGTACTTTTTCATCCATAGGAACACAACCCTTAACATGGACCAATTATTTTGGATAAAGTCTGTCATCTGGATTTTTACTCCGGTTCCTTTCGTGGACCAATTTTTGCTTAATGTGTGCATTTGAATTAACGTGATTATAATATTTCGCAAACATGTAAGTTGTGCTAAATTCAATCTTTAGCTACAACGATTTGTAGAATAGATACACGATATGTTTTTATCTGGAATTTTTAAAGTCTTATTCAAGAAATTGCAAATTAATCCATCGTAAATCGAGCTAGTTTTGAAGTGTCTGTCGACTTATAAGCAATAAAAATAAATATTTCTATATATATTTTTGAGAAAAATCAGCTTGGCAACTTCACAAAAGGGAAAACAAATTTCAGTTATCTCCTTTCTGTGATTTTTCGATGATCTTGAAAATAAGTGTGAAACTAACCAGCGTGGAGGAAATTGGATTTGTGCCCGCTTTGGGGAGTTGCTTCAGTTGAAAGGAGCACTCGTGCACAGCACAAAGTGGTAGAGTAAACCAAGAGAGAGAGGTGAAGGGAGAAACCCCTCTTTGGAAGACCCACATGGCCAACAGATTTGCCACGCGAGCTTTTTTATTATTATTTTTTGCATTTTATTTGTATGTAATTCAATTTGTAATTTATTTATTTTTTATTATTGTTTTATAAAAGTGTTAACTGTTTTGAAGCGCACATTAAATAATTATTAATTAAAATGATAATAATTAAATAACAACATGAATTCACACTTAATTTACACAATGGAAAATAAATTAAATTATATGAAATTAAATTGATTTCAATTGATTTAACATTATAATTTAGTTTCAATTGTTTTAATTCACATTTTAATTTAGTTTAATATATTATTAAATTGTTAGTTAACTGTTTTTATAATACAACAATTACAAATCTCATTTATGCTATTTAATAATAATAAATAATAATAATAATAAATAAAAATAAATAATATAATAAAATATAATATATGAAAATATTGTTTTGATCAAATTTAGAAGTTTTTGTCTTTAATCAAAGTTATATTTATTTTTTATGTAAAATAGATATAAAATGAGTAAAAATGAAGGACTCCAACTGTAAATCCCCTTAAATAGTTAACAAGTTGAATCCTGATCCTGTCCGCACTTGTCAATTATGATTCCGAGTGTACAACATGAACATTGGCCTGAAGTGTTTAACCAGGAGATGAAACAGTAACAGGAAAAGGAACTGGAACAGGAACAGGAACTGGAACAAGAAATCGCAGAGTGCAACGATGGGATGAGAGATAAACTTTAACTTGCCACGTCAACAATTTTTCTGTAAACTTGTTTTTCTTTTCAATTTTTTTTTTGGTTTTTTTTTTGTATTTCTTTGTTGCACATGGCAACTTTGCTGTGAGCTTTGTTTTCTCAGCCGTCAAATGACAAATGACGTCAGGCGTTGCGTGGCATGTCTCCTCGAAACTTTCAACCAAATGCTGCACATACACAATTCGTGTGTGTGTGTGTGTGTGTGTATGCAAAACTTTGAGCAATGCAAGCATTGATTATCATAATTGAAATGCGCTAAGTAAATGGCCAAAACTCAAACATTAAGTGGTGTGATCAAAGTTGAATGCCCAACTTTCTCAGTTGCAAAAGTTTTCGATTTCGGTTAATACGGTTTGCATATTTGTTGAGCATTTCAATGACTTCCTTTCACTCACAGCTCAAAGCCAACTTTTTGGGCTCTCCGCTTTGAAAAAATCATTCGTTTGAGTTTTGTATTCAATCTCTACAGTCACTGCCAAAAGTTTGCAACTCTGCGATTTAAAACTGACCAATCAGCAATATGGAAATGCTGCAGATTTCTTGTCATATTTCCATTTGATTTATATATCATTCAATATATAAATATTTTATATATATTATAATATATTAGAATCGCTGCTGCTTTTGCATTTGAGTACATCAACTAGCATGTAACACTGTACCTGCTCTATAAATTAAGTTTTGAAGCTTGTTATAAATTTGCAGCAAATGATTTCAAATGCTCGAATTTAGTTTGCAAACTGCTTGCAACAAAACCAGGCAACAAATGGAATTTTTTCACTGGAAAACTGTGTATTTTTTACTTTGAACTTGAAGGAGCTTATCTGCTACATTAATACCTCTTCTTCCATATCCAAGCTCATCTGAAGACTCATCAAAACTATTATTGACTAGGCTGACAGCAAAGACAGTATCCTGATTTAACTATTTGGTAACGGTATTTCCCGGGAAACGAGATTTCCACTGATCAAAAATTAAAATTAGAAAAAAATTTGCATTTCTAGTTGAAGAAAAAATGTTTAATTATTATTGGCAAATCAGTTTCTCAAAATTACAAAATAAGCGTAGACAAATTTATTTGTGTAGCTAAAAAAAATAATAAAATCTTTCTAATGTTCAGGTTAATTTTTTTTTCGTACTGTGCATGAAAAGAGAAGGGAAATAGTCATGCCTTCCACATACACTTTCACTTGAAAGGGAATAATATTTATTCCAAATTAGGTGCAACTCGCAGCCAATTCTGTTTCAGTTAGATGAAAGCTGGCAGATATGCACCAATTAGGTATAGTACACACACACACACACACACACACACACACACACACACACACACACACAACCACAACATTACTTATAATAATGTCATAGAGATTTGCTTTGTGTTGAACCGATAACAAATCAGTTCCTAACTCAAACCGAGATTTGGCCTCAACGGGAAACCTTAATTGCAATTTGCCACTGATTCGATGCACGGATTCCGCTCATTTGTGATTGCATGCTCCGGATCCGTAAATCTATCCGGGCTAACGTTGTGCGGCATTACTACCACACACTTTGTGCATATGTTGTGTGTGTGTGTGTGTGCGAGTGTGTGTATTAGATTCACTAGAATAATATTAACCAACTACTTAATTAGTAATTAAATTTGTTAAATGCATTAAATGATTTGTATTTTTGATGCTTAAATTTATATTGATTTTAAATTTAACAAATATTTTTTATAATCAAAATTAATTAAATATAGCTCAAATATTGCACTTACAACAAAATTTAGATTTTTTAACTAGATCCACTTTTATTTATTGAATTTCTTAATAAACAACTCGATTATCTTTTTCTGGCATAAATGTCAACTTTCTTAAATAGAAACTATCTTTTTGGGAAACAATTTAAGTTCAGCGCAGTTGAGTTATCATAGAAATGAGTTATTGGTTAGATAGATCAGCATAAATAAGTGGAATTCTGGCTTAATGACCAATTTAAAGGCAGACACAACACATAAACTGAACGCTGCAGCAGCGCATCAATCGGTTGCCTTTGGGCCAAGCTCATTTGGCCAGGCCAACTACAAAGTTGCAACAACATTGGGGCACAAAAATACAGCTAAAGCAACAAAGAATGCTGTAATCAAGTGAGCTAGACTACTAAATACCTTGTTAAATATTTAATTTTAGATTTGTTGTCAAATTTATATTACAAAATGTCAAAATTTAGATTTCAGTAATCAGTGAAAAACTATTGCTATTAATGGAATACTCCTACTGAATTTTATTTATATGCATTAGACTATATCTGATTATTAATGAATATTAATAAAATTTGTACAGTTGATTATTTATTTATCAAGGTATTTTTATATATCAACTAGAAAGTTCTGCAAAGGGAAATGAATTCATAAATAAATAAATTTAAATTATTAAATTTTGAGCCCAGTTCTTCATACAGCGGTTTATACTGATCATTAACTTATATATATATATATATATATATATATATATATTTTTTTATTAGGGCAGATGCTTCGCTCTTTCTGTTACATACTCTTGCCCAAAACCAATATACCCTTCTTACCCATTTTGAATGGGTTCAAAGCATTAAATAAAAACGATTACTTGCCGCGTAAGCGCAATCAAAAGGAGAAATGCATGGAAGTGACTGATTTAGAGATACCCTGTACTCATATAAAAAATACTTTTATTTGTACACTGAGATATACCCTGTACTCATGTAAAAAAAATTCTTTTATTTGTACACTGAGAAATATCCTGTACTCTTATAAAAAATACATCACTTTGTACACTGAGAAAATACAAGGAAAATGGAATCTATGAAAAATCTCTGTGTTTCTATTGCAATTATTAAAAAATATATATTTTATTCAAAGGGAGAATTTTTGTTGTTTTCAATTTTAGGTATGACTTCCATTACAGATCACGAATATATATACATACATATATATGTTTATATGTTGCCTAGGGATTCTGAAATATTTGCTGTTATTTCCGCAGCTTCTCTAATTATTTGTAGGGTACAAAAAAAACACAACTTGCAAATGGAAAACTTAAAAAATAATAATTATCCGCAATCAAAGAAACCAAACTAAAAGCACAAAAAACTATATTTGGCTCAATTCAATGTCAAAAACTTTGCATTTTGAAAGGTGACCACAAATTAAGAGTTGCGCCCAATTCCAATTGGCGTCCAATGGCGTTCAAGGTGCACTGCCTCGACGCGAAGGGAGAAAAGGAGGCAGGACTGCCGCAAAAGGACAACCAAGCAAATTTCATTATGATTTCAGGTCCTGCGGCTATGACTGGGCTGCTGGAGATGGAGATGGAGCTGAAGCTGGAGAAAGTCCACCTTAAACTTTAAAACTTGACAGTGGTGGCTAATGAGCTTTGATAGAATCGAGGAAAGTGGATTGAGGAGGGAGGAGGGTGCAGAGTTGATGGGGAATTGCTACCGAAATGTCAATTGGCGCATGCCTTTTGGGCAAGTAATTATGTTTGATGACTTGGTGGTCTGCTATGCTGTTTTTGGTGGCACAGCTGCCAGTGCTGCCTCTGCCCCTGCCCCTGCCCCTGCCCCAGCTGCTGCTGCTGCAGTACTAAAAGCAATACGAATCAGCCACATGCAATAATGGAGCAATGTGGCTCAAAGGCAGAGATTCATCCAAGTTGACAACTCCAACTCCAAAATAAAGATAGCCATTGCCAATTGGCACAAAACTCATTAATCTCGAAATGACATATTTGGCTATAGGGCTACACGTATTAATAAGTGGTTTTTACAAAATGTATTCAAATTCAGCTTTGGCAAATTAAAATAAAAAATACTCCACAAAAAGTTGCTTAAAATCAAATTGATTATAAGAGCTGGCACCACCTGGCGTTTGGTAGCAGAAACATCTGAAGCAGTTTTTATGGCAACAACTTGCCGTAAACATAGAACATCGAATTACTAATACAGCAGTTCAGTTAGCACTTGCACTGCTTCACTTGATAAAGTAGCAGTGCATTGATTGCTTGCCTTGAAACATAGAAAACCACGCATCACTGTGCTTTTCATACAATAACATAGAATATAGAATCGCTCTCAGCACGAAACAGCAACTCAAGCCAAACATCGAAAACATCGCATGACTGTTAAAATACAAGCGCCATCTTCAGCTTCAAATGACAGAATTGTGCCAGGATAGCCATATCAAGCAAGCAGTGCAAGGCTGCCATTCCGTTTTTGATAAAAACATTTTCTGTGTTGGAAAAACAGCTGTTTTGTCAGTGAGAAAATTAATATGAAATAAAACCCTAGCAAAAGATAATCTAACCAGTTGTGGCGTTGCCAGACTTGCATTTGTCGGTTGTCAGGGCGACTTTTGAAAAATGCAAACAAATCATTAAATCGGGTTTGTGGCAATGTAATGCGTTTGCCGCAATTTATACTTGATTTGCAAAAGAAACTGCACAAAATGTTTGAGAAGAGCAATGAGAACAGTTTGACTGCAACGGGCAGCATCCAAGACATAGCCGGTCGTCTATCCGAGGAGCAGCAGAGATTGCGCCAAGTGGAGGCAACAACGGCGCCCAAGGAGCGAACTCTCTTTGTGCTGGGCAGCAAGTGTGTGGTAAGTGCATAGCCAAAAATCAATGAGCTATAAATAATTGAGTATTTATACAATTGTATCTAGGGTAAATCGGTGGCCATTAACAAGTTCTTTGATCGGGACGAGCAGACGACGCGTCCAACTCTGGCCCTGGAATACAGCTATGGTCGCCGCATGGGCAGCGGCAGATCGGCGCAGGTGTTGAATGTTTGGGAGCTTGGATCCCTGGACAATGCCGAACAGCTGCTCGAGGTGCCGATGCGTACGCACGGCCTGCAACAGTTGGCCGCCTTCATCATGATAGATCTGTCGCAGCCGCAGCGAGTCTGGGCGGATTTGGAGTGCGCCTATCGAGGATTACGGGACACCGCCCAACGCCTGCTGCAGCAGGCAACACCTCAGCTGCGGGAGCAGTTGCAGCGACGCGCTTTGGAACGGGTGAAGCATGTGCCGCAGGAACAGTTAAATAGCCTGGAGCTGTTGCCATTTCCCGTTGTTATTGTGGGTGGCAAATACGACATTTTCATGGACTTGGAGCCGGCACTGAAGAAGCACATCTGCCGCTGTTTGCGCTCCATGGCGCACCTGATCGGCGGCGCCCTGCTCTTCTATTCGCACAAACTACCCAAGCTGGCCAAGGTGCTCCGGGACACCATCAGCCATCTGGGCTTTGGCAGTCCAACGAATCCGTTTCGTGCCCATGTCACCGATTACAATGAGGCACTGTCAATTTGGTTTGGCACTGACAGTTGGACTCAGATTGGCACTGGGGAGGCCGGCGCCATCTGCGCGAGTGTGGAGCGCATTGGTGCCACACTGAGTGTGGAGGTGCCACAGCTGATGTTGGAGAAACAAAAACAGCAATTGCCACAGGATCCTGCCAAGGATGCTGGCTTCAGGGAGTCCCTAATTGATGAGATGCGCGCCCAAAAGGATCAGGAACTTACCACAATTATGCGGGATGCCTCATTGCGAGGCAAATTTGAAAGTATCCACGGTTAAAATTAATTAATAAATCATATTTCTTTGTACACATTTATATTGAAAATTTATCTAAAAATTATGTAATCTAAAAAAAAAATATATCTCTAATGCAGCAGTAAATAAAGTCGAATTTCTTATTGTTAAACTAATCGAATATTCGTTATGTATGTAAATAGTAAATTAATGATAAATTGATTTAGAGAAAGTAAGCAGAAATAACGAGAAGTAATCGAAAATTTTTGTAGGGCCAGCTTTGAGGTAATACTCATATTTGTTGACTAACGTAAAATATCTCAAAAAATGGATTTGCAAACAGCTCCAGCAAAAGTTATAAAAGTTTTTGGTCGTATTGGAGCACGTGGCGTTTTAACCGAGGTCCGCGTACAGTTATTAAAATATCCGCGTATTCAAATGCTGCGAGCTGTTAAAGGTAAATCGATATAATCAAATATATTTGTTATGTGCTTAACTTTTATTTTGTATATCGAGGTCCGGTTCGTTTGGGTGACATTATTACTATTAAAGACGCATAAGTATTAAAATCAGTATATTTTACACAAAAATTCGATAAGGAAGTATAAATTCAAAATTGGCGCCTTAAGCAAACGTTCTCGTAAGGTTGGCAGCAACGTCACAGAGCAACATACAAAGACATAGGAAAGAGAGAGAAATAGTGAAGGAGAGAGAGTTGCGCTGGCGTTAGACATTCACACCTCAACGCATTGTACCGTTACAAATGGTGAAGAAGCTGTGCTGGTAAAAGCTCTCTTCGTAAAAGCAACGCTCAGCTGAGCGGCTCTCGCGCATCAAATCAAGCCAAAGTCATTTGCGGCGACATCGGGTAAGTTTTCATTTGTCGTTTCGGTTTCGGTTTTGGTTTCTGTGTGTTTTCTGTTTTCTGCTCAGTTGTTGGTGCGCGTTCGCGTATCGCAGTTGTCGCCGTTTGCCGTTTGTCGTGTGCCAACGGCCGACGCCAGCGTTGTGTTTGTGTTCAGTTCAGTGTTTGAGTGTATCATTTTTGGGAAAAGTCAGCAACTTCGCCAAGCTCTTCAAAACTAAAATTATTAAATGAAATGTGTGAATGCGAACAGCAGCACAAAGCAAATTATTAATAATTATAGAAAAGAAACAAAAAAAAATAGCGTTTGCTCTCTTTACTGTTTAACTTCATTTCGAAGTTTTTATTCGTTTTGGCTCGTTGTGTAATCGACGCAAAGTTGGAGTTGTTGCGGCAACTGTATTTGTATTGTACGCTTGCCAACCGCTATACACATACACACATATATAAGCAAAATATATATAAATATATATATAAAAGTATATAGAGATCTATGTAGAAGCATGTGTAAAAGTATTTAAAGCTTTTTTGTGCTTCGAGGCTTAATAACTTTTTCGCAAGCGTGAACTTCAACTTGTTAGAAAAAATACAACAAACAGAAACAACGAGAAGAACTTAGTTGCTGCTTCGCCATTAAAACAGGTGAGTTTGCTACTAAATCAGGCAATTATTTATATCCAAATGCTTTGCTCCATTTTCCATGCTCCTCCCATTCATGACACAATTCGACAATAACAACAACAACAACAACAACGACAACAAGAACTGTAACAGCAACAGCCAAAAAACGCCGTATTATTGATTTTCCTTTTGGAGCATTGCGTTGGCGCTTTTATTATTGCCAATTTCTTGTACACGCATACTTATACACACCACATACTTCCCTATGTATGTATATGTGTGCGTTAGTATGTATGCATTTATGTATGCTTTTGGTTGTGATGAATAACTTTACGAATTTTGCTTCGGCAGCGCTTACCTTTTGACAGGCGTTTTTCTGCAATTACTTTTTGTCACATTGCCAAGGCAACGAGCTGTGTGCAAATTTGAGTGTGTGTATGTGTGTGTTTGTTTGTGTTTGATTGTGTGAGTGTGTGTAGCATATGTTCGAGATTATCGCTCGTTCATTTTACCAACTGCATCCCCTAAATAATTGCACGGTCTCGCATGGGATTTCCATTCGTGTTGCTGACCTTTCCCACTTCGCCAATACAGTGTCTGATGCTGCGTCTAAGCGGATAGAGAATATTTTATAGTACTTAATTTCACATAATTAGAGACAGACCTTAATTAAATTCATGTTATTCAGATATACTTTAAATGTCGGGATGGAGCAACGACTAGCCGACCTTGACTCGTGACTTACTTTATCGTTTAATGGTATGCAAATTTCAGCTGCTTTGTTTTGAGCTTAATGAGCTGTCTATGTTTGTCATGAAAATTAACCATGAACTTATGAACAGATTTAGCAGTAAAATAAAAAAATTCCAGCGAAAGAGAATTTTAATCTATATTAACAATGATTAATAAAGTGCATAATAAAGAATGTGAATAAACTAAGCATATCAATAACGACAGACATGACAAGCTTATTTGGTATTCCGTATACTATTATGTCATAATAAGCACATACATATACATATACTTACATATGTACATATATCAGAGTCCCTCTCGTGGCTTTTTTAAATCATGCCAGCTGTTTTGTGTTGAGTCTCCAAACTCAAAGCGATTTAGTTGCAATGACCTTAGTGTCGATATACGATAAATAATGCATGTAAAATGATTTACACTCATATGCTAATTGCACCGCCAAAAAGCGTATCAAGCTAAATAAAAAACAACCAAAATCTGATAATTAAAGCGAAACTGGCGAGCAATAAAAAAGTGACAGATGAAGCTCGCGACCAAATTTGGTTTATGCTAAAAGCTCACACAAAAGAATCAATCTAAAAATAAATTTAAAATTAATAAATAAACCATAAAAAAGGCGAGAAATTAAAAACGTCTGTCTTATGGCAAATTTTAAATACCCTTACAGAATACACAAAGCGATTCCAATAGGAAATTGATCTTAAAAAGTTGTACAAAATGTATAATATGGGCTTATTATATATTTTGTATTAATTATATAAATTCATAAGTTTGTTTTATTAAGGATTTACTATACAATATCATTTTACATTCAATAATAATATTAAATACACTTAAAAACTAAACAAACTTATAAATTTGATGATAAATACATATCTAATATGAACCAATCAGTTAAATAAAAATATGTTCATCCAGATTAAAAGCATTCATATCAAATCAGCAATTGTTTCTGCAAAGCATCTCTCAGCTTGTGTTGAAAATTATTATTCATTTAAGCTATAACAAAAAAACATATGGGGGAGCTGGGCTACACACTTGAGTGTTTCCATGTTCTTGGCTCTGGGATCAGCTTAAACGTTTTGCATGCCAGCCACAATATAAATTGTGTGTCAAATATAATTTAAAGATGGCAAATTGCTGTCGCCGTCTGGCGCAAAATGGCACAATTATGACTAAGTGTGAGTAGATTTGTTGATTTTGTGTCAACTAAAGTAATATGGATTCGAGTGGATCGATGGCCTAACAGCAATTTCATATTATCACAATTATGGTAGGAACGACTACCAAGTTGTAAAATTTGATAAACTGGGCTAACAACGGTCTCTGGAAATTTATTTATAATGCCCACTCGGTAAATGTCAAATGTTTCGATAAGAATAAGCCACATTTAATATTGGGGAGATTACTATGGAAAAGCTGGCACATTTTGGTTGGCTTTTAATTTAATATCACACACACATAAATCAAACTGAACATACATAAAAACAATTGAAAGTCAGTCAAAATGCTGTGTGTACAGTATATATGTATTCGATTTATCCACAAGTGTTTTTTGCCGCACACATATCGACAGCTCTATTTAGAACCAGAGGCAGTTGTCACGAGCTGCAATCATTTATCTAATGGCAACACATGCAGATACAGATATAGAAAAGCGCCTTAAGTGCTGCAAGTTGCAAGCTCGTCCTTGGCATATAAATTACGAGATTAAAAGTCGAAATGCAGAGAATCAGACAATGGGAACAGATTCGCGACTAAAGATTGCTATTAAGGAAGGTAAATCACTTTGTTAGCAGAACCTATCAAGACTTTTTTAGTATTTTGTTTACTTGAATCTTGCATGCAATATCAAACACTGTACTTACCCTAATTAGGCGACTTCAAGCATGACCAAATTAACCATTTCCAGTTGCACTCTATAAAAAAATCACAGTCAAACGAGTTAAGCAGGGCAGCACACTGAACTTTTGTCGGGTAAAGAAAGGTAAAAATATATATATATATATAAAAAAAAAATACAAGCTGCAAGTCAGTTCGGCAATCACTGAAGCATCAACGACACACAGTGACTTTAAGTTGCATTGCATTCTGAGTGTGCGTGTATCTTTGAGATACATTCACTAACAACCACTGAGCGCTGTGCTCTATGGTCATGAATGAGCAGCCAAGCACAACATAGCCAGCAGCTCCTCACATCATCATCCGCGCCAACCTTCGCGTTGCCCTGCTCTGTTCCCACAACTTCTTCCAGTTCCAGCTCCACTCCCTATTCGTGACAGTATTCTTGATATTGCTGTGGATGTGGATGCCATCCGATGTCCATGTTGACACTCGTAAAGTGTGCATAAGTTTTAGTATTGCGTGAAAAACTCCCTGGTTCTTATTTAACTAGTCTTGATCGTTCACAATAATTAATGTAATATAATTAGCTTTTCCAACTAGTTGCATACAATTTCTTAATGAATGAATTTCCACCTTTATACTATTTTCCATGTTTCTCATATGAGTTTTCTGTATACCCTAAAATCGTTAGACTTTCAACATAATAAAATCTCTAAATTTGGTTACTTGCTGGCAAGAGCAAAGAATAATTAAAAAGTGCAAATCTTTTTTTTAAGAATAATTTCTTTCTGACAATAAAAAGATTGAAAAGTTTTGTATAAACATATCTAAAAAAATATCTGGTAATTATGCATATTTTCCATAATTGTAAAGAAGACTAAAACTTTCATTTTAAAAATCTACTTTCTCAATAGCGATTTTTTGTTAATTTTTTTTTTGTCTAAGTGTTGTAATTGAATTACATAAAACAGGACAACAACAAAAAATAAGAACCCACAGAAATACATAGCAGGCAATTGTTCCCATGCTTGAGGGTCAGACACTTCTATAGATTCCTTCTGGCGCAGCGACTAATGCGAGAAACGACTAATTCAGTAGAGTAGCAAACGCTTCTCGTATTCTTGGCACAGCCTGCCAGCGGTGCCTGTTATCCTTTTGCAAGGAGACAAGTCGAGTGCAGCGAGGCGTTAAGGTGACGGGCAGACAGGAAGACACGAACACGACCACCGAGAAGAAGGATACTTGAACAGGCGGCTCACATTTGTATTGGTGGATTGTTAACTTTTGTCAGGGCTGTAAACTTTGCAGAAACAATAAGTACAAATATGTGTGTGTCTGCGTGTGTGTGTGTGTTTTTGTGTGTGTTATGGCTTTAGCTTTGAGCCGATTTGTTATCAGTTGCGCTGACCAAAGTTCAACCCCAAAATTTAGTGAATTTGCGACTTGTGGTGGTTTTTGCTGTTGTTGTTGTTGTTGTTGTTGCCACAGTTTACCTTATGAGCTATTAATATGTCAGTTAGCAACAAAAAACCAGCAAGGGGGGTGGCGCAGCAGTTGAACGAACGAAGGTCACACAGTCCACGAAGGCAGCAATTAGGCCAAACTGGAACAGGAATGGGAACAGGAATGCGAAT
Source organism: Drosophila dives (assembly GCA_035042365.1). Lineage (NCBI taxonomy): Eukaryota > Metazoa > Arthropoda > Insecta > Diptera > Drosophilidae > Drosophila > Drosophila dives. The sequence continues at coordinate 1,091,679 of JAWNLJ010000415.1, read as the reverse complement.
AGGAATGGGAACTGGAATGGGAACAGCAGTCACAATCAGACACGAACAAGAGAAACGGTTGGGAAGGATTGCCAGAGTTTCTTTAGCTTGACTCGTGCTCGGCACGTTTTTGCATGATTTCCGTGCACAGGACCAGAACGACGGGGCTAACAACCCCAAGACAAAGCCAAGGGTTTTGTTCGCATTGAGGCCGTGTGGCGCATTATCCTTAAGCGACGCTGCGGCAGGCGCTGCTGTTTATGTGTTGCATGTTGCCCGTTGCCCGTTGCAAGTGTAAATGCCATGAGCAGCTTTTTCATTTTTGCCGTCTCGAGAAGCAAGCTTTGCTCACGGCTGACGCGCGTGTCATTCACATATTTCCCGTGGGAATTTCAAGGATTTCATGGCGTGGGCGTGCAATAATATGTTAAACAGTGCTCAGGGTAGTCAATGTTAAACAAATGCAAAATGCATCAGGGAATACCAATTAAATTATGTATTATATTATATTATATATAATTTTATTAATAATGTTTAACACTGGCGGCTTAGAAGCGTCTTCCCCAACCAAACTCTTCTAAGTAAGCAGCATATTTCTTTTTACAAGAAGCTCTTCCTTCTTTATTCTTTGTGGGTCTACACTATATTAATGTCAATTACTATTCCCTTATATACAACTGATTAATCTGATAATTATTTAGTTTACTTAATCTCATTGGAACTCACTCTTGTTTTATTATTATATTTAAATGCATCTGCGCACGCTAAATTTTGGTATCTTTTCTTATCTTATTTCAAAAGATAAGGGATTTCCGTAAATTTGATTTAATTTGTAAGTCTCATTCTTTTCCTCTCTTTTTTCTTTCTTAACGTTTTCTCATTTCCTTATTGCAAAGCTATTAACACTTACCATTTACATTTTGAAAACCTCATATTTAATTTCTTATATCTTTCATTTAATTTTTTATTTTCTCTTTCATTTTAAATTTATATTTCAAATTGTTTATTATTTTCTTACTTAATATTAACTATTTGTATTTTATAATTAATAAAAACAGTAAGAGTTTAAAGTAGATCTTCAGCTATTTGGGCTTTATATCTCAACATGATTACTTAGTATGACGAAGAGTATTTTCTTACTGCATTCAATTGCTTTCTTGGCTTTGCTCGAGTCGAGGAATGGCGAAATGTGCTTCTTACCAGTTCTGCCAGTTTGGGGAAAAGAAGTCTTTTCAACTTTTTAGATGTCTGCAATCAGCACAGTTGCGAATTCATTTTCATAAATCATGTTTGTAAAGTTTTTCACATTTATCGCAGTCCAATCAACAACCGAAAAATTGGTAGCCAATTTAATTTCCTTGGTGGTTCAGCTCCTGCCATTTACAATAGTTCTATGTTAGCACACGGAAGTAACTTTAGCAGCTTATAAGCACACACACGCACAGAAACACACACACACACACGCACACATGGACACTCCTATGGCCAATAAAAATATCAACTTTGGCAAGAACATTTCGCACACAATTGAATGGACATCCGGCTTTTATTACTGTTTGTAGTTGTTGTTGTTGTTGTTGTTGTTGTTTCAAGGTGTGCTGGAGAAGCACCTCAAGTGCGATTGAAAATCAACTTGCAACAACAACAACAACTATAGCAACAATAGCAACTTCAACAGCAACCACATCCAGTGCGATCTGTGTGTTGGCAAAGGAAATGACTTTAGCGTGGCCGTTGAGAAGAGGAAGAAGTGTTGAGGGGGCGAGTTGCAAGTTTGGAGTTGCCTTTTTGTTTATGAGTTTGTGGAGTATGTTGCAATTAAAGCTTCAATTCAATGCGTGTGTGTGTGTGTGCGTGTGTGTGTGTGTGGTATTGTGGGTGTTTTTCTGGCTAGGCCAACAAGTTTAGTCACTTTTATAACCATCATTAATCTTGCGGCATATACTATTCGCCAAAAGGCCGCGCCTCGGGCTTTAGTCGACAGGTCTGTAAGGCCTTTGAGGTCTGTGGCGCCTCCAGCTTATTGATTCACGTGGGCTTTGCAAATGTAACTGTAACTGTGTAAATGCATATGTCTGTATGTGTGTGCGTTTGAGTGTGGATTTCGTAATTAAATTGCCATTGCAAAGTGTACATTTATCGTGTGTAAAAAGAACGTGTGATAAGTTAATTAATTTTATTAGCAATCAATCGAAATGGAATTAAAAAAGTCTCAAAACGCATAAGAAAATCACGTAAGTTGAGGTATCAAACCGTGATTAAAATCAGAATATGAAACATAAATTTAATAATTATCTTTCAAAATTGTAATCTGAATCCGAATCTAAACTTAAAATTTTTTAGACCACTTATTCCGAAACTTGTATTATTTTTCCATAAAACCAACTATTGGCAACAAAATATTGTTTATACATGGCCAAATCGACTCGACTGTCAATGCTGATCAATGAGTATAAAAAATATAAAACTATTATTGGTAAAATAAGAAAGAAGGTGATTTTAGCCACGCCAAAAATAACATACCCTTGCTGACGTCGCTCAAATGGTTTCTGAGTATCTGGAAATAATCGTATTCGGACCATAAATATATATTTACCATAAGCATTATGAGTAGTCTGCCCCACTATACAGATGGGGGAAGCGCATTTGACATTTGCTTGGCACATTTATCGCACACTCAACATCAGTTGGGGGAATAGCCTTAATGCAATTTTAGCATCAGCCCACTCAACTCCAATGGGCACGTTCCACATTGCAGAAGCAAACGGAGAGGGAGAAGTAGAAGGCGGGCAAAGGGCGTTGGGCGATGGAAGCAGCATCATTTTAAATTGCAAGAACATGACTCCGCATCTGCAATCAGCCATTGCCTAGTTGCCCACAGAAGCCTTCGCCTCAGACACAGCTGCAGAACTCAAAATGCCTGCTGCAAGTCAATATAGCTGAAAGGGGGGCAAATGGGTGTGTGTCTGCTGCACACTGCAAGCGGCAACAGCACTGATAAAGAAATGATGCTGCAAAATGAATTGCAATACGCATTTTACTCTCTGACTCTGACAGTTGACATTGAGAGTCGCTTCAAAATTGACGCTATACAAACAAATTGTGCAGTCACATTTTACAGCCACTTTGCTAATGGCAACGAGGAGATACAGATAAAGAAAGCAGCTCTTTCCTTCTTAAATGTCTTTATATACTTAACAGTTCATGATTCTCAGAAAAAAAATGCTGCACCAGAAATGTTTATGTTTTAGACGTGATTTCAGTTAGCTGCTCTACCAAAAATGTTGTCACACAAAATGAATATGCAAAGGCATCCTAAAAGTATGCAACAGTCAAAAATGGGAAAGGAAATTTTTATGCTTAATATCAAAAGAACTTTCAATATAAAATATAATAATATATTTCCACAAAATTGTTAAATCAGTTGAATATTTATTAATGCTTCTAAAAATAATTAATATTTAAAAATGTATGTTTATTTTAATTTTATATTAATCATTTTCCGTCAGTGTCACAGGCAGTCAACAGTTAAATTGCTAATCCATAAACGTTTTTTACTCGTTACGATTTCAAGTGGGTACTCAACTATCGTTTAGCTTTTAGATTTTCCCTTTAGCAGGATATAATCGAATTAAATCACAGGCTGCATGTTGGTTCACACGCCTCTTCGTCGCCCTCAATTAAATATCAGATAATGCCGGTGCCCGCTATGAAAATACGCCTCATATTTTTTTTTATAGAAATCTGTGGTTTATTGCCTTTAAGCTGCTAAATGGTTTTTAATTGCATTTGAGCCTGGTGCAGGCACTTCAAAAAATTTCACTAGGTCGGCGCGTTTTTTATTCACTATACAATATTGAAGGGGTTTCTGCAACCCTTAGCTAATTGCTTGACAGGCAAATGGGCGTGAAATGTCCACAAACCCCTGTAAAATAGACGAAAACTACATAGATGAAACTACATAGTAATCCGGTGGGCGGCAGCACAGGAAAATAATAACTATATGCTTATAAATATGGTTAAGCAGAACATATTTTATATGGCATATTTCAATTTCGCGCATCGCTTCATCATTGAAGTTCATTCAACCGCGTTTTGAGCTTAAGCTTAAAGTAGAACAGAATGGAAAAGAGATAAACCCATCATGCCGAAGCTTAAATACCCTTGATTAAAATGTAACAAATATACTTCTGTCTTTTACAAGAAAAGAACTTAACTCTTACCGAACATTCGCCCCAAGACAAAGGGTATGCGAATCTGTGACGAATGAGCCTAGACAGATGAGTGAGCTTTTTGCTGGAAACCACTCAAGTTTTGCTGCTCAGACTGCAGGCGTCTCAAGCCGCACTTGAGCACTATGCGCCCAGCTGCATGCTTGCTCATTAATCTTGAAACATATTTGTATTACATACACACACACACGCAGCCATTTACAATTCGTGAGCACGAGTCTTGCCATGGCTCACGACCCTAATGACTGTGAGAACCTTTTGTAATTGTCGCGCTTCTTAAGTGTTCACAATGTCATTGCTATGCCCAACTGCAAACTCTTAAATTCGAACTAAGAGCGCTTTTCTCTTGCAGCGTTGCCAGCATAAAATGTAAATTTAAATTATTTAACTGACTTTAAGTACTTAACTAAAATGTATTTTTTTTCTCTTTCTTTTTAGATATCAACGCTTAATTTTTGCATATTTAAGGTAAGTTATTAACTTTTCTCCATAATTAAAACAGAGAGAAACAAGTGCCCATTGAAATGTAATGAAAATAAAAACAATTAAAAACTTATAAATACAACAACAATAACTAAATACATATAAATATGCTGCAGCGCTGGATTTAACCGCATAACAATTAAAAACAACAAAAGGCTCTATTTTTATTGGTGCAACAAAAGATGATTGTAAAGCAAAGGAACTCTATAAATTATTACGTATGCGATCGATAAAAAACTGTATAAAAACAATATTTTTGATTGTTTTTCCACATTGTTGTTGTTTACAGTCTTAACATTTTTATTGTTTTTCTATGGTTTTTTCTTTGCTGCTTTTACCTATTTTGATTAAATCTCTGATTAGTTCAACATGTGGCTTTTGTCCAGCTGCCGACATTGATTGCTCAGCTGGTGTCCATTTGCCAATCCTCTGTCCCCATTCAACATTCGCCATTTGTAGCTTTTGTTAGAGAAGCTTATCTTTTGTCTATTTGTCCATTGTGTGGCTGTGTGGGAGAGTGTAGGTGGTGTGTGTGTATGTGTGTATGGCTTTGTGTAAAACATATAACGACTGCATTTGTTATTTCTTTTTTGACCCGCCCAGCACTTTTTGCTGGCTTTGCAGAATTTAACTTGACTGCGATTTGTTTGTTTTACTTTTTTTTTTTGGTTTTTAGTGATTGCAGTTTGTTGCTAACGAAGAAAGTTGTCGTTGGCCATATTCTTGTTGCCATTAAGATTTTATTGCTTGTTAACTTTGCGTTTCCCAATCAACAAACGGTGCTCTGAAGAGCCACCTATTTTACCTGCCTTTTTACCAGTTACCTGATCCATCGTTAAATACAAAAATGCAAACATACATATATAAAAACATACATACATTCATCTATACATTTGGCATGTCTTTAAAACGCTGCATTGCAATTTTTCGCACGTTCCAATGTTGAGCATTATTAGTCGCTCTTTGTTTATCCTCTCTCCCTCTCTTTCTCTTTCTCTTACTCTCTGATTTCGACCTTTCCATCGCATGGCATACAACAAATACTTTTATCCCATTGTGTCATAGTAGTAGTAGTATTAGTCTCTCTTACTCTCTTTACTTCCAGGGACGTCTCTTTAGGCTTCGACGACCTTGTCTTATTGCTTTGTTCGTTCGATAGCAGTGCTCGATCGATCATTTGACATTATTATAGTGGAATTTAGGTTGGGCACTGAAACAATACGTATTGATAAGTTCAATTGTTGATAACTCAGTTTAGTTAAATAGTTAGAAGCTATTTTCATTGCATTGTAAAACAATATTGATTAACTACGATCATAAAACAATAGTTGATACATCTAATGTTTCTCTCATGAATTACTCTTGAACCTTAAAGGTTCTCTTCGGCTCTTAACAATCACTTCCAGACCGAAATCTATAACTGTATATGTGTGTGTATTTGTATATTAAACTGGCAGCTGCAGACCGAACAACTGGTTTTAGATGTCCTACCTTTCATACATCGAGGCATATGGATGCACAGTTGACAGCTTAGACTATAAGGCGACTCTCTAAAAATTAATTAATATAAATCATAAGAACATAAAATTTTATTTGACAAAATATATATATACGATCTGCCAACAAAAGAGGATAAAAAGGATATTTTCTTTGGTCGTAATTGCTCACAGTCACAAGAAGCGCATTTGGAGTTGTCTACCTGGCCGATATATGTCTTTCGTTAGCCGTCTCCACAAAATCTACAAGCTGCATAAAACGCGTCGCAATTTTATCGGTGTCTCTCTTGTGCTCTAGGTAACTGACGTTGTTGGTAGTAAATAAAATACAATGGAACTGAGTAAATCCACACACAGGCAGCAAAGAGCGTAAGACACACAAACACTCTCAAATGCAGAACCAACAGCTGTCGACAACAACAACAAGCTCTTTCAGTTTTTCTCACCACGCTCTCGCTCTCTCTCTCTTTGTGTGTGATTCAGTCTCGCTCTCTTTAGAGGCGCGCTTGACTCAATTGAGTAGCGAGGTAGTCGCTAGTGCGACAGTACAGTAGAGCAATTTGAGCCGTCGTACCGAACAAACCTCTCCGGATAACGCGTCGCCCGCTGACCGTCAGTTCGCCAGTTCGTCAGTTAGTCAGTCTGCAGAGTTTTTTTGGTCCAATGTCCGCGTAACGTTCTTTGTAAAACTCAAGGGGGGGTTGCGTTTTTACACGTTTTCTGTTACTGGTTTGATCAGCAGTGTTGTGTTGCGCCGTTTCTCAATAGTGTTTTTAAGTGTGCTTACTGCGATAATTAGATGAAATAAATACAAATACACATATGAAACACGTTAGCAAAAAAAAATCGGTATAAGTTATATAAGGCTCGAAACCGGTTTGATGGCCTAAACACAACAAATATTTGACCGTGCCAAAGTAATAACCTGAAAACGAATATTTACTGCTGGATTAACTGCATTTGGATAGAAGCCGAACAAAAAAATATTTAAATGGTATGTTTTTGCCAAAATGTCATGCAACAACAACAATAGCAACACAACAACAGCAACGTAAATAACAATACATATTTAATTTGTGTATGTGTATGTAATCGGTCACATTATCGATGGCATGGATACTACGGAGACGGGGACGGAATTGTACCGGAGACGTAGATGGAGTCACCAATGGATTCTCTGCTCCAATACGAAAACGAGTTTTTGCATCCAATGAAAATAATTTGCATACAATTCTTGGAATCCAAAAGACACCTTTTGTTGTTGCTGTTGTTATTGTTGTTGTTGTTGTTGCGGTTGTCTTTGTTGAATACATGTTTTAAGATCGACTCAACTTTCGTATTCCACATTCTTTTTATTCCTGAATTTCATTGCATACAAATGATATTTTCAGCATTGCTAAATTATTACGAATTTTTAGCTGGCAAAGTTTTGACGTTTCTGAAATGCAATACACTCGAGTAACTGTAAAGAGGCTAACTGAGAGCAACTGAGATTCTCTTAGTCTGCTGCTTGAAAAATGGAGCAGGAAGTAAATAAAGAAGGTAGATAAGAATCTTACACCAACACACAAACACACACACACAGACCCATGTGTACATATGGCTTCATTCTGTTTAGCCACACAGCTGGCAGCTGATTAAACTGATAAAATGACATGGTTTAGTTCTTTAATGTTATGTGGAGTATTGAATAACAGCAGTTAGTATAATTATGAGTTAAACATAAATCTATTGGACACTAATAATGATTACTTAGGCACTTAATAGTGATTGTTAGAGTTTGAGTCACAAATTAACAAGGCCCAATTCAGTGTACTTGAAACTGGCAACAGCAACAATATAATTGCAATTAGCGGGCTTGGTGCTCACACATACATTTATACATATGGCAAATAATCTGTGTACAGCTATCTTTAACATACATACATATAGACAAACATGATTCATTGATGACTCTGCCTGACTAAAAGTTGTCTATTGTTTTGTTTTGATTTTTTTTTACTGATTTAGCTGCTTGTAATTTAAACAAATCATTGCGCAATCTCACGTAATTGATATGCATACATAATATTTTTATTTTCTGTTATATGAAATTATTTATATTCAATAATATTCTGAAGAGTTGGTTGCTTAAACGTCTTTGTCCAGGATATCCATGATTATCTGTTCTTGGCTGATTTTGTAAGCCACTCTTTCTGTGGCACCTCAGCACTCTCAATTGACCATATTATGTATGAATAGCTGTTCCGATTTCTCATGAAATATTCTACTTATTTAAGTGACTAAGAAAGTTTTCTTAAACAAATGCAAAAATGTGGTTTATTGAAGTGAGTCGAGTCGAGTGAGTTGCTCAAATTGAACTCTCAAATGATATTTCCATTCGCTTGACAAAGCATCTGCTCAGCTGCTATATATATATATATATATCTATATATGTGTATGTAAAATAACTACTGAGAACCAACTACTACCTGGGCGTTCATCAAAATAAATTAATTAAAGGCCTATTCAATTAGTTGGTAGCGAAAGCAATTAACAGAGAGAGTCTCTTCAACACAATAAAAAAGTTTTTAGTTTCTGTTCTCAGCCACTCGACAAAATATCAAAGTTTTCACTATATGCAAATGTATCTTATGCAAAGTGTAAGTGTTGGGTTTGAGCCATTTCCTAGAGTCATTTGATTGGTAGAAAGCCCTTTCGGGTTTGGGCATGAGCTATCATTTTGCTGCTCATAAGCAGTTTTGGAACTATGATTAATTTACTTAAGCTCATTAATCGAAAATTATTCGAAGCTAACTACAACTTGTTAGCAACAGACAAAATTACATATGTTTCTCTTATCGGACTTGGCTGTGGTACTGCTGCAGTAGTCGCAAAGTATGCTTATTAACTTGTTGGCCAAGATTGGATCAACATAAATCTCGGCGTGTTAGACAAAACTTCTCACAGCACAAAATGTACGCCTCCAAGTTGCTTAAGTTGGAGTCGCCGCAAATGTTGGGACTTAAAATTCACCGTCAAGAATACTGAGAAAAATTTAATAAAAAAAAAAGAAACAAAACTGGTAACAAGCCACAGCAAAAAGTAAGAATAATATGAATGTTGCCAAGAAAAAACAAATTTAAAAAAACCCAACTGTTTGTTGTTGGGAGGAAACCAGTTTTCTTGTTGTTGGCCACTTTTCTCGCCTTTCGATTGTGGCAAACTGCATTCTTTGGAGTCAGCTCCTGGAGCGGTGGCGTCTCCAGCTGCTGCTGTTGGCTTTCGCTTAACGTGGCTCGGCAGCCCGCAAGTTCAACAAACAGCCAAGCAAACTAAACTAAACCCGGCTTTGTCTTTGACTTGGTCTTGGACTTGGTCGTGCCTGCTGTGTTGTTGCAGTTGCAATGTTTGTTGCTGCTGCTGCTGCTGCTGCTGCTGCTTTAAGAGCATACATAAAACTTTAATTTCATGGAATTTCCTTTCTATTTTTATGCAGCACAGCCCAGTTGATTAACTGCTCCTAACAAATGATAATGCTGATGATGATGATGCGGCAGACATTGAAGCTGTTGCACAGAACAAGTTTTCGCATCGTCATCGTCATTGTCGGCCGCAAGTTTTATATATTCTACATGCCTCAACAGCTTATTACATTATTACTTTATGAGTTAGAACTGAATTCTGCAGTGATTCACTCTAGGTAACATCGTAGATTGCAGAGAGAGCATCTTGTAGTCGCTGTGACTCTTAACCATTTTGCTTTCATTCTGCCCCTGGCACTTGGCTGACTTGGCCAACTCATTAACTTGGCTGAAATGCTGATGCCTCAGGTCGGGTGGGGTTGAATTTCAACTGGTGGCTGCACATATTATATTTATCGCCATTTAGCTATGCTTAGGTTATTTTTCGGATATGGCAGGAAATTAAACATGGCTAATTGCTTTATGTTGATGCTTTAATATTGCTGTGATTAGTAGGCACATTTTACTAAAGTTTTTACTATTAATGTAATGGCATTTTGTGCTAATGAACCTTGAGCATCGGCAATTATAAAAGCAATAAAAAAATATAGATATTTTCTGAAATTATATTAATAGTAGTCAACAAATATACTGGGCAGGTTTGTCTTATTAATTTTTATATGCATATTAAGTAGATGTATCAATATATTATTATTTGTATTTGTTCATCTATATTTGTTTTAGTTTTTACTGTCTTAAAAATGTATTAGTTTCCTTGTAAATTAACTTTTTTCTTGTTTAGAAATTAATCTAAATTTTGCATGTGATTTAAGGTTTAAGTCAGATTATTAAAGCTTAATCTGATATTAATTTTAGATTGATATCAGTTCACATTTACAATTCAAAGCCTTCCAATTATCAATTGGTATTTTTCTAACAATAATTAAATATTAATTGAAATTTTAAAAAAGAAAATTTGGTATATAAAAAACCAAATTTAATAATATATTTTTTGTGCAGTGCATATTTTATCTATGGTCAGTGGCCAGTTGTCGACCCCGCCACATTGATGGCTTCTTTCCGGGAATAGTTTTCGGTTTTTGTTTACACACCATGCTGCGTTATCGATTGCCTTTACACACCTCCCCTAACCAACCGACCCCCTCATAGACTGTTTTGGGTGCGCTTGTGTATATTTTGTTTGGCATATATTTAGGCGCCGGACCCAAACAGACTGATTGAGTGGCAACAGGCGCTGGTGGCAGGAGAATTTATTTGCACCACATAAACAAATTGTTAGCGCGCTGCCAAAGCAATCGAATTGCAAACGACAAAAACTTTTGTCACACTCTCGCGCACAATTAAATTGATTTGAAACTTAAACCCCGCCAAACCCCGCACCTGCCCCCGGGCTCCAGCTCCCCTTGTTTAACAATGACAATCAGAGCAGAGAATGCGGCACAAAAAAAGTGGCTGTCAAGCTTCGTTGGTTTTTTTTTTTTCAAATCAAATCCACACTGGAAACGCTCGGAAATGGAACTGGAAATGTTTGGGGCACAATCTGTGTGCGATAATTAGCATAAAACATACAATTTTATCTAATACTAATCGCAGTTGACATCTACATGTGGATTATAAAACGTCAGAAGCATTTCACTAGTTGTTTTTGTTGTTTCTGTCGCTTATCAAAAACGCGGAACAGCGAAAATATTAAAATAAAATATTTCTGTTTAATGTGCCAGATAACAGTTTGCTGCTCGTGGCGCCTCTGTTTGTCCATGTCAGCGCAAAATTATAATATTTAACTAATACGCTGATTATACTTGTTACACACACATGTCATTTAACACACACACACACACACACACACGCAGACACAACTATCTTTGTGGTTTCTAACTTTTCGACAAACTCAACGAGTCGCTTGAGGCTCCAATCTAAAATTTGGCCAACAAGAAAAATTAGCTACATTTTTTTTTTACATGTTGCTGTCATTATCAATTTGAATCCAGAGCCAAACTAGATTCAAATCAATTTAAAAAATTTTTTTTCTTAAATTCTTTGATAGCCATAGGCTAAAGGCCATGCACAAATTAAAGCCATTAAGATTAAGCTGCGTAGAATAATAATTTTGGAATCAGAGTTTCTTGGCTCGCAAGAGAAAGCCATGTAAATTATTGATTGATTTTATCGTAAAATTGCTCAACTACAAACTGGAAATTTAAAATTCTTTTGCATACGATTATTCATGCTTCTAATGAATTCTAAATGATGTGGCTTATATATATATATATGTAAACATCTTTACTAGTTGTGCAACACCCCGCCTTGGAATGTCTTATCGCATATGAGTTATGAATTTAAAATCATGTTCAACTTTGTTGTTGTTTCGAGTTTTATTGATTGTCTGTTAGACAACTGCATAAATTATGATTCTTACGTGGTTCTTAGTTACTGGAAATCTTTAAACGGAGATTGATACTTGAAACGAGTTGTGTGGAAACTGGTTTTTGAGCAGCCTTCTGTGTGATTTTAATAAAAAAAATCAGCTGTGTGTAGCTGTGTGTGTGTGTGCAGCTGAGTCATTATGTAATTTGCATGAGGAATGCAAAACACAGGTATTCCACACATCACACATACCACACACACACACACACACACCACACACACACAAGTTCGCTGTTTCTTTATTAATGTATTCAGGTTTCTTCTTACCAACTTGATTGCATTTTATCAGAGTATCTATCCTCTGTTGCATAGAGCAGATGTTGTTTCCTCAGCAGATGCAGATAAAATCGTTACTGCTACACTGAGAGAAATTGTTATCGTTATAACTAGTTTTTTCGAACTTTGATTGAGATTTGCTTTACAATTCTTGAAATTACTAAAAGCAAATATTTGTTTCGTAATGAATATTAAATATAATTCATTTAGATGCAAACAATATAGGAATTAATCAAACAAGATATTTATTATCTAGCTAAGCATTGATGTAGGTATACATTCACTTGTTTGTCAGTGTATTTCCCTCGGAAATAGGGAATCAGCACCAGCTCTCAGCAGCACAGTCAAATCCAAAACCAAAGCGAGCCAAAGTGTTCTTTTCCCTACCTGATGACGCACAAGAGACACCAAAAAGACGACATGTGTCTGGCTATGTGTGGCTGTTATAGTAGAGAGCTCTCTACAGCTGTACTAAGTAGGAGCAGAGCAGAGGAGGTTTCACGTGCAGCAGACATATGTCAGCATTGTTATTATCGGAGCGTGCCTCGGGAACTGGAGCGCCTGGCAGATGCGACTGATTCCAATGGCTGCCGAATGCTTTGTTTTCTTTTCATTCTTCCTTTTTCCTTATATATTTTTTTTTTTTTGGCATATGCCGCTTGTTTTCTAAGTGTGTGTTTGGTTGAGTGTGAGTGTGTGTGTGTGTGTATCTGTGTGTGTAGGCAGCATATTCTATATATGTGCACGTACTTCACAAATTATTGAAATGTGTGCATATTTCTTCATTTCTTATTGTTTTTTACATGTGGCCCCTTTGTTGCGGCGACTTCTTTTTTTTTACTTCCGTTTGCTTTTCTCTGAGGCAACCATCTGAAGTGGTTCGTTTTTTGTTTGTTTGTTTTGTTAAAGGATGTCAGCCCAGGCTTCGAAGGAGTAACCGCATTGCGGATGTTGTTGTCAGAGTCAAAGGTAATCAATATGCTTCGACAAGGCTTACCTTACTCTCTGGCCAATAATAGCTGGTCTGTGACATCAGATTTGGGCATTAACACTAAAGGGAATTTACATATTTTCGTAAGATTTGCATAAAGAAAATGTTCGACTATTGCGTGTTTTGCTTATACGCATACACTCCTCGCCATTTAAATAGGATACCCTTTGCACTTTAGTTTACAAACGTTCTTAACTCGAAAGCCAAATGATAAAATAACAATTTGCAAACTATTCGTTTTATTTAATTCATTAATTTTCAATTCATTTATTTAACAAACATTCTTAACTCGAAAGCCAAAATAATAATTTACATTTTATAAACTATTCGTTTTATTTAATTAATTTCTTTTTGAAGTCCTTAAATCTTTGTTTCTATCCAAGTGTCGAGCATTTTATATGCACACCTGGATAAGATTTTAGCTTCACATTTTTTTTACAATTGATCCCATGGTTTTGCAAATGGTCACCCCAAGATGCTGATTTAGAATTCTCACACCTCGCATTTCCCATCATCGATGCAGTCCGCAGTTTCCCATCGTAGAGCACCGCTCAGGTAATCTTCATGCTGGTCGAATCAACGCCCAATTGACAGCTAATAATGACGCACTTCAAACTGTGGAAAATAATGCTGCATTGATGCAGCTCTAACCCTGAGGGGCAGCTGACAATGCAACCGACTGGGTGCATAGGAATGTGTGCCGTCTGCCCACTCCCCATACTACTGCCCTGCCCCTGCCACAGTCAACTACCTACGGAGTAGTTAAGGGTGCGTTTCTATTAGCGGCGTGTGAATTTGTCTATGCGTACAACGCATAAAACTAGAACCTTAGAAACCTCCACGCACAGATCCCACGGAACCCAAGAAGCTGCTAAAGCATTTCCTTTGCGACTTCTGCTGATGCTGTGCAATTATTTGGCAACTTACCCTTTTTTCTTTCACGCTGAAAGACAGCCAAAAATACAAACTGTGAGAATATTATTCCACACTTCGTCTCATTATTATTGTTGTCTTAAACCTTTTCTGGGTTTATTATTTCAGTATATTCTTACTACAATTAAAATCTTTGCACACTGCTTTTAAGAGTAGTTTCTTGGACCAAATTTACCAACTTAGCTTTAGTGTGATTGCTTGGGCAATCAATCAAATGTTTCTCATGCCACATAAGTACAAATGGCATCAATTGTGACTGTTCATTTCCTTAATACAATAATATTCTGAAACCCAATTAATATCATGATTACTTGGGGCACTCTCTCCTAATTGCTTGGCTAAGCATGCGTTAAGCTGTGTTTTGTTTTTCAACATGTATACTGATTATGTGTGTGCCACAATCATTTGACATTCATGTTTGATAAAAAATTCCCACGACCACCAACACTCCAGAGCAGACTGAGCATATACAAATTATAAATTCCAACACTGCGACAACCCTCCTTTCCTGGTACATATATAAAAAACGTCGCCTGGCTTCATCGAAAGGACGACGAGCAGCTTTGGTGGTTGATCAGCTTCGAATACCCCTCAGTAGACACAAACAACAACAACAAGAGGAAAAAACGCAGGGCGGCATAATTATAATTGCATATTAAGTACTCGGCGACGAGCTGGCTTAAAAGAACCCAAAGGAAGCCATAAAATGTGTATCCTTTTTCCGCTCTGCCTTGGCCAGCACATAGCGTGTGAACTTTCTCTCTCACTCTATCTATCTCACTCTCACTCTCTCTCTCTCTCTCTCTCTCTGAAATGCATACAGGAATGCAAGCAGGCATTGTCTGGTTAGGTAAAATATCTTGACAGATCTACCAAAATTTATGTAGGAATAGATTAAAATTGCCCGAGAACCAGATTAATTTTCTGCGAAATTCGTTTTTCAACGGGATGCATAAAAGATTATTCAATGAATGTAAATTCAATTCTTACATTTGGTTTTTGGTCTTATTCAAAATGGTTGCTCATTGGTTTTTCCAAGTGTATTCTTAACCTTTCCCTTTCAAAACAGTTATCCTGTAACCTAATGCCCATAAGCCCAAGACGAAGATTGTAAGCCGAGTGCAGCTCAAACGTGTTTGTCTTGAACATAATCCAAAAACACGTCAAGCGACTTAATCAAGTGGCACTAAGCCCACGTACCGCACCGAGTTGATACCTGATTATGCATATCAAATAAACCACTGCCCACAATTTGTATATGGCTTAAATTATGAACTGTGCTAGACAGGCAGGCAGGCAGGAAACGTGCTCAATGATGACAATAACCCAAATCTTTTCCCAGCACGTGACACAAAGTTTTCGTCTTTGGCCAGAAACTGTTGGTGTAGGCAAGCGCTTCCGAGGGGTTGTCATTGGAGGTGCCGTTGAAGAGAGACACAGACACAGATCTGGCAAATGTGCAACAAGTGTCGTTGGCCTTTTGGGGGCACCAAATTAATTACATCAACACCAACAGCAAGCAGCAGCTGGTGGGCGCCAGCTTTATTGCCGTTGTGCAACACTAATTAATGTAATACATAGATACCACAGCAATATCTATTTATCTATATATATCTATATATATATATATATATCAAGTTTTATATGTAGTCCCATAAAGTTTAGTGTCATTGACTGCTCGTGTGGGTTAATTGTTTAATACTGTCTAAAAAAGCACAAATTGCCATTTTGCTGTGGCACGCTAATTCACAATTGTTCATTATTTCATTATGTCATAGAATGTCGTGCGTCAAAGATCAGCGCCATATGATTTATTGTACACATCTACATATATATATCACTGATAACTCATACAAACTCTATGAATATGGAGTTAATACTATATCGATAATAGTTGACTTTCAATAATGACCTCTGCAAATACTACCAACTATTTGATTTTACTTCAACAAAATGCGATTTGTTTGAATTTCTGGTGATTGATTTGATTTATTTGTTAGCCCAACTCGTTGTGCATTGTTTGCTTTAATCAGGATTTATATATATATATATAGACATAAATATATATTATCTCGACAGCTATCTTAATTAACCTACAAGGCAAATATGAAGAAATCATATGCATTTATTAAGTAAATATTTATACTATAAAACTTTATCAGACAACCTCGTCAAATTATACATTTGTCTGTGTGTGTGTGTGTATTTATGTACTCGTGTGTATGTGTGTGTGTACATGTATCTTGACTCCCATCTGATTTGTATTTAGTGCTCGCACAATTTTTATTTTCCTCTTGGTCGAGTGGAACCTGTTTCGTGTTTGACTTTCTGGTTGAATGAACCTTTTCCGTTTGGTCACCGAAAGATTTATATGACGATCTGTGCTTCGTCGCTTTTGGCCCATTGTTGTCACTTATGAAATCATGTTTGAGTTTAGTGCGTGACTTAATAGGCTTTTTTATATTATTGCCGACTCATTGATAATCTGTGCATAACTGAAAAGTGTTGTTTCCCATCAAATGAGTCATACAAAACTATTTGTATGTCAGATATTTGTAATTAGAGTTTCCCAGTTATCTTAAATATGATCAGACCAAAACTGAACACTAATTAGATGATGGAAATAACTTACAAAGAAATTTTTACCTTTGGCGAGAATAATACCCCAAAATCGTTTACGCTAAAATTCTTCTTCACAACTCTTTTAAATATTTACTCTTGGCATATTTCTTATTACATAAAATATCTTTCTTTATAAGGATATACATTTCTCCAAAGAAGTATAAATGTTCTAGCATAAATATTTTCCAATATTAGGGCATTTAAATAATTTGTCTTTTCCGTTTATACAATTTAATCACTTATAATGACATTAACTTTATGTTATTTACCGAATTAAGCTCTTAGCTGGCTCTGAGTTGGCTGTAAATAGTGTTCTACTTTGGGTGACCTACATTTGGAGTCACGCAGCTGTGCAGCTGTGGTCAACACCAAACTGAATCTCACGCCTCGGGTCTCTAATTTGATTAGCCAACTGACCCTTCACAAAATAAACCACAGAGACACGCCCAAGTACAAAGTTGCCTCTGACCAAAAATGCAGTCAAACAGCATCCACAGCGGATTAATGCTCTAAAATGAACCTCAACACTGATCTGAGTCTGGTAATCTTGTGTAGAAAACCAAAGCACTAAATTGTTGAATGCCCTTGTGGAAGCGACACCAAACAGCACAAAAAAAGTATACAAAGTACACAAAGAACCAGCCGACAGTCAAACTGGGCATTCAGTTAATAAAAGTTCAAACCAGTTTTTGTAACATTTACAGTTAAGTTAAGTTAAGAAGAAAGCTGCTTATTCTTATTCCCTCTGGCAGTGAAGTTGCTGCAACGCATTCGAAAGATACTTTTTCTGTTCTTGTTCTTATTTGTGTTGACGCTGAACTTGGGCTTAGTTTTCATCTCTCTTCACTGCACTGACAAATACCAAATAAAACACCATAACCAGTGTTGAACAGTGCAATTAGCACATGTCAACTAAGCGTTGACGTCAAAGAGCTAAAACTACACTTTTTGTTTGTGTGTAAAACTGCATTGTAATATCGCTGACTACGTGATAAATATGAAAGTAACTGCAGTGAAAATCAAATAAATATATATAAATATATTATATATATATAAGTCTGATAAGATATTGCCATGTTAACCTACTCTTTGCAAGGATGTGCAAATTTAAGCAACTACTCTCAACCAAAATTCTGAAGTGTTGACTCTTTTTAAGCCCAAGTCTGTCTGACTTAAGCCATAAAATACAGTTTCTCTCAAAAATCTCCGATCAAATTGTGCTGCATTATTTGCGAGAGTTGAGTGTCTGCTAACGGCTCTTTAGCTGATGGGGCAGAGACGCGTGTTTTTTTTTCTAAGAGTGAGGGGTTTTTACTTATAAATTAAAGCACACACATAGTCAGACGGTAAAGTAAAGTTTACCGCAATATGATACATGTGATAAAGTCACAAAAACGTCAGCGTATGTCGCCGCAGCGCAAAGAAAACAAAAGCTTCACAAAGTATAATCAAATAAAAGCGTAAAAAAAAAACGAAAAAGAAAATGAATTAAAAAAATATATAACAAAATAACAAAATAAAATTAAATGTGTGTAAACAATTACGTGAGACAGCCAACGATAAGCGACTAATGTTCCCGATCTCGACGTTATTTTTTCCGTTTATATTTTTGTGTTTTTTTTTCATTGGAGGTTGCTTGCATTGCTCTCGTAGGTAACTTAGCCCCCTCGAGATTATGGCCAGAGTAGTAGCAATAGTCACTCGGGCCGGAAGGTTGCCCGTTAATTTCTAGTCAACGCAAATCATACTAAATATAGTATTATGCACAATTATGGATACGTTTCGATAGAGGTTTTTTTTTATTTTTGGGGGCGTTAACCAGTCGATAAGCGTGTGAGTCACATTTGTAGTGGAAATCAATGCATTATCAGAGACGTCAAACTGCTACTTGATATGGTTTATCATTAGTTGAGTTTTGTTTTGTGGGTCCACATTTTACTTTAACACACTTTGAACACACATTGCAGATCGCTCAGCAAAGTCATCAATTAAATTAATCAACAATTTCATAACTCAAATTCAATGAACAAATAAATTTGTGCATTCAACAAGCCAATAAATAAATCAATAAAATAAAGAAGAGAAACAATTAAATAAAATAATAAAGAAAAAAAACACAAATCGATATCAACAAAAGACTGCCATATTTACTTAACAAAGACAGTAAGAGTGTGATAGTAAAAGAGAGCATAAGAGAGAGAGAGAGAGCGTGAGAGAGCAGCTATCCAGCTGACGCTTAAACATCTGGCAACACTCTGGCCGGTCAGTTTTAAAACTGTAACGGTTATTGGCAGCATTTTACTCACGCCAAAGCCCAAACCGGCTAGCAACACACTGAAATTACGCACGTGAGCCAAAAAGAGATAGCGACAGCGACAGGCGGCAACGAGAGACACAAGCGCAAGCGGGAGAGCGAGAGCCACACCGACCGCAGCCATGGGAAACTCATCGTCACACACGCACGAACCACTGGAGCGAGGCTTCACACGCGGAAAATTCGGTGATGTCAAGAATGGGGTAGGTTATCAAGCAAGCAACTCGAGGGTTGATCGCAACGATTACGGCACTTGTTTCTCCTGTTTCTCCTGTTTACCTCTAATTCTCTCTTGTGTCGCACTGCCATAAGGCACCCACAATCATCGCTATGTTTAATATACTCACATTTGCATCTCAACCCACCCACAGAAATCCGCCTCATTCCGGTTTAGCAAGAAGTCGCCGAAGAAGATGGATCGATTGCGACGCTCGTTTCGTGACTCGTTTCGTCGTCGCAAGGATCGCGTACCCGAATCATCCAAGCCGCACCAATGGCAGGCCGATGAGGAGGCCGTACGCTCAGCCACCTGCTCCTTTGCTGTGAAGTATTTGGGCTGCGTGGAGGTCTTCGAGTCGCGCGGCATGCAGGTCTGCGAGGAGGCACTCAAAGTGCTAAGGGTAAGTCCAATGGAATTTAATCAATTGTGACCAAAACCATTCAGATGGAGAATTGAGCTTGATATATGATTCCAGACTGCCTCCAGCTATTTTGGGTTAGACTATTATCCAATCTCGAACCCAGTAAAGATAAAGAGATAAAACAATTAAAACATACTTTCAGAACATGACGAAAATAGAGATTCTTAGTTACTTTGACATTTATTTATTATTATTTATGTTTATACTTATATTTCTAGTTTGTACATTTGCATATAGACTTTAATTTATAATATTTAAAAAACTACTGCAATGAAAAAGCACAATTTAAGTGGGCTAAATTCGAAAATATCTTAGGTCACATGACTAAAAATAAATAATAATAAAACAAAACACGCAAAGGTTGATTTCTAATAAGGGCAACTCAAGTTATGAAAGGGTTAAAGGTTAAATTTATGAATATATAGAAATAATCTGCTTAAACAGACAATAAATTCTTCTACTCAATCAGAACTTCTGATTTAAGGTAGTATGAATATCATCCATGATCAGTCTTTAATCTCTCGCTTAATGGTTTTTGTCTCTTTTGAAATTCTACGCGACATATTTTTAATCAACTCTCGTTTTGCAGCAATCGAGACGTCGTCCGGTGCGTGGCTTACTCCATGTGAGCGGAGATGGATTGCGCGTGGTGGACGATGAGACGAAGGGTCTTATTGTGGATCAGACCATCGAAAAGGTGAGCTTCTGTGCACCGGATCGGAATCACGAGCGCGGCTTCAGCTACATCTGTCGGGATGGTACGACGCGTCGCTGGATGTGCCACGGCTTTCTGGCGTGCAAGGATTCCGGCGAGCGGTTGTCCCACGCAGTCGGTTGCGCCTTTGCCGTTTGCCTGGAGCGCAAGCAGCGTCGTGACAAGGAGTGCGGCGTCACAATGACCTTTGACACGAAGAACTCGACCTTTACGCGCACCGGCTCCTTCCGGCAGCAGTCGCTTACCGAACGCATGGCCATGGCCACCACAATGGGCGTCAACGAGCGCTGTGTGGACGGACCAGCGCTGCCCGGCGGCGGTCCACCAGCTGCCGCAGTAAAGCCGTTCAATCCGTTTGCCATTGAGCGGCCGCATGCCACACCCAATATGCTGGAGCGGCAGAGCTCCTTCCGCTTGAGCACCATTGGCAGCCAGTCGCCGTTCAAGCGCCAGATGTCGCTGCGCGTCAACGATCTTCCGTCCAACGCGGATAGGCAGAAGGCTTTCCTCGCCGCTGCCGCCGGCAACTCAAATCCACATGCACTCCATACGCCGCTTCGCAGCGTCTCGCCGATAGCTGAAGTCTCGCCGGCCAAGTCCGGCGGTGAGGCGGCCATTTTGGCAGCGGATACAGTTAGTCAGTTGTGTCAGGAGCTCAGCCAGGGTTTGTCGCTGCTAACGCAGACGGATGACGCACTTCTGACAGCCGGCGACGATCTGAACTTCAACAACAGTCGCAGCATCAATCAGAACATCATCGCCGCCGACAAGCAGCAGCATCACGCAATCTCCACGTACAGCGCCAGTGGCAGCGCCAGCGGCAGCGGCAGTGGCAGCGGCACCCCCACTGCCCAGGTGACACCACGCGTGGCCAGCCTGCAGTCGCCCACACGTTCCGAGCAGGATGTCGAGGCCAGCGAAACGCAGCAATTGCCCAACGCTGAACAGTGGCTCGGCCAGGTGGTGCGCAGCACATCCCCGGCGGTCCCACCGAAGCGGCCCAGCTCCTTGGCCAATGTGGGACGCGCACAGACTGGTCGAGCCACAGCGCCCGATCCCTTCGATGCCGAGTGGGCGGCCAATGTGGCAGCCGCAAAGAAAATGTCACCAGATCTTCCCGGATTGGGAATTGGCAGCAACAGGCACAGCACGAATCCATTTATCTCACCGCCCAAGGCGCAAGCGCAATCATTTCAGGTGCAACTGTAGACAGGGGCAGAGGGCGGAGGACCGCGAACTGGGCGGCGGTCCAAAGTGTGGTTCACTTGAAAAAAAACGTAACTTAGTGTAATTGGGGCAGTCAGCACAGACCGATAGATAGATTAAAAAAGATACAAAATATATTAAAACCAGATTACGCAAAAAAAAAAAACAAAAACAAAAACAAAAAACTAAAAAATATGATGAAAAACTTAACGCAAACAAAACCATTGTTGAATTATACTATTGAAAGTACTAAATAGACGGTTATTAAATTACCATTAAATATATATATACGCTACGCATAAACTAAGAATAAGCTAAAACAATACACACACACACGCATACACACACAAGCACGCATGTGTCGCTTAGCATTATAATCCAAGGACATGCATATTCCTGTGTATGTTTAAGTTAATAAGTTGCATGCAGAATTTGACCAAGCTACCAAGTTACCCACAAATACCACCTCCAATCAGCTAAGCAACAATTACCACTTGCAACAATGAGTGCACCACTACTTTATAGTACTTACACACACACATACACGCATATGCATGTACGTATATACATTGTATATATATATGTATATATATATATATATATACAGTTATATATCGTATGATTTTACTACTTGGATGCAGCTTTCCTTCCACAAACTTGTTGATCAAACTCATTTTAGATACCTACATACTTACATACATACCATACATATCGTACATATGTACTTATATATCTATGTATATATATATATATATGTTATATATATATATGTATATCAATAGTTCTACATATATATGTACATGTCTAGGGCCAATGTTTCGTCTGTCAATTTTGATTTATGCGTCTATATAAATATGTCAACCTTTTTAATTTAATTTAATTTAAAATTTGTACAAAATGTATTATACTTAAATTATAATAATAATTTAACGAAAATAAACTTCAAGTTAATTAAAAACAATATCTATTTAATAATTTTAAATTACATACACCAATACATATGCATATAGAAATAAATAATTTTGTTGTTTCAACTCCATACAGAAAGTCTTATATATTATTCATATCGTTATTAATATATTTGTACCTCATTCATAACGACAAACTGAGTGGATATATATATTATGTGTTCTACAAATAATTGATTTTTAATTGGTTTATACATTTTTCGTGACAAAATTGAAGCACTTTTTTTTAAGGATTTTAGTTATGCACTCAGAGGATGATTTCTTTAAGCACCAAATATTAATATGTCAGGAAATATATCGCTTTATATATATATATATATGAAACACTTATATAAATAAAAATGATTATATATAGTATAACTAAAACAATTGCTGCCTAAAATAAATGCATACATCAGCAAACAAGTAGCAGTAGTGGGAAATGCTCCTTAAAACATTTACAGTCAAAAATTCTAAAAAAAAATCTCAGCACAAATTATTTTATATTTATTTTTTATGAACATTTATTTGATTCTATTCTTGATATGATCTGTCTTTTTCTTTTTATGTACTATAATATAAGCTTATGCATTTCACCATCCAGTTAGTACTTATCATAAATATGCTACTAATTTCATTCCATACGTATCATGATGATCCTCTCGAAGCCTGGTGTTCTGGGAACTCTTAGCTGATTATTTGATCCCAGGATAGATGCATGTACAACTCAGTTTTAACAGCTATCCAGTCAGGAAACAAAACAAAGACTCAAATCTTATATACGTATACACTATTTCTGTATTTTATAAGTACTATATTTGTCCCTTTATTGTTCAGAATTTTTTATGCGCACTTAATTATAAATGTGCTAAGATTTATGCAGTTTCTTGGAATCACAGTATTTTTGCGTGAGTCTCTTCTACTATCTATATATATATATGTATATATATTAAAAACTACAAAATTGATGTATTCTAAATACAAAAAATATATATGAAAAAATTAAAGGGTTAAATTTAAGTCATATTAAAAATAATATAAAAAATCTAATCTCAAATATACGAATACTTGTACATATAGTTCAGAGTATATGCATATCGTTTCGTTAAACCTTTAGAAAAATTTACATAGTGAAAATCATTATTATGTATTCGAGTGTACATTAAATTTAAAGTTAAAATATTTCGGAAATATGACAAGTTTAGTTATGCGCACATACCATAATAGAAATATTTCCAAAATATGCGGCTTTTATTTGAGCGCAAAATAAATTTAATCAAGCAAATTGGAACTGTTTAACTACACAAAATTATGGGATACTCAAGAGAGGCAAAATACGCAATTTGACTTTATGATTTGTATACGCATAAAAAACATTTTTAAACTACAACCGTTACTTCTGCACTTCATGCAGCACTGCTTTCGAAATATAGCAAGCAGTAAATAGCAAATTTAGTCAATACATCAACCATAGTGAAGAACTATTAATTGACATTTGAGTGATCAGATGGGAAATGAATAACATTTTACAGGGGCACACAAAAATTATAAAAATATAAAATCTGTAAAAAAAAAGCGTATACCGCTGTCAGTACTTCTTCCAATAAGACAACATCAATATTTTCTGCATTAATTTACTCGATGTCTGTCAGTATCTTACACAGAGCTAAATAAATTATAATCTGTAAATGTATTCGCTAATTATTTTTTATTTGGATAGGGTTCCCAGTGCTTGAATCCAGTCCATTTGACTTCCTCCAGTTTACCTTGGTCCAACTTCCAGATAGCACCATTCTTGTTGGCCTCAATGGCCTTGACAAAACTCTTAGCGGCTTGCACTGTCGACTGAGTGGGATGATCCAATAGTTTTTCGGCGACGCAAGGTTCCACATCCAGCCAGGAATTGAATTGTTGAACCAGTGTCGTCCTCGTAATACCAGGATTGATCGAATAAGCGGTTACTCCAGTGACGGGCGCCAGTATCTGTTAAGTGAATCAAAATTACACTCTATTTGCATGAATTGTTTTTAGTTGTAAATTTACCGCAAGCGAAACGGTAAAGCTAAAAGCAGCTGCCTTTGAAGCGCAGTAAACGGGAACTTGATAGATCGGATTAAAAGCAGTCACTGAGCAGATGTTGGCAATAACTCCGCCTGGACCGTCATTGCGGTAGTCCCAGAAATCCATAATAGCCGTTGTGGTATTCACGGTTCCGGTGAAATTAACAGCAATAGTTTTCTCTATCTGATGGTCGTCCAAAATTCCGGCTCCATTGATAAGCAAGTCAATCTTCTCGTACTTTTCGAAGACTTCCTGAAGTAGTTCTTTGCTCTCATCTAAAGGTGCAGTAACATCATACGGATAAAATGCAACTTTCGTCTTGGGATTCAATTTTTTTAATTCTTTGATATATTTTGGCTTTTCGAGTGAGTCAAAAATAATCAGGTTCTAAACCAAAAGTTAGTTAAATTTAAGTTTTAAGATCGAAATTTATAATGTTATCAAACCTTTGGTCCTCTTTTAACAATCTGGCGACTGGTGTCCATTCCAATACATCCCAGGCCAGCAACAAAAATAATGTTCTTGCCAGCTATTGCCCCACCGCAAGATTTGCTTTTTCTTCTTGTGTGCTGAAATCGTAGGGTCTGTTTTAGTAAACAATAATTTATGTATATATTTATGGGGCTGGAAACGTTCTTAAATTTAATGGGACAAGAAAGATCCCATCTAATTACTTAACATATCAGAATAGGAACCTAAATTCGATTCAGTTTTATATATTTGGATTTAAAGACTTACGCTCAATAGGCCATTATTGTGGGCAGTTACCAGACGACGATTCAGTTTCTCCTGATAAAGAAGGTTTTTCAATATATTTATCGGTTGTGGTTTAGCAAGCTGATTTGATGACAACGGCAGCTGGTTCGTTTCAATGTGCCTCTGGCTGTTTGCCAAATTGGATGATGTGGAACTGAAGCGCAAAAATCCATGCTTCAGGACACTGTGGGCGAACACTGGTAATGTGTTCATTTTTTGAAAAATATTAAATGAGAAAAAGGCCGAAAAAAAACAAATAACTTTTAGAATTTTTTCTGACTTACTTAGCTACAAAGCGAACACTGAAAAACTTTTGTTTTATTTTCATGTATGGACTGCCGAACCTGAATGGCTACTAGGATTAGTTTAAAATAATAAATATTTTTTTAATATTGCTTTTAGATGTTTAAGTATTGAACGAAATATATTTTTGTATAGATAGGGCTAAGACAATGCCTGCACCATGTCTCCTTTTGGGCCAATATAAAATAATAATCATGTCCAAACGACCAGGTAACAACTGGAACATGCATAAAATCTACAATGTAGGAAAAACTATCGAAGCTTGCAACATAAATGTGGCAATTTTGATGTGAGAACCACAACGACCAAAAGAGTTCTTCCTTGCGATCGATAGATAATTTTAATTTTTTAATTTAATTTGGACCAACAGTATTAAATAAAATTCTTTTGCTGCTCCTTGTAATGCATTTTTTAATTTCCAAAATTTATTTTCAAAATATGTGGCTTTTAATTGAGCGATAAATAAATAGAATTAAGCAAATCTTTCGGTGGCTGGCAAGAAGATCATTTTTTGTGGCTGGCCTGTTATTGGAAAGGACTAACTACAACCGTTACTTGTGCACTTCATGCAGCACTGCTTGGAAAACATTGCAAGCAGTAAGCAGCAAATTTAGTCAATACATAAACCATACTTAATAATTATTATGATACGAATGGCATTTCGGTCAGTACTTCGTCCAACAAAATTGTTTTAATCCAGTCCAATTAGCTTCCTCTAGTTTTCCTTGTTCCAACTTCCAGATAGCGCCATTCTTGTTGGCCTCAATGGCTCTGACAAAACTTTTTGCGGCTTCCGCTGATGACTGCGTGGGTTCTACCACCTGGCTCCCTGATACGCAAGATTCCACACCCGGCCAGCAATTTACTTTTTTGAACATTTTCGTCCTTGTTATACCGGGATTAATCGAATATGCCGTTACACCAGTGACGGGCGCCATAATCTGTTAAGTGAAAGCAACTACAATCTTATTGCATGAATAGCTTTTACTTGTTAATTTACCGCAAGCGAAATGGTAAAGCTGACTACAGCTGCCTTTGTAGCGCAGTAAACGGGAACTTTGTAATTTGGATTGAGAGCAGTCACTGAACAGATGTTGGCAATAACTCCGCCTGGACCGTCATTACGGTAGTCCCAGAAATCCATAATAGCCGTGATGGTATTCACGGTTCCTGTGAAATTTATAGCAATAGTTTTCTCTATCTGATGATCGTCCAAGATTCCAGCTCCATTTATAAGCAAGTCAATCTTCTTGTACTTTTCGAAGACTTCCTGAAGTAGTTCTTTGCTCTCACATAAAGGTGCAGTAACATCATACGGATAAAATGCAACTTTCGTCTTGGGATTCAATTTTTGTAGTTCTTCGATATAATCTGGATTTTCGAGTTTGTCAAAAATAATCAGGTTCTAAACAAAAAGATAGTTAATTTATTGCTTAAATATATTTTTTAAAATCGGAACTTATAGATACATTAGGTCCTCTTTTGACAATCAGGCGGCTGCTGGCCATTCCAATACCTCCCAGGCCAGCAACAAAAATGATGTTCTTGCCAGCTATTGATCCCCCAGAACATTTGCTTTTTATTTGCCTTGTGTGCTGAAATCGAGGAGTGTATTAAAGGTCACCATCATCTTTAATAATGAATTCCTATTTGCAATTAGCATAAGATTGCATTCCAAACTAAAAATATGAATGCCATCATTTAGTAAACATAGAAAAATAAAACCTAAGGGCTTTCCAAATTGGCATACTCTTTAGGAAGTATCACATTGATCAGACAACCATAGCCGAAAACTTAGTATGACAAATTGTCAATTTAAAATTAAAATCGGAATTGTATGTTTACCGATGTGAATTCACACTCGCAATCTATTTATAAGAACCTTATCATATAATTAACTTAAGACACAAATAACGAAATTGATATATAGACGGAGAGAAAGAGGTGGAGCATGGCTACATCGACCAGGCTAGAACCTTATCAACGTAAATATGTTTAATGGAACCCAAGTTTAATGGGGTACTTTAATTACTTTTCTTAACAAATTGGATGCTGTGGAAATGCATCGCAAAGCTCCAGGATGAAACACACTGTACGAAAATACTGGCGATACGCTCATTATTTTAAAAAATAGCCAAAAAGAATTTTAACTGATTTATTTTGATAATAAAAAAGATATTAACAATTTTTCTCAATGGCTACTAGATTCAGTTTGAATGCTAAAAAATCATTAATATTTTTTAAGATTATATTTTTATATATAGGGTTATGAATATATCTGTATCATGTCCCCTTTTGTTTTATCTCGTCATCATATCATTTTTACTTATTTCGAATGATTACAATTTTCTGCATTTCATTGCCAATTAAAATTCG
Organism: Drosophila dives; assembly: GCA_035042365.1. NCBI lineage: Eukaryota > Metazoa > Arthropoda > Insecta > Diptera > Drosophilidae > Drosophila > Drosophila dives. Next base: position 1,063,457 of record JAWNLJ010000415.1, on the reverse strand, counting down.
AAATTTAATTATATTTACTGCATAACAAAACCGAATTCAATCAGTTATCGAAAAGTAGGTCGATTTTTAGCTTATTTGCTATGTGGATCAGCCCAGATACGCAAGCTAGGCAACTGCAGAGAACTCAATCTGCTACATTTATTAGATGAATGCATTGGTAGCAACAACAACAACCACAACAACATCAGTCAACCCACGATGAGCAAAATAAATAAAATGCAAGCCAAGAAAGACTGCGACCCACTCGAAAAATCAAACGAACTGCTAGCATGGGGCCAATATAAAATAATAATCATGGCCAAACGACCAGGTAACAACTGGAACATGCATAATAACTACAATAGAGGAGAAACTATCGAAGCTTGCAACATAAATGTGGCAATTTTCATATGAGAACCACAACGACCAAAAGAGTTCTTCCTTGCGGTCGGTAGATCAACAATTTAAATGAATTCAACAGTAATAATTGTACATAATTTGCTGCTCCTAGTTTTGCCCATGTTTTAGTTGGTTTTTCGTTTAAGTTTAGTACGCAGATGGGAATAAATCTTGCAGTGACGCAAAACTCTAATTTTTGGCTTGTGAACGGCAAGTCGGCAGCTGCTGAAAGACAAATAAATTGAATTCTATTTTTTATAACATAATTTTGAGGAACAAATATTTTACAAAATTTTAAGCAACTTTTACAATTGTATCAGTCGGGAAAATGAATTAAAAAAACCAACTATGAAATCCAAAATATTTGTTGTGCTTAAATACCAATACAACTTTCAAATTAATGAAGATATTCATATTAATACTCTTACTGCTAACCATTAAAATATTTGGAAGATGTTTAATTAAGCTGCTTGGTTGATCTTAATTGAGAGAAAACTATAGCAGTTAATCTGCTACAATTCACATACATAAACAGAATATGTATATGTATATGTATTCTTAACCTGTGAACAAAGCTCTGATTGTGAACAGAAATTGCAGCTGGGCTTGGGATGGTCTGCATCTGTAGTTGGTTTCCCTTGGGTGTGCTCCCTGATATTCCCTCATACACATTCTGTGCGTATGTTTGTGTGTGTGTGTGTTAAGAGAGCGAAGAAAGATACTACACACAGCAAACGGGCGGCAAATTTATGGCCTCACAGTTCTCGCGCCGAAACGAGCACGGAAACGCGAACAGAATTGTGAACGGGAACGGAGCTTTTGGTGCTGTTATTGTGGTCCAACAAGCGCAATTTACGATCAGTTCATTTAGGTGGCCCATTGTCCCGTAATGTTTATGCAATGTTTTCTGATTTTATTTCAACAGCTGGAATTTGTAGACGCTGCCGCATCGCATTCGGCTTTCCTTATGGGCGTTTGGGAGCATGCCACTTTCAGCCTAAGATTGTGATCATACATATGTGATACTTCTCTCCCCCTTTCTCTATCTCTCTCTTGCTTCCCGTTCTGTCCAAATAAGTCAGAGCCAAAAAAAAAACGTGATTCGAACAAATTGTTATATCCTTAAAAAGCAAGCAGATTTGGTAGCTTAAAACTGGCATCGTATTATGGCAGTTGAGATGCTGAATCCTTGCAAAGATTCCCAGAGGGTCCATTGGGTCACACAATGGTGCAGCAAATACTGCGCCTTCCACTATCTTAGAGGTCCCCCGGGCCATTTGAAATCAATTTGAACCCATTTATGCTTCACACGACTGCCAAAAGCAGTCTGCCTCTTAGCCAAGGCTTGGGCTTGTTCTAGCCGTTGCCACTGCTGATGAGCAGACAAGTTTGGTGACTTTGTGACTTTCGGTTTCCAGACTTCCCAATTTCACATGTTGATTGTGTATGATGAGGAGGCGATTCCACTGTTGCATAGAATGTGTGTTACCGGGTCTGTATGTTAGCAATCCCACAACTGAATCTCAATCCAAATCCCAATCGCCCGAATGTGGCACAAACAGTAACAATTACCAATTGTTTATTTGGCTATACAACGTGTTGTTGATGTTGTTGCTGCTGCTGCTGCTGCTACTGTTCCGATTGTTGCAACAGTTGTAAAAGTGAAGCAGTAACTTGGTGGTCGTTCGCTCCCTGGCTGGCTCCATCGCTCTTCGTTCGTGGGCTGGCGACTCTGCGAATCCGTCAATGGCTCGTTATCTTGATCAGAAATAGCTGCAAATACTTTACCTCTGCGCTGTCTCCAATTTGTTTTCATGTGCTATGCTTTGGGGAAACTTTCCTTCTTCAAGTTAAACAAATTACAATTTATTTTCGTTATTCTTATTTTATGGTGTTTTCTAATTTTATTTAACAATAAATATACAAGTATATAAATCGAATGAAACTAAGTTTTCTTTGTAAATACAAAGCTGCCAAAAAATTTTTTTTAATAATTTTCAGTTGACGTTTAAATGTTATCAAAAAAGTTTATAAAAAAAATATATTCTTCGGATATAAAAACAGCATAAAATGTATTTAAATCGATAAAACGATTCGATACTATGCAAATGTTTCTGATGCCAATGATAAGTGCGTACTAAGAAACAAAACTTCGAAAAGTCAGCAATAATACAAGTGGTGAGCTTTTTATACAAATTCGGAAGTGAAAAAGCTTTTACCAACATGCTATAAAGATACTAGTGGAATATTAAATTGCATTTTTGCCGCCCGGCTCAGCATCGGCTCGTTGGTCTAGGGGTATGATTTCCGCTTAGGGTGCGGGAGGTCCCGGGTTCAAATCCCGGACGAGCCCAAGCAGTAGTTTTTTTTTTGGTATTTTTAAATTTTTTTTCGATAATATTAAAAGAAAATATTTAAGCTTTGGGCTCGTCCGGGATTTGAACCCGGGACCTCCCGCACCCTAAGCGGAAATCATACCCCTAGACCAACGAGCCGATATTAATCGATGTGTATCTTTAAAAAAAATTATTGGAGATCTTCGCTCTGGTTATAATATTAATTTAAACTTAAACTTTCTTTTAATTGCATGCGAGAATAGTTGCATCTTTAACTAACTAAAAGTTGTGAATATACCGGTTATATGCTGTCATTTATTCAAAAAGCTTCGTAGGCACACTTGATCCAACTGGCTCGTTGGTCTAGGGGTATGATTTCCGCTTAGGGTGCGGGAGGTCCCGGGTTCAAATCCCGGACGAGCCCAAGTTAAGTACGATTTTTTTTTTTTTTTGTAAATGAAAGATTTTTTTTTATATCAAACTATAAACAATTATTTATACTTTATTAAATTTTGTTGCACAAATAACGACTTAAGTGTAAATAATATTAAATGTGTTGTTTTTCCCACTAACATGGTATGATTAAAATTCCATCAGAAGTAAAATATTTGATTAATACCAATGGTTAACAGAACAAATATTCAGAGATGTATTTATAAATAATTATATTGCATTTACATTTTAAATATGCAAGTACATAAAAAATATGTATGCTGCAAAACAATTTTGATTATAAAGACAAAAAACACAACAAGTTACATATTTGTAAATTATGCTGATAATGCCATCTATATATAAATAGTTGAGCAAAATGATGGTTTTTTAGTTGTTCTTCGATTTGACCTAAAGACTACATAAGTAAATGACACATTTAATGGACATAGAAAGTTTGGGTAAATGTTACAGATATAATAATATATATATGTATGATAATAGAATAGAATAGCTGATAAATACATAAATGTTTTTTTTTTTTTGCCAAAATGGAAATTCATTTTGTGCCAATAATTAATACGCTAATATGACGGACTGTTTGTTTGTTGTGAGTGCTGTTGTTGTTCTTCTTGTTGTTGTTGGTATTTTGATTAGTTTTTCCATTGCTCAACGTCCCTTCCAGTTATGGGCGGAGGGGGGCGAGCAGTCGTTGTTAGTGTTGTTTAACTCAATCTGTTGCTCTCAATCATCGTCTGTAGCGAAGTGAAGAAGGAGGCTTTTCTGCAACATCACCAACATCATCGTTTTCCTAACCAGTTGTCTAACGATTTTCACATATTTACATGTTCGTATTTTTTTTTCATTCGACTTTTGCATTTGGTTTAAGTTTTTTTTTTGTTTTTTTTTGTTGTTATATGTTAAATATTTATAATAATTTATTTATTATTAGCACTAATTATTCTTTGGTTGTTCCACTGGTTCTGTTGTTGTTATTGTTGTTGTTGTTGGTTATGGTATTTATTTTCATTTTCAATTGTTTTTTTTTTTTGTTATTTTTGTTCATTGTTCATTGTGCTTTTTCTTGCTGTATTATATTGTCAGGGTTGTGCTGTTGCTGTATGTTTATAACGGCATCCGTTTTATATATTCGTTTGTGACTGGAATTGGGTAAATTGTTTATTATTGTTGTTGATGCTGCTGATTCTGTTGCTGATGATGCTGGTGATGTCGTTATTGCAGTAGCCTTGCGAAGATTCTTTCCAAACGTCGAGTTGCCTTTTAGACCTTTTTTTTTATTGTGTATAAAACGAAAATAAAAAAGAATGCAAAAATCTTGATCAGTAAAAGATACGTACGAATTGATTAATTGCATTTTTCAATGATTATACATAGATGTGTGTGTGTGTGTGTGTGTATCTGTGTTAATGGAAACCAACATGTGTTAACTTATATTTAATGCCAACAGAAATGCGCGTACAGACAATACATACTCCACACCAAAAAAAAAAAATAACAAAAAAATAAACAGAGAAGAGAAGAGAAGACAGATGGATAGTGGGAAGAATTACAAAGTGGACTATGCAGATATATAGATATAGATATTGTAGAGAGCGACAGTTTGTAGACAGAGTGTGGAAAGAGTGTGGAAAGAGTGTTGCTTGTTCGTCGGTGCGCAGAGCAGAGCAGAGTTTGACAGGAAATGTGAAATGCATTTCGTTTACCTTGGAAACATAAACGATTCTGATATATGGCAAATATATCGCTTGGCTTGTAGCACGGCTCATATTTATAATCAAGCTCATCGATAGAGATTTCGATATCGATATTGTTGCCGGAATCAGAAATGTTTGCGGCAGACGCGCCTGGGCAATGACTTAGCTTATGGGAGGGTATCACAAACAGGTTTTCTTCCATATTGTTGGGGGCCGCTACGAGCTCTGCATCTGGGTCTAAAGTTGTTGTTGTTGTATTTGTTGTTGTTGTATTTGAAGTTGTTCTTGTTGTTGTGGTTGTTGTTCTTGTTGTGTTTATATCAACCATTATTTGTGGTGCGCACTTAACAGGCTTTTTTTTTTGGTTGTGATGTTGTGTGTGTTGTGGAAGATGGTAACAAAGTGGATTAGTTTTTGTTGTTTTGTTTTTGGTTTGGTTTTGGTTTTTGCTCTAATTTAGTGTTAGTCACAGGAAGTGTATAAAATATCTCATATATCAGGATTGTACTAGCTAAATTTGTTGTTGACTACCTACCTCGCTATCTTGGCAGCCGGCATCGTCCTTGGAGCCTCTCGACAGGCCCTGCACAAAGTGTACATCGCTGCCAGGATCATCGGAGGCCAAATGGGCGCGAAATTGTTGATTTCTATGGATATGATATATCAGATTATATTATTATATCATATTATATTCTTTTGTGTAGCACTTACCTCAGCTCCAGCTGTTGCATTTGCTGAAAATGCCTCAGCTTGCCATTGGCCAGATGCAATTTCTCCTCAAGTGCCGCATTTTCCACGCATTTGATCGAATACTTCTCGGAAAACGACAGAATCTCCAGTCGCAGTTCATCGAGCTCCTCCCTGTAAGTGTGTGCCCATGCTAAACTCATATATCATGCGATAATTTTGGATACTTACTCCTTAAGCGGCTTGGCGCCATCACCACGCATGTGCTCGCCACGTTGCACCTGACGCAGGAACTCCGCCTTGAAGCGTGACACCTCACGTTGCACCTCGCTCTGGTGGGCCTTGCGCATGGCATCCAGGGCAGCCAATGTTGCCTAGAAGTGAAAAGGGAGCCATTAATATATCGGAGCAAAGAAGAAGCAAATAAATAATAATATTGTTACCTGAGTTTCTTCGGCTAGAGCCGTTTCCTTCTCGGCCAGCAGGTGCTCAATTTCCAGCTTGTGCTTCTCCTCCATGTCGCAAATGAGGCGCCGATGCGATGACTCCATGGCGCTTAGGCCCTTCTCGCAAAGAGTCTGGAAAGGAGAGGGTTACATTTAGTTAAGGATGGAATCAAATACAGATGCCTAACATACTCTCAGCTGTTCGATTTCCGTCTGGTATCGCTTGCGGAAACTCTGCTCATCGGCTACGTTGGCGTGCTCGTGGCGATAGACCTCTCGGAGACATTCGAGTTGCTTTCCATGCTCCCTTTCGAGCAGATCGAGACGCTTCTCCATTCGCTTGCAGCGCTCATGCTGTCGTCCCAGCTCGTCGCTCAGCTCGTGGCGCTGTTGGAGCAGCTGTTGCTGCTCCTGTTCCTGGGTGGCACACTTCTCCAGCGCCAGGGCCAATTCGCTCTCGCGCTGCTCGAGCAGTTGTTCGCTGCGTTGCAAATCCGTCTCCGTTTGCTGTTGGAGGGTCGAGAGTTTCTCGACACGTTGCCGCAGCTCGCAGCACTTGTGGCACGAGTCCTGCAGGCAGGACAGTTCCATTTGCTCACTGACCAGCACACAGGTCTCGGTTAGGGCACGTTCCAGCTGCCTGAGTCCATCCTTGCGATCATTTAGGGGCGACACCGATCGTCGACTACGCTGTCCGGCACGCAACTGTTGCAACTGGGTGAGACTCTGCTCCATCCGCTCCTTGCTGCTCAGGAGCACATGCTCCAAGCTGTGCAGCCGCTGCAGCAGATGGGCCGATGAGTTCAATGGCGATGACTGGCTGCTGGAATCGCTGCTGGACTCGGTGGAGATGGTGGTGCTGATGCTCTCTGTTGGCTTACGCTCCACGGTCTCCCGTTGCAGCTCGGTGATCTTCAGCTCCAGCTGCTCCTTGCCCTTCAAGGAGAGCGAACGTCGTCGCTCCGACTTGGCCAGCTTTTGCTTCAGCGCTCGCACCTGTCGCTCCGAGGTGCTGTACTTGATCGTCAAGTCCTGGATGCGTGCGGCCATCAATTGCAACTGCGCCCCATCCTCCATTTGGCAACGTTCCAGTTTCTGCTGCAACGCCGTCTGTATCAACTCGAGTGCATCATACTGATTCTGGGACTGCTTCAGTTCCCGCTTCATTGCACGAATCTCATTAACGGCCTTCTCGAAGCGACTGCGCAGCTCATTGTACTCCTCGGCGAGGGAGTCCCGCTGCAGGCAGTAGGGATCAATATCGCTGATAGTGGTCAGATCGCTGAGCGAGTCCATGCGTTTCATTTTGTGACGCTGCAGATTACTGAGACTGGCCACCTGACTATTGTCCGCCTGCAGTTCCCGCAGACGCTTGTACAAGCTTTCGTTCTCCTCGATGCCCTGGGCCAGGCGATCCTCCAGCTGCTTGATCTTGCACTGACTCTCCGTTAGTTGCAGGCTCAAGCTGTGCACCAACTCCGCTGCACTCTGCTTGGCACTGACCAGCTCGCCATTCAGCTGTTGCTGTTGCTCCTGCAGCCTGGCCGTCAGCTCCTGCTCCGTCCGCTGCAGTGTGGTGAGCAACTCCGACATGCGTGCCTCCCGCAACTTCGCCTCGGTGCGCAGCGTCTCGCATTGTTGCTTGAGCTCGGTGCGATCCGGCCGCATCTCCTCGGGCACTGCCATCAGAGGCAGCTCATCGCTGGCCACACTATCCACAGTGCTGCGACGCGAACTGGGCGGCGAGCTGCGACTTCGTTTGTGCAGACTGGCCAGACTGCGATTGCGCAGGCAGCTCCTCAACACGGGTGGCGACGGCGACAGCGGCGAACCCCAGTCAAGGCTATCCCTCCGGCCACCCTCCGATGCCGTGCGATACTCCTCGTCGGAGGAGAAATGCGGCGCATTTGCTGGTGTGCCGGGAGTGGCTGGACTGGTCTGCAGCTGCGCCTTGATAAAGTCCTGCTCGATGTCGCTCTGCTTGAGGATTGACGGCGTTGTCGAAGTAACCGGAGTTGTTGTTGGCGATGGACTCTCCAGCTGTGGCTGCTGTGGCAAACCTGCCGCACTTCGCAGCACCGCCAGCCAATTGTTCCTCGAGCTGGGCGACAGGCTGGCCAGAAAGAGACGCTGCTTGTCCCACGTAATCAGCTGAAAGGCATGTTGCTTGGCAGCGTTGGGCTCTTCCACAACAGACGATAGACTGTTGACATCGAGGACACCATCGAGCACGCCACGTTCCTCGCAGAGCGGATCCCTGTAGTAGAAGAGAGCCGCTCCACTCAATGTGAACCAATGCTTGCTCCACTCCCCCGTCCGATTGTCCAGCTTCATTAGCCAGCCCTTTTTGGCATTCAACGACTCTTCGACACTTTTGCCCGACGGTTTCACTGTACACTTGCCGGACTTGCTGATGGATCTGAGTTCATCCGATTTGGCCATGTAGTTGGCGCACAGCTCATCCAGATTACAGCCACCATCGGGATCACCACGTTCGTGCTGATAATGCTTAGCTGGCTTCAATTGTAGCTGCATTCGATTGCCAACTTTTCCGCTCTTTGCACTTTCCCCTTGTTGTTGCTTAGGTTGTTGCTGCTGTTGTTGTTGTTGCTGTTGTTGTTGCTGTTGGGACACTAGAACTGTGGGTATCTTCTTGACTATTGCGGACACAATCGCTGGCGTTGAGTTGGCCGCCAGTGGTAATGACTTTGGTCTCAGATTAACAAGCGTTTGCTCGCTGCTCGCGTTTAGGGATTTGCCGTTGGATGTCAGCTGGAAATCGGTTTCATCACGCGATGTCTGGTATTGGTAATGATGTTGATTATTCAGCGCATTATTGACAGCCGTTGACCAGCGTTTGTTCTGCTGTTGACTTAGGTTTGTTATCGTATTTGCAATGTCCTTAATTGTTTTCTCATCCCGCCGCATATCCTCGATCAGCAGGCAGCCAGTCGGTTGAGAAACTGCAAAAGGACGAATAAATTTAATCGATTATTAAAATATATATATCATTTTTCCTTAAAAACTTAAATTTAGAAAAATTGCAATTATGATTGTCTCGGTAATTATTATTATTACTAGTATTGATAACGTTAAGAAGTTTCTAATTCTGAATTATTAAAATATATATCATAAAAACTTTAGTTTTGAATTAATTAGAAAAAATGCAATTAAGATTGTCCAGCTATTTATTATTATTACTAGTTTTCATAAGATCATACAAATCATTTCAAGTTCTGAAAAAGGCTCTTAAAAGATCGTTTTTATTATTGTCAATATTTCGTTTGGCCTTCACATTTGGTAAGCGTTTTCATTAGGTGTACTGATTTACGTGTGTCTATTGGCCATAAGCTAACAATATCTATGCCATTGAATGAGATTTGTTTTAGCCAAGTTAGCCCACTATTCCCTGGAAATGTTTATGCCATCCACAAAGCCATAAAATGTGGCACGGTAAGTTATTTGTGTGCAAATATAATAAAATTATTAAAACGGGTTGAAATGGTAAGAGGATCCTCTCGAAGAGATGCGCGATAAGGCGAACAAGTTCTCGCACAGCCAAGGAAAAATGCGCAAAAAAAAAAAACATTGATTCGGTGAGGGTGTGAGCGAGATGGGTAGTGCCATAATTTTATTAACACCCAAACGAGTCCGGGGATCCATCCATTGGGGGAAAAACATCAGCGGCAACGCGACTAAAGTTGTCCCATAAATATATATGATTACAAAATATATATTTAGACGTGCCCTTGTCCGCAGGTCCACACGTAGACGTAGACCTGTTTAGGTTTATTATGATTATGATACGAATTTCCGACTCTGTCTGGCCATTAAAAACCCAACGAGTCTGCGTTTGAGTGCGCATCAATTCGGTCAGTCGAACAGGTTGAACTCTTTGGCTAACATTTTGGCCAATCGAACTTGCTGCATTTATCTTCATTATTGAGTTGTTGCCTTGGAGTTAACGTAGAAAACAGAAACGCAAGAAAACAACAACTTGAATATTATACAACGAAGATTGCACACTCTGCAAAAGCAGTGCTTAAAAAATGTTATATATTTATTATGAAAAACGAGTTTATTATTTTTATATTTTTTATATTTAGAAATCCTAAAAATTACTAATGCTGTATTTTTTTTTTTTAGAAAACATGTTCAAAGCTTTACGAATTTCATGAGAATATTGGAATACCCATTGCAAGAGTATACAAAACCAAAAAAGAAATACGAAAAAAAGAAAAGACTTCTTGCTCTGTGAACTCCTCGGAGGAGCATCAGCGTTGGATCATGTTGCCGACAAGGCGACGGTTGACTTTGGCTTGAATGACTAACTTGGCAAGCAGGTTCAAGGTTACTGTGCTAAATGGTGGGGTATGCCTTTAATTGGCCGACATGTCGGTCCTACTTAGTTGCCAAAGGCGAACCAAGACGGCAACGACGGCGACGGCGACGGCGACGTCGTCGTTGATTACGCTAAGCCCGAAAAGCTATGAGACCTCGCCATGTCTGTTTATATGTCTGTCTGTCTGTCCACAATGGAATTTATAAAACTTATGACATACTGGCAGCAGGCAGGCAGCATCTCGAGCACACACCAAAAGATAGGCAGACAGCAAGATCTGTGCTCCAGTACAAGACTAAATACAACTAATTTTATTTGCTATGATAATAATTATGTCTCCACAACCTTTTTTTATATTTATTTCATTATGCTTTGTGGAGTAATAATTAAGCTTTTTGGAATATCTAAAATGTTGACTAGAATTTTTTGAGTACGTTTCTTGTAGACATTTTACTGAAATTGGATCGACTAGTGGGTCAATAATTGATGTTAAAGCAGTACGAAGCGAAGAGGTTTTTACATCTCTTAGTGGATGTATGTGAATGTGATCTTGCTGCTTATTCAGCATATTTTTACTTATGCCAATAGTCGCAAAGTATCTATAACGGATATCTCAACACAGTTTAAATCGATACATCCACATATCATCCAATTTTAAACATAAAGTAGCTAAACTTGAAAGTATGTTTGCTATAAGCCTTATCTATAATTACCAAAGCACATATTTGCCGTAATTAAAGAGCTACAGGTACCAAAACTTCGAAGGAATGTTACTAGCTTATTAATATTAATTGGGGGTCTTGTGCACTGCAACCTAATAGATCTATTGTGCCCCCTTCCGAGCTTATAGCTCCTTCATCAAGCCCAGTTCCTAAACGAATGTCAGGATCTTTGATGGGTCGAGGGCTACTATGTCTTTGACATTCATAACATGCATCGCTAGGATGCTGCATATTTTCCTGGCAAGGGCGATACATTCTGTTAGGATGTGAGTTGAAGACAATTTCCGCAATTTGAAAGGCAAACTTGGGCCATAATTCTTGTTCTTTGATAAAGTTGTTAAAGTCCGAGTGCAACAATCTTTCTCGATTTTAATGCTTAATTTAGTTTTACCATTTAGTATAAATTTTACTAGATAATATTTCTAATTTAGCACATAATTTCGATGAATATTCATATTTTTGAATGGTTGTTAATTAAAAAAATATATACATAACAATCTATGTTCGTTCAAGGTTTGCCATAATAAAGTACTTGAAATATTTTTTATACTTTCTAATTAAAAACACATTTGATTAATTAGTGGAGTCATTTAGTTGCACGGAACAATCAACTCAATAATGGATTCTTGTAACCAAGATTAAAATGGACCCAGCAACGCCTTGGCATAATAAATAATCAAATTGCAAGTTCATTTGGGCAATGAAACAGAAAATTGCCTTCTCGCAATATGAATGTCTGCGCTTCCTTCTACTTCCCCTCTCTCCAACCACGTTGCACGTCCAGAGCTCCTGGTGCTGGCCATGTTGACAGCCTTGGGCAACCCTCACACGATGACTTTGAATAATTTCTAACTGAGGGAACGTTGCATAAATTCAGTCTGGCTTCTTGGCCAGTAAACGAACTCGTTACACTTATGAATATTGATTGGTTATTGGTGGCCCAAGTCTCCAGTCTCCAGTCTGCAGTCTACAGTCCCTCGCATCGTTATCTATCTATGTGCATATGTGTATCCGCCCCTTTGAATTCTACGAACCACTAACACACATACATACCTATACACACACACATATATATATATATATATATATATACATATTGAGCTGTTCCTGTCATTTTGCATTTGGTGCACCACACAAATGGCAGCTCCATTCTGCATTCTGTTTATTAATTATGGCTTAAAGTGAACATTTTCTACCCATTTCTGATTAGCAATTTATTATTGTTTATAGAGTTTTTGTTTTTTTGTTATTAATTATCACACTAGCTACCAACTACAATTGAGTTCATTAGAAACTAATTTATATTTTATAATTTTGCATTTTGTCATTTTCGTAATAGTAATCTTTAAGCCAACTCTCTTGGTAAAAATTATGCTGTCTTTGGCCCATTCTTTGACTGCATCAAGCCAAGATTTATTTGCACTGTAAACTGTAATTATTCAGTTTGTGGCAACTGCCGTGGAACGCGCCCATTACAAGTTCCCCCACGTACTCCAACAACAACAACAACAACAACAAACGTGTCCGTTTCTTTGTTCAGGTCTATGTCCAAAGGCGACTATCAAGTGCCGGACTTGTCTTGCCACCAGCCCTAGCAACAAACAAAAATAAAACAAAAAAAAAAACGAAAAACAAAAAAAAGCAGAAAAATTCAGTGTTCGCTGCCTAATTTTGCTGTGCCGCCGGGGGCTATTAGCTGAATAGATATACCTACCCAGTCAGTATACAATCCTTGTCTTTGAGCATTTTAATAGCTTTCGCCGAGCCGAGCCAAGCCAAGCCAAGCCAAGCCAAACTCTTTCATTCAGAAAGTTTCTGATGGAGCCAGTAAATTGGCTCATTTGCACACTTTTGTTTTTGATGTAACGTAATTTGTTTGTGCCACATTATCCCAATCATATTGCACTTTACCCCTTTGGCAGATGTGACTGTTGACTGATTGTTCATATGTGTTACAATTTATTTTAATGTTGACAAATAAGACTATATATTTTTAACATAATCTTTAGCTAAATCCGGCCAATTAGAATGATTTTTGATGCTGATTTCACTTGGCTTATTTTTACAATTTAGCAACTATTCAAATATTGACTTTTGATGTTTAGGCCAAGTCTTGAAGTGTGCAGACTGAGTGAGAAGTGGTGAAAGAGCAGTAACCTGAGCAAAACATACATAGTCCAGCGCATCTATGTGTGTGTCTTTTTGGGCCAACAATTCGCAGTAAGAACAACAAAAACAACAACAACAACAATAGCATAAGAATGATGTAGATACACTATAATTTAAGCGTGAATATCATTTTTCCATGAACAAGTATCCTCCTGCAGCAATGTATGTGAGAACATTCACAGTAACTGCAATTACCAGACTGAGCCACAGCCACAGTCAGCTCTGTTAACTCAGAATTCAGAACTTGGCTCAGAGAGCTAACTCGAACCTAAGCAAGGGCACGGGGCCATTTGGGGCATTCTCTGTGTGTGTTTGTGTGTGTGTGTCTGCTGCATCTAAAGAAAATTTATGAAGCCTACCATTAAGTAGGAAGCTGGGCAAAAGATGCCCTGCACGTTTGTGCCTTGAGTTGTTGTTACTGTGTGAATTCAAGGTTAATTTCGTAGCTGGGTCTTTAACTAGCTGCACGCACCGTCTGAGAACCCCATACCCCAACTTCCCCCTTCCCTCTACCCATCCTTCAACTACACCCTATGTTGCCCTACGCAACAGTCGCGACGCTCAGCCTCCCTCACGCCACCCAGCCAAGGCAGGGCATCTGTCTGGGCTGTGCTTGATAATTTTGATTGCTGCAAGCCATAAATGATCATAAAAATTATAGCAGCTGGTCCAAAGAGGGCAGTGAAAAATGAAACAAGCTCAAACTAGTTTCGTCACGCCGACTACTTAATACTCTTTCAGTCTAAAGACAACCAATTTAATTAGTAATTTTAAGATTTATTTGTTTTTGATAATTATTGTTGTGCTTTGCAAATAGTAGCTGATAATAAAAACAGAGAGATAAGCGAATAATTTCCTGATAGAGAATATGTTGAAGAACCCACTTGCCTCCTGGGCTAGGGTATACAAAAAAAACAAAAGTAAAAGTAACTTTATCATCTTTATAATACATATAAAAAAACATAAGTACATAATACACACTTAAGTAGTAGTGTTTAGTGTGTGTGTGTCAAAGGCATGGCTAAAATGTTCTTACAGTTCTGCCAGTAGTTATTAATGTCTAGTTAATTATGAATTCTTCGGTGATCGTTGTATTGCTTTGAAGTTGAATATCATTTTATATTCATGTAAGTCTACATCAATTTATATAAGTATATATATATATATATATATATATATATATGTATATTATATATTATCAGTTTCAGTAAAGATGTGCAGTCGTCGTCAAAGTCAAGGTCATATTAAATATTCTATTTCTGAATACAGTTTTGAAGTCACTTAACAGTTCTCCAATCACAAATATATATATTATATAAAACTTACCCCGATTTGTGATCTCATTGCCAGCATTACGATTGTTCTCATCCTGGCAACTGGTTGAAGACGAGACCTTTGTCTTCCTTGACGTGGACACTTGCTGCTGCTGTTGATGCTCATCTTCCTCTTCCTCATCCTCACCAGTCTCGACACCGTCGTCCTCATCATCGTTGGCGGTTGCAGTGACTGTCAAACTAACCGTATTCGTCGAGCTGGAATCATCGAGATTACCCAGCAGATTGCCAGCCGACTGCGAGGACGTCAGCGTATCCTTGTGATATGAGCTATGGCGATTACCCAACTTAATTGCCATGTCCACATTTGTAGACTGCCGCAGACAGCTGATCTGGCCACCTGGGAGTGTGGTGCTGCGCTTGTGTCGACCCTTCGACTTGGGGAACGCAGTCAAAATGTTGAGCCACCACTGCGACTCATCCGGACTGATGCCCTTGACGAAGGTGACACGCTCCGGCGCAGTTATGGCAATGGAGTTTGGATGGCCGGTCACTTCTTCGGCGCTGCTCACTTCAAGTACTTTGGTCATATCAATGCAGGCCTGTGGCACTGTCTCGGGCTGCAAAATATATAAATGAAGATCTTATAGAAATCTGATGGTGAAGATAAAGATCTTACAGATCTCTGCTGGTAATAGGGGTTTCCAGTGCATCGAAGTTATTAGCAATTTACTGATGCTCTTATCTCTTGTGAAAATCTGATTAAAAACCAGTTCAGGTATAAAGCACACTTTTTTAAACTATAATTTTAATTTCAGCTAATATATATTTTTTTAATACTTTTGTTTTAATATTGCCTGCTATTGCCTGCTTATAATTCTCTAGCAAACAAAATTATATTTTGCAACAAAAATAGACTTACATAATCATCCACTGAATAAGTCAGTTCACCATCATCGTAGAGTACAAACCATCGTCTTTGCCAACGCTGAAAATATAAAAGAAAAATGTAAAATTAATATTTATTTCAAACAAGTTATAGATTTCCAATTTTAAAATAAGCAAGGTTAATTTATAATTTATTTTTAGCAAGTTATATATTTTTTAATTTAAAATAAAGTAAACTTTATTTATTGCCATCAGCAGTATCTGTAAATAGTTTATAATCCCTCAATTGCGATCGACTCTACATTTAAAAAGGTACTCTTAATTTAATCCCATAATTTAAAATTACACAGGCATAGGCATAAAAATAGATGTAAATATATATATACATATATATATATATATATATATATATATATATATATTAAATATTTATGTACGCATTTATTTGCATATCAGACAGACATTTGCGATGGCTCGTCCTTTGTCGGATCATTACCATTTTAGGTCTACCTACGAAAGGTGGTGAAGGTAAATTATTGCCATTGGTTGTGTGTGTCGGCACACACACACACACACACCGCCCCCATAGAAGAAATCATAATTCTTTCGGTTTTCTGCTGCCGTCATTGCTGTAGAAATTGCCAGCCAATGCCTTTTCGCTGGTTCTGATTGTTATTGTTGTCGCAGTTGAATACAGGAATCATAACAAATGCAACAACAACAGTAATAATAACAACAACAACAATAACAACAACAACAACAATAACAACAACAACTCGCTGTGGCTGCAGTGATATTTATGGTTCTAGTGATATTTATGCAAATTGCTAAAAGTCAAAGCAAATTAAGCCCAAGCTTCAAGAAGATGACGTTGAAATGTTGCATCGTTGTCCAAGTCGCCACAGTTTACTTCACTTTTATTACACACCTTGTTTCCCCCTCCCAACAACTTGCAACAATAACTATTGTAATGGGTATAGGTTCCTGTGTGGTTGTGTGTGTCTGTGTGTGTGTGCCAGCGAGGTGTGTCGAGTGTGTGTTTCCACGTTTTCCTTACACAAGCTTCTCACTTAATGCTCCAAATCAAATTGAAACTTAATTTTCACCTGAATGATCTTTCATAGAGCACATAACAGAAATTAGTGATTATTCAGGACAGGGCCCAGGTGGATTTTTATGATCAGATAAATATATTATGAAATTCTATATGGAATATAGAGAAGATTTTGAAGTGTAACATAAATCGAAATTTTGTATTTCCTTCCCCATTTTAATATTATTAAAATTCTAATATTTGTATATTAATAAATTCGATTTGGTTCTTTATAAGGCTGTAATTTAATCTATTAATAATCGTCGAGCATTGCTAAGGGCTGATAAGCAATCATTTGAATAACCCTAACTTATAGTCGAGCCGACTTTTTTAATTGATTGACTACACAAATAATATATTAATATATATATTATAATAAATTAATATATTTTTCTAGTCTCCTTGATAATCAAATGCGATATGGCTGGAACATGGCAAAATAGGTCAGTAATTGTCTGGAACCCCTCTTTCACTTCACAATTCCGGGTGATTATTTTTAGCACTCAATTGCAGTTGGCGTGTTGGCGGTTCAGAAGCTATCCACTCCCAACTAGAGTGATAACCCGGCCAAGTGTGAGATGTCTGATAACAGGACGTCGGAGGTAATTAGTGGAATATACCTTAGATTCTTCTAATTATTTTATATATCAGTAAATTAATTGCATTTATTGTATTTATTAAAATCATTTATTATATTTATATAAATATTTATTTATTTTTATTTTATAAATCATTTATTATTATACTTATATAAATATTTATTTTATTTTATTATTATTTATTTTATGATTTGGTATCTTATGTTATAATATACTAATCCACTTCCACTCTCTTCAAAGTATTTTTAAGAACTCAATTTTAAATGTAAATATAAAACTTTTCATGTATAATACTAGTGTTTTTATTTAGCATAAAAGTTGGATAAATAGCTCTTTAACATTCGCATCGTGTATCAATTTTGTATATACACTTGCCACGGCACTCTTTCAGTCTCTGAGCCCTCAATCTATAATAATAATAATGCAAATCAACCACGATCAATCTGCGATCAACAACAACAACAACAACAACCTTGTCGACTTATATTGCTTTGACATTCAGTGAAGGTTGGGGTTTTTTAAGCGTGCCCCGCTCTCTGCAGCTCAGTTTCTCTTCCATCTCATTATTCAGTTCTCCTTCCCTGTTTATTGTGTTATATTGAAACTAGAGCTTTACATTTCTTAAACCTTCACGATTTCAATAGCTTCTCGGATGTGTTAGTATAAAAGGTGTAACTTGCATTGAGAACAGTGATTGTTGTCATTGCAGTGGATGCACGACGAGCGGACCAGTTACAATTTCATCATTTCAATATTATAAAAAAGTAAGTGCAGCTCAGAAAGTCCAGACTTAGACAGGGACTTGGGGCAACCAAAATTTAATCTGAGTTTCTCAATATTTTGTCAAAGTAAGTGCAGTTTAGAAATAATACAGACTAAGACAGGTGGCGTGGGGCAAACAAATCGTAATCTAAATTTTCTGTGTGTGTGTGTGGATGCATCTAAAAACAGCCGGCATCAAAACAAAATAAATGCCGGGTCACGAAAAGAGCTGACAAACGTCAACATTACTGATAAACAGCTGGAAGCAATCAGCTGGACTGTTTGCCTATAAGTAGATGGAATCGACTGGTCAAACTAACATTGCGTTTCGATTTCTCTGGCCGAGCAGGTGAACAGAGTTGAGGGCATCACTGAAACAATGGTTATCGCTAACAGTAACATCATCTTTGTGGCTGGTCTGGGCGGCATTGGCCTGGACACCAGTCGCGAGATTGTCAAGAGTGGCCCCAAGGTATGTTATGTCCTGTAAAATCTCTGGAATAGGAAGAAATTTTTATTCTGATAGTTCTTCTTCTTTTAGAACCTGGTGTTGCTCGATCGCATTGACAACCCTGCTGCCATTAATGAGTTGAGAGCCCTCAATCCCAAGGTGACCGTTACATACTATTCCTATGATGTAACCGTGCCGTTGGCCGAAACCAAAAAGCTTTTGAAGACAATCTTCGACAAGCTGAAGACTGTTGATCTGCTCATCAATGGTGCTGGCATCCTGGACGATAATCAGATTGAGCGCACAATTGCGGTGAATTTCACAGGTACAGTGAACACCACCACGGCGATCATGGACTTCTGGGACAAGCGCAAGGGCGGTCCAGGTGGCACTGTTGCCAACATCTGCTCAGTAACTGGCTTCAACTCCATCTACCAAGTGCCCGTTTACTCAGCCTCAAAGGCGGCTGCCCTAAGCTTCACCGGTTCCCTGGCGGTAAGTAAATATATAAATATATATTTATATATATAATTTAGCAGGTGACAATTATTTGAATCTTAACAGAAATTGGCACGTATTACTGGCGTTACGGCATACTCCATCAATCCGGGCATTACCAAAACCGTTCTGGTGCACAAATTCAACTCTTGGCTGAATGTTGAGCCACGCGTTGCTGAGCTGCTCATTGACCATCCCACACAGACAACGGTGCAGTGCGCCCAGAACTTTGTGAAGGCCATCGAGGCCAACCAGAATGGTGCCATCTGGCAACTGGATCTTGGCCGTCTGGAAGCTATTGAATGGACCAAGCACTGGGACTCGGGCATCTAAACAATACATGAAATCTGTACAAAGAAGCGAAACTGCATTTAACATGACATTGTCGAAGTTTGATAAGAAGTAAAGATTTATTTAAATCAGTCTTATGTACAAAAACATAAATTCTTTTCTTTTGTCTTTTGTTTATAATTCAAATTTTGATGACTTCTAATCAACGAAGTTTCGCTTGCGGGCAAATCAAATAAATAAATCTGATAAACAAATAAATAAAAGATTATACATAAACAAACAAAAACATCTGTTTTTCTGTATTTGTATGTGCATCCAAGCGTATATATTCCAAGATTTGGTGATATGTTCTTCAATGGGCCTAATATTGCTGGACAAAACTAGAATAAACCAGTAAAATGAAAAGTGCCGGCAATATACAACGCATTAAATAAAAATCAAAATCAAGATGATTATAGCGATTACAGCAGATTCTTCGACTATATTCGCTTGTGCCTAAGCTTAAGTTTTAATTCGGCTTGTAAAATATTACAATGATTTTATTATGTTTTAAAAAAATTAATTTATTTCTTTTCTGCATAAAGCCTGGGTGCAGGCGGAAATTTTTACATTTCTTTAGCTATATTATATAGGAGAAGGTAACTATTTGTGCAAGCCCATCTAGATCCAAAAAATTAAAGTATATATTTCTAGAGCAGCTTTATGGTCGTCTCCGAAATACTTGCAGTCTTCAGCTTAAATTTAGAAAGTTAAATTTATTTAAAAATAGATTGATAAGTGAGGACTGACACACAGATAAGCAGCGACGTACTGTTTGTATACCATATAGGGTATGTGATCTTCAATTCTCTCATAAATGCTTATAGCATATATGCCAACGCCTGAAAGTATGCTATTTATAATTTTATATATACGTTTTTAAACTATCGATGTTTTTCCCAAACAATATAAATATGTATAAATAATTATTTTAATAAATAAATCCGTTCCCTAACATTGCCTATATGCAGTTTTTTTTTTGCTACCAATTATATAGAAAGCTTAATATTTGGGCATATTAATTACACTGTTTATTGCAGGTTATCAGAGATATTTTCAAAAAGGTGCAATATAAGTGAACAAATGAAAAAAGTCGTGGTTTTGTTAATGTTTTTCATGTTTTTATTATTAAGTTTATTTTGAGATAACATTTTAATGATTTTTAATATTTTATAACTTGTGGGATATTTTTAGTTATGTTTTAACCATTTTCTTTTCTTAAAAATATAATTTGAAGAATACAAGTGTGATTGTCCCTGAGTATTCATGAAAATCTAATAAAGTCAAATAAAATTTCTCTTAAAAAGATTAATTTGTATGTTGTGTCTTTTCTTTACCGAAAACTTAACGTTGGGAACATAACACCAATCTAATGTTAAAAACGATTGAATCGAGTCCAATTAATTGTTATAGCAGGTTACTTATATTGCAGCTAAGAGGCTACTTGCCACGTTGGCACACTTCCAACTAGCCAACTGACAGTCGACGGTCGATTGTCCATGTTTGCCGCTAAGTTATTAAGGGACATGCCGCAAGACGAGCGGCAAAGCCAAATGAAATCTGGCAAAGCTGTCACATGGCTGCAGGCCAGGTCAGAAAGGCGTATTTGGCCGAAGGGGATGGAGACAATTGAGTGCTGCCCATTTCGGCATTCTTTATGCCCAGCTGTTGAATAATCAATATCCAATAACCTTCTTCCACTTTTTGCAGCAATCTGCTTTTCTTTTGGGGCAACGTAATCGAGAAATCGATTAATCACTGTGAGAGAACCGTGCAATTGCAATGCATGTTTTCCATATAACCCTTAAAATGGGTGTGTGTGATTTTAATTAATAGCCTTTTTAATGACCAGATAGTGGAATGTAGTTTAAATATAATTATGCCAGAATAGAAACAACTCTTTTAAAACTAATTGGTAATTAAAGAGCAAAGCCAAGCTTAATATATGTTGCACACGAATATAAGCAAAAAGTTTTCAAATATCAAAGAGCATAAATTCGTCGACTTGCTTTTTTTTATGCCTTGATTTTTTATTTTTTAACATTAACCATTAAAAATATTGTAGCGGCATCAGCAGCGCGCCTCCTGCACGGGGATTAGACCTAAACATGCAACCGGTTGAGCGTCAGGCGCAACAACAAAAAATATTAAATATAAAATAAAATACTAAAAAAAAAGATGATAAAATGCAAAAAAAATAAAAAAAATATGTATGCTAGCGCAGTAGGTGGAGATTAATCAAAGCGCTCTTTAAATTGCAATACGTGCTTGGTCACCAGGCATTTTTACTAATTAACCCGAAGGATGCACGCCACCAAGCCAAAAGATTACAGCTATTATGCATGGGACAATTGCCCAGACGCCACAACATAAAAGTTATGGCTAAAAGATCAAGCTGCCTTGCTTCAAAATGGGCACTTGATACCTAAAATCACATACCTTAAAATTATAGTCAAAGTATATCAATTTTATAGAAAATTAAATTAAATATATTACGTATAATTTACAGTTAAATTAGAATATGAATTTAAGGCAAAATAAACTTTTAAAGGCAATCGCTAATCGATTTTTCCTTACTGAATAACATGTGTTACTCAGAAATCAGCAAATTAGCAGACAGCCACATAAAGTTCTTCAAAATGATCTCAAAGGGTTCACAGAGGGGTTTCCCCGCCCGTTTTCAGGCCAAAGTCATCTCTAATCAGATGGGACAAAGCCAAGTTTAGGCTTACCTAGGAAAAAACGCGCCACTTTGTATGTACATATGTAGTAGATGTGTATGTACAACGATCCTTAACCGGTCCACACACAATGAGGAAGTAAGTTTTACTCAACGTATCCGTAGCATGTGTCGTCTGCATCTGCATCGTCAAAGTTGGCCAATTGATCTGGCCAGTAAGCTGAGACAGACAGACGATGTCGATGACGATATCTACACCAATTGTGAGCCTGGACTGAGCTGAGCTGAGCTGAGCTGTGCTGGGCTCCCCAAGCAGTTGCCGTTCTGTTCTGTATTCTGCTGCTGTTGCGTGCAACGTGCAACGTGCAGCTAAGGGAATTGCATTGTGGCAGATACGGTTCTTCAGCTCAGACTCAATGCACACAATGGGTATGGTATGAGCTGCAGCTGCAGCATTGTCTATTGTGCGATAAAAACTGAGACCACAACCATTCGCGCAGATTGTTGATTGTTGATGATGTAAGTCGCAATCGTTGCATCAATCTTGGCCAGTAGTTCAACATTAACTGTTATTAGTTGCACTTTTCACATGCAATTTTATTTTGGCATGAATGGGTGGTATTATTACACTCGCGTGCCTTGACGAATTCTCGATATACTTGGCAAAAATATTATTATAGTATAGAGAAAATATTTTGCATTGAAATTTTTATTTTTAGAGAAAACTAAAAATGCTTTTTTTAACAGCAACATTTTTTCACTTAATTACATTAAATAAAATACGTTTTTCATGCAAGTATTTTTGGATTTTGCAAAGTTATTATTTATCTTGTTAAATTAATCAATATATACACACATTTTGTTATTACTATTTTGGAATTTATGTTGTGCAAGTTGGCAAGGAAAATGTGGCCGAAAAACCACTGAAGCTCAACGCCAATCAAATGTTGCGTGTGTTGAAGGCAACATTATCTGCTAAAAGCGAATTGTGCAACGATTGCCAGCAGCACCAATAAAAATTGAGTTGAGCAGGCACAGCTATCCCATATATATATATATATATATATATATATATATATGTATACAATACATGGAAACTATCTATGTCATAGATAAATGTATAAGCACACACTAACATACACACATACCCACCCATAAATGGGGACCGCAGAATGCAGCCCAAAAATAAAGTTATCGATGCGCTAGATAAATATGTATGTACAAAGTATATATACAAACTTACAAACTTACAAAAGTACATACATACATACATACATACACAAATACATTTGTAAGCATAACGCCTCGTGAGGAATGCTGGAGCGAAAACCACCTGGGAAATGGCGAATACCGCAAAATGCATCTACCGTTCAGCTGTGCTGTGCTGTGCTCTGCTGTGCTGCGCTGTGCTGTGCTGGCTTGCTTCTGCTGGAAAACTCATTCAGTCATTAAATGCCGTTATCTGCTGATTACACAATAAAAGCGACCATAACAACAACAACAGCAACTACAATGGCAACAACAACAACAACAGCAGCAGCAGCCAAAGCAACTGCATCAAGCAACAAAGCTACTGAGCGCCCAAAGCGAAGAGAGAACCCAATTCAAGCGCGTCTCTACAAGAATTACGATAGCAACACACACACATACATACAAACACAAATAGAGAACAGCAAAAACAACAACAACAAGAGGAGCTTGCAATAATATAACGTAACATTTAGAACATCTTTGTTGTGGGCTGCACACAGCAGCAGCAGCAGCAGCAGCAGCAGATGTAGCAGCAGCAGCAGAGGCAGCAGCAGCAGTTGCAGCAGCAGCAGTGGCAGCAGCAGCAGTGGCCGCAGCAGCAGGGGCAGCAGCAGCAGTGGCAGCAGCAGCAATGGCAACAACAAAACCAGCACAAAAAAAAGAGGCGCTCAACATTGTCTTGACTGATGATGGTGATGGAGGTAGGCAGGGTGGAGCCTGGGTGCGGTTGCTGCCAGATTTGTTACGTTCGCTGTCTGTTTTGCCTGTCTCTCTCTCTCTCTCTCTCTCTGCCTGTCCATCTGTCTGCTTGTCGCCCAGGCAAGGATGTGTCAGAACAACTTCCCGAAACTTGGCAATACGCCGACGTTTGAGCCTTTCACCACGCATTGCTGCGCTTAGCAGGGGCTCTCTAAGAAGTAGTAGGCAATTGCACAGCATCTAAGAATAATGCATGCACTCACACAGATACACACACACGCACACACAGAGGTGTACACCTAGATACTAAACACAGCACTTCTGGTTCTCTTCCGACCACTTGCCGCGCTTGAGAGCGTAATGAAAGCGAGTTATAATTGATTTTAAATAAAACTTAAGCAGCAATTAAATTATATATACTAAATACTTAAAAAAAAAATAATTTCAACTCAGCATTGGGTGTATCGATACCACTGTGCAGGCTGAGCCACAAATAGTCAATGGCCACTTGCGAAAATTTGGCGTGTGGTATTTTTGCATAGACTGAAATGTCACTTTAGCTTAGCGGCAAAGCAAAGCTGATGAAGACAGAGAGAGAGAGATAGATAGAGAAAGAGAGACTGAGAGAGAGAGAGAGCTTTGGGGGAAAACAAAAGGCTTTAAGGTCGTTTGGCACAGTGCACAGCATCTCGCTGCGAGCTGACACAAAAAATGCTGTTCGACTGTTGTTCGGCAAATGTGGCAAGGCTATGTATGTGGTAGGTGCAAGAAATCGAGTCTTGCATTGCACCAAATCGAGTCTCGTTGTGCTTGCTGTGCTGTGCTCTTTGCTTATGCCATTAGTTATTAGACCTGGTCAGTGTGTGTGCGTCTCCCCAGAAAATCAATGTGTTTGCTTGTGTGTGTGTAAGTGTGTGTGTCTATTTATGCCGTTGTGGAATTTTCAACAAGTTTTGTGCAACGTAAAATGTTAAAATATGATATTATCCAAGCAGGTTGGCCGAAAAAAAAAATGAGTTGCCAAATGGCGTTGCATTTCGATAGGTGAACAAACTGCTCAGCGTTTTTCGTTATTTTGGTAGCTCATATTTGTCAGTCAAAACAAAAAGCTTTTACATAAAATAACTCAGTATTCCAATTAACGTTTGTGAGGAAGGCATTGACTTTAAATAAAATTTATTAAATCGGGTCAAAACAAAGTAAATAGTATAATGGAACTTTCAGCTGGATGCGAAATAATTATTTCTGTCAGACTACAAAAATAATCGAGTTTTATATTAAAAGTCAGGTATTATATGCTGGAGTTGAGATCTTTAGACAAATTTTAAAATAAATATAATTTATCTAGAAAACTTAAAATTTTTATTATATATTAAAGAACTGATTTTATTACGTTTAGTTTAAATTTTAGCATAGTCGAAATGTTGTTTTTTTCTCAGTGTAAGCGTGAGTTAATGCAATTGAACTTTTCGCTAACGAAGGTCAATTGTTTTTCGTATGTATTATGTAGTTTATGTGGTTGTCATAGAAATACATACATGAATTGCCAGGCTAATTATATGACTACCCCCCCCGATATACCCCAACCGTTGCCACTTGTTTGACTGCCAAACAAGCGGATTGAGTCAGTATAAAAATATTGAAAAACAAAAGAAAAAATGAATTGGCATTTTTAAGAACACTAATTGCCTCAATTAGCCGCAGTGGCCAAAGCCCGCTGAGCCCAGTAACAGGTGTGCTGCCAAGCGTCAAGCAACAAGTTGCGCAATGTGTCAGCCAATTGAGATAAGTCGATTCGTATCGAATTCAAACACAATTGTTCAGAAAGTTCACAGCGTTTGCGGTCACACACCCCCTGCCTCCCTTGGGATGTCAATTAGACTTTGAGTTGACCTTGAATTCTTTGGAGCGCATGTCTCGGAATCTACTTAATTGCAGCAGAGTGCAGCTGGCATCTCTCTCTCTCTCTTTTTCTCTATCTCTCTCTCGCGGCGGCATTGGGTTACTCAACTCGAAAAAGGTAAAATGAAAAGAGCCATTAATAACTGCAAAGATGTTGGCAACCAAAAGCCAAGCCAGGCCAGAACACTTCCTCATTGCCAAGAACACCGCCTAATCTTACAAGCCATTAAAAACAAGGCAAGTATCCACAGATACCTGGTCAGAGACCCAAGGCCTAGGTTTGGGGAACTGAACTGTATACGGAATGGTACGTCTTTCTCATACCAGGACGTACTCTTCTCGCTCCCATAATGAATTGTCAATCATTATGTAATCTTCGAGTAAAAAATGATGCAGCAGGTTTTCTTTTTCTTTTTTTTTATGTTTTATTGTGCTTTGTTTTTGTTTTTGTTTGGGACCGTTCTCTTTTAGCGGTTGGCTTGAATATACATAGAACGTATCTGGCCAAATGCGTGGGCAGCATAATTTTTTTTTAGACAGAAATACAGAGAACTCTGTCTGTGGAGCATGCGTTTTAGATCTTTTGCCGTGGCATGTGGCGCTAACTCAGCTCTCTCGACCAAATGCCAGACCATCATTTATAACACGGACAGCATCAGCTGCAGTTTCCACTTTGACTGCATCTTCAGGCACCTTTTGTAAATGAGGCAAACCAGAGTGCACAACTGGGAGATACCTTGTATCAAACACCATAAAGGTAATTCTATGAATTGCTGTTTTTTCTACATCATTTTTAATTAATACAGGGTATACGAAGAGCTTTTTAATCTTGAGTTTATTATGGCGGCTCATTGATTTGTGTTTGCCTGACGATAATATATATGGCCAGCGCCCTTTTGGCACATCAGAGCAGACGCAACATGATGATCAATGCCATAACTGGGGCTTCATAAATTCGAGCTTGTTTGTGGCAGACAGCAGACTCGAAGAGGGGCAACGTGAGTTATTGGGCGGCAGCTTTGCCTGGCTTGTCAACACAGCACACACACACAAACACACACAGACATCTGTAATTTTCGTAAAGTGGGTGTACCAACAATTGAGGGAAATAATCTATACGAAAATTACCTTCACTGAATTTATTACATGTTACAGCTTGCAATTAAATTCATCGATAATATCAGATTTGTAATCAAGTGTTTATATAACAAAAGCTGGCTAACAATATTAGTTTACACATTATCATTTAAAAAAAATGCAATTAAAATAATTTGTTATTGCTTATTAAAATTACGACAAGTGTTCGATGCGATCAATTGTCGTGTGTAACATAAATCCAGTTAAATAGTAATTTCAATAATTCCAATAAAAACTGATTAGTTAGGGTATTATGCAATTAGATCGTTGGGCAGCGGATATCATTAGCATAACGCTCCACATTTTAAGAAATGATTTCGCACATTGATATTCGCTGATTCGCCGTCTGTTAGCAGTCGGACGGACGGGGTGAGGAGAGACGCTGTCACAACAGCTTCCTCTTGACTATTAACTTGTCAGTGGGCTTTTTGAGCAATTTGTGCGCCTATTGCAACAGCAACAACCAGCAACAATAACCGCAGTTGGTGGCTGCCTGCCTGCCTGCGAGCACCGACAAGTTTGCCCAGTCGTCAATCATTTTCATTTTGCTAAACGTGCCAAATGGCCAGGAGCGGAAATTGCCAACTTTTATGGCTATGATATTGGAGCTTATTAAGTGCGCTTATAATGTATATGCTCAATGTGGTTGCAACATTGTCATACTGCTGCCAACTGCCACGCCCCGATACGTAATCGTTCAGTGTAAAAAGTGGGCGGCTGACAGTAGCGTGAAAAAAATATAATAACGTAAATGCGGACAAAATAACAAACAGGCCAAGTAATTATGGTAATACAGCAAAAATTCATAATTATCAAATATCTTCCTGTTCATTTGGCCTTATTTTTAAATAAAAAATTATGCATTAATATTGCACAATAAAATTGGAAAAAAAACTGGCAGGCAGTAAATTAATAAAAAAGCTAAAGTTTGCAGCCATGTTGCAGAAATTTATTGCCAGCGGAAATCGATTTGTATCGATATTTGCGAAAGGCGGCGATTTATTTAAATAAAATAAACTGGAAAACTTACATTCTAAGTTTGATAGATCTAGATCGAACCGAATAAATTATTTATAAATATATATAACATAAATACATGTATATAATATACATATATTTATTACATCCCTTTACACATTTTCAATGGTTTCAGGGTACACAAATTATTCACCTTTGTGCAAATTAAATTGGGCTAAAAGCTAACTAAGATTTAAAAAAAATATCGAGTTGAAAAAAAAAATTAAAAACAATATTCGTTTAATAAAAATCTCTTTTTTCTACAAATTTTTATGGTTTTTTTTTTTTTTGGATCGATTAAAAATCTTTAAGTAGAAAATTTGGCATTCATTTTGGCTTAGTAGCTCCAATAAGTTAGTTCCTTAAGCGCACATTTCACATTGTGCACCATAGAAGGAGGAAGCAGTCAGAACTCTTAACTCTTGATGAATGCTCGTTCTTCAGCTTAAAACGTAAGTTTTGGCTCAGTGCACAAATGCTGTTTTTTTTGTTGTTTTTTTTGTTGCAGTTTTGATGAGCACATTACAGTTATACACGCTTGTGCAACCTTCGTTCTCGAGCGGACTGCGTCTCTCTTTCACTCTCTTTGACAGTTCGTCAATGTAGCAACATGTGCTCAGTTACCTTCCCAGTTGGTTGCGTCCCTGCCGCTGCCCCACGCCGTTGACTGTGGGCTCGCGTTGCCCCGTTGGTCAACGACAATGACGGCGTGGTAACCGAATACGCGGCTCCAAGTCAACGTCATCTCCGTTAGACGCGGAATCTGAGCGTCTGCCTTCCGTTTATGTAATGGAAAATGAGTGGAAAAAAACAAAGCAAGATGCGACTCGCTGCGACTCGCTGCGATGCGATGCGATGCGATGCAACGCCGCGAGGCGATCTTGAGTGCTTGGACGTGTTGTTGTCATTTTGAAATATGACTATAAGCAATATGAAGGTGGATATCTGCGTCAGACTCGGGATAGAGCTGTGTGTCGCTCTGAGTGACAGGCTGGACTCGTCTCGCCAGCTGCCAAGCGAATTGTTTTTCTTGTTTTTCTGCTTTATTTTTTCATTTTTTTTTGTTGTTGTTTTTGTTTGTGTTTTTTGTGTACTCCTTTTTTTTCGCTGATCATGCAACAATGCTGCAGCTAAATGTTGGCGGTCCAGCAGAGTTTTACCGTTACGAGGTGCCCAAGAGCAATTAATTAACACATATCCAAGTGCCGCCCACGAGTTGAGAGAGCACCTTCTACCCCCCCTTTGCAGCTCCACGTTTACCCCGCCCCTTCACATGTTGACAGTTACAAATACATTTGGCTCATAATAGGGCAATTGTCTGAATGCGCTGTGGGCTAATTTGCAGTTGCTGCTTCTGTTGTTGTTGTTGCTGCTGCTTGTTGTTGCTGCTTGTTGTTGCAAGAATTAGCATACAAATTTACATTGCATTTTTATTTATGAATGAAACCTGAATAACGCCCCAGAGGAGTGTGCACATCTGAATAGACAAATGCATATACTTAAAGTGCACATAAGTATGGCAATTTACATATTAAATGAATCTCGTTTCGTTCACTGAAAAAAATAATCAACAACTATCAGAATTTAGTTACTTTCGAAAAAAAGCTCCTTTTGTTTATATGTGTTGATTGCATGCTTAGTTTTTTTTATATTAATCGACTTATTTATTTTTATCAACCTTACAAATCAACAAAGTTTTTCTTTTTATTTTAGGAGCTGTTTTTTTTTTTAATTATTATTTTATTATTACATTATTACATATATAAAATATGTATACGTATGTATGTATTTTTAATATCTTTAATTTGCTTACATTTATTATTTTTAAACTGACATATTTCTGTAAAAGGCTCGATTGTTTTCTTGTCAAACATTTCAAAATGACCCTGCATTAAATTGCTTTAATAGATTTACTTTTCCTGAGTGTAACCAAGGTCGGTTTGGGTTCGTGCGCCGGCTGGCGATCGGGCTGGTGTTCCAATCCGTTCCGTTTAAGTAGCAGTCGCCATTGCAATTTATGGCAAAGAGTTTAGCACGCCAAGATGTATTAGCATGTTATTCTAATTGCAATTTATTAGCAGCTGCCTTGGTACAAAGCCAAAACACACAATCTACACACACACACACACACACTCACACACATAAATAGACAGATAGACAGACAGTCAATCCGTCAAGCAGTCTGCGTCATGCTGCCAAATGCTTCTATATGCAAATGAAATGCATGTAGTTAACCCAATTGTGGTTTGTTAAATGGCAAAAACCGCAATTGACATTTGAAATAATTTGACCATAATGCATAAGCCGTAACCTCAGATAACAGTATGCACATATCAAATATTTAATAGTTACTCCCAATTGCGCAAGAGATTGAATAAACGATTTAAAATTTTATGAAAAAGGTATTTACAATGTTTCCAAAATATTTTTTAAGTGGGTGACGTAGATTTCAGAATATACATATTTTAAATAAAATATTGTTGTACTCAAAAAGCTTATACTAATTTTTTTAAATTTAATTTTGTACTTTTAGAAATTATAATTTGTAATTTAACCAAAATTTTCTAAGAATCTAGGGTCCCTTAAAGCTTTATTTGATTTTTGAATATGCTCATCTGCAAGAGTTCTCAATTTAATTACTTTATTTTAAAATTATAAGTTTTAACTATTTATTACTATTTTTTTTATCCTAAAAAAAGCATTATTTACTAATGAATACTTAGTTTTCTAAAAGTTAAATGATGATATTCATAATTTATATTCATTGATAATTATATTTTCAAAGTTAAGCTTAATTATCAACATTAGAATTCCCACAAGTTCGAAAAAGGCCAGCAAGTTTAATGATTTAATTAAAAAAGCCTTGAATAGAAAAACAATTAAAACTTTACCAAAACTCATTAGATGTGCATTAATTACATTTCAATATATTTGAGAATATGATAAAAAAAAAACTAAACGCTTATTAGACAAGCATTAATTGCATTTTCCATTTTCCAGCAACATTCTCAGCTACTTCGTTTCGATCCGTTCCGTTCCGTTCCACTTGCAACATCCACGTGCAACCTGTGGTCGAAACTCTGTCGAAACATGAAATTCCACTGCAACCCACACTTCAATCCCCCTTCTTGCCATCCTCGGGCAACTGTTAATTGTGTCTAATGAATTTGTTTGCGTTATTTGGATATCGAAAACGTGCTTTTCAGCTATAATATCCATATACATTTATCTCAAACAGGCAATAGTCTTTTTTCGTCGCCTTGGCATTCAGTTAATCTGCTCCACTGTCTTTTTCGCTGTTCTCGTAATTAGTTTTTCCAATCATTTAACAGGAAATTAAGACACACTCGTTGTGGGCGTATCGTAAAATAGCTGAATCGTTAAGCGGTTTATGGTGAATTTCAGCCATCAAGCAGACTATAAACTGAACCACCTTAAAACGCCAAGAAAAGACGACGGCAACAACAGCAACAACAACAACAACAACAATAATACTACATATAATACGCAACATTTTGTGTACATTTCGTAACGCAAGCCATTTCCTTAATAAAACCAAGACATTCCCCAACCAGGGAAAAAGTCATCGACAAACAGCGAGACAGTGAGAGAGAGGGGGAGAGAGAGCCAGCAAGACGTTCCACTAATGCGTGCATAATTTTTAATAAATATTTCCAGATCTTGGGATGGCTGCAGGCCAAGCTGCAGTTTTCTGCTGCTGGACCTGAAGTTGCAGCCGAAGCTGAAGCTGAAGCTGGAACCTCGTCGCATTTCACTGTGGAGCTGTCCATGCGCTGCACAAATGCTTCCTGGTTTAATTAATAAGCCAGACGCGGATAGATGGCCAGAACAACAGCAGAGGCTGGCTGCAAGGCACTCGCAGCTTGCCGCTTGTCAATCAATGGCATTTCTGGGCAGTGGCCAAGACAGTTGTGATTAGCAAGAAACTGCAATGCTCGCAGTTGCAACAAACACTTCCGTTTTGCCGGCCTGATGGCGTTGAACTTGTTTCGGCGGCAAACGACACTGCTATGGTTATCCTGGAGGGGAGGAGGTGGAAACAAGTTGCATGCAACCACATGCATATATATATATATATTGTTAGATTATCGACTGCTGCTCAGCCAGCGCTTATGTTGCCCACGTGTTGGCTTGTCTCTCTCTCTCTCTCTCTCTCTCTCTCTTGCTCTCAGTGGTTGTCCGTCCGCAGGCAGTTGTTGCTCGGCAGGTTTTCTTTGCCCCACCGCCACAAATGAAAATTGTGCACTTTGTATGCAGAAAAGTTGGCACGCCGATAAAAATCTACATAATTCTGAGCTGTACGTTTTATAGCCGCTTCCTAGCGCGTTAAAAAATGCACTGCCACGCAGCGGGGCAAGTTGGGGCAGAACGAGTGGTAACCTGTTGCGCCTGGGTCCAGGGGCTCGGACTGTGAGTCGTCACAGAAGGGCCGAATGCCTACAGGTTTCAATACTCTCTCATAATTGTAATCAATATCAAGTTATATGATAAATTATCTGCACCAAATTACACCATTTAAGTTGTCAAACGAAATTATCAGAAAATTATGCAGCGAAATTTGATTTTGATTTCGTATTTCTTTTTTGAGTGCATTCATCTCTTTATTTATCTTTCTGTTTATAAAGCTTGTTTCCCGCGAGATTAATTATGATTTAATGCAAAGCCAGACCTTCAGAATTATTTATCGATGGAAATTCAACTACCGCTTTAATATATCAAATTTTATACTGGTTATAAGAAATCAGCTCAAATTATTCAATGTCTTGAAAAATAAATGATATAAATTATAAAATAATTCAATGTTAACTTATAGAATATGGGAAATAGATTTGTGGCAACGCTGCAGAAATTACAGAAATTCAAATAAATGCTAAAAATTTTAAAAGTTATTTGTTCAAACGTTAATAAATCAGTCAAACAACACAAAAAGATGTTATATTTATTCCCAATAATTTTTTTATTTCTTTACAACCCTCGACTTTAATATCCTAGCATGTAAGCATAAAAGTTAAACTATTATTGAATTTAATGATCACAATTAAATGTGGTTCCTTAGGCCACAAAGTCTAATCACTTTTGGCCTGGCCAAATGCATAGAAATTGCATGCTGGCTGGTCAAATAAATAGCTTTTGGCATTTCGCTGCTAGTTTAGGTTACAGGTTTTGTGTCTGGCAGTCGAATAAATAAATGAAATGAACAGAGCTGCACAAAAATAAAAACAAATTGGTTGCACCTGAAGCCGTAAACTGTGAAATGCAATAATTGCTCAACCAGCAGCCGGCAAATTATGGCCCAAAGGGTTGGCCGAATAGATCAAAAGACCAAACATCAACTGCACTGGGTAACCCAAAGCTCTGAGCCATTTTTAATGCGCATGTATGTGTAAAGTGTACTTTCTAAACAATATGCCGAGGGGTACTAATCAAACTAAATAAGTACACTCTTGCAAAATGTATAGTCTAGAATATAGCAAAGAAATATTTATCAAAAAAAGTTATGAAACCATATTTGGATTTTATAAAATTATTTTTACATGTTTTCTCAATTGTTGAGAAAATTATTCAACGATCAAAAATTGGCTTGTTTCTAATTTCATCATATTAAAGTCGACAGCTTAAATGAAACCCTATTTGAATTTTATACAATAATTTTTACTTCTTTCTCAATTTTAGAAAAATCCGTCTAACGATCAAAAACGAGTTATTTTCAGAATTTAATCACATATAAGCCGACAGTTGGTTCGATTGGTGTCTTCCAAATTAACCAATTTTTAATTTTAATAATTCGTATACATTTTATCTCTTTTTTTTTCTTTAATTTAAATTTTGTTTTTTAACAATTTAACAATTTTATTCTATTATTCTATTATTATTTCTAAGGACACATTAAATACATAAAAAATCTTAAATTCTTGCACATATATTTTTCTTTAAGTGTAGTAACCCCACAGAGTGTCCGGTGAATTTCTAACCAATTTCACTGCTCGAAAGAAAGTATCTGCATATGTACATACCTTATCTGGCCACTCCCCCAAAATCACTTGTTTGGCTGGGTAATTTGTGGCAAACAGCAGAGACAAGGAAAAATAGAGAGAGAGAGAGAGAGAGAGAGAGAGAGAGAGAGATGCACACACACCCAAGACACAACACACACATCCGGTTAATAGTGGATCTATGCAGCAAATGTTAATTAAATACCTGTACAGCCATTAAAAACATACGTAAATTTATGTTGTTAACAAGGAAATGCGCAATGCGCATGTGCACACTTTTATTATTATCGTCGTTAACGCTGCTCAAACTCCAGTTGGACACTTGGCCATTTCTAGGAAGCTCCCTGGCCCCGCCCACCCTCCGTTAGCGACCCTCTCTGGCAATAATAGGCAACTGGCAAACTGTTTTTTGTGGCATTTGCATACGGTTATTTTTGTGAACGCTGGCGGCTTTAACGATGCGCTGACTGCCGGCACGTCGCTACGTCATTCGCTAATTGGTCAAGATACGAATCGGCACGAGAGTGTGACAAGGACAACGTTAGGCGTTGCCTTGGCCAAAAACACCAGTGACAACGACAATAACAGTATCCACCGGCTACGGGTGCCAGTGTCAGGGCAATACCGTTGTCATTACTTTCTTTAACCGACCAGGCCAAGCTCAGGCTCAGGCTGCGGCTGCGACTGAGGCTGTCAAATATTTGCTCAAGTGCTGCTGTTCCGTCAGACAAGGCGAGCAATTTGCTTTATGCGATTTATTTGTACGATATGCAAACAGATTTTTTTTTTCTTTCTTTTTTTTGGGAAAGTGAGCCCAAAAAAATACTGTCTGCATTTGTGTTGCTTGATTTTCTTGAGTCAACTAGTCAAATAATAATATTTACAATATATATAAAGAGTTAATAATTTAGAAAAGTACTCGTTTTTTCACCCACTTTAATCTTACTTCTCACATAAGTGAAAAATTTAAATTTTTCAAAATATTTAAAATTAAAATTAATAAATTAAAGTGAATAGATAAAGGATGTTCATCAAAACATAGCCATCATTACGAGTACATTATTCTCTTCAAATGGA
The DNA here is from genome assembly GCA_035042365.1 of Drosophila dives. Taxonomy (NCBI): domain Eukaryota; kingdom Metazoa; phylum Arthropoda; class Insecta; order Diptera; family Drosophilidae; genus Drosophila; species Drosophila dives. The sequence goes on along the minus strand of JAWNLJ010000415.1, from coordinate 1,028,558 downwards.
AAACAGCTTCAGAATGTAAAATTAAATATATATACTAAAATTATTAAAATATTCAATGATAACAGTCCAATTGGCAACTTGACTCTCAGTATTACTTAAAACATAAATTCAGTAAAACTTACCTTTGACCTGTACAGTGGATTAGAGAAGTCCCAATCCGGAGCCACAAACAAATATCCACATTTGGAGACTTTACGACATGCCTAAGGAGGATGTCAGAAACAAGAGAAAAAATCAATAATTAGTTATAGTAAAATTGCTTAAATTTTATATTAATATTTATTATTGATAACGATTTTAAATATGAATAAATATAAGCAATGATTTAAGACAAAGTCGTTGTGTTCTTGAAATACATCTAAATGATAAAAAATATGTTTTGTTTCTTACATGCAATAATTATATGAAATTTATGTTGTTTGTGTACATAAAAATGAAGTTTCTTCCAAGATAAATGTAAAAACAATAACTGCTTACAATCAACATAATTTATAAAGTATGTTGATTAAATGTAAAAAGCATACCAAAATGAATGAAATGCCTTCAATAAATTAACGTCTATCGATATTGATAAAATAAGTAAAGTACAAATAAATTCGATGGAAAATGTACAACAATAAAACAACTGCTGGCTTAAAATTCTAAGAACTGTTTTGTTCAACATTATATTTCAAACGACGACAAAACAATAAACAACTATTAAATCTATATCGATATCTATGCTTTATAGATAATAATAGAATAAACAACCTAAAGGCATGACTAATGCCAACGAAATGCGGCAATTTAACTATTTGCAAAGTATTTTGGGGCTTTTGGCAAATTCCATAAATTATAGGCACGCTTTAAGTAGTTCGGACAAAATAGATTAAATGTCTTATAACTCGCCGCCATCACTCACAGTTTTTGGTTTGTGGACATAGGAGCAGGGCGCGGCATTTACCCCTTTGGCCATAAACACGAGCCGAGTGGCAAACAAAAGCCAACGACAATTTTTTTTTTGGCTGGTTCCAAGTGAGTTTTTTTTATCATTGATCGCTTGTCACGCCAGTCATTAGCTCATGTTTAGTCTTCATGTGGGTGTTGAATAAGTTGCCGCGATAAGACCACCAAAGAAAAACGGTCAGAGCACTTGGATAAAATGCGGTTGCCCAACTAATTTTAAATCTTATAAATCCAAGAAAACATTTGTATTCGCTCTTATTTGGTATTTTTAGATGGATTGCAACGCATTGCGGTGTAGGCGACTTTGACCCCATAAAATATTTATATTGGTGATCAGCAACAGTGAGGTCGATATATATATTTAGTCGGAGATGAGTCATTGGAACAATTAACGGAAAGATGAATTTTTTGAGCAACATTTATGATTACTTCTATCTCAATAAAATGTGAAAGGTTATCTTAATGGTATTTTTAATATGAATTTATAATTAATTGGCGTTTAACAAAAAAAACTATATATTTGAATAACATTAAAATAAATAAATAAACTGCTGAAAAAACCCAGAAGCTTGCAAAAACTTTGAAGCAGAACTAAGTGGGTAACACGGTAGTTCTCACCAAAGTCCGATAAGAAGCCAGCGAAGACCCATTGTCGACGCCAGCTGTGATGCGGATCGTCGGACTTCCTGAAAAGGGGTTCGCTTTGACTGTTTGACTGGGCTCTTTGGCTCTTTGGCGCTGCAATTACGCTGACTAATTTTATTTATCTGGCATTGCTGTTTGCATTTTATTATTTTTGCTTGTTGGCGTTCGCCTAAATGCGCCATTTACACTGATTTATGTGAAAATTCGTATGTCAAAGAAGTGAGTTGGCCCAAAACGGTAGCTGGCAACAGTCCTCAGGCACCAGGGCCTACACCACTACCACTTTGCATACTTTGGCAGTTGCAGTTTGGGCCAGCTAAATGCATTTTCTGTTTTTTATAGCTTGCAAGTAACTCAACAACAGCATTGGAAATTTAACACGTTTTACACATTATTCGCAATGGGCTGACGATAAATGACATCGTTACTCGGCGTCAGAGGGGAAGTGAGTGGTGTAAGCCAAGTACAATTCACATTACACCTTCCAACTTATCGCAATCTAATTTTGTCACTTTTAAATTAAAGAGCGAAACGTGTGCTGCAATAATGACTTGAGGACTTTAAACTGGCTTTAACTGCCTGTTTGAAAATGTTTACTAACAAACCTTTTCTAATCGACTCCAAAAAAATTAAATCGATTTTTGAAAGTAATGATTTTTTTTCTTGTTCTACTTAACTACTTTTAGATTAAGACTACAATCAAGTATATTTATTTTTTATTATTTTATTTATTCTCTACTTATTCACTCTGGAAATGCCCACGTGCATATTTTTATTGGAAGCCATAAAAGTTAAACAATTAAAACGTGTTCAAAGAAGAAAAGTAAAATTTGCTTCAGCACTTCAATTGAACTGAATAATAAGCCAGATTTATGTTTACTAAAGCAACAACTAATTGAAAGAGAAATGAGACAGATAATGAGTTAAGTGAACAGAAAAACTGTTGTTATTAGCCACAACAGGCACAACATGAATATCAGTTGGCATTTAATTAACTGCAAGACAATGCAAGTGGGTCAATTAAAAAAAAAAAAACTACGTTGACAGCTGATTCTTTCAGTAAGAAAAGAATAAATTTATTCAGTATATTTATTACTAGACGTATCTTTGTGCTAAAATGAAAAGTAATAAATATTTTTCATATTTTGTATAAATGTATAAATGTTGCATTGAGTTGTGTTTCTTCTTAAAAATAACAACATATTCGAACAACATACAAGCGCATTATAAGAATAAAATATATATCTGAGAATTTATTGTCAAATTAGCTACAAATTTACAAACAACAACTAAACACTTAATAATTGTACTTACGGATTCTGCCAGAGTCGCTGACTGCTGGGCAAGATATAGAATGCATTTCCGATTAGTATTAATGTATATATTAAATATTAAAAAATGTTTCTAGTAGTTGTAAAAAATTGCCCTCAAAACTAGAAATTTAAATGTATACTTTTAAGTAAACAAAATACTAAATGTCTAAAAGTAGAAAGGCTTGGCGCCTACACTTTAGTCAGATTAATTTTTTTCTCTGAGTGTAGAGTAGTAGGAGCGGGCGGAGCTTATTGGCTGCCGAATGAGGATGATGCATGACATTTAGCCAACTTGTAGATGACATTCAAAGTGTGGCGAGCCTCAATGATGAGCGCCGACGAGGCTGTTTTTTTTTTTGCCCCACCAACCAAATGCATTTAAATTGCCGCCAACTTGTTTTCGATTTAATTTGATAACGAGCCATCGTCGATCTTATGACGGCAAAATGTCAAATCAAAAGTCACGTTTTTCCTACGCCAAAGCGAGGCAGCCTGGCCATTAAGCAGCAGAGCACCAGCTTCAGTCTAAGATGCAGCTTTAGTTCCAGCTTGCCACAGCAGCAGCAGCATTGTCAGCAGTGGCAGCTAAAACTTTGCTCATAAATCGAAGCTGTTGCTGAAAAAATTTCACTTTTCTTGCTGCGGCAGCACAGCGGCTAATACCGATTGACAAATAAACAATTTGTGGCACACACACACACACACACACCAACACACACATATATAAATACATATTTATAGTATGTGTATAAAGATATATGCTTTAAGTTTTGAGAGAGTCTCACGCACACGTGGACGTGTCCAAGTCCAAATCAAATCCATATCCAAACTCGCCACTGCTGGTGGAAAGTTGTTTGCATTGTTGTTGCTTTTTTTGTTGTTGTTGTTGTTGTGGTATCTCTTGGGCTTTTAACTCAATTTGAGGCTGGTTTTGTCGTTTGTTTGCTTGGCTGCTTGCTTGTTTATTTATACATGTGTATTTTTAATGTTGTTAAGTTTCTAGCTAGTAGCTTAACAAGCAAACCCAGCCATGGACCAAATCGATCCAAGCAACAACAACAACAACAACAACATCCAACAATAACAGCCAACAAGCAAAACTAATAACAACAGCAAAGACTCAATCATTATTAACCGCAAATAACAAATACCGCAGTAGCAGCAAGTTTAATCATAACCTGCAACAAATACGTAAAAAGCGTATTGTAAAATCTTAGGGGCTAAAGCAAAAATGTATCTCAAAAAAAATATGTATCTCAAAAAAAATGTATCTCAACACACAGGCTTTATTTTTATGTACTTTACTGGGTCAGTTGGGTAACAATATAATTTAAAACTAATTCCAGTCTCATTTTGCTAATCACAATTTCTAACTTTAATTCTGCCTATTTAATCTAAACTTCAAATTAAAACTACTAAATCAAACAAATCATAAATTAAAGATTTTTCAAGTACTAATTTTAGTAAATATATAAACAATTTGTTGTATTTTCAATGACTATTTTTTCACCAAGGTTAAACTAAGTTTTAAAGCTGTCTCGCTTAAGGTCAAAGTCGTCGTTGCTGTTTTATAGATTTATATATTTTTTGAAAAAATTAATAAAATATTTCAGTTGAGAGTCTCAGCTCAACTTGCAACGTAATCCATTTCATCTAAATTGCAATCATTAATTCATTTAATTGAACCATCAAATTGTAAGCGATAAATTGTCAACTAAAGATGCCAAAATCGTTAACTATTTTCATACCGGAAAGAAGTTAACATGCATTTCACATGGCCAACAAAAAAAAAAAAAATTGGGGCAGAGTGGACCACTTAATTGTGGCAATAAGTGAATACTTGCAACTTCGTTTATTTTTTTTTTTTTTTTTTTTGCTATAAAATGCCGTCACAGGTTGTTTTTTTTTTTGGGTTCAGTTTACGGCGGAATCGATAATTACTGTTTGCACGTGTGGCCATTTTAGTCTGTCTGCGAACGTTTACAAAAAACCCTTATAATTAATGTGCGAGAACAACTTTCCAACGATCAATGACGAGGCAGGCAACCGTTGGTTGCGACTCTTGGTTCGTCATCTCCGGTATGAATCTGACCGTGACTTGAAATATAAAAAATGAAAGTGGTCGCCCCGCCAGTTATACAGTTGTTCAGCTGTTCAGCTGTTCAGTTGTTCAGTTATTCAGCTTTTGATCAAGGGCCAGTGTCGGTTATTAGTCGCGATTTAACCGATGGAGGCTAATCTTGGCTCATTCATAAGTACCGCACATGAAACTGGTAACGTCTGCATTCATGGCTATGATGTGATATGATTAATAAGTTTCGCACGCTCACTTATTAAGCTCCTTCACGGAGGTAGGTAGAAAGTATCGGACATATCATAAATATAAGTTGAGTGACTTTAACTTCGAGATCACAGTCCCCCATGGGGCCTCAATTGGTTAATAATAACCCATGAAATGTACACACGTATCAAAGTTTAAATATACACATGTCACAAAAATAAAAATAAAAATAATAATATATTTATGTTTTTATTTTTAGCTTATTTTCAAGGTGAACAAAATTTGTAATTTTTTGTAAGGTATTGTTTTTAATACAATAAACACATGAAATTGAAATCATTATTTGGGAATTATACCTCAATGAATCAAATATTTTCAAATAATTTGTTTTTTTTTTTAAACCAATTCCTATTTGTAGAAGCTAATCAAAATCAACTTTTAGAAACTAATACAAATATTTTTGAGTAAAAACTGAAATGATCGTATAAGTCTCACTTACACTGTATGCAACGATCTGTGTGAGCCATCGTTGATACCCTTCTAAAGTTTCAATGGTATAAAAATCGAAAGCATAAAAGAAATCGAAAGCGAATGGAACGCGAACTCGAACCGAGCCGAACATCAAGTGCATGATAACGACGAATGAACCGATGAGCCACTGAGTGCGGCAAGTGCATGTTGCCAGTTGCCAGATGGGAAGCGTGAAGAGTTGCCCCAAAGATGGACAGTGGAGGGGTGTGAAGCGATGTGGGGCAAGGCGCAATGGCACGCCATTGCATTGAACTGCAATGCACTGCACGACACGGCATATAGCCAGTCAGTCAGGCAGTTAGTCAGTCAGTCAGTTAGTCAGTTAGTCAGTCGAGTCGGCGAGTGACCATCAGACGGCGGCTGCAGCTCGAAATGAAAGCGAATGTCGTCGCGACTTTACAACTTTGCCACTTTGTGGTCGCTCACTGTGGTCGTCGCCCCGCGGTGCGATACAGTTCAAGCTCCATTTAAAAACGTAATGCGAAGCAAACCACTGACTGAGCCTTAGCAGTAGTAGTAGTAGTAGTGGTAGTAGTAGTAGTTGTAGTAGTCGAGCCCGATGCCAGACCGCTTGTCTGTCCCGGATCGATGCGAGCAGCAAGCGATAAATCGATTGACCAGTTCTCTCGTGCATGCCAAGAATATTGTCCCTCATCGCCTGGCTTCACTTGCTTCACGAGCTAAAGTTTTTCGGGACTGTTGCTGGTTGTCTTTCATCTTGTTGTCTCATCGTCATCGCAGACCCACTAAACGGCGGCCGTGCCCCATTGTGCAATATACGAAACCTAACAGCAACTGCAACTGCAACTGCAACAGCAACAGCAACACGAAAATAACTTTAGGCTACAGCAACACAACTGGGAATTTGAGATAAGTGTATATATTTTCACTTTCGATTGCGATGTGTGGGAACTGCATGTGCATCATGGGCAGACAGATGATGATTGCGAAACAACAACACAGATTGGTGTCATCATCATGGTAAAGCCCTGTTGACACAGGGTGGATACCAACATAGTTCATAGACCCAAGTGTAGATTTCAAGTATATCGATATAAATATATACTTTTAGTAAAATTAAATTGATATACAAAATAGAGAATAGTATAAAAGACAATCTAATCTTATTTTCTTGACTTACTTTATTCATTTTATACACTGTCTTGAATCTGTATTGATTTATTTGTTTACCGATTTACCAGCGCTTTAAACAATTAATGCAATATCATTTTCTTTTTTGTTTGTTTTTTTTTTTAGAGAAATCCATAACCTTCCTTTTATAATTCCCTCATAATAATAGTTTTTTCATAGTCAGCGACCACAGAAATAAATTACAAACAGAAAATATAAAATATAAAAATGCAACAATTAATGCAGAGCTTTATTGTATTGTACAAGTCTCGGTATAATAGCTATATTGGGGCCACCCCACATTCATAAAAAAAATAATTGAAATTTCACGAAAAAAAAAATAAAACACAAATAATAAAGATATGTATGAAACCGAAAACGTCATCGCTGACCACACACAAAAAACTAATGAAAAACTGCGTTTGTTATCGTTTTCAGATATGCAATTACAATGGAAAAGATGTCAGAAATTGATTTTCAAATGGAAATTGTTAAGACCAGTTGTAAAGACAATAATAGCACAACAATGGCAAGCAAAATATACATCATTTCGAATTAGACGAGTTGCCTGACAGCTAGAAGAGAAGAGAGATGCTCCAGCCCCGAGGCATTTTTATAGGTAGCCGCTTCATCATCTCCCTCGGTTTTTTTTTTTTATTTTTATTTTTCATCACATTATGCGTAAAGCTATTGTAATGTTTTTGTTGTTGTTGTTGTTGTTGAATGTTGGCTGTTGGCTGTTGTCTCTTCATTTATGCCATTTGAAAGTAAGCATTTGAAATCGACATTTGTGGCTGGTGGAAAATCGTGCACATGAGCTTTGAACAAGTAAAAGTAAAAATCACCTCAACTGTTTGACTGCTGCTTTTTTTTCGTATTTTTTTTGTTTTGTTTTGGGGCGCCACATGTGTTTGCATTTGATTTTTATTTTTAGTGGCGCACATGAGTTGGCAAGTTGTGCGGATTGGAGATGGAGACGGCGTCGCATTTTGGTGGTATACGTGTTTTTTTTTTTTTTTTGTGTTTTGGCCTCTTGGGCAATAGATAGGCATCACAGGTCGTGCCTGCCAGCGACGAGAGCGAGCGGTGCGCGGGGTACAGCGGGGGATATTCAACGCCAGGGCGACTCACTCAGTCATATTACAATTCATTTAGAAATGCATTTAAAAATACATAAAATACTTTGGCAATGGCTCCAATCCGCTCCAAGTGCATAAAACGAAAGTGAACACAGAATGCTAAATGAAAAGGAAAGTTTTTGCAATCGCTGAGTGTGACCAACTTGCCAAATGCTTTTCCAGTTGCTCAAATTACAAATTTATGATCTTTGATAAGTTTTTCGCTGAAGCGTGAATAATGCATAATGAAATGGATTTGGTTTTTTAATAAGCACTGCAGTTATAATGCTGGTCACAGTGCCCCTGAAATTGTATTCATTTTGCCAAGACGTGTAGCTGATCCCATAGATACTTCTTTAGGCTCGTTGCCACATCCAATATAGGTGATTTAACCCGTACAATTTTTAGTTGTCTTTGTTTCGTTCCGAAAATGATTATAGCTTTCAGATACATCGATGGACGTAAGTGGTTAAAACGGTTTCAAAAACAAAAGCAATCGGCAATCAGCATTATTTATGACTGTTGTTGCACAACGTATCGCTGTAAAAGGACCACCCGGATAAATGTTGAACCAGTTCAAATTAATCATCTGTCCCACTCGATACAGTCAACAGACAACAGAGATCACACACAATCACAGCCCGTAAACATACATAACAACCAAATTGTTGTCGTGCCCTTGTGTGTCAAATCCATCATTAAATGTCATCGCTTCGGGGAACTAAACGTGAAAGTCAGATGAGTTTTCAAAAAGAAAAAAAAGGAAAATTGGGTAGGTTCATCTAAAAAGGTCAACAACTCGTTGCCAATTGTGTAACTTAACAAGCCGATTCGCGCTTCAAAGCTAAGCTTTAAAAAAAACTTCATCCACTCAGCCCAAACCGACTCTTTCTGTGCGTCACCATAAATTCATTAATTAAATGTTAAATGTTTAGTTAGACAAGCAAAACTTTTACTCGCATCGGGGAGATAATAAGCTGAATGCTTAATACCATATCTATAAACAACTCTGTGACGTCTTTGCTAGGCAAACTTGATTAAATAGTTGCGATAGACTGTCAAGCGAAAAAAAAAAACAAGTAAGCAAACAAACAAACAACAAGGTGTCTCGCAGTGTAAGAAATGAGAAAAGAAAAAAAAAAATAATTGCGCGACTGCATAAATTTTCGTAGGACGGACGGAGGATGGAGGCAAAGCTACTTTCGTTTTCAATATAAAAGACAGGGACAGGGAGGCGGAGAGGCAGAGGGAAAAGCTACAGTGCTGAGTACTTACTGACAGTCAAGCCAGAAAAAAAAACGGCAACGAACCCTCCGATAGGCAAAGTCAAGTTTTGGCCATAAATTTCACAGCGATCGATCTCAACATTGACGATCAGGGATGGGGCGGGGTCAGGCAAAGCCGAATCGCTGCGAACGGAGTCGAGTCCGACTCCGAGTCGCGCCGCGTCGAGCCGCAACAAAATGCAACGCTTACCGATGAAGATCAATGATTATCAACGTCAGCTGCAGCTGCAACTGCCTTGTTGACACTAAGTGAAAGTGAACTTGATGGGACCACGTCGACGGCGTCGTCATCGTCATCGTCAATCGTCATCGTCATCGATTCGAGATCTCTCAATGCTCCCAGCCACATTTAAAGTTTTGAATTACTGTGGGGAGAGTTGAAGTTCCCCTCGCGGCGCCTTTTTGCTCACAGTTATTGTTAACTACCAATTTTGCATTAATTATGCTCAAATTAGTTGGTTAGACAGATTTGTTTAACTCGAAACTAGTACCTTGATTAGCAATCAGGGTTTATTTAAATAAGTTGAATTAAATAAATATATAGAAATATTTTTGTTTATTAAAAGAAGTTAATTTAAATAAATATTTCTATATATATATTTTTGGAAAATGTGATTCTAAAAAGTATGCACATCTACTTTTTGGAAAAAATATAGATTGATGAGAAACATGTTCCAAAAATGTAATAATAAATTCTTATATTTTCTATATGTATTTTATTTATTTATTTTATTATTTTATTATTTTCCGTATTATTTTATTTATTATTTTAACTGATTCATTTACTCATTTACTTTACACTTTCACTGCCATATTTAAACATGACGAATACCTGTCACAAAGAGTGCTGCATAAAGCATAAATAGAATGTTTCTACCTTTGTGTCTTGCAACTTGTCTTTGGCAAATCAACGCCAAGCAAGTTACTAACAATATCTTTGGCTGTGGCCGACATAGATAAGCCTTATGAATGGCTTTATCGCCAGACGTTCCGCAGTTAAATGGTGCTTACCTGCAAAAAGATAAAGAAAAAAGTAAACACAAATTAGGTGGAGGCCATAATATATATGTATGTTTATATGTTTATATGTTTTTATGTATGTATGTATGTATGCTGCAAGCGGGCCCGGTTAAGCGGCCCAATTGACCGTCCGGCTGCATTGAAAAACTGGCACAAATGTCTTTATTTGAAGCACTGCCCGAAAAGGTTCGTTGTGACCGCCTAATGCCTAATGCCACAAACATGGCCCGCTGATCCAAACACCGGGCCATGGTTTTTGTTGTAATTACAAAATTGGTTGGTTGGTTGGCTGACTCGCTGGCTGGTTTGGCTGGCGCTTCTCCATTGAAAGTTGAGCTTGCACTGCCGCCACCCCCCCTTCACAACCATTCTTATGATTTTTATGAATGAAACCAAATACGAGGCGGCCCCGGCATCGACTATTTATGGATGCAGCATGACTATATCGGTTCGTTAGGATTTCACATTTCATTCACGAGAAAATCAGTTGATCAATTAGTGAGAATCGCTAAAAAGTGGAACATCGCCAGCTGAACGCGTGTCGCACTTCCTCTTCGCCTTTTCCATCATAGTAACCCAAAACTCGAAATATTGTCATTCAATTGTGAAAAATATAAAAAAAGAGAAAAAATTAAAGGAAATTGCTTCAGAAGGTTACTTTAGGAGCCGATAAAGTTGCGTTTTTTTAAGTCAATGTTGCGCATTCGCCAGGTGGAACGGTCCCAAGGGATTGGAAAATTAAGAGAGGTCTCCCTGGAAGATATTACTATAATACTACATTGACAATCCATACGGGTGCTTATGGCACTATTTGCCATATTTGAATGTACAAATAAAGCTGAATTTCATTCGGATGCAATTTAGATTATGTAATTCATTCATTTCCAAAAACATTGTTCTTGCACTTTATATATTTTGTTTTATTGCTTTTGCTTATATTTTTGCTTGTATTAAGGAGTTAGTTATTTCAATAAATCGATAAACATTTATTTTAAAATATCTGCAATACTTTTTTGAGTATAGAACCGATATAATAAACTTGCTGGTCTCTTACAAAAACCTCAAAGCTGTTGCTCACTTTTTCATCTACACTGTGAAATGAAAGAATCTAATGCCAAGCCACACTTTCGCTCTTATTTATGAGCGGAAACAGAATTTGACATGCTTAAAGATTAAAAAGAAGCACCTTCAACCAAGAAGCAGCAGTTTCAAGGTACCAAAATAATTTTCGAGTGAAAACTGTATGAAAAAAGGTACGGCCAGAATCTGGCAAAGCAAACAAGATTGCAAGTAGAAAAGAAGATACTTGAGAAATTTGAGCAAATAAGGCATACTCCTCAGCACTTAAGACACATGCTAAAAAAAATCTAAGTGTTACTAATTATGAACCGAGTTCTTATTTGCTAAACAAAAAATTTTATTGAAAAATTAATGCTTCTTATGATTTTTTTCATAATCAGATCGAATCTAGTGAATTAATGCTTACAATATCGACTTGATTCGAAATACATCGTGTGTAATATAAAAATTAAAGCCATTTCCTTTTTAAGTGTAAAAGAAGTCAATAAACAATAAACATATTTTAAAAAAATATATATATGTTTATAAATAAATTATAGTCAAATTTACAGCCTATTATTTTATTTTATTTTCTTATTCAATGTGGAATAAAAATTAGCACAGTTTTAAGAAAGTAAGGTGAAAATTAATTGTTTATAATTGAATATGAAATAACAATTAATTTAAAAGTTAATTTAAATACAATTAGAATAAATAAGTAAAAAATTTGCAATATATATAAAAATCGTAATATAACAAATATACTCCTTACAAGATTTCTTTGCTTACAGGGTAAAAAACAGTTTGCTAAAGAAAGAGGCAGACAGAGAATCGTTAGAAACTTGGAAACTTGCATGACTTCCGTCATTTACATACATGAAGTACAACATGACAGTTGACTTCTGTCAGTGATATGCCACAGAATTTACCACTGTCAAAACGAATACCAGCACCGAAGATCACTAACAAACACAACATATGCATGTTGTTGTTGTGTGTATGTGTGTGTGTGTGTGTGTATTTGTGTGTGTGTGTGTACGTGCAACCACGCAGAATGTGCGAGATTAGCAGGATTAGAACATGTCCAGCTGCAAGGCGCAGCAAATGAGAAGTTTATCGGTGAAGAACATTGCTTGGCTTGGAGGAGCTTTGGAGGAGCTGATTGCTCTTCACATCAGTGGGAAACCGTTAAATGTTACAATAGCTAAAATTTGCTTTTATGTTCTAATGTCAGTGATGATGATGATGATGATGATGATGATGATGATGATGACGATGACAAAGACCATCCGCATTTAATGGTCGAGCGCATGCAATTTTTGTTAGCTGCTCCTTCGTTAAGTAATTGTTCAGTGAATCTGTGCAACAATGTTAGCCAACAAAATGTCAAACTATCTTGCAACAAATCATGGAGCAAAGTGTAACAAAATGTAGCATGATAGCAAATATAAATAGGCATCAATTAGCAGTATTGAGATTTAATGAACTTGTGACAAACTGTAAGATTTGTTTATAATCTCGTTTTAGTTTTTAAAGTGTCTTTTTGCAATAATAATTCTGAACGAGTAGTGGTAAATTGATTTTGGTGGCAGGTTGAAAAAGTGGCAAAAATTATATAGAAAAGTTGCAACGCCTGTGGAAAAACTGTAATGTATAACAAACTTCAAGTCCAAATTACCAAAACAAGAAAAGAACCTGCTGCTGCTGCTGCCAAGACTTATGACCGTATTTGATATTGCCTAATGGTTGTTGGGCTTTGTTGTTGTTATCGTTGTTGTTGTTGTTCTTGTTGTTGTCAGTGTTGTTGCCAGTCAGGTTGGTTATTCTATTAAATGGTTTTCTTATACTGAGTAAAAACAACTTGGCTACTTTTCAACTAGAAGTAGGAGTTGTTGACTGGAATTGCTCAATTTGTGTGTGCGGCAACGGCGACGGCAACTGCAACTGCAACTGCAACAGCAAACGGCGACTAAATAACGACGACGAGCTGACATTGTTGGTGACGCAGGCGCACTGAGATCGAGACAGAGAAGCATGGAGTGAGAGCGCGAGGGAGAGCCAGAGGTGGTGACGCTGATGCTGACGGCATACCAGCCAACTATCAGCAACAAAAACAACAACAACAACAACAATATCAGTTAGTAAAACAAAAACAAGTCAGACAAACACCAACGTTGCGCGTAAAACAACCAACCACAACTTTTGCTGCAAGTTGTATAGTTAATTCTAATTTTTTTTTTACGATTTCTACACTTGTTTTTAATATGGCTGACACACAATTTTTCAATGCTTTTGCAATAAACGCATGAAATATATGTGAAAATCTGATTTTATTGGAAAACAGATTGCATTTTCAGATTTTCCTTATGTACGTGAGAAATCTCTTTGTAACTATTGAAATACAATTTGTGCGCTTATTTTGAAAAAGTAACTATATTAAAATTATTATTATAAAATACTTTTTTTCTTACTGAAAATATATATTTTCTTTTTACACTCTTTTAAATAAAAACATGAAAGTTGTAAAAATAATTGCCTTCATTTAAAATTTATTTTTCCTTATTTTAAATTTTTACAGATGTACAATTATTAATTGGTATTCATGCTCAACTAGGTTTAGCATAAATTTTAAACATTAAATCTTACAAGATATTTAATAATTGATTTTTATATTTAATAGTTTCAATAAGGTTTTTGAAGTGTATTTAGTTAGCGGATTTCGCAGCAGTTTTGTGCGAGTCTTTTTTTTTGTTGTGTTTTTTTTTTTAATTTTAAATTGAATAAAAAATTGTTGCTTTTGCTATTTCTGCTGCTGCTTCTGTGGTCGCAGCCGTAGATCGATGCAATGAATTTAAAATGCATTTAAGTTGAAATTTAGGTCAAAAGTTGTTGCTGCTTTGGCCGCAGTTGTTGTTGTTGTTGTAGTTGCTGTAGTTGTTGTTTTTGTAGTTGCTGTTGTTCTAGCTGCTGTTGTTACTGTTGTTGTCTTTTTATTGGCATTAGTGTTGCAGCAAAATGCTGATGCCGATGCTGGTTACCGGTTGCAAGTTTCTAGTTGCTGTTTGCTGCTTGCTGCTTGCTGCTGCACGTTCATCAAGTATAAAATATTCTTGCATGGCATTTGGAAAACAACTTGCAGCTTAGAATTACTGGCTTTGGGCCGACTGGTTTCTGTGGAAAACTCCGATCATCGAAGATTGCGTAGTGTTGGCAAAGTGCGACTGGAACCGTGAGTAGTTGCCCTACGCCCCCGCACCCGCACCCGGCTCCACCGCCGCCTCCTCTTGCGTCTAGCACCCACCACCCTCTCGTCGCTTGTGACGGAGTGTTGCGACTCATTCTAATTGCACTTTTAGCACAGCCTTTGCTCAACAGCAGCCACAGGGACAGATAGAGAAAGAGAGGGAGAGAGAGAGAGAGAGAGAGAGGGAGAGAGAGAGAGGCGAGAGACGAGAGACGAGACGTGTGTGCCTGTGTCCATTTACAGCTGGGGAAAACTAGTTTGGCCAGCAACTGACTTGGCCAATGTGTTGGCCGTAAATATTTATGAGTTAAGTTAAGCTCGGACCTGTAGCTGGACCAGCAATATGTCTCTGGCGGCGTATAGCGGTAGCCGGTCAGCCATTTAATATAAATCAACTAATATTTCGCTGATTTTCAGCTATTCAACAGCAAGTGAAAATCTTTTAGTAGCCACGCTTAATTAGACGGGTTTCATGTTCTATTTGTCTTACCAAAAACAAATAATAAATATCAAAACTGGACTACAAAATCAAATATATCAACGTTAATTAGCGGCCAGCTGGCAACTTTCACACTTTCCAGTTTCACACTTGGAAATTAATCAAAAAAAAAAAAAAAACAAAAAACTGTCGACTCTTTTTCAATGCGTTGTAGTTTTTTTTTTACTTTTCTTAAATGCATTTTGAAAAACAAAAAAAATAAAACAATAACAAATATTTGTTGACGTTTCCGTGACTTTCTGACTGAATTGCGCAAACACAATGCAGCTTTTGTGCCAAATGGGAAATAGGCCCAGAAAAATGAAAGTGCCGCCATTTTGAATTCTCTTCAAAAAACAAAGCATTATTTGTACGACAAAATCGACATATATGAATCGGTTATGTTTATACTACGTGTATTAAACAAAATCAACTTCAACTATTAAAAAAAGGGAGAAAAAAAATCATTTTTACTTCACCTGCAGCTGCAATGTAGAGATCAATTTGTATACACTTTGTGGCTGCTTCCCCGCCAAACCCCGCTGCACTGATGTTTCTACGAAATAAACTTTTTTTTTTCGTTGAAAACAATGCATTCAACTGACTGTAAATGAACAACAAAAAAATGAGGACGGGGACGGAAGCGGAGGTGGTTGTGGTGCAGTGTTGAGTGGACAAATGTGTTTTGTATGGGAGGCCAAGTGGGTCAGTCACACTAACCAAAACGAAATGCCTACGAAAATGTACATACATATACACACATATATATATATATATATTTATATATAAATTAAGTGCAGAGGCCCTCGGTCATCGGACCAGGAAGTTGAACAACTCCAAAGCATAGACAAGATCAAGACATTGTGGCCAGTGCTCGCTCGTATGTACATTATCAAAACAGTAAATGGCTGCTGAATTTTTGCCGTGTATCCAGTGACTACGACGACGACGACGACGACGACGACAATGTTGACGAACCGACTTGTCAATCAATCGATTGACTTTTGCACAAAATCCTAAGACAATCTCGATGCAGTCGTCCACCAAACGATGATGATATCTGTGCTGACTGCCCAAGTATCCCAACTTGCAGTCGCCGTTGCCGTTGCCGTTGCCGTCGCAGTTGCCGTAGCAGTTGCCGTAGCAGTCGCCGTCGCCGTTGAAGTAGCAGTCAAAGTCACAGTTGTAGGCCCGGTCCAAGTGCTACAACCCCGTCTCACCCATACTAGGCAAGGACCAGGCCCCAAGCAGGCAATGGCCATGTCTCCTATCCAAACAACCGTCGACGGCTTGAGCATGGCATTTCTTGGTCTAAGGCAAACAAACAAACAAACACAAAAAAAAAAAAAATAAAACCTAAGAAAATAAGAAAAAAAAATATTGCTATGCCTAATTTGGTTAAAATGGAAATTCCGCACACCATATTGTACCGAGCACTTTAAATGACAATGACTGCCGATCAAGAGACGCAGTCTTAGGGTTGTGTCTCTGTCTGGCTAAACTATTTTTGGTATTTGTATCTAAGTTTCACCAGAAAAGAATTGCACTCTTCGATTTGTGTTTTTCTTTCGCATTCACAGTGATTCCAACCGATTGAAGAAAATAAATATTATATCAAAAAAGCTAGAGAAAAACCATATGGGTATGTTTCTAAATTATAAACTGTCGTAGCTTATATCATCATACGTATATATATATATAAATATATAAATACGAATCACAATTTTAAGTGGCAAAGTCAACATTTGTGATGCAACTACAAAATGATTCTTTAACCCTCAGTTAATTTGTCTTGGCAGCTACGTCTCTTTTGCTCTGCCCCATAAGTGAAGTCATGCATAAATTACAAAAGTCAAGCCAATTTTTTAATAAAAATGCATTTAATCCCCCCCATTTCCCCCTCTCCACTCTTGCATATATATATAATTTATAACATTCGGTCAGGCAAGGCAAACAAAAGTAAAAGTACGACCAGAGTGCCAAGAGTACCTAAAAAATCACATACAGCCTATAAATTTGTGCAGTCGAGTCGAACTCAGACCTCAAGACAGATTGAGATACCTTTATATAGGAATGGTTGGAAGGAAGACCAGATCCCAAGCGCAGACCCCAAGCGACGCATGTGGCAAGCCACATTTGAACTTTAACACACAATCAGACGACGAACGATGAACGATGAATGTTGAACGATCAACGACCGGACCGGACCCCGGAGCGGAGCGGAGCGGAGCAAAGTGAATCGAACCGAACCGTACCGTCCCGTACCGTATTAAAGCAAAGCAGCGCTCGACAACGATAAAGTACAATAAAAATTTCAAGTTTGCCCAGACGGGGGCCACATGGGCCAGCCACATGGCCTGTCGCCAGATCCGCTGAACCGGGGTCAACATTATAAAATCGCGCTGCGGCAACAAAAACTAAAAAAAAAAGAAAAACAACAACAACAACAACAAAAAAAAATGGCAGCAACGATCAAATAATTTATGACCAAGTGCATGGTGGCTGCTTAAGTTATAGCCCAGCCAAAGTTGGGGACTGGGAGTCGGGGTGTTAACTGCCTGATCAGCACAACTGCAAAATCGCAATTGAAATTGTGATTGCAACAGTGGCCGCAACTGCAACTGCAACTGAAACTGACAATGCTGCACAAGCAGCAATACTCGATGACGCATCGTCTGCGTCTGCATTAAATATGCATTTCTGCCATTGCAGACGAACTGTCTTCGGGGCTGACAGCCCACCAAAAACAAAACAGACTGACACAAGGAGAGGGGTGCCGTTGCCGCAGAGTGTGGTGTGTGTGTGTGGAGCGCAGTATCTGTGCACCGCAGCCATGCTACAATGTCTACGGCTGACTGCACTTTTTTTTTCGTATTTCTTTTGGTTTTCTATTTTTGCCGGTCGTCAAAATGGGAAAACTCACAAATGCAGCAAATCTGACAGACGTAGGGACTGACAACGCTGATCTGGGGCCTAAAAAGTGGGCGTGACAACGCCACTGCCGTCGCTTCACACAATGGTGGAAAATTTACAATAGACAAGAGATACGAATTGAGTTTCGTACAGACAACTTCAAAACTATTACAAAATTATTTCAGAAAAATAACCAAATAAATAAATTGATAGTATTCAAAATTGAGTAAGTCGAAATATGACGACAACTATCTCTATAGGGATTTTTATATAGGGCTATAAATTATAGAACCCGAGCTAATTTACACTCAAAAAAAAGAAAATTGTACTGAAAACTAGAAAGTTTTTCTATAAATTTAAAACAGCTTATAAGTATGCGAAAAACAATTTTAAATTAATAATTTAAAAAGTTATCCTTAATTAGTTAAGTTATCCTTAAGTTATCCGTAATTAAACCAATTTTTTTTTAAGACTAAGTCTAATTTTTTTGAGCGTTGTAACTACTTTTGAGTGTAATATACTTAATGTAAGATTATCTGATATTAAAGGCTAAAAAAATTTTTTAATTTCAACTACAATAATTATTTTTCTCTTGCTGCTATTCATTAATTTTGCTAAATTCAAGTCTAAAATCTATAATTACAATCATTGATTTTTTATTTATAGAAAAAAAAGCGAGCTATACAATTTGAACTGAACACCTGAACAAATATTCCTACCTTATGTGGTTAAAATTATTTTCAGGTTTATTTAAACAAAAGCTTTTGTTTTATAAAAAAAATATGCACAGTTTCCCCTTATGTGGTCAAAATTTCAATCAGGCTGTAATTGATAGTTTTTCCATAATTTTTGTTACAGACCACAGGGTATACAAATAGCAACACATGCCGGTGACAGAAAGGAAAAAAAGCGTGTAAAATAATTATGAAATGGCGCTCTGAAAATGAGAAAACTGCCACATCAATTATGAAAATCACTTTTTCTGACTTGCAGCTGTCTGCCAGCAATGCTTATGAAATCAACTTTCGCAATGCAGGCAACAAGACAGATAAACACACAACTAAATGAGATATATACACACATTTGGTGTAGTTTAACATTTGGCTGGGGCGATTTGTGTGTGCGGATTGCTGCATGTGGGTTAATTGCCAGCAATATAACGCAACTTACTTGAAATCTGTGTCAACGGGATGAGCACAAAACTGATGCCAAAAATAATCGAAACAATGCAAAGTGACAGGCCCCAAAAACATAACCAAAAGCTAATAAAGAAAACAAATTTTTAAGAACAGATAAATTCGTTGCGACGAGTTTTAAATACTCTTGCCATATGTGTATAATTTTTTTTTTCGTATATAATGCATATATATATCTTATTCAGAAATAATAAAAAATTTATCTGTTTTCAAATGTTTATTATTTGTTTATACATAAACATAAACATAAACAAAGAGAAGATTTGTATAAAAAAGTTGTATACTTTATTTTCGATATAGGCTATAACTTGAATGTCAAAAAAATATAAATAAAATATATATATATAAAATATATATATATATAAAATATATTTATCTTAAAATCTAATTATCAAGTATTATTATATATGCTTGCTTCATACAAATCAATAAAAAATTGAACAAAATAATTTAAATTATATAAAGAATATACTTAACAGTTTACAGATTCTGGCACCTTTCTGATCAAAATCGGAATACTCTTAAAAGTGTCGACAGAGATGGTAATTTTTTAGACAGTTTGTTGTTCAAGACTTAAGTAGATTCAGCTGTTATTTGTGCAGCATTAAACAGAATGTTTATTTTTATTTGCAGCTCATAAAATGAACACAAAACGCATATACTGTCAGATATAGTGGGACGAGGAACATGATGATAAGCAAAGACAGGCACTGGCCAAAAGAAAGGAGTTCCAAATAATAAGAATAAAAATAAAACAATTTAAGCAACAACAAAAACAACAACAAGAACAGCAGCACAAGAAACAACTGTCAGCTTCTTATGGCTGCCAACCTTGCTGTAAAATTACCAAATTTGGCAACACGATGCATAAGAGGCAAAAACAAAAAGCCACAACAAATAAATAAACAAATGCAGGTTGAGTTCGTGCAGCCCAAAATGCAGTTGGCTCCAAGCAGCTCTTTTGATTCACGTAATAAGCTCAAAGGTTGTGCGGAAGGAGGAACGGAGGAACTTAAGGTGCGAGAGGAAAACATTTTGCTGGCCAATGGGCCAATGACCAACTGCAGCAGCCATTGTCTGTCTTTGGCTTTGTCGCCTTGTTGTATTTTTTTTTTAACTGTTTGTTAATTAATTATGTTTTATGACAGGCGCAATTAACCCTTGTGGCAGGCCGACTGACAGATTGAATCGATATCATCAAGCGGAGACCCAACTCAAGAAATTGTGCCAAAGAAATTGTTTAAGTGACATAGAGACAACTGTAAAATTTCTAATTGTTGCCAACTTGAAAGGTGCCACAAATAAGAAAGCGACACTTTTTTAGTGTTTATATTTTAAATTTAAATTTAAATTGATTGAATTGGGTATAAAGTTTATGTGCAAAGGCATGAAACATACAAAAGCTGGCAATTTCGACTAACGGTTTGTATGTATAAACATAAGGAACTCAGAGTCTATTCAGCTAGGGACTAGGGACTAATTTATAGTGTTTGCTGATATATTATTGAACAATAGTAAAAACTTCTTTACGATCGGTAAAGAAATACCCAAGTTATAGCCTAAAACGTATTCTTACATCTTTTTATCACTCGACTATAGTACTCTTTTTAAGTTGTCGAGTAACTTTTGATTAGACAATAAAAAGTATTTTACATCATTAAATTGCAAATGTTGTGTAAAAAGAAAAGCAGTAAAGTCGCCATATTTATGATAAGATTTATAATCGCTGCGCTGCTTGCTAGAAATGCTGCAGCCTGGCCTGGGTCAGAATGAAGTGCACATGGTCGCCAGTTGGTATCCAGCTGGTGGTGGCTCAAGTTTTGAAAAGACCATCATCAATTGACAGTGGACCGCTAGGCTGGAGACAGTGACATGATTGGCGACTTGGATACTTCAAGCTGAACGCTGGAGAAATGCTCGGATCTCTAGGCGTTGCTGACTGGGTAGCGCCCAGCTGTGGGCACACTTTTTTTCTTTCTTTTTTCTTTTTTCTTTCTACTTTTTTTTTATTTTTTTTTTGATGCCAGCTTATCGGTACGCATAAATCTGGATTTCTATTTCCGCAAAGTCGCGTAATCGAATGGCGAACCTGAATCACAATTTGTCAGCTTTTGGTAATAACTTTGGACATTTACCGTAAGCGTGGCAACGTAACGCGACGTTGCAACTGCAACAGCAACAGCCGAAGCAGCAGCAGCAACAGCAGCGAGCATCGCGATAAATTGAACCTGTTGTGTTAGGGGGGGGCTTTCGTTTGGACGATCCGTCGGTTAGTCGGTCGAGCGGTCGGTCGGTCAGATAATCGTCGCTGATATGAATTGCGTTATCCATAAGATACTTTCAGACGGTTAATTGATTTTCGCATGCGACGTGACCGTATCTTGACTTTTTATGGCATCATTATTGTCATCCATAAATCGCACGTTTGTTATCTATAAGCGGAGTCTTCAGATAAATTTAGCAAATTGTGATTTCTGCTCAACGTGCTCATTTTATAATCCAGTTTAAGTCTTTGTTGGTACTATTTAACGCACAGCTACTGTTTTAATAGATCTGCAGTGATACTAAAGATGTGTGATATTTAAATACAGATTCTAAGAAATAAGAGTCTGTGTTAATTCAGAAGGTATCTAAATTCGAGAATCTGAATATTATATCAAGTACAAATATTTTTCTAGTAGTTTCTTCGGGAAACAACGACAACGACCTGAAAATTCGTAATCGATAATTGCCAAAAAAAAAGGGGGAAAAAAATAAACTGATTATAATGCAATAAATAATGTCTCTAGCGTAATTCATATGATTATCTTTGCAAGCGCATCCCGGGCTTACACAATCCGAGTGCCATTTGGCACATTCGGGGAAAACTAAGAGCCGGGGAGCCGGGAAGAGCTGTGAATGTGGGTCCCCAAGCATATTTAACATATTTGCTCAATGCATGTGGAGCTAGCTTATTAAGTATGCATTAAGCTGCCAGTTTTTAGCAGCCTGGTTTTGGTTGTATTTTTCTTGTTTTTCTCTTGGTTTTTCATGTTGTGTTAAGTTTTCGATGTGAAAAAGAGTCAAGTGAGGTCGGAGCCCGACAAAATGTAGCCGGGGTTAGTAACGACTACCTTCAGTCGATTGTTTTTGCTGCCGTTGCTGCTGCTGTTGCTGCTGTTGGTGTTGTTGGTGGCTGTTTGCTGATGTTGCTGCTGTGATTTTTTGCTTGTACTTTAAATTGTTACTGCATTTATTTTTTGCAGCTTGTAATTGTTGTTATTATACAATTGCGCCCCACTCAAAAACCAAAAAAAAAAAAAAATAAAAATAATAAACATTAAAAAAACAATGTAAATGCAAACGACACTAAGCCAAGTTTTTTTTTTTTTTCTTTTTTTTTTCTTTTTTATTGCTGTTGCTTCTTATTGCATATTTGACATTTTACTTGTGCAGCAGCAGAAATCAAGAGGTTTGTGGCCAAGTGGGGTTGGCCAGGGGAGTAGCATCTTTCAATGATATTTGTGCAATTTTTCATGGCGAAATATTTAAGATTTTGGCTGCCAGATTGTTGTACTCTTAAACGACCTCTGCTGTTGTTTTTGGCGAAGGCTTTGTTTAAAATTGCTTTGCTGGCTGCGGCTCTGATTTATTGATTTTTCCAAAAAGATAATGTGTGATTTTTCTCATAGACTTGTTGGTCGTTTTTTTTTCATATTGTTATTTTTTTTTTTGTTGTTACTGTTTTTCTAATGTGAGAAACTTTTTGCCAGTATGTCAAGATCTCCTATTGTTGGCAATGCTACCTAGTGCTGCCATTGTTGCATAAGTTCTTCGGGGCCCAACAACGTGATACACATACCACACACAGGTCTATTGTGCGATTATGTCCATTTTGCCCTGATATAATCACTGACTAGTTAAAGTCAATGTGTTGAAATTCTGAAACACCTTGTCTTTGCCATGAAATACGCTTGCTTGGTGGCATGTAAATTAGCCTGGGGGCATAAGCCATATTTGCCTTGACGAAAAGCCTTCATTCGATTTAAAGTCGATAGTGTTCGATTAGCAACTTAGATAATCGATCAATCCTCTTAACTATTATTTTAATTGGTGATTTACGTAAATGTGTGCAGCGTATTTTTGTTAATAATCTGAACGTAAAGGCCGGCACAGCTAAATGACCAAAATGAATAAGAAAACTTAAGTACCGAACATAAAAAACAATTTTTGAATAATTTCTAATTAAAATATTTTAACAGACCTATTAAACTAGAGAGCGAAATAGACTTGGAGAAAGGCAATGCCAACAAGAGAGAGAGGGTAAGGGAGAGAGAAAGATAGGAAGAGAGAGATACGTCGAGTAGGTTTTTTCTCCAGGCGTAGATAAAATTACAATTTATTTAAATTAGATTTTTATAGGCATTCACCTGAAGCAAAGAAGTTATCAGCGCCCAGTCGTTTCATGCATTCGTAATTAATTAATTCGCCTCAAGCTGTATTTTATTTTTTTTCCTCTATATATTTTCTTTTGTATTTAAGCGTCGGCCGTTTTTCATTGGTGTTTGTCAATTATTGTGGCAAAGTGAAGTGAAAGTTGTTTCAATTTCCAATCACAATTCCGCGCTCCATATTGAAAAATTAAGTAATTTCGTAAGAAAAGCAATAATAAATATAATAAACAAATTGACGATTTTTGTGGGCTGCCATTAAAAACTTGTTACAGTTACAATCGTAGTTTAACGCAAGTGCAGCCTACTTACAACAAAACGCTGCAGCAACAACAACATCCAGTTAAGATCATTATCAACACTCTACCTGTTGTATTGTTTTTCTTTAATTTTTTTCGGATTTGATCAAAACAAATATTATTTGTACACCCTGCATTTTAAAATTTAAAAATGGGGTAGGTGAAACCAAATATTTTTGTTTGTCTTAAAATGAAATATTGCTTTACAAAAATAAATATGTTTTTGACTTAGTTTTTTCTAAAACCTCAAAAACGAGCTTAAGCAAGAAAAAAGAGTTCTATTTTTTTTTTAAATTGCCATCTAAAAATTTTTCCATTAGAGCATTCTTTAAGCATCTTACTAATTTTAGAAATCGCGCCAAGTATTTTTTTATTGTTTTCTTTTTAGAACAGTGATTATCGCCTCATTCATATTTTAATTAATTGATTTCATATTCAAATCACAAAGACAAATAAAATTTAAATTAAGTGCTAGTTCTGCCACTCATTAGCGTCAACGGAAACGCAAAATGAGAATTCGAAAATTTGGACTTGATAGAATTCGATTATAAGGCTGTTGCAGAGTATCTTGGAGTTGTTCATTAATCATTCCTGGCTTTTATTTTGTTTGTTTCTTTTTTTTTGTATATCCATTGTAATTATCGACCGAGTCATTCAATCTCAAAAATCGACGAACGCTTGCTCATCCGAACTTGAGTCGATTCGTTATTCAACCAGGTGTTTAAATGAATTTGTAGTCGAATACTCAAATGACTTGAGGTTAAACAATGCTTATATACAGATCGTAGTGTTGCCATATATATATATATATATATATATATATATATACATGATAAGTGTTTTTCAACTTGTAAAGCGGACACAAAGGCGAAACAGTAGCCCCTAGATCATTTGATAATTACGTAGAGTCCGGTAAAAGTTGAGCATGCAAATTTTTGGCATGTTGGCCCGCTTGGACTTTGCACAAATATGGAAATGCAATGAACAGACAATAACAATGGTGAATGTTTGTTTTGCTATTATTTATTGCAACTATATAGGAAATATCGACCGGGGTAATTCGATAGCTCATTGCATGTGAAAGTGCAGTGGCAAAAGGTTTTGTATTTTTGCTTTGAAGAGCTAATTAGCAATGCATTAGCCCAACGTACATACATATATGTAACACAACAGAACAGAAATGGTTACGCTGCTAACAGTAATAGAAACAGCAATAACAACAACAACAACAACAACAACAATAACAAAAGCGGTAACAGAAATGCTAACGGTAACGGTTTAACAACAACGTCAACATCAATGGTAACTGGCCTTATTAGAGCTAATTAGCTGCAGGTACACGTTGCAACCAAATCGGGCAGCAAAAAAAAAAAAGAAAAAAGTAAAAGCTTACCCCCTGCCCCCAACAAAGAAAAAAGAAAAAAAAAATGCTCATTTCAAAAGCGCTGCCACCGCCGAAATGATCAGTGGGTGTTCCCCCAAAATGGGTCATGGCAACGTTTCCAACAATTGCTATTCGCTTCGCTACAGATTGTGCCCAGTTCAGTTTGGAACAGTCAGTTGTAGTCGAGTTTGGGGGCAGAGAAGACCACGCACTCATCACACACCCGCCCTGACACACTTTGCGCACCGTACTCTGAGATCGTGACCTCGGCCTGGAAATTGGAATCGGAATTGGAATTGGATTTGGAATTGGACCACAGCCACGTTAAGTAAAATGGGATTACTTACTAAACCAAAAAAAAAAAAAAACTATAAAAATACTATAAAAAATCGCGCATTTTCATGCTCTATTAATAATTATTATTTAGCTATAGAACGTTCTCTTCATCAGTCTTGAGAATATTGAATTGCATTCAATTAAAATGCATACTTGAAGAACAAAGATCATCTTTGCCATATCACGATCACTCCAGAGGGATGCAAGTCACTTCCTGTTTCTAAACATTTTGTTGCCTTAATCAAAATTCGATGATACTTTGGATTTTAAAGACTGGGTCACCACGTAAAAGTGAATGAACAGAAAAAAAGAGCCAAAAGCCGAAAACTCATTGTTATTTCCCCTCTTCCCCTGTCTAACACCAATCCATGCCATCTCGCTGGAAGCCTGATGACGCTTGCCGACTGCACAATGCAATTTGATTGAATAATAAAGTTTAAATAAATGGCAAAGCTAAACAAAAACATCGAAGCAAACGCATTTGAAAGCGCTGGCAAATCAACAAATACGTAAATAAATAAGTTGAATATTGTTGTTGAGAGAACACGACTTGCAGATACCCTAAGCTCAAGTCGATAGAGATATATGCTTAAAAAAGTGTTTTCTTTTTTGCTATCGATTTAAATCGATATTCCCAAAAGAGAGAGGGAGAGAGAGAGAGAAAGTAACCAATAAAATGAAATATTTTTCAGATAGATTAATTAGACGGACATGGATAAATCGATGCGGCTTGGTTTCGATCCCGAGATCAAGACAGTCAAACCGACCAATAAGCAGACAGACAGGCAGACTGACTGACATGACCTGATCCAGAATATGTATACTTTATGTGCATATAAGGAATATTTTTACTATATGCTTTCTTCGCTCTATTACATATCATACTCGTCTTACACATTTTCAGGGTATACTCAAAGAGTAGTTGCAATTTTGAGGAAATTACATAATAAATGGCATGGGGCGCGTTGGCCGAGCAAAATAGAGTCGTCGCGCGATTTAATGAAGTGGAAAATAAACATAATCATGCACGTATAATCTGTGAGGTGTTTTGGAAGACGGAGACAGAGACGGAGCAAGAGGAAGAGCTACGATCGCAATACAGTTCGTTGCACGCACACAATTTTCCAGTTCCCGTTGAGGGCGTCGTAAGCAAAGCGGAAAAAAAATTAAGCAAAAGACTTTGCGACAATTTTCCAACATTGCATAACATTTGGCTGTCATTAGGGCTAAAAAGTTTTTCTATTTTTGTTGTTGCTGCGTTTGTTTTTTTTTTTTCTCTTTGCTTTTTTGGGTTTTGGTCACTGCCCCCGAGTTGTGCTTTGGATGTTGTTGTCAATTGACGTTTGTTGTTATTGTAGTTTTTGTTGTTGTCTTCACGCTCGTTGTTCTTGCCAATTGTATAACAAATTGCCAATGTTACACTTGTTAACGCGTTTCGATCTGCTGAACAAGAAAGTTGAAACAATTCATTAATGCCAAAATGGCCTTCGATGGATAGCATTTGCTGGAGCTACCAAACTGAATGTCATCCAACTAAGAAGCATTTTAGAACATCGTTTATATTTATAAGGATTATTATACATCTGTATCTTATATAGGCAAATTATAAAGTGACTTTTAGAATAATAAAATCTTAAAAAGGTAAATGCTAAATTAAAAAAAAAAAACCTATATTAAATTCTATTTTTACTTATTGTTCTTAGCGATTTCGGCTGTCATTTTGTGTCTGTTAAAATTATGTCAACTTGCCACAAATATAAAATGAAAAATAATGTTGAACTTTGTAAGCCAAGCTAAGTAGTTCTAATCGATACATTTAACGTACAAATCTTTTTTACGCCATGTGAACCGTGACTAAGAAACTGCCAAGTGGTCAACTGGTCAGCTGGTCTGCCGGTCAACGAATTCAACCAATTGACACGACGAAAAAATAACACACAAGCACACACACAGACGCACACACACACATTGCAACACAATTGAGCGAAGCAGACAGTCGGGCAGCCGCCACAGAGTTGCAATAATTCCCACAATGCCACATGGCAGACTCTTATGACATTTGCTTTTAGCAATAAATAATTTATGCCTTTTCGCATTTCGTAAATGCATATATTGATAAAAATATATATATATATATATATAAATGTATATATATATATATATTGTATATATATTGGCAAATGAAATTAATATCAATTGACGGGCGCAATTCATTTGATTTATTGCCGCGCCAAAGCTCAGCTGAAAAGTCTGAGGCCTTGCAACAAGAAACTTGTAGATGATTTATGGACACGATCTGCTAAATGTGTCGACTAAGAATTTCCAAAGGGGCACACACGTGGCCGTCCAGACCCCAAAATCAACACGACCGAGTGCAGCAAAAAAAACCGTTGCCTAACCCACCTATTAATATGCTGCAAAAGAAGTTAACTGCAACACATATTTTATTTATTATAACTATATTTCATCCTCTAATGTTGAAGTTTGATTAGCATATATTTGCAATTTATAGAATTTATGGCCTTAGCTAACAGAGCTGTACAAGGAAAACTATCAAATTCTAAATAATATTCAATATTCATGTATGTATATAAATTGTGAACTTAAAATTTGCATACGCTTGGATTAACGAATACTGCTCAATTCATTAAACATTTGTGTTATTATTAATAGAAAAATATCTGGTTTTTTCATCAAAAAAATATAGAAATAAATATACATAATTTTATGAATAAATTGCGAACCTAATATTACTTATAAACAAGAATGAAGTGTTATCTTAAGCACATTAAAAAATAATATATTTCCGCTTTTTTATATTTTTTTTTTTTATATATTATATATATATATATATATTATATATATATACCAAACCCATTACTTGGTAGTCTTATGAAAAGAGTTTTTTATTCAAATTTTGAAGGTATTATAACACGCAAAACAGGCCAGAAGAAAATAAATAATTTGTTTGTACTAGAATGTATTTTTCAACGGATTGTTTCCATGTCAGTTACTTTATAGTGAACCGATCCAGTCAGCTTTGATATATTTACTGTTGGCATAGAAAAATACGGACAAATGGACATGGCTATGTCGACTCGTCTCTTAATGCTGATCAGGGATATATACATGTCGTGTGAACGTGTCAATAAGCGTCATTACCAGAGCATAATAAACTCATCTATTCAGGTGTTCGATGTTATAGGTATTTTCTTGTAAACTCTTTATTCTCATTATCGTCAAATGCGCCTATAAGAAGAACGCACATTAAACGGAGAGGTCAAAAATCGTCACGTTTTAAAGTGACCCTAAAAACAAACGACGCCGTCGACACTAAATATTTGTACTTTTCTATAGGAACAATCAAACAAACTGTGATAGTAACCGAGATGTTAGTTAAGCGGATCAGGGAAAGGGAGAGAGAGGGTGACAGACACTGATAACACTTAATTGCTTTGTTTCATTAATTTAAAGTTGCGACGGGTTCTAATTAAGCTAAGGAAACAATAAAATTAATTTTATAGATATGGTTTATTTTAAGCACCGAAAAACATTTCGGTTTAAGGTGGAAACGAAATAGGGAAAGGATAAAAATATAATTAAAATTGTTAAGATTGAGTTTAGAGATATTTTGTAAATTCATTTATGTTGAAATACTACCAAGTCCAAAGTATTACAAGCCAAGAGAAAAGATATTCTTAAGATTGAATTTTGATAAATGCATTTAACACTTTTACGATAAAATATAAATGTGTGATTAAGATCTAGTGCTTGCTAATAAAGGAACTGACTTAATCCGGATTTTAAAATTCTATTCTTACAGTTTGAGTGCTTGATTGAAATAAGTCTATATTTAAATTCGCTGAACTCAAACAAATAAGGTGCAGAATAAAATGATTCAAAGAGCAGTTTTTACGACTTTTGCTGAATGGTGAAAGAATAGAATACTTAAAAACAAGCCTTATCATAATGGCTTTTGTTTATCATTTTATTGGGCAGCTTAACTTGTCTCCGAGGTCGGATGAGATGAGCACAATCTGGAAGTATTTGCTTACTACTAACTATTTCAATATTTAACAAGTGAGAATGCTGCAGTCGATTTATGACGTATGACGTAAGACGTAAGACCTTTGACGTAAGACGTAAACGATCTTGATGGAATTTGGGTAGTTGATAAATATTATGCATATGCATATTACGTGTTAATAAGATTTTCTTGCTATCAGAAATCGAAATTTATTCCAAATTTCAAGTCTCTAGCTCTTATAGTCTCTAGCTCTGAGATCCACATGTTCATACATACGGATGATCAGGTGGATAAATTAATAAATCAAATCTGATGCTAATCAAGAATGTATATAATTTGTGGGGTCGGAGATGCTTCCTTCTGCCCCTTACATACATCTGCACAAATCTATTATACCTTTTTACCCATATTTAATGGGTTTAGGGTATAATCAGCTTAACTAAGCTGTGAGTTTATGTCAATGTTCAGATAAGAATTTGCATAGACCTAAAAAAGATAGGTGAAGCGGACTCGAGCAATGCGTAGAATAACAGTAAAAATGTGTGCGCAAACAAAGGCCCAAGAGCGGCGACTGGAGTACATAATAATAATATAATTTCCTATAATAGAACTCAATGTACGGCCTATGAGTGTAAGTTGGTTGGGGATGGCAAAGCTGGAGGGGAGAGAGAGGTGGAGAGGAGGTAACAACGAATGAACGGGCTCAACAAGAACAAGCACAAAAGCCAGAGAACACAGGCAGGCAACTGATTGAGGGAACAAAATTGAAACCAAGCTGTTGTACAACAAGTTCAACAACCTTTCGCTGAGCGGAGCAGAGAACGGAAAAGAAGAAGAAGAATACTTACAACAACATTTGAGGCCAGAGACAGAGCTGCTCTGAGGCTGCTTGAGCCGCAACTACCGATTACTTCACACACACACAGACACACACACACACACACACACACACACGAAACACACGCAAGTTAGCAAACAGCTTCAACAAAGACTGTCGATGCCGATGATGTCGATTTCGATGATCACGATGAAGACGGGGCGAGAATTGCCTGGCAAAGGGCGCCAACGGTACATAAAAGCGTTGCTTCAAGTATAGTTCTCATTCTCAGTGTTATTCCCAGTCGCAGTCAAAGTCCCAGTCCCAGTCTCAGTCCCCACTCCCGGTAAACTTCACAAATCGAATCAAAGTAATTTACCCGCCGCAAAAATTGATTCCTATGCTCATGCAACAAGCTGTAGATACTTCGCAGGTTGATCATGTCTTTAGTATCTTGTGCTCAGCCGGTCCACAGTAGCCCCAAAGATAATTATTTGATTTTGGCAGCAAACACCGCAAAAAAAAAATAAAAATAAAGTAAATAAATAAAAACTGAAGAGCAGCCCTGCAACGGAAGTTGTCAGCTGTTTGTTCTTTGACCGCGCTTTGCTCTGGGAAAAAGTCTTTCTTTTGTTTGCCCAATAAATAATTTGACTGCCTACTGCACTTTCTATACAAAGATACTTTAGCAATCACAATAAGCGATTTCCAAGCTAACTGCTTTGTGTGTGAATTACCATGAACCACGCTTAGACTTTGGGTACTCACAAACACACACACAAACACACTGGCACACTCATATTCCACTGACTGTTCCAATGACGTTGGCCGCGCGTGCGAGGCACTGTAAAAGAAATCTGAATGACAGCCATTCCAAAGTAAATACAAATTCAAATTGAAATCTGTAAAGCAATCAATTGTCCAACGCTCCAGAGCTGTCGCGTTGTCCGTCCGATCTGTCCGTCTGTCCCTCTGTCCAATCTGTCCGTCTGTCCGAGAGGCTGCACCTAGACCTTGTCAATAGTCAAAAGCGACTTCAAATGCGACTCTAATGAACACAGAAAAACAATGAGAATTGATTTTTAAAAACTTACAATTACCGATAACACATTTCATATACCCTAAAAAATAAAAAATAAATGGCATAGAATTTTTGATAATCTGTTGATTTTGTACATGAATATAGGCATGTTCTAAAAAGATTTTTGTTTTAATTCGGATTATGAATATTTTTAAATTTGCGTTGGGTAAAGTTAAAGATATATGTATATAGTTTAATGATAAAATGATTCACTTACAAAATATTTAAATGAAAAATAAATCAAACTAAATTTGAAATAAAAATAATACACTTCATAAATGTTATTTACTTATTTTATTTAATGTAGACTAAAAAGAGTCTACAATTTCGAACAAAAATTAAAATACCAATTGAATTGTGTAAAATTAAAATATAGTAAATAAATTACTATTAATATTTAAAATCAACACAAATATATAATCACAATGAGTTACAAAGGAGAATAAAATAAATCATAAATCTATTTTGTAATATTTGCTATTTGTTGGTTAGGGTATTAAGTTCTCAACCTGCTCAAATAATGTTAATATTTCCTTCTTAACTGCCTGAACTGCCTTGTACCACAAGCTAAACGAATGGAATGGAAATAAAGTAGGCCAAATACATACATACGTTTATATGTACATACATACATATATCTAGCAAAAGTTGTGGACATGTGTGAGCTGTGTTGTTATTGTTATTTTTTATTGCTGCCACATTTGTCAACTGAAAGGAAAATGAATGAAACGCATTGAACACTTCGCTGTGTGTACACACTGTGTGTTGCACATTCAATTAACAATTTAAATAGAAGTAGTGCCCCACTAAGCCACGCCCCATTTCTACGATGAGAAATGTATGTTAAATGCATAATAATTAGATTAATTAAATGGAAATTACTTAATTCGCGTGAAAATGTGAGAGACGACATCGTTTGGAGACAACTCGGCGACTTTCACACGCGAGATGACATTAGCCCAATTCGCCATCATGATTTATGATATTTTCTGGGTTCTGTAAATTGTTTTTACTGTTTTCTTTCTCTCTCTCTCTCTCTCTCTTTCTCTGTCTGCTTTTCTATCTCTTTTCTATTTTATTGTTTGTCATTGCAAATTAATTTCTCTTCGCTGCTTCTGCGGCCGGAAGTGGGTTAATAAGTGATAACGTGGCGAAAATGTAAACACGGCGAACAGAACGTGAAATTCGGTGCCAAATGATAAAAAAAATAAAAACAGTTATATGGTCAAGTGTTTGAAGAACGTAACATACAAAATCAAGTAAGAAGATTGTAGTCGAGTGAGTTCAACTATGATATACTCTGTGAACTCAACTGTTTTATTGCCAAATTTCATTTTAAAGTGATGCACACTTAAATGTAAGCATGCGTAGAAGTACTTGTATTTCTAATAGGTACAAAAAATCTATATATATATTTATTTATATATTGGGGCTTGGGATGTAGTCTTTTGCCTGTTACTTAAATTTTAACAAAAACATTATACCCATTTTACACATTATTAATGGGTTCAGGGTATAAAAAAAACCTGTACAGAAAGAACGCATAGAAATACTACCCTATAAGCCGGCGAGAATCCAAACAACTTTGACACAGTTTTTCCCCAACATAAAACCCATTCAATTTTGGCCAATGACTGCTCGTAGCCAGATGTCAGTTTGTAAAAGCAACAATTGCGAATCGTCATCGTTCAGCTTTTTGTAATTTGTCCATGTTAAACGTGGGCGTTGATTCAATAAACGACGCACGCATGTTGACTTTTTTTTCTTTTGGTTATAATTAAATTAACTTTTTATTGACAAAATAAATTAAAAGTAAACATCGTCCACATTTGGATTTAATTTTTGTTGAAAAATCCACAGCGGAATTATGACGATGTTTATGTGGCCTGGCAGAAATTTGTAATCAAATATTTATTCTTGAGTAGATTTTTTTGGGCTCTATTTTTAACTACTTTTCATAGAGTGAATTTTATGGTTGTTAACTTGCTTTAAGATAGTAAAAATCTTTGCTAATATCCATTTATAAAATTAAAAGCATTTATCTTTTAAAATACCCACAAACCTTTGACACATTCTTCATATTAGTTCTAATGAATTTATGGAACATACCTGAAAATATAAGAAAGAAAAACACATTAGTAAATATTTTAAATAGTCACAAATGGGACTAATTAGCATTAAGTTAATCAATGAACATAGAAAAAAAAATACCCATTAAGTCGCAGACCTCTTTATATTTAACAAATTGCTCATAATTGGCCAATACGTTAAATGTTTGTTTTTTCAAATGTCTTGTGCACTATGACAAACGCTAATTATGGCTAAATATTTGGCTGTTATTGACCCCAAATATGAGGTCACAGCTTATAGGATTTGTGGCATGAGAGTGGCTTTAAAATCAGGTGGCAAACCGAGTTTGCTGGCCAAATACGGGCAGGCAAGCAGTACATAAGTATTTGTATATCTGAGATAACTTTAATTAAAAGTACAAACGTACAAATTATGCAAGACGTGCTCAAATACGGCAAACACCTAAATATTTCATGAGCTGAATTCCACTCGGCGTTGGATCATTGAGCTCCACAACACACACACACACAAACACACACACACAACACACACACAAACACATTTGCATAGGTTCGGCTCAGCTTAGCTCGGCTCGGGTGTGTCTAGCGTGCCACATAGTCTAAGTCTGAGTCTGAGTCTGTGCCACATTATTGCTGTGCATGATCTGCTCGCATTGAGCTCGCTCAAGTCACAGACAGAGTCAGAGGCAGAGTCGGAGCCAGAGCCATTGGTTCAGCTATTGCCATCGGCAGTGGCATAGTTATTTGTTTATGGCTGTTGTTTTTTTTTTTTGTTTTTTTTTTGTATTTTGTCGCCAACAACAGCAACGGCAACAGCAGCAGCAGCCTTCGTTTGCTACATTTGACTGCGACCCACGTACAACAGCCAAACAAATCGAAGACCAACTTTAAACATTATTGGAGGTGGATACTACAAAAGCAGCGGCATTGGGGAGGCAGTCGCACCACCCACCCGCTGCCAAAGCATGCGGTGCAAATGAAAAACATAGAAAAAAAAACAAGAAATGCATATTAAAATGCCATTTCAGAGCAGCTAAGCGTTTGTGATCCTGAAAACTCCAAAAATGAATAATACAGCTAATTGGTTAAGTAAACTAATAAAGTTTGCCCAGAAAAATATGATACCTATTTGTGGACTAATCATAAAGAAGATCTGAGCTCTAGTCCTGGGCTATTTGATTTTTTATTAGGTTAATTGCATATTTAGAGAACTGCATAATTTAGAGAACTCCAACCACAAGGTAATAAAACATTGGAACACTGTTGCAGGCAATTATGCAATTTGCATAATGTTGCTCACAGGC
Organism: Drosophila dives; assembly: GCA_035042365.1. NCBI lineage: Eukaryota > Metazoa > Arthropoda > Insecta > Diptera > Drosophilidae > Drosophila > Drosophila dives. Next base: position 993,630 of record JAWNLJ010000415.1, on the reverse strand, counting down.
AGAAGATGCACACCAATAAATATTTATGTGCATAGCCAAGTTTATATAGCCATCAGTGACGCCATAAAGTATATTTATACACATAGCCAAGTGGCTTTAGCCATGCACATCTGTCTGCCTATCCCAGCTTAAGCGACTTTATATCATTTTATTCATAAATTCACTAATTTCAAGAATTTACATAGAATTTACCTGTCCCTTTCGTGCAGTGTATCTCATAGTCAAACTACTTTGTCTTAAGTTTTCCTACTTATTTTAATAGTTACCAAAGTTTTGATTCACATCTTTGGCGTGCTGACAAATTGCTGTTATTACTTTTCAAAAATATAGTTTCCAAATAATTCTCATATAATCTCACGATCTAAAAATCCCAAGTCAATAACAAATATATATATATATATATATATATATATATATATATAAGAAATGTTTATAGAACCCACTTTGAGTATTTTCGCTTTCGTTGAACTCTTGTGGATATCATTTGCCAGTTTAGGCTGCATCTACATAAATATTTACATACAAACATATAGACACACATATAGACACACACATACATATGTTGTATGTAAATTGCAGCTAGGGGTCTACTCCGTTTATTTGTCTGTGCAAATTTACAGTAATTGCAGCTTGCGCTGTTTTTGGGCAGCAGACAACAAATTTATTTTATTTAAATAAAATGCGCCTGAGGGCACCGACTGCCGCTACAAGGGGTCGATGGTGGGGAGCAGAATGTGTGACAGGGGGTAGTAGGAAAGGGGACAGAGACGTTGACGTTTCTGCTGCTATTTTTGGGCGCGACTTGGAAATCTGTTTTTTTTTTTTTTTGATTCGTCTGGTTCGGCCAGGGGAAACCTTGGGGGCTCCCTGGCTGGCGCATTGTCTATGTTTTGGAGTGTCGGTGTGTGCAAATCCAAAATTATCATGTCCACCTACATAATTTAGCATGTGTTGTTATTGTTATTGTGGTTGTTGTTGTTGTTGTGTGGTGGCTGCCTAAATTATTGGTTGTAAATAAAAGCATTGCCTTCGCTGTGGTCTTTGTTCATTTTGTCTATTTTGAGACGGTAATTGGCAAGCTTTATATCACATACATATATTTCCATATCCATATATCGTCATATAGAAGTTAATAAATGTCTACGATTTTCAGTTGCTTCAGCTTCAATAATCTGAGCTGTGGAATGTCGTCTTACAATATCTATTGCCGCTCTGTCATATCTCTCTCTCTCTGACTTTATGTGCTGGGCACGTCAAAATCAGTTTAACAAATCTTTAGCTTCATTCATTCGATACGTTAAATGTTTTCTCAGAACTAACAAAAAATAAAAATAAAAACCGCAATCGCAAAACATTTTACGCATTTCAAAGCCACACACAAAAAAACAAAAAACACAAAAACCCAAAAACAAAAAAGCAAACAAATTCAAATTCTAGACTGCCAAATAAGCGGTGCTTTTCAAATGATTTATCTGTTTTTTCTGTGAATACCAAACAGCAACAATAACAACAACGACAACAGCAACAATAGCAGCAGCAGCAGCAGCAAAAAAAAAAAAAACGAGACTTCTTCCTGGAAGTGTTAAGTCCAAGCTGAAAACTTTGCTCATCACCTGCCTCTCGGCTTCCATCTCGATCTCTCTCTATGTCTCTCTCTCTCTCTCCCTCTCTCTGTCTCTGTCTCTCTTTTCTTCTCACTCTCTGTCTCGCTTGCTCCAGCAGCTCAGTCACCTTGACTGACCGTTCAACAGTAACAACAATAAATTTACATATCTTCTCAAACGAAGCACAGCTGAGATTTACCCGAGACGATCCCAAACAAATTGGCAAAGTGTATTTTATTGTTCTATAACATGAACAAAAATAATTTGAATAAAACACGAAAGAAAGGCACCAAATTGGTGTTTTTAAATGTTTACTATGCATTTAAAAAATCAAACGATCTTTTCTATGAAGGTGAATATAGTATTCGAATTCTCTTAGTTTTTATAGTCGGATCAGCACCATATATCTCTTATTAGCTCGAAGACTTCTTCTAGAAATTGTAAGAAATTTTAAAATTATAACGTAAGGATCTATAAATTAATTTCTAATTTTTATAGTTGTTTTAGTGCATATTTTTTGCAAGTGTAGAAAGAGGACAGTTTATTTACGTGTGTATATAATATCGATGATTAGATTCACAAGTGTTGCACAATTATTTCTCCTATTTATATTAATGACAAAATGATCGGTAATCAACGGGAAATTCAGGCCGTGTCTGATCGCAGTGGCGTTAATCACATTTCAATTAAACGGTGATTTAAGTTTCAATTCCCGCGTAATTAGTTTGCACCAAGATAACATAATGCAAGTGCTGGCAGAGCAGTATCATAATTATATTAACTAATCACCTTGGATGGCATCAGGATGCCCTTCTCAACACGTAATTGTATCAAGAAATGCCTGCTTTTGCAGTCTGTAACGATCTAATGCCGCCAGCTATCTTGCAGCAGTTTGTTGCACTTGTTGCAGCTACTACAGGTGCAAGTTACGATGATGCCATAACTCAGTGGCATTTGAAAAGAAATCTAGTTGCATGCCGCCTTGGGGTGCAAAAAAAAAAACGCGTTGCAGCATAAGAATAAGAATTCAATTATGCAGCAAAATGTCGCAGAGCCCGGAAAAACGGGCGAAGTGGCCAAGAGCATAGAGAAAACATGAAAAGTATTCTTTGGCAAGACGAAGCTAAAATACCCTTTAATTATATTTATGATAAACCGATGGAAATAGTTAATAATAAATGTTAGACTTATATAGTTAATAGAAATAGTTATATTAAATCTACAATATTTGCTGATCAAGCATATATATAGACTCTACAAAATCAAAGATGATTTCTTTTACGTTACACATTTCGTGGCATAATCGATATACTCTAACCGGGCGATTCCAGGCATTGAAGTGGAGATGTTAAGATTGCTAGAGAACTCAACTCGTGGCTGCTTGTTTTTTTTTTTTTTTTTTGCTTCAGTCTCTGATGATCTTCTGATCTATGAAGTGGCAAAATCATTGTAGTATAATGGCTGCGGATGAGACTGTCAGATAAAAAGTACTGGAAGCCCCTCGGCCATTAGGCAGTACTCAAGCAGAGAAAAATACAAAGCTGTGTAATTTAAAGCGTGGTAAGAAAAACTTGGCTTTTAATAAACAACAGTTTTGAAAATTAATATTGTTAGAATAGAAGTTTATAATTTATCAAAAACTTTCTTCCAAATTCTATATACTTTACTTTCCCTATTAAAAAAATGCCCATAATATATAAATAAAAAATTAAACTATATTTAATTATTCAGCAGATTCATAGTACTTAAATAAAAATCCATAATAGAAGCATAATCTTAAAAAAAAATTATAACTATTATAATTTTAGAAGTCTATTGTAAATAAGTATAGGTCTATACAGCAACGTCCTTAATAAAGGAAAATTAATAATAATAATAATGATGATGATGAAAATGGAATAGAGAAGCAAACTTTGACTGCTGATTGCTGCCGCATTGCTTTTCTTTGGTAAAGAAATCTAATAGAGAAGAAATCCAAAAGAAAGGGCAGAAAAGAAATGAAAAAAAAAGAGATGAAGCTGTTTGCGTTAAGAAGTTGATTTAACTGGGCTTTTATATTGTTGCAACACAGTTGTTGTTATGGATGTTCTTGGTCAGAGTGGTTGTTGTTGTTGCGACTGTTGCTTTGATTGATGATTGCTGTTGTTTGTGTTTGTGTTTGTGTGGCGCGATAAGGCTGCTACAGCTCGCTGCTTGCCCCCAAGCGATGAATGTCAGTTGGCAGCAATGTTGGCAACTCTGGCCCATTGTTGGAGGCAACCTTGCTCATTTTGAGTGACAGAAAGGTTCGTGCTATTAATTGCCGCATGCAAAAAAAAAATAAGAAAAAGAAATCAAAACAACAACAATAAAGTTGCTTAAGTTTAGAGAGAGAGCAGATGAAATCGTTCAAGTTGAGTCGAAGTTGCAAGCCTCGGCTAATTGCAACAAGCAAATACAATGAAGCAACAGCAACATAACTGCTGATAAGCTAAGAAATTTGTATCTTATCTGAAGACAGTGCTTAGAAGTATCTGGCGTCAACTTTACACATACATAACTCCTTTATCTGAGTAGCAGTATCTGTATCTGTATCTGTTTTTTTTTATTTTTGTATCTTTTTTCACCTGCACAGCTGCATTCATTTTATTTACATACACATTTCTCTCTAAAAGTTGTTGACTCTGCCCCGTTGCTTTATCGTGCAGATACTTAGATAAAAACGCAGACAGAGAGAGAGACAGAGAGTGAGAGAGAGAGAGAGAGAGTAACAGAGATGACCTGAAAAGCGTTGAGTTCTGTTAGGCAAGTTTCTAGCTGGGCTACCTGTTAAAGTTCAATGCACCTGGCTAACTAATTAACCTAGAAAAATGCAAATATCCGCACAACAGCACAGCACAACACGCCCTCCTTCAAGAACCGCCAACAACACAACACAACAGCAACAACAACAACAACAACAACTTCTAAGCCAAACAATCAATCAACGTTGCAGCAACAACAAAAGTTCACTTGAGCACGTCACGCAGAAAGGCCAAAGTAAACTTTAAGGCACACACACACACAGCAAACATACACAGCGCAAAATAACTGACTAGAATATTCAAATAATGCATGCAAAAATCGTCAAAGTCGCTGCCAGAATTTTAAACAATATTTCCCCAACTCTTTGGCTGCAATTCCTATAATAGGCTTAAAGCAGGCGAACAAATCAAATCTAAAAATACTTCAGCTCAATAAAAAGTTACCAGAAAACTAAATAATAATAATTATTTTTATTGTTTAAATAAAGTAATAAAAAAACATGCAAATTTTTTAGATTGCTGTTTGCAATTAAGAATTCAAGGCTTAAAAATAAAGGTACTTGAACCAAATATTTGGTACTGAACATTGGAATTAGAAAACCGCTTAAATTTACAGCTACTTCTGACATGAATTTTTAACACTTGAACTACCGATTGATTAATGGTTTCTTTTTTGTTTTTGTTTTTTTTTTGTGTACCAACACATTTGCACACACACACACACACCCGTACATGTACGGTATTTGTTGTAGATGTGTTTGTGTTGCAGCTAGGATGACTGCCATGTCGCCTGGAAGGTGTGTAAAGGTAATATTTATTATGTGTTTATCTGGCTGACAAACAACAGCACAGAAAACAGAACAGAACAGCCCACGATCACAAAGGGCAATAGAGGAGCGTGCAACGTGCAACGTGCAGCGTAGAGCGTGGAGCGGGGAACAGATGCGAGGATTAAAATAGAACGGACTTAGGCACAACATTGAAACTGCCAGCCGAAGCTGGCGTGCTGCCAATAGCTCACTAACACCCCGGGGATCAATTGAGATCTTATTTGGGGGATAGGCAACAAAGTTGGACGCCCAACTGGCAAATACCAAACACAAATACAAATACTATGGGCAATGGCAAGGAGTACAGTGGAACTAATTCAAAATAATACTTGCTTACATATAATAATATATTTTATATAAAAAAAAATAGAATATAAATTAAAACTAAGCCAATTTCGATATGTTAAAAATCATTTGTCAACAGAATAAATTAAATATACTTCATATTTTATTAATAATTAACTTTGTACTAATTAGAATTAAGCATTACGCCTAATAAATTCAAAATTAGTTTTGAAATGTTCTATTTTAACTATAAAGTCTAAAATTGATTGTACAAGAAATAATAATAATTAATGTGATATTAAAATGTACAAACGACAAAATTGTAGAATATTTTTGCAAGCAAATTGTGAACTTTTAAATGTTATTGATTTTAATTTTTGTGTTAAATTAAATAAAGTAATATTAATTTTAATATGTACATTAGTTTAGTTCACTGTGATACTATAATTTACTATTTCAATAAAGTAGACAATAAAGTAGTTTGCCCCACTGTATCAAATGGCCAGACCGACAAATAGTGGGTTAGATTTTGACCTGATGGTTGTTACTACCACTGCCCAGTCACGACGACAAGTATTCGTTGCGGCAACTTTGGCAACTCCACTGTCAACGTGGACAGCCTTTGACCTGCCGTCAACCCCAAAGGAAACTCATCATTCCGCAATCGAAGCCAACAATGATGATCGGCATTATTATGAAATGTTAAAACTATGGCAGTGGAATTCAATAATGCAGAAGAGGCAAAAATAATTGCCTAACTAATGCGGCGGCGGTTAATTTAAAAGGTTCGCTAAAATTTCACACTTCAACGAGTTGAATGGATATCCTCTTTTGGATTTCGCACTTGAGGTGCGGTCTTTTAAGTGTCTCTCAAAGCCGCCAACATGGTCAGCTGTTGGTGGTCGTCCACATGGGTAATTCGAGAGCTGCCAAGGGGCTGTGCCATGAAGCCTTCAGATTTAGATGCAGATGCAATGCAACAATTATGCTCACATTATGCACAGCAAACACAACACACCAAAGACAAAGCGAAAAAAAAACAAACAAAAACTGAAAAAAAAATTGAGACGAAGGAAGGAAAAAAAACCAAATGTAAAGTGCTTCTAAATTTAGAAGAGACGCGGAGGGGGAGCAGACCGGTGTGTGTGTGTGTGTGTATGTTGGCAATGTGGCTACCAAGTGCCTGGGGTCTGTCGTCTTCTTCGTCTTTGGTCTTCGTCTAGGTGATTAACCGCACAAGGCCCCCAGCTCTGGCTGCAGCTGCGAACGCCTTCTAATTGCAGGCCAGTGATCAGAGCGGATGGCAAGCGACATCTATTTTTATGTACACCCATTGCCCGAGAAGTACCCAAGAAGTATATAATTCAGTACATGACATAAAGAGAGAAGAGTTCGAGATTTTGCTAAGTAAGCCTAAGAATCGAAATGGGAAAGAATATAGTAATGATTTTAAATAAATATAATAAGAATCATATAGTTAGATAAAATAAAGCAAAGGGTTAGGAGGTGAGAAAGATTGAGATTGGCAATGAATATAGAACAAATAAAGTATATATATATATATATATATATATATATATATATATGGTAACTAAGTAAGTATGTTTAGTGATTAGATTAGAATGGTTATAAAAGCAATTGCCAATTCAGCAGAATTTTGAACATTTAAAAAGCAATCAATCTTTTTCCATTTTTATTATTTTTTTATTTGATTTACTGCTCAATTTTTAATTAAATGATTATATTAAGCAATTAGCTTCAATTACTTGAAAAGTTAATTAAGAATTTTAAATATTTCTTATATTAAGTGTTTCAAGCATGCCTACAGGGTACCTCATAGTCGCGCATGTTTGTTGCTGCCTCAGCGCCAGGTCATTTATTAATATTCTCCAATTTCTTTTAAAACCAAATATATTTTTAGCAACTGACCCGAATTATTTGTTTGTCTCTACTCACTTTTCTCAATTTTTGGCTTTCGGGCAAAAAAAAAAAAAAACAATAAATTTGTACTGAATAATTGTAAAGATGTTTTAAATTTCAATGACAGTTTACAAGCAGCTGTTTTCAAAATTTTGTTGTTGTCGCCTTTTGTTTTTCTGGGGCCGCAATTAATTTGATGTGTCAAAAAGCTGAAAAGCTGTTTATTTGTTGGTTGTCTGTTTTGGTTTTTTTTTTTTCATTTTTCGGCAATTGGCATAATTTTAATTGATGTGAATTACAGTTTTTAATAGCCTCGAGCCAGCAGCGAATTCGGCCAGACGAAATCTGCTTTTTTTTTGGGCTAAGTGTAGAAATCAATTTGGCCGCAGACAACAACAACAATAACAGCATAAAAAGCTGTTAACCAAATGCTTAAAACGTGTCCATGAGTAGAACACTTCACACAGCCAGATGATGATGCAGAAGTGGTAGAAGAGTGTTGCGATTCCGTTTGGGCCAGAATCAACGGATGACCCCCAAGAAATTAGCACAGCCAACAACACAACGTTTTGTGGGGCAAAACTCTACATTGAGGAAGTCATAGACCCCGAGGCCAATAGATTATTATTATTATTATTAATATTTTGACAGCCGTGAAAAACCTATAGCAGCACTTGCGACCTGTGCGGAATCGAAATACGATGCGATACAGATTTCTCAATGAAATTACCATGTATATAATTTTTTTATATTTTTATTTTTCTCTCTATCACTCTCTCTCTCTCTCTCATACTCTTTATCTAGAGTGTATGAATGCATATACAGTTTTTACTTAATAGAAACACATTAAAGTCAACAGCTGTTTTGGGGAAACAACTGTATCAATAACGTACTGAAAAACAGTTGAGAAATATTATATCAATAAACTTTTGTTTGTTATTTTTATTTCAAAAGAAAAGCTGTTCGATTTACATTTATGTTCAGCTCAAGTAACCGACTTTCGAGACTAAGATGGGATTATTTTTGTTTATATTATACAATATATATATATATATATATACTATTCTAGAGCTGTTAAAGTTGTTATAAATTATATATATATAAATTCGCTTTCTTAGCATCTAATAGTTTCCCAAAAAAAAAAAATCGCATAGAAATAGTAATAGTAGTATTATGATCTGATATATATGTACTTATATATAGTATATATATATATATATGTAGGGCAACGAAGACAACGCTGATCATCAGATATTTCAAAAAAGAAACACACACACACATACAAATACACACTAGCGGCACAACAAAAGAAAAACTCTCCCTTTCTTCCGTTTTTTTTTCTGGTTGATCGTTTCTTGGAATCTGCGTTTAGAATTAACAACCAGTCGGAATATGCCACTGAAAACTAATTAAAATAACAAAAACCAATCAATGCATGCAACACACATCAAATCGACAATACTATAAAATTTTGTTAAGGGCTAGTTAGAAAAAAAAATGAAGAAAAAAAGTGAAAATCTTTTGTCGCGTCTGCCTTAGAAATATTTACGACAAGCCCAAGCGAACCTAAACCTGCTATTATTATTTTTTTGTTTTTTTTTTAATGCTGGAATTTGTATTTAATAAACATCAAAGCGTCGTTTTTAATAGTATGAAAATCTATCTAACCCACTTATGTGAAAAATGATTTACACGTGGGCTTCGGAAAATTTGAGACTCTTTTGTGAAAGTTACGACAAAGAACTATGTAAATGCGATCATCATCATCAACATCAACTTCATCATCATAAAACGGGAACGGAGCATTTTAAAGTAATCTAAACAGCTTACAAGCATCTAGATAAGATGCTCGTTATCTTAGCCAACTTATCGCAGTTCAAGCAACACTTTAAATCTCTTTAAATCATGTGAAGCATTTGTCTTACACTCCTCTTCTATATTTAGCTAAAATTTGCATTTATTTTATGTTAAATTTTATTCTAAAATTTAGTAATCGAAAAATTTATTGGTTTTACTGTTGACACTAATAAAAAAAGTTATAAAAATAAAACAAAATCTTGAGATTTTTCTAGATTTTTTACAACATATTTCAAATAAGAAACAAGACAATTTCTACACCCAAAAAACAACATTTGTTTTTCAGTTCCCACATATATATATATATTTATATATACTTATACAACATTTATGTGTATTTTTTTATCCAAAAAGTACATAAATTGGAGTAAATTCCGGGCAGCATCCCAATTTGTGCAACACAAGAAAAGCATTTATGGGACCATGCTACAAGTCTATAAACACAACAAACCAATGCAGTCCGCTAGATATACAAACTGCATCTAACAATAAATTTACACAAGAGTGTGGAAAGTGGGGAGAGGGGCAGAGAGACACGCACTCGGTTATCTACTTTTGTAAGCCAACCGAAATTTATATATTAAACTTGGGCGACACTAGTCGAACTCTTCTCTCTCCACACATCACACCACACCCCACACACACATCTCTGGGCAGATCAGTCAACTCACCCTATTGCATTCCAAGGCGGCGGCGCTGTGCTCCTCTCGCTGGCGAAAACAATGGCTGCATTTGCTCTTGTTGAATATATTTGGTGAGAATTTACGGCAGTCTGCGCTGCTGCTGCTGCTGCGCCCGACGCTGCTTAAACTGCTTGGCGGGGGCGTCGCAGTTGAAGTTGACGCCGCTGCTGCTGTTGTTGTTGCTGTTATCGTGGAAGTTGACATTTTTGGGCAGAGTTGTTGTGGTTGTTGATTTTCTCAGCTGCTTTTCACTTTTCACAAATTTTTGAATCTTTCGCTCTCTCAGCTCAGCTCAGCTCAGTTGATGCTCAGCGTTTAGCTCCATTGCGTTCACACACACAATCACACACACACAGGTAAATTTGTATAATTTTGCACAATGTGCAAAAATTTTTTACTTTTTTAATATTTTTTGTAAATTGATATTTTGAAACACTTGACAATAGGTTGAGAGGGGGCCGTGCGCGTGTAGCCGGTCAGCCTTACATATTTATGCAAATGCGCCGAACAACGACGCAATTGTTGTGGTTGTTGTTGTTGTTGTTGTTGTCGAGCCGGCTTCAACTTTTTTGCTGTTGTGGTTGTTGTTTTTCTTAGCGCATTGCTCCAAAAATAGCTGGCTGTTTGTCGTTTCAATTCACTCGATTCTCTTCATCTACTTCTCTTTTTCTCCGACTTCTTCTTCGCTAAGTGTTATGCACGTTTTGCGTTGCCCCTTTTGATTTTGATATGAAACTATAATTTTTGGCCAGCCAAGCAAAATAATATGTATACAAAAAACACACCAAACAACACAAGCAAACACACGCACACACACACACTAACTTACTCACTCACACACACGCGCTTCACACTATAAATTTATTCAATTTTGCTTTGCACTTCTTCATTGGAGCAGCAAAGCAAAGCAAACAACTCGACTGAAGTTTCGTTAGACGTTTAACACGCGCGCGCTTTGTACAATTGGCTGCTCTCGGCACAACAAATCGGTTCGAATGCATACACGACACTGAATGGTTGGCCCCCCAACAAGTCGAGCCTCAACCAGTCGAGCGCCAAAAACCAAAACGAGAGAGAGAGAGCGAGCGTAAGAGAGCATATGAAAACCGGGAGAGAGCGCATAATATCGTGTGTAAAAACCAAGGAGGCAAGAGTTGCAGGTAACGTTACTTGTAGCTCAATCGTCTTGCGCTCTCCCTCTCTCTTACTCTCTGTTTTTAACCAACACAAATCTAATTAGATTATTTTTATACTGTAGGATAATAATTTACAATATTATCTATTATATATTTGATTGACTACTTTTAAAACAAAAGAGAACATTGCAGTCGGGCGTAACCAATTGCGAAATACTCTGATACCATAAATAATATCATCTGATAACAGGTGTCACTGACCAGGTAATTGGTATATGGCCCATGCCTCTATCTGTAAGGGTGTCGAAAATTGCGTGCATACAGACATAGTATAAAAGAAAATCAAAACAATCTCAATTTCTTTTCAACTTATACTTACTTATAAACAACGCTGTGACATCACGAATAATATGTACGCTCTTATACGCACGTTTCAAGCAGCTGGTTTCGAACCTGGTTCGACAGACAGCAACTGCTGACTGTTTAGCGTGATTTCCGCTTGAAAAAAGGCTAAAAAATATGCATGCTTCATCTATAAACAAATGAACATGACACACAATTGCTTCAATTAATGTATTGGTAAATACGTGAACAAATGTAAAACAAAGTTTAGTACATGAATTAATACAAGAAGTAATACACAAATAAAACTTACGTTTTAATCAAAGTATTCAATTTAATTGTGGAAACCAAACTTCGGCATTGTATTTAACATATCTATTTTTAATGTATTCAAGCGGGAAAATCTAAAACTATTATAACTAATTCTATATTCGTTTTTTTTCGGGATTGCAAGCTACAATTTTGTTTGAAACACTAATGAGTTTTTTGACCCTTCCCCTTCCAATCCCCATATCTCTCTTATTCCCTGTGTCAGATCAAATCAAAAAGGTTAAGTAAAATTAATGCCGGTATATGAAAGCATCTCTCACTCCCTCGCACTCGCACACACACATGATTCGTTTCATATCCCAAAACGATTTGTTTACAACAACCACAACAACAACAACAGGCAATAACAATAACAGCAATTAACTGCACGCTTCATTAGCAGCAGCCTCGGACAACAAATTTTCAAGTGCGCCACACCGGGAGAGTACGAGATAGTCAATGAGTGAGATATTCAGACAAAGAGAGTCGAACCCTTTCCCATCAACTTGTGTGGCGTCGGCGCTAAATGTGAGAAGAGAACAAAAACAGCATCGCTAAAGTGATTAATTACGCTGCTCCGTTTAATGAGGGGGGGGCCAGGGAGAACGTCAAAAAGAAGGATTGCTTAGAAGCGACAATAATTGAGTATTTTCCATGCTCTTCCAGGGTATAACGGTTACCTCTTTCATATGGTTCAAATTCATTTAAATGAACTGTAAAGCAACTTTTAAGAAACAAATGTACTGAATCGGTAACTGTATTTTTATTAAATGTGTTATTTTTTTTATTATTTATGTTTGAATGTTTTTTGATTACTCAGCTAACACACATGCATTATTTGCGCAATTTTTGTATGTTTCGTTATCGGTTTTGAAAATTAATTAATTATTCGTAAATTAAAGTTGGCCACCTGGAAATATTCTATCAGCTTTAAGTTTAACTCATGCCCAGGAAGTATTTCATTTTTTATTCGTTTTACCTTCCAGTCTAAAGTGGTCAAAGCATATTTCACCATAATGAATTCCATTTGTTTTGCTTTTTTTTTTTTTGGTCAATGCATTGCTGCGGTAGCTTTATAAATTGCATTACCGCATATTGATTTTATGTTATTGGAAGTCTGGAAGCTGTTGTAGCTGTTTCTGTTGTGGTGGTTGTTGTTGTTGTTGGCTGACGATCGGTTTTTGCACATTTTGCACTCTCATTCAAATGTCAATCGAGTCACGCGCGTCTCCGTGCACCACACTTAATGGGGTAGACAATAGACCCACTTGCCCACATATTTCTATAGCCACTCAGGTGGCTATTTTTTTTTTTTTAATTGTTACGAAATGTTTGACTTTTTAGGGTTGTAGTTTGGTATGAGTATGCAATTTGAATTGATATTTTATAAAGGTATAAACTTTAAGCTTTTTAATATGCAAAGTACACAATACAATTGACCGGAAATTTAGAAAATCGATTTGAGAGCAAGCAACTTGATTTTAGAAACAATTTGTAATCATTCAAAAAATTATTTAAAAACTAGAAAGGCTACAGTAGTATATTTCTTAACATTGGAAAATATACAAAAAAAAATAAAAAGTGGAAAATGTTCCATCCTTTAGAAATCATTTCTAAAAATAAGACTTTATCAACATATTTTTTATTTATGTATAATATTCCTAAAAGTAAAAATCAATGAGTTTTTAAAACAATTCGTTTCATAAATTTAGAAAATAGTGTAAATTATTCCCTCAACTCGGGATTTAATTTTTTTTTTATCAAATAGCTAGAAAAATTCGATTCTTTAGTTTTTTACCTTTTCTTTGCTGGGTTCTCCTTTTTAAATTTACATTATTTTCTGATATGGGTTATTTTTGTTGCGTTTTGATCAACGTTCTTATTCTATATATATATATATATATATATATATATATATCTGTAGCTCTAACTGTTTATGCTACTGTAGATGTATTTGTAGCTGGGTCAGCACACTGCAACAAATTGTTACTATTAGCCAATAAAACGATTGCTGTCAAATTAAGAGCAAGACTAATTTAAACTTTACACTTTCGATTGGCCATGCCAAAAATTACCAACAATCGAAGCCCTTTGAGTGGCTTAAATTATTTATTTGGTATGGCTGAAACGGGCGAGGCCAAAATTGTTGCACATGTTCCCAGATGAATGTTGTTGTTGTTGTTGTTGGCGTTGTTGCTACATATTAAATTCATTGCAGCTGCAGACAGCAACCCACAAAACACCGACCTGAATCACACTTTCACTTTTCTATGCTAATTTCGAAAAGAGCTAAGATAAAAGCCAACAAAAAAAAACAGCAAATTTTTATAAGGCGCATTACGGTTTTCGAAATTGTCCTTTTACGGTTTGTGGTTTTTTGCTTTTTTTTTTTTTGGGTGCATTGACTTTTGCAGATTTATGAATTACCATATAATTTTTATAGCTGCCACTTTCGAAAAATCCGCCTTTCATTGATGGTATTTGAAAATTTCATTTTCTTATAACTGTTGCCGCTTGTTTTGTTTTGTGTGTTTTTTTTTTTATATTTTTATTTTTAGTCACGTTAGGGCCATTTGATTAATTTATTTTTAATTTTAATGCTGCCTTTGGAGAGGCCAATCAAAATATTTGTCTTTTCCCGAAAATAGCTCAAAGCGTCGGCATTTTGGGCTTAATCGTTAGAAGTATCTTTTTGTTGTTGTTGTTGTTGTAGGCCTCGAGAGCTTTAAAAATACAACTGCACAACAATGATTTATGTTTAAATTGCGACTTATGTTTATTAAACGGCAGCCATAAAACAAACCTCACCAAGTGAATTATGCCTCTTAAGTATGGGAAAGGGGGGCGTGACTCGAACAGCTTATTTTTGGAAATAGCTGCGAGTGTTCTGAGGGATGAGTTTCAAATATTTTTACATTTTCTGTGAACGTTTGTGAGAATATATTTATTGAATTACAGTTTGGAAATTAACATACCAGAATGAGTTATGCTCAGAATAATTACGTATGCTTATTCATATTTATTATTTATAAATCGTTGTCTTAATGTCTATTTCAATTTTTCGTTTAACTAAACTTCACATAAATACTTATCGGATAAGGTAAATGCCAGTTCAAGCAACTGCCAGTTAAATTTATAAACAGAAAAAAATAAATATTATATTATATTAATGAATATTATTATAATGAATATTATTAAAACGAATGTTATTATCATTATTACTATTATTATTATTTTTATTATTTCTACTATTATAATTATTATAATTGTTATCATTATTATTATTATTATCATTATTATCATTATCATTATCATGATTATTTTTATTATAATGAATATTATTATAACGGATATTATTATAATAAATATTATTATAACGGAAATTATTACAATGAATATTGTTATAACGAATATTATTATAATGAATATTATTATTATGAATATTATCATAATGAATATTATATATTGACATATTGACAATATTGACATATTGACACATTGACACATTGACATATTGACACATTGGCGTATTGATATCAGATGATATCAGTTGATATCAGATGATAACAGCTGATAACAGCTGATATCAGATGATATCAGACGATTCAGATGATAACAGCTGATATCAGATGATAACAGCTGATATCAGATGATAACAGCTGATATCAGATGATTTCAGATGATAAAAGCTGATATCAGATGATAACAGCTGATATCAGATGATATTAGCTGATTTAGATGATAACAGCATCTGATACCAGCTGTTATCACCTGATATCAGCTGTTATCATCTGAATCAGCTGTTATCATCTGATATCAGCTGTTATCATCTGAATCAGCTGTTATCTATGTATTCCGTCATACAGTATTTGGATTACGTCATCTGGTATATGGATTACGTCATCCATTTTTTGGATTACGTCTCCAGTTTTTGATTACGCATTTTATGTATTCGTATTATTTGAATTATGTATTTTTCAAAATTGAGATAAATTAAAAAAATTAAAATCATTTAAAAATGAAATTTTGTGGAACACTGCATAAGATAAAATTCGTTTTTTTAACCTATTGGTACGATTTCAGTTTAGATATCTTAAGTTTTTATATAGACATAATATATGCTTGATTTTCAGTTTTTTCAGTGGGTCCTATGGATTTTAAAATGTAATTAAATAAAGAGCCTTCAGGTATTAAATCATTATAATACAGTTTAGTTTAGTAAGATTTCAAATTTCTGAAAGATTAAGCTACCGTTTGGGTTCGATAGTCAATTAATAAAAACCTACTCCAAAAAAAAAAACGTGCTCATCAGAAATTCATTGGCAGCAACACTTCCTCAATAAGGAAGCACTGTCGAATAACCAGACATGGGCGTCACTCAACCAGCCAAACTCCTGCAAAGTCAAGCAAAATCCGGCAACTCAGGCAGCTTGGTCAGCTCAGTCAGCCATGGGCTGATCAGGCAAAACAAGCTGTGCATGTATGTGTGTCCAGCAAACTAACCAAGCGACCGATCTCTGACCATTTGCCTGTCTGATGGTAGCCACCTGCAAAAAATTTCCCATAAAAAAAAAATAAAAAAAAAAAACAAAAACACAAAAATAAAAAATAAAAAAAAAACTCGTGAAAAACGCCGCAAATCGACGGCTGACAGTCTATGGCTGGTACCAATTTGCCGTCGATTCGCGACTCACGCCAGGCTTAGAGCGGTGGCAGGACGGTGGGCTGGGGGTGCGCATGTATCGAGAGGTAATCGGGGAGGCGTCCATAGACCTTTTGTGAAAGTGAAAATTTTTGTTAGCGAAGTGTGTGCGCAACTGCAACTGCAACAACCAGCAATGGCAACGGCAACGGTAACTGCAACAGCAGCAGCAGCAGCAGCAACAGCTACCTTGTTTCCCCAGTCCTGCAATCTTAACAGTCTCCTAATATTTCGGATACCCTATCAAAATAACTGTTTAAACTGTGTGCTGAAGAAGAAGAAGTGTGACTATTAAAATTAATGGTTTATTCATTAAATAATACATTTTAAAAAACAACTAAGCAAATTTCTGAATATTCAAAACACATTTTCAGCACAACAACAAAAAAGACACATATGTAAAAATATTCACTTTTTAACATTTCATTTTAATATATTTTGAGTAAAGTATGAAAAATAAATATATAATTAGTTTTATTGAATAAATAGATAAACTCTTTTAAATTAGTATTTCTAAATTATTAATTTCTTGAAAATATTCTAGATTTAGGCATACAAGTTTTAATATATCTTTAGTAAAATATTTTTAAAGTCAGGAACAAAAGTTTCAAAAAAAGAGTTTAAATATTTACAAATGTTTTCAAGCATATATTTTATAAATGTTTGATAACTTTAGTAAATTAATTGAATTGTTAAATTAATTTGATAAAATTTGTTAATATTTAACAATTAAGTTGCAGATGTTTCTAACAAATCAAATTTTTCAAATGACAACATCAACATTAATATCAAAAACTTTTTTTTATGATATTCAACTTTAAGACTAAAACCGGCTTAAATAAAATCAATTACCAAAATGCAGGGCAATTAAAGGTCGGTTTGCAATCAGACTGGTTTTTTTCAGAAGTGCGGCTTTGATAATTGACTCCAAGCGCGTGAATAATAACAAACAACGAACAGTTAGGAAATCGCGTTTCATTAACATGAAAAACGAAAATTGAAAAAAAAAAAAATATAAATAGAAAATGGTAAATGGAAAACGCAGCAAAAAAAATAAAAACAAAAAATTGTTGGCCAAAAAGGTAAAAATAAAAACGTTGGCTGACATGTGACGTGCAGTTGGCGCACAGCTACTTTGGCAACTTAAGCAACTTTTGGCTATTTAACATTGCGTATACGTATTGTGGAGCTTGAGTCGGTGTCAGACTCTGAGTCGGTGTTGGAGTCGGAGGCTTATCTATTTGCCAATTGACATTACCGGTTCGCTATTTGGTTGTTGTTTTTTTTTTTTTTTTTGGGAAAGTGCAGCGAATCAGAAGACAGACTTAATTTTCTTATTCGGCCAAGGCGACAACAGCATAATTTACCGTTAACTCTTCAACTCAACCAAAAAAAAAAAAATAAATAAAAAAACAACAACAACAACGCAACACGCAAATGGGAATCTCAAGCGTTACTTTTCCTACTAAGCCTTGTTTTTGTTTTCCTCCTTTTTTATTTTGGCCATTTGGCGTGTCTTATGATTTATTTGACTTGACAGTCAAATGAACAGAGATTTATTTTTCAATGCTGCATTTTTAATGATTTTCCGTTCAGTTGTGGGGCATTTCAAATTGAGCAAACAGCCAGACGTAGATTGAGACACACACACAGCACACACACACAGTACACACACCAACAGAGGCAGAGACACGCAATTGCCGCCCAGTTCCTACAACACTAGGCAACCAACCACGCAGTGCCCAGTTCCAATGTTGCATGTGGTATTATTAGTACGTATATATATATATATGTATATAATGTGATCATATGTGGGCTGCTGTGGTGCAGCTCAAATTTGTGCACCTGCTGGCAAAAGCAAAAATCAATTATAAATCGTTCGAGCAATTTCAAATCAAAATGCAACAGACACAGATGCAAACGCAAAACTAGTCAGACCACTCTTTTTTTTTTAAGTGTACGACTAGAATATACCCTGTTTGCTTAATTGTGTGTTTTTAGTCACCTCAAAATTAATAAACAACACAAATAAACATCTAATAAATATATTTAATAAAAAATGTATATATATATATTTTCAAAAATACTTAATGATTAAATATTTGTTGATATTACCTTTAAGTAAAAAAGCAAATTATTCAAAAATAACTTATTTTTAAAATAAGCTATCAATTTAATTATATAATTTATAAATTCGATAACAATTCAATTGCTCAATTTTGCTTTTACATTTATATTTTATTTAGTTTTTTAGTTCACCTAATTTCAGAATGGAACATAATGTAAAACATAATAATTTATTAATAATGTACTAATTATCAATAAGAAGAAAAAGTTTGTGCAGATTTAGTTGCTCAACTTAAATTTTTACTCATCATAATTAAATAAATAAACCCGATTTATGTAAGGGAATCGAATATTAATTTCACTTTTGGCTGCACTTGACCCACTCTTTTTTAACTTAAGGCGAATTGTGAGTGCAACGCTTACATGCAACAGCTGCAACTAGTCTCCAGAGGTTGCAGCTAAATCATTTAATAAAAAGAACACAGCGGGATATTTTGGCTAAGAGGCTGACTAACCCGATGAGCCAGACATCAGTTTCAACTCGGATGCAGATTCTGATTCAGACTAAGAGAAGACTCTGCTCCCATAGAGACTGGCTGAGTCATGGATAAAAAAAAAAAACTGAAGGTGTCCATAAAACAACACTTAGAAGCCGGCAATAAATGCGAATTGCAATAAAAGAAATTCAATTTAATAACGTGAGATATGAAAATGCAAAGTAAAAGTCTTGGACACAAAAAACTGCATTTAATTGAATTTTTATTGCGTTCCGAAAATTTTTGGGAATGCGACAAAATGAAAACAAAGACAAAGCTTGTCCAGTTGTCCAGGTGCTTGGAGCAATCCATGGTTGGATTACCTTCTGATTATTTTACATAAGCAAAGTGCACAATGTGGCAACACGGCATTTGAATACAATTAGCAGTTATGATTTTCACTTTTTACCAGCAATTTACCATTGTTGTTGTGTGGCTGGCAAATGTGGCAATGCAACAACAATGGCCCAACTCATGGGTGCAATGGCCAACGGACACGTGTGTCTAACTTCGTCTGGGATGATTGCTTGGGATGCCGGTTGGGCATGGTAATTTCATAAGAGCTGAGCTGCAGCAGCAGCAGCAACAGCAACGATCATTTTCGATTGCAAAACGGCAACAACAACAACAACAGCCACAACAGCAGCAGCAACATGTTGCATATGTTCAATAAAAAAAAGGGCAAGCAGCCAATTTGATTGTTATGCGACTTGCAACAACGCCAAAGGTGACCAATTCCCCAAAAAAAAAAAAAACCAAATGTTGAATGCATTTGCATGATTTGATATGAGTGATTTTGATATGCTATATAAAACTCTACAAAGACAAATACCCAAAAATATTTTTCAGACTCTATGCAACATGAATCGAATCTATTATGTTGCATAGTTGCAATAATGCTCAGCTTTGGTTAATTATTATTCACATTGAGCAAATTTCTCACACAGTTTGCGGCTCAAACATAATAAACAAACACAATAAAACGCAAGTTTTTTTTTTTTGCAGAACTCAACGAAGGTTGAACAATGAGAATCCGGCTTTGAGTCCCAGGTGAGTTTGTGAATATATATATACTGTAGCCTCAGGACTCTGGCTTATCCACTGCTTTTCAAATAACAAACATTGATAACTCTTATTTGTTTATAATAATATATTTTCAATAAACATAATAGTACTATTTTTGACTGTTGCTATTGAAATGACTGTGTGAAAGTTTGTTGCAATTTGTAAGATTGTTGGTTAAGAAAGGTGAACTGTTAACATATATCAGTTAATTATTAGCTGTGAAAAAAACAGAAATAATACTTACAAAAAAAAAAACAAAATTTGTAGTTAGCAAAACGCTTAGATTTATTTCAGCAAACGACGACTGTTATTGATTAAATTAAAAAAATTTGACTTCTTCTTAAAAATTAGAAATCAGTAACAGAGCTAGAAAGACGATCGACTTGGCTGTTAATCCTGATCAAGAAAAAATATTATTCCTTATGGTATCGCAGTTGCCACCTTCCAAAACAAATCGACAAATTTTAACCCATTTTAAATGGGTTCACAAACTGTTTCTATATAAGCCATAAGCTATTACTTACCTATAAATTGTGATTGCTGACATTTAGTTTAAGAACTCAGAAATGACGACTTCAATGCCTTCGCACTTAGAACTTCCTCTGCAGGCGGGGGGATTAAAATGTAGAATCAATGGGAATAGCCTTAATACGCGTGAGTAACTTTCACCAATAGTTGTTGACATTTGAGTGTTGTTTTTCCCAACAAGGCCGGCAAACAGAAATTGTTGTATCAGATTGTTTTTGAAGTGATAGAAAATTGTTTTTAAGCCAGCACTTTGCCTCCTTCCACACGCAGAGACTACAGAGACTCCATCAACGGCGTCGATGACAACGTCAACTTGACCCAAACACCTCACTTAAAAACGTTTACAAATTACGACTTAATCGCGTGCTGTTTGAACCCTACAACAACTACAAGCATAACTACAACAGTCGCAAAAGCAACAACAAACAACAACAAAAACAAACAACAACAACAAACAAACAAACAACAACAAGCCAAGACAGCTTCAAGTTCAAAGTAAGCCACAGCAAAACAAACTTGGGAACTGTCTGCGTCTGTCTGGAGGCAGCATTGAAATTCTTTCCAGTCTCTCAGTCTTTCAGTCTCTCAGTCTTTCAGTCTCTCAATCTTTCAGTCTTGCTGTCTGTCAATCTTTGCCTGTCTTGTTGTAAGCTGAACAAAGGCAAATGTTTTTCTTAGACTTAATTAACACGAAGTTGTAAATAAGTACAATAAAAGTAACAACAACTTTGCAGCTCATTTAAAAAAATGTAAAGTGCCATTTGAGGAGAGCCTGTCGCCCAGCATTGACCTTGTCGACTGGACCACCAGAGACAACATGGAGACTTGGAGACTTGTAGAAGTGTAGACTTTGATGCCTACAATTTGCCCCCCACACACACATTCGACTCAGCTCTTAATTATTCTAATTGTTTTGCATTTTACATCTGACACGGCATCGTACTTCATTTTTCCATAACAATTTGGCATTGATTGATGAATTGAAATTTGTTGGACTCGTGTGGCAAAAATGATTGTCAGACGTCACAGAATAAGCGAAGGCAAAGTGAAAATATAGCAACAGCAACAACAACAACAATAACAACAACAACAACAATAATAATACTTTTTGTAGAAGCCGTGACCATTTCACTTGTCCAGTTTGACCAATATCTAAGAATACGAGGCCAATTTCACACGTCAACAAAACAACAGTAATAAATGGGCACAACATGAATCTGAATAAATACATAAATATATACATATATATATACAAATATATATACATATATATATATAGGAATCATGAATGCATGGCAGAGCTTCTTTGGCGCCTTTGGCCATTAGGCGACAGGTCGAACGCAGAAGACGTGCAAATTGACTGAATGAATGAATGACAGAATGCCAGATTGACAGATTGAGGTGGAGAAACATTTAAACGCTTAACGCTAAAACATGCAACAAGCAACGAGAACGGATATGAACAGTGTCACAAAAATTGCAACTGCCAAAATTAAATGCATATGGCCAAAAAATACATCGACTGACTGAAGTTGCCTTATGGAGGAGGGGTAATCATTGTGGTAAAAGCACAGCCAATATTTACCAAGATGCAGTACTAATTAAATCTGGTAGCTGCACACCAGTTTAAAAAGTCAAAATCTTTGCCAAGGCATTGCTCTACTGTTCTTCAAAGTTAAAAGTAGTCTAAAATCCCAAAAGAGCCAGGAAAAACCTATAGCAAACTACTCAATAAATAGTCGAATAGGCCAATAAAGACATCTTTGAATTTTGGACAAATTGTTAATTTTGTGCCACTGTAACCCACGCGAATCAAGTGAGGTAGTCTCAAGATACAGTAGCCAGCTAAACATTCGCCTTTTGGGGGCTGTCAAATGCCAAACAAAAAAAAAAAAATGACGACCCCAAACGCTGATGGAGATTTGGTAGCCATAATTTAATCCAAATTTGAAATTTGGTTAACGGCACACAGTAAATGACAAATGTGAGGAGTCGATGCTGGCAGAGGAGTCAGTTGTCATAACACCTTCTAACATTTGTGATAGACGAGTGTGATGTGTGTGTGATGTGTGTGTGGGGGGAAACGCTGACGTTGAGATGAAATTGCATTGGATGACGTTGACTTTGCTGATGTTGACGTGCGAGATTTGAAAAGCCAGTTTTTTTTTTTTTTTGTGGCAGGCAATCTGTGGCAGGGTGTGCCGACCGACCGACTTGAGCACTCTTTAATTAACTGTGCAAAGTTTTTTTTTCGGCATTTTTCCGCCGCCGCCGCTGGCTCATTTACATTTTACACATTAATCGCACAAACCCGTCAACTCAAATCTATGGGGAAAAAGGTTTTACCAGCGGAAACTTACTAACGATCTTTGTGTGATGATAAGAAAATAAATAAATAAATACAATAAAAAAAAACTTGCTAAGCGTTTGGTTTCTGCTTTCGACACTTGTCAGCGTCGTGAGTCG
This sequence comes from Drosophila dives, assembly GCA_035042365.1. Lineage (NCBI taxonomy): Eukaryota > Metazoa > Arthropoda > Insecta > Diptera > Drosophilidae > Drosophila > Drosophila dives. The sequence goes on along the minus strand of JAWNLJ010000415.1, from coordinate 970,517 downwards.
AGAATCAAAACTCATAAACGCTTGCCACACCCAGTTACCAAGTCTCAAAACAGCAATAAAATTATTCATTCACAACACTAACACTAGGCAAAAAAAAAAACAGAAAAAAAACTCGGTGTTAACTGCATTCAATATGCGACTTTGCCAAGTTGTTATTATTGTTTAGAAAACATGAATGTTATCAGATATTCAGAGTTCGATGGCAGTCATAAATTGAAGTATTTATTGGCCGTCGAAAGAAATCCAATTTCATTATGTAATTTCAAAGATTTTACTAAAATTGTATGTTTTTCAATATTTAGATAAGCATATCTTAAAAAGGTGTAAAAGATGTTGAAACAAACTGTTGAAAGTTCGCTTATTAAGATATGAAGTAAAATGAAGAGTACTACAAAAAAGCAAGTGAATAAATTAGTTAATTATATGCCAAAAATATTTAAGAAAAAAAAATAAATAAACTGCCAAATAAATTGTAGTTAATGGATCTATTTTTAATATCTGAAACATTGAAAAATGTGATGAATACAATAATTTGCTTATTAGTAAATTTCAAATTGGAGTTAATGGAATTAATATTAGATATAAAATATTAATAAAAAGAAAAATACATTAATTTGCTTTCTAATAAATTTCAAGTTGCAGTTAAAGAAAATAAAACTGTAGTTAATGGAAATAATATAAAATGTTAAATAGTAATAATAAGTTATGAATACATTAATTCGATTACTAGTAAATTTTTAAATTGTAATTAATGAAATTAATATTAGATTTGAAATATTAAAAAAAAGAGGTATACATTAATTTGATTTCTAATCAATTTCAAGTTGTAGTTAAAGAAAATAATATATAAGGTGTAATATTAAAAATTGGTGAGGAGTTCATTAATTTTATTACCAGTAAATTTCAAATTGTAACTAATGGAATATTAGATCCGAAATATTTAAAAAAAAAAAGAGAAATATATTAATATTATTACTTAATTTTAAACTGTAGTTAATGGAAATAATATAAAATGTTAAATAGTAATAATAAGTTATGAATACATTAATTTGATTACTAGTAAATTTTTAAATTCTAATTAATGAAATTAATATTAGATTTGAAATATTAAAAAGAGAGGAAGACATTAATTTTATTGCTAGTAAATTTCAAAAATATTGCTATTCACAGTTGTCAACATTTATTGCCAAGACCCCATTCCTCATTCCTCATTAAGAACTATAAATACGACAAATATGCATATGAAAATTATGCACATTAACAAATAGAAATCTCAGTTAGCCAGATTCAAAACTGAATTCAAGCCCAATACAAAAATGCCAATGCACGTGTCTTGAACATAAATTTAAAACATGTTTCAAATGCAGCCGGCAAAAGAGAGAAGCGCTTGGTAAGAGGGGAGTGGGAGGGAAAAGGGGGTTTGGCAACGACGACCAAAAAAAAATGAGACAACAAAGTAACGCAGCAATAATAAACGCATGAAAATATGCCTGAGGCGTGCGCCAAGCGATTTCACCTAACCAAGTTTAAGTCAGGCTGAGAGGGGGGGTGTTGCGTGCTGTTTAGGTTGGGGGGGAGGGAAAGGAAATGCTGGGGACCCGTGCATATGATTTCGTTGTCACTTTTTTTGTTTATTTTTTTTTCTTATATTTTTTTTGCATAAGCGCACCCAATTTTCAATGTTGCCGCCGAGGTGCGTGCCGCACAAAAATTGAAAGAGAGAGAGCGGGTGGGGAGGCAGAGCAGCAGCTATTGGCCACATGCCTGTGCGTATGCTAGTATGAGTGTGCGTGTGTGTGTGTGTGTGTGGAATTGAAAATGGAAATGGGTTCGGGCGCTTGAAGAGCCGCGCCTTAAACGTGGGCGCAGTGCGCAGAGCGTTTTACTCCACTCCACTCCACTTCAATTCACTCCACCCCGCCCTTTGCCAACACCCAGCCACATTGCAGCGCTCCGCTTCGAACTACATTGAGCTGAAAGTGTTGTTAGCCTGGCTTTAATGCTTCTGTAATGGTGCACAAATTGGCATTGTTGTTGCCATTGCGAGAGAGGTCTTTGAGCTTGCGGCCCGATCCATGCCCATCGTCATGTAAAAAAAGATTCGTGCTGTGAATTGCCAATTGCTTTTTGTTTGTAGTTGTTCATTGTTGTTTTTTTGTTGGTTTGTTTGTTTGTTTCTCTGCTGCAAACACCCAAACACTCAGATCTCAAATGGCACAGAATTTTTGTATTGATTAATGGATTGCTTAAGATATTCATATATGATTATTCGTTGTGATTTATCACGAAAAAATATTGATAACTGTTACCTGTGAAAAGTCAAAAATCTTGATTAATATTTTAAGTTATTTGCAGATCAATAATAATGTAAATATAAAATGTAAGCAAAGTTTTGGATAAAAAATAAGCAAACATTTAAAAAAAGAAATCTAATCTTGTTTAGAAAAACAAATATGAAATGCATTTTCTTAGTGTGTTGAATAGTTTGTTAAAAAAATGTTCAAAAAATAGTAATAATTAATCGTAATAAATATCGAAAAAATAAAACAATTTTAAATATCGTATCAGCTTGAAAATTTATGTGTCCACAGTAAAAAAAATTAAAAAAAATTACGTAAGAGTTAATAAATTATATTTATGCATTTTCAAAAACTAAACTTTAATTGAAATTAAACGAATTAAACCAGGTTTTGAGATGTTGAAAGAGTGTATTATTTGTAAAGATATTGTTGTTGCCTCACAGATTAAATCTTTTCCTAATCAGATAAAAAAAAATCTGTAATCCATGTAAGGTTTTTGAAATTTCTTTAGTTTTTAAAGCAACAGAAAAAAAAAGCACAATAATTTCTTCAAATAAATTCCCACTGTATTTTGTGTATGCACCTGCGGAGTATGTGGAGTAAGCTGTGTATGTAATCCATTTCACTTGAATTTCACTTTTTTGTAGATCGCTGGAAATCAAAGGGTTTTGTGGGATCGTCATCGAATTATTATGGTATAATAAGAGTTAACATTGCAGTCGCAGCAAGTTGCAGCAAGTTGCAGCGTGTTGCAGCAAACGAAAGTAAAGCGGATTATGGAGTGCAGATTTTCATTTGGGTTGCCTCGGGGGCAATTATGGGTGACCATGGGTACTGAGAGTGTAGGACAAAGACTTTCGTGCAGCACTGTGTGGCTGCTCGACATACGAATGGGAGTTGTAATAAGCATCTTGCAACAGCTGCAGCAGCAACATTAGCAGCAGCAGCTTCGCTTGGCTTCTAACGAGCGAAAGTGTTGTAAAATATTTGTACACTTTTTTTATATTTGATCTGAGCGAAGCTTTTAGTCACATTTGTCTTGGGTATCTTCGTGCCGCAAGTTGCACAGTTTTTTTTTTGTTATTTTTTTGGTTTTGTTTTTTTTTTTTTGCTTCCCCGTTTTTATTGTTTTTCCATTTCGGATTTTTTAATTGCATTTTTAGTGGTTATAGGCTTGGTCGCGGTAACAGGCCCCGCTCCAATTTGTTGACAACAAAACAGTTAACATTTTTCACTTGGTGCGATGCGTCACAGTTGATCGGATTGGTGGCACATGCGATGGGAAGCGGGGGGTGGTGGTGGGTTGTTTGGCAGTTTTGCTCTAAAGCCGCTTTCGTGTTATTTATGTGCTTAATTAATTTTCGTCTTTCTGTTGTGAAAATGAAGTGTGGAAATGCAATCTGCGGACTGTGAAAAACTTGTTGAAAATCGCTTGTCCATAAGCGTTTCGGGCCAACTGCAATGTTGGCAAACTTGCCAACAATTACTTTCATTTTCACAATGCGCATTTTACTGTTACTATTACAACAACTGTTTTTTTTTTTTCTCTTAGAAACAAACAACAAAAAAGCAGTTGCCAATTAAGACAGATGCATAAAGAAATTAACGTGTTCAATGAGCAAGATATGAGGCCATATATGTATGAACAATTTTCACACATACCTAAATTATAAACAATTTAATTAGACAAAGCAAATCGAAAGTAAAGTCTTCAAATCTTAGAAGATCGGATAAAAACTGAAACGATCACGAAATGTAAGATTGTTTTAGGCACGCCAAGGATTACCCATAATTGCCTATGCCAAACTGAAAGTTATCTTTCCTAAGGTTTATAAAAAAAAAACCAATGATAATTTTTATGTAAACTATGTGAAATAGTAGTCCTGGTATAACTGAAGATTTGAAACAAAATTTTTAAACAATAAAGTAATTTATACGTCAACTCATCTTGATCTTATCTGATACATCTGAATTTCTTAAATGAATATTTCTCCAAGTTAAAAAAAGTTAATTACCTAAAAAGTTGTTCTTACAAAAACTTCTAAAGTTACAAATGAAATAATCTCATTAATGCATATTGGAAAAGTTTATGCAACAAAATAGCAAAACCTATACTATTTCAGCGATATTACTTAGAAAACTTTGTGGAGCAAATGGACGAATATCCTTCAAATAACACTTTCAAGTTTGAATAGAAAATCGAATCCACTATTTAAAATGATCAAGAAAAAATTTATTTCTTGTGTTAGAATAAGCCTTATTCACTGCATTATTAACTTCACAACAAAATAAAAAAAAGCCTAAACAAATTAAATAAGAAATTTTTTCGATCATTTGATATATGTTCCACTGTTATTGCAGTTTCAAAGTTCAGCTTTTCAAAATAGATGTGGCTCGGTGTGCCTTGGGGCTAGTTAGCAAATAATTTAAATAACAATTCATCAAATAAAACCATTCCCAGTTAACTTGACTGTCTGCGGAATTCTTTCTTTCACAGCTTCGCACCAGTCGCAGGGGAACTCAATTTCAATTTGCCTTCCCCAAGCCCTTCGACTCCCCCTCCGCCCAACACAATCCCAATCCCAACGCAACCATAATTGACAGCCGCATTGGCAAAGATGGAGGCGGGTGTCAATTGGCAGTCATAAATCTTCATAGAACAGTTGACTTGCGAATGCCAATGTAAATTTTCATTATATATATGTATATATATATATATATATCTCTTTTTTTTGTTTTTTATTTTTTTCTAGAGTTATAGAAATGCAATAAATTAAAATCTCGTTAACTGCATGCGACGTTTGAGTTTCGATTTAGATTCGAAATCAAAGAAAATGAAAAGGATGCTGACAGAAGTCCTAAGGTATTCTAAAAAAATGGTCCCTAAGGTATTATAATTTATATATATATATATATATATATATATATATATATTTATATATATATTTGTTACATATTGAAATTGCGCTTATTGCTTTTGCTTTGGGGGGAGAATAGAAAACTTTGAGCATCAATAAATTTCGCGCTCTGTTTGGCATACAGTTTTTATCTCCCTCTTCTGCTTTCATTCTCTCCCTCTCTCTCTCTCTCTCTGTTGCTTTCTCCCTCTTGTCATGTTGCTTTTTCCATTGCCTCGCTAGTTAATGCTGTCGAACGAGATAATGACCAGCAACACCCAAAACCACCCAGTGGATGCGGTTGCATGTGGTGTTGCCCACTCGTGTGTGTAGCATCAACAAAAGCAACGGCAATGGCAACGACAACAACAACAACTGCTGGAAGTTCCCGTTGTTGCAGTCGGTTGCTGGTTGCATGCACCCAATGATTAAAACGCGCAGCTCCAAACTTAATTCTAAGGCATTTTCACTGAATTGTTAAATATAATTTCCAAAGAAAATTCTTCAAGATGCAATTACTACGTTTCTCTCGTTATATAGATATATATATATAGATATATATATATATATATATATATATTTATTTATTTTTTTCCATATACCCTGTACCTATAAGAATGCACATTGTTAGGAGTATTGTTTTTATATGAGTACTTTAAATATATAAATAAATAAATAATATAAATAATGTTTATTTTTAGCTCGAAAAACGAAATCTAAAAATTAATAATGTTTATATAAACAGTATTGTTATATGTAAGTCCCATAACATATATATGTTTAAACTCTTAGCCCTAATACAGGGTGTTCCCCCATCCATCATTCCATTTATTAATTTATTTTTCTTATATTTTTTTAACCACATATTTTTCTTTTGGTCTTCCCGAGTGACTTCATTTAACTGTGGTTTGCATGATTATTGCTCCAGTTACCAGCGACAACACTGACAACAAATACAACATAAACAACTTTGAAAACAGGGGCCAAGTTGTTTATGTTCTACAACAACAACAACAACAACAACATCTACTACAAACTCTTCTGGGTGCAATGCAATTTGAAGAAGTTTGCTTATTGCCTGATTAGAAAAGAAAAGAATTTTCTGTCTGCTTATTAAAAGTACGCAGATAAAATATGCATCTAGGTTTCGACAACAATAAATTCTTGATTTAAGTACAATAGCTATCTAAATTGACAATAATTTACGAAAGCTCTTTAATTTAATTTAATTTAACTAAAACTTGTAATTCATAGAAGAGCTCTTGCAATTGATGGAAGAGAACTAGTCTCAGCAGGGAGCACAATATATTTAACTATGTCTCAATAATAATTTATTTATATATAATATTCAATAAGCATTTATAGCCCAATAAACTATTTCAACAGTTTCTATTTTTTTATTGTATATTAAATTATGAATAATTATTTTATTATTTCTGTTACTCCAAAAATGCTGTCGTAATCTTGTTTAAATTTGCAAAAGTTAAGTTAAGCACTTATAAAATCAAGTGTCGCTTGTCGGATCCCTTCCAAAATTATAATCGCACTTCTATGACAGTTCTCAGATCGTGTCCTGCACTTGGGTGGGTCTTGACAGACCGCTCACCTGCTCGTTATATGTAGTATTTATGTCATCGTTAAGTTTGGCTTCCAGCTGGTTTTACTTGACTCAAAACAAGCACAGTGTTCACTGTTGTTGTTGTTTGTTGTTGTTGTTGTAGTGTTTCTCCTTGTTATGGCACAGGTGTGGCACAAAATATTTAAACACAACATGAAAATTAAAAACTAGTCTAATCACAGTGCACTGAAGCTGCTGCGGTTCCCCAGAAAGCATTCAGATCATTTACCTTGGACGCACCACATTTTGAAATGAAGTTCTCTCTACATAATATATAATCATACTAGACATGTATTAATTATGTATATAGAAGCATTTGTACAATCATAAAAGAGAAAGTCTCATTAAAATTTAATTGATATATTGCAATAGATAAATAAATTTAATTTGAAATATTGGTATAAATTCTTTTCAATAAAGTTCTCAAGTTCCAAGCGCTTAGAAATGTTCTTTAAGGACAGCAAGTCCCAAACAATTTTTGGAAATCTAAAGCGATTTTTAAGCCATTTCAAAAGTGTTTAAATTGTTCTTAATTATAAAAAATATATATTTTTAAATTTGCAATTTCAAATAAGATACTTAAATAGTTGAGCTAAGCCAATTTTCCATCAAAAAAATGTACACAGTCTTAGAGTTGAGTAATTGTTTTTTATTCTTTAAATAAATATCCACATAAGTATAATTATTTATTGATTTTTTTACAAAGTTAAGGTCGACCTAAGCTAGTAACCCTTCTACCACTTAATGTCAAATTTTATAATGGAGTTCTTAACGTCAACTGGCAACTGGCAGCAGGTGTAAATGATGGTCGGCATTTAAATGTCTTGCTTGTTACACGGTCAATGGCGTCGTTATCTCTATTTTAGCTTAAGGAGTGTGCGTCCAGCGATCTGAAAGAGATTCTGAAAACTGGTTGCCTTAGTTAAATATACTCGTAATTTGCATGGTGAAAAAAAAATAATAATAAAAAAAAACAAAATAAAAAACTGAGGCTGAAAACCGCAGGCGTTGTAAGCACTTGACACATTTCCCGGGGCTTCAGGCTGCATGGTGTAAAGGCATTTCGGATTGGCGACCAAATGCCGCAGTTTCCAATAGATGACCCAATTAGTAGAGAATGTCGCTGCTGTTGCTGCTGCTGTTGCATGCCGCATGCCGCATGCTTAAAGAAAAGGGCAACAACGAAGAACATCAATCAACATTGCATTATGAGACACTCGACACACACACACACAAACGCACACACTCGAACACATATATATGTGGGTCAATTAGAAATGACTTGGCAGGTTTTTTTTTGTTATTGTTGTTTTGAGTAAAAGTTAAAATGCATTCCAAAGGTTTTTTCAGCGCTCTGATGAACCCACATTCAAGAAATCCACATAGCGGTAGCCAGCAAGTGACAATCGATTAGGGTCAGTTGCTTTTCCAAATGCAATGCCGTCTGCAGTCTGCAGTGCAGTGCAGTGGGAATGGGAATGGGCCGGACGCGAAAGTTGCCCAAGATTCGCTCGGGCTTGGAGCCAGTGGCGCCTCCACCAGCCACTCCAAGTGCCATCAAGCGTGGCGAATCACGCTTGGGCGGATCCAGGCGGATCGGATCAACAAGGAGCAGTCAAGGGGCGCAACGGCGACGATTTGCATGACCGGATCAGTGGATCAGCAATCGCTGGGTGCGTGAGCAACAGTGAGCAACAGAGCAACTCCCAATACAAAATATATGCTAGCAAAACTGGAGCGCACCACTTCTTTCTGTCCCAATGTTGTCCCAGTCGTCTACAAGAATTCAGTGGCAGTTAAAGCAAAACATTTGTTTATCTTATTTTTTTTTTCTTTTTTTTTTTTTGTTTGCTGGCACAGTAAACCAATTGATCATTTGACCATGCAATTTGCATATTGTAATGCTAGCTAGCCAACAACAACAACAACAACAACAACAGCAACAAATTGCCGCTGATCTCAGAGATGGAGACTTGTTAGCTCAGGTTGATGTGCAGATTGCAAGTTATTGGCAAAGATCGGAGGTAACACAATAAGTGTACCCAGAGAGGTAGTCAATTAGTATCTCTAGAAGAACCAAAAACGGAAAAGATTTCGAATTTTGTATTTGGCAATTGCATAAATTATTTATTGAAGATATATTATATATTTTAATTATTGTATTTTTGTTACAAAAAGACTTTTTCCCAAGTGAATTTGCTCTCATTTTATTTTAGGAATAGTCCAAATATTTAAATAAATTGTAATTACAATTTTCTATATGTATTTGGCAATTGCAATAATTATTGCATATTCTTGCAATAGATTTATTATGTAGATTTATTATATATTCTAATTGTTGTGTTTTTTTACAGAAAGCCTTTTTCCTAAGTGATTTTGTTGTCATTTAATTTTAGGAATAGTACAAATATTTAAAAAAAAAATGGTTTTAAATTTTTATCTATATATTTATGTGTCGTAGACTTTTTCTTATCAATATTTTCGAAGTTCAAAGAATTGGCAATTGCAAAAATTATTTATTGTAGATTTATTATATATTTTAATGGTTGTGTTTTTTTACAAAAAGGCCATTTTCCCAAGTGATTTTGCTGTTATTTTATTTTCGGAATATTACAAATATTTAAATAAATTGTAATTACATTTTTTTCTTTCTATTAATATGAATTATACACATTTTTTTTATCAATATTTTCAACAAATAAATTTTTTACAAAATGTATAACAATTATTTACGAAGTTCAAAGAAGCATTTTAGCATTTTAATCGGAAGCCAATGATTTAATTGAACTGCGCTTGAAATATTTTCCACAAGAAGTCAATAAATTGTCAGGTGACTTTCGAAAGCATGATAAACTTGAAATATTAAGCGTTCCCTGCGAGCTATTTCCTCAATCAGTGAATTATAAATGGCTGTCAGAAGCGCATTTGTGACTAACTTCCTATGCTAGTGGTTATGGCCAGGTAAAGACCATAGAATGCAGTTGGTCAGTTAGCTAACTTGGTAACTGCAGTCTGCTGCTGCTGCTGCTGCTGATCGTGCTCGTAAGTTGAGTATGCCAAGTTGGCCAGTTGGCAAGTTGCCAGGTTGTGCGATCTATTAGAAGATATGCTAAAAGCCCAACGAACACTTGAAGCCTTAGTCAATGTCCTCTTTTCCCCTCTCTTTCTCTTTCACTGCTCTCCTCTCCCTCTCTTCTATCACAGTATTTAAATGGCAAACACTCGGCTTAATGACACTCGTCTCCAACTGCTTCTCGGTGTTAATTTGCGGTCATTAGCCAAGTTTTAAACTCAGTTTTCTTGCCTGGATGGTTTGCTGGATGGTTTGCTGGACGTAACTGGAGGTAACTGGGGACACTTCAGACTCAATCAATTTGCGTCTGCTATGCGACACATGCACACATTTTTCTTCGCTTTCCAAGAGCCTTTCCACAAAAGCCTTTGTGGCCTGCGTCCTGCTTTCTTGCCGCACAATAGGCTTTTGTTAACGGTTAAATTACACTTGACGCTGTCTTTTGGGCTAATGATGCGTATACAGCCAAGCACAGGCATCTCATATGGCCCCGAAGGTGTTCACTAAAAATGCTAATTCATTTGCACTTTGGCTCGCGACAAGTTGATTTATTTATGCGGAAACATTACCAATGAGGGAATTACAACAAAATATTGAAAGAGATCCGCGCATACAACAAAAAAAAAGTGAATGTGAACAATGCCCAAAAATATGGGTCACAGATTTGTCGGATCTGCCCGCTTGGGCTACAATGCAGGTGCAGACTTATCGAGCTATAGATGCATTAACTTTCTGGTCTGCCTATTACACTAAAAAAAAAATGTATATAAAAAATTAACAAGTATTGAAATCTAAAATGCAGATCTAATAAGTCAATTATAATGCGAAAATAAGTTTTTAAATCAGGACCCTAATTTCAAAAGATTTATGTTAAATATTTGACTGATTTCTAGAAAGAATGTTTATTTAAATTTTAAATAAAATATGTATATCTAATTTTGTGAGCTCAGTGCAATATAAAATAAGAACGCCAACAAATCATATCCTTATTAAAATTCTTTTTATTACTTGTTTAATAATTTCTAAATTTCTATATCTATTTTTATTAAATATATTTTTGAGTTCACCGCAAAAATGAAAGCTTTATTCTACTTTTAAGAAATGAATTTCTTTAAAAATATTGGGCTTATAAATAGAATAATAATTACTATAAATATTAGATGTCTTAATGTTAGTTAGCCTATGTTAATTCTAGGGCATATAATAATTTTTTAGCGTGTAGGAACCAGTCACGCCCCTAACCCAGTTTCCCAAATGCCAAGTTCGGTAAAGAGGCGTGCAAATCGAACAAACACCTGTTGAGCTGGCCAACAAATTTCACTTATTGCCAATTTGCTGCCAATGAAATAAAATACTTTGTATGCGCACTTTGCCGATATAAACAACCTCAACCTGATCCGCGGCCCGATCGCCGGACTCCAGCCAAAGAGAAGACTCTGAGCAGCAGCAGCAGCAGCAGCAGTGGAAGCAGTGGAAACAGCGGCAGGCAATCCGGCTGTGCAATAAATAAATTGCAAAATTTATTTGGCAGCACTTCTGCGTCGCTTTTTTCATCGAATGCATTTTCTACTGTGATTTATTTGCATGACCATTGGATGCCACTAGGTAAGGGGCAGCCAAAACCCGTGGCAGCTGAACGGGCATGCCTCCAAAAAGATAGCTATACAAAATATAATTTAGACTGTCAGAGATGACCACAAACTGACTGGGTAAAAGTAATTAATCAATTATATGTTATATTTTTAAATGAAATTAAATGCATTATATATATATATATATATTAAATAAAAAATATTATTTATACTTTGAAATAAGTAATTATTAGTTTTATTTTAATTTTTGTAAGTAGAATGGTAATTGATTTTGGCTAAGTAGCTTAACGATTCGTGAATTTGGCCACTTGTGGTTTTTTGGCCATCGCTGGCAGTTGGCCACAACATTGTAATATTGTAGACTGCTTCCAGCTGCTTTTCCAAGAATCTGTCTATTTGACTGCATAGCGGCGGCCTTTCGGGCATTCTCAATTGATTATTGAATTTATCAAACAGGAAGCATCTTTAAAGACGCAGCAGACGCAGAACTCGTTGCGCACTCGCAGTTTAAATTTCAGTTCCAGTTGGCGTTGCGCGCACTCCTCTGCGTTCCCATTTAACGGCACTTAGTAGTTGGCCAAAATGTTGTTCAAGTTGCTGGCCAAATGAGCAAAGTGCTTGTCACACCTCAGAAATATTGGATATGCTAATGTGTTTTTTATATTGTTGCCACCTGCCAACTTCTGTTTATGTATTAAACGGCTCTTTAAATTCAAATTTCAACTGTACTTTATCTGATTTTATTTAAGTGGCTTTCAAATAAAAATTCAAAATAGCTGCACATGTTACAACATGCTTAGTATGTGAGCAAATCAATGAAGTATAAATAGTAATAAATAAATCTATGAAAAAATAAATTCATTTTAATTGTGGCAACATTTAGTTCGCACTGGTGTGTGTCCTTACTAAACTGCCCTTGCAGGTTTGTGTCTATATTCAAGCTTTTAGCGCTGCCAACTTCAAGCAAACTCGGAATGAGTAATTTGCCTTTTTATAAGTTTATTGTGAACAAAAAAATATTCGATTAAGCAACATCGATAATCATTAACTGTATTCCTAGTCTAATAATCTAGGTACACTTTGTTTTTTCTGCATTTTATGTTTTATTTTATATTTATCTACATTTTCATCTTATACATAATATTTATTATTTTACAAAATGAAATCCCGCATTTTGGCACAGTGTGTCCTGCAACGTGGACTTTACTTATCCACTATCCGTTGCAGCTCGTCAGCAGCCAAGCTTGTGTCTGAAGTTGATCTGGGACTGATATTTGAAATAAATAGCAAAACAAGATTACTTTCATTATCTAAAAAGATTCATCAAAGTGAAAGTTTCAGAACGTATTGTTTCGACAGGACACGAGAATCTCGATTTGAAGTAAGTCTAAAGTCACGATTAAGCTTCTTTCTTCTTAGAAAATGGTGGGTTATGTGGTCAAAACTTCGGCTTTGGGAATATAGATTATAATTTTTTATTAAATCCAATCTTAAACATTTGAGTGAATTGAACAAGTATTTGCCCCAAACAGAATAGCAGACAGAAAAGTAACTCTGAAATGGCATTCTCTGGCAAGAACATAATTTTTGTCGGTGGCCTGGGCTGTATTGGAATGCACGCCTGTCACTTGATTGTCAAGAAAGGGCCAAAGGTTCGTTACCATGCTGGAAAATTTAAATATCTAATTTATTCCATATCACTTAGAACCTGTTGATCCTTGATAAAATCGAGAAATCTGAAACAATTAGGAATTTGCAAAAACTGAACCCGGAGACGACAGTAATATATTATCCCTTTGATGTAACCGTATCCTTAGGTGAAATCAAAAATCTACTCACTACAATCTTCGAGAAATTTCAGAAAATAGAGTTGCTTATCAATGGAGCCAGCATTCTGGATGATCATGAGATTGAGGAAACAATTGCCGTGAATATCACGGGTTTGGTGAACACCACCAGCGCCATTATGCATTTCTGGGATAAGCGCAAAGGTTGTTCGGGTGGAACAATAGCCAACATCTGTTCAGTGGCTGCCCTTAATCCCTTTTACCAGCTGCCAGTTTACTCCGCCTCAATGGCTGCCGTACTTAGCTTTACAAATTCCTTGGCGGTAAGCGGTAATTAAACCCCAACTCAGATATAATAAATATACATTTTAAATAGAAACTGGCGCCAATTAGTGGTGTAACGGCGTACTCAATTAATGTGGGCATCATTAGCACCTCACTGGTGGGAGAATACAACACCTGGCTGGATGTGGAGCCATGTCTCGTTCACTTGCTGCTCCAAAAGCCTACACAGTTACCAATGAATGCCGCCAGGTGTTTTGTCAAAGCCATTGAGGCCAATAAAAATGGCGCCATTTGGAAAGTCGACTTGGCCGATCTGGAAGAAGTCAAATGGCCCTACGATTTAAAAGTGCATCGTAACTTTTAAATTATTTATCAAATTAAATAGATAAATTTATTACTAGTATAATTAACAATTAGATATGATAAGGCGTATGTAAAAATAATATGAAATTTGTTTTGAAATGTTCTGGCTGTTTAAAAGGTAGACAAACTTCAAATGTTACAAGATTTTTATAAAATGTTTCCAATTTCATTGAAAAATAGATAGAAACAAAAAAACAGTTTCTTAATAAGGGTATATTAAATATCAACATTATTCAACTTGAAATTTTTAGTATATATTGATAAAATTATGTATTTTATTATAAGGAAGAAATGGTCACACTTTTGTTGTTGTTCGTTATTTATCAGTCCTGAATGAGAATGGAAATCGATGATCTAAATGACGACTGTCTGTGCCTTATCTTCGAGTATCTGCCACTGCCCGATCAAATTGCCATGGCACGAAATTCGCTGCGCTACGAGCAGCTCCTCTGTCAAATAGTCTGGCGGAAGTCACAATTTCGGGAAGTTTCCGTTGCGGATGAAATGCTGTCGCCGCTGAGCAAAGAGGATTACATGTACTTCTTTGAGCTGACGAGCGCCCACATGGAGAAGCTGTACATATGGAAGGTGCACGAGAAGGCCTTCGATTCGTATCTGGGCCGGCATCTGTTGCGTCCAGAGTTGGCCTTCTATCTGCGCCTGGAGCTCACAAATCTGCGCGAGCTGTGCGTCACCGATGGTTATCTAAACAACAGCATGATCAAGACGATAACCAAAAGCTGTCCACATCTGCGCAGCTTGAGTGTCTCGAGTGCCTATATAACGGGCAAGTTTATGGTCGGTCTGCATAACCTCAAGACTCTTGTGGCACGTGAGTGCTCCATTGAGGCTGAGCACTTGTCGGAGCTGCTGGGCCAGCTGCAGCTGACCACATTGGATGTGACTGCCAACAAACATAATGTGGAGGAGACGATACTTCAAGCGCCGGCCGCTGGCCTGTTGCGATTAGAGCGGCTGGGCATCTCGGATGCACAGGATTGTGGTTTTCGCATTGCCGAGCAGCTGCCGGAGGTGAAAGAACTGGTGGTTAGCTACATTGGAGTTAAGGCGGAGGACCTCAGCGGTATGCTGGAGGCGACGCGAGAATTGGTGGAATCGTCAAATGCTAAATTTCCAAAGCGCCTGCAATCAATTCTGTGCAATGTGGTCGACGTTGAGGTGGCTCTGGAGCAGATAACGGGCCTGGAGACGCGTAGTCCACGCGAATCGCCCAAATTCTGTGAGCTCCTGAAGATTATTTACAAATGTAAATAGAACTGTTTATATAAAGAAAGATGGCCCTTGCAAAAGGTAGGCTCATTTGGGTACATAAAGTACATAATTCAAGATCAGCAGCTAAGTCAAACTAAATGCCGTTATATCTGCCTATATATGTACCTTATATTTTCTGGTCTGGTCACTGCTACCAAAAACTATACCTATAAAAAGACAAATCGTATTCCCCTTTACTTTTAAAGTACATTTCCATAATGTTTTCATGGATATATATATATATATATATATCTGACTTTAGTTAGACTTTGCCATGCTTTATATTGGTTTGTTTCCCTTAATTTTCCTGTATATATGTCAGATTCTATAAAATGTTAAAAAACTTTATTTGAAAACTTTTACAATTTCATTTTAATTAGGTTATTTATATTTAAATTTAGATTGTTCGGCCGAAAGTACAATAGTGAATTAATAAATAAATATAACTTAGTTTGTTTGGCCGTAAGTTGAAAAATAAATTCATTAGTCAATATTTTCTTTTGTTTTAGTTGTGTTATTTACGTAATGTTAACAAGTAAGAACGTTGCAGTCGAACTCTCCCGACCGGCCGGTACTCTGCTCCAATCGAACACAACTTGATTAAGTCTTTGAAGTAAGCGTTATTTAATTTTGTCTATAAAATGGCATTATGTAGTCTTAATAGTATTCAGCGATTCTTCATTTACAAAGTCATGTGTATATAAATATATATATATGAAATATAAAATGAACAACTTTAAATTAAAGCAATAAAAGTGACAAAATGTAGGCCTCTTACTCTAATCGGCTAAAAGTATTTCTAACGGATTAGAATTAGAGGTTTAAATTTTGCTATAAAGTATGTTTGGACTAACGGACGGACACGGCAGTAAATCCATATACATTCTTTCGCTTTGGTAACAGAGTATTTGTATGCAACTTGATGATGATGTAAGAGAAAGTAAAAGAAAATTTCAAAGTTGTACAATGAGCGGATTTAAATAGGCGAACAATACACCAGAGAAAATGCCGGTAACCAGGAAAGCAGCGGCAAACATGCCGGCGGTTACCTGGTATTTGGCATTGACCGTTTGTGGTGTGTAGATCATGCCCAAGGAACTTAAATAGCCAGAGCTATATGACATAATGATGGCAATGATCCAATATACCCATTCGTTCGTAATCAAAACCGGCAGAGTTCTAGCAATATCTTTCGGCTGGTAATTACAGAAGAGGAATAGGGGTATGAAGATAGCACGTACGACGACGGGCACAACCAAATATTTGGGTTTGGGCCATTGAATCCAGGAGGTTGTCAAGCTGCCCAGCATGGCGAATACATTGAAGGTTAAAAAGCACGTAAATTGGGTAAAGTATTTCTCTTCTATTATAAAATCTCCAGTACGCTTGATATCTGAGTGCATAGCGGGGAATACGGCTAAGGTGACAAAGAACGTGAAAAATACGTTAAATAGCTGCGGCGAGGCTTTCTTGAATATTTGCCAGTAGGGTACATTTAATTGAGTTTTCGAATCTGTTTTCTTTTCATTATACGTGTTTAACATCTCATAATGCCGGAAGAATTTGTTCAGAGGTAGCGCAAAGTACGTATCGAAACAGAGGAGTAATACCAAAATAGCTGTCAAAAAGTAATATATGGCCGATGTCCTCATCGAGGTGAAGAATGTGGCACAGAGAATGGAAATAACGGTAGCAAAGCAACCGCTAACGTTTGAGCCCAATACAACAGCACCTGTGTATTTTGGAGGGAGGGACGCGACGAGTCCATAAATTGTGCTCTGATATATGCCATTACACTAAAATTATGAAACGAAATAATTGATTAGATTAAGGATGTATTCGTAAATTAATATAATCTTTAACAGCGCTCACCATATTTATAAGCACTATCGTAGTCATTGTCGTCCAGAAGAATACGCCCGGCCACTTTATATATATATAACGATAATAAATAAATATAGTAAAGTTTTATTTTCGTATTTAGTGATAAGCTTACTTCAGATGAATCCAGCATTGCCAGCACCACAGTTATCATCAGAATCACAATCTCGAATATAATGCTATACACAATGCGGCTGGTCAGATCACCTCCGAAATTGACGAATATATTAAGCCAATTGAAGAGAACGTTGGGTATTTGGGAAGCAAAGCCCATATTCTGCATAAAGTTGCCTCGATAATTCACTTCAGATTTAACGGTGTAGTTTTCACCCAATTTGAAGTCCTCGAAATACGATTTCGCTGTGATAAACATATTCCAGGGCATCAAAGTGCCCAAGCCATGTAGCACAAATATGAGAAACACCAGTTTATATTTATCTACGGGCGGCTGAAGGGACGTTACAATTTTCGACATCATGGAACCTGAGCCCTTGTGATTGGGGTCCGATTTCATTTGCGATTCCCATGACGGATGCAATTTTACCGGCTGATTGTTTGTAATGAACGGATCCTCCTCATTTTTTTTGTCTACCATTTTGCTTCGTTTTTTTTCCAGTTGAGTGGTTTAAAAAAACAACGGTGTGAACTATGCGGGCGCGGCTTCAATTAACAGTTAATTAGCAACAGGTTCCACCAGTTTCACTATTTATTGGAGTGCACGAAAACCGGGTTCTCCCGAATCGGTTTTGTTTGGGCGCAAGAATCCGCTTACCGTCGCTAGGCAAGACAATGCACTACTGATTACACAAATCAAATTAAAGTTATGAAAGGTGCATTGCACTGATTAGTTAAACGTCGACATATTAACAAGCGCGTGGTGTGCGATAATATGTACACTATCAGCTGGGGGCCGTTTACTGTTGAAATAGCGATTAAATTGCAGCTAGTTCATTTTTTTTTTATCCGAACTATCGATAGTTAAAATT
Source organism: Drosophila dives (assembly GCA_035042365.1). Taxonomy (NCBI): domain Eukaryota; kingdom Metazoa; phylum Arthropoda; class Insecta; order Diptera; family Drosophilidae; genus Drosophila; species Drosophila dives. The sequence continues at coordinate 952,463 of JAWNLJ010000415.1, read as the reverse complement.
GCAATAAGTTTAATATATTCTTCATATTTTTTTTTAAATTTATATTTTCAATAGCGAAACTATGCAATGAAGGCTTTGATTTTTTTTTAACATATAACTTTCAGTTTTAATTTTAGATTAAGTGTGGACAATACAATAATCGATAACGATAATGAATTTGCCGCAATATATCGTTGTAAACAACGTGTTTACCTGTTGTATTGAATTTGTTTATGTTTATTTGCCGCAATGAGTAGCACACCGAACATACAATTGGGTGACTATATTGTCATACAACGCCAAAAGTACACCAAATTGCAAAAATTCGGCACATTAGATGCCACTGCGACATTGGGTAAGGAACATCTAGAACTAAAGTCGCTGTTAGATCAGCCCTACGGTTCCACCTTCAAGATGTGCGTCAAGGAAACGAAGGCGGGCAAAAGGGGTGCCCAGCGGCAACACACGCTTGAGCTGTGCAGCGAAAACGAGCTGCGGAGCATTCGCGAGATCCTCAACATTTCCAGCAGTGGAGCCGACAATCGCGACATCAGCGACAACGGCGAGGCTCAGGCACTCAAATCAGAGGTGAGCAAAGATAATTCGATTTTTTTTATAATATCCAATACCAGTAAATTACTATTCATTTTAGGACATTGAACAGATGCGCGAGGCGTGCAACGAGTCGAGCAAGATTATTGAGAAGCTGGTGGAGAACTCAAAAACGTTTCACACACGCACAGAATACTCACAGGATAAATACCTGCTGAAGAAGGAGAAGAAGTACTTTGAGTTTGTGCAAATCCGACAGCCAAGCATACGTCTAATGGCAGACATATTCCATCGACAGGACGCGGAAAAAGTAATGGGCATTCGTGTGGATACATTATCTCAAATTATTTCGTACTCGAGCGTCTCTGGCTTTGGTAGCTATTTGCTGTACGAGAGCGGCACGAATGGACTTCTGCCGGCGGCCATGCTAAACTCCATTGGTGCCGACACGGAAGCAACGCTCGTGCACATGCATCCGGGCAATGTGCCACAAAAACAAGCGCTTCTTGCACTTAAGTTACCACTGGAACAGCAGCAGCGTTGCATCTCGGTTAATCTGTACTCTGTGCTGCGTGAATTTTACCAGGGCGATAAGGCGGAGCCTCAGTTGGAGGCGAAAGCTACTCAAACGGAAGCAGAGACGGAGACGGTGACTCCCTCAAAGGATAAAGATGCAACCACCGAGGAGCAGAGCGACATCATTGAACCCAATAGCAAGAAACTCAAACTGGACGAGTCACTCAACTGTAAGCAATTTTTAAAATAAGATATTTGTCGTACAAATTCTATTTAATAATTACTATTTAAAATATTGTTTAATTTTTTTTTTAGCTAATAACAAATCGGCGCCTTTACGCTGGCAGCTGGAAAACAAGCGCGCCGCAGCGCTTATGAATGATAAATTTGATAGTTTGGTCATGGCTGCCAAGGAGCATCCTTCGAATATATTGCAAGCATTGCTGCCGCTGGTGAAACCGTCGCGACCCGTGGTGATCTTTAGCACCTGCAAGGAGCTGTTGCACGAGACGTATATGGAGCTGAAGGCGACCGGAAAGGTGACAAATCTGCACGTGACCTCCAACTGGTTGCGCACGTATCAAATACTTCCAAATCGCACCCATCCTGAGGTCAACATGGGTGGGAACAGTGGCTACCTCCTTACCGGCTACACATTAAAATAATTCGAGTGACTTTCGATCTTTTTGGGCACCTGACTAAAAATTACTATTTGTTTATATAGTAAACCAAACTATGCCTGAAAGATCGATAAATTATAATGCACACAATATGATTTCTTTGATAATATCATGCAATGTTTTATTTATTTTTAATATCGATTGATTTGGAGTGTTGAGATCAGTTCATAATGTGTGGTATTTGTTTTAGGATTTGTTCCTTCCATTCAGCGCTCCACTTTGCCTTTTAAACCGGAGGCATTTGCTTGAGAACAAAATAATGGCCGCATTCGCAACGTTTGGGTTCACCCTTTTCCAGCCACATCCACTTGGGCCCACGATCTCCCAGGCACAAGCAGCCCACTAGGCGTCCATCAAATGCCGATGGAATAACTGTTGGATCCTTCTTTAAGCCCGCGCCCCGTTTCATAGGTCGCTTCATTGCCCAGGGATCGGTGCAGCCGCCCTCGCGCAGCATCAACTCACGCTTGAAGATGCCCGTGGCCAGCTCCATGTCATCCGTTAATTCTAAGACAACCGACAATCTGCATATATCTACATATATGAATCGTTCGTCTTTCAAACTTACCAACTGCTTTTGTGGATTGGGCGCGCTCTCCCACACGGGTCTTGCGCCCGAACACGCCCAGCATCCGCTCGAGACCCAATTGGCTCAGCAATGCATTAAGCTTTCCCTCCCCGCGTTGTGTCAGCTGCGAGACAAGACGCTTGGGTGCTAAGGGAGACTTGAGTAGACGAAATATATACGACATCTGAGTGTAATTTTATTTTTGACTTCTTTTATAAGATAAATAAATAGATTCGATTCCCTTGTCGCAAATGGAAAGAAATGAAAAGATGTCAATAAAGAAGAAAAAAATTTCAAACAGATATGCCTACTAGGACGAAACCCAAAAGGGGAATTTTAAGTACAAAATCTATCGCAAACTTTGTTAAGCAAATGCATTATTTACAATCCTTGTTTTTCTTTTTGTTTTAATTTAATTTATTCTTAAAACGTTTTATACACGCATCTCGTTCGTATCAACAGTTCGCGGCTAACAGCTCAAAACAATTTGCATATTTGCCTTTGGTATTTTTTTTTTTATAAACTTGACAATGGTTCAATTTTTGGGTTGATGTTTGTTTATTTTGACAGCTATTTTTGTTGACTTTTAGCTTAATAGTTGTGTGTGTGGTGTGTTTGCTTTTTGTTATTAATTATTTTATTTAATTAATTAATAATAACTTTAAACAGCTGCCTTCTCAACCAGCTTGAACCAGTGTCCGCACTCGCAACGCTTCTGGTTGCCCTTTTGCAGCCACATCCATTGCACGTAGGTCTGATCCTCTTCGCCTGTATAAATGGAGCATAACATTAGTTTCTTGTTTGCAAATTTTGCCACAAATGACGATCACTTACAGATGCAACCGACAATGCGTGCATCGAAGGCCGATGGAATCAGATTGGGGTTCTCCTTGGTGCCGGCACCGCGCTTGAACACCTTCATGTCGAAGGGATTGTCGTCGCCGGCCGCTTTGAGGAGCAGCTCGCGCTTCTCAATGCCCGTGGCATGTTCCATCGGATCGTTCATCACTGCAATCAGTCAATCGATAACGATAAACATACATTTATAAAAGGTTCATAAACAGTTAATCTATCTGTGCTATGCTATGCTGTATGGTACAACTGGTTTTTTTTGCATCCCTCCACTGATTCACCCCTGAGCAATCCATTTGCTGAATCAGCTGTGTGCACACACGGGTTATATAAATTATTGAATGCTCAACAACTTCCCTTTTCAAATTTAGTCGAGCATTGCCGACATCTGTTTACTTCTCAAGTTGTGTTATTTTTTAGATACAGGCTGCGTCCGCCTTTTCCTTAAAAACATTTTTTTCAGTTATTACATAACCTCCCCTTTACACTTGCACATCGTTCAATTTGGCACACTATCCGCTGCGACTTAACGCACACCAACTGCACCAGGCAGGCTTGACTGTGCTGGGCTGGTGAGGCTATAGCACGTATTATGTAATCCGTATCTTGCAAGCGCCTCAACTGGCGGTAGGCTCCGTTGCCACAAGGAGACGGCGAACGTGACGACGTCTTTTGTTTTTCTTGCTTCTTTGGTACTTACTTTTGCAGGTACGCACGGAGTGGTATGTTACATTTTGGCGTGCGGCGACACGAAGCGCCATGCGTCCACAGATCGATGCCATTGTTCGTTTGCAAAAAAGTTTGTTGGTCTTGGAAGTGATGAACAGCCGAATTCTTTCGTAATTTTCACAGCGAGACTCAGGGCAGGTGTTGGTTCATGTGTGGTGCATTCCAGTTCGCAACTAGTTCGACTACAGAACTACTTATTGCTGTGCTATCGAACTAGCTTTACTAGTTAAGCCAGTTCACTTTTCAGCTATGCGCATTTTTGCACTCACTTGAAGTTGGCTGTGCTACACTATCAGCTGTTACGTTAAGTTCAATTGGCGCCAAAATGAATATTTTAAAATGTTTTATATATAATATATATTTTATTTAATCAATGTGTAATATTAAAGAAATTAAACTATAAGTAAAAAGCAATTGTTTCATGTAGTTAAACATGTGCTGCTCATGAACTTGCCGTTAAGTGTTTTGGTCTACTGTTGCCCCGGCAACGAGAAAAGTGTAAACACAAATTGAGTGCAAAGAATAGAAAACAATTGAATTAAATATGACGAATAAGCCGACAATTTGCTTTGATATATCTAAAAATGAGCGTTTTCAAATTACGGATAACTACAAAATGCTCCATCGTAAGCTAAAAGCGAACTGGAATGTAGAGCAGTGAGTATAATTGGAATCTAATTAAATATCTCTTTCTCTCGGTACTAAAAAATCTTTTCCAATTGCAGAAGCGATGTTGAACTAAACCTGGAGTTTTTGTCACGCACCAAAATCTTTGTACTAGCCGGACCCCAGGATCGATTCACAGAGGATGAATTTGAGGTGCTCAAGGAGTATGTGGAACAGTCCGGAGGCAGTTTATTGGTGCTGCTGGGCGAGGGTGGTGAACAGGAGTTCAACACAAATGTTAACTTCTTTCTGGAACAGTATGGCATCTATATAAACAATGATAATGTGGTGCGTCCGCATTACTACAAAAATTTCCATCCCAAGGAGTGCATTGTGGGTGGCGGCGTGGTCTGTGAGTCCATGTGGCGGCACCTCCTCAAACGGGACATTGAAAAAGTGGAGTACGACTTCAGTGATGAGAAGTACAAAATACACTTTCAGTATCCATATGGAGCTACGCTAAATGTATCAGAGCCAGCCAATGTGCTGCTGACCACTGGGCCCGTCGTCTACCCCTTCAATCGACCCTTGGCCGGTTACTATAGCAATGCCAAGGGTGGAAAGATATTAGCTCTCGGCTCTGGCTATATGTGGCATGATAAGTATTTGCAGGACAAGACCAATGATGCTCTGCTGGAGTATATGCTGCAGCTGCTCGGCACTGGCGACATTACCTATACACATCTGGACTTTAACGACGTGGAGGTGTGTAATATATATGATTTATTATAATATATATATATATGATTTTTGATAACATTTGTAGCTCAACGATAATAAACACTTTACGGACTTGGCCTTTTTGGCGGATATGCCGAAGGCCTGTTTGATTGACTCAATAGGCACTGAGATGCCTGCGGACTTTAAGCAAATGTTTGACATGACCTTGTGCTCGCTGAGCAATCGTTTGCTCAAGGATGTCATTGATGCCTACGAGCAGCTGCATGTCAACTATGAACCATTGCGGATTATCAAGCCACAATTTGAGATACCACTGCCGCCGTTGCAATTGGCCACATTTCCGCCCATATTCAGTGAGCCACCAGCACCGCCGCTGGAGCTCTTCGATCTGGACGAGACGTTCAGTCCGGCCCGGTCGCAACTGGCCCACATAACCGGACAGTGCCTGCAGTCGCTACAGTCCAAGGAGCCAGCACGTCGCTCTCTCAACCAGCGTGAGCTGGAGAACTACGTGAAGGAGTGCGGACGCATAACGGCCATTGTCCGGGAGCAGCAAGAAATGCCTGCCCGCGAAATACTCAACATTGTGGCGCGCCAGATAAGCAGCTATGCACCCTATGCAGAGGACTAGACACAATATCAGCTCAGTATCCAATTACCAAGCAACTAACCAGCCAGCCAACCAACCCAGCCAACCAGGCAGCCAGCGTTGCGCATTCCATCTAAGTTTTTTGCTCTTTTCCTTTCCTTGTGTACCCTTTGCATGATTATGTGGTGAAATGTGTCTCCAAGAAGACATTCACTAAATCTATATATATATTTAATATATATTCCTGAATAGCGTAGAGGGACTGTTAGATAGAAATAGTCGGCTATTAATTGAGGTCTTGCATAAAAAGCTAGTTTTTAGTTAAGCAATTATTTAAAGTTTATTTAATGAGATTTAAATGCATTCGATCTACTCAAAGAAACTATCTTAAAAAAATATGGAAGGAAAGTGTATTTAATAAAATATGTTTGCAAGTGTATTTAATATTCTGCACATTAATTATACTTTTTATCTCCGGTTTCTGTTTTAGTTTTTAAATTTATTTTCATTTGTTTTGTTTTGGCAAAATCAGCGAATTTTGAATTTTGTTTCGACTGTTTTTGAGCAAATTGTAAACCAAGTCCGTTTTATGTAAACATGTTGGCGACTCGTATTCAAACATGGCCGGCGTTCTTCCTACACCCAAAGCCCCAGACCCCAACACCCCTCTCCCGACTCCCGACTCCAGACATGATTAAAACTGTACTTCAATTACGCAGAAGGTGCATAACAATTGGAGCGTAACACAAAACCTGTGGGAAGTAAAGCTATATACTTACCAAAATTATAACAAAAATTGTTTACTGAAAAATGCGTTTCACACAATTAATTATTTATATTAATATGTGGCCGAAATAGGGATACCATCCCAAGGGGAATGCTAGTTTAGGTGTCGACAATTTGTTTGTCAGTTTTAAGGGCGCATGCCGGCTGCTAATTGAAATCGTGGGGTCGATGGGGGCTGTTAAGGGGCAGGGAGGGATGAGTGTGTGTGGTGTGTGTGAAACCGCTAGTTAATGCTTGTCACAACAAATGCTGTCATCAATCGCCACTCGATGCTCTCTCGGGGGAAATACTGCACTAAAACACACTAGCCACGGTTTGCCCGAGAGGGAGTCCTGTTTCCGAAAAAAATAACATAATAAACAAAAAAAACTATCCAACAACTGACGATAGTAAATTTCTACTTTTTATCACAGCGAAGCATTAAAGGAACTGCTAACCTGAATTCTCTGGAGCCTACAAGCAGCTGCTGCCAGACCCAAATGCCCAACTTAATATCCTTGTTAGAAAGTAATTGATATGGGTATATAGCAATTACAATAATATTATCTCTTGAGGTATCTGAATAGTCTTTGCTAAAAGGTATAACAACCTTTTTTATAGCGATCTAAACTAGAATTCGAATATTACTAAAGGTAATATTTGTTATTGCGGCGATTTATTATTTTTGAATTGTGTAAGAAAATTATTGAAAGCAAAAAATATATGATAATTTTATAATATTAATTTTTATTCAGGAATTTAATTGTGATTTATTTAATATATCTTCTATTTGATTACATATATATTTATAAATGAAATTATATAAACAATGATTAAATATTATATGTGGCAACAGTATATAAATTTATATAAAATATAAAAAATGCAATGCAACCAATTCAATTTACAACTATAATTTCCTCAAAATTGGAATATTAAATTCTGTGTAAAAAATATAATTAAATTAATTATAGTTATATATAATAAAATAATTTCATAAAAGTTGTACGGAGCAGTTTAAATATATTTTCTGTAGAAGGCCAGCAGTTTGGTAGCCATTCTGTTTGCCACTGCCACTGCCACAGCCAACTGCTGCAACTCGTCGGGTGGTCAATCAATCAATATTGAAAATTCCCACAAGCGTTGCTTGCTACTCCCTCCCTCTCCCTCTTCCACTCCCTCACTCTATTTCTCGCTCTCTCACCTACACATGTTTAGGGCGCCATTTTGTTTGCCGAGTTGACCGCTAAGTGTTGATGAAGCATGGAGAAGAGAGAGTAGGGACAAGATCGGGGGCACTATGGATACGATGTGAGGGCAATAATCTGCAAGTAAAAAGTTAAAAGTAAAAAGAGGTTATGTTGAAATACGATCTGAGCCAAGTAGGAAGTTACCTTGAGTGCATTTCTATATTGACAGTGACAATGCTGTCCAAGTCAACGTTCGTCGATGTCGTCGTCGGCGTCGTCGACGTCGTCAGCGTTGCCGTTGTCATTGTCATTGTCGTTCATTCATGGTTTCAGTCAACAGTCAGCAGAGAGCAGTGAGCAGCAAACAGGTTCACAGGCTCAACAGAAGCCACACAAGTTTTTCCCACTTCCCACTTCCCCCGCCCCCTACACCAAACTACTGCTCCCCCTGCTCCTACAACTACACTTCTACTTTCTGTTTGCTGCTGCTTCTTGTGTCTGCGAAAAATAGCGAAAGCAAATAACAAAATCGAACTGCAACTGCAAAGAGAGTGAGTGAAAGAGAGAGAGAGAGCGGGAGAGTGCAAGCGACAATTTCCCACTCTGAAATAAACTGACAACAGCTGTGTTTGTTGCCTTTGCACTTCCGCTCCCTGCTCCGTCCCGAGTCCTGTCTACTCTCGCCGTGCAAATATCATCAGAGTCAAGTGGTTTGTTTGACTTTTAGTGGCATCCTTTTAAGCAGCTGTGATTGTTTTCGTTCCCATTCATCATATTCATATCCATATTCACCGCACCCCCCCGACTCCTTTTGCGTCCCGTCACTATCTCGTTAGCTTGTAAATTATACAGTTACGTCGCGCATTTGTCACCTGTGCTGGAAATTCCGGGAAAACCCCGCATGAAAAGCGTGCCTTGGCGGTGGTCGTTGGATTGGTTTTTGGGCACCGCTTGATGCGGGTCTGTGGCGACATCGTATTAATTAAATTACACCACCAAAACGTGCGACATCACAATAATTTTCATTGTCAAAAATTGGGCATCATAAAAAACAACACGTCTGCATCTTATGGCCAAGAGCAACACCAACAACAACAATGGCAACATCAATCCAAATCGTGGGAGCGAAAGAGCGAGTGGTAGATAGAAAGAGGAAGACTCTCTCTCACACACAACACACACACTCACACACACATGCTCACATGAAAAGAATGTAACAATCAATTAACAGGTAAACGGCTGTAAGAGCTGAAGCATCCAGCTTAAATATTTTATTTAACCCTTATATGCTTTAATTTTCTTAATTCGATTAGGTGTTAAACGGATTTTAAAAGCTACTTCTTAAATAAAAATAATAACGAGAATAACTCGAGTCGAGAGTGAATGAGCGAAATATTCATCTTTAAAATACTTTAATTAATTTAAAAACCTTTTTTTTATTGATTATACTAAGATATAAAATATATATAAGATAAAATATTAAATATACATTTTTATTTTATTTTATTTTATTAATTTTATTATTTATGTTCATGATTTAGCTTGTTCTGCATATATCTATGATCTACAGCTGGATATGGCTTAATTTAAGGTCTCTCAAAATTCATAATATATATTATAAAGAACAACTTGAATTGAGTTTTGTTTAAATTAAAATTAACATTAAACAAAATTAAACTTTTTATTTCAATAATATATTTCACTATTCATAGAAAAACTTTAATGTATATACAACAAACAAAAATATATATTTGTATATCAGTATTCCACTATTTAAATGGTGATTAAAACAAGCACAGACAGGCACACAAGGGTTAATATTAAAGGTAAACATTGACTTAATTTATGCTTGGCACGCTTTGATGTCAACTCGGTTTCTGTTGTTGTTTTTAGTTTTAGTTGGCTTGGGAACTATTCGAATCCATTATTAAAATAGAAAGCTTGTCTTTTATGCCTTTGTCATTGGTATTAATTTGTCATAAGGCCGCGTTTTACAACCTGCTCTAATGATGCATGTAAATGCAAAACAAATGGCAACTCAAGCCAGGTTCAAACTCGGCTGAGACTCCAGTTGAAGTTGGAGTCAAGCGCCTTGGATGAAAAATGAAAACGGCGTTTACAATTTAAAATGATATAAAATCAGACTGTGGCAGCTTTCGAAATTTTATGAGCATGTTGCGCTTATTAGCTGCACTACGAGAAATGGCGACAGGCCACAACAGCAACAGCAACAGCAACAGCCAACAGCCAACAAATAAACAAACAACAACAAGCACAACATGCATTTCCACGGCTAATTTTTCACGCACGTTCCACATACCCGTTTATCCCCCCCTGTATGCCAACAACGACAGCGAGCGACAGCTCCTGGCCAGGCTTCAGCATTTTGTACCCTTCAATTGCCCCAAATGGGGCACAACAATATATTCAAATTGTATGCAACTCTTTTCAGAGCTGTTTTTTTTAATCTGAGCATGTTGTAATTGTTTATAAGCAGAAAAATATTCGTTTTTTTAAATTTGTTGGTATTATTTCTGTTTATTAAAATTTTGAACAAATTCTACATTTTTTCTTGTATATCAATAATATTTATAACATTCGAGTTTTTGAAACTCATTAACTTTTAAAGCTTAATATTGTTGGGAATAGATTTTAGCTATACTCAAATTAAAGCAAAATAATTGTTTTTTTTCCAATTGTTTATAAATTAATAAATACTTTCAAAGTATTTTATAAATTTAATAAAATATCTATATATATAAATATTAATAAAGGCATACACATTAATGCGCCATATTGAATTTTTTTAAAAAGTCTTGCTTATATTTTTTAATATTATTTTATATTAAATTATAATAATGTCACATTAAAAGTTTAAAAGATATATAAACATAAACATTCCTTACGATATTTTCTTTGTCCAGATACAAGCGCAAAATTATATATTTTCCAGTAACTTAGTTGCCACATTTAAATAAATTTTTAATTCTTAGATGAGAGTATATTGAAAGTCGTTATATTTTTATTAGATAGTTGGAACGTTGTTGTTGCTTTTGTTTTTGGCACGGCGACACGCACGAGAAATTCCAAGAGATAAGCATCGTGTACGACAAGGTGTATTATGGACCCGGTCCGATACGCATTCAACGTTGCCGTCGAGTGCCATACTGTTGACTCTGTTAAATTGCCAATATTTATGGTCTTGGCCGTTCAAGTTGACTTGTTAAATGGGTGTTCCAGCCAGCAGTCAGCAGGCACAAGGAGGAGGCCCCCTAAAATGGGTAGCTGCGAAACGTTTAAATACAAAACGTGTTGGAGACCGATAAGCACGCAAGGAGCAGGCAGCAAGCGGCGTGCGGCATGCAGCATGCAGCAAGCAGCACGCATTTCTTGTTGCCTGCTTCTCTCCCTATCTCTCTCTCTCTCTCTCTCGTCGTGCCATCAATTTTGACATATGCATGTCAAAGCTTTTACAGCCCCAAGTCGCCATTTTGAAAGGGCCCCACCGATTCGGTCTCTTTCGCTCGCCGCATTCGCCATCTCCGTCGCACTGTGCAGCAAAGCATTAAAGCAGAAATGTGCAATGTCGTCAACGCTCGCGGCTGAAGCTATAAAAATGTCAAAACATGCTACAAATAAAGTAGAATTATTAAGAAATCTCTAGCGAGAGACAACAATAGCAACAAAAAAAAACAAACCAAGACTTATATAAAAATTATATATATAAAAAATAAAAAAAAATTGTAACGCTTTGCCAACGAACAAACCAGTCAAGCAGTCGGCAACAAAGTCACACTACAAAAGTATTCGGTATTATCACTAAAACGAGATCTTTGCAACTGAGAGGGTAGAATAATGTTGGGTTTAGTATTACAGATGCTCGCCTCCAGGACATAATCATACAGATAGTACTAAAGATGCCTAAATGGAATACATTTTTTGTACAATTTATTGAACAAATATTTATTTCCAAATGTTTTGCATGGCTTGTAAAGCTTGTCAAATATTAAACCATATTTGTCATAATCTAAACTTAAATTTATTTTATATTATTTCTCTACTATTCAACATACAGATACAAAATGTCAGTGTGTTTACTTAAGCCACCTTAATTATTTTTATTACATTTTCTTAAAAACCAGAAAAAATAGATAGTTTTTTGCATTAGTTTTGCTGTGCATCTTTGTTGCGGCTGTTGTTGTTGGCCAGGTTGATATGTTGCTGATCTTGCGGTTTTTATGGGTTTTGCAGCAGCAAACAAAACACCTCAAAAACAAAACAAAGCAAAAAAAAAATGGAAAAAGGAATTGTGAATCTGAGTGTTTTTCGAAACAATCATTGAAATTGTAGCCGTGTGAGAGAGAGATGATTTGCTAGTAGCAAATTAAAAAAACAAAAACAAATCAAAATAAGTATAAATCTAAGATCTTTGTCGGGCAATAAAATATATATATAATTTCATAAGTCACACCTAATCATTTGTCAGTTTACACAAAACACAAGAAAGAAAAAAAACGCCCACAGATTAAATATGTGTCGGTTGCAAGTTGCAGTTGCCATAAATCAGTGCCACAACACTCACACGTTGCATTTGACGCTAATAAAAATGCAAATCGTATGCATAAAGTATATAATTTTTATAACTCAATTAACTTGGCCTGTTGTGTCTGGGGCACATGCTGCGCTTTGGCTTGTGTCTCATTAAAGTGGCGCCACGTCTCTAAATTGATATTGGCCAGATGTCTCAGGCGCGAGATTTACATGACAATGTGTCCCATTCTTGGCCGGCAGCCAATTGGCCAATGATTTGACTGTGATAACAATGGAAGTGTTCGCTTATCAGAATACCAGTCAGTCAGTCAGTTAGTCAGTGAGTCAGTGAAGAGCTTAACGCATTTCTTGGAATGCACCCAACCATCAGAGATAGTTGGAGTTGTGCGCGTGTTCCTCGGACTCCGACTCCGACTCAGACATGACATATAATAAAATAATCTTCCTCCTAATTTGGGTGTCGTTTACACGTGCCAAGCGACACACTGATGAGCCAAGCCAAGCCAAGCACCTCATCTGGCCAAGTTTCGAGTTCGATCTTGTCCCCTCATTAACCAAGTGTAATCGCTGCATCTAAAGACTTGGTATGCAATGTGCTTTCGGCTGGCCATTCTAATTGGGAATTTGTGGGTAACAGTGGCGTTTTTTTTTTTTCCATTTTGGAATTTGAAAGTCGAAAGGTTAACGCATTTTTTATGCCTCAAAGTTGTGGCATTTAAATTGATGAGTTGATACTTTCACTCCTACACAGATGATATACATTTATCACATCAATTTTACATCAAGTTCATTTTTTAAGTTTTACTTTCCTTCCCACTTTTAAATTTCCCAAAGTTTAATTTCAGATGTTAGGCTTAGAATTTGAATACTTTGAAAACTACGATTGTTATTCTAAGAATAACTCCACTTAACTTTCTTCTGATTTCTATATAATTCAGTTAACATCTACACTCTCCCCATCCCATTCTTATGTGGACTAATATTGTACAAATGCCCATCAATTAAATTGTTCTCCTCTATTCACTAAATATCTTGACCCCTCAATTTGTCATTGTTTCTTTCTGTTCTTGACTTTCCAGACATTTATTTCTCGTCATTTGTGTAATTTGCTATTTTGTTTTTGTATTCTTGTTGTGCTTTTCTTTTGGCCCGACACTTGACCCTATCAAATAATAATGACTTGTGTACATGGCTGGACAGGCACCGAATTGGTGACCGTCTCGAAATCTGGCGCCGTTTACAATGCCAGCGGCTAAACAGAAGAACAAAAAGAAATAAACACAAAAAAAAATAAAAAAAAAAAACAAAAAGAAACATCAGCCAAATATATATACACAAAAGTCAATAAACTTGAATCTGATAGGTTGACAACGCGCCTTATCGCTAGGGTACCAATAAAGGGGGTTTTATTCGCACCGTGTTTTGCTCAAAAAGTGCATATTTGTACTTAAGGATACTAACTAGATTTCTTAATTAAATTCTAGTTTGTATAGTATTATTATTATTAGTATTATTACTATTTTTGGTTTGCAGATCCTTTTCAGTTAAATTTTCGATTATGACTGATATTGATAACATTTTCCTTACAGTTAATTAAGAGAAGTACGCTTGAAAATATTCTTTATTAAATTATTAATATTATAATATTATATATGTACTATTTTTGACTTGCAGCTACTTTTTAGTTCAATTTTTGAGTATGACTGATATTTTCTTTAAAATAAATTAACACTTCGCTTTAGAATATTCTTTAATGAAATTTTTAGCATTATGAAGTTACTATTATAATATTATATCATATAATTAAAATATTTTTTAATGGAGTTTTGATCATTGTAAATTTAGTGGAACTAAAACCAAAATTTATAATCCTTTAAAAAAAGAACACTTTCATATTTGAGTATGACCAATATTGAAGAAATGCAATTCTTAGTAATTTAAGATAAATTCAATTTCTCTCTAGATGATTCATTATTCAGGTCTTTATTATTATAAAGTTAATGTTGGAAACATTAAAAATAAAACTGTAGTAATAATGCTAAATAAAATAACATAAGCGATCTTATATATAAGTTTACACAAAATCTCTATTGTAGATCCCTTCTCTCTCTCTCCCACCCTTTCTCTGTCTCTATAAATATCTGTTTCCTACCCGCTTTTTGTCTGTCAGCTGAAATGTTTGACTGAGTTAGTTGAGGGGTTGTAAGCATTAATTGATTAACTGGGATTTATCTGCGACAAAACATAGTTGATAAGTGACTCTGTCAGCCTCTTCTTTCCACCCTATTTGATCATATATTAAATCACTGAATGTTTGGTATCTTCTGACCAACACTGACTCATTTCAATATTTACTAAGCCAATCGCCAGCTGAGTTTTCTTTGTCTGACTAACTGTCAGCTGGCGCTACAAAAAGCCGTTGGCATAAATTATATAAACATATATATATATATATATATATATGTGTGTGTTTAAGCGCACGGCGCTCGGCCTATGTAAACGGAGTAGGACCCGTAGCCTGAACCCGTCTCCAACTCTCCAGTTTTACCTCGAGATCCAACTGCAGCCTCAACTCCAGCGATTTTTAACGCGCACAGCGGGTGCTCATTGTCCGAGGCAGTTAAACAAGACGCTTTTCAGCTCGTAAAACATGGCTCAAAAGGTTTCTCGTGGTGTTTTTTTCCCCCTCTCTGTTTTTTTTGGTTTTCTTTAGTTTTGGTTAATAAAGTTATTGATTTGTGTTTTAAGTGGCGTGGGTGAAACGCTCTGCTCTGCGCATTGCTGTGGGTCCCTTCTTTCACCCAAACCCAAACAAAAAAGGAGAAAAAAACAGCAACAACAATTACAAATTAATGTGCCACATTTGTGGCAATCTTTGGCGTTTATCAGTTGATTTGTTTTTATTAAATGCTGAGCTGTTAAGGCTTTAAGCTGACGCCTGTCAATTGCGACACGAGCAAGTCACGTACCACACATCTTGGTCCCCCCCCCAAGTCTTCCATCAGCTGGCTTGCTTAGCTGAAGGAGGCGTGGGCGGGCGGCGCGTTTAAGTAGCTTAAACATACGCGGTGGTCCAAAGCATAACTTTGTCTAATGACTCGGAAATCCGTCACTAATAATAAAAGCCAAGGCTATAAAAGGCAGCGAGCATTTGAGACGTCAGCGCTGAGTTTCCATTCCATTCCAAGCTCCACTCTTGACACAGCACTCCTCCTCCTCCATCTCGCCACTCTCCTTTGCCCATCCAATTGACCGTTGCAGTTCTGCATTGGAGAATGGTGCCCGATTCTGAGCTCTGACATTGAGCACGTGTGTCTCTCATAATCCTATTACCGAGAGACACACACAGAGAAAGAGAGAGAGAGAGAGAGAAGAGTTGTTCGATTGTCGATTCTCGAATTTATGAATGAATTTTTTTGCCAGCGCATTTACAGTTGATACAATAAGTGTACAACTTGTAAATGAAATCAAATTCTATATCCACTTACAACTAAAAAATATGGGCTTAAGTCGATAGTAAATCTAGATGCCACTTTATTTTGTGACACAAGAATTACTAATTAAATATAAGTATATAAATTTTTAAGTTTATATTTACTTTTCGATCAAACAATTTGACTTTGAATTACATAAATATGATAAAACAGGCATCACTTAGTTTCCTCCTTAAAACTTAAAAAATACTTCTATTCATATCTGATTCTCACTTTAAATTTTATATAACTACAAAAGTAAAAATACTATTTTAAACCAAATACATAATTAAGCAACAATTTAAATTAAAACCCTTGCTAGTTTTTTCTCTAAATAATTAAAGTTGTTTTCTCAGAAGCTAAGCCCAACAATTTCTAATTGTTTTCTGTAATCGCATTAAACTAAACCAAATGCTTAGAAAATTTAAAGTGCTATTAATTTCGCTTAAGTTGAATTCACTTGTCGCCTAAGCAGCAAAGGAGTTGGGCACGCCTCCAGGCTCTGCCTCCCCATTTCACCATACCTCCTCTACACGCATTGAGCGCATTTCAACTCAATTTTCGTTGTTGTTGTTGTTGCTGTTTCTTTTGTGTCTGTTTTGGGTGCCCACGCATGCGCCTGGTTGCAAGGGCGACGAGGGTTGCAGGACGTAGTCGGAGTTTTCAAAATGGCTGCGCAAATATTTGATTAACGTCTGGGGACGATGTTGTTGGCGCTGCTGTTAAGCCTAACTGTTACTGTCGCAATTCATTGAATTTGCAGGGCTAATTAAACACGTTAACAACTGTCGCGATGCGATGAAGCGTGCAGGGATAACTTGCCAAAGTTGCTTGGGATCGTCGCCAGTTGCCAGACGCCAGACGCCAGTCCCCAATATGCCCAAATAAGATATTGCACAGTCTGTTGCCCTGGTTCCGATTCGAATTCGATTTTGGGTTCCTGATTTATATTTGCTTCTTTTTTTATTTTTGATTTTTGATTTTATGGCTAAAGACCAGCGGCTTGGTAGCTGTCTATATTGTACGACTATCCCTATTATGCTCCGGCATCGCTGCCTAATGCGAGTGGACAGTTTGCCTGGCGCCCAATCAAGTGTTTTCAAATTGGGTTAAGCGCGAACAGTGGTTGCTCGCAAAGACAAAAACTATCCAGAAAAAACAAGCATATAGCTTAATTTGTGAAAAGTATTTGTCTATATTTTATAATATTTAATTATATAATAAAAATACATTTTAAATTTTATGTGGCAGATAAGAACTTTTGGAGTTTTGAGATCCGTCATTATTTTTATTCACTGTACCGCAAGGCACCCAAAAAAATAATCAACAAGGAGAAGAACAGACGAAGTGCAAGCCCCCGTTCGTAGAAACGAAAACGCTTCCAGGAAGCATTGAGCGCTGCCCACTTGCTGCACAATTGCAAATGCCGTTAATGCCCAGCAAAGCAGCTGTCCTGGCGCCGCCCTAAAACCAACAATAAATGCACTCAACAATCCAACACAAAACTCACTCACTCAAGCGCTCGCCACCTGGCGCATAAGAGTGAAAGAGAGGGAGCAGTCTAAAGAGAGAGCGCGTGCAACAGAGTGCAGACAGAGCGAGACGACAATGGCTTTGAGTGGATTGAAGCTTCACATTGCTGTTGTTGGTGTTGTTGTTGCTCACTTCGCGTTCTTCGGTTTCCCGACGCCAACGCTTTCAAATGGGCAAATTTAGTTGACACTCAGCTTTATGTGACAATCGTCGGGAGAGCGGACGACAACTACAGCAATAATACAAAAGACAACACAAATAAAAAACGGAAAAAGCTTTGCGCCGTCGGCTCAATAAAACAAATAACAATTAAAAATTAAAAAAAAGAAATACTAAAAATAAAACCACACACAATTCGCATCGTTAAAATTAATTTGACACAAATTAATTTGCGTAACGGAACTGCTCAATTAGTAAAGGCGTAAATTAAAATGTTAATGTTCAGATCCATTTAAATTGAAACAACGCGCGTGCAGTGCAAAATTATTCTTAAATAATTGCAAAATATTTTCAACAATTTAACACGCTTTTCTCTGCAGTTTCTTAGTGCATTTTACACTTATTAATTTATGTTTTATATTGTTAATTTACTGTTGTGATTCCGTTTAATCATTTGTGATGCACGCGCAACCGCAGCCCATTTGATAAGTAACGGGAACTGCAACAGCAGCAAAAGCAACAACAACGCCTGGAATATGTTGTATAATGTGCCGTGCTATCAAAACTTTTCAACGCTGGATTACTACAAGGTAAGCTCAGCCCTGATTTTTATCTAATTTGGAATTATTCACCATTTATTTAGTCCCCTCTTCAAGTTTTAATTATCTAAGATCGTCATCTACTTATGTCACTTCTAATAACGACATACGATATAGACCAAATTTGTAAACCAAAATTAAGACAGAAGTACAAAATGGATTGAATTATAATTTCTAATCAGAAATCAAATAATTTGACAAAAGTATGTTTGGCATTTTCTCCAAAACATACAGTCCTAAAAATCTACAAGTTACAACTCCAAGATATATTGTTAACCTCTTGTGGCCAATCCTAGTATTAAATTTAATTTCTTTCGACCACACACATATTGCATAATGCGCACAATCTTTGAACGAAAATATCTAAACTCTTCAGCTCTTGCAAACTCAACTTTTCAACTTCTGCAGCGTTTAAGTCATCAAATCTGACTTCGACTCGCAAAACAAATGAAATATTTTCCGCATCAACTACGCATAATTACAAGCCTTTAATGCGCCGTCTAGATCCAAGATCCTAGATGCCAAGGCTCTGATCTCTCTGGCATTGAGCTGTAAGAAATGAAAATTGCAAACAGTTTTGACTACTGCGCATTTTGCCCAAAAAAAAAAATAATAGAATGAGCCTTTAAATGCAGCCAGGAATCAGACAATGGCAGCAGACAGGCAAAGGCAAAAGGGAATTTTCTGCTTGAAAAGGCAAAGAACTGCCTGTTTATCCTGTCGATCGAGTACGAATCATTTGACCAGAAATATAAACCACAAAAGCAAATATTGCCAGCTAAATGCCAAGGCAAAGCCAGTAGGTCAGGCATGTATGTGTTAGTGTGTGTGTAGGTGTATGTATGTGTCTGTGTAGATCTGTGTAGATAACTATTGAGTTGTTGATTTCTTTTTTGATTGACAGTTATTATGTGCTTGAGTGAGTGTGTATGTGTCTGTAAGTGTGCTCCTTTGCGCTCCTCGCTCTCTCTCTCTTTTTCTGTGTCTATCTGTCTCCTGCGTTCTCTTTTGCTGTGTTGCCCGGGCAGCCGAGACTCATTACCGTTACGTTCGCTTTTGCCTCTAGCGTAACTTGAGCGGAGTTTTGGAGCAAAGCAATTTGCGCTGCTGTTGCCAGGCAAACATATAAATACATTTTATATATATATATAAATATATATTTATATATGTATATATAGCAGGCTACGCTACAAAATGGCGGCCATCGATGTGCTTTTTTGTGGGGCGCCATTTTGTTTGTCTATTTGTCAATCTCATAAATGCAAATGCCAAAGCAACGGGACGAGCTCGTTGCTCGCTGCTGCGGGCTGAGCACTCTGGCTTTAGCCTGGCTGCTGTTGAAGCCATTAGCAAATAATTTCAGCGAAATTTTTATTCAGCATTGTTATGCTCACACACACACACACACACACACTCATACACACATATAGACACACACAGACAAATGCCGTCAGGATAATTTCATTGAAATTTGAGTCGTCAAAAGGAGCAGCAAAATGTACAAAAGGACGCCGTGCAGATGCCTTGCGCTTTTCGTTGTTGTTGCTGTTCGCTACGGGCGCGCCATTATAACAACAAACAATGCAGACAGCAGCAGGAGCAGTGGCAGCAGCAGTGGCAGTGGCAGTGGCAGTGGCAGTAGCTGTGCCAACAATTGCTGGAGTAGGGAGCAAAAGCAGCGGTGGCAGCAACAGCATTGGCTGTGTTGCCCCCGCAGGATTTGAGCGCTGCGGGTTTTTTAATTTTACATGCGGTTGTTGCTCATTTTCCATGTGGGGCGCACTCTCCATTACATGCCACGCCCCCAAAGCATTTAAATGTTTTATTTTATTTTAATTTATTTCTGGGGACAGCTTCGGCTTAATGTCCTGCGACATTTTTACAGCATAATCTGCAATCTGTGCACTGCTAATCCGTCTTGTTGTGTTTTGTGTTTCACAAGGGTCAACAGCAGGCTTAAATGGCAAATGGTATTTTTTTTCTTCTTCGATATTTGTTGGGCGTGGCACAGGAAGTGCAGCCAGAGCAAAGAGATGCCATCTGCACTCCTCAGCTACCTGTTTCAGCAGACAAAGATAGAACATCAGAGAGAGAGGGGGGGAGAGCTGAAAGACAATTGCGATATAAACTTGTTTGTTTGTTTACACGTCTCAAAGTTGTTTGTTTTTTCGTTTGCCTTCAAACTGTGAATCACAGTAGCAATAACAAAACTTTCAAATCTATAAACAAATAATCAAATATCAGCCAGCTTAAAGAGGCAACTGCAATGGGCACGGGCCCGAACGGCTTCTGTTCGAGGATCAGGTTCTTTGTCAATGTCATTTGGGGGGTGAGCTGTCTGAAGTTTTGCCAGTTAAATGATCTTTTTTGCAATTCTTAAAAATCATAAGCAAAACAAATGAAAATCAAATGAAAATATTTCGATTGTACTCTGCTTGATAAGCAAATACATTAATTTAATCCTAAGCTGATTTTTGCCAACAAAATTTTAAGTTTAAAGAAAACTTCAAGTTAGAAACAAGTTTTATGCCTTAAGTTTTGGGCAAATTAACACTTCTTTAAAACGGAATTAAATTCTAATTGAAATGTTACCAGTTAATTTATTCGTCTCCTAAATCTGAATTAAATTCAGATTAAATGTAGATTTTGTAACAACTCCTTTTAATTTTTTACCACAACTCTTGCATCAAGATAATTGTTGCACGCTATTTGGCTTATCGTTTTGCTTGCAACACAGCCATAATAATAACGCTGCTTGTCAACTTTTAACTGACGTCATTTTTGGCTAAAAAACCACAAGATTTATGCATGAAATTTATCATGTAGGTTACTTGGATTACATAATATGCAATGTGGCAGCCACTCAACTGCCACTCAACAAGAAAGCAGGCATACAGGCAGGGAGGGAGGGAGGGAGTACATCTCATAGCCCTAGGCTTGAGGTAGCTGCTTTGTTTCCGTTCCTGTTCCTGTTGCTGTGTGGCAGGCACATATAATCCGCTCAACTGCCGAGAGGCAACGGCGTCTGCCGCTTTCCCGCTTAGCCCCTTTATCCTGTTTTATGTCGCCTGTTGAGCGTAAATTAGAGCAACCTGCCTGATGCCTGCCTGAATGATGCGCAGGATAATGCTCTAGCTGCTCCTGCTGATTGTCCTGGCGATTGTCCTCTGTCCAGCCGTTTTGTTTATTTTCTGTTTGGATTTAGCCTTTAATGCCCACTAATGACTGCAAATATTTGGCCAGCTCTTGTGGCCATTTTGCAGGATTTGCATAGCTCTGACTCATCATGTGGCACAGTTCTTAATATAAAAGTGGTGCCACAAATAGATGGCAAATAGCTGGCCAGGCATTGGCCAGGTCGAACAGGTCTGCACACAATCAATTGTCACATTCGACAGCATATTTTGAGCTGTGCCTCTGGGCTATAGATAGTCGCCAGTTGGCTATATTTATATTGCTTCAATTTCATCATTTTCAAAATAGATGGTGGGGTGAAAGTGCCAGTTGACGCAAGAGCTGGTCACGACACTAATGGCCAACTCACTGATGAGGTAGTACCTGATCTTGACTGATGTCTGCGCGTGTTTATTTGATTAATAATAAATATATATCTTTTATATCCACCTGTGTGGCAGTTTTGAGCATAGAAAGTAGACATCCATTTAATACTCATTTTTGAGCTACACAAGTTGTATAATTAAATCTTGTGCTAAGATATTATATAAATCTTTTGTTGTATTGTTGTGAAAAAAAATATTATAATTATAAAAAGAGTTCATCCAACAATTAATAAATCCCAGCATATTTGAGGTTCCATAAAAAAAAAACCGTATAGCATACTTTTTTGTAGCCCTGGAATTAAACTGTCGATCACAGCTATATGTGCGACAGTTTATATAAATATTTATAAAATCGTCGCAAAAAAAAAAAAAAAACACCAAAATTTAAGTTGCCATGAAGTATAGAAATATGTAATGGTTCTTAGAATTTTTTTTTTAAATATACCTAAAAAAATTACATAAAATTAGAGCGCAATGTATACCTTAAAATTGGTGGCTTATGTAAATGGTAAAATGACTAATGGTTAATATAAAATATAAGTAAAAAAGAGAAGAGTATAAATTCTCTATGTATATATATATATAAAAACTTACATCATTGTAAATTAGTTATAATAATAATAATAATAATAATAATAATAATATAATATAATAAAAAAATAATAAGTCTTAGAACAAAGCATAATTCAGAAGAAAAACAGGGGATCTTTAGATACTCCAAAACTTTTATTTTAGAAATAGTTTTACTGATTTATGTTTTTCTGATAAGCTGGTTTACGCTTGTCGCCAAAAGTTAGGTGTTTTTTCTGTATTCAATCTGATTTTGTTCTCAGTGTACAGCATATTGATATTCCATGATGTGCAACAGCATCTATAGATTTCTGAGCAGACATGCCGCAGATACGCAACCTTAGGCAACTGTCACATCAAAAAGCGCGCACATTTACAGCGCCCCGTTAATTGGTGCTGCGGAAGGGGGTTGAGCTGGCGAAGGGGGTTGGGGGTAGGGGTAGGGGCTGCCTCTCCGCTTACAGCAATTCTCGCTAAAGCGGAACAACAGCAACAGAATTAAAATGGGGAACTAAACAAATGAGCGAAACTACAACGAAATGAACTTGTCATAATTATTTGACAGTTACGTTAATGATGTTGCCGCTGATGATGTTGATGACGATGATGATGAAGATGATGATGATGAGGTGGAGGATAATTCCAGCTTGCTGCTTGCTGCATTCTGGGAAGCGCTGAAATTGATGTAAAACATTTTGTGGCAAGACAGAAGAATGCTTGACAGGAGCATGCCCCCGGGCAAGGGGTATACGATATAACCGTATAATGGTACGGCACTTTGATTTTTCGGGGAGCGGGCCACGGCGGGTCAAGTGGGTGGCGGCAGCCTGTGAAAACAAAATGCAGTTTTGTTTTCGGGGTTGCGCCTCATTTCCGGTTCAATCAAGTGGCAGTTGGAGCAGGCGCGCGGAGCAGTTGCTGCCGTGTTATCTTACGGGTTTTACTTAGGTGTGGCTGTTGTCAATCACAAGGCGCAGACAGGCAGCCCAGCTGGATGGCAACCCTATCCGCATCTCTCTCTCTCTCTCGCTCTGTCTTTCTCTGTCTGTTGCAATTAAGCGTCTCGCAAGTTTTGAAGACAAATTTGTCGGCAATCAGCGTGCGACCTTTGACTTGCAACCAGGAGATCGCATTGCTCGTTAGCAGTCGTGACAGTTTTTGCTTCTTAGATATATTTTTATATTATGTTTTTTTTTCCTTTTTCATAATTTTTACCACGAAATGGCCGCCTGTCTCTGCTGCTGTGCGCCCCTAATAACGGCAACGCCGTTTTTCCGGACACTCAGCATAAAATATCAAATTTCCCGATGCACATTTTTCAGGCAGGCTTTGGTAGCGCTTCGCCCTGGGAAATGGGAAAACAAAAACTGCATTGCAAGCCGCACAATTGGCAGCCAAAATGCCAACATTCACATATATCCCTCTACCCCTCTCTCTCGCACAATCTTTCGTTCTCTTTCTCTGGCTCATTGCTCTTATTGATTGGCGAAATTCGATAGTTCCTCGATCGCTTGTAGAGTACCTAAAAAAAAAACAAGAAAATAATAATAAAATCCTAGCACCTGTTCGGCGACAGCGAAACTTGGCCAGCCCCTCTTAAAACTTGTTGGTTTATTGGTTTTTTACCATACTTTTGCTGGCATATTTGAAATGGGATATCTTTTGCAACGGCCTTGCGATTTAAGTAATTAAGTCTAACGGAAATAATCAACTATTTCTATTTTTATTTCTATTTCTGTTTTTTTATTTATATATATATTTTTGTACATAGCATATTCTATTCTTGTTGTGTAGAGTTAATGTGGCCAAGGTCCGCGCTGAAACTGATCCATCGGAGCATTAGGGTTGCCTCGACAGTTGGGTAATTGATAGCGACGAGCATTGTGGTATTGGGTTGCTCACTTTAAGTTGCCCAGCGTTGCACAGTTGGCAATTGGCACAGTTTTCGCTTCAGTTTTCGATTCTAATACCAAACATTGATTATACTTGTTAACATATAAAAAGTATTGTTCTACTGCTTAATTTAAGAATATTCGTGGGCAACTTGTATAAAGAGCTGGCATTTAAGTTGGCTATATCCGTTCCCCAACTCAGATGCAGTTTTCAAAATTTATAAAGTTTTGATACATGCATTTGTTTTTCAATAAATTTTTAAAAACAAGATTAGATTAACTACGTCCAATTTTGATATAATATAAATTTCGCGGCTCTGTGATTTAAAGTGAATTAAATTCTAAATAATAAAAAATATTTTTCCTTTTTCCCAAAGTTTAATTTTGTAAAACATATCAGTTCAAGTACCCTGAAACGCTTGAAAAATATGTGAAATAGAAAATAATTTTATTTTAAATATATTGAGCAATTTTCTACACAACTTTCCCAATATCAACTTTAACAAGACGCAGCTGTTTATGTAAAGGGTTAGATTGGAAGGACTAAGCCAAGTAAAGGGCTAAGACACACATTCCCGAGGGTTGTTTTGCTTGCCAATTACAGTTTTAATTAGCAAACAAAGCCTCCCAATTCTTGGCACAATTTTTCACATATTTTTTTTGGGAAAATTGGAGATAAATTAAATAAATTCGGATTGAACTTTGACCGTGACATCTTGAGAATAGGTCAACATTGTTGTTTAATTAGAGGACAATAGCTGTCAATAGTTTCGTCCCTGAAAACTAGCTCGCGAAATGAGAGTCAAAGGTTTGCAGCTAATTGCAAGGAAACATCTCCGAAAGGGATGCGAATTGCCGCGAATTAGCTGAGGGAAGTTTGCGTTTCCAATCGAGTGCCAGATGTGTGTGTTATGTATATTATCGCATTTTTAAAAATCATATCGTACTCAATCTTAATGACTACTTAAAGCAACCCCGACGCCCCCCCCCCAGGGGCAAATCAGCTGAAGTGCGACTGGCGTTTGAGGCAGCTGTTTGGCACTTTGGGCTTTAATTGAAGCCCCTGGGTGCCATCTATAAAAACCTCAACATTAATAAGTGTTAATAATTGTGTAGTGAGTATGTTGTTTTTTTAAGCCTGTTTTTCAACTGACACGCCCCACCGCCCCGAGCTGTGCCCAACACTGCCCAAGCAGCCAACCCTTGGGTTACGATTTCACTTTACTTTCGCGAGCTGGCCAAGTTGGAAAGGCCGCCCAGACGAGCGTAACATGGCCAGAGGGAGAGGGAGAGGGAGAGAGGGGGGGGGGAAGGAAGGTAGCAAGATTGGTCTAATATTACCACACAGCATCCGCATCAGCATTTCCCCAATGGTTTGTTATTGCTGTAACTTTACAAATTCAATTTGTCAGCGATGCTTGAGTTGAGGGATGAGTTTTTCCTGCCACCTTTTTTTTTCCTCTACTGTTGGCAAATTAAATTTCATAGGCCTGGCAACCAACAACAACAACAACAACAACGACAACGACAGGGGCAAAGGGAAACATATGCTGCATACTCGCGGGCGCTTGTGCGTGGTGTTCACTGTACAGGGTTTGCATTTGATTAGAGCCCGCCCAGGCGTGACTATTTAATTTGTTGCTGTTGTTGTTGTTGTTGTTGTTGCTGCTGCGTTTTTGACACGCGCAAGTCGAGAGCGCATAATTAAATTAATTAGAGAGTGGCAGCCACAGGTAAAACATGCCACACGCTGCTTATGCCAATGTTTTTGTGTGTATTACACCCGTTTAATACCCTCCGTACTAATTTAATGTATTTATTTAATGTGTACTCAAAACAGACCCTAATTTAGTTGAATGTAATTCTTTTAAAAATATATAATAAATATATAATATATAAAAAAGAATTTAATAAAACTAACTTTAATTATATGTAAGATGGCAAAGTATTTATTGAGCAGATAAATTATTTTAAATGGAAATTATTTTTATATTTATATTAATTAATACCCTTGAAATGAATCAGTTTTCCTGCATCAGAATTCTATAATTAAAATATACTTTTTTTTTGTATTTATTTTATATTTTTTCTCTCTGCTTTTATTGACCTCTTTTTTAAATTTAAAAATGTTTTTCTATTGTTTTACACACATTACACCCGCTGCTCGATCTATTTTTTTCATGAGGTATTCGAGTATAAACCTGCTGGTGTTTTTTTTGTCCACCCATCCTTTTTGGCTTATGAGCGGGGAGTGCTCATCGGTTTTGATGCCTATGCCAAGTGACAGCTGACACACTTCGCTGCCGGCTCGGGCTACGTGGGTGGTGGTGGCAGGTTGCCCAGGCAATGGCGTATTTGGGTGGCTGGACTAGTTGGATGTGGGGTGACTGTGGTGTGATATCTGCAGGAGTGCTCCTCTACAGTTTGGCTTTTAATGAAAATTCCTGACCAATGTTTGTTTTGCTGAGGTCACCATGGCAATGCAACAAGCAATGCTGAAGCAACTGCCACTTATCAAGCACTCCGCTTCCGCGCTGTTGTTGTTGTTGTGTTGCAGTGGCATTGGCGCGTGCCTCAAACAGAAACACGGGTTCCGCATAATTTTCAGCAGAATGAAAGCATAAACGAGGCGTTCCATGGCAACCCCGGTGGTCATCCATAGCGACAGCAACAGCGACTCAGCAAGTGACGAGCTTCTCTCTTTCTCTTTCTCTCCCTCTCTCTCTCTCTCTCTCTCTCTTTCTCTCTGCCCCTCCCTGATCGAGTGAAAATGCAATTTATGGCTCGGTTTATTTTCGCCTCGTCTCTGAGGGGCCGCAAAATGCATAGTCCAAGTCATTGTTTCCATATGCATTTTGATTCATAAAAATTCTTTGATTACCCTGTGTGTGTGTGTGTGCGTGTGGCACTTGAGGCGTTTCTGAAAAACAACAAAATGTTTTTATTTTATTGGTCTCAGTTCAACATCGATATTAACTTTCAGTCACACAGTAGTCGGTTCAGCATTTACTTTTATAGCCATATTAGGTTATACGAGTCTATTTTTTGTAATCAATTAAAAAATACTATTAAATTGTTTAAACTTTACACAAAACAACAGAATAATATATTTTTAAATATTACGATTTTTATTGATTTGTGAGTTGCTATAATAAATTATGCCATTTGATTTATTAGAAGAAAAATATTGAATTCAATTCCAAAACGCAATTTGCTCATTAATATTTTGATTTTATTTTCTATACATATTTCTACAAATTTACTGATCTTTAAATTTAATATACTAGAAATTTTTATAGATTTCTGTAAGTACTTCAAAGAGTTGTTCATCATCTGCTGACAAACTTCTATTTTAATTTCTTGCATTAATTTAAAAAAAATTAATGTAAAAAAATTAAGTAATAACTATTTTATACAATTAATTTATTCATAAAAATTTATATTTGTTTATGTTTAGATTCTTAGATTAAAAGACTCTTTAAGAGTTTAAAATATTTGGGCAATTCAGCCTATTAATTACTTTGTCAATATTTGGAATGACTGCGATTTTCTAGGTTTACAAAATACTTGTAATAAATGTTGATTTTTTTACACAACATTTTTAATACCATCATTAATTCAGTTTTTATTTTATTTTATTGATTAAATTCCTTTCGATTGTATACAATTGAATTTGAATCTTAAAATTACATATTTTTCTACATTAGTCAACAATGAATAAATTAAAGAAATAAATCTCCAAGATACTTTTGAATGAAATATTTTTTTGCTAGTCTGGCACATTTTGTAATTTATGCAGTGTGCAAAGTTTACACTTGCCGCAGACATGTTGAATTCTTGAGCTGTTCAGCAATGCTATTTTATGTATCTTGTGGTTAGTGCAATTTGTTGCAATTTGTTGCATGCCTCAGCGCATATTTCTCTGAAATTAGCATAGAAAAAAAAAACACAATGGAATACTATGTGAAGTCTGTTCAGCCTGTTTTTGTTGGCTGTGTAATTTATACATATGGATGGCTCGTGTGGCCCGATGGATATCAGCTTGAAATGACCGGAGAATCAGAGCTTTGGCATGCGCTGACAACGATATTTGTAGAGACAACCAAAATTGAGTATCAGCTTAATAAGACTCGACCCAATTGTAGGCCAAGTTTCAAGCGTTGCCATGACGCATCACGATTAATTTTTTGTTATTCTTTTATTTTTTGCTGTTGTTTGTATATTTTTTTAGTTTATTTTTTTGTAAAATTCGGCAATGCTTCCAGAGTGTCGAGCTTACAAGACAAGCAACAACCGGCGACAAATGACAACAAACAACAACGACAACGACAACAACGACGACGGCGACGACGACGGCGACGACGACGACGACGACGACGATGGCGACGATGAGGATGAGGATAACAACAGCAATTGGTTGTTGTTTCTGGCAGAGCCAAGACCTTATCTAGATGTTCGGGCGAGTCCCCAGCTTCAGATCAAGTTGTAAAAATGCGCGCGATTATCGTTCAACACGCATGGGAGAGTGATAAAGAGGGGAGGGCGGCTGTGTCGAGGGGCAGAGTGTGGGCAGCTCAGGTGTTGAACCCGGGGGCAGCAAAATGGCGCCCAATCCTGAATGCGCCAGACTAGCTAGGCTATCAAAGTATTTTACTCTCCGACTCTGTGGCTCAGTTTTGTGCACCTCTGGCTGTATATATATACATGTATATATATATATATACATATACATATACTGCAGCACCGGGGAGGTCCAGTCCGATCAAAACTGAACGTAAATCTTAAACACTTTGTGCGCCTGCCTTCGGCGAGCGCACGATCAGCACGTTCAACGCGGACGACAGACGACCGGTAAACGACGACTCCAACTAGCCAGCTCCAGCTGCTCCCCAACACTCCCGACAAACAAATGTGCGAGACTCAGCAACATGCAAAAAGGCAACCGGCTCCAGCTTCACACAAAAACAACAACAACAACAAAAAAACATAAACTGAAAAGAAGCAATATCTGCAAATGCAGCAAATTGTGCGCAGATTTGTTTACAGACCAAGCCAACTTGGAATGGCAAAACACAGAACGCAAGGGAAGTGGATCGGTATAGTGGGGGAGGGAGGCACAGAGTGTGGTTCAGTTGGGAGGGGACACTGGGCACTCTGATCAGTTAACTGGCGGCTGATGATGATCGCGCCTAGATATAATTGACGACATGTTGTCTCACGATCGTGCTAAACCGATTAAGGCATATTTAATGCCCCCCAAAAAAACTCTCAACCAACTCCGGCAATTCAGCTGGATTTCTTTTTGAGCTGGCTCAGCAGTTGGAGCAATGAGAGCAGCATTTGGGGTTCAGCTCTGGGTTAAAAGTGCTCTGCAACTTGCTTACTTAACTAAGTGTGTCATTCACTTCCGTCCCAAAAAAAAAAAAAACAAATTGCGGAATTGCTTTGCACAATTTCACATGTAAATCACATTTGTGAATTGCAGCTGGCCAAAGGCAATTTGGGTTCTTTTCTTTGTTTTTTTGTTTCAATTGCCGCAAGCAAATATAGAAAAGAATATTTACTTGCATAACTTTTATATTTAAAAATAGCCAAAATAATAATTAAAAATTTAAATTGTTAATAATAAATTGAATTCAATCAACATTAGAAGTAGTAGAGGCAAATGAGAAAATTATATTTCATAAATAAATTTTTAGAGTTATTTAAATTATTCATTATGAACATATTTATTATTCAAAAGTAATTTAAATTATTATTTATTATTATTATTATTATTATGAATGAATGAATTTAGTTTTTATTATTAGTAGATAAACTTTTCCATTATTTTATATATGTTAAGTTAAATAAGTTTTAAGTAATTTTTTAAATAATTCATTATAAACATTATTACTATTCAAATGTAATTTTAAATTATTAAGATTTTCTACTATTATTAGTATTAGTATTATTAGTAGGTAAATTTTTGCATTATTTTATATATGTTAAGTTAAATACGTTTTAATTTTCTTTTTAAATGATTTATTATAAACTTATTTATTATTCAAGTGTAATCTACGATTCTTTTAATTTTCTTGCTTTCTATTAGTGCATTAATAGCATATTGATTACTAACATTTATCTTATAAATATTTACATTATCTAATTGACTTATATTGTCGGGGCATGTAATAAATATTAAATCAATAAGAGTACTCAAGAAACTTTTAGTTAGTTGTGTGTTCTGATTAAATTACCCTATTAGCAATAAGAGCAAATGAGGTAAATAAGCGCAATTCTTTCTTATTAAATGCTAAAAGATATTTTGCAAATATTTAGCTTATTCAAATGCCTTGCCAAGTCAATAAATTTATTATATATGAAATGAACAAGTGCTTTTAGTTAGTTTTTGTGTTGTGTGTGTGGTCTAATTTAATTGCCCTCTTAGCACACACACACTCTCTCACACTACACACACACATACAAGCTATATTCGCCTTTTATTTTGTTTTGGCAGGTGGCGACTGACGCCTGAATTTGCACTTGTGGGATGATAATGTTTATTAGCTGGAATTCCATGAATCGATTGGCCAGTTGTGTTCTCTTGTTATATGTTTATTGTCTTTTGTAATTGTTGTTGTTCATATTGGCATTATAAGCCTGCTGTGTTTACGTGTAATTCCATATCGACGATAAGACACAGCAAAGACTTAAAAGCTTATTCACAAATTTAAACTTTAAATAAATAAATTGGTTTACAAACTGAATTATATTTGTTGCCGTTTGGAACTAACTTCAGATTACAAATTACAATAATAAATATTGCAAAGGGAAAATTTAGTTTGCTTCAGGAAAAATAGCTTAGATACAATTACAATAGTCGACTGATTGGCTAAAACTATTATTATTTACTCGTATTTTAATTATTTGTTAAACCACCAAGACTGCTTACTTAACAAGTTAATAGAGTGAACTGCATTCAGTTGGCTTTCAATAAATTAATTGATTGCACCAAATTTTCAAATTTAAACAAAGTTTATAGTAGTGAAATTCTCAGGCACCCGCATTTAAAATTATTGATCTGATTCATCAAATAAACACAGAAATTTAGATGGTGATTTTTATTGTATGTGTGTAAGATCCACAATAATAAATAGTCATATTATTTTCTTGTTTGATTTTGCCATTGAATATGTCTCAGCATTGGCTATCATCTTGTTTATGGCTATAAAATTACAAATAAATGCAAAACAACCGAGTCGAGGCACAGTTGGATTTTGGGCTTTTCATTTTAAGTTTGCTTTTGTAAGGTCTACGCTAGTAAGCTAAAGATTGAACCAATTAAAATGCATAGGATACAATTTTATTCATTTGTATATAAATTGAATTATTAATTAATTAATGCGCATTAAATCATTTTTGAAATAAGCCAAAATGTTTGATTGACAATTCGTTTGTTTTCGCCCGCATCACGAAAAAGGAGAAACCAAAAAAACCTACAACTCGAAATAAATCCATAGACGAGCGAAGGCATGGAAAAGCGAGCAACTGTGCGACGGGGCAACTCACCCTTGTCGAGCCAAATGGGCGGGGCTCCGGCGCACCATTGCTGTGCGCGAGCGAGACAGCTGGCGTCGGCGCATGTCGCACTGTTCGCTCTTGCGCTCGCTCGCAAACTCGTTTTGAGCGATTGCGGCACTCGCCCAATGCCGAGATTTTCACTCAGAATCGAAAACCGAATTCAGTTCACTCGAAAGGCAGCCGACAAGGCAACACTACATTCAGTTCCCTCGAGCTACTCAAAGCGGCCGCTACAACGTAAGCGCAGCTCGCTTAACTAAAAAATCAAATTCAATATATTTATTTGTTATACT
The DNA here is from genome assembly GCA_035042365.1 of Drosophila dives. Lineage (NCBI taxonomy): Eukaryota > Metazoa > Arthropoda > Insecta > Diptera > Drosophilidae > Drosophila > Drosophila dives. The sequence continues at coordinate 920,503 of JAWNLJ010000415.1, read as the reverse complement.
ACGCGCTGTGTTTATGTGCATGTGTGTGTGTTAGTGTTATACTTCTCTTATCAAATGACAACGCATTAAATAACAAAACATCTTTACGAACTGCCAAAAGTGTGTTGTAGTTGACTTAATCCTAGCAAAATGGTCACCTTAATGCCATATAACTATGCAGCGCCCCGTTGCGGATTAATTGATAAAATGATCGAACCAAAGGTAATAAAAAAAAAACAATCCGATTCCATCAACATTTGTCGCCGCATAAATCTCAACTTGAGCGAAGCTTTAAAAGTGCCAACAAGTCGCTGATTCGCTCCACAAATCAACACAAATCGAAAACTTTTTGTTTGTGTTTTAATCTTGTCTGCGGCTTTTGCCGTCGGTTAATATAATTATTATTGTTGTTTTGTTGTTGATGTTAATGTTTTTGCAGCAGTTGTTTTTGTGGTTTGTTTGAATGGCTTCACCAACATTTGGAGACACTTCGTCTATGAGAAGAGTTTGCCTAGCTGGGAATGTGGTTGAGATAGGTTTGTGTGGGGAAACTATAAAGATTAAAGACACAAACTTAAAAAAAAAACACTTTAGTTAATCTAGTCGGGAATCAAGTAAACACTAATTATTAAATAAATATATTTCATTTCACAAATAGTTAATCAGATTTTCCCTGGCAATTACTTTATCGTAATCACCTTATTTTAGATTGATTTTAAAGATTATTTTAGTAACATTTGAACTCAAATTTATTTAAATTCAAAGTTCATTTAATACTAATTCTACTTTCATAATAAAAAAGTTTAATATATATTAAATTATAGCCAAGAAATATGCAATGCAGTAAATATTAATTTGACTAGTTTATTAATTGTCTTTTTTTTTCAATGCAAAGTTGTGTGAATTATGTTTGACAGATATAAATAGTAGTAATAAATAGTCAGCTTTAATTCATAAAATACAATTTACATAAATAAACATAACTGATGTGTTTATTAGACATACAAACAAATTATTAATAGCAGAAAAATTTAAATTTATGGCAAATTAAAGTCAGTAACTTAAGCCAGTTGCTTTGAGTTATGTTTTTTAACAATAATTCTATATTAAATTTTATGCAATTAATACAAGTTCAGAAAAACTATATTCAATGAAGTTGTCTAAACACAGCAAGATGATTTTTAGCTTAGTATTTTAAATGAACTATTAAGCCAATAAACTATTAGACAATATCTAAATACTTTAACAGTTTGAATAATTTAAATCTTCTTTTTTCTATACAACAACTAGTACATTCAAATCTTACCTTTTGCACACAAAATTAATAGTTTACCTATTATTTAAAGTTGTTTTTAATTCTAAGGAACTATTCGACTGACAATTAGCATTCTTATAGAAGAAATGTGCCAGCAAAATTTGCATTTTTTAAATCAATTCAATATAGCTAATTTAATATAGTGCATTTTGGGAATAATATTTTATTTAGTTTATTTTTTTTTTAAATTCATAGATTTTTAAACCTTTTTTTTAATGGAGCCACAGTCAAAGCCAAATCGACAAACGAAAACTTTTATGGGAAGTTTGCATTTGGTTAAAACAAAGTCGGCAGATTCGGATGAGGAATATTGTAAAATCACCACGAAACGCAATGAGTGTATGTTTGTGTGTGTGAGTCAGTATGTGTGTGTGTGTGTGCTTTAAGGCGAAATATTAATAGAGCATAAATTATAGCGTTGAGGAAGTTTGACCAGTTGACGCATTGGTTGCAGCTGAGGCAAGCGAGTGCAGCAGGTCCCTTTTTTTTTTTTGTTGTGTACTGTTACTGGGCCAGTTTTATGACAATTTAAGGAGCCTGGGATACAAAAGGCCCAAAGCGCAACTGGCGACATTAATCACATTTTAATTAAGTTTAAGCCGTAATCGTAAAAATTAACACGCCATAATTCAACTGCGACAATGCGCTGCATGTAATTTATGTGCCACTTTGGGCCAAGAAATGAAAAGAAAGAATCGTTGGCATGCCCCCCTGCCTAATGCCCCGCCTGCTTGCCACTGCCACATGTGCCACAGCCAGCAACCACTGACTGAGCAAGCAGTCAAAATATTGATTATGGCCACAGCGATTGACACTTGGCGATTGTCGATTGTCCCACGTAATTAACGTGCCAAAGTGTTAAGGCGCATAGGTCGTGGCCCCCAGTCAACAACAACAACAACAACAAAAGCAACAAAAGAAATAACAACAATAAAATCGAACAATACAACAACAACAATCAACAGTTGAAATACAAATGACAACAACGCGAGGGAGCTACAAATTTTTGTTGTTTATTTCGATGTTTATCTGTTAGGGGCTTAGTAGGGTCCAGTCTTCTGCTGCTGCTGCTGCCCAGTCCAAGCCAGGCGGGCAAGTTAATAAAAAAAAAAAAAAAAGTAAATAAAAAACAAAACCAAAAATTTGTCGCCGTCTTTTCGTTGTGTGTTGTCTTTTGTGTGTGTGTGTTGTTTGTGTGTGGCTGCTGCTGCTGGCAGCCTTTTCTCTCTTGTCTGTTTTAATCTGCTGTCCAAAGCAGCAGAGAGACAAAAGATTACGATCACAGGAATTTGGTTAAAGATGCTCAAAACAGGTCTTTATATATATACAAACATATCTATATATATATATGTATATATCTCTCTCGTGATGAGCCAGCCCAGCATCGCCTCCTTGTTGTGTATCCCTCTCTCTCCGTCCGTCTGTGTTAATGTTTACGTTGTCAGCTTGTGCCATAAATTAGTTTAGTAAAAGGTTGCGTTGCATTCGTTTTGCATTCGTGTCTCGGTTTCAGTTGCGGCTACCCCATGCCCCAAAAACAATCCGTGCAACACGCAAGCTCAGCTTTGGCAACAGCCCAACAAAAGGAAACAAAAAAATATTGACTCCCAAAAACTGCTGCAGCGCGTCATTAAGCGCTACCGTTGGGCACAAATTTGCCAAAAAAAAAAAAAACAATGGGCACAAATATGATGAACATGGTGTGTGCAAGTGTGTGCGAGTGTGCGTGTGTGTGGCCAACTGTGGAGCTGCTCAACAAAAGCGGCTCACGAATGCAACCATGTCAAATTCGTGGCCATAAATTCCAGCAGCTTTTGCCTGCTGTAGGTCACCAATCACCAGCATTCCCATTCCCATTCCCTCCCTACCTGCCTCCTTTCCTCATCCGGCTTCCGTTTTAGCGTCATAATCGCATCCTTCGATTCATCTGCTTATTGGCTAATAACTTGAAGAATTTATATGCACAATTTTGCTTTAATTTCTATTTGATTTTTAGTTTGTTACTTTTTAGAAATTACTTTGAATTTTGTTTTTCTCTTTTCTTTTCTTTGAATGATCTTTAAATTTTACCATTTGGTCAGCATTTCATGGGCATAAATTTACATAAAACTTGAATTTGATTTTAGTTTTTCTTTTTGTTCTTAGAATATTCTTTGTTTTCTATTTGCTTTTGCTTTGACTTTTTTGACATTATCTTATATTTAAAACCACCTTATTCACTTTCTTAATATCTTATTTATGTGATCTAAAATATTACAGATAACTGCTAAATCAGATGGTAATTTATTTTTTATTTCTAAATTAGGGTTCATCCTTAGAAAAATGCCTTTCTTACACAATTTATACTCTTGCGTTAAACACTCCACTTAACTTGACCTTTTATTCATTTTATTTATTCCTTGCCCCTTTTTACCTCTCTTTGAGTTCTTCTTGGTATTGTTTTGCCAGTTCCAATCAATGTCTTGGCCAATATGATTCGCGGCCTGTCTCATTTAGCTGGAGTTTCCTTCATCAGCTTAGCTTGACTTCTGTTGCTTCTATCGTTAGCTCCTTTTTTTTTGTGGCACTCCCAACTTAGCAGGCAACATTTGGGGCCACCTGCTGTGTCACCGCGGCGATTTGTTGGCCATTCGTCACATGGCCCCGGCACCCCAATTGGCCAATGGCGCCGAAAGTGGCTCCGTCAACCCATCACAATCAACCCAGTAAAACTTTTTCCCACGCACGTCGAATTCGCTGGCCAAGCAATTGGCCAGTGCAAATTATGTAAAATCTGCTGTTTTCTTTTTTTTGTTTGTGTCGCTTGCATTTCGTCGCATAAAACCCAAATAGAGTTTCTGGCAAATCAAAAGAACAATAATAAAGCCAACCTCAGCGGAAACCAGCAACAGAGAAACCCGCTGAGGTGTTGGGACTTTGTTTATAAACAACACCAAAAAATAATATTGCTCTAGACATTTATATAATATCATCAAATTGGTCTTTTGTATATTTTTGTTAATTATTTCCATTTGCTTCTCTTGCAGGTTAAACGTCCCAAAACAGAGCACACGGATACACATGAACGCAATCGGTAAGCATTCCTTATCTTTGTATTATTTATTATTATTATTATTATATACAAAAATATAAGTAAAATTTTGCTTAATGTGCGTTAATAGTTATGGCATAGCTACTGCAATATTCTGCTACTTCTTTGTTATTATAAAATCAAAAGGATTCAATGAATTTTTTACTATGCTCAACTTTTAGAGGTAACAAAAATGATATGCGTAATTCTTAAAATATATAACAGAAATACCAAGACTTAAATTTAATTTAATTTTAAGAGTTAGTTTATTTAATAAGTAGTTATTTATTAAGATAGACAACTTCTATATTTTCTTAATTGAGCCTATTTCTTTTCGAACAAGAATATTTGTCGGATTGATAGTTTCTAAGATTTTCTATCCTAATACATATTTCAATTGATTACTATATCTGCTTTTGGCTATGGAGACACAATTTGCTATGATTTGCTTTGAGGATTCCTTCTGAAAATTTTAATATATTGTTGATTATAAAATATGAGCTAATTGACTGTATAGTCCACACTGTTCTCTATCTTTTCGAACAAGCTTGATTCTTGCTTGAATTCAAGAAAATATGTCGGATTGATAGTTTCAATGATTTTCTATTCTAATTGAATACTACTAAGGAATAACGCTAATTATAAAAATTAGCTAATTGACTTTATAGTTTACACTGTGCTCTTTCTTTTCGAATAAGCATGATTCATGCTTGAATTCAAGTTTCTATGATCTCTATTTTAATACATAATTTAATTGAATACAATAACTGCTTCTGTCTATGAAGACACAATTTGCTATGATTCCACCCGAAAATTTATATATTCCGGTGATTATAACAAGTTAGCTAATTTACTTCACAGTCCAAACTGTTCTCTCAAGAATTCGATTAGTATTTTAAGACTTCTTAAATCGTTATATTTTTATTCTCTAATATATCCTAGCAGTATTTTGGGCACATGTTGTGCATCCTTGCAGCTGTAAGAATAGACAATTTGTAACAGTAACGTTCCAGTCAAAAAATGATGCCGCTTCACACTTGCCGCCAACAGCAACAACAACAACAACAACAAGTGTTCATAAATTTTGACAAATTTCAATTGCATTTTGCATTGGGACCCTTCACATTTCGGCACAACACATGCCACATTTTCAGCTCGCAAAGAATTCAAAGAATTTCCCCGCATGTCGAGTTGAGAATTATTTAAAAAGAATCGACAGAGTGTCAGAGCACTTAACACTTGGCACAAAGTACCAAAAAATTATACAAAAAAAAAGAAGAAGAAGAAAATAACGAACCATGCCCAACTACTTAAGAGGCTTAGGGCGGCTTAACGGTTATTAAGCAGGTCGCAGGCCTATTAAATGCAGCTCCTTTTGTTTAAAATATGTTTGGCATTCAAAAGATACATTTGCTGCTTGCTCATTTCCCTCAAATCGAAGTTCTTTAAACACATATTATTATGAACTGCCATCAAAACTGACATCAGCTGCCTGCCCCCCAAAAAAAAGAGCAGCACACGCTTCAGTTTTCACACACTTCATGCCCCATCCCCCTCCTTCGTTCTGTGTGGATCCCTTGGTTGGCCTTTTTAGGCTGCAGCCAAGGGAACAAGACTGTCCCAAGACTCTAGGTGTCAAATTCCCAAGGAAGTTGGGCACTTTATTTACCTCTTCCTGGTCGATTGCATTGTTAAAAAGAAAATATGAAAAATGACGACAAATTGGATTGGAAAGCATACAAAAAAATACAAAACAATAAAGGGGAAAAAATAACCGTATATAGAGAAAATTATTATGGATGTAAACTGGCTGAGCTTTAAATATTATCCAAAAAGTTTGGCTTACTCTAATGAAACTTGATACCTGCTTTTTTAGGCGGGGGAAGGGCTCTTAAAATAGCTAATAATTAAATGAAATATGAAAATTTCTTTTCTATTTTTATATCAAGAATATTTTTAATTTGATCGTCGTTCAAACTTCTTTCATTCTAAGTTTAGATTAATATTAATGTTAGTCATTTATTAAATTATTATTTGTAGCCAGATAACGGTATATTCCTTAAAGTTCGTCTCACCTGAACTAGTGACAATCGCACAACAACTTCCACACACACACAGACACACAGTTTAGCCATAAACTTGAAACTGAAGAGTTCTCTGTGTATTTGAGAGCATAAATAAATAAATAATATTTGATAAATTACACACAGACACAACAGATTAAAATTGTGGTCGAGGCGTAGGAGGGAACCCGGAGGCATATTGTTTGAACAACTTTATTTAATTGCAGACGAGAAGGATTGGATTACCAGCTGCTTCGAGATAGGCCACAAAAATATTTGAATGACTGCACATATTTCATTTGTTTTGATTTTCCGAGCGTTGATTTATTTGATTTCTTATTGGAGTTTGCTTTTTATTGAGCTCTTCGAAATTAGTCTACTTAATTTGTTTCGGCAATTCAAGCTAGTTAAATAGGAATTAGGAGACGAAGAAGAATTTGAAGTAGAAGCAGCGAAGAAAGAGGAGAGAGAGAGAGAGAGAATAACAATAACAGAATTTGTCGCTGCTTAAGCAGTCAAACATTTGCTGCACACATGCTTCGTTCGGACTACGGGACTTGTCCGCACATGCCCACAATGGATTGGGTTTGGCCAAGGGAAGGGGCCTGAATTGCAGGGGCCTCTTAAGTGCCTCTCAAAAGGCATTTTAAATGATTTCCTTTTTATGCCAAGCAAACAGAGAGACAGAATGAGAGAGCGAGAGCGAGAGCGCGCTAAACAATATTTATAACACTTGACAAGATTTTTTTTGAGAGCGACTGCGACACACTTGACTTTTTTTTTGGTCGGTTCTAAGCAAACGACGACGCTGACGACGACGACGACGTCGACTTTGACGAGGACTGCAACAATAACAATAACAACGACAACGACAACGTGCCGTTAATTTTATGGCTGTTTAAAGATTATTGGAAATTATTTTATGAGTTTACTTAACGAGCAAAACGTTTTGGTTTCTCTCCATCCCTACCCTTCTCTCCATATTGCTTCCTTTGTGTCCCCGCACTTGGCGTAGTCGCTGTTTGAGCTAGGATAATTGGGAATTAGTATTGGATAAGAAATATGTTTTATATATAGTAAATATTTAAATGCATAACTAGCGGTAGTTTCTTGGAAGTATGGTCAAATCTACTTGTTTATTATGGGAGTTATTTTTTTTTAATAAGGTCAATTGTAGAATTTACAACATTTTATGCAATAAGACAGATTAGCAAAATATTTAAAAGAAAGAAAATTACTTTTATATTAAAATCATTAATTATTTTTATTTATTTATTTTATTAATATTCTTTCACACGCTTATATGAATTATTTTAATATTATATATTGTTTTTTTGCTTTGTAGTATTTTAATTGAATATGAGTAAATTATTAAAAAAATAATAATTTAAGCAAAAAACTTATAAATAGAGAGAAAGAAACACAAATCTTAGTCAAATTAATTATATAAATAATTAAAATAAAAAACTTAATTCATTCAACTTAATTAAATAAATAATTTATATAAAAATAACTTAATCCATATCAAAATTCTCACTAAAACTTATCTTTCATTTTATTTGCTTTTAGTCTCTGCCAAAGCCAACAACAACAGCAACTCCAACAGCAGCAACAGCAACAACACCAGCAACAGCAGCAACAGCAACAACAACAACAACAACAACAACAACAACAACAACAACAACAACAACAACAACAACAACAACAACAACAACAGACACATTCAAGCGCCGTGTTGGCCACCAGCAATGGGCCCAGCAGTGCCGGCGCCAGCGTGGGCGTTGGCATTGGCGTGGGCGTGGCCGGGCAGTGCAGCCCACTCGGACTGCCGCCACAAATCCAACCGCTGCAGCCAACAATTGGCGCGCTAAACAACCACTTTGCCAGCAACAACAACAACAACAACAACAACAATAACAGCAACCACAACCAGAATTCGAACTCGAATCCCAACTCGAATCCAAATCCGAGCAGCTGCAGCCTGGCTGCTGCCGCCTCAAGCTTTGCCCAATCGTCCGGCAGCAGCTTCTCCACATATCAGCAGCAGGCCAGCGATGATGTTGGCGTTGGTGTCGTCGGCGTCGGCGTGGGTGTGGCCCATCCAGTTGCCATGTCACATTGGGCGCACGAGACGAACAGTGGCAGCGGTGCAGTTGGCAACAGCAGCAGCAGCGTCAGCCTAGCGCCCGCCGTCAAATCCGAGTCCCGCAGCCCAGGCCAGGCGATCCACACTCATCCGCTGGACAATGCATCCGCTGCCGCAGCCGCCGCCGCCGTATATGGCTGTGTCGACAGCAGCGCCTCCGTCAACTCCTCGGCTGTGGCAGCTGCCGCTGCCGCTGTCTACGACAGCAAACATGATTATTACTACTACAACAGCATGCAACAATATACTCCGCCGCCATTCTACTCCGGCTATGGGACACCGTATGCCGCGGCAAGTGCGGCTCGTGGCGCCAAAATGGAGCCGGCCGCTGCAGCTGCTGCGTATCTCTCCTCCAGCTATGCGAGTGGGGGCAACAATAATTCCCAGCTTTATAGCAATCCTTATGCGGGCTACAATAATTTTGGCCAGCAGGATTATGGGGGATACTACAATGAACAGTATGGCAACTATTATAATCCGGCCAATTATTCACCGTATGCGGTGAGCTCACCTAGCTCGAGTGCCAGTCATGGCTTTCATGTGGCCACCGCCTCATCGAATCTCTCCGAGAGTCCAACGGATACGCATTCAACGACACCCGTTCATCCGGCCACACACTCGCCGCACTCACCCCCGCTGCCCATCTCGATGTCACCGAATGCGGGCATTCAGGTTGTCAATGCAGCGACGGCGACATCCTCATCCGCCACGCTCAACTCCAGCGGTGGCAGCACTGGTGGTGGTGGCGCTGGCTCAGCGACATCAGCCAAGACGACGCCGACGGGCAAGACGGGCAGGGCGCGCGGACGACGGCATCAGCAGCCGAGTCCGACGCGCAGCACTGCATCGGATACGGGCAATGGGGAGACGGTGAAGCCGCCGGAACGTGTGTTCGTCTGGGATCTGGATGAGACACTGATCATCTTCCACACGCTGCTGTCGGGCAGCTATGCCAATCGCTACACCAAAGACCACAGCACCCTGATGACCATCGCCTATCGCATGGAGGAGATGGTCTTCAACATGGCCGATACGCATTTCTTCTTCAACGAGATCGAGGAGTGCGACCAGGTGCACATCGATGACGTCAGCTCCGATGACAATGGCCAGGATCTGAGCACCTATAACTTTGCCACCGACGGCTTCCACACGGGCAACCCACCAGGCGCGCCACCCAATCTCTGCCTGCCCACCGGCGTTCGCGGCGGCGTCGATTGGATGCGCAAGCTGGCCTTTCGCTATCGCAAGATCAAGGACATCTACAACAGCTACAGGGGCAAGTAAGTACTACAAAAGGACATTAATTAATGTAATTAATTATAGATTTAATTCTAAATAAGAAACTGAAGATTTATTTCAAATATTCATTGAGAAATTTTTTATTTAGTATTTTCCTCATTCAAAATAAAAGTAAAAATCTTAAATTTAAATAATAATTCCATCTCGTATAATATTTAAATCTATATTCTGAAATTATTATTATATTATTATAATTATTTACTTTGCATATATTATAATTATTTATTTAACAATAGTGTTTCTTCAATTTATTAATTTCTGTATACAAATTTAAATTAAATAATAAACTGTTCTTGCTTTTGCTTGAATTTAATTTGATCTATATTCAAAGTTCGAATTTAATCTTAATACACAATTAAAAAATGTCAAAACTTCAATTTTAAATAAATATTTAATTTAAATTTATTTTATTTATTTTTGCATATTTATGTAAAATTAATGTAATTATTATAATTCTAATTATTATTTTGAACTATTAAATTGCGATTACATTTATAAATAGTATTTTATTTTATTTTATTTTAATTATTTTATTAATTAATTAAGCACTTTTCTAATTGGATTCCCTCTCTTTTTTTCGTGTCTTTTAGTGTTGGCACTTTGTTGGGTCCTGGCAAGCGTGATGTGTGGCTGCAGATCCGCTCCGAGATCGAGGTGGCCACCGACAATTGGGCCACCCTGGCGCTGAAGTGTCTCAGCATGATTGCCCAGCGCGAGAACTGCGTTAATGTGCTGGTCACTTCGACGCAGCTGGCGCCGGCGCTGGCCAAAGTGATGCTCTTCGGCCTGGGCGGCATCTTCAACATTGAGAACATCTACAGTGCCCACAAGATTGGTGAGTTGCCTAACAATCCAATCCTAATCCAATGTCATAATCAATCTTCAATCAATCCTGTTCCAATAGGCCAGGAGACTTGTTATGAGCGAATTGTGACGCGCTTTGGTCGCAAGAGCACCTACGTCGTGATTGGCGATGGCTCCGAGGAGGAGACCGCTGCCAAGGCCATGAACTTCCCCTTCTGGCGCATCTCCGCACACAGCGACATTCGTGCCCTTTACACCGCCCTCGACATGGGCTTCTTATGAAAGGCTTATCGCGTTTTCAGACGCTGCGAAATCGCGAGCGCGTTTTTCGTACAGTTTTGAGTACAAAGAATGAAACATAAAAAAACGAAAGAAAAGAAATGGAAAATCAAATGAATCAACATAAATTAACAACTTTAATTTATTTATCTGTATGTGTATGTGTATGAGACATAATTTGTAAACCAGCGCAAAATAATTTAATTATTTTGTTTTGAGGAAAAGAAAAAAAAACCAACAATTATATTTTAATGCCAAGACTTTAAATGTATTATATAGTTTTTAACATTAATATCGACAAACAAAAAACAACCATAAGAAAAGTTCTACGCGAGCAGCAAAAAATATGAATTTGTTTATAATATTCTATAATTAATGTATTGTAAATTAACGAGTAACTACCATATAAATAACTATATAAATATACATAAATAATAATACGTATTTAGCACATTAGAGTAGCAAACAATAGAAACACGAGCGGGGAGAAGACGGAGGAGAGCATCAGTTTGAAGGAGTGAATTGAGTGCAGTTTGAATGGGTAAACGGAGCAAACACAAACAAAAAAAAACGTAGCTTAACTGTCTTTTAGTTTAAACAAAATCAAAGAAAATTAACAATTAAACAATGTAGTATTCAAATTTTAAATAACTATTATAGCTGCATATATAAAACTATATTTAAAATATAAAAAAAAAAAACAAAAACAAAATAAAACAACAACAACGCACTGTATTAAAAACATATTTAAAAATTCTTTTGTCATAGGGTTTTTTGTTTAATCAAATATTTGCTTAAATATTTGTTTCAATAAAATCGTTATTAAATATTTGTGTGTTACGTTTATTTCAAATAGATGGCGCTCTTGGCGCCACCCAGCTTTTGTCTGCGCTGTTTGAGGCTGTTAAGGACTGCTGCCTATGAAAGCAACTATTTTGGTTCATGTATTCGCTTACGCAGCCAACTTCAGTTCGGTTCATTTTACCACACCGCATATAAGTGCTAACTTAGCCTTTTTCTAGCCAAATCAGAGCATTTGAATGGTGGCTTGCTTTCATCACATTAGTTGTACATTTCGACGGTAGAAGGCGCATTTGCATGAAGTTAGTTTGCTTGCTGGTGTGAGTGAGATGGCAATAGATGCATTCGATTCTGTTTTACTTTAAAAATAATCGGCGAAAATTTTGATATGATTTAAAAATATATGAAAAACTAAAAACAGCTAAAATTTGTTAAAAGTGAACCAATTTCAACAACAATAAATACCAATTTTTTGTGTATTAAGTTTACAACTTAATTTAATTAATTTCTGTGAAAATTATTGCAATTGATTACTTGCGTCACCCTAATGCCTAAATGCAACTTGACTGCTCAATTAGTTGGCTTGCAACCGCAACATGGTGCAAGGTGTGAAAAATTGCATCAAAAGAGTTTAATTGAAATTCATAACTGCCCCTTCAACAACAACAGCAACAACAACAAGAACAACACCTAGCCGCTGCCACTTTGGCATCTGTTGCATGCCTCACGTGTCTCACCTGTCTCATCTGTGATTGGGAATCTGGGAGTCGTGCGCTTAACAACAAGTCGTTAACTATGATTTGTAATCTCTGCATCTGGCCAAGCTCCTGCTGCTCCACTAAGGGGGACAGGTGGGGGCATTGGGGGTTGGGGTTGGGTGATCTGTTGATGAGGATGAGCTCGTGTTTAATGATAATTTCACATGACGCGCACATGTTGTAAAATTTTATCGTCCAAAATGTCTGACGCGCAAATCAATTTTTATTATTTTATCGTCAAAGCGAACAGAAAAAATGGCCAACAACGTGGCAAACGTGGATGGACTGCATCATCTATCTCATAACTAAGCCCTCAACTGGCGGCAGCAGAGGGGCAATCATCATGGCGCAGGAGTTGCCGCCAACCAGGCCCATTCACAGTCGCAATCGTGGCCAGAACAATAGATGGCCCATTCCAGGCTTAACAATGCACAAAATCATTATCAGTAATTATGCATTGTTCGCAGGACAGCAAATTGGTATTGGGGATTTGGGTTTGGTTGCTTTCAAGGCAATCCTTGTCGGTATTTTTTTTTTTTTTACTTATTTTTTATTTCATATTTTGATTGATTGCCTGATTGCAGTTGGCCTTGAACTGCACCCGCCTGCAAATTTATATATATATATATATATATATATATATTTAGTTGTTGTGTATTAACAGACTCTGGTTGCACACACCTTGTCCTAGTCCAGCGCATCCACAGTGGTTCAATCATGTTAATAATTCATAATTATACATAAATTACATTTTTTCATATACTCTATAAGAAATGCATGTAAAATCTGTTTATATCTCTTTTTAATCTTTGCTTTATCTTGGCTTAAATGTTTCTCAGCAGCTGTATTTACCAAGCAATTTCCGAATTAGCTGATAACAAAAATAAAGGCTTAGAGTTTGAGGCGACGCAGCAAGTTGCAAGCATAAATCACTCAACTGCTGCCCGCCTGCCACACTCTCCCCAATGCAATACTACATGCAACACTATAGTTGGTTGCAAGCAGGAATGATGAGTGGGGGGAGGGGAGGCAGTAGAGGGGCGAAACCAGAGTAAGCCAGATGTTGCAGGCTTTTATTCCACATTGATGGCTGCAACAGGCTGATGTATTAAATATCCAATTACGAAGATAATAATATTTGTGCTATTTAAAATCATATTAAAATCAATGTAAATGTAAATAATGTATTTTTGTGGAAATATTACTAAAATTCAAATAATGTATTAATGGAAGTAAGATTTAATTTCATTTGAGTTGAGTCGAACAGAAATAGAAAATGGATACAAATAGATAATTAAGTAAAATAAATGAATAAAGTTAAAGCCCACCAATTTAATTACTTTAAAAATATTATGAAGCAGACTTAAAAACATAATCTTAAACATTTAATACTTAAATGGAAATCATTATACATTTTCTTGTAGAAATATGACTTTTATATGTAAGACTAATTATTTAATTGGTGGTGAATTACATTTTTGAGAAAAACTTAGGAGTAATTTAAGATATCGTTTTACTTTAATATGTTTTTCTCTAGCAGGTTAATTTTTATTTTTCTTTCACTACAATGTTAATCAAATTCCGTCGAATTTCGTTTTCATTTCCTTTCGAAAAGGCAGTTATTTATGTTTTAATCATATTATTAAAATACAACTACAAATAATTAAAATTGTATTATTAAATTAATGTTTTAAGTGCATCGTCAAATGAATTATTGAGTAACTTTTCTAGCTGCAAGTTGTAAGACATGAAAAACAATTTTAAAAAATATATATGTATAAAAAATATATACATTTCACTTATAGGCTCAGAATACTTAAATTATTGTGTTAGCACTGTAAATAACACTTTTTTTTTATAAAAATTTCAGCATTGAAAATAATAATTAAATGGTTTTTGAAAAGATCGAATGCATATCTTGATATTTATAATTTAGCTAACTTTTCAGTCGCCACTCGCTGGGATATGTGGAGACTAAACACGGAACACTGAGAACTGAAAACTGGACATTGCAGTTCTCACATGGTCAGTTGTTGGCGTTGGGTCATAAATTAAACTGCATTTGGCTATTTTTGTAGTCATTAGGAACGGTTGCAGATTGTCTTCTTGGCCAGTTTGTCTGTTTGCCTGTTTTCTCTGTTTGGATTTGGCAGCGACTTTGTCCTGATTCCTTGGCCAGGCTGACTAGCTGGCTGTCTAGCTGGCTGGCTGGCTGTTTGGCTGCGTTTGCTTGTCTTGGCTAAGAGCACAAAATGCTGGCAAAGTTTTAATGAAGTTGTGCTTAAAGTTCTGCTGCACTCATGTCTGGCCAAGACTTCAGACTTTAGACATTAAGCGGAAATGGCATTATGAGTTATGTGACTCTCTCTCTTTCTCTCTCTCTCTCTCTCTCTGTCTCTGTCTAACTCTTTGTCTTTCTTTGTGTCAGAATGTGCAACAGTTCCATTAACATAATTAATGTGCGCATCTTTTAAGCTTAAAACTGTTGCTGCTGCTTCTGTTTGCCTTTTGGCCTTGTCTTTGCCATTTTGGCCACAACTGATGCGTAGATTTTCATTATCTGCATTACAATTAGCTTAATTCCATATCATATTTTGATCTCTTTAGTGACAACTTCATCTCATTTGCAGACATAACTCTTTGCAATATCTGCTGCAGCTCATTTAACATCAAGTCCAAATGATTACGACAAGAGTTGTGTGTGTGTGTGAGTGTGTGTGTTGAGTGTGTGTGTGTGTTGAGTGTGTCTTGTGTGTGTTCTTGAGAACGCTCTATTTGGAGCAATTATGCTGTTTATGACTTCATTTCAAGGCTAAGCTTCTTGTAGCTGGTTACTTAATAATCGTACCTGATTCAACTGAGTTGGCCAACTCATTAGACGGAAAGCGTTTCGAGGTTATTATTCATTTTCATAGGCTGCTCAAGTTGTTAACTTCATAATACTTGTACTTATTCGGTTTATACAAAACTAATCTGCATGATAAATCAAATCTTGGTTAACTTCTTTTAATGGCTTTCAAAATTGAGTTGGACGGTTAAAAATTAAGAGGCACTTTTGATTTAACAAGTTCAATTTTAAATATAGATAAATGTAAATAATATACTACTTCATAAATAGCTTTAGTATAGTTATATAATTTTATTATATATTTGATTATTCTGCATTTAAATAGCTTTAGTTTATTTATATAAAATTATATATATAAATGTATATAAATAAATTTATTTATTTAAATTTAAATATAATTTTGATTAATTCTGCAATTAAATGAAATAGATTTTTCATATTTAGAATTACTCATAGTTGACAAAATCTAGCATTAAAATATGGCAATAAACTTAAGCTGATATCAGAAATAGATTTTCAGTTTAATTTAAAGGTATAATTTAAATAAACTGGTTTTTATGAAACAATATTATTCATACCCCAACATAATTTTCTGTATTTAATTTATGCATTTAATTTAAATGATGTTTTAAATATTACTAATTACTTATTGAAAGATTGCAAACGAAATTAAGCTGCCTTATTATAACAACCATAAATAGATTTTCAGTCTAAACTAAAATTATAATTATTAAAATTTCTTTATTAAAAAAAATATATTTTTTATACCCCACCTAAACTTTTAGCATTTGTTTATTTCTTGTATAAATCTTTACAGCAGCATTGGACAACTTACATAATTTAATACAAGTAGCACCTATTTTTTTTTATAATAAAAAACACTTAAGCAAGTTGTAAAAATTAATAAACTTTTAATGCGCTTCTTAGCAAGTTTGTTCAAAACTTTTCCGATGAGCCAGTTAGGAATTATTTATTTATTTACTGTAAGTTAAATCTTTTTGCCATTTTCAGTCTAAAATTCAACAATGATTCGCAACTGCTGCTGATGCCTGCACTGAGTGCACTCACAAACCATTTTTAAGTTGCACTCGAAAATTCAACAAAAAAAAGGACGAAGAAGAAGAAGAAGAAACAGTGGCAGAGGCAGAGGCAGTGACAGTGGCAGAGGCAGTGGCAACAAAGGTGTTGACTGCTTAAGCAGCGGCGCAGACATGTGTGAAATATGATACGCTCATTAAGGGTGGCCCTTTTGCACATGATGCCCCAACCAGGCCCCTCTCCTCACCCCTCTACTCAGCCACTATCCCCAACCCTTCCTCTTTGGCAACCCAATTGGCCTGGCGGCGCGCCACGCAAGTCAAGTGCATAAATAAATGGTGTGTGTTCCCGTCTCTTTCTTTTAAGAAGAAAGATGATGATGATGTTGCTGCTGATGATGATGATGATGATGATGATGATTATGATTATGGCATTGCAGCGTTAAGCGGCTGCAAAATTGGCGCACAGCTGCGACCGCCATCTGTGATATATGTATACAATTTGAAGGCTCGGTTCTGGCCAACAGCAAGGACCCTGCTGCTGCCAACATCAACGACATCAACACCTACCCAGACACCGAGGGGGGGAGAGGGAAGTGGTTGGCTGCTTTTACCACCCAGCCGGGGAGCAATCGAAAAAGGCCACAAGCCGAGCGAGAAACTAAAGCAGCGAAGCAAACTAAAGTCGGCCATAAGCAAAAGTAAACTTGGGCAAAAAGCAAACAAGTCAACTGGTTTTATTTATATTCTCTTTTCATTTTTTATTCAGACCTAGAACACATATGGTTTTTTTTTCAAAAATGCACTGTTATTTTGGCCATGCATTTGCATATTAACTTGGCCAGCACGTTATAAATACTGCAAGCCACAATTTGTGAAATGGCTGTGAATAAATAAATTAATATATAAACAGAAAGTGTATGCAAAAAGTTGACTAAAAATATGAAGATTAATTTGAATGTGAATTTAAGTATGAAAATTAATGTATATGAATATAAAAATGAAAATGAATATAAATATGAATATGAGTATGCAATAAATAAAAACGTTAATTGCCATAATATATTAATACAAATATTAACACTTATTTTAAGAAATGAAAACATAAATTGTTAAATTTAATTTATTGTGTAAATTGAGTTAAATTAACTATGAATATGAAGATGAATGAGAATATGATTAAAATGAATATGAATATGAATATATGAGTTTGAAAATTAATATATATGAATATTTAAATGAAAATGAATATGAATATGAGTATGCAATAAATAAAAATGTTAATTGTCATAATATATTAATACAAATGTTAACCCTTATTTAAAAAACATATTTGTTATGTTTATTTTTATTGAGTGTGCCTTAAATTGACTAAGAATATGAAGATGAATGAGAATATTATTAAAATGAATACAAACATGAATATATGAATATGAAAATTAATATCTATATGAATATTAAAATGAAAATGAATATAAATTTTAATTGAGTGTCAATGAATGAAAACATAAATAAATAAACAATATTATTACGAATAAATATAAATTGATAAGTTTATTTTATTGAGTATGCCTAAAGTCGAATAGGAATATGAAAATGAATGTGAATATGATAAAAATTAATAAGAATATGAATAATAAAATAAAAATGAATATAAATATGAATTTGCGTGTGCAATAAATAAAAACGTTAATTCTCATAAAATATTAGCACAAAAGTAAACACTTATTTTAAGAAAGGAAAACATAAATTGTTAAATTTATTTTATTGTGTAAATTGTGTTAAATTGAGTAAGAATATGAAGATGAATGAGAATATGATTTAAATGATTATGAACATGAATATATGAGTATGAATATTTAAATGAAAATAAATATAAATTTTAATTGAGTGTCAATGAATCAAAACATAAATAAACAAACAGTATTACTACAAATAAACATAAATTAATAGGTTTAATTTATTGGGTATGCTGAAAATTTAATAGGAATATGAAATGAATTTGAATATGATAAAAATTAATATAAATATTATAATAAATATATAACTGAAAATTAATATAAATGAATATTAAAATAAATAAAAATGTGAATATGAATTTGAGTGTCAACGAATGAAAAATATAAATATGCACACAATATTAATACAAATGTTGACACTTATTTGAAGAAAGAAACATAAATTGTTAAGTTTGTTTTATTCCAAATAAATCAGAAACTCTACTATATTATACACTAATTTAATTTAAATTAATATTTACTTTTTCATGTTTCTAAAGTGCATTAGGAATTCGTTGAATTATTCTTGACTTGTTCGTTTTTTATAGTGCGTGTCCAAGCGGAATAATAAATCACCATAACGCCCACCTCAATGCGAACTGAGATCAACGATTAAGTCATCATCATCAACTGCAGCGCCAGACTGATACCCAGTTAGACAGAGACAGCTATATATATAGAGGGAGCGAGAGGGAGAGAGAGTGAGAGAGGGAGGAAGCAGAGAGCATCTGTGGTGGAAACAATGCGTCGTTGTCGTCTCAGTTTTTTGATTTTACTGATGTTGGCGTGCCCAAAAGCTGCCTCGAGGTCAGACCCGGGATCGAGTGTAGGTTTCTGTCTTGGGTTTTGGGCCTTATTTTCTGAACGGTGTCTGACGCCAGCCAGCCAGCCAGCCAGCCAGCGACAAAGCCAAGTTCACAAGCGCCACAGGGGCAGCTCATTTAAAGTCCAACAAAGATGTTATTGGCCAGGCCAAGCAATGAAGCCATTTACAAGTATTTACAATCTGACCAAGTTGGGATTTAGCTAGAGAACAGAGCACGAGAGAGAGGGAGTGAGTGAGTCAAAGTGTGGAGAGACATAGGTTGAGGTTGATGAAAGAGGGGAGGGTAGTTAATAAAGTAAAGAGAAACTTTTATTTTGCTATGTAAAATGATTAACATCGAAAAATGTTCTAACTTTTTGAATAATTTTATTATGAAAACCGTTTCTGATAGACAGAAAAACTTTTTGTAATTTGTCAGAAATATTTCGAAAAAATAGAGCAGCTAATTTAAATAAAACTAAAAAATACCAAATATGGAAGAATGAATGTAGAATAAATTGAATTGTAATTAAGTTATATTTATTTATTACATATTTATTAAAAAAATCGCTTAGTCAAAGAGCTAGTCAAATAAAGATTTCTAAAGCAATACAAAATATCCAAATTAAATATGTGATTTATAGGCAATAAAAGACAAGAAGTGAATAATAAATAAATACTTAATTAAATTGTAATTAAGTTTAAGAATATTTGCATTTTTATATTTATTTAATTTTTATTAAATCAAGCACTTACAAAAAATATAGATTTCTAAAGCAATAAGAAATAATCAACTTAAATTTTAAAATCTATGCAACAAAAGACAAGATATGGAATAAAAAATAAATAATTAATTAAATTGCAATTAAGTTTAAATGTATATTTGCATTTTTATATTTATTAAATTTGTATCAAATAAAGCAAGTAAATTAAAGATTTCTACGGCAATAGAAAATATTCAAATTAATTATGTGAAATCTATGCTATAAAAGAAAGGATATGGAATTATAAACAAATACTTTATTAAATTGTAGTTAATTATAAAAAAATATTTGCATTTTTATATTTATATTAAAATAAAAAAATATTCAACTTGCAATTTGAAATCAAAGCAAGAAACAAATATCTTAATATAAATTACATTTAAAAGTGCATTTTAAATTCCAAATTGATGTCAGTTGTATTTAATAAGTCTATAAAATATTAATTTATATGCATTTAAAAATCTGATCAAGTCAGCATTTAAAAAGATTTTAAAACAATCCACAATTTGGAACAGTTAGTTAAACTTTCTACACACACTAAAATTAACAACAAAAGGGAATTTTTTTAGTTGAAGTAAATAAAACAATTTGCTTTAAGCAGAATTGCCATGGATGATGAGGATGAATTTGAGGGTTGGCCACCAGCAAACTTGAATAGATTGGCCATACCCAATGAGGAGGAGTTGCTGCAGGAATATGAGTTGTATCGCACCTCCAATGGAACGAGGCGACTCCACAGCGAGCGGAATCGGGAGGTTTACGCGGAGGCATTGATTGAGAATGAACGTTTGGGCACCTTGGCCAATCTGTGTGTGCGTGCTCTGGCCAAATTGGGCAACAGAAACATTGCGCCGGCAGTGAAACGGAATCCGCTGTTGATGCGCATCCATTACGATGCTTTGGACGTAAATCTGCCGCTGAAGGATTGCTTTTTTGTGCAGGATTTGCGCTTCTGGCGTCGTGTGGTGCTCGCCAAGAGCCCCAACAAATCGCTGGCGCTGAAGAAACTCGATGAGTACGACTGGCGGGGTGAGGGCATCAGTATCAAGTACGTGGAACTGGTCGAATCCTGCCCAGCCGCCTACTGGCCCGAGCAGCAGATGGCCGAGCTGGCCCACCTGGTGCGCCAATATGTGAGGACGATGCACATCAGCCATTTGCAATCCCTGACAGAAAATGCATTTATGCATTATGTGGAAAGTGAATCCGAACTGGATGTGACATCGGATGAATCGGTACAGTCCGAAATATCCAGTGATGAAAGGTAAAATTTATCGATTTATATAAATTGAGAATTTTTATTCCATTAGAATTGAGGCAGATTAATTAAAAAAAAAATTAAAGGATTAATTTTAATATAATGCCAAAAAAAAACATTTCTTAAAAATAATTTGTTAAAAAAAAAATATGCTTTAAGTAAATGCAAGATAGAAAATTGCAATTCTTAAAATAATTAAAATCAATTTCATTCACAGCGATACAGCTGACGAGGAGCAGGAGGAGGAAGAGGGGGGTGAGGAAGAAGAGGAATCGATTGTGCCAACGAGCAAGCAGAAAACCCAATTGCAGATCTCAACCAAGCCGAAAATAGTTAATATTGGATCAGGAAACAGCTTGGACAATTTCCACAAAGGTGCCAGTCGAGTGGGCATACAGATAAAGAAGGATGTGCCCCAGGACGAGTTTCAGGCCAAGCGGAGAGAGGCGAGAGCAGTTCGCAATGCGGCGCGCCAGCAGATGAGGAATCTGCAGCTGGAGAAGAAGGCGGAGCACGAGCGGCGCAAACAGAGTCGTCAATTGCGACGTCAGCCACCCGAGCCGGCGCCCAAGAAGAAAAAGAAGAAGAAGACCAAAAAGGCCATCGACAGCGTATTCGATATGGAAGTGGAACCAGAGCCGGACGATGCCAGGGAAAAAATCGTGGATGGCCGCAACAAGGAGCAACTGATGCGTCGCATCAAACGCTATGATTATCCGGCCAAGGATTGCCATCACATTGATTTGAGCTTTGTGCGCTATTTCGATCGACTGGTCTCGCTGACCATCGAGTTCCTGGGTCCTCGGATGGAGCTGGATTATCACAAGCGGCATTTGAACTTCTCCTACGATGACATGGTGCATTTGGCCAAGGGATTACGTAGCCTGGAACAGCTGAGGGTCTTCCGTCTGCGCAACAGTTCCATGGATAAAACCAAGATGCTGATCTTGGTGCGCATCCTCAAGCAATTGGACAAACTGGAGATTGTTGATTTTGGCTACGATCAGCTGGACGATAGTTGTGCCAGTGCCTTGGAGATGCTCCTCGAGCGCAGGATTATGCTGAAAACATTGGAATTGGAGTACAATAAACTGGAGCGTGGCGCATTGGAGGCCATTGGACGTGCGCTGAAGTATCACGCCTTGCAGGAGCCCGAGGCCAATCCCCTAGAGTATCTGGGCTTGGCACACAATCCGATCGGGGTGCATGGGCTGTCGCTGCTCGTCCATGACCTAGTTGGAACACATCATGTGCGGGAGCTGAACATCAATGGCGCCATGGCTGAGCCTGTCCGGTTCGCAGGAGTTATTAGCTTTCTGTTGCGCAATCACAGCGCACTGCGTGGATTACAGATGGCGGCGATCAAACTGAATCCTCAAGTGGGTCGAGAGATTATCTGCGGTCTGGAGACGAACCACAAAATTACTGAATTCGATTGTCGCGCCTGTGATCTGGACACGGACGAGGAGTTCGAGGCTAATCTCATCGTGCGTCGCAACAAGTACGAGGAACTGCATCCATATTTGGGCGACGAGACACAAACGGAAAAGAGCCTTTTGGAGTACTTTGCTGGCCGCAAGCATCCCATCATGAGCAAAATAGAGGATCAGCTGTCGAAGCGGGATGAGTGCATCAGGATGCGGCAACCCGAGGTGTCCTCCGAGGACACCGTCGTCGAGGAGGTCAAGGAGGAAGAGGAGGAGGAGGAGTTGGACATTTGGGCAATGTTCGGTGCCAAGAAACCCGATCCTCAACCAGTCGTGGAAATAATTTCCAATGCCTCCTCCGATTTGACCAATGAAACATTTGTTTACGACACGAGCAATTTCACTGCGGAGGAGTTCCGAGAACATCTATTCCTACCAGGACCAGGGAATCGTCATTATTATTTTCAGAGCCAAAATGAAATGTGAGCTGCATCAGCACATTAAATACAATTTTAGAGTTTTTGAATAGTTTACTAAATTGAGAAAAGCATTAAAAACAAATAAACTCAACTTTTATTTATAGTTTTTATTTTTATCATTATTTTTGAGGGAGATTTAAATAGAATAAAATATATGTTAAGAATTTCCATTAAAAATGTATCTTTAGAAATTCAAAAATAATTAATTGAATATTTATTTATTTATTTATTATTTATTTATTTAGTAAATTAAATCAAAATGCTTAAAAATTTCAATCGTCTAAATTTAAAGAGCAGAATTCGAATTACAAAATTAGTTCTTATAAATTGTTTGCTTTTAAATATATGTAAAAAATAGTTGCCTCATTTAAAATTTTCCTAAACTTGCTGGAATTTTAAATTACTACAATGTTATATATAAAACAGGTTCAATAAAATAAACAAGTCATAAAAAAGCTAAACAAAAAAATAAATCAATTAGCTGTGGATTTTTTATTTGATTTTTTTTTGTTTTTTAAGTAAATTACATTTTTTTGCATATTTATGCTGAAGTGAAAGGACAAAACTTATTTCTGGCTTTAGCTAAATTTAAGCAAAAACTGTGCCTATTCTGATTACACCTGTTGATTAACAAAAGCCCATCTGAGCCAGATTAACCAATGCAAGACGCATCTTCCTTTTGACTTAAATTTGTGGCGCTATTTTTTCTAACTGGCAACTGGCCAAAAACACAAATCAAGCTGAAATCAATTGAAAATACAAATACGATTGGCAATTCATAACAAATAATAATAAAAATAAAAATAATAGTAGTATTTGTTATTGTTGTAGAGAACCGTTAACAGTTGCAACAACAACAACAACAACAACCAAGGCAAACACCCACAAGGCACAGATTTGCCAGATCGTGTGAATTTATTGCTTAATCATGCGCCTTGCAATGTAAATAAATGCAAATTCGTCGTCAGACTAGTTGGAGTGGTTCATCCGTTAGGTGCCCAACTGGCAACTAGCCAGAGGTCTCCAGGTGCAGGGATTGTCCAGCTGGACACGCTTTTGTGTGGGGGGTTCACCAGGTAGGCGTCAATTCCCAGCAGCTTCAGCCTCAGCTTCAGCTCCATCTCCATTGTGCAAGTGGGTCGACAACTGATGCAACTTTTGCCTGTTTGTTTTATTTGCTGCGTGGGCGATTTCACTCGTAAGCACTGCAATTAATATGAGGCACATGCAACACAAGCAGCAACAGCTTGCTGCTGCCACCACCAACCACCCACACGCCAGCAAAAACTCAAAAACCCGTTGCGAGTCTATAACAAATCAGCGAAAAATATTTATATTTATATTTCAGTTGTTGTTTTTCCAATTAGCATAATCCTTAGTTTTTGCTCTTTGGTCGAACTGCTTCTCGTTAAATAAAGCCATAAAAATAGTTGATCATTTATAATTTAACAATTCGCATGTAGCAAATCTCTTCCAACTGCAACGCACAACTCAACAACACACCAATGCAACATGTTTGATGTCTAACAGCGCCTGTTGCGCAAACATAGCCAACGGCTCTTTTCCCACCAGCTGAGCAGCATTGAAAATGAGTTTTGCGCTTGATTTAATTTTAATAATAATACTTAAATTCTGCAGGCACATAGTTTGTATAGAAATAAATATAAATTTTAAATATTAGTGACATATAGTAATTAATTAATACATTTCATTTAAATTTCTGTCTAATAAAGTGCAACAAATAATCTAGCTTAAATTAAATTGAGCTTTTTACTGAGCTTTGAGCAAATAATGCATTCAGATCTCGATTTAGTTTAAACGCCTCTGCGACAGCCACCCTCGCAATCTGCAGCTGCTGCGCTGTGTTCGAACATTGTTCAAACAACCAACCAACCAACGAAATAACCAGGCAGCCAGCCCGGCCAGCTGACTTCGAGCAAGTGTGCTGCGAGCGTCAGTCAACAAACGAGTCTCGTCGCGCGCGGTTCACGCATCGCTCGCTCAAACTTAGCATACAACGCATTGAATTACAGTTGTAACTGTATCAATTTAGTGGAAGCTTGGATTAGTATTTCAGTTTCGTGAACAGTTATTTATATGATGTGAAATTTAACTAAATATTAATTAGTGCAGCAAATAATAACAAAAAATAAATACAAATTAAATAATAATTTGCAACTACGTTAAAATTATATGGTTTAAACAAATTGTTTGCTAAGTTGAGAAATTGATAAATGATTGGCTCATGCATAACTGAGGTGTGAGCTCAAGTGCAGTGCTGTGTGGAGTGAGAGAGAGAGAGAGAGAGAGAGAGAGAGAGCTGGAGTGGAGTGAGAGAGGAGGAGTGCGGTCTGCTCCAAATCGTTTTTAGAACGTGCGAAACGTTAACAGTTGCAAATTAATTGGCATAGGCCGTAAAAAATAAACACACACAACATGAAGTTGCAGCTGCCCCGCATGCAAATGGAGTTGTAAGAGGAAAAATGTAAGTTAAAAAAATATTCAAATACGCTACAAATTTAAATTGATAAAAAATTTTAAATTAAGTTAGATTTTATTGGTGGCATAAAAGTGTGTCAAGTGTGGCAGTTGCACACTTGAGCGCATCTTAAATTAATTACTTGAATCAATATTCATTAATGGCTGCTAATCAATCGATTAAACAGTAACGGTACAAATTTAACCAAGTGGGGGAGAATAGCCTCTAGTTAACTGAGTGCGGCCAACAGCCAACAATTGGCTGAGGGTTTTACCATTTTAGTGCTCATTTCACGTTTTTTCTTTACACATTTTCCACATTTTTATCCCTATCAAATTTTTACTGTATTTTAAGTGGTTTGTTTTGAATTTGTAAAAATGCAATTTAGACTTTTCGTTTACTTTGCAAATTTATATACATTTTATAAAGTTTCAGGTTTTTTTTTTACTTTTTTTTTGTTAGTTTTGGTATTTGCTATTTTGCTTTTCTAGTCCAGATTTTTAACCAATTTTATAGCTTGAAATACTCTCTTTGCACAATTGCTGTTTATAATTTCGCCCAGATGCGCACAAATTAATTGTTTATAATTAAATGTTTATTTACTTGAATTGGTGTACGTTGCAAGCAGCTGCAGCAAAACGCAGCAGCTAAAAAAAAAAGTAAATGTTTAGCCATAAAATTGCGTAGTTTATGAGGGGATAAGTGTGGGAGGTAGGTGGCAGGTAGAAGTGGTCTGCACATTATTCATGCAACACCGGCTCATTTCACACCTGTAAGTGTCTAATGCATCCGCTGCTCTGCGGTTTGCTTGTCAACAGTGTGCAACAGCTCAAATTAGCCATGCAATTTGCACTTAACTATTTAGCACAGGGCACAGCAAAAAGTTGCCCAACTGTGGCAAGAGTCGCCGTTGCTAACTAGACACGAGCTGCAGAGGCGTTCTACTCCTAATAGTAATAGGTGGACAAGGACTTAAGCCCACAGCAAACACGCAGAGGCAGAGGCAGTTGCTGTTGCAGTTGCAGTTGCCATTACAATTGCAGTTGCAGACGGACACAAGGCTGATGACAAGCGACAAGTTTATCACTTGTTAATACAAAGTTGCAAACACGCACTGAGTGGAGACCAGGAGAAACAGAGACACTCCGACTTGGACTTCGCCTACGACCCCTACTCCAACTCCAGCTCCAACTCCGACACCAACTCTGTGACTTGGAGTTGAGACAAGTTGGCAGGCGAAGATGGGTGCGGCAGATAAGAGAGAAGACAGAAGACAGCAGACAGCAGTCAGCTTACCAGTCTAAATTTGCATTGGCAGCAGAGTTCACGTTAACCCTGCACAGCCCACTGGGCTACCATGCAGACATGCATAGAACTCAAGTTGTGCAAAATATATTCAACGCCCACACACGATGTGTGTGCACAGTCAGAGATGCTGCGTTGCAATAACTAATAAACAGGAAACAAAGACCAAAATATTACGTATACGCAGTGGGGGTACTCATCGATGTAGCGAGTGTGTGTGTGTGTGCGTGTGTGTGGCAAGAAAGTTCGCAACGGTGAATCGATTTGATTTAGCTTTCGCTTCCGCATCTCTGTTGTCGCTCAATTGTTGTCTTCGATTTCGCGGCAGCTCATTCACTTTTCATACACACACACATCTCACACACACACACACTCAGCTGCCACAGCTGCTGTTTGCAACTTTAAACATGTCATTTGGCTTCATTGATTTTACATTGTAAGACTTCAAATTGCTGGCGACAACTTCAATTACATAAGTGCAACCAAATGCTCAGCTGGCCACTTTTTGCCACTTTTTGCCAATTTGTTAGCTGCTTCTTCTTTTTCTGCTTTTTTTTTTGCCATCGCAAAAAATACACGTAATTAATTCACTGGCAAAATCAGCACGCTGCTGCTGAAATGAGAACTGTTTGAATATTTGCTTTTATTTGTAGATTAAACTGGATTACGGTTTAAGCCAGCAAATTAGCTGTGTATTTTGCAGATTAGCCAAGAATTTGAATAATTGAGAGCAAGCAAATTTAATGAATTGGCATATTTGGAATGTGATTTAAATCACAGATTTTTTTTAGACTAATAAATTACAGTGCAAATACTAATTAGTGTTGTTGATTTAATCTCAAATAGTTGATAACTTAAATTATAGCTTAATTAGTTTGTGCTGGTTTAAATTGTTAATTTTTGACTAATAAATTACGGTGCGAATACTAATTTGTAAAGTTGATCAACTGGCAAATAGTTGATAAATTAAATTATATTATAATTAGTTTGTGCAGGTAATCAACACTCGTTTTCTATATCAAGCTGGAAATATAAACCTAATCAAATATAAACAAGTTTTGATAGCTACAACAAATACAACTATTTTGCCAAATAAACAATTATGACAACTTGTAAATAAACAATTCGATTTACCTGCATAAATAAACATGTGCAAGAGCAGATGCCAATTATCAGCTAATTAGCTTAGGTCAAGATATGGCCAAAAAAAAAAACAATACAAATTTTGTACATCAATTAGGCTGCTCAAAGAAAGTTGGCCAGCCGAGTGGCAATTAACATTATTAAAACATAAATTGTCTCATTCACACCCTGATCAGTTTTGCCCAAATATTTGGCCATGTTTTGTTTCACCTGCTGTGCGAAACACACTTTGATTTGCACAAAGTATCTGCCAGATACACAAAAGGCAACGGCTCTTAAGGGTAACTTTAATTAGCTAGACAAACAGTTAACCGAGACGCCAACCCCATGGCATCCCCTCTTCCCTCCCCTGGCTTTTGTACGTTTATTTATTTATACACTGCCGCACCGCTGGACAGCAGTGGCAAGAAGAGGAAGAGGAACGTGACGAAAATGCTGCTGGCGCTGACAAAGGCAGCAGAAAACAACAGCAAAAAAAGGAAAAAAAGCAACAAAAGAATTGCAAATTTATTAAAGTTAACGCCAGACAAGGAATTTAATTAAAATTTCTGTTTTTTTTTTATCTTTGTGATGGAAAATTAATATGAAATCGAATACGCTGCGTATGCGCAATTTGTGCCTCAGGCAAATAATATTTGCAAACGTTTCGTTCTCTATTAAAGTCAAGGCAAAGATTTCAAGCATCTGCTAATTGAATCTGCCTCTACATCCCCCTCCTTCCCCCCAAGGATATGCTGCCTTCTGACATCTGCTGACATCTTTCCAAGTTTTGCCCTTTTGCGGCGCATAACCCGCAAATTGATAAGCCATAAATATTGGTTAGGGCCAAAAGCAACAGTTGCGCCGTTGTAAGCTACATAAAAGGCCAGAAGAGTCTGTGGTTTTGGCCTGGACATTTTTGCACGCCTCCTCACTGCCTCTGCTCCTCTCTTTTTTTTTTGGCCTGTGTCTGTGGCTCAATCGCAACTCAAACAAAGTAGCCAAAAGTTTATACGCTTGGCCAATTTCTTGTTATGCTTCATTAATTTAATTTGGTTTCCGCATCGTCATTTTTTTTTTTTGTGGTTGTGTTCTTTGCCAAACAAAAAAATTTTTTGAGGACACGCTTATGCTAATCCAAAGGCAATGCACTTACCATAATTCTTCAGTTACCAAGAGAGCCCCAAAAAAAAAAAAACTTTACATTACAGTTCAGATTTAGACCCATTTTTGTGCCGCTTGAGAGCATTCGAGGGGCAAACTTAGATGAGAACTTAAAACTTGCATTGATTATTTGCACAAAAGCATAAATATTTTAAACTAAATTCGGTTATCGATTGAATTAAATCTATTCAACTGTAAGAAACGTTTTTTGTAATAGCTTTTGCAATAACTTCATGTTAACATGGCCAAAATGTGCCCAAAAACATTGCCTGTCGCTGACATAAAATCATTTTGACTGCCAAATGAATGAAATGTGTCAGGTTAAACGACGTTGTCAAAAAGCAAAAATTGCCCCCGCTGCAATAGGCCAGTTAAAAATTTATGAAAATGTGCACCAGTAAAATGGGTATTTATGTACACACATACACTCACACACACACACACACATAGGCACACTCGAAAAGAGTTGAACGTGTAGGTTTTTGCGACTGGTGGTTTATTGGCAAAGGGCCGCCGGGTCAGACAAAGTTCTCAAAGTTGGCGCAGGAGTCACGTTTCGATTGCCTCTATGCCTTCCCAACTAGACCGCACACCACCTCTCTTCTTCCCTCTTCTATACTCCCCATCCACTCCCTAACTGTCTGAGTGACTGCTTGAGTATTTGAGGCTGCCTCGTTGCACATTGAAGATGTTGAGTCCCAAATGATCTATCAATTTCCACAAAAACTATGCCCATCCAATTGAGTTCCATATGTGAATTTCAGATACTCTTTTAGCTAAGTCAATGGTAAAAACAAATAAAAAATTTATTTTTATTTTTTATAGGTATTTTATTAGTATTTTCTTTTGTAACTTTGATATTTTAAACGTTGATTAATTTGTATTTTATAAATTCTTATTCTTATAATTATAAATCTTATTTCTTACTATTTATTGCAAAATAATTGTTCCTAATAGGTAGAAAAAAAGATCTTTTGTTTTAAAATTATATTATTTATGTTATTTAAAATCGATAAAAACAAAGATGGAGTTTAAAATAATGTAGCTTAAAATTTAAAGTATTCAGATTTAAATCATTTTAAATTAGGTATTCATTGGTTGAACTCTAATAATATGATATTTTACCTAATACACTATTAGTATATTTATTTAATACATTATTATAATATATTGATATGTTAGATTAGATTAGATTTATTTCTTTTATATATTGTACTCGCTTAATTTAAGCTTAATAATAAGATGATCAAACAACCATTATTTGAATACATTTTATTATATTATATTTTTTTCATATTATTATATTTATTTATTTAATATTGTGCACTCGCTTAATTTAAGCTTTATATTTAAATTTGTTAATCGAGAGTATTTTCTAACATGACAAGAATATGTAGAATATGTAATACCTAAATTAATATGAATATTATGTAAGTTGAGTTCCCCACTCTTTACTATAGCTTATCGACTCAGTTGGTAGTCAATCGTTATTTGAAGGGTATTGGATAAACTCGTGAGACGGCACAAACCAAGTTGAGTGCTTGCACTTGCAGTTTATTTGGCCAAAAGATGCGATTGCTGCTGCTGTTGCTGTTGTTGCTTGTTGGCAACGTCCAAACAATTACCCAGCAACAGCCAAAATAGCAGCAAAAACAGTCAAAACTCAAACAGCAAAAACAAAAAAAAAAAAAAAAAAAAATTAAAAAAACATTGTTGTGTGTGTTTTTTGTTTTGTCTGTTTTGTTTGTTGGCCAAGAACCTTTCTCCTGCAGCCCATTTGGCTGGAGATAAAAGTGCAGTCGTGCCCATTGCCGCTCACACGTCTCATTTGGGGCCCTGGGACTCGGTTTTGGTGACTGGTGACTGTTAACTGGTAACTGGTAAATGGTAACCAGTAACCAGCAACTGGCAACTGGCAACTGGCAACCGGCAACTGGTATCTGGCAATGGGTCTGTGCCTCTTTTGCTGGGCACTCTAGCGGAACTTTGTGTGTCGCATTATGCCGTGTAGGTTGTCGTGGCAACATGGTTGGTCTACACATGTTGTTAACAATTGCATTTCCAGCATTTGTAACCATGTTTTGTTCTCTATTTCACTTTATTGTTTGTTCTGCTTGTATGTGTGTCTGTGTTTACACATAGATACAAAAGTATCTGCAGCCCGAGTGCGGCCCAGCGGCCCTTGGCACAACATTCTATGTGACAGTGGCTCTAATTATGTTCTGTCTGCGCTTGGCTGACTCTGCTGCACAACCACCCCTGCAACCCCTCTGCAACCCCTCTACAACCCCTGCCAGCGCCATAGAGCACCTGTAATTATTTGCATGACATTGTCAAAGCAGTGTTTTTATCAATAAATGATACATTTTAAGTGGCTTTTACATGTTTCATATTTAATAAATATAAATTGCTTTCTAAATTATATTCTGCCAACCCCCTTCCCCCGCTGCGGGAGCTCTATTTGCTCTCGAGTAATTGACTAGTTTAAATGCATAATGGCTAACTGAATGACAGCATTTGTTAACTGATAATGCTAAATAAGTGCTTTTCAAACTAATGCTCAACTTCATAGATAGCTCTTTAAAACTATTTGCAACAACTGATGCCGCATTATCAACGCTTTATTAAGTTTTGCCTGAGTTTGCCCCAACGGCAACGCCACATCAAACATCTATGCAAAACTTTTGGCAATTCTTTATCAAACTGTTGTGGCAAATGCCACTCAGCAAACTCTGAGCTGTGAAGTTGAAAGTATTCAAGTTGAAATTATGCTCATAGTTCAGATTGGGTATTAAAGCTGATAGATTTTTAATAGATATATATTTTTAGTTTTAATAAGATAATTGCATGTTTAGGCACATAAAATATACAATAGAAGAACACACATTAATTATCTTTTTTATTCTTATTTTAAGCAGTTTCTGGCCTTGGCCAATTAAATTCCAAATTAGACATAATAAAAGCATATTAAAATAACCAAAACATGATTTATTAATTACAGCCCAGAAGCCATACAATGGTCTATCTTTAACTACCAGCAAGTTCAAGGCCTTGCACATAAAAACACACACTTCACACACACAAATATATATATATATATATATACATTTATATATATACATATTTGTATATATCCTTTGCCTTTAGCCAAGTGCTGAGCTCTGGCAAAGCTGATGAAAATAATATCGTGGTTTTTTGATGGCTTAACTGAAAAGCTCGAGAAACCGATAACTTGATGTGCGCCAAGGCGTTTAATTCATTAAATGTGGGCGGGGCTAAAAAAAATAACGAGCAGAGTAATAGAGAGAGAGGGGCGGGGAAAGAGAGGGGGAGCAAGACAGAGAGTATACAAAAAAAAATACACTTAAATTGATCAATGAAAATGCCATAAGGCAAACGGAAAACGCAAAAAGCGTCGCTTTAGCTGCTTATCTTACAGATACACACATTTTATGTTAATTACATGTCGCCACAATGTCAGCTTTGTAATTATTTTGACAGCGCATTTTCTGTTGTTTCAGCATTTGAAAATCAACATAAGCGATACACAAACACACACACAACACACCACACACACACCACACACAACACACACACATACACAACACACTCACATATATATACAACACAGCACACCTACACTACACTTACAGTTATTTTCGCAAGATTTGCGTTGATATTTTTGCATAATGATGTGCCGATCCTGCAGCAGCTACCCCTCAGTCTGTCTGCCCCCTCCTTCTCTATGTTTGCCTCTCTGTCTGTCTGTCATTCAGTCAGTCAGACCGCCAGTCAGTCAGACAGCATCAACGATTGGTTTAATGAGCTTTTTACGAGCCTAACACACTGTGGTATGAGTTGAGCAACGAGTTGCGTGCTTCGAAGCCAGTTGAGTTCTCGTCCTCGTCCCCGTCCTCGTCCCGTCCTCGTCTCTATCCTTGTCCCTGTCCTCATCCCCATCCTTGTCCCCGTTCTCGTCCTCGTCACCATTTCCGTCCTCGTTTCGCATCTGGTCCGTGTCCTCGCTAAATGCGACAAATACAGTTAGCGAACAGGCCTCGAGGCAGCCTCTCAATGCGAGAGTCGCCTTGCGAGTAAAATGTAATTAAAATTGATTTACTAAGATTTCATCCAATTAAGAAACAAACAAAAGCAAAGGAATATAAATAAATATTTATTTTATTTAAATTGGAATTTACATTTTATGTTTTCACATTTTTTTATGCTGAGCAACGAAAAGTTTTATTTAAACTTGCCAAAATTTTATGGCAATATTTTTAAACAAAAACTTGCAGTTTTTATTAGTTAACAATAACAAAATTTTGTTGTGTTAACTTATAAAATGGTTTCTGAGTAATAATTAAAAAGTAAACAAGTTTTTTTTGGCATTTGCTGCAAATTAACTAAAAACTGTTTTTGATTAAGTTTTAGCAAATGGTAAATAAAACAGATTTTGATAAACTTAAGAATTAATTGCATTGCCTGCAAATAGAATTTCGAATTATATATAGTTAAATATAATATCTCATTTTGTATTATTTGAGTAACCCTCGCTGAATAGAGATAAGTATATCAATGCTTGGAGCGCGTCAATCAAGCAATTGAATTGGTTTTCGAGGTTTCCGTTACGGCTATGGATCTGCTGCTAGACTTGACCGCTGATTCGCCTCGGACGGTGCGGTTAGGCGATGCCACTGAACTGATACTCTTCATTCCAAGAACTGAAGCAACCCACAGTTGCTGTGTGGCAGTGGTGGTCGCAGTGGCAGTTGCTGTGGCATTTGCTGTGACAGTAGCTTCGGGGAGCGTGAATTCTGATGATGACATCCGCGTTTGATGTTGGCCATGATTTGATTGACTGCTCGACTAACTTAACTTAGCATCTGGCTTAACCGCAGCTACCGCCCGCGTCCCTTTACCCGCCGCCCAACGCTTCGGTCTGTGTTCATGGCCATTGTAACTCAGCAACTTGCCGCATAAATACATAAAACGAGACGAGTTACTCGCATATTTGTAAATGATTTGCATAACCAAAGGCAACAATCCAAATGCTATGCATTTAGCTGTGCTCCATTTGTATCTGTAAGATACTTTTTACCTCTTCATTTATGCATGAGGTAGCAAAACACACCATCTGCCTGACTGAACCTTTGTCTGGCTGCATCTGTATTTGTTTGCGTCAATGTACCTTAAGGTTGTTGCCACCAGCTGAGAGCGTTAATATTACTCGCTCTCTCTCTCTCTCTCCCTCTCTCTCTGACCACACTGATCAAAGCTGTCTGCAATTGAAATAGATACGGCTATAAATAATAGATATTTAAACAAATATGCAAACAATATGCAGATAGATATATTTATGCAAATTCAGTTGAAGCAGTTGCAAATATGAAGCTGAAACAAGTAAACAATTAGAAACAGATATTAATTAAATTTTACACAAAGCTACAAATAACAAAAACCAATTTGTAGTTTAATTAATATAGAAACAGATATTCAGAACATGTATTAATTAAATTTTAGACAAAGATACAAACAACAAATACAAATCTGCAGGTTAATTAAAAACCAAAAATAGATGCAGTTTCAGATAAGAAATTTTAACACAAAACTTAACATGACTATTTAAATTTCTTTTCAATTGATTGAACTCACCTCGCACAGCGAAAACGTTTTACTTACTTTTCACTTGCCTTCCCCCAACCCATCCTGCGCCTCTTCAGTGCAAGCCTGCAAAACTTAAGCATTAAATATGAAAAATCAATTTCAGATTCACTACAAAAAACACATCTAACCGCAGCATCAACACCACACACACACACACACACATACATACATACAAAGGGAAGGAAACTAAAGAAAGGGAGGGGGGGAGGGGAGGGGCAGCCTGCACATGGCAGTTGGCATAACCAGGGCACTTGTAGATTGCAGATTGCAATTCGAATGCAGCCCTCGCCACATAACAGTTTATTGTCGGTCTGTGCTTTACACACAGCACACACACACACACATACATACGTAAATCATACATATGCAAGGCAAGATGAAGAGAAGAAAATAAGGGAAGGGAAGGGAAATAAGGGGCTAGTGGATGGTTGTGCTTGGGTCGGCACGCCCCTATTTTGCATGTCTTTATTAACGCTTAGAGCGACCAGTTTCAGTTTCTCCCCGCCTTAAACTTGGTATTTGCATAAAATGTGCATCGACTGCGGCGAATGTTTTAAATGTTGATTTTCTGCTGCTGTTTCTGTTGCTGTTGCTGTTTCTGTTGCTATTCCTGTTGCACCCTGTAGCCATAAAATGGAAATGAAAAGATACACTCGAAAAATAAATAGAGAACATAATAGAAAAGGTTTAACACACCTTGTTAAGCAGTTTTTTGGTATCTAAATATAACTTTATAACAATAGCTTTTTAATTATATTTTCAATATTAAATGTTAGTAACATCTACAAGCATTTTAGATTGTTTATAAAAGAATAGAAGATGCACTCGAAGAAAATAGAAATTTAGACAAGGATTTAAGCAACTGATTATTCAGTTTGTTTGAGTAAATAGAACTTTGGCATTAGCTTTTTAAATTATATTTTTCATATTAAATGTTAGTATTTAACAATCTCACATCTACAAGCATTTTATATTGTTTATAAATGAATAGAAGATACACTCGAAAAAAATAGAGTATATTTCAGATATGTATTTAATGAACTTATTATTCAGTTTGTTTGCGTAAATATAACTTTGACAATAGCCTTATAAATTTTATTTTTAATTTTATATATATGTGTTTAATAATTTCACATCTACAAGCATTTTAAATTGCTTATAAATGAACAGAAGATACACTCGAAAAAATAGAGTAAATTTGACTTACCTATTATTCAGTTTGTTTCATCAAAAAGAACTTTGACAAATGCTCTTTTTAAATTATATTTTTAATATTAAATGTTAATATCTAACAATTTCACATCTGCAAGTCGCAACATGCTTAATATTTTCTCAATAATCCTCGCTGTCCTGGAATTTGCCATCATTTTTATAAACCCTTTTTGCAGTCGCTTTTAATGGAAATTATTCGTGGCAAGGCAATGTCGAAGTCAAGTGTTGTAGTTGGCGGCAATTTAATGAAGTTTTTCTGGCATATGATTAAAACTTTGCACTCAGCTGCATTTCCATTTTTTCCCTTCTGTCTTCTGTATTATGTGCGGGTGTGTTGGGGGGTGTGGAAGACAAAGAGTGTGTGTGTGTTTGGGCTTATACATTCGAAAAGTTAACCACAAAACGTTGTTTTTTTCCACGTTTCACATTTTCATATAAATTTTCTCGCTGCTTTTGCCAGCTTTGGCTGCTGTTGGCCATTACAATAATATCTTTTGGTTACATTTTGTGCGCTCTCAATTCCAGCCGCCACCTTCCCAATGCTCTGGCATCATGCATAGATTTGACCCAGTTATAGTGCCCAGATCACGATTCCAAACATTTGTTTCGTTTGGTTTGCTTACTTTTTTTTTCCAGCTTTTAATATTTTCCTTTAGCTTTGCTTTAAGCTCTTGGCATTTATTATATTTTTTGTTTGCTGAGTTTGGCGTCTTTTTTAATTGTCTTTGCATTTGCTTTCTGCCTTCCACTTTTGCTGTGTACTTTGTTTGCTTTTAAAAACGACTATAAAAAACAGCCAGAAGCATAATTTATTTAAATGGTTATGTTTGTTTGTTAAATTATTTAAAGTCATTCACTTAACTTTTTAGTCGCGTTTGTACAGCTGGGCATTTTTATTTACTCTTTTTTGTTGTGGAAAAAGGGGAGTTAAGTTTAAATGTTTGACGATGATATATATATATATATATATATATAAATAAGGGCTTAGCACTGATATAATCTGAGTTTTAAGTGAATTTTAAAATCTACGATGATCATTGTTTTACTACTTATAGAAATATGTTGTTATTTTTAACATTTACATAAGGCTAGACTTAATTATGAATTAAACAAAAAGCGTATAATTCACATAAATGCCACTATTACGATACATTTATTTCTGATTTTTTAAATTAATATTTAATTACACTCAATTATGAAGGAAAATCAAGTATAATTGAAATATATATATTTTGATAATTGAAATATATATTTATTGTGATTCTTGTATATTTAATCCTATATAAATTAATCATTGTCTTAGGAATAAATATAATAATACGAATTTTATATATATTTACATAAATATATATATATATGTATATATAAATATTATTTTATATGAATCAGTAAAAATAACTAAGTTTAAAAATACTTTTCGAATTAATAGTCGCACAACTAACAATTTCAGTTAATTTTCCAGTGAAAAATATCTCAGTTATATCAACTTTTTCAATTCTATCAATTTCCAACCAATAGTTTTTGACCTTAGTTGGGGTTCAAAGCGAATGTGTCTGTCTTTGACAGTTTCCTTAAGCGTTTTTAGTTTACCGTTAATTGCAATAGTGATTCCAGCTAATACAGTTAATTCGCACTCGAAAGCAGCCCAAAGGAAAGCGTTTTCTTTTTAACTGCATTTTTTCGTTGTTGTTGTTGTTATTGTTTTTTGCTGATTTTTACTTTAAGACAACTGGCATCAGGCAACAAATCGTGCCGTTCAGGGCCTGGGCCAATGGAGGCGACGGCTTTTTTTTAATTGACAGGCTCGCCGAGCGGGCTCAGTTCAATCGTGGGAGGGCCTCTAACCGTGATTTGCGATGGGAACAAAAAAAGGTCAGTCCAGGTAGAAAAAACAGCAGAGGGGGAAAAAAACGAAACGAACACACAACACAACACACACAACACACACAGCATTGAAAGGCCTTTCAGACAGCTGCGTTGCATTGACTGGAAGGAAATTGTGGAGCCGCTGGCAGCAACAGCAACAGCAGCTGCTCTCGCATTCAGTTCGTTGTTGGCTTTTGGGGGGGGGGGGGGGGGGGTGCTTGGGGATAGGGAACGTTTGACTTGATTAAAGATTTCACACTTGATTAAACACTGGCCCCGTTAGTATTGCTGTTGTTGTTGTTGCTGTTGTTGTTGCTGCTTCACAGCTCCAATTGCAAGTTTCAAGTTCGTTGTAACAATTGATGAACGAATTTAGTAATGTTTTTTTTTTCTTTTCTTCATTTTTTATTCATTTTTGGTCTTTTGTTTTTTGGATTTAATTTCCGAGGTTGGCAGCTGTGTGAACTGCTTTTTATAGCAACCGCTTTAATGTTGTTTTTCCGTTTTGCCTGAGGCGCCCAGCAACAATGAAAAACAACGCCAAAAGCCCCGAGATATTTGTCAAGCGAAAAGTTTCAGTAATAAATTTGCCATAATTTCAGGATAGATATCGAAACTAAACTGAAACTGGGACCTTGACATTAGTTGACCTGACTTGGGTATAATATTTAGCAAACCAAGTTCAACTAGTAAAAAGTTTCGTTTGATTATTGATTTTGTGCTGAGATATTAGATTCTACTTTAATAAATTTAAAAATTTAAGCTTTAAGTTGTTGATTCTGATTTTGCGCTGAAAAATATATTTTTTTTTGGTGTCGGAGATGCTTTGACTGTTAAACAAACTCATAATAAACATTTTACCGATTTTATAGGTGCTATAAAAATTATGGTTTGTAAATATTACTTAGATAAATTTAAAAAATTTCTGTTGAATACTTTAAAGCTTTAAGATTTTATATACAGAATGTCTCTAAAAATATTCCACGTAGGATATCTTTATCTATTAAATCTTTATCTATATAAAACGTACATGTTATTAAATTTTAGCAAATTATCTTCCTTTATTTAATATTTCATAAATTTTAACTGCAAATTGCTAATGAAGACTATTTTTTTTTTTTTTCCTTTGCAGACATATTGCTATTTATATATATCATATTAAGAGGTAAGTGATACGAAAATATATCAATACTTTAACGAGAGCAATTCACTTATGTTTAGTGTATGTTCCCGGGGGTACATCGTATCAATCTTAATTTATAACAAATGTAATATGGTTGTTTTTATCGCGACTCGCCCGAAAATGGAGCCGTACATCTCCAAGGATTTGAGCCCGGCACATGGTAACCGAACATATGTTTAGTTCCCTCATGTAAATGTGCAATGTGGGCGTGGTTAATGGTGGCTGATTACTGCCACACTTTGCTCTGTTTTTTTCTTGCTTTTTTTTTTTTTTTTCGTTTTTTCGCTTTTGCGTATTTTGTTCTTTTCCCTCGCCTCGTTTCTCTGGCCTTGCCACGTCAGAATTGTACAATTCGGCGATTCTACGTGACTCACATTGCGTGAAGGGCTCCTAAATATGCTATGTAGGACCAAAAAAAAAAAAAAAATACATTCGACGTGTACTGCAAAATACACTTAAGTGATTTTATGGCGCCGTTTGAATGGTTTTCAAATCTGCCAAACGTGAAACATATAAATGTGTCTGCTTCCACTCCCCAGAGTACTACACATAAATTTGGAGCAGCGCTTTGCCACCTAAATGTAAGCTTTTTGAGAAATATCTAAAATATTTGCAACACACCTGTACTCGCATTTTACATTTGGGGGAGGGGTGTGTGTGAGTGTGTGTGTGAATTGGAGTGTGTTTGGGGAATGTGTGTGCATTGGATTGTGTGTGTGTGTGTGTTATGCCTGCGCTTAACAGCAACAAGTAGATGGACCACAGCACGCAGTTTGTATATAAAACTGACAAAAAACAAACGGAAGTTGAAGTGTGTTTGGGACCCAACACACTATACAACCTTGGAATACCCTATGAGTAAAAAACTCAATAAAAACAATCGAAAATTTATTATTGGATATGTAATTGGTTAGTTTACATATCCAATAATTAGTTTTCGATTGCTTTAAATGGTGATAAAGAAAATACAAATGAATTCAGATTGTTATTAACTCAAATTATGTTGAAGGCCTACAAAAAAATCCTATTTAATTACGTACCAAATTCAACTGTTCAATTGTTTTAATTGCCTGTTAATCAATATTTGATGATTAGAAGAATTGCAGGATTTATGCTCTTCTTAGTTCAATAAATATCATTTTCAAATTGTGTAAGCCTGTTTTGAACTCAATGTTAGCTAAACACTAAAACTGTATACTAGGAACAAACACAAAATATATATATATATACGTATATTTGTCAATTTGGATACTAGCTATAAAAAAACAGGCTTATTTTTTGTGAATTGCTGTCGGTGGCTTATCTGCGTTGCTTGTGGCAGGGGCAGAAGCAGGGGCAAAAGCAGGGGGCATCCTATCAGCAACTGTTGATTTAGATGGACGGCCGGCCAGTTGTGGAGAAGGGAAGGGAGGCGGGTGAAGTCGAATCGTGTTGATTTACCGCTTGATTGACTGCCACTGTCAGCTATTAAGGGCAGTTGGAGGAGGCCAAAAGGCAATTGAGATTGAAGTATGGCTTACACTGATTGTGTTGCCTTACATAAATAAATTATGATGTTAGTTGAAAGACTCTCAGTTTAATCACATTCATCTTGAAGATAATTTGAATTAAGCAAAGCGAATGCATTTCCAAGCGTTACTTTAAATGCATTGAAAATGTTTGGAAAATTAATGAGTTTATTGCAATTTGGCATTGCACAATTTAATAGGCCAACAGCAGGCTTTCAATTATAAACGGCTGCTTTCCAAAAATAAAAAGTATACGCAACGAATGCCAGCTGAATTGCTTTATTGTTGCTTTGTTTATTTAGGCTTTTTACGGCTTTTTGTAGCAAAGTCGCTTGTCAATATTTACGCTACAAAAATAATGTATAAATAATTGCATGTTACTCGCTGACAAACAAACACAAATTTTCCCCCAAATACAAAACTTGAATTTGTGTTTCTTTTTTTTTCCTATTTTTTTTGTTTAGGTGTTGATGGCTCTTAACACTGCGGCTAATCGGTCTTAAACTCTCACCTGTCCGATTGAACATTAGCATAATGATCGACCACAATATACTCAATATACCCGTAATTATTACGGCTATCTGCATAAACAACAAATATTGTAGACAAGACACGCCAGTTGGCCATTAAAATTGTGCCCACACATGGTAAAAACCACAAATCCCTTTTATGTCATGTCAAATTATTAACATGAATATATAAAATATATATATAAAATCAATACATGACCAATGCTGAATTAATAACCAACGCTCGTTGGTTGAAAGCTGTCAACACGTTTCGCTTGTTGGACAAGGGTTGAGTGGGGGGGGGGGGGGGGACTGATGGCAGAAGCGCTGACGCAATTGCATTTGACAACGCGTCTTAATTTATGCTGAATGCAATAAAGAAACCCAATTGCCAATGAATTGGTTTATTAATTAAGCAGTCAGTGTTGGCCAACCGACGTGTTGGCCAGCGAACGTGGCCAGAAGCGATGTTTAATTGTTGTGTGTGTGTGTGTGTGTGTGAGTGGGCAGGATGCGCTGCTCTGCATGCATATATAAAAATTGGCTGAAATTTACACTTGTTTAATTAAAGGCCCCAAATTAATTTCTGTCTAATATTTTCCTTTCTTGCTTTTTTTTTTATTAAAAATGTACAACAATATTTGTGTAATTTTAGTGAGAATCACTTAATTTATTTAACTCAGCGAAGCCATTTAATCGAAGGGATTTTAAAATTAAAAGTGTTAAGCCAAACAAGTCTAAACCTTTTTTAAATATGCAACTTGGGCAAAGTTTGCACAACAACTAGTCAAGGCAAGCGCTTAACTCAGTTTATAAGCATGCCTCCCTGAGGGGATTGGGGTGGGGGTGTGTCGCCAACATGTCTGCAAAATGCAAGTTTGTCGCCTTGTTTGAGATTGTTGCTGTTGCTTTTGCTGCTGTTGGTTTTGCGACTCATAAATCACAAGTAAAATTAATAAAAATAAAGAAAGAGAGGGAGAGAGAGAGAGGCAGAGCTGAGTAGACTGAGAACGGTTTAAAACAGAAATTCAAGCAGAAAGCAAAACGCAATAAAAAGTTTTTGATTTCGAATCTTTTTATTTTTGTGCGCGCGGCTGAGCAAACAAAATTGCAAAAGCCAGACGAGCTGACGACCGCATACACAGGGGACGGGTGAGGTATGAGGAATGAAAGGGGTGTGAGTGGAGAGTGACAGCTTTGGACCGGCGAGCAGACAGAGCGGAAACGGAAGTGCGTAATGCCATACGTGTCCGTAGCCAACGCGGTTGTCGCGGTTCTTGCTGCGGTTCTTTTTGCTGCTGCTGTTTTTTTTTTTTTGTATTCCCATTTCAGCAAGGTGCAAACAGTATTTTCATTAATTGCAGACATGAAACAGCAAAGAACGACAACAACAACAACAACAACAACAACATCGACTCTGGCTAACTTCTTTTGTTGTTGGGCCATGAAACAAAAGCCACAAGCCAAACAAAATATAAATCTAGGCAGCCATAAAAGTGCAATAAAGAAAAAAAGGTGTTTTCCGCTTGTATTAACCATTAACTGGCTGAAAAAAGAGGGTTTTTCGGCCTCACAATGAAATGCTGACTTGATATATTTGATAAAAGTCCTCTGTTCATTGGCCAGTTTGTCAAGTTTGCACCAAAAAGATTTAAATAAATATCAAAACATGGTCATAAAAAACTTTTGTAGAATGTCCTTGACCCCTTGTATCAACAGCATATGTTAAATTCCAATAAATAACTTTATTCTTGGAATTGACAGTTGTGTTCTTTTTATTTTGTTATTTCTTCAATGTCCTCAAATAGGATCAGAATTTATCTCTTGCAGAAAGTGCTGATAACAGATAAAATTACATTTCGACTTACAGATTAAGTTGATTTAAACGGATATCGAAATATTTGTAAGATATAAATTTACGATCAAGTTGAAATGTTCGAAAGATATAAATTTACAACCAGGTTAAAATAGTAGTTTGCATAGAAATAGAAATACATAAAACTTGTCATAACTTCTGCATTTTATTAGCTGTAAATACATTCATTTATATTCACAATTCGAAAATGAAACACATATTTTACACTTAGCAGTTTATTTTTATTTTTTTGTACTTGATGTTATTTCTTTCTTTCGAATTAGGCTACAATTTTCAGTGATTATTTTACAGCTACCAAAACTACTTACCATAATTATCAGACTTATAAATAAAATTTATTTAACACCAGAGAAACCTCATTTTGTGCTGCGGTCCACTACTTAAAAGTAAGTTTACTAATTATAATAAATATTTTAAGCACTTAAGCGTTATTAAAAAAAAACGCCACAACTTTAATTAATACCATACACAAAAAAAAAGTATACTAAATATGTACTAAATAAGAGCAAAAAAAACAATTAATATTATTTAAAATAAGAGCAAATTTGTAACAATTCTGGATTCCTTTTTGTTTTGAGCATCTTTCTTGATGATTATAAATGATTATATATAAAGAACTCAATGGGAAACTGACTTGGCTAAATTTCTGGGTTATATTGGCAGGGAGCGTGGAGAGTTTTAATTAAAATTAATTAGAGTGGTTAAAACATTTTAAAATGGGCAACTAGCTCGGCAATCGCCCAGTTAATTAGGTGTTTCTCTGTCTAAGCTGACGTAATTGCGTGAGGCTACAGGCTGGCAGGAGGGGGTAGGTGAGGTGAGTTGGGTAGAGGGGGTAGGTTGTTTCGACTGCTGCTGCTGCTGTTGCAAATGTGAAAGCAGCTGTTGGCCAAATGTGCGAAAATTGCCGGCAAATTGGTATAGAGACTGCCACAGGCCCACAGATTTGCATACACAAGCAGAAAGTGAGGCACATTCGAATCAATTATGTCACCCCCCCAAAACCCCCTCCCTTGACGACCAGTCAGGCGCAGTCAGTTGGGCAAGCTGGCAGTGTGGCAGTCAGTCAGTCAAGTCAGTCTGGGAGGGGCGCCTGCATTTCATTCCTTGACTAAGTCAGCAAGTCAATCAGCCGCAGCTTTTTTTTATCGTCACTGTGTCGAGCTGCAAGAACAACAACAGTTGCAACAATGGCAACAATAGCAACAATGTACATTTTGGGCTCAGGTTCTCTTTCTCAGGTTCTACTTTTATGGCGGCCTATTGCCCTGCAGCAACAGTTGCAGCAGTTGCAGCCACTCTCTCGCTGTGTTTTGGCCAACTCTACTTGTCTGCAATTTTTTTTTTCTTCTTCTTGCAAAAAGTAACTGTACTTGATGTGCAGCAATTTTATTATGCAGATCGACAGCTGCTTGAGGCAAGCATTGCCTTCCAGTTGTTATCCTCTGTCTCGGCTTTTGGCCCTTGGTCATAGATACATTGCTGCGGGTAATTGTCTGCGACGGGTCTTCTTTTTCCGTTGACTGCTGCCAGTTTCAGCCAGTCTTAGCCAGTTTTAGCCAGTTTAGTTTCTTATGGCCTTCTTGGCTGTGCTGCTCGTCCGCCGCACGCAATTGGGTT
Organism: Drosophila dives; assembly: GCA_035042365.1. Lineage (NCBI taxonomy): Eukaryota > Metazoa > Arthropoda > Insecta > Diptera > Drosophilidae > Drosophila > Drosophila dives. The sequence goes on along the minus strand of JAWNLJ010000415.1, from coordinate 876,085 downwards.
TACTCAACTTTACTCATAAAAGCGGTGACACAAAAGCAAAAAATTGGTTAATTTTACAAAGGTCTTTTGAATGTTGCAAGTGTTTTATTTAACAGCTGATTGTTGCTACATTTAATATGATTAATTTTTATTTATGCAACATAAAGAGGAATTATCAAAAACTAAAGTTTACAGTTTTTTTTACTACCACATATTTGTATATTACGACATTTTGTAAAGGGTTAGCTTAATTGTTTGTATATTAACAGCATTTTAAATGGCCAATAAATTCAGCGAAAATCTATAAAAAAAACTTTATATGCGCATGCTTAGTAAAAAAAAGAAGTTAATTATAACAATTTCAAAATAATTATTTTAATTAAAAAATACACACATATTTTTGTATAATTTATTAATCCAACTTTAAGAACATTATTTTCTTGATATTTTGTTATTTTTCTATATACATTTTTTTTTTGTTATATTTTAATTAAGCGGCGACTTGCGCAAACATTGCCAAGTATTTTCATTTGAGGGCATAGCCAGCAATTAACGGCATTGCGTTTTGGTAACGTGTTCTGGCTTTGCTGGGCGCCTGTTGACTGCCCTTGGCCGTGCTCTCTTATTAATTTGGTCAATTGGAAGAGGCAGAAGCAACAATGGCAAATGGCGAATGCCAAAAACCAAATCGCATGCCAAAAATTAATTACACACACAACTGACTGTGTGTGTGTGTGTGTGTAAGAGAGAGTGTGTCTGTCTTTTGCCGTATGCGTTAGATTGGAGGCCTTTCCCACAGCTCTCAGACACGCACCCACAACATCAGCTCCGGCTCCGGGTCCGGCAGCAGCCGCAGACGCTGCGGCGACTGTTTCCCACAGTCAATTTGGGAGACTTCATCTACGGTCGTTGGCTGGCTGGCTGTGTGTGCGTGTGTGTGTTTGTCGCCAGTTTGGCTGCAAAATTGTTTACGACCAAAGCCAAAAACCAAGACAGGAAGCCATCAGAGACCACCAGGCAGAGGCAGAGACCAGAGGCAGGCCTCGCAGAGTGCGCCAGTTGCCATTGTTGTTTTTATGGTTGTTGGTTAAGATTATATTTTTGTGAATTTTATTTCTCTCTCTCCAAAATGCAAATTGGTCTTTAAAAAACTCGATTTTTTGTGTATGTTTTTGCTTTTTTTGTTTGCTTTGTTTTATTATGACTTTTTCATTGACATAAACACGTTAATAGCTTAGCGCGAAAATTATGTGCTAAAACTTCGGCTTGGCATTCAAATTATTGATTAAATCATTTATTATTTTTATATTTTTGGCAGCATTGCGAAAGTTAGAACACTAATTTGGGATGCTGACAGCGATTGTTGTTAATTATTTAAATATATTTTTTATACTATTTAATGATAAGTGCTAAAAAAAATTAAAGCTGTTTTTAGAAACCATATTTTTTGGCTAAGAACAACTTTTGTCTGTTGAAAACAGGCAGCAATTAATTTAAATAAATTTAAAAAAAATCAATTAAAAATAACAGTTAAATTTTATATCAATTATACATTTAATATACATTTAATATAATTATTTATTTATTTTTTAAAAAATACTAAAACACATTTTCTAAGTGTCAATTTCGAGTGCTTTCAATTGGGAAACATTTTGAAACATTTTCCTGGTTGGCTGTGCCATGTCAGGGCTTCGAGTCAAGTGGTTTACCAAATGCTGTCAGAATCTTCGCAGAGATTGTCGAATCCAGAGCGAGAGACGGTGAGGAGTGGAGGGTGGCGTGATTTGATTCCAATTTATTGGGATTGGCGCAGCAGCCACATCTAATATGCGATTAAATTGAACGTGCCAGTGCCAAGGAATCGTGGTCGCGGTCGTGATGTTGCGGCTTAACCCCGCTAACGCCCAGCTAGTTAACCCAAATGCAGTCAGTGTAACCAGGCCCAGAGCCAGAGCTAGAGCTAGAGCCAGCGCCACTGAGCCACTGAGCCACAACTGATGGAGCAGAGGATTCATTTACAGACAAAGCCGGAGCAGAAGCAGCAGCTGCAGTTTCTTTCTGCAACGGCTTGCAGCCACAAAATGGATTATTATGTTAATTACTGTCATGTCACGTAGCGTCATAATGTTGCTCTTGTTGCATTTGTTGCTCTTGTTGCATTTGTTGCTCTTGTTTGCTGGGCTTTTGGGGTTGCAGTCACCATGGCAATGCGGCTTCGGCTGCTTTGGCTGCTTTGGCTGCTCCATTAATGCGCTATTCAACTGCAAATTAGCGCACGAAATGTGAGTCTGCCGAAAGGGGGCAGCTTCCCCTCATCCACTCATCCCCTCATACCCTCTTTCCAATCCTGTTCATCCGTTAAACATTGCGTATACATAATGTGCTCTCGTTTTGTTTGCCTGCTTTGTTTGGCCAGCATAATAAATTCAAATTATTTCCATTGGCACGTGCAACAGCAGCAGAAAGCAGCATGCACCATGCAGCATGTAGCATGCAGCTTTAAAATGTTGCAAAATAAACCTGAATAAATAATAAAAAGAAATGTTTACATTTTAAACAAAACAAAAATTGCTTTCTAACTTTTTCGTGTAAACTTTATTTTATCATTATTTCTTTGGATATTGAATAAATTTGAATAGAAGCTTTATCGACACATTCGATAAATTTTAAAGTAGAATAATGCCGAAATTCCCTTCTGGCATTAAATAAATCATATTTGGTCAAATTTTATTAAATTTTAGATAGTTTCTAAACAAGTTAAATGAACTTTTGCTGACCTTTCCGCCTCTGCATTCAAAGCCATTTTAGAATTTATTTTAATTTCTTTTAGGCTATTATAAATTATATTACATATATATAAATTTGTAGCTTATTAGCCTTGGCAACAGTTTTTTTTTTTTTTAATCATTCATTCATTCAGACAGACAGTTACAAAGAACTTATTTTACTATAGAAATTAATCAGAAACAGATCTGCTTTTGGGCCTAGCTAACAAATTGTTAATAGCCATTCTCAGAAATTAACACAAATGGCCGACTGTTGCTTAACATTGTATTCATGGCCAGAACAAATAAAGTAACTGGTAGATATTGGTCGTTATGAAATTAGAATTTCAAAAGCAGTAGAAGAAGAAGAAGAACAGATAACAAAGCTGGGGCCGCCTTTTGAGCCAGTTTCAGCATTTGGCAAACGTTTTTTGGCCCATGGCCAAGAGCCAAAGCTAATGCCAATAAACGTAATGGTCAAAGCCGGTTTTGTTAGACGCGGAGTCGGCGACGAGGTCGCAAACGGGGAGGAGAGTGGGGGAACGGGGCGATGTCAAAATGTGATGTGCCCGCCGACATCGCCGACAGCCAAACAAGGCGCAAATAATAATCATAATAATAATAATCATAATCATCATATGAAATAATATAGAAAAATTATGTAAATCACCGCCTCCCCGTAAAAGGTAAACTGGTCGGACAAGAAGTTTTCTTGCGTAATGCAGCTCGTCGAGATTTATTTAATTAGCCGCCCGGCCGAGCACAAAAAAGCAAAGAAACAAAACGCAAATAAAAAACAGGCAGAAAAAAAAAATTAAAAAAAATAACTTGACGTTTACCCGTCTCATAAATCGGGTGACCTTCTTTTTTTTGTTTTGGGGCATTATGAAAATATTATTATTTTAAATTTAAGCTTTCAGCCTGACGCCTGCCCAGCACCTATTTACATAGTTAATGCCCCAGTCCGCCCCAAACTTCGCACACTGTTGCACAAACAAACAGTGACACTTCTGGCAGCGTCCAGTGTCCACAAATGACAACTGCTTTGATATGTAATTAGAATTTATGGCACATGTCCGTCCTCCAAAAATGTCAACCAAAAAAAAAAAAATAAAAAGTTTGCTAGCAACTTTGCAACTGCAACTTGCCTCAAGGTTTTTTTTGTTGGCTATTTGACAGCTGCTGATAGCTGATGGCTGATAACTGACCGCCTGGCTTGAGTGCTCCAACTTGGCTATCATTTTTTATACTCTTACAGAGTGTCCCACAAATTTATCACGTTATATGGGTTAGTGTTGTGTAGAAGCATAATTTACATGGATTAGCTTAAATTGGGTTGTTTGTCAGTTGGGGGTGATAAGGAGACTCCATCTCCCTAATCCACTTGAGCCATCATTTGACTATTTGAGCTCCTGCTGTGTATATTATAGTATAGAGGTACACACCTATTTGGCAGGCACTGTGTTGAATATCAGAGAGCTCTGTTTGTATTCCAAATATTTTTGACTGCTCCGACAAATGCTCATATTTTTAGTCATATTTTTCTTGTGTAGAAATCAAATTTCTTAAAAAATTAAAATTAACATACGAATCGCTTAAAATCTAGCTCTAGTTTCAAATACTAATTTTAAATTAAAGTAATCCTGACTAGACTCAGGAGCTGCCAGCCTTATGAGTGCATTTAACCATAGATCATCTCATAGCCCCTAAAAACTATCGCTCTAAAAACATGAATTGCATATCTTCTAAGTGCCTGTAAGAGAATATTAACTTTGACACGCTAAAGTTGAAATTTAAATATAGTTTCTGCATAGAAATTGGTAGTTAGTGCCACAAAGCACGTGACAATCTAACAGGGGCAACAAAGCATGCTGCAACATGGTCAGTTCGAGATGCATATTTAGCCAAGGACAAGAAAAGTTTCAAATTGAGTTTTAAACTTATTCACAGGTCGTCAATAAAAGCAACTCTATTAAAATGTAGTCTAAAAGCAAAACTTTCCCACGTTTTGATAGAAAAAAGAGATTTCTGGGAATTCCAATGAGAACTCATCCAAAGTTGGCAATGCATAAATAAAAACTGTCAGTTGGATCTAAGCTGAGCCAAGTTTTATCAAGTGGACACATCTTGGTTATCCAAACGCATATGCCAAGTGACAGTTGTGGATGTGTAATGATGACGATGAGATTGCTGCTTCTCCTCCTGCCTCTCCTCCAGCTGCTGCTGCTGCTGTTGATGATGTTGATAATGCTGTGAAACGGAACTGCGCGTCTCTGGGGCAAGCATCAAAGCGTTGCAAATGAGCGTGGCAAGCACTTGAGCAGCACCCACGTACGCCACCAACACACAAATAGACACGAGGCAAACACACCCCTTCCTTGACCCCCCCCCCCCCCCCCACACACCCCTTGCACACTCCAGCAATAGCAATTTGAGGGTTTTACCGCTTACGTAAAATGCATTTGGCAAAAAACATAAATATAAATTCCCAATTTAAATGTATTTTTTTTTTCATTTTTTATCAACCATTTGCTAATTGCAATTTGCAAAATGCTTGCCCACTTTTGATGGCGACTGTTACCCAATTGCAGGTAAGCGGCTTAAAGCAACAACAACAACAACAGTGAAAAAAATAATAATAAAAAAACCCAGTTGACAAAGGGCCCACCCACAAAAAAAAGTGTGCAATTGTTTATTGTTTATTGCATATAAATATATATTTTTTTTTCATAGCTGCTGTTTATTGTTTATTGTATATAAATATATATTTATTTTTTCATAGCTGCAGGCAGGCTAAAGAAAACTTTTTTACTTTTATATTTTGTTTTAGTTTTAATAAAAACTTGCGTGGATTTAATGAGTCGCAAATTACAAATAACAAAAAAAAAAATATTGTCTTTGTTGCGTGTTCAAGAAAGTGTTGAAAGTTGTATTGTCCCCGAGCAGTTTTTGTTTGTTTGTTTTTTTTTTATGGGTTGTTGATTGTTGGCTTAATAAGCGGAAACACATGACTTTGATATTGCAGTCACGGCTCAAAGCCAAGTCTGCACAAAAGCTATTCTTTATGGCCACTTTTATTTTCATTGTCAACGCAATTAACAGGATTGTTTTTTTTCCTCTTCCTCTTCTTCTTCTTCTTCTTTTTCGATTTCTATTTTGTGTGTGTGTGACAAGTTGTGAGATAATTTCGATAGTTCTTTGGTAAATATTCTGACAGACCTTTGTCATAATTAAGCGTATTTTTTCAAGTTCTTTTGGTGTCATGAATTGAGTATTTTTTTTCTTCTCCTAATTACCTGGCCAAGATAAGTTTTGTTATTTTTCCCATTCGGCAAAGAGGCAATTAGGTTCAGTTGATTGCTCACAGTGACTTGGCAGATGAAATTCTCTCACAATTCCTTTGTTGGTTTTTTTCTTTTTTTTTTTAGAAGTTGTCTTTAAGAGTGAAAGTTTGGCCCATTAAAATTGCATGTGAGTTTTTCACCAGGCAACAGGAAATGTATATTTTCTGCTTTGCTGGGTTTCCATGCGCAGCTATTCAAATGTACATTAATGAAGAAATTTCTACTTTTTATTTTCCAATTTGTTTGCTACTTCAAACGTTGGTTAAGTGCAGCATTTAATGCACGAAATGTTCATAAAGTTTTTTACAATCACTTTTGCATATGCATAATTTCTTAATTGCTTGAATCTCAAGAATTTTGAAGTAGCCAGTTGGAAAATCGTCTTCGTTTAGCGAAACCACCCAGAGAAATGTATCAACTTTGTGGCAGATGTTGCAACAGCTGTACTGACATTATCGTATTTCTCTTGAGCAACTCTCTGACAAGAAAACTTCCTAATTTTTTTTTTCGTTTTTTGTGTGTGTCATATATATCACAAAACGCACTTAGCACAAATTGTGAAAGTTGCAAAAGTTGATGCCACAAAAAGCAAGCAACAGCTACAGCAACACCAAAAGCGGATACAGCCCTAGAAAATTCTTCCGCAGCCTCATTGCACAGTTGAGCAAATTAAAAGATAAAAACCGCAACCGCCAAGAGTCAGAAGATGGCCGGAGGGTTCTCCAGGCCCAGATACAAGTTGAGAGACCGGCTGATGGCGATGCCGCCCCTGATTGCGGACGCACGCACTCGCCACACGCTGAGGCAAGTACGCAAAAAACAAAAAAAAAAAGTTGCAGTGCCAAACGAGTTTTTTGTTTACTTCTTGGCCATTTCTGTTGCTTGCTTGTAGCCAAAGTTTAATGTAATGTGCCGTACAAATGACGGCACAAGAAACCACAGATTAACCGAGTCTCTTAGATATGCTGCAGGCCGCACAATAGAAAGAGATAGAGACAGAAAGAGATATGGGTGTCTCGGTCATTATATACCCTCTCATAAATGATAATTAGAAGAGTCGCAGAAGAGTAAAGATCACAAATACTAATAATAAAAACTATAATAAAAGTGGGTCGCTTCAGTCTGTGGATGGTAGTCAATATACCCAGTGTGTCTGCCTCATTAAAGTGGCATAATAATTGAGCACTGTCGTTGCGGACAAACCGAGGGTAGTGGGTTAATGTGCGTGGCGCCCCCTGGTGGCAACGGCAACAACAACGGGCACGGCGTCATCGTCTTTGGTTGCAATTGAAGTTTGTTTTTGTTTTGCGCATTTCAAGTTTTTGGGTTCAGTTATAACTATTATTATTATTTTTATTTGCAGGCTAAACAAGCCACAAGTAACAAAAACAAAAGGCACAACAAAAACCGACAGGAAACCGGTTGCTGTTTGGCTCTGTTTTGGTGGGTGTACCAAATGTTGGACTTATTTGTATTATTGTTGCTGTTGCTGTTGTTTGTCTCGATTATGCAATGCGTCGTGTCGCCGTAGCTCCAAAAAAAATAAAATAAAATCACGAAATAAATAAAATAAGAAATATTGTTTGCAGTTGCTGTGAGACAAAAACAAATAGGCTGCTGTGCTTTGTGCTTTTTGCAATGCAACTGTAAAGCAGCCCCCACTCAGCCCTCCTCTATTCCACTCAAAACCAATGAAATATGTACACACAAACACACATTGTAAATCTGGTTGCTCTAATCAGCAAACAAATTTGTTTACATGTTGGGCAAACGACTAGAAAAACAGTTACACAGCAACAAAAACAAAAACACAAACACAGACAATTCGGAAAGCAAAACCCAAACCAAAACAGAAACAGCAAATGAAAGAGAAGCATGCCAAAATACTAAGCAGCTTTTTGAGCTGCGACTATCTAAACGTAGTTGTTCTTGTTGTTGTTACTTATTTTGTTGCTGCCTTAACAACCTATCCGAGTGTAATGCCATACAAAGAGAAAGGGAAGCGAGAGAGAACTCAACAAAATGAAGAGCAAACAAAGCGCGTCTCGTTTAATTTCATGTACGCTTGACCCTTTTAGCGCCCATTAAAGCAATAAAGAGAGGGACAGGGAGAGAGAGACAGAGAGCGGTAAGAAAACAGACGGCATAAAACAAACAAAAAAAGCTTAAATAAGGAATTTTCAGTAAAATTCTCATTTTAATAGAAGCCAAAGTGTGTTCATAAAAAATAGATATGTACGCTTCAAATTAGCTAGAAAGTTAAGCAAATGTAAATGAAAATGTGTACATATTAAAAAATAATGTGATACAATATTTTTATTTACATTTTTCACTTACATAGATCAAATAATTTTGAGTAGATTTGCTGACTTGTCCTTATACGCTTGCCTGCATAAATTTGACTTTGGTTAACTCTCGTATGAATTTAAAAACATTATTGTCTGACGCAATCTCTTAAATGTGTTATGCTTTATAACGGCAACTCATACACGAGCCCCCCAATAAGTGCCTGACTTAAGAGCAAAAAGAGGTGCTCGAAACCTTTTTACGCACGCCAAAGCTGCTTAACTTCATATTGAAGCGAGAGTGAGCGAGATGCACGTACATCCGTTATAGACATAACGAGCCCATTGCCTCATGCACCCCACTCCAGCCAGCAGCTAACCCTGCTTACCTACAAAATATAATCCCATTGCACTTTTGACTCGACTCGTCTGCTGCTCCACATAAGAGCCTAAGAGACTGAGACAGCGGCTGAAACGGAGACGGAGACTGAGACAGAATCTTATTACTTCCGTTGTTGTTGTTGTAGTTCTTCTTGTTGTGTCATACTTTTGTTGTTGTTGTTGGTGTTATCGTTATGCCCGTTGCCAATGTTTGTTAGCTGTCTGCTTTTTGCTGCTTGTTGCTTGCTTTTGACTGTTAGCTGTTACCTGTTGCCAATGCCGGTTGCCACTGGTAGCCCCATTTCCTTCGAGTGCATTTGAAGTCAAGTGAATAAATAGCAGCCACATTTAAGAAGAAGCAGAAGCTGATAAAACCGTTGCTCGCATGTTGTTTGACTTTTTGCTCTTGGCCTTAAAAAGCACAGAGCCAACATGTTGCGTAACAGCCGAGAGAGAGAGATAGAAGGAGGGAGAGAGTGGGGATCAAGAGCCAGCAGCTAAATCAAATGGGCAAAACACACAAAGTTAGCGTCGCGAATCGAGACTGTGGCACTTGGTCGACTGCAACGAGTTTATTTTACTTTAGTTTTTTTTTTTTTCTTATTTTTTGTTTTTTAGTTTGTTGTCTTTGCTGTTAGGCTGCAGCTGTTAACGATTTTTGCTGCTGCTATTTTGTTGGCCCGTTTTTATGGGCCGCCTGCCTGCCTGTTGCACTTGTTCTCTTCTCGTTCTGGTTCGCTGAATGGGTTTGCTTTTGGCTTCGTTTGTTTTTGGCCTGGTTCAGCTTAGCTGGTTTGCCAGTCTGCTTATTGTTTATTTAAATGCAAATTATGTTGCTTCAAAAACATGTGTTTATTATACAGAATATAGAGTAAGCAAAAAAAAGCGATTATAAGTCTCGGAAAATCTTTTTTAAATCTACTCTAAAAATTCATATTCCCGAGTAATTTTATTTGAAACACAATAATTTTATTTCACTAAATAAATAAAACTGGTCTAAAAAGTCCATTATTTAAAGTCCATATTTAATTAAATATTTAATCTGTTTTTTTTTGTGGGAAAAGCACTTTGAAAAGCACATTTTGTAGCAACCATTAAGCTTAAAATAATTAATTAAATAATTGAGGCTTTACTTTTTTTTAAAATAGTAAAATAAAAGCCATAATATGTGATATTTAAACAACCATAATTAAAGCACAACTTTCATTTAAAATATTCATTTAATTGTAGGTTTACCTACTTCTCGTGTCCGACTCATTTTCAAAGTGTTCTGCTCAAGTGTCGGTTTCTTGACCAAAATCTTGTCCAGCAACAATTGCAAGTTGAATGAACTGAGTACAACTTAACAACTGAAAAAACAATAACAGCTGCCCTGCTACCAAAATGAGAGGGAGAAAAAAAAGCCGAAAAATATAAAGTTTTAGTTATCAAGCATTAAATACGAATTGCGATCCGATCTGTCTGGGAACCTTCTCAGCTGGAATAGCAACATTCGTCAGTTGGTTATTTCAGTATTAACATTGGCAACACACGCAACATTCATTTATGGCTATTCGTATTCATATTCGTATTCATATTCATTCATGGATGTTGTACACGCTTTATGGTTCTTTGTTTATCGCCCTTCCCTAATCGAATTGATGAAAATAAAATTCGTCATGCCTCGCATTTTATGGCCGGTGCTTTTTTTTTTTTTTGTTTAGCTATTTTATTTTAGGAGATTTACGTTAAAAAACACTTGCTAAAATTGGCTTGATAACTGCGTGTATTATTACCACCATTGGTATGCTTTTATTTAATGGTTGTGAACCCCTAAATTATCAAGCCAAAAATAGACAGTTGGAGAATACAAAAACTATTTTTTCAGGCAATCGTTTTGGTCAAACATTTTAATTACTTAGTTCAGTTGCCAGGTATACAAAAAGGAATGTGTTTGTGAGGGGGGAAGGGGGTTTTGTATTACAGGATTCATGCGTGTTGGTAAATAACAGCATGGCCCAAAAGGCAAAGAGAAATTAAATTTATTTTAATGGAGCGTAGTAAAAGATACTCTTGGTTTTTATATGGAGTACAATTTTCTGCCTTAACTAATAATTAAGGCTTATAGGTCTGTCATATTTTCAAGTATATTTTAAATAAAATATATTTTATAAATTAACAGAGTGCACCCACTGAACGAGTAAGCTAATGGTACTTTCCGAATGAGAAGAGCATTCCCATAAAGTAACAGCACTAAATGTTTGTTTTGGTACGTGCCAAATGAAAATAAAACCCGAGAGCGCTCAAATTTAATAAATATTAAATGAGCTTGTCATAAGCATACACACAAACAAACACACACACACAAAGAGTGAGAGCTGTGAAAACCCTTGTTCCAATGTTGCCAAGGTCCTGCCAGAGTTTTTGGCTCCTGTCAACGGCTGCTGCATGATTTTGATAAGGTGCCGCAACGAAAATACCTTAAAGCCATTCCCCCCAAAATCCACTCACAACCCACTCAAAGCAAATAAACACGCACTTACAGGCATTCAAAATCCTTACTTGTGTAACCCCTCCCCTACAACATGCCACCCTTTATCGTTATGCCACTGCCACTTCCCCCGCATAGACAACGCATTCCGACACAAATAACATGTGACAAAATAAATGCCACTAAAGTGAAGGGGCACAAAAGTCAAGTCAAAGCAATGCCACATGGCGGATGGAGAGCTGTGTGACAAGGACGAGGTCCTTTGTGTATCCTTGTGTCATGCAACAAATGCCAAACAAATCGATGCCGCCCAAAGACACACTAAACACCAAAAAATAAAAACCATTTATATATATATATAGATATATATTTGTGATTATAAGCGCATAAAACTGCCACTGGAACGAAGCTACCCATGAAACTGTGGCAAGCACTCGCACACCACCGCCACCCCTCCCTCAATTTGTTCCTTTTGGTGCGTGCCACCAAGTCGCAGAGTTTGGTCTTTTGTAGCGGAACTTGTTGAATAAATAAGGAAATGAAAAGCAGCCAAAAACATAGAAAACTGTCACAGTCTCGGGCTGATTGCTGTGCAGGAATTCCTGTGCCCTGTCCCAGTGTCCTTCGTCCTTCGTCCTTAGTCCTTAGTGCTTAGTTCGAGCAATGGGCTCGGACGCCATTGCCATTGCCATTGACTAAACTTGTTAGCTCGACCCATTAATGGAGCCCACAGTGCGTGAAATGTTCAAATCGTCATCGTCCTCCTCATAATGAAGTTGTTGATGATGATGATGATGAAATTGGCTATGCTGTTGCCAGGATGGCATCCGTAATTGTCTAATATGATAGGAAATGGCAGGTAACCTTCGCATAACATTTCCAGGGTTTTTTCCATTTTACTTTAAACAGAAATTTATCTATAAAATAGACAACATAAATTTGGCTAATATAAAATCTAATGTTTCTGATAGTTCTTTAGTTAATAGCATAATTAAATTCTTATCAATACTATTATAAAATACTATTAAAAAAAATACATTTAAATTGCACAATTTTAAATAATTTAAAATCAATAATATTTAACTTAAGCTTTTAGCGCTAGAGAAATATCATATCAATAAATAATAATAGTAAAAAGTAATGTGATATATTTTATGGTCAATCTTCAAATAATAATAGTAAAAAATAATGTGATATATTTTATGGTCAATCTTCAAATAATAAAAGGAATAAATATTGTGATATATTTTATAGTCCATTAAGAATATTGTCTTAAAATCGAATTGTTGTTTCTTAGACATCTTAAAATTATTTTAAATAAATACTCAAGTTTAGATTGTTTGAATTTGGCTTATTTAAACTTTGCCTTTTCAATCTGAGACAATCCCAACAAGTTGAGTCAATATTTGCTGGCTGTGAAGTAGTTTTGCCTGAGAACTTAATGAATGATAAACGAATTTAGTTTTTAGTTGCACAACATTCACAGATTCACACGGTGCACAAACTGTGTGGCAACAACAGTATTTTTTCTCAGGTAAACACAAAAAACTCAACAATTTTGTTTGCTCAGTTTTTAGCTCTCCATAGAATAAAATCAGACATTTTTCTACTACTTGTTACAACAGGGCTATAATTGGATGACAAAGTATTTCAGATATGCTCGTTGGCATTCGAGTTGTGGCTGCTGCTACCTGCCTCTGTTTGGGGCAGCTTCTTGTTTGCTTTCAATTTGAACACAAATTTGAAAAAGTTGTGTGTCGCTTTACATATTTTGTGTGCGTGCCATCATTTTCATGATTACCATTATTATTATTATTATTATTATTATTAGGGCAAGTTATGCGGCTCACATTTTCATAACTTGTGCTTTGCCACAGTGGAATTTTTTTTGCGCGTGACCGCAACCTTCTGACCTTGCCACAATTGCTCATCCCCAAACAACCTTTGACTGGCCTCAATGCATCGTACTTGAGTGTGTGTGTGTGTCTGTGTCTGTGTGTGGCAACCCTGATGAATTCTGTGCAGGCTCACACAATGTCCTTGCTGTCCTGGTCCGGCAAGTCTTTTGTTTGGTTTTTACTTTTCTATTTTGTTGGCATTGAGTGCAGTGCGGCTTGCAACGTTATTGAAAACAATTGCATTGTGCATAATGTTGCATACTTTTTTAGACCTCACTGTCATTGTGGCAGCCATCTCTCGTTTTCATTGGCTTTTTGTGCTCTCAATATTTTAGCTGTTGGCCTTATCGGTTTGTCCCCAAATGCATTTACATGCTGATTGCTTTTGAACTTCTCTCAAAGCCAATAACTTTTCGCCCCACAGAATCAACAACAGAGAAAAGCGCATAAAACTTTTAGCAAGTGGCAAACCCTCCAAGTTGACAAGTTGCCAGCTAAATTGCTTTTTTCCCACCTCCTACACCCCTTCCCCTTCCATCTCCATTGACAATGGCTAAGCGCTAAAAGCGTACAAATGTTGTGCAATTTGTTAGCCGTTGCCCAAAGTATTGAATAACAACAAGTGCCATGTTCCTTGGTAAGTACTACGTATCCTGGCTTGTACGAGGATATTTGGAACGTGTGAAGTGCGTTGCGCAAAATAAAAACCCGATTCACAATCATCGGAATAAAGCTTAACGGCGCAATTGTTGCATGTGTGGCAAATGTTATGCAAACTATTAAGTTTCGCATCTAAATATTTAATCCACGCGTTGCAATAACAATTTAAAAGAGTTTAAAATTAAAATTAAATTATTTAAAATTGAAAGCTTGTTAATAAATGCATTATAAAAAATAAATAATATAGAATATATATAAGAGATCAAAAGAATTATGTATTTAATTATTTCTATAAAATTAAAATTAAATTATATAAAATTGAAAGCGTGTCAATAAATTCATAATAAAAAAATAAATAATATAGAATATATATAAGAGATCAAAAGAATTATGTATTTAATTATTTCTATAAAATTAAAATTAATTTATATATAATTGAAAGCGTGTTAATAAATTCATACTAGAAAATAAATAATACAGAATATATATAAGAGATCAAAAAACTTATGTATTTAATTATTTCTATAAAATTAAAATTAAATCATATAAAATTAAAAACGTGTCAATAAATTTATAATAAAAAAATAAATAATATAGAATATATATAAGAGATCAAAAGACTTATGTATTTAATTATTTCTATAAAATTAAAATTAAATCATATAAAATTAAAAGCGTGTCAATAAATTTATAAAAAAAAATAAATAATATAGAATATATATAAGAGATATATATCAGATTATATATCAGATTATGTGGCATAAATAAGTAAAGCATTTTTAAAAGAGTTTAAAATTAAAATTAAATTATATAAAATTGAAAGCGTGTTAATATATTAATATTAAAAAATAAATAATATAGAATTTACAACAGATCAAATGACTTATTTATGTATTTAATTATTTCTACAAATAAATGGGAAATTACTGTAAAAATGCTATTTGCTTAACTTGTATTAAAATTACCACAACCACAATATGCCACTACTAATTTTACCATTACTTTTACTATTTATCTTAGTACGTCTTATCAACTTCAATCTTCTACAACAACAAAATATACTACCACACATCCGACATTCTTTATCCACTATCAAATCCGGCATTATTCAATCAGTCGAATGGAAGTGTCGATGCTGAGAAATCCTTTAGTCTGCTGGAAATATGCAGCCATCAATAAACGACAGAGAGGAAACTAAATAGTAACTCAAAAGACTTATGTCTCTTATGTCTCTTATATCTCCATGTGGATATAAAATCCTTTCTTGTAAATCCCTGATGATGTTGGCGCAAAGCGCTGCTTGGTCCTGGCCAGCAGTATGGAGAATGCTTGGCTGGCAACATTGTTGTTGCCCCAGACTTGGACTTGGCTCATAAATTACCTTTGGTCGGTTTCGGTTCTTTCGGTCAGGAAATACACCTTTCAATCAAGTTGCAAGCCGGAGCCAAGCTGAGAGCCAGCAGCCGCCAGACAGCAACTTTAGCAGCAACAACAGCAACAACAACAACAACAACAGCAACAACAACAGCAACAGCAACAACAGCAACAAAGAGCAACTCGATATAAATCACGAAAATTGTCGCAGTTTGTTTTTGGTTCGCTTTCTGCTATTGTTGTT
Organism: Drosophila dives; assembly: GCA_035042365.1. Taxonomy (NCBI): domain Eukaryota; kingdom Metazoa; phylum Arthropoda; class Insecta; order Diptera; family Drosophilidae; genus Drosophila; species Drosophila dives. The sequence continues at coordinate 860,685 of JAWNLJ010000415.1, read as the reverse complement.
GTTGTTGTTGTTGCTGTTGCTGTTGTGGTTCTTGTTGCGTGTTGCGTGTTGCTGTTTGCAGTATGTTTGGGTTTTTTCATTTTATGGCATTGTTGTGACAGTTGTTTTTTGCTGGCAGCTGCAAACTGCTTGTTGCTTTTTGCTGTTGCTTTTTGGTTATTTGGTTTGTTGTCCTCCGCAAATCCTGTCATGCAAATTATGTTGAGCCTTTGTCCAAATGCAATGGCCTGGCAAATATTACGTTTATTGCGCAGCCCTCGACTCTTTATTATATCATTTATATATATATATATTTTTATTTAAAGCAGCATTTAATTTATTTGCTCAATATGCATAAATTGCAAAGGCTACTCAAAGTGAAATTTGAAAAATTTTCCCAAATATTTGTTCAGTCTTTTTTATTCGTGACAAATGTTGCGTGTTTAAGCTGTGCTTAAATATTTCAAATTACTGGGGGGAAAAAAAATATACAAAAATATTACAAAGTTTGAATTTTATTTTGCGCAGCGAAAAATGTTTATAATTGGATATTGGATATATGCGTAAAATGTAATATTTTGCGAAACATGAAATTCATTTACAATATCAAATGAATTTAGCAAAGTTTAAATTTATAAACTAAAATTCATGCCACATTTATTTTCCATAAAAATAGTTCAATTTAATGCAGTATTAAATGCGCATAAGATTCTTATTTCAGCAGCAGCTTTAAAACAATTAAATGTGGCATTTAAAATATCGCCAAATTTTCTGTTTTCTTGCAGAACAAAAACTTTTGCCACAACTTGTAAAAGGAGAAACTTGAACAGAAGTAAAAAAAAAACCCAAGGAAATTGAAAATGTAAGTGAAGTATTTTGATTAATTTGGCGTAAACTGTGCTGTCAGCGGAGTCGAGGAGCAAGGAGCAGCAGATTCAAACTGAGAGTCGACGACAACTGGTGCACTGGGCCAACGGTGCGTATGATTGATATGCCAAATGTAGTCGTGCTGAAAGTTATGGTTTTTGAACAAACTTAAAGCGTTGCAAAAGCGTTAAATAGCGCGCAACAAGCCAAGCCCACAAAAACAGAGACCACCCAAACGCCCACTGTGCAACAGCAAACAACTGGTAACTGGCAACATGGTTGCAGGAAAACTCTTCAGAGCCAAAACACACACACACACAAGCACAGCCATTGAAATTTTGTGACATGCGAATTGAGTTACTGTGGCATTTTCGTGCAGTGTAATTAATTTATGTGCTCGGCTTCTGTTCTGCCTCTTCATGGTCCTGTGATGGACTATTTAGTATAATTACAGTGCCTAAGGACAAATGCACTGCCAAAACTAGCATTTTCAGTTTAAAACGCACAATGCGTTTAAGGCAATTTAAAGAGAGAGACAGAGCGAGAGAGAGGGAGAGAGAGAGACAGATAGAGATAGAATTAGGATTCAATTTCAACTTTCGATTGTGCTGATTCAAACAATGGTTATTGATACTGCTTGTGTGTGTGAATCAGCAACTGAACCAGTTATTAGACAATAGAAATTGAGACACATTCAAGCCAATAAAAATTTAAGTCTATAAAGTGATTTTAATCCGCCCTGAAATGGGTTTTTAGAATATTAAATTCAATCAAATATTTTTAAGTACTTTTGTTTTATTTCTATTGTTTCTCATATTAGCACAAACTTCGCGATATTCAGTAATAATTCGTTTTGCATTGTAATCGGATAATTAAATTATAACATCGCTTCGCTGCACGGCAGCATTTTAATTGGTTGCATGCAGCACAAATATCGTGTATACGCCCAGTTGGGTGCATGCCAAGGCGAGGAAGTCGACAACACGTGCAGCAAATACTTGAATAGGCCAAAACTGCCACAGAGTGAAACTAAAAAGCATTGATTGGTAAGCCAAGTTAGGCAGCTCTATGTGCATCTTTGAGGCATGTGGCTTCAATTGAATTTATGCAACGCAAACGTTTCCATTTTGTGTCAAAGCAAAATGGATATAAAATCTACCTTTATGCCACATGTTGCAGCTACAAGAATTTTGCCTCACTCTAATTGCCAGCGCTGCTGGCGGTTTTAATATTTAATATGGCCAAAAAGGCGTCTCCCGGCCAGGGACTGATGAAATGGCAACTGTGCCTCAACTCATTTGCCGCCCGACCGGGCAAAACGTGGCCCATTTCCGCAAATGTCTTTTTGCCAAGCGTCGCCGTGCGAAACGTGGCAAAAATATATGTGTTTTAAATGCAAAGCCAAAGGCCTGGCTAAATGGAACTGTGCTGCTGCGAATACGTGTTAAATACCCTACAACTGTGGGGTATGCACAACCTATGGAATAGCTGGCGACGGGGGTTACTAGACTAAAATGGATCTGCTTGAACCACAAGCATTCTGTTAGCGATTTTTTAAAGATATAAATACTTAAAAAAATATAAAAATATTATTTTTATTTTAAAGAAAAAACACTTTCTTTTAATTTTAAAATTAAGTATTTGTAATAAGCAAAATATGTAATACAGAGCAATTTAATAGTCTCTATGAAATTCTCTGCTTAAATTTAAAAAGTTTTTAAAAATAAGCAGTTGGAATGAGGAGTATCTTAAAGTCAATCAATGCAAATTGCAATTTGATTACTTGTTGAATTTGACTGTGCTGTGCTCAAGGTAAAACTTTTCAAGGACAGGGACGCGAAGACGGACATGGACACACGAAGCGACAAACAACAACAACAACAACAACAACAACAACAAAGCCAACGACGACGTCGACAACACTGCATAAAAATCCATGACAAAATGTTACAGATTGGCCGATGCCAAAGCGGCCAGAACCAGAAGCAAAAGAAGAAGCAGCAGCAGAAGAAGAAGAAGAAGCAGAGCCTGGTACAGAGCCTGGTCGGGGCCGGAGCCAGAGACTTAGCCGTGGCGGGAGCCGAGCTAGAGCCGGGCAAGGCTGTTGAGCGAGCCCCGGGCAAAGCTCGCTGCAAGAGTGAGCGAGAGAAGGAGAGTGTGTGTGTGTGTTGCCGAGAGGGTGTGTGTGCGTGAGTGAGCGAGCGAGAGAGAGTAAGAGAGAGAGACAGCGACAGCGACAGAGTTACGCCTGCATATTTAATCCTGTTGATTTTTATTTGCTTCCGTGTTGCTGCCCCTTGCTGCATGTTGTACTATTTTTATGTCATTTTATGTACCCGATGATTTTCCATGCTCTTTGCTGGCATAACAAATAACACCCCACATCCACACACCCCCCACACTCCCTCCATCCCCACCACCCACACCACATGCATTAGCCATGAAGGTTATTCAGGTAGCTGTCTGCCCGATTGCATATGTATGGAAATCTTTACCTGCTTTTCCGCCTGTTGTCTGTGCCAATAATTCTGGCCATTTTCACGGCTAAGCAATCTCAGCTCCAGCTATTCTCACCGAGAAAAGAAAAGAAAGAGAGAGGAGAGAGAGAGAGAGAAGAGACTGATACAAGGCTGACATTTGCACAGACTGCATTGCTATTGGCCAATGCCTGCTTTTGGCTGAAGGTCAGTTGGCCAACATGTTCTAGGCTGATTATTAATTCATATGATTTACCAAATTGACTGACAATTACATCAAAATCAGCTCTTCTCATAGCAAAAACTTATCTGTCTATATATATATATATATATATATAAATTTTTTTTTAATTCAGCTCTTGGCTTGCTCGACTAGTTAATACTCTGCAATAAGCTCAAATCTGGCATCTTTTAGTGTTCAAAATAACTGAAATTTATAGCCAAATAATTGTTAAGTAAATCTCGCTTGACTTTTGGCAACATTTCAATTTGCAACTACAAATTTTGGCTGAATTTGCCAAAACAGCCAAATTCCAAACCTTGGCAAATAAGCCCAAAATTAACATTTGAATGAAAAAAGAACGCAAAACACAGTTTCATTTTGGGATGACATCAGAGCTGGGCCAGCATTGCTCAAGGTCGAATGCGAATGAATAAAAAATAAATACATAATTTAAATAAAAGTGAGAACATTCACACGATTTTAATTTTAATGTCAGAGCCGCTTTAAAGCGGAGCACTCGCAATCTGCTCGGCTATATAAATCATATCTGCCTTCCTCTATCTGTCTCCCCCTCTCTCTCTCTCTCTCTCTCTCTCTCTTTCTAATTGTAACAGAAAGTGGCACAACAATTTGACTGAGGGCTCATTAAAAAACAACTGCCTCAATTGGAAAGATAACTGAAACCAGCGAAGAGCCACGTGCAAGTTGCCACAGTAGCGTGGGAACTGTTGGTGTGTGTTTGTGTGTGTGGCGGGGGGGGCGTGTGAAGAGGGGCGTGTGAATTTGTTAGTCCGACACACGGCACGCTTAATTGATCAATCAATACATCAATCAATCAATAAGGCATTCAGTCACATCCAAAGCTGATTGATTTATTCATATTATCGCACAGCAAGTCGAGCAAAACTAAGCTGAAACTCACTAACTGTAAGTGGCAGCTCTTTGTGGCTAAAACTATTTGGTCTACAAAACCCAGGGGAATATACTTAAGGTCATTCATACTTTGGCTTATATAGTTTTATAAAAATGGCTATAAATAACAACACACAAAAATCTGATGCAAAAAGTAATTCCAATTCAAGAACTTTTCTCATTTTGGCTAACTGCGTGTCAAAGCCAACTGACTAAGTTAAATATTGGCATTATTTATTGGCCTGAATTCTAAGTCAGCTGATCTAAGTCACACATCACACATCTGTACTTAAATGTACTTACCCCCGTCCCCCCTTTTACCAGCATTGCAAACACATTTTAAATGACTTGCAAATTATTATAGTATTTTGTGGTTATTTCGGCAAATCGGCTTAAAGACGCGCCAGAGAATTCGCTTTCATGTCGAAAAGACGTTTATTTATTTCATTACATTTCTGCATTTGTTTACATTTCTTTCTTTTTCTCTTTTTCTCTTCTTAACGCTTTCTTGTTTGTTTGGTTAAAATTCTAAAATAACTTGACCGCAACAAACGCGCCAAAATTCGTGCCAAGTTGTTTGCTCTACTTAAGCTGGCCAAAATGTTGTGTATTTGTGTGTGTGTGATTGCTGTGTGTACTTAATCAGCTGAAAGCGTAGCCAAGATTTGCCCAAATGATGGCCAGATCACGTATACGCCCGGCATGACGTTGCAAAATTGATTTGCAATGTGAAGCAAACTGGGAAATGCTAGATAAGTTAAAGATTGTAAGCCATTACCAAAGCATTTGGGAGTAATCAGTTGCATTCGGGAATGCCACAAAAAAAAGAGGGAAAAAAGCAGCTGTAACAAATGGCCAAAAGTAGACAAACTTGTCTTACGGTTTCAATCAAAACTCGGCTAAAAAGACAAGTCATGTGAAGATGATATTGTGAAAAATACAACTCCAGGGATAAAATCAGATTCTGTTTTAGGCTTTAGGCAAAATCTTTTGCAGCTGAAAAAACACAATGCAAAAAAAAACCATTTTATACAAAAAAGGAAATAAATAAAAATGATGTGGCTAATTTAAAAGCTTTTATTGGCTGAAGAATATTTAATAAAAAAATAAAATAAATAAAAATAAATAAATAATAAATTTAAAATAAAGTTAATAAATATTTGTATAAATAAGAATAGAAACACTTGTGGATTTGGAGCAGTTTTCAATTAATTGAGATTTGATAAAAATTACTTAAACTACCAAAATAAACACTTTTACTTGATGGCTTGTTCAGGCCAGTTTATTTCTACTATTTTTTCAGTTTGCCTTTTTTCTGGTTATATTTGAATGCATTTTTGTTTTTGCTTAAATATTTGCTTTTACTCTGCAGCGTTTGTTGTGCGCTGCAAAACAATGGAAATGCAGTTAACACAAAAAAAAAGCTGAGCTGAGCTGCTGCAAACTGTTCGAGTTGGTCGTTTATTAGCCAACTTGGCTTTTGGACGCAATTTAGCGGGCATTCGCAAGCGGTTTTCAGTTAAGAGCATGTGTGGGCGTTTCCACACTTTCAGGGAGTGGCCCAAAGCCAAGCCTGGTGACCAGCAGCTGTGCCATATACCACATGGAGGCTGTCAAGCTGTGCTCCATTATTTCTACCTTTTTTTCCAACTCCAACTCAAACTCCATTTCCATTTCAACATCTTTTTTTCTCGTTTTGCCTTCGGTTTATTGATTTCACGTAGATTTCACATTTTCATCGATTGAGTTTTGGTTGTGTGTTCGTTGCTGATGGCTAAATTGTTTTCCACCCTCTATAAAAAGTAACAATAATGTTACTCATACGCCTCGATGGCCTTCATATTGTAGGACAATCACGTAAATACTTTGATCAGTTTTAGCCATCAAATATTTATGCTCAATTAGACCCTAAACATGGACACAATCTAACACAGCAGCCGCAACAAATCCATCAAAAGCATATTTAATTTAAACCCTGAGAATATTTAATTATTTTAAACGATATTTACTAAATTGAAATAATATATTTATAGCCATAAAATGTCGACCAATATTAATATAAAATAATAAGTCAATAAATATTTATTCATATCATTACCTAATTCTGTTGTGTAGTGTAATATACTCTCTGTGTGTGTTTAGGGGCATATCCATTGTCCTCCGAACTAACAGTCGACAGTCGAGCTTATTGTGATTGGGATTGGGATTCTGATTCTGATTGTGAGTGTCTATTAAGTATGCAATGTCCAAGGCTAATTGGCGGGCCCCCAGTGGCTATGGCCAATGCCATTGTTCCGACGACTGATTTCATTAACTGTCGCTTAATTGCAGCATAAATGGTTAGTGCAGCCGTTTTTAATCCTTATACCGGCAATTTATACAATTGAATTGTGGCCGTAAGCGACACACCGTTAGGCAGCCAGGACTCTGGCCTGGACTTGGCTGCTAGCCGTGACCCAGTTCGATGTAGGACTCAGTTCCAGGCTGCAGATCTGGAGCTGAACAGCATATTCATGTCAAGTGGCACTTGTAGTAGCATCTTCTGCTCATCTTTGACGGCTCTTGGCACTAATTTTGTATAGGCCACTTTGAGGCAAAGCAGCCACAACAATACAGCCGCAGACATGAACACTTTTGGCCAACATTGAGTCCACAGATTGAGCTGCTCGTCACGTAATGCGCAATTCGCATGGCAGCAGCAGCCGCAACCTCAACTTTGCCAGGTGAATCGGACAACAAGTTGGCCAGGGGAGAAAGGAAAGGCTGCACGTGCAACCAGCTGTGGCAAGCATAAGGCTGGGCTTCATTTCCTTTACTTCGCCTGTTTGCCATTTATTGTGTTGCAGATAAGCCTTTGTTTGGTGCTTAGCTCAGCAAATCTGTTTGAGATGGCAGCCGATGGGTATTTTTGTGAGAAGAAAGGCTAAATTCGAAAGAAAAGAAAAAGATAAGAGTGATTAAGTAGAATTGCTATTTATACACGTGCCACAAGAGTACAAAAGTTTTTATTAGTTTTCTGAGTCGATGGTAAATATAAGAATATATATATATATATATATATACATATAAATAAATGCGATCTATTAGATATACTGTGCCCCTTCCGAACTTATGGCTCCTCCATCAACACTAGTTCCTGCACGACTGCCAGAATCTTTGTCAGGTTGAGGGATTCTATGTCATTGATAATATGCATCCCTAGGAATCTGCATCTTTTCCTGATATAAATATATTTATATTTATTTTCTAGATATATATTTTATATTTTTTTATTTATTTTTATTTATGTTTTATATGCATCCCTAGTATTCTGCATCTTTTCCTCATATAAATATATTTATATATATTTTCTATACATATATATTTTATATATTTTTATTTCTTTTTTTTTTATATATTTTTATTTATATTTTATATGTATATATTTTTTTTTTCTTCAATTTGGTTCAACGAAAGCCTTAAATTCCACACCAAGATTGCCCCAGTATTACTCAAAAATCTACATAGCTCAAAAATAGCTCTTTTAAACAAGCCAAATAAGATCATTTTTCCAAGTCCTTTAACTATTTCACCCATGTCAATTGACAATTTTCGTGCAACACAGCTCAATTTTGCATATCATAAATAAATTTGCATGCATGTTTTGTGTGGCATATGAAACGATGCAAGCCACTTGACTCCCTAACGGTATTCAATGTACAGATATTTTTGGCTAATACGCATTCGCTTGTAGACTTTGTGGTCAATTCCGCAGGGGTTTTTCAGCTTATTTTGGAGTATTTACAAGTTGCATGAACAGCGCTGAACCAAATCTGCTTCAGCTTAATTAATGATGCGCATGTGTTTGCACTGACTCTCTCTCTCTCTCTCTCACACTCGCTCTCTCTCTCTCTCTCTGTCTCTCTCCTCTGTAGTCTGCTTTTTGGCGCGATTTATGTGCCCAGCTTAATGCGTTAAACGTGATTTTTACACAGTTTTTCCATGGCAAACAGGCGACATATGCGGCAAAAATACGCAAGAGGCGACTGCAAACAAAAACCACATTCACAGTTACAGTTACAGTTACAGTTACAGTTAAAGCTGGTCCCACTTTAGCAAGCACTTTACTTCACCCTCCCCTCGCTGCCCTCGTTGAACTAACACGTGCCTGGCGCTGCCCCAGGGACATTTGTGGCACTGCCTCTTCATTTGTTTACCTTGACCACCAAAAGCATGAAAGGACACGTTTAAACGCTGTTCACCGTTACTTTTTTTTCTGTTTTGCTGTTTCTCTGTTGGCTGTCATACATCATATTTAAGTGGTTGGTTAGAACCAACCCATGAATCATATATGAGATGCCCTATTTTCAGCTCCACTATGCAACTGCTACTAATCTTTATATATATATTTTATACTATAAAATCTATAAATATATATTGATTTTTAAATACAGCAAATACTAATAGCAACAATAAGCTTTTTATTTATTTATAATGTAGCTTAAAATAAGTAAGAGCACTTCTTAATAAAGGTATTTTCTTACTAAATTAATTTATGTGTTTTTATGAAAGCAAAATTCAAATCGAAAACTTTCTCAAGAATAAATAAATTCCAATCAAATTTCTGTTTATCTAAATATAATCATTTTTTTAATACAAATCATTAACTAATCTTATTGATTGACTTATTTGTTTATAAAGCTCAATCCAAATATTATTTAAGAGCAGAATTTTAAGCTCTGTTATGCAAGTAACCTGGCTTGTTTAGACAGGTTAAAAAGCAGTCTCTTTGCAGCGCTTAAATTATGTTGCAACATGATGCTGCAAGGGGGAAAAATCAATTCAAAGTCAACAGAGTGGCGCATCAAAATGAAATTCCTTTGACGAAGAGAAGTTTTAATAAATTTTCCGGCATTATTGTCCGGCGGAAATACAATAGCGTTTTCTATTATTAGCTTCAGTTCCACTTTAATCCTCCAATGTGGCAGGCAGGCAGGCAGACAGTGTCCGATGTCTGATGGGATATGCAAAGCGTGGTTTTGCCTCCTAACTTTTATTGGCGGAACGTGACTGTAATTCACTGCTTCACACGTAAAATATAAGTATATTTATGTATATAAATATTTATACATAAATATATATATATATGTATGTGCGAGCGGCAATTCAGAAATGCGTTAAATATTTACTTCGGCAATAAGACATATTTTTTTATTGAGAATTTGGCTGGGTAGGTTGTGGCATGAACATGCTTCAATTACCTGTGCAAGAATATGGAATCTCTTTTTTTTTTTTTCTCTGTGCCTCTGATTATTACTTGCAACCTGAACTTGCCTTTACAGATTCTTTTGAATCCATGGTTCGTCGGAGAGGTGTGTAAACCCCTCAAGTATGCGAAATTTTGAATAATTTATTAGGTTTCTGGCAAAAATCTCAAATTTTAATTCGCATTTCAATTCTTCTCATCTCATTTCTGATTTATCAATTAGCTTTTGTTCCTTTGTATCCATAATTATATACAAATGAATATTTATAAATGGGTTTGTCTGCTGCTGTAATTATATTCAATTAGCCAATTTTGATTTGTTGCAACTACTTGATACACTTTTTCCATCAACAACAAATTTGTCGTCTTGCAAATTAGTATCGTGCGAAATTTGCCAAAGGACTCTTATTAAATCTCAAAATAAAAATAGTGGAAATGTAAAATTTGCAGCTGTGATTAGCCCCAAAAAATATATATATTAATATGCATTATAAATTTAGTGAAAGACAAACAAATACAAATCTTCTTAGCTCCCTTTTTAATACTTTAATTAGTGCAATTTTTGGTCCGATTGAGTCTGAGTTGGGTTTCCTTTAATTCTTAAGAAACACAAAAAAATGTTACATTTTAATTTTACATTATAAATGTAAATAATCCCTTTTGTAATTCAATAGAAATACATCTGTAATTTAACACATTTTACATAAAATATATATAATTGAATCAACTAAGCATTTTTATTTTATATTTTACAATTACTAATTTACAATTACAAAACTATAAATATCTTTTATGATATCCAAAAATAGTTTATAACTTGCTGTTTGGGCATATATAATTTGTTATTATTGTAAATAATTGTAATCGATATTCAGATTGCTAAGATAATCATGTTCAAGTTGGAAAACTTGTATTTCAAGCACAAAACACTCAAATTTGTCCAACTCAGCTCTTTGGAGGAACAATTCCCAATGTGAAGTGGGGGGAGGGAAAACAATGGTAATTAAGTACCGCAACCAGCTGCAGGGAAAATGAATGAGAAGTGGACCAAAGGCGGCCAAAGTGCTACTCATTTTGGCCAACACTGCAGGGAGACAAAAGTTGTCGTTGTTTTTTGTTATTGTTATTGTTATTGTTCTGGTTCTTGTTTTTGTGCTGCTTGCTGTTGGGGCATGGTCATTGTTGTCATGCAACAATGTTGGATGATACCATTAGGAGGCTCGTTGTGCATAATTTAATTAAAATAGCCCAATTGTGTGCCTGTTGCTCTTCTTGTTAATACTTTGTTGATTCTGTTGTTGTTGTTGTTGTTTTTGTTGTTGTTGTTGTTGTTGTTGATGTTATTAAAATTGAATTAAAACGCTATCAACAGCAACAGCTTTGCGGCAGCAACTGTTAACGTCAAATTGATTGCCCAGCCACTTGGCAACAACTTTAATGCGCATTCATTCGCACTCACAGTCACCCAAACAAACAAACAAGCAAACAAACATACAAACAAACATACAAACAAACAGACATTAACTCAAAGCGCAGTCATTTAACTTTGATATCCTTGGGCTTCATTAAATGAAAAGACAACGCACAAAAACACACACAAAAACAAACACAAAAACAAACACACAAATACACACACACAGAAACGCGCACATCCTTCAAATGCAACATAGCAAAAGTCCAAACTCCGGAACAGTTTAATTAATGTCAAGTATTAAGTGTGATTACGTCGAGAATATATATATATATATATATAAATATACGAGCTGTTGCAGCGCTGTTCTGGCCACTGTTTTACCGTTATTACAGATTGAGAGTCTCGTAATTGCCATCAACTAGAACACTAAAAGGCAACAACAACAACAACTTGCCACAAGTCTCTCGCTTCTAATCCAAGCTATTCTTGCCACTAATTAAGCGACCAACAAAAGCTAAAATCCATTTGAGGACTTGCACGATGAGTAAGTAATAAACACAAAATACCATCGAATAAGTCCAATAAAAACAGAAGTTTTAAGTGATTTTCAAGTGGTAAACAACAATTATAAAATAATTAAATAAATGTATAAATTATGCAAGCAACTAAAGTGCCAATTAATATTGCTTTCAGTGTTTATTATGACAATAAAATTGTACTACAAATGAACTGCATAAATAATACAAAATATTCCTTGTTCACGAAATTGCTCAATTTAATAACTAATTTCTTATGATTTTAATAAAGTTTATTTGTGCAGCTGCAACTCGTCATTTGTTTTGCAAATGAAATGGCAATTTTAATTATGCTGAGACAAAATGTACAAAAGCTTAATTAAGAATCGAGACTAAAAACAAAAGAGTGGGAAACATTTTTAGCATATTCATTTAAAATAACTTTGAGACTTCATTTGTGCAATTCATCAGCAGAAGAAAGCAGAATGCCAAATGCCGCATGCCGAATCAGGTATAAAATACAGACAGCGCAGAGGAAGAATGACTTAAGAACTTCCGTTTCCACTGGCAGCAATAATGACAGCAAAAAATGTGAGGCAAGTGGAATGTGGCCAAAGTGAGGGGGGAGAGTAACATGCAATTGCAAACAATTAACAAATATGTGCTGGCCAAGAGCAGAAAACACGCACGATTCCCCTGCCTGAGTTGCCTGGTTGCAATTGGCTGCTCCTCTGAATCCGACTCCGATTCTGGCTCTGACTCCGACTCTGCCTCCGACACTGCCTCTGACTCTGCCTCCGACTCTGACTACCTGTCTGGCTGTAATTTGTCTGTCTATCCGTCTGTCTGTCTGTCTGTCTCATCAAATGAAAATTACTGACTGAACTGCACCGATCATGCTCGATTCCATCGGCATCTTCAGATTCTTTTTGCACAATTGCCAACTCATTCATCATTTTTAATTATGACAATTGCCCAGCTCCTCGCAGAGCTTAAATCTTAGCCTGGGAAATGCCTGTCTGGGAAAATACTGCCACTCACGTGCCAATTAGCTGTTAATGGCCGAATAACCTTAGTGGCCAGCTGCTTAGGGATTGGCTTCTCCATTTTTGATGGCTGCAGCTGCTCAACCGAATTGGTAACTTGGCACTTTTATTGCCTGGCCAACAGCTTGTTTAACGCCCAACAAAATTGGCTTTAATTAAATAAATTGCAATTTTTATTGTGCCAGTTTCGAATAACTTTGTAAAATCTAAATTAAATTTCATTTGTAATTTTCTATTAATTTTCATGATTGGAAAGCCAAATTAAATTCTTACACTTTAAATAAATTGATTTTGAAGTAACATACAATTTTTTATTTATTAATTTGGATTTTTTATAAAGTTTATTCGTTTTTTTTCTTTAAATTTATTCCTTCTGTTTTTTAATTAAATTGCTTATGGCAGATTTAAGCATTTTATTATGAGCTCACATAATTAGTTAATCAGGCGAACGGAAAAGCAATAATTAATCCATAAAATAATAATAAATATGAAATAGTAAAATCATAATGAGTCCTTAACCAAAACTAGTTATAGCCCGGCCAACACCTAAGCAGCTTGCAAGCCGAATCATTTTATTTTAAACAGTTACATAATGTATTTGAGGTAAAAAGTGAACCAAATAGCCGTACTAATTAAATCAGAGTATACGTAATTTAATTAATATAATTATAATTATAATTATTCTCTGGTTAAGTGACGCACTGAATGGTAATAAAGCATGCATTAAATGCGCTGAAAGACATTTTAATGCGAAACTAATTTATGCCTTGTATAATAATCATTTTGCTGATGTTGCTCCTGTTTTGCATAATATTCATTCATGCCACTAATTTGCATAACAGGTGGCGAACACGATGCGTATGCGTAATGTTTGTGTTTTACTGCCAAAAATTTAATGCGATTCATACATTTAATTATGGCCAACATGGCCAACATGGCCGACATTTCCTTTTTACCACCTCATTTATTTGCCAAAACCTGGGCAGGGTTAAGGTGTGGCACTGGCCTGTGGCATGCCCCTAGCTCATTTTTGCGGCCATTTGACAAATGTGCAAGCCCATCTTTACAGCCCATATGTAAACATGCGAGCAGGCAATTCACTTGCCACTTGCCACATGCCACATAGGTGTAAACGGCATGAGATCACAGGCAGTGATTTTTAAACTGTGACAGTGACAAAAGGAAACATATTTGTTGCAACTGTATTTGAGGAGTTAAATTTGTAATATTCTCTGAAAATACTGAAAATATCTGCAATATTTTCTCTTTTGTAAAAATAATAAATATAAATATAATTATTTTTTTTTATAGTACAAAAAGTCACAAAATTTAATTTAGTGAATTATTGATGAATTCTGTGAAAATGTAACCAAATGTGCAGCCACATATTGTCCACTTCCACGAGCATAATCCAGATTTCACATCAGCAGTTTTCGACTGGTTTTCACAAAGCTTTTCCAGCACATCAATCAAAACTGTCAACCCCATCACTTGTCCAACACAGCTTGGAGAGCTGCGGGCTGTTTGCAGTGTTGGCCACAATTGAATATTCCCCCAACAAATATTTGGCATTAATAAAAAAAAAAATTCATCGTGTTCTTTGTGCATTTCAGCATTTTTTGCAGGGGAAGATTCGTCAAGGTGCAGCGGGTGGCGCACATGCTGGCCGTCTAGCGGATAGCAGAACGCCCCCATCCATCCGCGGCAGGGCCCCCCCAAATCTCCCGAATCTCCCGGCAACACGGAGCCAAATGTATGCGAGTCGCTCGACGCAATTTGCCAAAGGCATCGGCAGCATGGCATGCAGCATACAGAAGCAAACCTCGCAGGCAGCTCCAACGGCAACCATGACAATGACCACGGCCACAGCTATCGGAGCCAGAGTCAGAAGTGATGGTAGTGTTGGAAGTGGTGCCGGCACTGTGCCATCCACGCCCAAGGTCAACAAGTCAGCCCAACCGAGGGGCTCGCTGCCAACGGATGTGCTGCAGCCCCCGTTGGAATTCCAATGGCCACCGCCGTTGCCCGTTTCCAGCCACACCAGCAACTTGCGCCTAAACATGATGAACCAGGACCCAAAGGATTTGCACACAGCTCGCGCCATCATCGAGGAGTTGCGCTCCAAAGTGCGCTTCCAAACCGAGCACATTATGAAGTGGCGGAAGGCTTATGCTATGCAGGTGGGTTGTGTAATTGAAGTACTACTGTACAGTGTTCACTCGCAACGGAGAACAAGCATTGACTAGAAATCTGAATTATTTGTGTTTATTTTATTTTTTATTGCTTAAAAAATAGTTTAAATTAAATCAGAATAGAATGGTTTCTCTTTGCGAGTGACTACTGTAGATTGTAACCAATTCTTTCCTCTCCCTCTGTCTGAATCTTTCACTCACTTATCCTCTTCTTTACTAGGTGCAGCAACATTATCGCTATCAGAAGGAGAAATCGGATCAGATGAACTCGCTGACCTCGCAGCTGCTGCTGTTGGAGTCGCGACTGAAGCGCAAACAGAAACAGATTTCCAGTCTGCTGAGTCATCGGGAGGTGACCATACATCGGCAGCAGAAGATCATCGATACGCTGTCCACGCGGCTGGTGGATCACGGCCTGGAGAGCATTGAGGCGAGCTATGCCAATGAGCTGGACTCGCTGAATGATTCCGATTCGGCTGTGGTGCTGGAGGACATTGATTCGGACAGCAACATGATGACGCTGGGCACGCGTCGCAAGAGCAGCGGCGGTGGTCCTGGTGGCTTGGGTGGTGTTCTGGGCAGCGATGGCATCACCATTGTGCGCTCCATTTCGGATGCCATTGAGACGAATCTGAATAAATATGGCGCTGCGAGGCGCAACAATTGTTTCCTGCGACGCCCCGACATCTTGGAGACGGTCTACTCGGTTGAGGAGGATCCGGAGCCCACTCCGGATGTGGCTGAGAAGCGAGACAAATTCAAGAATCGCTCGGAGAAGGCTCTGAGCTCGAGTTCCACGGAGGGTCAGATCGATGCGCCGGCAGCGGCCGAAGCCAAAGACTCATCAACCATATCGCCAGTGATGGCGATGCCAGTGCCACGTCGCCAGCTGGGTGCACTGAAGCGATCGCCCAGCCACGATTCGCCGTGCACGACGCTCAGCGTGAAGGTGCCACAACTGGATCAGCTCAATGGGAAGTCGCAGGTGACCACCTACAATCGGGTCATGTCCAATCATCGCTCAGTGACCAAGCCCAAGGATGTCAAATACAAACGCATCAACAAAGCCAAGTCGAAGAGTCTTGAGGAGTTGCGTGGCCGCCTCAAGAATCTAGTGGAGCGTCCCGGTCTCGATCCCGGCTACACAGCCGGCATGATGCCTCAGACGGCGCAATCGTATGCGTGACACATGGATCACCAGGCAGCAGCTGCCGAGGCAGCTCCGGCTTCGTCTGGTTCTGCCACTGGTTCGAGTTCGACGGCGGCACAGATGCAGTCGCCGCAATGGCACAGTGCACCCAAGCGTTCGCTGACGCTGCCACGCATACTGGTGCCACAATCGGTGCTGGGTGCTGGCGGGGCGGGCAGTTCCACTGGAAGCGGTGGCGGTGGCGGGGGCGGTGCCACTGGGCGTGGTGGCTTCTAGCAATTAAAGAAATTTTTCATACGCAATTGTGATAAAAAGTAAAATTCTCTTCTCTCGCTCACAAGATCTCCATCTCTCTCTCTCCATCTCGCTCGCTCACTCTCTCTCTCTTTCTCTCTCGCTCATTCTCTGTCT
This sequence comes from Drosophila dives, assembly GCA_035042365.1. Classification (NCBI taxonomy): domain Eukaryota; kingdom Metazoa; phylum Arthropoda; class Insecta; order Diptera; family Drosophilidae; genus Drosophila; species Drosophila dives. Next base: position 844,254 of record JAWNLJ010000415.1, on the reverse strand, counting down.
TTCTCTCTCGCTCTTTTGTAACATTTGTTTCCTTTAATGATTTTCCTAGGCCAAATCCTTTGAACTTGGCATTTAATTTAATTTAGTTTTATGTTAACAATTAGTTTTATATTTACTTTAATGAAAGGAACTGCATTTCAAATTGACTTTTACTTTAATATCATTTCACATGAATAAATACACAATACAAAAATACACTGCAATTTTATTTTATTATCATTTGAACTCCACGAGAAGCGTATGAAAAATTTCATATATGAAAACTACTAATCGAAATGGGACAATATGAGAAGACGACATGTTCAAAGAGGTGGGTATTAATATATATATATGGAATATATATATATATAAAATATATATACATATATATATATATATATATATATATATATATACATATACATACATATATATATATATATATGGGTGAAAATTAAGTAATTAAGTAGGTTAGAAAATGTACAACCACAAATTGCTTAGCTTTGTATATATTTTAGTGATATGTTTTTCTGAATCGAAATTACCGACTTAAATTAATTACTACTTATATTAAATTAATAATTATAATAGATAAAAATTCAATTTTGATTACAAGTCTTTCTAAAAAAAAGGTTTTGTAGTTTCAATTTATTTTTCGAAACGACCTTTCTTTTCTAATTTGGCAACAGCAGTTTTTCCTCTTGATCTAATCTTTACTTAGTTATAAGCTCTACTCCATGGACTGTCTTCTAGATAACAGAATTTAAGTGCAAGAAAGCTGTACGTGTAACTAATCGAGTAAAATATATAAATATATCATATATTTTCTTACTTACAAAATTTGCAGCTAAATATTTTTACAAAAAAAAACGCAGAACACAAAATTGTTTATATTATAAATACAAAAATAAATAAGCTCATTTAATTAAATATTTAATGTTGATTAGCGTAAGTTAAACTAATCAAAAAAAAAAACTAAGAGTTTATTTTCGTTGAAATTTTGAAATTATTTTTGAAAATTGTTATAAACTTTGGAGCCTTGAGCTCCAACAAGTTGAAACGTCATGTGTACCTTGCAGATATTAAGAATATTTAAGTATATATACACATATGTGCATAACGGTATATATATATGGTTAGATATGTGTATGTATATTATATGGTAAATGTAGGTTAAGTATTGCATATATGTAACAGCCTTAAATATATATATATATCTACAACAATGGCTGCTTCAATTCTCAACTAAATCAACTCAAAGTACAATGCTCAACCGATGTCAATATTCAAAAAATTCTATATACAACAAATATAAAAGACATACATAGATATATATACATATATATATATATATGTATGTGCTTATGTGAAATATCAACCAAGTTTCAAAAATGTACCCAAGTACCTAAACATTGTTGTTGTACCTAAGATAGTCCCACAGCAAATAGCGTTTCATATTCATCTAAAAATATAAATCGAAAATAAATCGATAAATCGATCAATTCAAATACGTAATTTCAATGTCAGTTATAAGTTGTATTAAGCAATCAAATCAATTCCCTTGTCAATTTATCACTCGAGTTCAAATAAGTTTGTCAAAGACGAGTACAAAAAGCATTTCGAATGTATATTTAAAGTACTCAGATACAAAGCGTATTATTCTGAATATAAATTAAGTGTTTACACATATATATTGTAAATGTTAAATAAAATGTGCTTGTATCTAGTGGAAATCAGCATAAGTTTCGTATTTAAAATGACTTCAGCTTTTTACATGCCAAAAAAACTCAGACCTCAAAGCAATTTCACTTTGTGAGGCATATCAAATAAGTTTCATTTTGTATTTAACTTTTAAAAAACATTGTAAAACACCTTTAATAACATTCAAAGTTTTGAATGTAAGGTTGTTAAATTAACTATTTTTTTTTTAATAAAATTTAAAATTTTGCTGAAAAGTAAACTCCCTAAAGGGATTGTAATATTAAACATGAGATGTTAGTACAACAAATTCTCTCCAATTCTGTGCTAACAAATATATATATAAATATATATGTATTTAGAATAAAACTTAAATAAGTTACAATTATAATAATCAATTTATTCATTTTATTTATATTATATATGTAAATATATATGTACTAATTGTAATATATAAATTATACACAATATGGCAATTAACTGCTTTCAATTCTTTATCTAGTTAGCTTAAATAATTAATTAACTATTTATATGATAAGTAACTTAAATGGAAAACACTTTTGAAAAAATTTGCTCATTTTACAAAATTTTGAATCAATATGTAAACTATATACTTTTGATTTCTGGCTTTGCTGAAGTGCTTAATAAAAGCTAAACTTATCTAACACACACAAACACAACATTTGAGTTATCAGCCAGATCTGTGAGTCTCATCACTCATTATTCATTCAAGTTCAATTCTCAATTCTCAATTCTCAAATATTAGTCTTTAATCAACATTGATGGCGAACGGCAGCATATCAATTTCTCTGTGTTTTGCTCTGGTTATCAGCTGGGGTCTTATCACCCTGGTGGGTTGAGTCAGGTTGCTCGGCAGACAAGGTTAAGTTTTACTAATTGAGACGGAATATTCACAGAGTCACGGAGATGCCAGACAGACCGCAAAGGACATCGAGCGGATCTACAATGAGGTGCTACAGTTGAACCTACAAAACGCTCGAGTTCGGTTGGAGCATTTGAATGACAGCAATGCCTTCGATATGGAATACTTTCGTGAGTTGGATGCAATCGTGGATACGGAGAACTACTACAGCACTGCCTACTGGATATTTGCCATTATCAACCAGCCGGAGTCCGACAAACTGCTGCTTGAAGTGCTGCCATTCGAGAAGAACTCCATTCGCATTTTTTTCTCCAAAGTTAAGATTGAATTGTTAAATTATTTGGCACTCACTCGTCAAAACAAATTGGAACTGATGACTAATGTGACGCGATGGCAATCTGAAACTGCGGACTCTATTGTGGCCTCCTATTTGGAGTTTCCACAGACTCTTCAAGATCAGCTGCCCGAACTACAATTAATGGACTACCTGAAGCAGTTTAAGAATTTAGTCAAAGGCATTGGCCAGGCACTCTCAAATATAAATGCTTAAATATGTCATTTTGTTTCTATCAATTCTTCAAATTTCCCTTACCATATAAATTATCACAATTGTAGAAATTAAATTTCTAATTACCTAAATCTATATAGTTTTCTGATTCTCGGAATGGAACTTTCTTGCAGTTCCTTTTAAATTATATAAATTATAAATAATTAATTACAATTCTGAAATTTATTCAAATCAAATACTCTACAGATATATAGCTATATCTTTTGAGTGTTTGGTTGTACATAGATCAGTATTCTATTAGATAAGATAAGTTTGCTATTGTTCGACTAATTTATATGCCTCAACATTTATCAGTCTCAGCATGCGATCGTATTGCAGCAGCACACCCCGCACCGCTCGCAATGTGGGCGTCAATATCTCCTGCTCGCTAATCTTGCCCACGTAGCTGATCTCTAAGGTTTCTAGCTGAGCGTGTAGATCGCTGTAGTTGCGTCTTAATGTGCGCAGATGACGCTGCACTTTACGCTGGTTGCAACGAGAGCCGAGTGGGCGACACTGCTCCACGAGTGTTACACAGCTAAGACCCATTTGCTCCAATGACTGCGCCCACAAATTGATATCCTCGTTGAATTGGCGCACTTGCAGCTGCTGCTCCTCCTGTTGTTGCTGCTGTTGTTGTTGCTGTTGTTGTTGTTGTTGTTGCCGCAGCAGCTTACGCAACTCTCGCAAACTCTCCCCAGCGGGAAGCGCACCTGTCATCTATTACAAAACTTGGATATTGTTAAATTATCTTGTAATCGTTTCATGCAACATACGCCCAACAGCGGCAGCAGCAGCAGCAGTAGCAGCCACATCAGTGAAATGATTAGTCGAGCTTTTAACATTTAAATTGAACGTTCTTATCACGCCAAGGGAACGCAATGCACTGATTATAGACTACTACCAACTACCAGTTCCCAGCGATCCCAGCAATCCGAGCGATTGTTCTGCCAACGCGTTTAGCTTATAAGAGGCAATCGCAGCTGGGATTCAGTAATACAGTCTCCTAAAGATCTGACAACTGGTTGCAACTATGTGGCGCTTTGTGATTCTTCTTGCAGCCCTGCTGCCCTCATCGGTAAGTCAACTGGATAATTACTAAATTAACTCAAACAAATTAAAGATTTGTTAAGGTGTAGTTTTTGTCTAATAGGACTAATTGTTAAAAAAAGTTTAATCTATTTCAAAATAGAGAAAAACTCCCAACAAATCTTGTTCATTAATTCTCAAAAATTACAAGTTGTATCTACAATAGTAAATCTCTAATATTTTATTCAGTTCGCCTATCCTATCACCTCCTGCGATAAGCTCGAGGCAGTGCTGGCTCAGGAGATCAAAACATTTTCACGGCAAGCTATCCAGGAAGGCGTCCAACTGTTGCAGCGCCTTTTGAAGGAAGCCGAACTCCTGGGACCTAACACTGCAGATCGAGCTGCCATGGATAAGTTAGCGAAATTCATTGAAAACTCAAAGCAGGCCGATAATTCCGAAGAACTGGAGAACTTGCTATATGAGCTAGAGGATCTGCTGGTCCTGGGCGACTTCAGTGCTGAGAATGAAAATGTTGAGCAACTGGATGAAGATCTGGTCACAAAGTTGTTGCGTCAGCTCGGCTTCGATATGTTTGAGCAGAATTTGGAAAAGAAGTTGGCCATCTTTCTAAAGAGAACTGAATCGCACATCGAGTCCTATCTGATGAACGAGAAGGGCTTCCAAAACTCCAAAATGACAACCTGGCTTATTAAATTCCAAAATGAAAACGATATTGAAACGAAATTATTCATTCTGGACGACCTCTTCGACAACTTTGATTGTTAGATTGTAAAATACTATCAAAATTTAAGTATTCAATAATTACAGTTTATTAAAAAAAACACTTTGTAAACATGATATATAAAATTATAGCAAAAATTCTTAACTATTTCCTGGTACGATGCATTGCTTATATTTTATAGACTTTGAACTTGCTGCGGCATTCAAAACTGCGGAAATTAAATAAAAAATAGCCGCGGAAATGGAAAAAACCAGATAATCTAAAAAAATGAAATTGAACTTTGGCTGGCTTCTAGGAATTTGTAAATTCTAATAGACTTGACTATTTAGGCCATGTCCCAAGCGAGAGTCGTACACACTTTGACGAATTTGGGGTGGACCCATTCCATCTGAATTGTAGCTATACGATTCAGAGCGATAGAAGTTATTACCAGAGGAGCCACTGGGTCCACTAAAACTGCGAAAATGTTCCGGGAAACCGCTGCTGTGAGGTTGCTATAAGTGAAGGAAAATGCACCACATCAATGCCTTTGCCACATTTAAGACGAAGCACTACAAATACTCACCGTCTGAATGCTCAAGGGTATTGGTCCATGGAATCCACTGGGAGTGAAGCTCGAAGAACGGGAGAATGTGGGCGGTCTGATATTACCACGATTAAAGTCAGACGGATCACCATTATGTATATCATTGAAGTTCTCCTGTAAAATATTCAATATTATATTTATTAATATTATATTTGAATAAAGATTGCATACCGTGCGGAAGCCATTAATGATGAATGGTTGTATCGGACCTCTCACCCGATCTGGTACTCTGGAATTGACTGGAAAGGAACTGTCATACCTATCAGAGTCATAATCCTCATCCGAATAACGTGTGGAGTTGGCGTTCGATTGCTGCAGAAACCATAGATAGGTTACAGTAATTATATATATATATATAGTATATATAAAACACACCTGGGAAATAGCAAAATTGTTTCTTGTTTCTGGGTTATTCCGAACAGTAGCTGTTGAGGAAGTTTCTAATGGCCTAAACATATTCGAGGGAATGTTGCGTGTGTCCCGCAGAATGCGTAACTAACAAAAACCAATAAAAAAAAATATTGCATATTGTAATAAATATAAACATTTACAAAATATTATTATATATATATAAGTTCTGCTTACCCGCTGCAATGTGGCACTGTGGCAAACCTGTAAACATTTCAGTTCAGTTTGGTTAGTAGAATAGAGATAAATATTAATATATCATTAAATTTATATATTTATATATATGTATATATGTATTATATATATGCTACTTACACCCAGCCCCATGAGCAGTAGGCTCAGACTTGCAATAATGTGTATATGATACGAGTGGGGCGACATTTCCAACACCGTTTCGATCTGTTTGGCAGCTTCCAGCAGTATGACGATCTTGAGAGCTGGACGAATAGCATTTACTATTTAGAAATGACGAGTAACCCGTCTAACTGGAAATAAATATATAAACGATCAGTGCCCCGGGGTTATCGGCAATGCAGGCGGGAAAACACAATTACGTCCACGACTTGCCAATCAATGAATTATTTTTATTTATTGATCACGCACCAACACAAATCGCTGTCTTTATATATACCCTTTGCGGAGGGTATTATTATTTTGATGTCAAGCATAGAAGGAGACGTCTGAAAACTTATAAAGTTTTCTGGTGGGCATCACTAGTCGAGTACAGTCTTCTCTGACAAGTCTTTCATCTGTTAGTGCACACACTGAAACCGTATTATATATCGTAATCGATCGGATGGAATTAATATAGCTAATCAGATGAAAAATTAATTTTTGTATACAAAATATAATTGTTATTTTAAATTTTAATAAAAGAACAACAGGATGGGATTAATTTATCAAATAGCTTTAATATAATTAATCTGTTTCTTTGCAAGAATATACACTGCAACTTAGAAGTCGGCTTGTATACTCCGACCTGCAAGGGTATGTAATCTTCGACGTTACTAAAAAATTCTTCCATCTTGATTAGATTTTTATATGCATTTTTATTTGTATATACACGATAGATTTTAATCATCTCATAAGTCATAAGTTGTACATAGATATAGTTCCCTCTGACTAAGACTGCTTAAAATTCATCAATGTCATATTTTGCGTATTTGCAATTTTACATTTGCTTATTAATAAGTTTTTATAAATTATAAAAGCAGATTTACATTAATTTATTTGTGAATCATTTAAGTTATTAGCGAGCGACTACTGTACTTAATAGCGGCCATAGCCATTGGGAAAGCCGTAGCCACGAGCATGACCAGCATATGGATAACTGGGCAGCGGACGCCGCTGAATCACATAGACGGGTGGATAGCCAAAGGGGTTGGGGGGTTTTTCAGGCAGCTTGGGGCTCGCCTCAGAGGGTGTCACCATGCTCTTGTCAGTCGTCGCATCATCATCCATATCTGGCTTGGGCTTCTCCGAGCTGTCGACCGGAACAGGTGCATAGCCCGGGAATTGAGGTGGATACGGATGGAAAGGTGGTGGTCCGTAGGGAGAATAGGCTCGTGGGTGCATCGGATACGATGCAAATGGATTGCTCGGATAGTCTGGATACCCTGGAAAGCCAGCTTCGTTTGCACTCTCTGGCTTGCCTTTTGGCATGGGGCCAGCTTGAGGATAAGGATAGGGACCGAAGTGAGGACCGGCTTGTGGGTATGGATAGTGATGCGGATGAGCATGTGGTTGATGCGGTGTAGGTTGCTGTGGCTTTTCTTCATTCGGTTTTGTTGTTGTTGTTGTTGGTGGAGACGTTGTTGTTGTGGTTGTTGTTGGTGGCGTTGTCGTTTCTGGCAAAGATGTTGCCTGGTTCAGCAGCGCAACTCCACTATTCAATTGTTCAAGTCCATTGTCGGGCTGTGCGGTTGCTGCATTCTCTGGCACAATCTTAGGCAAAGTTGGAGTCGTTGCAGGTGGCTGATGCACATCCTCCATTGACTGGTCATCACCGTCATCGTGATTAGAGGACAAGACTTGAATACAGCTAAGCGCCACAAGCTAAAGGGGAATTGATGTCATCAGCTGCATTTAAATATGTAAATAACTTTATTACTTACCTGGCTAATTAGCAATAGCTTTATAAAGTACATAATGATCTTAAATGCAACTGGCACCTTCAAGTTCCCTATGCAAACTGCTGGCTGGAAATGAGTAAATGCTCGCTTTTATACTTTGCCAACAAGTATTTAACCTATAATTAGAGATTATAAATCAATTAACAATGAATGTAAAACCCAACCAAAGAATATGTGTCAGTTTGGGCAGGCTCGAGCCGAGAATTTCCCCAGCTGCGTTCAGAACTGTGTCGCATGGGAAGATGGCTTTACCACAATTTCCGCATTTACTCTGCTTATTAAAAAATTTGCCAATAATCTGAAGTGCAACTTGCGCCTTTTGAAATGACAAAAATGACGCGATAGATGAGTCGTTTGTTTTCCAAAGAACTTATACGGCCAGAAGCAAGTTGGCCTTGTTTCTTAATTTTACTGAAAACAATCAATCGTATTGAAACATAGTTAAATAGTTTTTATCTTCTTAGTTTGCCTTGCGAAATGATTTCCATAATTTGCAGCTGGAAGAACTTGAGTGATAAATGTACTATAATGCAAAAGGTGCCCAAAATCAAATAGTTGCATGTAATACAAAATATTTGAAAAGTACCCTGTATTTTTTAAATTGAAACGTGCAATTGTTGACTAGACGCTGCGGGGCACAAGCAAATGCAATTATAGCCACTTCTTGATCATATGGATGATAGGAGCAGTCTGCGTTGGTGAGAAAGTGAGTGAAATCGGAAGTGATAGATAAATTCTCTTTTGCATTTGCTGCTACACCATTTCTTGGAATAGGAAGATTAGCTTGATAAGATTAAGCATTATAAAAGCAAAGAATGTAAACAAAAATGAAAATTGACTGATTAACAAGGTCAGTGGAGGCTAGAATGCATCGCATGAATTTTGGAGGTTCGTTATAAATTTGAAATAAATGAAATAATGAGAATAAATCAATGATATAATGACTTCTCAGAATATTTAATTATTTGTTTTCATTAATTTATTCTTATCGCGACTGACAGTTTTCCGATAGGTGGCGCTTAATTCAGCTGGGTTGCTGCATTGACTAAATTTCTATGAAGCAAAGAATTACGGCATATTTTAACGGCTCATCGGCGATGAAGTATTACAAATTAAAGCATCAATATCTCCGTTATTAACGAAAATATGACAGTTTAAAAAAAAAAATTCAAAATTTTTGGTTGATTTCCAGCCCCAAGTACCAGGCGAACAGAAATCAGCAGCAAGTTGCTGTTTATGTGCCAAAATAAAAGTAAAGCATACTTTCACGGCCAAAATTCAGCAAATAATAAAATGCATTGCATACTTTTTATTGCAGGTAATTTTAAGATCCAAATTTTTCATTGCATACTTTTTGCCAGGTGCCGAAAAATGATTTTGGCATGCAGTAAAAGTATGCTACGTTTATTTTAGTAATATTTAGAAACCACCAGCTGATTTCTGTGCGCCTGGTTCTTGGAGCTGGAAGTCATCCAAAATTTGTGAATTTTGCTAGATGCATGCGCGAAAAAAAGCGACTGGCCTCGCGCGATTGGCAAAAAAGATTGCTTTTGACATAAATAATTTGTGATGCCAATTTTAGAATGCACATAAAATGTTCAATTAAATGGTGCTAAATATTATATAGATATAATAAGCTGCCCTTCTGCAAACCTTACTTTCTCGGCCAAATTTCAGAAAATATTAAAATGGATTGCACACTTTTATTGCACGTAATTTTAACGAAGATATGACAGTTTTAAAAATTTAAAAATAAAATCAAATCATTGCAGATTTTCAAAGGACATGGTGCGTTAGATTGGATTAATCTATCAAATAGCTTTTATAATCTGTTTCTTTGCAAAAATATATACTGCAACTTAGAAGTCGGATTGTATACTCCGACCTGCAAGGGTCTTCGGCGTTACTAAAAAATTCTTCATCTTGATTAGTTTTTATATGCATCTTTATTTTTATTATATAGACAATAGATTTGAATTATCTCATAAGTCATAAGTTGTACATAGTTATAGTTCCCTCTGGCTAAGACGGCTTAAAATTCATCACTGTCATATTTTGCGTATTTGCAATTTTACATTTGCTTATTAATAAGTTTTTATAAGTTATAAAAGCAGATTTACATTAATTTATTTGTAAATCATTTTAGTTATTATCGAGAGACTGCTGTATTTAATAGCGGCCATAGCCATAGGGAAACCCCTAGCCACGAGCAGAACTATCATATGGATAACTGTCCAGGCAGCTTTGGGCTCTTCTCAGTGGGTGTCTCCGTGCTGTCATCATCCATATCTGGCTTGGGCTTCTTCGAGCTGTCGACCGGAACAGGTTTATAGCCCGGGAATGGAGGTGGATACGGATAGAAAGGTGGTGGTCTGTAGGGAGAATAGTCCCGTGGGTGGATCGGATACAATGCATTTGGATGGCCCGGATAGCCGCGATATCCGGGATTGCCAGCTTCGTTTGCACTTTCTGGCATGCCTATTGGCATTCGGCCTTGAGGATAAGGAATCGGTGGAAAGGGAAACGGAGGAAACGGAATCGGACCGAAGTGAGGGCCGGCTTGTGAATTTGGATGGCCTGGATAGCCGGGATTAACTGGATGGACAGCTTCGTTTGCCCTCCCTGGCATGCCATTTGGCATGGGGCCTGGAGGATAAGGAAACGGAGGAAAGGGAAACGGACCGAAGTGAGGGCCGGCTTGTGAATTTGGATGGCCTGTATAGCCGGGATTCACTGGATGGACAGCTTCGTTTGCACTCCCTCGCATGCCGTTTGGCATGGGGCCTGGAGGATAAGGAATCGGTGGAAAGGGAAACGGAGGAAACGGAATCGGACCGAAATTAGGGCCGGCTTGTGAATTTGGATGGCCCGGATAGCCGGGATTTACTGGATGGACAGATTCGTTTTCACTCCCTGGCATGCCGTTTGGCATGGGGCCTGGAGGATAAGGATTTGGAGGAAAGGGAAACGGACCGAAATGAGGGCCGGCTTGTGAATTTGGATGGTGTTGCGGATCAGCATTTGGTTGATGCGGTGTAGGTTTCTGTGGATTTTCTTCAGTCGGGTCGGGCTGTGCTGTTGCTGCATTCTCTGGCACAATCTTAGGCAGAGTTGAAGTCGTTGCAGGTGGCTGATGCACATCATACATTGACTGGTCATCACCGTCATCGTGATTAGAGGACCAGACCTGGATACAGCTAAGCGCCACAAGCTAAAGGGGAATTGATGTCATTAATAGCTGCGATCATCTGCATTTAATTATGTAAATAAATTCATTCCTTACCTGGCTAATTAGCAATAGCTTTATAAAGTACATAATGATCTTAAATGCAACTGGCACCTTCAAGTTCCCTATGCAAACTGCTGGCTGGAAATGAGTAAATGCTCGCTTTTATACTTCGCCAACAAGTATTTAACCTTTAATTAGAGATTATAAATCAATTAACAATGAACTTTTGATGCTGCAAAAAATAAGAGAGTAAAACGAGACCAAAGATTGTGTCTCAGTTTTGGCAGACTCGAGCTGAGAATTGCCAATAAATCTTGCGCCTTTTTTTAAAATGGCAAAACCCGCCGACATTAGTCGATTGATACACCATTTCTTGGAATAGGAAGGTTAGCTTGATAAGATTAAGCATCATAAAAGCAAAGAATGTAAACAAAAATGTAAATTGACTGATTAACAAGGTCAGTGGAGGCTAGAATGCATCGCATGAATTTTGGAGGCTCGTTATAAATTTTAAATAATTGAAATAATGAGAATAAATCAATGATATAATGACTTCTCAGAATATTTAATTATTTGTTTTCATTAATTTATTCTTATCGCGACTGTCTGCTTTCCGACAGGTGGCGCTTAATTCAGCTGGGTTGCTGGATTGACTAAATTCCTACGAAGCAAAGAATTACGGCATACTTTGAACGGCTCATCGGCGATGAAGTATTACAAATAAAAACACTTGCTTGGCCTAATCATTGCAGATTTTCAAAAGACATGCGTTAGGATAGCTAAAGCAAATACTATCGAACTGCGTTCAAGGATTATTGAGTCATCTGAGAACTGAAACACTAGTAAAAATGCAGCAAAGGAAACTGAGGTGAAGTCACAAAATCCTTGTTTACTCGGAAGCTACAAGAACAATTTGAATATCCTATTACTTTGATTTATTGCAGAACTCTTCACCACTGCAAGGATTATTATTGTAACTAGCTCGTATCGGTCGTCTGTGGTCTAGAGAACGCATTTCCTTTACGAAAAACTTATAACTCTTGCAAATACTTACCGATTTAAGCAAACATATATTTAAAAAACTGGGCGATCTGAAAACGCCAAATTCTTTATAACTTCTAAAATAAAAGGATTATTTCCGTGTTATTAAGTCAAGATCATTGATTGAATGAGTGGACTTCAATTCCAAATTGAAAGAAATAGAAAAGTCGTCGCTTCGGCTATGGCCATAACTTTAATTTCAACTACTGTTGCTGGGGTTGCTGGATATACATCGCCACTTAAACGTAGATACCGCCTCACTTTTCACTTAATTACTGCTCAGTGTGTGTGTGTTAGTAGCTTAGTTCTTCCACTTATTGTTCTCATAGTCCCATTTCGAGGTCAGACCTGTGACCGGGTTCATCTCCAGATCGATGATGCGCTTCAGCTGCGCCTTCTGGTGCTCCTCATCGAAGGTAACAGGTAGCTCATCATAGACTGCAAATTGCAATTGAGATTATTAATTGTGATCTACATTTGAAATTTGGATGCGCTCACCGAACAGATTCATCAGCACGGCAACCCAAATGGCGGCAGCTGTGAAGAGGAGAGCAATGCCCATGTGCATCTTCCACTCGCCAGAGGGCGCCTGCACCTCGGCAATTGTCTGACAGAAGCTAGCCCTGTACAAGGCCTTAATCTCCTGGGGGCTGAGCTTCTTCCAGTCACCCTGCTCCTTGGTGCGGAGTGCGTTGATCTCGTTGGTTGGCTCACGGAAGCGAACGGCGGGCATTGGGTAATCGGTACGATCCGCGTAGCAGGCGGTGCCGTTCCAGCCAAAGCCAACAATTTCACGCTTGCCAATCTTGTCCAGAGTGTGAATGGAGGCAACGCTTCCCACTTGCGCATTATGGGGCAGCTGGGCGGCCAAATGCCGGCGCAGAGCGTTGTTGATTAGTCGCAGTGCCATAGTTTCAGCGCTGCAAGAAACGTAAATAAATTAAAATTATTTTCCTTAGTTTTCATTTGTGAAGAGCGGGAGGGGAGTGCGGGTGACGCACACAAAAAGGTTATGTAATATTTTAAGCGGTGTACGTGAATTGCACAATGGGCAGTTAATAATGAAACAATAGCCACATTTATGGTTACAGCTGCTTGGCAGTTCATTTATAATTTAGATTTCCATAATTCTGCCATTTTTCATTGGAAAATGCGCCTCTTGTGGCAACTGTTGTGTAATCGAAAACTTTTTACACACGATTTGCCTACGGGCACAGTGCTGAATAAATAGCTTGAACCGAGCTCAGCTAACGATTTTAAAAGAGTTTAAAGCCATGTTTTCACAGAAAACGCAAATATATTAACCTTTAATGTATAATCTATATCACAATTACCAAATCTGATGTTGGCCACGGTTTGTTCTGGAGGTGGTGTTTATCGATTCGTTGGGAGTTAGTTCGATTATGCGAACCGCTGAAATGAACGATTGTCGTTCATCTGTGAACATATGACTTCAGCACATATTGGTATTTTGTCGAAATGCACTTCTGTGACTATCGATAGCTATCGGCGACATATTTGAATTATGCCGCGTGCTGAGTTTATTTTAATTTGGTCACACAGTGTAAATTTTTATAAATGAATAAAAAAATAAAGGGAAAAACATTATATTTAAATAATGTTATGTTATATTATGATTTTATTTTGATTTGTTTCGATTTCATAATGATCTCATAAATGAACATTTAAATTAGACATTAAAGAGACAGGACATATAATTTCAATATTGTATTTAATATATATTAAGCTGTTAGTTTAAATGTTGATGTTGCTGCTTTTACTGTTATATATTGTTATTTTTACTTTGTTTCTTTCGCTTGTAGTTTAGGAATTATTGTGTTGTTAATTAATAATTTTACTATTTGTTTTGTTGATTTGGGATTTACGTATATGTTTTTCGCAATTGTTTATTTATGCTGCTTTTACTGATTGCTGCTGTGCTTAGCGCTGTATGGCATATTAATATACATATTATTTAAATATACATAAATATTTATAAATATGCAATATGTTTGTAACAATATTTAATGATAATTATGCAAATAATTAAACTAAAGTGAAAGCTTTTTCCTTTAAATGTACAACTTGTAAATTGGTAGTAGCAAAATCTTACGGCTACATTTACATTTTCTCATTTTGTTCATATTTTCTTCTTTTTTTTGACATGGTATAAAATGCTGATACCGCCGTGTATAGTTTGGTTACTTATAAATATAATTTTGGGGTTTTTTGGTTTATATATACAAAAAAGTTCTTTTTTTTCCTCCATATTTTTTTTAAACATTTAATGTTCGTTTTTCTCCATTTCAAGTTGCGTTGAATGCAAGCAAAAAAATGCCAGGATTTGGTTGTGATTTTTTTTTTTAATAAATGCGTGTTTTTCTTACTGGTTTTGGGCAATTTGCATTTTTAACAAGTGCGCTAAAAAGTGCAATTTTACAGATTTTTGTGGGAGAGAGAGAGAGAGGGAAAGATTAGGTGGCTAGGAAACTAATGATATTTGGACAGATGTGCTGCAAATGGCAACTTCTTGAAACTGCTTTTGAACCATTACGCGAAAGTAGTGCAAGAAATCTCATTTGTGAGTGTTGTGTGTGATTTTATTTGGTTTTGTTGTGCTTGGCATTTCCCAAAAATGCTTCGATTGCAACGCAACAGCAAAAGAGGAGAAAAGAAAATCGATAACAAAAAGAATACAAATTTGGCATGTAAGAAGTTAACAAGAACTAGGAATGAACGCTTCACTCGGCACCCGCCGAGCTATCTGGCGTCACATTGGAGTCAAGGCTGGCGCAATCCGATTCCTGATCCTGTGTCTCCGAGTAGTTGGCCGCCTCTTGCAATCGCATTAGCATGTTTAGCTGTAGGGATTCGAGATTAGATTAGCTTAGTTGCATCTTAAGTGGAATGTCTAGAAAGACTCACCAGTGGATCCTGCTGATCACCGTTGCTGAGGGCAACGCCCTCGAGGCCCACATCCTCCGCATTGATCTGACGCAGAGGAGGCACCGAGTCGGGACCATAGGGCCAAGGATATGAGTTGCGTATGAATGCCGACGGATCATTCCAGGCGCCACCACGTCGCCCATAGAGTTGAACGCCCTCGCGCACTGCCTCGATTAGATAGGGCGACAGATGATAGTTCCAAATGTCAGTGAACCACACCTGCGAGTCCTTCAGGTCCAGCGGACAGGAGAGGAACAGTCGAGGCCCAATCGTGACGTCACTGGAGCTGTGCACCTCCAGAAAGCGATTGATGTGCTGCCACACAGATGGCAACCAGGCCAGCACAGCGGCCAGCTCCGGCTGCGTATGCTGCGTCTGCAGCTCCAGCTGGAATTGGCGACGGCGCAGGAAGCGACCCAGAAATCCCTTCACCGGCTCCATGTGATTCGCTGTAAGCACCTGTCCAAAAAAACAAATAAATTATGATTAAAACAGAAATTCAGAATTGCTTGGAAAAAGAAGGCTTCACTTACCCATCTGAAATTGTGATGCAGCTGAAGATTGGTCGTGTTGCAGGTGGCTTGGGACATGGTGCCAATGATGCAGGGCAGTTTGGTGGCTGGGCCGGCACTGAGCAGACAAGAGAAGACATCACCCAAGGCGGAGGCATGATGCAAGTTGTCCAAAATGATCACAGATGGCAGTTCCGAGGCGCCATTGGCAATAGCCGCCTGCTCGGCAATGTGTCCCAGATATTGGCGCAGATCCTTAGACGTCTTGTGGTCCACACTGAAATCAAAGGAACACACACAAAATAAGCACACACACATAAGCAAATAATATGTGGAACTCACTTGAACGTGGCTATGGCCTCGGAGGGATTGCCGCGACCGGCGCGTGCAACCAGAAACTCGGCGAGCCGTCGTGCCAAATAGGATTTGCCTGTGCCGCTGGGGCCGCACAGGATGAGACGTCGATGCTCGGTGAGCAGACTGATGTAACGATGCACAATGCTGCGCGGAATGAGGCTATCGAAGGCCAAACTTCCCACGCCCTGCAGGCAAATGTACAGCGTCTTCACATTGCCCACAATGTAGCCGCAGGGCAGCAGCTCGGGGAATCCCATTTCGGGTCCGCGTTTCGCCTCGCCCAGGTGATACGATGTGATCGAATCGGTGTTGAGGCCCAGATTGGTGCCCGGATCAATGCGTGCCACATAATCCTTAAAGGTCTTGCGCACAATATAATCCAGATTCTGCCAGGTCGTCTTCCCCGATATATAGGTGCAGGCAATGATGAACTCATTGCTGTTGGCTGCATTATGCGTTTGGACCTTGGCCTGCGCCTGTGCCTGATCCTGTTCCGCCTCGTGGCTGGCTATGATGGCGCCATTGGCATAGAAGTCGTCCAGTTCGAGCAGCTCCTCGCAGTACTTGGCAAAGGATTCGGGCTGGCCCAGATAGCAGGCAATCGCAATCTTCTTGCCATCACACACATCCGGCAGCTCCTCGACGACAACGGCGCTGCTCATGTGCACCGGGCTGCTCAGCTGCGATGCCTCCAATG
The DNA here is from genome assembly GCA_035042365.1 of Drosophila dives. Classification (NCBI taxonomy): domain Eukaryota; kingdom Metazoa; phylum Arthropoda; class Insecta; order Diptera; family Drosophilidae; genus Drosophila; species Drosophila dives. The sequence goes on along the minus strand of JAWNLJ010000415.1, from coordinate 827,465 downwards.
CTGGTGGCGGTGGCGTCAAATCAATGTGCGTATTGGGACTGAGTGGTGCAACGGGCGCTGCACTGGATGGCGCTGGTGGTGGTGGTGGCTCCGTGGCCGGCACTTCCTCCTCCAGCTCCTCGGTGAGACGTGGCGGCAACTCCATGGGCGGCCGGGCATTGCCATCCGCCAGCGAGTAACGTCTGGAAGCATCCGAACCACCGCCGCCGCCCAGCGAACCATTTGGACTGATGGCCTGGCCCAGGCTCGCCTCAGAGCCGGCAAGGGAGCGTGTGGTGACCAGTTTCTGGAGTCGTTCGTTGTTCTGTTTGAGTGACATCATCTCGGCGCGCATCCGGTTCATCATATCCTTCAGGCTCTCCAGCTGCGAGGCGGAACTGAGCGCCTCCAGGCGGATATCTGTCAAAACCAAATCCTTTTCGCGCAGCTGCTTCTTTAGATCATCGACCACTTGGTGTTCCTCATGATCGATGGCATCGATTGGCTTCGCATTGTCGATCAGTGTGACCGTTTTGGCTGGACTACTCTGCTTGCTGCTCGCATGCGCCACGGGCAACGGAGGTGCCGGCTGTGTGGCCAGAGCAGCCAAGCCCAATGGCTCACCATGTCCGTTTGTTAGCGAGGATTGCTTGTTGGAGCCACCGTGCTCCGCCTGATGTGCATGCTGATGATGATGCTGTCCCACATGGCGACTAGTCTTCGAGATCTTTGCATTGCGCGAGAAGGCCTTGGTGAAGCTGCTGCGGAGCCAGCCTTTCTTCTTCTGGTTAGCCTTGTTCTTGTCCTGCGCCGCCGAGCAGCCCGAACTGATCGAGTTCAGCGAGCACATGGAATCCGTGCTATGCTGTCGCTGCATGCCAACGCCCACGCCCACGCCCACACCCACACCCATTCCCAAACCCATGCCATTTCCATTTGGATTGGGATTGGGATTTGGATGTGTGTTAAGATTATGATTGCTGCGCGTGTTGCCCGTTGGCGGCTTCTGTTGCATGAGCATTAGCTCATTTTGGGACTGGCCCTGCGTCTGGACACCCATGCTCTGCATATGGGCGGTGGTCAGGCCCGCCTGGATAGACTGCTTGCGCAGCAGCTCAATCGTCTGCCGCATGTCCGTCAGTTCGCCATCCTTGCGCTCCGCCGTCGCCGTCAGCTGTTGCAAGCGATTCGTCATATTTGACAGCGACTGCTCAAATGCAGAAACCACATGGGCCTGAGGAAGAGAGGGAGTAGGTGCTTGGTTAGTAAGTTGCTGCATCGATAATTTATCATCGCAATTGAGTGGCTTCTTTCTACGACCAAACCGCCGCAACCCCCCGCCAACCCACGCACCACTGCACCGCTGGTTGCCCCTTCGCAATCGTGCAGCGCATTTCAAGTTCTGTTTGATATGCAAGTTGCCTCTCAGCAAGCCACAAAGTAACAGCAAAAAAAAAGCCTGCTCTAGGCGACCTTGACCGACTAGCAGACACTCTGTAAGCTGCAGCTGCTTGTTGTTCGATGCTAATATATATGATATAAAATTTGCCTATCTAATCATGCATAAAACATTATCTCATCAAAATTATAAAATATAAAAAATATTATTAATTTCGAATTTAAAATTTACATCGCTGCTTCACTCAATTTATAGTTTTTTTTTAAGATTTTTGCAGAGCATAATTTAACTTTCTTAGAAAGAACAAATACACTATCAATTAATGGCATTAATTAATTATTATTAAAGTGTTTTATGCACTTCGAGCTGTTAAATTTAATAATAAAATTGAAATTAAAAAACAGCTAAAATAAATACTTTTGCTTTGGCTGTTTGATTAAACACATTTAGCTGTCATAAGCTGAATGCACAAACTGCATTTACAGGGTATTACAAAAGGCCAAGAAGTGACGCTGCAATAACTGTCTGGCCTGGACGCACGCAGATGATTCATGGCTCCTCAGGTCGGAGCCTTTAGGCGCAGCTTTAAAAACTTTTGCTGCGGAACGTGCCTCAAAACATCGCCCCCACAATGACTGTGTGCTTGGATGTCTTGTTGCCCGTTGTCTCAACTGTGTCCAGACACCTGTGTCATAAACCAGCATTAGAACCACTGCCTGCAACTATGCAACTTGCTGGTGCAACTAGCTGCTGCAACTGTGATGAACTGTGTTGGTTGCCAGGAAATGTTTTTATGAAGCGACGTGACTGAAACACAAGTGATTTTTTTTCTTCATTTTGAGGGCTACTTTTTGTCAGCATTTTTAAGCGCTTTTGGAGAGAAGAGCAGCATTCGACTAACTATCCACATCAAGCTAATGAGCGCCATTAGAGTTGGTATATATATATATATATATATATATATATAGATATCTTAGATTTGTAAGCGAAATGACTCAGTTCGAAAGTTGTAATTGCAATTTGTTGCCCAGCAGGGGGGAGGGGGATAAGCAAGCGGAAGCAGAAGCTGTAAAAGTGGCATCAATAGAAACCAAGTTGCATGCGTTTTGAGATGCTTCAAATAAATGCATAATGAAGGCAACTTATCCCAGTGGGTTGCATTTGCAGCTCAACTTATTCGAGTAATTTACTTGGCAAACATGTTGAATGCTTTCATTCATTAGCTTCAATTGCTGTTTGAACTTGGGGAAAAAGTCTGGCCGGAACTGCAATTTATCAAAGTGAAGAGTACATATATGTACATAGGGCTGCACTGCTTCAAGAGATTACCCATTAAATAAGTTTTAGTAGTCTGCATCTGAAGACTGAATGTAATAATAATAAATAAATAATAAATAAAAATAAATAATTGAAAAACAACTTTTATATTTTCAGCCATAAAAAATAGTTTTTGAGCTGCAGAATTTTTGTTAATTCAACGAATATTTTACTATAAAATTTAATTTATTTCTTAGTCATTTTGGTATTTTTGATTAGCCTGCAAAAATCTTAATAAAATTTAAAATATTTCTGCTTTCAATGACGTTTGAATCTGAATCACCTTTAACCAATTCGAGTATGAATCTTCTTAGAATTCAAGCGACATTCGTCACAAATTAATGCGATTGCTAATAAAATAGCATTAGCATTGGCATGCGGTTTTTTTTAGAGAAAATTTAATAATACATTCGTAAAAAAAATGATCAAATGATAAAATGATGAATGCATGATATCATCGCATTTTTTTAGCTATGGATTCAGAGATACACCTGGTTTTTTTTTGTCTCATGCAATTATCCAACAAGTAGGAAGACTGTGCACTTTAACGTAAGCTAACTAAAGCTGGCTAAATGTTATTTTAGATACTTATTAAACTACTCAAATCTACAGTCTACAGTCTACATTCTACAGTCTACAGTCTCCCGCTTTACGTGTCTATGCCTCGTTTATTGATAGGCATCTAACACGTTTCACATTTTAATTTGCGTAGCGCTTATGCAAATTAAGTCAAGTCGACACGCTCAACAACAACAACAACAACAACCTTAACAACAACAACTTTTAATGCAAAAATAAGTTAACAGAAGCAAACCTAAAAGCAAAAGCAAAAACTGCTCAACGCTTCTAGAAATTAACTAGTTTATACAGAGTTCAAGGCCGGCACTTAAATTGCCCGCTGAACTGCGGTTGAGCTCATTTTTAAAATCTGAATTTTTACTACTTGCGATAGGCCACCCCCACACCCCCCACTTGGCCCATTTTGTGCCACAAAAGCCCAGTTTTTCTATAATTTAATTGCTCAACTTTGGAGTCAAAAATTCAGTTTGAACTCTATTGAAACGCGGAAAGATTTGGCTTCAGTTCTATATGTATATGTATTTATGTGTATATGTATTTGTATGTATATGTATGTATATCCTGTTTAAATGAAGCACCTCATTGTGTGTGGCTTTGTTGCAAGCTCGTCACGTTACTCATACGTACCGTAATCAATTTTTATGTTTGCAACCACTACGTGAGGCGGCTGCACAATATTACCACAAAATAATGTGAAAAGTTGGCAAGTTGGTGTTTTTTTTTTTTGTGGCCAACAAAAGGGTTACCTAGGATCCTGACACTGAGAACTGCGAATCGTACGTGGCTTTTAATTTAAATCTGCTGATTTTAATGTGTGTGTGTGACAAAAAAGAGTGCGGCAGAAATGATACAGAGATGGGGCACAGCAGGGGCGGAGTTGGGGCAGATAGTGGGAAGGTGTCTTTGACGCACGTTTTTGCAGCGTGTTAAATATAATTTAATTAGACAACGTCTGCTGCCTAATTTTAAGATAAAATAAATGTAAGCAAATTTGGAGAGCACAAATGAGAACTCAAGTTAAAATTCAAGAGTTTTAAAGACGTAGTTTTAGGCCAAACTCCATTTCAGCTAAAAAACTTTTAAGCCTGTTAATCAAATGAGAAACAAAAAGTCTTTAAATCAATGAAAATATTAGAAATGGCAATCAAAAAAGGCAACAAGCGAAACAAAATCAACAGTTTGGAACATTAACAACATATAGTTGAACAGCAACAGAGGCAGCAACCCATATTTGCTAGCAACTTTTTGCCTGCAGCACAGCAACAGTTGCAAGTTCACTTGAAGCTTGAAAAAAAAACTATGAAGCTGCACTCGAGCTGCGTGAGTTTGCCTTGGGCTAACTGACTACAATTGTGGCAAATGTTGCAGTTGTTGTTGCAGTTGTTGCTGCTATTGTTGCTGCTGTTGTTGCTGTTGCTGCTGTTGTTGCTGCTGCACTTCATTAGCACACTGCGACGGCAACGAAGCGTTAAGCAATGCGATACGCATCGGCGGGCAATATTAGCAGCAAGAAAAAAATTAAGGGAGAGGGTGAAAGAAAGAGACAGAGACAGAGAGAGAGTGAGAGTCTGAATGAGAGAGAGAGAGATGGAGTGTAAAAGAGAGTGAGTGGCACATGGATAGTCCGCTTTTGCTGTGTTGCATATGCTAAATAACTCCACAATCAGCGGCAGCCAACTGCCATAGCAACAACAAAAAAACAAAAAACAACAACAAAAAACAACAAAAAAAATTACCAACTTTAATTTGACTGTCAGAGTTTTTTTTTTTGTTTGCTGTTTTGCTGAATTTATTGCTTGCAATTTGCAGACCGTAACAATCCCAAAAGTTCAAGTTCAATGGCAGCAGCAACACTTAAAGCAACAGCAGCAACAGCAGCAGCAACAACAACAGCTGCAGCAACAACAACAACAACAATTGTCCAAGTTTCAAATTGTTTTCTTTGTTTTGTATTTTAGTCAGCAACTTTTGCAGAAACTACGTGTAGCAAGTCACATTTTGTAGATAGCCATCGTATCAGCATTTGATAAGAGTCGGCTGGTGATAAGCCAGCGGCCTTCGATTAGCTTTACAGTTAGTTTCAGCCAGCACTGAAGTGGGTCGCCAGCCAAACTAAAACTGCAACTGCAACTGCAACAGCAAAAGCGGCGACGGCTTCAAGTTACTGGCATGAATAAATCATGTTGCAACAAGCAGCAGCAGCAGCAGCAGCAGCAGGAGCAGCAGCGACAGCAGTGACTTGACAATTGCTGCAGACATCGGGCGGCCAGATGTGTGCCACTGCTTGTGGCATGCTACGTAGGCGTGCGCACTTTGACCTTTTTAAATGATTTATGCAGCAGCAACAGCTGCAACTATAACTGCTGCAACAACACTTGACATTTGTTTGCTGCAGTTGCAGCGGCAAGAACTGTAACAATTGTCACTGTTTCTCTGCGATTTATTATGCGGGTTGGAGGGGGGGATGGGGGGGGGGGGGGCGTTTGTAGCATGACATTCGATGTTTGCTCACTATTTGTCCAAGGCCAGTGAAAGTTTGACAGCAACTGTAAAGCAGCAAATGGGGGCGTTTGTATTATTAATGATTAATGCAAGTCGCCGGGTTCAACTTTGTTGCAAATTAACATTTTTTCTTTTTCTTAATTTATATTTTTAGACTGCTGAAAGCCGGAGGAAAGACGGCTTCCTTTACCAGCTGACCTACATAGAGGACAGTTGATGTCTGCTCTGCTGGCCTTTGTACTATTGTATTCCCAGTGCCCAGCGCTGGACTGAGTTTCCAGGCCAACATAAGGATTGGGAAAGGCAAGGATATCTAAGCAGAAGTCGCCATCAGCGGCTATCGTCTTGCCGTGAAATTTGTCTACCCTTCCGGCAAACTATATCAGGCTTTTGACTGACAGTGGCAAGTCCAAATTGTTGGATATGGCAAAGGATTTCCCATTATCCACGGTCTCTAAGCTTGTGAGGGAATCTGGTTCGATGAGATCTACCAGTCGATTTATCAGACGTCCACTGTCCAAGGCATCCATGCGGCGCCAGGGAGATCCCCATTTTAAGTGCACTTTAAGCTGCCGACACGGCTAGATCGATCTCCGTGTTCTTTCCCCTTTCCATCGCACTGAGTTGTTCCTCTGTGGCTGGATTAAGGGTGCTCAACGTTTCTAACAAGTTGCTATTTTTCCACTCATTGTTAATAAAAAAATGTGAAGTTCCCTCCTGGTCTAGTGTGCGGTTTCGTGTTCGTTTTACGTGACGTAAGCCAAATGACGTAAACCAAACGACGATGCAATTTATCATTGTGGAACCACAACAATGGCAACTACCAAAATATAGTTACCAATGCTAATGGGTATAGAAAATCAGTAAAATATTTATTTTCACTTTAGTTTATAGTAAAAAAAAAATCTAAATGAGAATTTTCCATGTGAAAATGGCAATAGTTAGGTTTGTAAAATTGATATAGATAAGTGCAATCAGTTTGTCTAGGATTATGTAAGAATGCATAATCTCAAGTAGCCAACGCTTCAGATAAGATAAATTACTTTTTGCAAGAATTGGTGCTGGGAATTTCTCAGTGCTCTTATCGCATGAGTAGAATTTGAAAATTTGTTGATAATATTTCTACTACATAAACATTAGCTTCAGCATAAAATAACTGCATATATATAAATAACACGAATCAGAAATCCATTAATTAATTAATTTAAATTTGATATGAATCGAATGGAATGTTAGACAGTTTAATTTGAAATTTTACCCACATATCTTGATTATTTTGTTTTTTACTGTGCTTATTGATTTCCTTTGCAGTTTGCCGCTGAGCTTAATTTTCGTATTTTATTTGGCAACGCCCGCCAGTTATCCTGAACAACTCTGTTGCCAAAAGCGATCACAACAGCGCACAGCTGCCTGCCACATAATAAAATGATTAACAAACTAATCCATTGAAATTGCTTACGATTGAGATGACTGTGGCAGAGACTAAGGCCCGATGAAGCCAAAGATGCGACATGCGCATCGTTTCCACTTGGACGAGCTCGGACTGGGGCCAAAGCTGCGGGCAGGCGCAAAAATAGCAAATCATCATTAAGATCTTATGTGAGCAGAGGGAGCAGGGGGGAAATTCGGATTATGCTCGAAGTGAGAGAAACGGCACCAACACAGCACAAACAGACAAACAGTGGACACACACACGACAACCACAATCCCAGTCACAGTCACAGTCGGAGTCTGGGGCAGAGGAAGAGGCAGAGGAAGAGTCTTTGATCTTGAGCCGCTCTGCAAACCGAACAGAGACAGCGATTCTCATCTCACTCGACTCTGGCGAAAGACAAAAGATTGCAGTTGCCATTATTTGCACAACAATTCTCCAGCTATGCAGCTCTCATCTATTTCTCTCTCTCTCTTTCTCTCTGGGGTATCTATGTAATTTTCATGAGGCTGAAAATTTGTTGGTCGTTTGGCATTTCACAAATTTGTGGTTTAGATAAATTTTGCACTTTGGCTAATGGCCAGAACAACGGCAACGGCAACCGCAACAAGCAACTTACGATACCCCCAAGTGTGGCTTAAATTGATGTGAATTCTGCAACTTACCTGCAAAAAAAAAAAACAGAGAAAGAAAAAAGAGATTGTTAATTTTAGCTGCGGTTAAAATTATCTTATAACATAAGATACAAATTGCAATAGACTGTTTTAAGGATTGGTATCGCACTATTAGCTGATTGAGAGTTAACAATAAAGTAAGTAAAATAATTGATTCAAGTCTGAAATAATTTCTTGCAAAAAAATATAGATAATTTCAAAGTGTGTTTTATTTATGTAATTTTTTCAATATTTAAATTTGATTATTAAAATTCTTAAATAAAGCATTTAAGAATTTAAACCGCCCTTATCTTTAAATTCGTATTTATTTCCAATTCAGTTTTCTTCTGAAAACATAAACATTTTTATATTCTTTATTTATTTCCAAGTCTCCACTTGAATCAGGCACATTTTGAAGACACTCCACTCGACTCCACTTTACTCATTAATTTACCATTGCTCAATATCCCATTTCAGTTTTTCCCTAAACAACAACAACAACAACAGCAAGATTCTCACTTGAGTCAAGTTGCCCCAAGTCTTCCCCCCAACTCCACAGAATGACTTCTCTCTTCTTGCAACCAGTGACACGATCAATGTCCATTGAAGTGCGCATTGTTCAGTTTATTTATTTCTTATTTTTATTGATTATTCGATTTCAAGACCGGAAGCCACAAAAAAGACACACGTTCGGGATAACAACAACAACAACAACAACAAAATGTAATCTGTGTGTGCTTTAAAATAAGACTCATGAAGATGTTGTTGATGCACCATGGGGTAGTTGCACAGAGACTCCAGTATTGATGGCAGACCTTCGTCCAGCAACCAGTTTTCAATGCAATGTTTTTTACTTTAAATTTTAAAGCGACAAAGCGGAATAAAAAACGTATTTTTCTGGGATTTTTTTTTTTTAGCAGAAGAAGAAGAATACGAATTGTTGGGTTTTCAGTTTCTTACTCGTTTTTTTGTTGTCTGTTCATTGTTTGTTTGTTGTTTGTTTTGATTCTGGTTTTGTTGTTTGCTTAAGTTTTCTTTTCGTTTGCGCTGATTTCCTTGGGGAGACTGTCAAACAGACGGGCTCGTCCTGTGGACTGTGGAGTGTGGTGTGTGAACCCCCGAACAGCTTCATCATCGTCCAATAGCACTTCTCCTGCTCTGCTCGAGTCTTTGTCTCTATTAAGAGTGGCCCAAAACGAGTTTGCGGCACTCACTGAGCAGTCAGCACTGCAAACGGGTTTCTTTTTTTTTATATATATTTTTTTTTGTTTTTGGCCAAGACACCTGTGACTTTGTGAACTGGGCTCACGTGCCCCCGTTTGCCTGCCGTTGCATTAATATTTATGAATTAAGTAGATACAAATTGCATTTGTCATAAATTAATATCAAAAACTGTGCGCCCCACTGCGACAAAGAATTCAGAAAGCATGTTTCAAGACACACAAACTAATAATGAATACTGAAAACTGAAAACTGAATACTGAAAAACTGAATACTAAATACCAAAAAAACAGCACATAGATCTGGTGTTGCTGTCATGTTTGCCTTTAACATAAAAAAGCCGCCAAAAGCGAGCAGGAAGGAGTTGACAAGGGGGAGGTTCAGTCAGTTGAAGAGGGGGTCAGTCACTCAGTCAGTCAGTCAGTCAGTCAGCCAGTCAGTCAGCCAGTCAGTCAGTCGTTCTGTCATTCATTCATTCAGTCACTTAGCTCTCAGTGGGCTGCAATTATAACGAGGTATCTATGAGATACAATATACAATATATATTGCATGTGCAGTCAGTCAGTCAGTCAGTCAGTCAGTCAATCAGCAGCTGAAAGCCGCTTGTCGCTTGTCGCCTGTCGACAATCGCCACATCTCGTTTATCGTACTGAAATTGTTTTTAATAAGCGATGCCAAAAGATAAAGAAAACTAACGAGTTACTTAAGCCCAGTTCAGCTGTGCAGCCTGCTACTTGCAGATTGCCGCTTGCAGCTTGCAGCTTGCAGCTTGCAACTTGCCAATTTGTTGGCATTTTGTCGGCTCTCAACGTTGTTTACAGTTTTTGCTATTTTTATTATCTTTTTGTAAACACACACACACACACATGTGTGTATATAGATGTTTGATAATTATGCATGAGGCTACTTATGAGCTGCGAGAAACGAGTATCTGTTCAAAACTAGAGCAACAAACTTGTCAAACTGTCCTTGCAGATAGAACCAAAGATGAACTCGGCCTGAAATAGTCTCTGACACAATCTAAAGCTGTCAGTTTTGATAAACTACAACGAAGTTAAAAAAACTGTTAATTATTTGTACTAAAATGAGTTACTGTAACTCAAACAAAACTCATACAAAACTCACTCAAAATTATACAATTTATTTCAAGCATATTTCGGCTTCATTTGCCCAATTGTGAGCTGCATTTGAGGCATTCAATTAAATTGATTGCCCAATTGCCACCTTTGTGAAATGAAAGGGTCGCATTGTGGCAATCAAAATCGCATCAATCAGTTACAAAATTTTCTTTCTTATTGATGGCATTTTGCTGCTAATTGCCAAATATGTAAATTTTCGTATAAAATTCAATCAATTAAACGCAATCAACATTTGACATTCACCTTGATAGGTTTAACCTTTTCATCAACTTGTGTAACGCAATGCTGCTCAAACTGTAATAATTATCGACATTTGCGTGCTTCACACGCCTGCCTGCCTCTCCTCCCCGCCACCAATTTCACTTGCCTCTCTGAGCGGCGTCTCGTCTCGAGTTACACCAAATAAATTGACAGATGTTGAGCTCCTCAGCGAAACATGAAAAAACGTTTTAAAAGTTGCTCAGCCAAATGAAGGCTTTAAAAACGCGCCAAATTAAAAGCAGCGAAAACTTAATCGCTAAAAAAAAAAACTTATAAAATAAAAAAAGATTATTTTGTAGTGGACAAGCGGCAAGTCGAATTAATGGCAGCTTTATTTCTTTTGAAAGTTGACATTGATTGGACCCGCAATTGGCGATAGCCTTTTGCTACATGTGTTGTTGTTGTTATCGTTGTTGTTGTTGTTGTTGTTGTTATCGTTGTTGTTGTTGTATTTGATGTCGCACAATTACTGCTACTTGTGTTTACTACAGGGTATTACAGACAGTGTGAGTTTCCTGAGTTAGACATGTCATTTATTTGACTTAAGATAACTATGAACAAAACAAAAAAATAAAAAAAAAAAGTATATTTCGAATTTGAGTTCAATTTTTGTGAGCAGTCATAAAAATTAACTTTTTTTTTATGTTTGTTATATTTGTAAATAAATATTTATCGATAACAATTTAGACAAGTAAATTGAGTATTTAAGTTATATCAATTTCAATATTGGAAAAGAAATTAATATAATTAGTTATCGATACTTTTGTATTACAAATATCTCAACAGGCATTTCAGTTTCTAGAGCAGATGCCTGCTGCTAATTCCAGTCACGTCGATGGATGCAAGTGACTCATATGGATGTATCGCTGAGACGATTTAAGCAAGGAATTTCAAGTGGAAACTTATGGGCAGACGAGCAGAGCAACTGCAGCCGTTTTGTAGGGCATTTGGCAGCTGCAGTTGCTGCACGAATCAAAGCTGATTTTGTTCGTGGACAAACATATCAATTACATGTGCTGCGAATCAGGTCATCAGTTTTGGACATGGTCAACAGATGTTGTCGTACCAGAAAAAAAAAAAAATAGGCAGCAGCTTAAGGCGGATGCAGGATTAAAATCAACAGCAAACAGCAAACAGAAACATCCAACCAGCTCCCCAAACGGTAATCAGGCATAAACATACGTGAGCCATAAGAGCCAAGAGCCAACAGCCAAGAGCTCAGAGTAATGGCCAAGACGTTGGCTCATTTATTTAATATGCTGAACTGCTCTCTCGCCCAAAGGCACACAGAAATGCAAGTTTTATTAAATCAATCAGTGGGCAACGCCGTCTAACGGCAACTGACAACTGAACAACTGAATAACTGAACAAACTGAAGAACTGAAGAATTGCAGAGTTGAAGAATTGCAGAATTGAAGAACTGAAGAACTGCACAAGTGTTGACCAGTGTTGGCCACTCGCATAGCTTACCTTATGCGCTGGCTTGCATTTGTAATGGCCAAAGCCGGATGAGGAATGCCAGCCCGACTGACTACCTACCAACTGCTGGCTGCAATCTGCAACACGCAACCTCTATAAGCACACACAGAAGACAAGGAACAAGGAACATGCCACATGGCATACCTCTAAGCTTAACTACAGCATTTCTTTTATTGTCGCATAACTTGGAATGGCTTAGTATCGATGGTCAGAGAAATTGAAGAAAACGTTAAGATCGCATTTGGAATTATAAAATAGACTCTCAAGAATACAGATCATATTTTACTCATACTAAACTGTCGGTTGATTTAATCGATATATGCATCTGGTTGAAATGACATTACTTGGCTAAGGGATACTTGAAATGGCAATCGGTCTTATCAATAGTAAATATTGGACTAAGGGTGTATTAATTATGGTAATCCTATTACCAATTTGTTAACTATTGTGAATAACGATATATGTAATAATCGATAAATGTAATAATCGATAAATGCGCTAACCTATCAATGTAATAATTAATAAATGTATTAATCGATAAATGCAATAAACGTTAAAATTTAATCAACGTAATAATCGATAAATGCAATGATCCATCAATGTAATAATCAATCATTGAAATAATCGTTAAAAATGTAATGATCGATAAATGTAATAATCGATAAGTGCTTAAAATTCAAATCTGTTTCACCTGGTCATTTAGCAGTGGCGTTGCTGGCAATGTCAAGGCACCGCTACTTATGGGCGGACAGGATTGCCGCTTGAAGTCCCTGCGTATGGCCAGCTCGTACCAGGGAATCAGCGGTTTGCTGCGCAACGTGGTCTGGCAACCGATCTTGAAGTCCAGCGGATCCATATACTCCGGTGCCATGCGATTCAGATCGCTGACCGCCGCATCGGCAGACGCATAGATATTGCCAGCTGACTTGTGATTGCCGTGATGCGGCCAATTGTGAGTGGCGCTCATGTCCAGCATGGAGCCCGCTGGCACATCCAGACTGCGATGCAGTCCAGCGCCCATGCTCTTCACCCGCATGTGACCCAGCGTGTGATAGCGCCGATCCACAGCGTTGGGCAGCATTGGCATCGCCGTTGGCACGACCAGCATCTCATCCTGATCGATGGTCGCCAGGCTCTGGCTGGTATAGGAGCGCTCCATTAGCTCGGTGCTATTGCTGCGCTGCGTCACTATGGGCAGCTCGTACAGATTGAGACGTCTCGTGGTTGGTGGTCGCGTTGGCGTCGCATAGATCTTTGGCTTCGCATAGAGACTCTCGCGGCGCACTGGCGCCGGCGGCGGCAATCCATTGGTGGGCGAGTGCGGCGAATGCTCCGTCAGCGAGAGGCTCAGCGGCAGTGTCATGGGTCGCCTCGATGAGCCATTGGAGCTGACTGAGTTGTGGCGCAACGTAGTCGTCGTCGTTCCAGGGGTGGCACAACTCCGTCGACAGTCGCGCTCCTGCATGTCCACAAAGCTAAGCCTGGGCACCACCGGCGAGTAGCAGACCCTCTCCGAGCTATCGTATGAGCTGCGCAATCCGCTGTCCAATCTGCGCTTTGGACTGTCCGGCGCCGTATAGAGAAAAATGTGCTCCTCCTCGTAGTCGGGCGTCTTTGGAGTCGCGCTGCTCTGCAGCGAGTCCAGCGAGAAGCGCGAATTCTTCTTCACGCTCTGATAATCACAGGGCATGGAACCGCCGCCCGAGGAGCTCGATGCATCTGACAAGGGGCGAAAGCCAACACTTGAGGCACCGCTGCCCGTTGCTGTTGCCACTGAGGCAATCGCATACATCGGCTCCAGATCGCCAATGATGGGCGTCCGCACCGGCTTTGCTCTGGCATAGATCTCCTCCGAGTTCTGGCTGTAGTTGCTCATCAGCGAAACAGTTCGCTTGCGCTGCGTGGAACGTAATCCTGCCTCTGCCGCTGCCGCTGCCGCTTCTTGCAGTTCGTGCGGCTGTGCCGCAGCTGCCGCCTCGGTTGCCTCGGCGGCGCGTATGGATCGTGAGCGGGTCAATCCACGAGCCCGTATCGTGGCATAGCCATCATAAAGTTGCGCTGAGAGGGGCGACTGTGGAGGGGGTCGATTGGTGGCGCTGGCAGCGGACATCTTTGTGGGCGAAGGGAGATCTTCACAGAGAGAGTTCTCGGGAGATTTTCCCTTGCGGGTATCTCTCCTCTTAGCTTAGCTTCACTCGTATTGTTAAATTAATGTTTCTCATTGGATTTTCATTTTGATTTGTCGTTCGTTTCACTTGTTGCACTGATTAATTGTTGCAGCTGCATTCGCATTGATGTTCATCATTTATAATCAATGCTGGGGGTCTGTTGCACTCATTGCTGGGGCACCCTAGAATATTATCAATCATTGCTTAATTGCAGCTCTTGCAGCCTGTGCAGCCTCTGCATCGCGGCGTACATTGAACTTGCCACACTTGCAACGCCCACTTGCTTAGATTCAAACCAAGCATTAAATGAATAACTACAAATTTTCTATTTCTTGGCTAATATCTTTGCATAAGCGTTTTATCAACGCCCAATTAGCGTTCATTAGCCATTTCACATGACCCAAAAAAAAATAACAAATGTGGCTTCATTTGAACAATTTAATAAATTTGACAATGTGTTAGATTCTCTGTGTGCCATGCTGGGAGCAGGTACAAATAGGGCTAAGAGCGTTTCAAGGTTGAGGCAGACTGTTAACTGTTTTATGAGCTACCAAAGTGAACTATTGCCAAAGATTTTGTGCATCGGGCGGATTCGAATAACAAATTACTATAAATTGAAATATGCTTTTATTGTAAAAAATTTACTTTTTGTATAACCAAAGTATTTAAATTGCAATATTTGCCTTAAAACTAAAGGTGATCTTTTTAGAGGTATTTTTTAATAGAAGAATTCGAGCATTGGCAAAGTTGATATTTCTACAAACTCAACTATTAAAATGATGGCTTATTAAAACTCACAAAAGAATCGCAGTTGCTGAGCGAGAGAAGGCGAGAGAAATCGAGAGAGAGAGAGAGAGAGAGAGAGAGAGAGAGAGAGAGAGAGAGATAGAGAGAATAAGAGAGATGTGTGAAGTCAACGCCATGAACTGCAATCAAAACAATTACAGCCAATTCACACAACGCTATGAAACAAAAACAACAAAAAGGCAAAAAGCGGAGGGAAAATGGGCAAATTGAAGCTGAAATAACTTGTAATAACAACAAAAATAGAGACAGACTGGGAGAGAGAGGGAGAGGGAGGAAGGGGCTAGAGACTACTGCACTGATGACATTAGAAGATTGTTATTTATTGCAATTCGCAGTTTAAGTTGTTGTCGTTGTTGTTGTTGTTGTTATTATTCATGTTGCTGTTGCACAATGGCAACAACATGAGTCAAGCCGTTCATCAGGCAAAGTCAGCAAGTTGCGAAATGCTGTTTGCTGCGACGCAAGAATCAAGAACCAGAAACCGAACCAGAAACCGAACCCGAAACCAAACCAGAGCCACATCCCAAGCAGCAAGCACCAAGCACCCTTTCAAGTGTCAACGACTGCAGTCAAACTAACAAACCAATTGACAGCAGCATGACTAGCAACAACAACAACAACAGCAACAACAACAATTGGCAGACATGTGGCATAAAACTGGTGCAGCCGCCAGCCGCCACATGGCATCAACAACAACAACAACCACATATATGTATATACTATATATGCTTTAAGTGTCTGTGGTCTGTCCAAGTGTCAAACAGTTGATAAAACTAAAAAACTCATAAAGTTAACCAGGCAGCAGCACCAGGCAGCCCCAGCTGAGCAAATGAATATGCGGGTTTCCATTTGGAATACGGAGTCGGAGAACCAGGAAGCGATTTAATGCTGGGGGCCAAGCTTAAGGCAGGGAAAGCTGCCTAGTTTATAGAGCGGCCTTGAAGTGGGTCAAATAAATAATAAAAAAAAAACAAAAATGTACTTAGAGAAATCTAGAAATCTCATTAAACAGGTAATAATATATAAACAAAATAATAATAAGCAAGAAACAGAGGAAATATTATTGATCAAAAATATAAAATAAATAAATAAATAATAAATATAAAAATTAAGATCGAATAATTGCAGTTTGGGCTGGAGAACATACGCTTACATTTGGGTGTGCATTTACATTTTAAAGTGAACTTTGGCAATAACATAAGTTAATAATAAAATTAACAGCTAAATGCAGGGTATCTGCTAGTCGAGCTTTCGATAGGCATATGCATTAAAGTTTTTAAAAACATTTATTATACGAAGCCCAGTTTAAGCCCTTATGAACCATCCATCAAATTCTAATTACAAGTGTCAAAGGCAAAGGCAAAAAACTGCGATTAGAAAATGGCACTTTTAGTAGCAGTTACAGTTTGAGAGGAGCCGCACCGCAATATGTGGCAGCTGCGGCACAAAAATTGAGCTATGGCCATGCGACAGCTTAGAGAATTTATGGCCTATGCTAAATTTATACAAAGCAAAAGCGAATCTGCAACATGAGTCACAAAAAATGGGGCAGCATTGCCCAGGGCAAAAAGTTTGAATTAAATTTGAGAGTTGAAGTTGCGCTGCTTGTCAAACTGTGCGCTGATTGAATAAAGCGTATATATAAATCAAATTAATTCTTGATTGCAACGCCTGCCTGTCAATAATTCGATAATAACAAACAAACAAAAAAAAACTCAACTCAAGGTCTGGCAAAATAAATTGTTCAATTCGACAGTTTGTAAATTCTGTTTTTGTTGCTTGTTGTTTTTAGTTGGTGGCACGTAGGCGTCTAATTGTTATGAATTTAGCATTTTGCTCATTGTTTATGGCTGATTGTGCAATATAGCATTTAATAGCTGTTGCAATTGGAATTTTGCCTATTGTTTTGTGTGTGTGTGTGTGTGTGTGTTGTGTGGCAAATGTCAAGCCAGTCTTGGTCTTGTGCGCTCGCATTTGGACTCATTTCAATTTCCTGTGGCGAAACTTTCGCTAGCTGGCTGCAGTTTGACAGCCACTGGCCTTTGGGTACGCGCCGTGCAGGGGGCATGGGACAGGGGGCATGGGGCAGAGCCTGCAAACTTATCGCAGACGTCTGTCGAGGTTTTTGTGCTTTTTCCTGTGGGCTGCTGTTGCCGAGGGTCTCCAGTCTAGACGACTTGGCTGCTTATCAGCCGAGCCAAATCTCACTAGGAAATTGCCATAATTTTGAGCAGAAACAAAAAATAAATAAACCGATTCAGAAACACAAAAATAATAATATAAATAAAAGTAGCGAATAAAATCAGCCAACACAAAGATTGGCTTCATTTGATGAACATATTTCCGGAAATTAAATCAATTATGGATCAGCTCAAAGTCTACTTTCAGATTAAAACTTAAGACTTCAGTTTTTCGACTTAAGATAAATAAAAAAGACAACATATTTTCTGACTTAAGCTGCGAAACTATTTAAGCTCAAACAAAATTCATATTCATATAAATAAATATTTATAGATTTTGTTTAAGCTGTTGACAAATAACAAACAAAATTCAAATTTATTGCTGGCGTTGAAATCAACAGAAAAAGCCTCAAAATAGCAATAATGAAATTCTCAATATTCAATGTCAAAACTGGTTTAAATACGCAAAAATAATCAAATTGAGGCTGTCAACTGCATTGCTAAGTAGCTGCGTGTCAAGAATGAGTGGCAAGCAGCGGCAGCTGGCAGGGGTATTTTGCGGGGGGGACAGGGATCATGACAGCTATCTTCAAGGTTGCCACAAATGCTTCTGATGACGTTCGGCTTTGAGGTTTATTTAGAAAACGTGAACCAAAAAAAAATACATGAAAGTTCAATTTAATTTTAAGTTGTGCATTGTTTATGTTGCCGTTTGCCAAAAAGGTGTGCTTTTGGTAAGGGATTAAACACTTGGAATATTAAAAGACAGCTCAGAATAGATTACAGAAATCGGCTCAAAAATACATTCAATTATTTTTACATTTTTTGTTAGATATAAGAAATCTCTCGGCTAACATAATCATGTTTAGCACTTATGAAGTCATTGGTATCAAACAATCGACAGCTAAAACAAAAAACGAATGTACAAAAAAACACTTGTAAATGCCACAACAACACGCAAGTTGTATGTGTGCGTGTGTGTGCGTATGTGTGTGTGTGTGTGTGTGCGTGTGTTTGTGTGTGTGTGTCTGGTTTTAGTTATTAGAGAGACAAAGCACTTGTAGGCATTTAATTGGGTCGAGTTGTTATTTCAATTTAGAAGCGCACATTTTTTTTGTATGCTGCTGAAGAAGTGGCAAAAAACGGGCAAACTTTTAAAGCTAATGTTACAATAATTATTTTGAGGTGTGGCAACAAAAAATATATATTTCTAAAGGAAATAAAAAAAAACGTGACATCATTGACGAACAATAGACACTATTGTAAGCATTACATGTAACGTCATTAAAACATTTTTATTATACATATAAAAACGAATTTATTTAAGTTTTAAAATGGTTACATTTTCTTTAAAAAAAATACGCTTTTATTTGTTCAACACCAAAGCGCATATATCATAAATAAATGCATGAATTTTGTAGATATTTATGCTAAAATAAAATACAAAAAGGGCGCGACCAAAAAAAATACATATTTAGCGAACCAAAAAAGTTATAAAAATGTACATTTTTTTAATGTTTATCAAGTTGCATTAATTAGGCACGAAACCTGCTGCGAGTTGCTACGCTGCACTCCCTTGAAACCGCAGAGTGAATTCTGTGCATTGAGGCGGGTGGCAGCAACAACAGCAAAAGCAGCAACGGCAGCTTTAACCAGTTTCTTAATAAACCCAGAAAGGGGCAGCCAACGAGATACAAACAGAGATCGAGATCCGAATTGAGATCAAGAGCTAAAGGCTGGGCACTTCCTCAAGTGGCCGGCGACGAGTTGACGCACTTGACAGTCGACAGTCCACAGTCGACATTCTTAAAGAGAGACCTGACAGTCGGACTCGTTGCAACAACGTTGAATTATAAACAATTGAGTCTAATTTAGGTTTAGAGCTATCTGTAACAGCATTAGCCACATGTGTGTAACTGGAGAGCAAAGGAGGCTGTAAAGTGAATGGAACTATATATTTTTTTATTGTTCCTAGTACGTCAAAGAGGGGGGAGGGCAAGCATTACGTATTACATATTTATGCATCTTTTTTTTACTAGTCACTTTAATGCATTTATTTTGAGGCCAGCCCCATTGTGGCAACTGCAATTGAATTGCGCTGGAAATGTATCTTAAGAGTTTGCAGTCGCACAAGTGGGTAATAAAAAAAAGATGCTGAAATATTAGATGCAATTTGCTGGGAGTGACTTTTATTTATAATGTTACACAAGTTTTTTTTGTCTATTAAAGCCCACATAGTAAAAACTTGTTTACAGGGTTTCAACTTATTAGCTTTGTGCGAGGCGTCAACAAATTTTTGATTTAGTGGTCAACGATGAAATCGAACGAATTGCAAGATATCAGCACATATATAGTAAATCAAACTGTCGGACAGTGTTAATCGTGTAGAAAGCATCTGTCTAGTGCCAAATTCGAGCATGTGAAACTAGAAAAAAGCAGACAACCAACAAAAGCAAAAAAAGCAAAAAAAAGCTTTCATTTGCGGTAGTCACATAAATTAGCATACTAACCGAGAAACACTGAAACTGAGACTAGAAAACAGCAAGCGACAATCGAATGTAGCAAACTTATCGAATCACATTTTGGGACTGGTCTGTACACAAATCACGTCAGCAAGCAATTTATCACTGCGATCGCTGCTTGCCTCTGTTGAATGCCAAAGATAGTAGGTGCATGCAACATGAAGTGGGATGGCTCTCCGCATGCTGATAAGCCCTTTGATGCAGACACACATATGATAAATCAGGCAGGGGGCCAAAGCACAAAAATAGACAGAGAATTTGTGTGTGGGGTGAGGGGTGCATATTCGAGTGTTGCACTAATTACAACTGGTGGTGCTACACCCTACTGCAGTCGCATATGCCACTTGACGGACAACAACAAAAACAATTGTTATTATTACTATTATTATTATTATTTCTATATATATAATATATATATATATATATATATATATTCTATAGAAATGGCAGCGAGACGCTGCTGCCACGTCTTGCAACTCTCAACGGGCTGTCAAGCAACAATCACTCGAATCTTGTGCATGTTGCATGCAACATTGCCTCGATGGCTTCCTCCGTGTTCCCTTTCAACCTCTACACTCTCCACTTTTTTTTTTTTTTTTTTTTGTTGATTATGCTGATGAGTTTTTTCTTCTTTTTTTTATTTTTGGGTCGTCGCGCTTCGTCATATCATCAGCCCCATCTTGCAACGTGGGCAATAATAATAATGAAAAAGTTTTTCTCCTTTTTTTTTTTTTTTGTTGTTGTTGTATTTCTCTTTGTACCAATTTCAAATGTTGGCTATGCATTTCGGGTAAGTACCCAAAAGTGGCATGAGGGTTAAGGGGTCGTCTTCTGTGTTTATGTTTCTTTAACATGCGCCTCGCAATGGACAACACTAAATGAGCAATAACAATAAAAGAAACAACAACAACAACAACAGCAACAAACCCATTCACAGCAAGTTAAAAGAAAAACAGCTGTTGTTTGGGCTTAAGGTGTTTGAAATGACATTGTATTTGGTTAAGCAACATAAGCCAAGTTAAGAGTTGAAACGAAAATAAGACTTGGAAAGGAAAGAAAGGATTAATTTTCAAGACAAACTTGATAATAAAGATAAAAAAAATTTAATTGAATAAATATTAAGCAAATCTATTTTAATAAATTTTTCCAATTTAAAAAAGCAATAAAATTCTTAATCTTTATTAAATTCAAGAGAAGAGAAAAAAGACGTAAAAAAGCCATGAAAATTTGATTCAAATCTTGAAAAACTTTATATTTTCCAGGAATATGTTTTCGGTGTCTCCACTTCAAGTCTATTTTAAATATTGAAACATTTTTCCTAATATTTGTTCTGCTCCCGATAAAATTACGACGTTCTTCTAAAAATGAAAACCGTTTGTTTTCTGGGTGTGTAAAACATAATTTAAAGAAATTCTTTCTCGGTATAAAGCTACTTTAAGATCGAAGTTTATTTGAGTCTGAGAAATACTTTTATTTTCCATATAAATATCAACTCAAAACTCTGAGAAAAGTTCTAAATTCCCTCAAGTTGAATCAGTAATTGTTAGTCTCTCAGTTAACATCCAAAAAGGACTTCTTAATTATAAGATATTGCCCCAAGGTCGCCAATTTGTTTGCTTTCTGAGTGCCACCGATATAGTCTGAGATTATATATTAAATATACTGCCAAATCAACAGAGCATATATCATCTGTGGAAGTAGACACGCCCACTGCCAAGGCATTTAATGTCGTAAATTAATCAACGCCAAGAAGTAGACGCAGAACCTCAACCAGATAAATGTGGCATAATGATAATTACGCTTTTGGAGGCAGCAACCAAGAGCAAACGTTCTTTTCTTCTCGGGAAAATTGAATCACTAAATGGAAGACACATAGATAAGAGGAAGAGGGAGCTGCGTTTCCCAGAACTGGCTGGGTTAATGAAATGGAGCATTCAGATGAATCCCTCGCAATCACAGGCAGCATACTCATTAGAACGGGGGGTAATGATCGGTGAGGATGGGTTGGGGAGGGGGGCGAGAGGTGGCTGCAGCTGCACTTTCAAGTGCAACCAGTTGGCATAATTGTAACAGCAACAACAGAAGTCACAATAAATTTGTTGCAGCTGATTGATGATTTGTTGCACAAGGGGCACAGGCAACGTCTTTTTTGAGGCACGTCCGCAATCAGCTGCGTCATGTTGTTAAATATAGAGCCTGGCCCTTTTTTGTCTAAAGGTGCAACAGCCAGCATTCTACAATGTGGAGTACAAAGCCGCAGTTAAACGCTGTTTATTGAGTGCCAAAGTGCGACGACAACGACGGCTGCAACATGCGATTAGGCAGCGTGGCAGCTGCTGTGGCAGCAAGACAGAGAGCGAAAACAAGGCCAATTAGCCAACCGCTCAAGCTGCAATGCAGGTAAAATGGCAACCTTAACTTATCCGTCAGGATAATTAGGGAAGGCACACAAACGGGTTGCAAGTTTAATGTAATTATGATATTGCAACATTTGTGCTCAATTTCAACCAATTATTTCTCCCAGTGTATATCTGTCTTTCGTTGCGGATTACACACATTAGCATATTGCTAGAGGAATTATTGTGTCAGCTGTTATTTGATGATAGACTTAAATTAATTGACTAATTTGTATCTTCTTTTAGATTTTCTAATAACAACTTTATTTTTTTTAGCTTCAACTAAAAATCTATAAAAAATCGGTAGGAATACAGATATATATATTTATACCAGTTGTTCAACGCTTCGAAAACTTTCCCCTTTTTTTATCGTATAACTTTAATTTTCTCATAATTATATCATTAATAATATCCGCTCTTTTTCCTGCTCGTGCAATCATTTCCAGCATTTATTTAAAACTCAACTTTGGATATTTTCATGTTTTACACTTTTAACCTTTTTCTAAGTGCCATTTTCTCACATCAATTGCTGCTCTGTTGAGATTTTCCTTTATCTGTGTTTTTTCTTTGAGTATTTCCCCTCGTTAATTAACATTTCATTTCCTTTAGAATATTGAAATATTGTTTTGGCCCTGCTGTCGCCGCTTTTCCGTCAATTAAACACAGCCCAAGACGCCACACACACACACAGTGAGTAAACCCTTTGCCCAGGTAAAAACCCTATAGAAAAACAAAGACAAACCCATTCCCAATCCCAATCCCGGAGCTAAACTGTGGCATGCCAGACATGCGCCTGGGATTTGTCGCCGCTTACGGGTCATTAGCCTCTGGGAACAGTAGCAGCCACAACAAACTGAGGGCCAGCGATTTGGGTGTGGGTTTTTGGGTTCGATTTTTTTTGGACAGCAATCGAGGAACATCAAAATTTTTGCCTTTTAATTAAGTGGGGTTTCTTTAAGTTTTGATTGTGTTTAAAAATTCGACTTTTCGCTTAGCTGGTTGTTGGTTTGTTGGCAAATATTTACATAGCATTTACATGGCGGGCAAAGCACATAGAAATGCAAAACACAACACAGAAAACACACACTTTACACACACAGCTGCCACAGCAGACAGTTTGGCTCCATTTTAAAGGCGGGTTTTAATGGAAGGGAAAGGGGAACCAGCAACAAGCAATTGACATGCATTTCTGTTGTTGTCATCTCTCTTTCGTTCTCTCTCTCTCTCTCTCTCTATCTCTATCTCTATACACTTTGAGCTGACAGCCAACAGAAATTGACAGTTGAGGAAAGTCAATCAATGAAAATTGTTGCCTGCATTTTAGCAGCAATTGATTTAAATGCCAGCATTTTGCTGCGCATATATAAACGGAATATTTTTTTTGGCCATAAGGAAGTTGTCGCTGGTTGTTTTAAACGTCAATTTCTGTTAGCGATGCATGTGAACAAATTGCCTGACAAATCTTCAAAGCAAATACCTCTCGAAATTGGCAACTTCAAAGTTAACGCCTAAAATTCAGATATATTCATGCATTGGCTAATTATTTACACATATTACGACAATTTCAATTTCAATTTCAATTTCAATTTAGATTAGTTTCGCCTGCACGAAACTTTCCATTTGCCACAACTGAAAAACCGTCAAAAATCAATCTTCATCAAGACTAAATTGGAAAATGAGCTACGCTGCATTAAATTAATTGCAATATTTGTTCAATTAATACAGACTCGAATTAAGAGTTTTCCTGAGCAGCTTAAGTATTACCAAATAAGGCTCACAGGCTCATAAATCTCTCCCCCGTGCCGCATCCCACGCTTCCTTTTGGAAATTCCTGGCAGTCGCTGAGGCAAGAAACTCTAATAAGAATTTATTACAAAAATATTTTCGAGACCAAAGTGCCACAGGATGCGCGTGACCGGGGAGGGATGGTGCACATAAAAATTGACACTGAGAACAACCAATTTTTACTTAATTGATCGCCTGATACACGCAAAGTGAGGGCGCTGGCGAGGATGCGTGTGGAAGCGTGGAGGGTGAGAGTATGGGGAGGGTGAGTAAAAGCGGTTCCGGGGAGGGTGACACAGCGTCAGAGCTGAGCCAAACACACACCTCCGTTAGGCACTGGATCTGACTCTGAAACACACGCACACACAGCTGTCTGTTTGGGCACCCATGCGAGGGTGCTGGGAATTTTTTAGCCAGATTGGATTGACTGCTGCTCTTCCCATCGGGTACAGTCAGATCCAATTTGATTATTTCCTCTTATTTCATTTTATTGTTGTTGCTGGCAATTTATTCTCTGCTCCGTTCTGCTCTTCCTGTGATATATTGGCCTGTCACTGGCCTTCAGTTGCCATTCGACAAAAAATAATATATATATATATATATATATACACAGCATATAAATGCCAAGCTTAAAAAAAATGCAATTAATCGAAATGATTTGGCGAGTATTTGGCTAGATTTTGCAGCAGGTATCATCCAAAGCCAAAAACAAACTCAACCGCAGAGCTCAAAAAGGGGAAGCAACTTTCCATTGGAGCAGACAAAACTTTACAAACTGAACAACAATGGATGAGGAACGCAACCAGACAATTTCCTTTCTTCCAATGGCAATTTGTGTGTGTCGAGTGTGGCAGCTACTCTCTGCCAGGGAAGTAGTCGTTTCTCTTTAAAAAGTGATCATAAAAGTGCAACATTCTGGGTTTTGTTAGATCAAAAAGATAAAATGGCACATAAAACTGAATGTTAGATGAAACTGTTATGGGTTATTGGTAGCTGCTATAAAATGCGGCTAAGATACAATCTTAACTGCTTGACCACACGAAGCTTAGATACTCATGGGGCATGCTTTAAACCTGAGGCAACTGTCATATTACTTCTATATATTTAATTTATATGCAAATCCCCTTTTTGGACAACGCCACTGCTTTTTTTTTTTTTGCTTTTCGCATGTTTGTTGGATGCACCCTTTTGGCAACATGTTTGAACTTATGAACAATTTGCCCTGCTCATTTCGACATGCTCCATTAAATAAATTTGCCATTGTTGCACATTTGTGTTTTGTTTCTTATGTTCGCTGTCTGTGGTGCCGCTTGCCCCCCTCACCGCTGCGCGTGTCTCTTTAATTTGTTGCTATTTGATGGAAAACAATAACTGCGTTTCATTATGACAGCCACGACATGTGCATCGTCGCAACTCCACCTCGGATTTCCCTCTGCCATTGTCCGAGCTGATGTTGCAGATTTTCCCGCACCCTTTTTCCCCCGACTGCAGCAGTGTTGCTGATTGTGCAACATTTGCGTTGGGTTTGTCTCAGCAACCTTAGTCGAGTCACACCCGATACTTTGGCTACTGCAGCATATTGAATACCCCAGCAATGGGCAAAAGGGACTTTTGACGTTATCAAACACTGTTTGAAGAGTGTTGAAGGCTTTTTTTGGATCACTAATTTCACTGCACTTTTTTTGGTGACACACTTTTCATTTGTTGTTGTTTTTTACAGCTTCCGCGTCGCAAATGTGTCGTCAACTTGTTTATTTATTCGCTTTATAATTTTATCTCTGCTCCTCTTTTTTTGTTTAGTTAATTTAAGCAGTTGTGGGCCAATTTGTTGTTATCTTTTTGTGTCAGCGTATTTTTTTTTTTTGTCACATATAAACGCCAGAAACACTTTTGAA
Source organism: Drosophila dives (assembly GCA_035042365.1). Classification (NCBI taxonomy): domain Eukaryota; kingdom Metazoa; phylum Arthropoda; class Insecta; order Diptera; family Drosophilidae; genus Drosophila; species Drosophila dives. Next base: position 801,751 of record JAWNLJ010000415.1, on the reverse strand, counting down.
TTTGGGGGCTGTTTGCTTTGTTAACTGACCAGCTGAATTTTACACAGAACTCTGCTCTGAGCGACCGGTTTGGCATTAAATATATATTTCGCTCTTATTTCATATTTTCTTTTTGTTGTTTTGTTTTTGCGTAGCAAAACAACACAAAACACGTTTACCGTTTAACCCTTGAGGCTTACGTTTTATTTATAGATTTAAGCTTTAAGAAAATATGCTCAATGATTCTTACTTTAAGTCACAATTGACGCAACACTTATGCACACACACACAACTCCAACACACACACTTCAGTAATCAGTAAAATAAATAAACACTGAACATGATCATGCAGTCGGCGTACAGATTCTCACGTTCAACGCGATGAACTCAAAGTTACTCCAGATACTCTGTTACGAATGTAAAGCGACGCGCACACCCGCTCCGTTAAGAAGTTGACGCAGTACTAACAACAAACGTATGTTGAGCAAGATCAGTTGTGAGAGAGTGCGACCAATACGCTGGTAGCGTGTAACAGAGCGAGAGGGAGATAGAGCGAGAGAGAACTGCGAGAGAGCGGCAAGAGAGCGCGTTAATGTGAGCTGTGCTCACAAGTTGCTGCTAGCGATCGTCAACATGTCAAGTGCGTTTGCAACATGTTGTCTAACAACTAGCAACTCTAAATGTTGCAATGCTCGGTGCGTGCGTTGCGACTGCTGCCGCATCAAATGCGGAACTGAATATGACACACGAGAAGCGAAATCCTTTGGCAGGCAAACAGCAGCAGCAGCCAGTAGCCAGCAGCGGGCAGGAGCCAAGCGGCATGTTGCGACGCAGCAGCAGCAGCTGCGGTGGCGACGACGCGACGTCAACTTCAGCGTCGGCGGCTTGGCGGCGACGGCGACAAAACAAATAACAGCATCAAAACAGGCAAACAGTAAAACAGCAGAGCAGGGGGTGGAGAAGCGAAATAACATTGAGACAAAGTGTGCAGGGTCAAATGGCAGCAAGGATGCGCTATATTTATGTGTGTGAGTAAATAGAGTGTGTGTGACTTATAAGAGCAGAGTGTGAAATATTATTTGTAAGGGTATTTGCAACCTAAAATATCTTTAAATAATAGGAAATAATGGAAAATCACTTTTGTAATTTATTATTTTAGATTTATGCGGAAAGATTACTTATTTTATTATATCCTTTTTTTTTAATTTATAAAAAATAAATTATTGCAAATATGCCAGAATTATCTTAAAGTCAAAATCTTTCAGCTTATAAATCTTGATATACTGTCAAATATAACAATGGGACTTAAATAAAGATATTTGTTTTTACTTCAGTCAGCTTTGAAATACTTTTGCATTATTTATTTAGTGTCACAGTTTCGATCTGTCAAATTTCACAACTTAACCCAATGCCCTACAGGGCATCACACAGGATGCATAGCCGGGTGTGTTTGCCAAAGGATCTGAGCTGTGTCGCAGACAAAAGCGTGGCTGGACAGAAACGGTTGGGGCGGGGCGGGGTGGCTGGCGCCAAAGCGGCGTCGTCTCGTTTTTATTTAGGCGTTGGCAAAAACTATTTGGCAGCGTGGAAAAAATTACAGACGCAGCTTCCTGTGAATGTGTGTGTGTGTGTGTATAAAAAAGATGATGGACGAAAGGAGAGGCGAAGTTCTGCGCAGTAAAGGAACAAAAAATTGCAAATTTGTGTTTTGTAGTTAGTCGAGCAGGCCAAAGGGGAGTTGAACAAACAGGGAAACAGGCAACGAGACACGGGGGCAACCGGGCAACTTTATGTCCTGGCGTCATTTATTTTAAGCGCGAGACGCTGCGGCGCCAACGCCAGCGACAAATGCCAACTTATTGGTGACTGGGGGGAATTGAGGGGTCAATGGTATATGGGAGATTGTGAACATCTCCATAATAAAGTTGTTAAAACTTTTGGGGTTTGCTTAACGAGTCTGCGAGCAGAGCGAGAGGAGCAGAGTGTGGGGGGAAGTTGCAACTTAAAAATGATTGATTATCTCAAATTGAGACGCAGTTGGCCAATAGCCCCACAGCAAGACGAGAGCCGGCAGTTGGGAGGGCGGCCAAGCAATTTGGCCTCCACATTTGCCAAGGCAACAATTTGGTTGCCCAAAAAATAAGAGAAATTTTTCCGTTTTTATTTTGTGCCTTTGACTTTGACTTATGAAACTGTTTTTGCAGACTCATGCAAAATGCGTGGAGAGTTTGAGAGGGGGGTTTGGGTGAGCCCAGGAGCTGGCTTTGGGAAGTCATTGACTGGCATAAGTTGAGCGTTTAAGTCGACTTATTGCCAAATACACATAACTGAAATGGGTTAATATCAACAACGGCCAACTGACACAGCAATTGATTCTCGGATGCCACAAAGCTGGCATGGATTAGGTCTTTGGGTTTGGGAAGTGAAATGAGCTGAATGATGAGCATTGATTATGCGTATGTGCATATCAATATTTACCAAAGGGAATATTTACCAAAGGGAATATTTACTAAAGGGAATTGTGGCCAGCCAGCTTGGCCAAATCAATGCTGAGAACAGATATAAATCTATATTTTCAAGAGCCAAGCTTTGGCTATTTATACAGTACAATTTTGCAATGTAACATAAGAATAAAAATATATATAAAAATAATAATAATAATAATAATAGCTATTTATTGAACATAGAAATGCGAAAGTTTTTCTTAATTTTCCCTTGTCCAACACCGCTTGGAAAACAACTATTGTTTTTTGGGCGTTTGCTGGTTATTTTAGCTTTTACAATCATTTATATTTTAAAAATAGTAAAATAATAAAACATAAATAGCAAAATTGCTTGCATTTTTAAATTTATATTTTTTTAAGCTTTTGTTGTAAACCTTTTTGAGCTAAGCGCTAAATAAAACTTAAGTTGTTTCATTCCTCAAACTCACATCAATAATTTGCTTGCTATTTCCGGTAAATATTTTCAAGCGTAAACTCAAATAAAATTTAATATTACAATTTAGATAAACTACACTAAAATTGTACATACCAATCCTTAAGTGTGTGTTTAACAATGAAGAAAATATGTGAAAAACACTTACCTAAAAAGAAAAGAGCAAAAACAAATTGTGTTCATTAGTTAAACAATAAGCAAAAGTTAAGTTAATTTATGATTTATAGCTCAATCCGCTCGACAGCAGAAATTGCGTAATTTTCAGCAATTGACCATTAAATTCAGTTTTATGGGCACAGTTGCCGCACGCGCACAAAGCAAATGTGGCACATGCCACAAAACAGCTGAAGTATATTTAAAGTTATTATTTGGTTGCCGAATTTTATTTTGTTGAGTGCTGGCAAATATTGAGCGATTGTATTGTGTTTAATCCGAAATCAATTAAAAGCAACAAACAAATAATAAAACCGCTCCTCGCACATTAAACACCCCTTCCCCCTCCTCACACCCCTCCCTCTGCTGATTTTTTTTGGAGCGCTTGCGGCGATCTTTCATAGTTATAATTCTTCTTTCTTATCGCGTCAGTCGTGCAGAGATTTTAGGACAGAGGGGGCACGGTAGGAGCTGGCGCTGTGTGTGGATGTGTGTATTTGTGTGTGTTTTGTTTATGTTTGTGTTTGTGAGCAGCGGTCGCTTGGGTCAATTTGGTGTGTGTGTGATAAATGGGCGCGTTGCGTGGCTCAAGACTCGATTCGGTTTTTGGATTGAGTGAAGAGTGCCTTCGATTGTGGTTGTGGTCTGTGCTGAATGTGTGTAAATTTATGTTGTTGTTGTTGCTGTTGTTGTTGTTTTAGCTGTGCATTAATATTTATGGTCAGTGATAAGATTGCTCAATTGGGGTTTCTATGTGGCTGCTGCTCTTGTTGTTGCTGTTGTTGTTGTTGTGGCCAAAGCTGTTTAAAGTTGATGTAGGTTGGAAGTTTCATAAGCTTCTTGTTTGAGATTTACTGTTATATTTATTTTTTTTGTTTATCTTTTGTCCAGTGTGCAACATGAACTGCCATAAAGCTTAGCCCGATAAAAAGAAAGAGAGAGTTTTCAGCAGCGGGCTTGGCCAAATTTATCGGGGTTCACATTTAAGTTTTTGGGGGTGTTAACGCATTGATAAGTAAATAAAAAGCATAAACAAAAACCTGCTGAGTGGGGCAAAAAAAAAATAGTTCATAATTTTAATGGAGCAGCTTTTTTTGTATTTGCAAAGTTACTTAAAAGTTTTTGGGGATTTCAACTTATATTTATTACAGACCGAACAAGAAGTTCAAAAACTACGTAGGAAATAATGTTTATAAGTTATAAAAATTTAGTCTGCTATTATGGAAAATAACAGTTTTTTAGAATAATACTTTTTGAATAACATAGTGTGCTAAGCTTGCCAGCAAAGAATGACAAATTTTTTAAAAATCATTGCAATATTCTGAGTGTATTCGAAGGGTCTCTATTATTTTGCAATCTAAATATAAGCAAATATTTATATTAGATTATTTATAGAGAAAATATCTACAGTGCATATCTGAATCGCATCATTGGGGATTCATTTAATAAAGAGGCAGCTTATAGCCTCTTATATATATAAATATATTTAACTTTTTTCTTGATTTCAACTAGCTTGTTTCATGCTTTTATCTAAGCAGATAACAGCATCTTCAGTCTGAGAGGACTATTGAATAATACCAGGAGAAAAGATTGACAAAGCGAGCTCAACTCAATTCAACTAATGCAGCCGGCAGTTAACCAACTAAAGAAGCGGCAGACGAGGGGAGTGGCGAAGGGGCTGGGTTATGCTTCACTTTTGCTGGCGATGCTGCTTTTGTGCGACCGCAAAGTGAAATTGCACGACGACAACAAAGTCTGTCAATAAAAAAAGGCCAATAGCAAATAATACGGAGCAAAACTGCTGACTGCTGATTGAGGGGCAGAGTGGCAGAGTGGTGTGGCAGATGGGGCAACTAAGTAAGAGAGACGGACTGGCATTTATGAGGTTATTACTCATGAAAAAAAATTAATTAAGCGCCGCACAATCGAAAGCCCGGAAGGGGCCAAAAGTCAACAGGCGTTGGGTGAGGGGAAAACATCGAATGGGCAATTAAAAAAGTTTTCCAAATATAAAAATCGCTGGGCGTAGTTGAAGTGTCAGTGTTGAGGGCGTGGCACTTGGCAATTGCATTAAAACAATCAACTTTTAGCCTTGTCTGTGCTAGCTGCCACCAAGAATTCCAGTTAAAAAAGTTGAAATTGTGCAACATTTGAAGTTTTTAATGCTGCAAACGTCGACGTCTTGAATTGGCCCATCTGATAAAGTTGGCAAAAAGTTAAGAGCTGCCACGCCCCCAAGACTTTCATTTGACGACTTAATTAAATTGACACAAAAAGTTGTTGATTATAGTTATTTGTTAGTTGCTCAAGAAGAAGAGCAAATTGTAAGAATTATATGTCAATTTTATATTTTAATTTAACTTTGCATTTGTTTTGCTAAATGAATTCAAATTAAAGTTCTTAACTGATTCTAAATATATACAACTTAAGTGGCCAACAATTCTGATGAATATAGAAAAACATTTCTATAAAATGCAATTCGCAGTTTGCAGCTGCTTCCCTTCAGCTTTGAGAGATATTCACTCAACTGTGTGGCATGCCACCACAATCGACCCACATAAGACCCCAGCTACATTTCAGTGGCAGCCGGACCAAGAAGCAGCTGCCACGCAGTCTCAGTCTCAGTCTCAGCTCTGCAAATGCCATAACAAGCTCAAAACACTGCCAGACATAACTTCACCGTAATTATTCTCATATTCCTGACTTTTGTTTAAGTCACAAGTAAATGGCAAAACGGCTAACTGCAAACTGCAAACTGCAAACTGCATTTTATTACCATTCTTGGTTACACGTTATTATTCTGCTTACTCTTAACTGCTTTCCCAGCTTAACATGTCAATGTATCGGAAAGGTTTCAGATTTTATCAATAGCTAAAAATTACTTTTATTTTAAACGCTTTTGTCACATATAATTGCAAACTATTTAATAATTGTATCTAAATAATTGTATCTAAAAAAATGGAAAATAAATTTCTTCAAATTTAAGAAAACGAAGTTTAGTTCTGGTCGAATTTAATTACTACCAATTATAACTTAAAGTATTGACGAATGCCAGGATCTTTAATGGGTCGAGAACTTCTGACCCATCAAAGATCCTGGCACTCGTTCAGGAACTGGGGTTGATGAAGAAGGTGTAAGCTCAGAATGGGGGCACAAAAGATCTAATAGCTTGCAGAGCTCAAGACCCTAATTTAATAATAACTTAAAGTATTCCCAGAAAGCTGCCTTTAAGATAACTGAGTAACGAACATTTCGGCGATTCAGATTCCAGACCAACGCTCGTATTTAAAATCATATCAAAAAATCATATCATCCATAAATATCATCCATAAACCCTGTCTGACCTTTGCAGCTATCCGATATCAATAACCGAACGTCTGCCAGCAGCTGAAATCTCTTTGAAATAGCTTTATTCCCACTAAATCAGCAATGCCACAGTAAATCCATCAAATGCCGCACATCGAGCAATTTACACGTATGCCTTGACCTTGAGACAAGACCTCCCATTTCACTCCCCCAGCTTGAGCGAAGTTTGGGTAGATTTATGTTGTCTGGCGAAAATTTCTAATAGTTTGTCAGGCAGCGCTTGTCTGGCTAACCTCGATAAATTTGATGGTTCAGCGTATTTAAAAGGTGTGGCCATAAAATACTTTATTACAAGACGTCAAGTAAAAGATATGGGTTTTCACACCAAAACAAACCACTCATTTCTCCTCTCCCTCCCCATTCACATTCCTCCCAGCCATATTTGATGAAATGCAATTTCAAAGTTTATTTCATTTGTGACTCCAAAGTAAAAAAATTGTTGACGAGTTATTTTGAGATATGTCAAAGCGCATCCGACAACAAAAAATGACAATGAAATCTAGTTCTACTCATATGCAGACAATTTTTCTATATCTTTCGTTTCCCCCCCTCAGCAGAAAATAGGCAAAAGTTTTGCGTCGCCTGCCCCCCCTGGCCCTCTTACCGTACTTAATCTTCGAGTACATTTGTCTGACTGCCTCGGAAGTTTATCAGACTTTTGCGTGACTTTTGTTGACAACTTGAGTTACACACAGGGAGAAATATCGGGCAGGGGATTGAACTGAGAGGGGAGGGCATGGAAATTGAGGCGACATCTTCGCTGGGAATTTGATGCAAGGCAACTTGCCGTAAAAGTTGTGCTGACAAAAATGTGACTAGACTTGTGGCACCGATAAGCGAGTGAATTCTGAAGTGCGCAGACAGTTACAGCAGCCAGATAAAGTAATGGGAGATGGGGAAGGGGTAGGGGGAGGGGAAGGGAGAGCAGGTGTCCCACAGCTATTGTGCAACAATTTAAAGCACATTCAGTAGCAGCAGCAGCCGCAACATTGTTACGCTATTTTCTGCAATTGCATTCTTGAAGCGCGCCTGAAAGTAGGCAATGGAAATGCGCAAAACACTGCGGCAGCTGCCGCCGAATGTTGCAGCCTTTTTACGGCTACCACAAGCAGACAGCCATAGCAAATGAATGAGTCCCATGGTAGTTGGCCAAGTTAGCGACAGTGTTGCAAAAACTGTTCAGTTAAGCAGCACTTTAATTGCATTAAATTTGAGCGAAGGCTGAGGAAAATCTTGGTTTTTGAGAAAGACATTTTTAATTAAATGCAGACAATAATTGGGGCAGATAATAAATGAAGTTTATATAAAAATTACCAAATTTGAGATGATTTATAATTATTGACATTTTAATTAAATGCATTTCATATTTAGGGCAGATAATTACTGAAGTTCATATTAAATTGAGACAGATTTGAGATGATTAATAATTATGGTAATAAAGTTGCTAATAAGAAAATCTTCAACTATAAAGATATCTAATTTCAAGTACAGTTATTGAAGTTCATATTAAAATGAGACATATTTAAGATGATTTATAATTATGGTAATAAAGTTGCTAATTAGAAATTCTTTAAATATAAAGAATCTAATTTCAAATTTATATTTAAATAGTTTAAGTCTTGGAATCATAAATAGATTTAATTTGCATTATATATATAATCAAGGGAATCTCTATCATGTTCAGATGTGTGACTATATATTCCATATAACCCAACTCTGAATAACTATTTTTAATAGAATAAATCTTTCAACTGTTCAACTAACTTCGCCAACTTGAAAATTCCTTTTACTCAACAAATTAGAGGGAAACTGCACTTGGAAGGCAGTCAACTGGATTTCTTTGAGAGATTTGGGGCAATCGTGTTACTCACATTGGTTGACAGCTGGCTGCTCAGGCTGAGCACCTGTTCCCTTGCATCCTGCAGTTCGCGCTTCAGTCGTCTGATCTCATGCGCCTGTCGCTCCTCCGCCGAACCGTATAACGAGCTGCCGCCCGACAACAGTGAAGCTGCGCTGCCATGAACTGCAATGGGAAGGGGAGAGGGGGAATGTATGATTGAGTTGTTGCTTTGTATTTATTCAACTGTCATCTGCACTCACCTTCATCGTTCTTCTTGGGATATGTTAGGCGATGTGAGGCATTTAGGCTGCTGTGCCCCCCGCCCGCTGCAGCTGCCACAGCTGCAAGCGCCGCTGCCGCCGTGCCATGTGTGGGCGACAATGCCGACGCAGCGCCGCCCGCAAAGGGGCCACGATTGAGCGGTGTGGGTGAGGTGGGCTGACTCCAGGCCACAGCTGCCACATTGCCCGCCTGCGATTGGGCCTGAGCCTGCGCCTGGGCCTGTGCCTGGGCCACAGCGGCGGCCATTTGGGCGCTGAGCACGCCGTTGGTGCCGACGGGAAGGCAATAGTATGGTTCGATTTCCACATCCCCGCCACGGCTCAGCATCGATGGATACATTTTCTCCGATTTTGTGGATCTGTGATGGCAAAGCAAAAAGATGTGATTAATTTTGAGTGCTTGTAAATTTTGGATTCTTCAAAAAGTGTAAAAAAAATTGCTAAATTAAATTATAAGAATTTATTGTATTAAAAAAAGCCTTTTATAAATGCCAAAGATTTATTTATTAAAAAATGTTAATAAATGCATTTTGCAATGGAATTAAAAATCGCCTTTTATTCACTGTTATTGAAAAAAATGAATTTATTAATTAACATTTAAAATTAATAAATCATTTCCACGCACTAATTTAACTTTTGAATGCATAAATAAGATATTAAAAGCATTTAATGTGATCAATTAAATTAATATAATTTTATTCCCAAATGGAAACAATGATTTAAATTGTTTTTAATGCTTTTGGGCTTTAATCAGCCTTGCAACACTGATGAAGCACTGACCGCAAGCTGCTCTAATTAGCACACTTGACAGCTTTGTGCACTGGTATTGGTGTTGTGTGTGTGTTAGGTGTGTGTGATTGTGTGTGTTTGCCAGACGCCAGCAAATTTCCGCTTGTGGTTGGGCAGTTTATTAGACCAATCTGCAAATGTGCACTGCATATTTTCAGACGATGTGCAAATTTCCGTTTAATTTTCGTCAGCGGCAAATTGACAAATTGGTGTGCGTGTGTATGTGTGTGTGTGTGGCTGTGTGTAAATGATGAGGGGTGACCGATGTACAGCAAATCCCTCGACAAATTGTCATAAAATGCGATGCTTAGAAAATGACCACAGATATATGGAGGGAACCATGACAGCTACATGAGAAGGGATCGTAAGGGGTGTGGAGGAAAGTGTAAGGGGAAGCTGAACAAATCTGTGTGGGCCAACTTGCTTTTGTTGCCTTGTGTTGGCCACCGCAGTGCTGATAACTAACTGGCCTTAAAGTCATTTCGCATGCAAATCTAATATTACGCATACGTCATGTGTGCCCAGCACTTCTGCTTCCGCTCTTCAGTTCCGTTTCGTCTGCACATGTTTTGCCTGTTTGCAATTGTGGTGTGTGTGGGGGTGTGGGTGTGTGGGTGTGTGCCTGTGTGTGTGGGTGTATGCAACGCCTTATGTGTGTGTCTGTTTGGGTTTTTGGTACGTTTACTTAATGCTCTGCAGCATTTCTCCAACAACTATTCTGCACCCCACCCAGTCTCGTCTGCTGTGGTGCAAGATTAGATAACATGCCACCGAAACTGGTTTTGAGTGTTTTCCCATTTGCTGTAACTCCACTTCACTGCACTTCAACCCCTTCTGTTTGCCGCTTGCCATTTCCTACTGCATAATTGATGCATTGGGAGCAAATCCTTGTTGTTTTATTAGTTGCCAGGCAAACAGATCCGATTCATGTGAATAAATTGAGCTAGTTTCTATTAAAAGGCACCGAATTAAAGTGGATGTAATATATATTAATCTATTTTAAATATATAGATTAAAGAAAATTTTGTCTAACCTTAACAACTGATTTGAATGCAAGTCGGAAAACTCTCTTTAAATTATTTGCACTACTTCAAATTGTATATATAATGTTTTATATATTAATTTAATTTTATACTTGATTATTTATTTCTCTTGCTAAACTATTATTAATAGTTTTACCTTTAAGTTTCTTGCCCAAAAAATTCCCTTAAGCAATCTTCACCAGTCTCATGTAGAACTCTCTGCTTTTTATATGTGTGGTTTTCGTTCTGGTTTTTTATATAAGCATTGCTGGATAAAATTTTTAATGAAGCACTTGAGAGTCAACACTCGCCAGCAACTGGGAGCTGCTGACGTGGCCAGAATGAAATAAAAATAACAACAACCAAAAAACAGCCACAAAAGCAGCACCAAAATGGCAATCCAGAGGCAAACTTCATTTCAGCTGTGCTGTGGCTCTGCTCTGCTCTGCTGTGCCATGGCCAAGTCAAAGGTTCACGAAACCTATTGACATGTCAAATAATAATCTGGCCACGCCACACCCCCAACAACTGTTTGCCCCCTTTGCCACTATTTACACTTATACGTCGAGCCGAAAGCTTTGCCCCTTCAACAACCCACACATTATTTTTTATTTTTTTTTTGGTTTTCCATTTCGTGTTCATTTTTGCTTCACTCTTCGTTTTGCTGTTATTTTGCACAGTTTGCTGTTTTACACAACTTTCTCATTGTCTGTTGGCCATAACACAAGCCCCAATATCCGTTCACTCCCCCCCCCTGTGTCAAGTTCCCCTTCAACTATTTCGGTGCGCCCCCAGCAAAACACTCAGTTTGCCCCTTAAAGCCTGCCTCCTCCACTGTGACTTTAAAATATGCACGAGTTGTGGAGACTATGGCAGACATATGGTGACTTGCCCCTGCCACCAAAAACTAAACTATTACAAATTGCTTGCATACTTGCAGGCAGCTCATTACACACAGACACATGTGTGTGTATAGTTGTGTGTGTGTAGAGTGTGTGAGGTGTGTAGAGTGTGTGTGAGCTGACAGGCAAAGAATAATGTGGTAATTTGATCAAAGGCTGCTGATATTTCATTACGCTAACAGAAAGTAAGATATATATGTAAAGAACTGAAGAAAATTCAATTTTGATTATGTTAAAAACAATATTTTTACGCTATTAAAACTAGTTTTTAAAAAACGATAAAAAATATTATAAATAAATATATTTGAAATTAAATAATGTGATTATTCTGGAAACATATGTAAAAATGATCGTCCGTTAATTCTAGTATTTAAAATGAATCAGCTATATATATATGCTATATAGTATTGAATAATTCTTAAGTTAGAATATTTTGTAAATTAATATATATTTTTTTCTTATATTTTTTCTCTTATTTAGTTTTAACAATTTTTTAAAATGTTTCTGTCAAAAGTCCCATTATTTTGTCAGGGCATATGTGAGCATAAAGAACACAACGTCTAAAGTCAGACGACTACAACAACACAGACACACAATACAGACACACACACACACAAACACAAAAACAACACAACAACAACACACACATATACACACAGAAGCTTTGACACTTATGAGGAATTTGCATATTTGGCGATGCGGCAAAGTGTGCAACATGTAAAATGGAAATTGCAGGCGGCAAACACTTTTAGAGAAGCTGATTGTTTTCGAGTGGGCGCAAATGGGCGTGGCATGCAAAACGAATGCGAAAAACTTAAAGTGCACATCAAAAGTGAGTGGATTCGTGTGTGTGTGTGGAAAAGTCACCTTGGGTAAGTCCTTTCTTTCAGATAGCTTAACGAGTTCAAAAGTGAAGAAGTTCACAGAAAGTTAGAGGGAATAAATAAGAGATAGAAAGATAAACATATAGAGAGAGAAAGGGAGAGATAGAGAGAGAGAGAGAGTTCGACTGCATGCTTAGAGAATTAAGTAATATTCATATTCATACCTGATGCTATTGCTGCGATTCATGCGCGGACTCTGCACATAGGGTGACTCATTGCCCGCCACGGACATCTGTCCCTGCCCCACTGCACCCGACGATCGATTGTGCAGCATCTTGTGGCCATGACGCGTCATTGCCGGCGAGCCAATCTGCATCTGATCAATGGCATCGCCATCGGACAGACGACTGCCAGCCGTATTGCTATGCTTCAGCCACATGGCATAGGAGCTGTACTCCGGCTTCACCTCGGCATAGGTCTGCGTATCCGATAGAGATCCGTCGTGCCGAGTGCTGCCTCCGCGTGTCGAGATTCTGTGGCGAGATATAACAATATAAATTAGTATATTCTCAATAGTCAAAGTTAGAGCTCATTTTCACCTGTGCTGGAACACATGCATATCGCTGCCCGGCTTGGGCAAACTGTGCGAACCTGTGGCCAAGCGTTCCCTTATCGATTGACTCAGCTGCGTCGCCGTCGGACCAGTCAGCGAGAAACTTCGATGTTGTGTATTCGGTGGCAACTCTGAAAGGTGATAATTGATAAGAATAATATACATTTATATTATAATTATTGGTAGTTTCTGCACTGCTATATATTATCGTGCTCCTGCACGAATGTCAGAATCTTTGTTGAGTTGAGGGCTTCTATATCATTGAGTATATCATATATCATATATATCATTTATATATATTAAGTATATGTAAAAGTAGATATTGTAGTCTGATTAATACTATAAATCAGTAAGTTATTGCTCAAATCTGAGAAGCATATTTAAGGACGTATCCATTGAGTTGGGTAAACTCTCTGTAAAATCTGTAAAGATATCTCATAAGTTAAAAAAAAAAAATACTAATAGAGTTTGAAATGTAGTTAGAATTAATACAATCTATCCGATTCCCAATATTTATATACAAATAAACAAGGGCCTATTAGTGTATGAGGAAATGGGATTGGTTCTTTGTAAAGAAAATTATAATTTTCTATAAAATTTTGAAAATGAGAAAAATTGAGTATTATCCAACCTCCCCCTGAAATTACTTATGTATATATAAATATACAAATTCTGCTTAAATAAAAATTTAAATTAAATTCAGAGCCGAAAGACTAAAATCGGATTGTTGTTTCTCTTAACTAATTTCGACCTATCGAATATTATTATGACTTTTATAATACAAATATTCTCTAAATAATTTCCACTCACTGTTCATATCATTGGGCAGCGTTTGGGTGCCACCTGTGACCTTGCGACCGCTGGCAGTGCGTGGCACTGCGGAGACGTGAGCGGTACGGCCGCAAGGTAAGCCATTGACGAGACCTGTGGCGCCACCGGTTGCCATTAGCATGGCAATGTTCTGCTGCTCCGCCGTGGAGGCGATGCTGCCATTGGCGCGCTTCACATAGCCAAAGCTGGGCGGGACACCTTTGGTGCGCGACGAGGATGATGGCGAGCCCTGTTTGGAGGAGCTGCCACTGCCACCAGCGCCAATGTTGCGACGTGATGGCGATGACTTCTCCGACTTGTCCGCCTTGTGGCCATTCAGCGGTTCCGGCATTTTGCCCCAATTATCGCGTCCATTTCGTGAGCCTGGGCGATGATGTGGACTGCCATCCATTTTGTTGACGTTGTTGTTGTTGTTATTGTTGTTGTTGTTGCTGCTGTGGCTGTTGCTGTTACTGTTACTGGTGGAGCCGCCACTGGAGCTGGCCTGGCTCGCCGCCGAGCTGCCGTTGGCAGCGGTGCCAATGCTATCGAGCGATCCGCGACTGCTGCGAATGCTGAAAGAGATTGAAAAAAATATATTTTAGTGTGGGTTTCAAATTCAAATGCAATTTGTGCATAATCCATGTTTGATATTGTTTCCATAGTTTATTTAATATTTCCAATATAAATGATAAATACAAAAATAATAACAAAAAATCTGAAATCAAAATAAAAATACAAAATTTTCTACAGATTTTTATAAATATTTAAGAAACGTTTTTCATTTTTAATTAAAAGTACAGCAGCTTTTAATTTTTATGGCCTGCGCCAAAATAATAATAATGCATTTCTTGATGACTTTGCCTTAAACAGTTGGCCACTAATTGCCTTACAGAAGGAAAAAAATTAAAAGCATATTGCGCATACGCCAAGTGTGACAGTGCTTAATTTTTATTTTTTATTTTATATTAATAGCTTGGGTAATTTATGCAGGTCTCGCATAATTAATGCTGCTGATGACGTATATAAAAGTTTAAAAAAAAATATAACAAAGTGGCCAAAAGGCAGTCAAGTGAATAGCAAAGCAAAGCAGCAGTTTCAAGGCGCAGCTTAAATGCAACAACCAACAAACAATTGGAAAATCAGCGTGCAAACAGCCATGCAATTGAGAAATGAATGAAGAAACGCGACAGACAGTTAGACAGACTGACAGTTAGACAGGCTAACAGACTTTCAGGCTAACAGACAGACAGACAGAGAATCGACAGTGGCTGCACAATGGTAAATCAACTGAGGCAAGCTTAGACATTGGGCAAATAACGACGTCAAAGTGCGACAACAATTGCATCTTGCCACACACACACACACACACACACACACACACACACAATGGAGGCGACAAAGAGCACTGCAAGTGTGCTGGCCAACATTTTCAATTAAAATGACAATGGACGAGTACAAAACTCGTAAGACACTCGAGTGCCTCCAGCTATTGGCAAAAAGGATTCCACATTGCCTTCGACAATTGAACAACGACTTTGAACAAAAGTCAACAATGAAATTTCTTACCAAAGAAACTAACGCGAACGTTTTTGGCCATATATCAAAACTAATTGGGCGTGTCGCCCTTGCTACTTAGCAGTCTAATAAATATTGACCATTTATTTGAATATCCTGTGTCCAACGAGCGGTAAATAATATTCCCCCAAAATGCTCCATAAATTAAGACAAAATTTATGACAAAAAATTAGGTGCGTCAAATTATCTAACTCATAAATATCACATTGACATGCAACATAACTATTGATTCGCTTAAATTTACAATCTTATCGGGCAGTTTGAGCATTTTGCTGGATTAGTCTAAGGTGATTTGAAGTATTGCCTTTGAAATATATTTGGTATTAATGATTTACACTTTATTTATTGCTTTGGGCTCTTTAAAAACGCCGAAATATTTATATGAATAGAGTTTTTGATCTATAAATGTCTTAACTTAATTTTAAGAGTTAAAAAAATAAAGTGTTAAAGCATTTTCAGTTTTCTTTAGATTCTCTAAAATTTTTTTAACATAACCTAAGTATGTGCTACATACTTAAATTCTAATTGTAATTTTAAGAATCGAGAAAATAAAGAGTCAAAGCATTTTTAGTTTGTTGTAGATTCTCTATAATTTCTCAAACATGACTTATGTCTTCTTCCACATGCTTAAATTCTAATAACTAATTTTTTCCTTAAGTAATTCCATTTTATAGAATTATTATCTTCTTATATTTTTCATTTATATCTTTATCTTTCCAAAAATTTAGTTCGCATACTTCACTAAACAATTGCTTCTTTTTTAAACTATTTAAATACCAATTGGGACTGTTATTAAATTATTTTGTTGTGTATTTCTGTTCATTTCGCTGCTTAGAATAATTTCGAATCATTTCTCTGCGCTGCGATAAAAAATGATTTAATATTCCCAATTGATAGATAAAATGTAATTTACCAAAGCACTTCAAAAGCTGAAAAAAAAAAATTGCAACTGCAAATTGCTTGTAAGTTGTGTGATTTTTTTGTTGTTATATTTTCTTTTCTTTTCCTTTCTTTTTTGTTTTGGGCATAAAATGTAATAGTAGCAATTTAAGGCAGATTGTGCTTTTTAGATAAGATCTATGCGCTTTTGATTCAATCACAGTGAGGCAAGAATATAAATTAACTGTTTGTGATTCGTTGGCAGCTTTAAGCGACAAGCATTTGCCGCTGAAAAGTGTGCTATGATTTACGAGAGGGGAAAAGAAGCGAAGGAAAACAGCTGTCTGGGTCATAAAACTCAAATACGCCCTGGCAAGCAATTACCGTTAAGGCTACACAACAGACAGACAAACAGAAGAGGGGAGACCACAAGAACAGCAATAACAACAACAAGCTGCTAGAAAAAAAAAATACTAAACTGAACTGTAACTGTAACTGTAACTGAGACGTCCAGTTGGTCTCAGGGTGAAAGCAGACCCTAGAAATATGCGTGACTGTCTGTGCTAATGTACGTGGGTGAATGTCCATATGTATGTATATATGTATGTATATATATATATATGTATATATGTATATATGTATGTATGTGTGTGTCAGAGTGAAAGTGAGCGTCAGAAGTGACACATAAAGCTCATAAATTGTCGCATACTCAATATGCAGGAATGAAAGACAAACGTGGCGGGTGGCAGCGGGGGACAGCGGCTGTTTTAAGTCGGTAAAATCAATAAAGCTTGCCACGTTGTTTGAGGCAAAAGTTGATGGCTCAAATCGATGACATGCAAAGCATATATACGAACAGCTTATATATATATATATATATATGTAATATATGTGTCTATAAGTATTGTAAATGCTTTTACATCAGCGCTTAAACTGCAATTTATTGGAAATGCACTGAAAATCCCCTTTCTTCTCGCTGTTGCACAGTGGCAAATGAAGCGAAAGCAAAAAAATGGCGCATAAATTTTGAAAGCTGTCGAAAAAAGCAGCAGCAGCAGCAGTAGCAGCAGACGTCATGAGCAGAAGCGTGGCAAGTAAAGGGGCAGCATTGGGCGAGTGCTATTAATACGCTTTAAGAAAAAGGACAAATTGAGCTGCATTGATTAATATTTTAAAGGTCATTCAATGCAGAACAGACAAACCATCAAATGGCATTTAATCGATTATTTTGAATGTTATCACAAATCAGATAAATTAGTATTTTATGAGTATATATTTTTTTTATTTTTTTTTAATATTTATATTTTGAATAGTAAACATTATATTTTATGTTTTTTTTAACTTTATTATGTTTTTACTGGCTTCAGCTCAAGCAACTTTTATTGTTTATATTCAGCAACAAATTTATTTATATGTTTATATTATATTATTATATATTATATTATAAAGAAATAACCAAAAAAAGAAACAAGTTTTTTCTAGGCTCTCATGTAGTTTTTTTTTTACTAAATTAATTATTTAAATTTCAGAATATTTGATACCCCAGTGATGACACCTTATTTTTAAATATTTATAACTAAATCATATATATTTAAATATAAGCAAATCTTTTGCATTCACTGAAATTTTTCATAGCTTTGGAATATTTATATTTTTTTGGATTGTGGATTGAATTTATATGCAATAAATATTTTTCTTTGGTATTCAATTTTAAATTTAATCTTATCTTTCAGTTATCCCCTTAATAGGTTTAGCTCGCCACCCCTGTGCAAAACTCTCGTACAAAGAAAGAGCGCATTTAGAGCCCCTCCCGCCCTTCCTTCTTCCGCTGACTTGTGCATTTGTGCATTTGTCCATTTCGCTTTTTGTATATTATCCTGGGCACACATTGGACCACAAACGCATTCGAAATATATTTGGTGGACTGCGGAAAACAAATTCCATGCATGTCTGCCTCGAACCGGTTTTTCCGTTTTGGCCATTACAATTTGTAGGCAGGCATCCTTTGGGAGCACAGGACTGCGGACCAGTGGCAAACTAATTTTATGCACCAAATGTAATTCCATTGGTAGCAAAACAAAGCAACAACAACAACAAACACACAGCAGCAGCTGCTAAAGGCCATAAACAAATTGGCCGAGGTGCGCTTTTAATGTTTCGCCTGTTTTTTGGACATTTCGTGTTGGGCTATTTTAAATTCTTGTTGTGTAATTTTTAATTTAGTCACTAATTTATGCAGCGCCTCTCAGCACGTGTTCCATTTACAAGCGGAGTTGGGGGAAGTTGTTGTACTTATAGCAGGCACTGTTTGTCGGACGTGTTCGTGTTATAGCCGCTTTTAATTGACAGCCGACTCGGTGGGGGGGGACTGAAAGCCATTTGGATTTCGGCTTGGACTGAGTTAAGCTTTTAGTTAGACAATTAGCCGTGTAATTTGAGGGTCCTTTGAAATAATTGACCCTAATTCATTCAGGTAGAACACAAGTGAAAACAAATAGTAAAAGTTAAGTAAAAAGTGAAATAAAAGTGCCTAAATAGGTTAATAAAAAAATATATTATACACGCAATTAATAATGCATTATTTTTGTGTAGAACTAAGTTAAGTTATGGCCAGTAACCTAGTAGCCCTAATTTCACATTTATAAAAAATTCTATTGTTGGATGCTGCACACACTTGCCACACACACAAACCGAAGCGGACGTTGCCTTTGTGTTGCAGTTGTGTGTTGCCTATTTCATTTATTAAAACTGGCAACAGGCGTAAAAGTAGGTTGACTTATCAGCGACAGGAAGAACACAAAAAAAACACACACACACGCACACACTCCTCTGTTCTCCACCCACCTGCCGTGTGATAAAATGTTATGAATGGAATTCCGACAGCTACACGCTGCCAGGCGTTGCAAGTGGCACACATTAATAAAAGTGTCGAACATGAGAAATGGCAGGCATGTTTGCCCACGCACGCAACCTTCAAATGGGCCTTTGGCTTTGGCCTTGCAACGTCGCCCAAAAGCATGCAAAAACTAAACAGCTAAAACCAAACAACGAACAACAAACAACGGCATGTAGCACCTTTGGCCAACATACATTTGCCATATTTAACAGCTGACTGTGTCAAGGACTTTTCAAAGCAAGAAGCAGTCAACAGAGTCCTCTAATTGCTGCAACAAAAGGATATCTAAGAAGAGTAGCTGCATCAATTATGGAAATGACAGACTGACAGACAGACAGACAGACAGACAGACAGACAGATAGTCAAACAGGATGCTCTTGCCTGGTTTTTACAACTTCCCCCCCCTCAGTTGCCATAAATTATGCTTTACTCACAACAATGAAACAGAAATGTTACTCTTCCCCTTAGCTTCTCCTCCACTCCTTCACTCTTTTATTATTATATTTTATTTTGACAGTCGTGTGGGTAAAGTGGCCATAAAGCTGACGGCCACGGAATGCTCCTTAGCACATTAGGCAACTCAAAAGCCCAAACAGCAAAATATGCGTTGGCTTAAAGCCTTAAGCCAAGTGGAGAACTCCTTCAAATTCTCTCTCAATCCTTTTTTTTTTTATTTTACTGTCTCTCTCTGTCGTCTCTGCTTGTCAAAGTTTCAGAACAAGTTTTTTCAATGAAAATTCCAAACGTGGCTGCCACTTTTCAAGCGTTAAGCGAAAAACGAATGCAAATTAAATTAAACACCAAACTTTGCTAATATGCCAAGGCTAAACTTTGAAGCAACCCAAAACCCAAAACACAAAAACACAAAAAACAAAAACATAAAAAAATAACAGACAAGTTTAAGCATCGAAAATACTAATGACTAAGCACATTTAATTAAAGAAGCTACCAATTACAACATGAAACTGGAGTTTGCCAACTGCAAATTGAGGAACATGCTCCTGCACTTTTTAATCCTCTTGGGTTATTGGTAAAGTAAACTTGTCTGGCAATAATAAAGATCTTAGAATTATTTCTTGCTATTACTTGGAGTTTGAATTTTGCATTAGCAACTTAAATCAATTTAAATATTTTTTATTTGTAAGTCTTTATTATACTTTCAGGTTTTATATCTGCCAAATAAATGTGGCCAACATAGAAGATTCACTTCTTTATTTCAGTTTCATTATCATTTTCCAAGTGTCGCTCGATCAAGTCATAAATTGCAAGACTTTTGCATATTGTTAACAATTTTAGAGTTCATTAAAGTGCAATGAACTTGCTACGTGCCACAGGCACACAAATAAAAACCAATGTGGGGTGTAGTATTTTTTTTTTTTTTGGGGTCAGTTAGCAGCTTGCAACAGCAACAACCCTTGTGGAGGGCTAGGTAAAATGGCACTTAATTTAATGTTAAATTTATGTCAGACAGTCCGAAGCTAATAAAAACGCCCCACACATAAACACTATTATATCGAAATGGAAAAAAGATTCACACTATTACCAGATAGCACAGGATACCACTGGCTATGTGTGTGTGTGTGTGGTGTGAAAATGGGTTAACCGAGTTGGCCTAAAAACATTTACAGTTTGCCGCAGAGAAACCGCAACGCAAACACTTTGCATGATTTAGAGCCATACGAGAATTGCAATACAGGAACTTAAGCAGAGTGGATACGAGTCTGGAGACAACTATGGGGCATACCTTTGGGTGACTCACACATTAATAAACGCCAAGAGGTGTGGCAGTGGCAGTGGCACAAGCACAAGCACGAGCAGTGGCAGTGGCAAGCACATGAGAAAATCGATGGCGAATATGAATCTGATTAGTTGGCAAAAACTGTTGCCCAAAACTGGCAGACAGACTGAGAGGCAAAGACACAAAATGTGGCAGCAGCAGCAAAGTCTGTTGCGTGCCACCTTCAAAAGCGAATCGAGAAGCTAAATGAGTTTATTAATGAGCAGAGTAAACAGTTTTGCCTCCTGGAGTCCAGCTCCTCCTCTGTGCAAATTAATGGGCAAGTAGGCGTTGCTCCTGTTTGCCAAATGAAGGACTAATGTGAATAGTCTGCTGAGATTCGCTAAGGACATGTTTACTAACCATGTTTATTTGGAGCACAATCCGAAAAAAACTACAAAAGTTGAGTTTTCCATGCCAGTTAACATTAAGTAAATTAAAACCATTCTTCTACAATTAATATAAAAATGGGTTAATGGCTGGCAATTTAATTCTGTTGTGTTTTAAATAAACTGGTTTTTAAATCTTTTCGTATATAGTTGGAAATGTTTTTGGTATATTGTGTAAAATTAATAAGTGAAAAAGAAACATTCATTTGAAAGCTGAATAATTGGTAAGTTATTTTAGTAGTGACTGTGGATGGTTTGAAATTGAAGAAAAGAAAAAGATAAAAAAAATAAAAATAATAAAAAATGTCTCTTTAAATAATTTTAGTATAATTATTACAATGCACTAGAAAATATAACTTTCTTTAGGTAATTTTAGTATAATTATTACACTAGAAAATATAACTTTTGAATATGGCTGTCTTTAATGTACTTTAATGTATTATTTTTAAGTTTAATAGTATTAATATTATCAGTATTTTCTTATTATAGTTATTAATATGATCATTTCACGAATCGACTATTTCGCCAACCATTTTATATAGTAAAAAACCAACCAAAAAAATAGTAATTAATTGGTTTAGGTTTATAAATCTCTGATGGTATGTGAGGCACCTGCAACACATATTGCATATGGTGGTTGAGGTCTATCATGCTACAAGGGCTTAACCCAATACATGCTTAATCGTTCCTCCTCCCGAGCGGACAACATTCTCCTCCTATCTCTCTCTCTCTCCCCCCTGTCTCTCTCTCTCTGGCTTTAGCCATTAGGCGTGTGGCTTAAAGCCTCTTAGCTCATTGCGAATTTAACTAAAGCTCAACAGAGAAACAATTTAGCTAACCCCTCGAAGAAAAAGTAGTAAGGGGGGTGAGGTATGTTTATGTAGCGTTCAGACAACTTGGTCTATAAACTGCTCTAAAATATGCACACACAATGTTGCCCCAAAGCCAGCCGCATGTTGCCTGTTGCTGTTTTATGGCAAAATGTTGCCCTTTTCTCGAATTGTTCTTTCTATCCAATTTTTTTGCGCACTGTTGACTTTTGGCCACAGGACTTGACAGGCTGGCACCCATGTCTGCGTGTGTGTGTGTGGGTGTTTGTGTATACGAAACAGGTACGAAGATTTATGACCAAACGCCTGACAGTTGGAAGTAATTGACGAAATTGAGAGACAAACCATAGAAACGAGGAGAGTAGCTTTTCAAAATTTAAATTTCTCTGCTATTGAGAAATCGACTTATAATCAAACATATGTGTGTGATGATGTGCGAGTGTGTGTGTGGATCATCGAGATACATCTCGCTTATGTCCAGGAATGTTTGTGTTAACAGTGCAAACCCTTTGCAATTCGAGCCTTTGTAAATAGAACTCGTCGACAGGACAAACAGTTTGCGATGTAAACAAAAACCGGCCGGAAGTTTAATGGCCTGTAGCAGTCATTGACACGGCTCTATTTGATGGCCATTTGCAGAGGCCAGTAGTAGTTGATTATTGCCAACATATCATCAAATTCAATTCAATTGATTACCTTTGCTATGTTAGAACATGTTGTCTCCGATGAACTCCTCCGCAGCACGCCCCAAAATATGCAACACAGAATAATAACTTAAAACTAATTACACTAAATCTGCACTTCACTTCACTTAAAAAATATTTATATATTTATTGCATTTACTTTAAACTAATTATTGAATTTTATATACGAAATATTTGTTTAAAACATTTATTTTAACGAATTTGCGGCGAGCGACAACATTTTCTTATGGCAACCGCAACGCCCGAGCGTCCAAATGCGTTTCTGGGGTTGCTCAGTTGATGGCTCGACTAAAGGAAAATGCCAAGTTCGAAAACGACAAAGAGAACGCGCCAGTTCGAAAAAGAGTTCGAAAAAGAGAACGCAACTTGCTTGAGAGAGAGAGAGAAAAAGAAAGAGCGCGTGTGAAACACATGGCAGAGTTGTGTGCTGAAAGTAAAAGGCCAACTTGTCGACAGGGGTGTGGGTAGTTAAGGTGTGGAAAGGGGGGCATCAAACAGCGGAAGCAGCAGCACAACGACACCTGCCCACCTGCCCACCAGCCGACCAGCCCACCTGCCCACCTGTGTGTGCAAACATAACTAGTTGATAGGCTCGGTGTTTTTTCGCAAGACTTTAGGCGTTTTTGGCTTGTTTGAATATCCACGCAATTGGTTAGTCAGCCAGTTGTGGCCTACCCAGTAGTTGCCAACTTAGTAGTTGCCTACTACCTACTAACAGCCTAAAGCATGCCAAAATTATACAGTTGAAAACAGTGAAGTGCACTTAAGTCTGTCTGGTTTTATGATGATAAAGAGAACTTCAGCCGGGGATTGGCTGTGGTGTGTATTTTAAAAGATGAAGATTTATCTTCAAATTACCTGTAATGCAAACAAATAATTTATTTTATGGTAAGCAGAAACTCAAGAAAAATTATGTTTTATTTTCGCAACACTAGGATAAGCCTACCATTTTAGTTACATTAAGATATAAATTTTACTTTTTTTTATATTAGTTTAAAAGTTTATGCAAAATGTTGTAAACAAAAATTACAGACTGCTTTTATTTTAAATAATTTTTATAAAGCCAAACTATAAAAAGACATAAACTTGTTGCCGTTTTATGTAGAGCCTTTTTGTTCATTGTAAAATGTCTTGTCAGACCTTTTAAATATTATATATTTCTACATTATATAGACTTTATTTTTACAGACATGATTTTCATTTGCATTGTGCTTATTAACTGGTTTATTAGCTTAATATGTTGGCGTATTTTATTTGCTCATTTGGTGAGCGTTTGATTTTAGTTCATGTTTACTTTTATTCAGATTTCTGCCAACTATCCCATTCTTCCGCATAATATTATTTTTTCCAATTGTCAAACACAATCCACCCACACGGGGCACAACAAACTTGCCGCTCAACAAAGTCTCTTTGTTTTGACTCTCTTGGCCAAAAGCAACAAATGGCTATTACGACAAGAGAGAGAGGCGACAGCTGTGCATTTAAGAGAGCAAAGCAATTTTGAATTGTGTTGCAACTCTCTTTTGCCATCAGTTGTTTGCCATTCAGTCAATTGCTCAAGCTTGCTGCATGTTCGACAGCTGCCCGGTTTTAACAAAAAGCCAAATAAAAATTGAGCCAAGGGCGGGCGAGTTCTTGTTGTCTGTGCTGCAATTTTCAATAAAAGAAAAAAATTGAGAAAAAAAATCCAAAAACTGCACGCAAGAAAATTCAACGAGGCAGCCGGAATGAAAAGCGAAACTGGCCGATAACAAGTTCCTCTCGATGTGGTAGTTGCATTTGTTAGTTGTTGCAGATTGGCTGTGGCACAAGCCTTGTGTGTGCGGCAAACTCAACTAATTGGAGCCACTTGTAAGTGCCAGCCCAACACTGAAGTGTGCGCCCAGAGACGGGTTACCCAATTACTCATTAATCTTCAAGGTGGCGGCACTTAATCATTGAGCCATCGAACTGCAGCAACATATTACAAAAAAGAGAGCCGCCACACGTGGCAAGATATGTGGCAATATTAAGTATTAATCCTAATTTTTAGATATAACAAAATTATAATCAAGAATTTCAATTATGAACTAACTAAATTTGATTTAAGAAAATGTTTTTTAAATAATGTAAAGTATTTTTGATATTTATCTATATATATCTATATTTTCGAGTTGGACTTCTCAGCTAACATGTTAAGCATTAGTTAGAGTATAGAGTATAATTACATAAAAAATATCTGCCGGCTATGGCAAAATTATTGGAAAACGATTAAGCATAAATCCAGCCAAAGACTCTTGTCATGTTCATGTCACACTATTGCTGCAATTGTGTATGTGTTAGTGTGTGTGTGGGCGTTGAGGAATGCCAGTTAGTTGAACGTGTGGCAGCATGTAGAAAGGTCACTTTTGGCTTAAAGGCTTACGTATGCCCGTCACATGCTTTGAGCCGCTTTTAATCGGCCCGCAACGTGGCTGCACACCAGGAAACAATATAAATTGTAGGAGTAGGGCAAGGGAATTGCGGGTGTTTTGTTGCAAATATCAAAAGCAGTTGCCGTTCACTCGTGTCCATTGACAATGATAAAACGGCAACTGTTATTTTGAGCTGCAACTGAACAGACGTTGCAATTTTCTTGTATTTTATTATTTGCCTAATGCATTTTTGTGCAGATTCATTTAAGATTAAATAATCAACTGAATAAATGCAACAGTTGTGCAT
The DNA here is from genome assembly GCA_035042365.1 of Drosophila dives. Taxonomy (NCBI): domain Eukaryota; kingdom Metazoa; phylum Arthropoda; class Insecta; order Diptera; family Drosophilidae; genus Drosophila; species Drosophila dives. The sequence goes on along the minus strand of JAWNLJ010000415.1, from coordinate 776,482 downwards.
AAATAACGAAAATTAATAAATATATTTATTTAAATAATCATAAAAATTGGTTTTGTTTTTTGTTTTAGAATCTAAATCGAACTTGAATAATTTTCGAGTGCAAATGTACTAAAAAAAGCTGCTATGCGCTGCTGGTTGTGTGTCTTGGCTAAATGTGTCTCGACTATGCTATAAAATAAGTACGATAAGCTTTCGGTGTAAAGCAAAAGCAAAGCTTTGAACCGAGTGGAAAAAGGTTAAACTTTGAATTTAAAGACTTAAATTTTCTTATGTTATTGAAGCCTTTTCATAACCAACTCCAATTTAACCTTAACTTTATTTTCTATACACAAATATCTTTGTTGAAAATACACAATAAATAATACACTTAATACGGAGAGGCAACAATACGGACACGGCTGTCAACACAAATAAAGAATATGTTTTTTTAAACATATCGCTGCGAATGAATCAATATTCCCAGAAGCGAGTTGCCAGAATGGACGCTTCATTAAACACCACTCGACGCTCCACTAAAAAGAGTGGGCAAGAAAACAACAGGAAGAGGGGAGAACACTTTGGGTGAGCATATCAAAATGCTATTGGCACAAGGGTCACGTCATTGAACACTCGAGTGGACAGCGCCTTTTTAGAAAAGGTGGCACAGTCAGGTGGACAGGCTGGACAGGCTGGACATATATATATATATTTTGTAGGGCCTATGGGTTCACTGAGTCTGATGAAATTAATAAAAACAATTTGTATTTATTATGTCGGGGCTGCTGGGTGCGAAATTTATTTTCAATTTGTGCGCGCCGCCAATGTGGTCAGCGAATTTTACAAAGCACTGTGGAAAACCCCAAATTATAGATGGGGTAGATAATAATACGGCTAGTTTAAAGATAGCTTTAAAAATACCAAAAAAATGTTGCATTTGCAGTGGCAATCTGGAAAATGGTAGCGTCTCACGCCTGAGCCATAAATCAAATGAATTGAAAAATGCGTTATTAAATAAAAGCAGCAAGGATGCAGCCGGCAGCCAGCCAGACAGGGGCAGACAGCTAGGCAGACTGCTAGCCATATGTGTGCTCCAAGTCCAGTTGGCACAAAACCCGTACAAGTAGCAACAACAACAGCAACAACAACAACCGCAACTCGCTCTTAACTGTCTGTCCGGGGTTTTGCCGGGTCTTGTTGGAAAAATGCGCCCGGCTGCATTTTGATTTACTTTTATGGCTAGACAACTGGCAGACCTGGGAGCCGACAGAGATTGTCGGCTGGTTGGGGTGGAGGATGGCATGCCAGGATACCATCGTAGCACTTGTTGGGCTTCAAAATTATGTCCTGCAGGTGTCGACGCCGCAACTGATTAGCTTCAGCTTGACACTAATGCGACAATGCACTGCAGGAGCACTGGTGGGCAAGAGGAGGAGCCGGGGAGCCCCCCCTTCCGACGTGCATTAAAATTCAATTATTGAGCATTTTTTTTTTGCAGCTGCATTACGTGACCAAGGGGCGGCTCAAAAGTCGACAGGGTCAGCAACTTGAACCATGTGCCTGAACTTGTTGAAGTTGCACACACCCTGCACCTCCCCCGCCAGCTACAACACCCGCAACGACAGCTGTTTGCTATTTATAGAGAACTCGAGACACAGAGACAAATAGAGAAAGAGTAGCTCTCACATCCACAGTGTGCCCCATGGTATTGCATTAATTTCACAGATCAAACGCGTTGATGGACCGAAGCTAATGAAAATGTGGAAAGCCCTCTCCCTCCATCTCCAATCCCCCGTCTCCCGCACAGCTTAGACTGCCATAAGCGCTTTTTAATGAAATGCGTGTTGAAATGTGCGGCTGGAGGGGAAGGGGGTGGAGTGCCTTGGATGTTGTCCGTTGTCAGACAAGTGTTTAAGAAAAACACAAAAATTATGTTCCAAAACGTTTTCGACTCTTGATGCCAAAACAAATAGAGTGGAAAAAACTTAATTAGACATTTGAATATTATTTATAACAAATGAGAATTCTCAAAATTAAACTGCCACAAAATTGAGTTGCAGCTAATTGTAAATATGTCTATATAAAAAGTTGGTCTAAATTGTGGCAACCTTAAACTGTTAATACTTTTACAGCAAAATACAGTTGTTAAATGTCTCTTTAAAGCAGCTTTGGCAAAGGAACAGGATTCGTTTAGAGATTTCATGTTGCACACATCAAAACGCTTGTTAACAGCAATCTTTCGTGGAGACCTTTGTTAACTGAAGTGCCAAAGTGGCAAGGTGTGTTCGTACCCCACGTTGCTATGTGCCACCTGCCTGAATGTGTCTCAATATCCACAAGCAATCGCAGGCATAGACATTTATCTATCGGAGGAGCAGAAGGAGGCGGGTGAAGGGCGGAGTTTGCCACTGTGACAGGTGAGCATTGTCAATTGTCAATTGTCAAGTTGTCGTCGTCTGTTTTGGCTGTTGTTGACAATTTGCAAATGATGTATGACAGGGCCTGTCTCTGCACCGGGTATAACCTGATCCCTGGCTCTGGCTCTCGACTCTGGAGTCAACATCAAGTGGATTTTATGCAAATTGGCAATTTGAGCGCTGGTTTTGGCTTTGAAGAGCAGTCAGTCAGTCAGTCTGTCATCGCCGGGCGGAAGTTGTTGAGGTGCCTCAAGTGGCTGCCACAACAATTAACTGCTCTTCAGATGAAGAGTGGTTTGGCTCTCTGCCACATGGTCCCAGCCAGCTGCGCCTGACACCAAAAGCGTGGCCAAATTGTGCGTGGCAACTGGCAACTCAGGCCTAAACATAAACTCCAACTTAAAAGAGAAGGCCAAAGCCGCCGCTGCTTTGCTTTCGCTTAAGTGACATTTTATGGCCACCACACGCAACATGCCACATTTTAAAGACACCATCCAGCACACACAGAAGAGGCGACAACAATTTCTTGGAACTCAATCGAAACGATTCAAATGTTAATTGCCCGTTGACTCATTGATGTCAGCAGCAGTGGAACAGCTGGACAAAGATGACTCATGGCTCAAGAACATGGATAACGGGAAACAAAAGCACCCAAATATGCCCATAAATATGTAAACAATTAATAATGGTTTTTACATACATAAAAAATGAGAAACTTCTGCATATTTGTGGATCTATAGTTTCTTAACTTTATATATAAATTACTATTTAGTTCAAAAATAATAAAAAAAATAAATAATTATTATTTTATGTATTTTAGATTTGAGAAATTATATTGGAAATATAAATAAAGTAAAAATGGCCATTCCAATTTTAAGAAACATACAACTTTACCAAATCTATTACGAATTTTAATCAAAAAAATTTAGTTAAAGATTAATAAATAGTTATTAATTTTTGTATTTTCATATATGTTAAATATTGTTAGAAATTATAGTTCCATAATGTAAAAATTTCAATTCGGACACATATAGTTTCTTAACTTTTCTGAAGCTCTGCAGACATTTATACGAAGTACTTTTTAGTTCAAAATGAATAAATTATTATTCTTTATTGTCTTTTCAAATTTGAGAAATAATATTTGCATAAAGTAAAAAGTGCAAATTCATATTTTAACTTTGTTGAAACTATGCCGAAATTTATGTAAAGGACTATTTAATTAAAGATTAATAAGCTATTATTATTTTTGTATTTTCAGTTAAATTATAGTTGCATAAATACAAATATCAATACTCATTTTAGAAACCTTTAACTCTCTCAACTTCCCTGAAACTATACCGAAATTTTGACAAAGTACTATTTAGTTCAAGATTAATAAATTGGAATTATTTTTTGTATTTTCATCTAAGTTATATATTTTTAGAAATTATAGTTCCATAAAGTACCAATGTCAATTTTAAGAAACATATAGTTTCTTGAATTTGTTAAAGCTATACCGAATTTTATATAAAGTTGAATTTAGTGCAAGATTAATAAATTATTATTATATTGTATCTTCAGATGTGTTAGAAATTAGATTTCTATAAAGAAAATATATCAATTCTAATTTTAAGAAACATTTTCTTGCTTAACCTTGCTGAAGCTGTACCGAATTTTATATAAAGTTCAATTTAGTTAATAAAACTATTAAATTATTATCAATTTTTGCACTTTCAGATTTGAGAAATAATATTTCCATATATAAAAAAATGTGAATTCGAATTATAATTTTACAATCTAAAAATAAACAGTTAAAGAATTTAAAGACTTACCGTTCTTCAATGGTTGTTGGCAGCTGGGTTCTGGCTCGCATCATGCTAAGAAAATGTTTGCCATGGGCAACGCCAGTTGTGGTGCTTAGGCCACTGCTGCCCTCCGAGAGATATCCATTGTCGATGTCGTGATGATGATAGCGACTGCCCGATGTGGAGCTGCCCACGCGCAAGGCGTCGCCATCGCTGCAGTAGCCCTGGCCGATGTCCGATTCGCAGAACTCCAGATAGGATTGATGTGGATGAGCAGCATGTGGATGGGGATGCGGATGATGATGCGGCTGTCCGCCTCGTGCACCACGCGTGGGCAATGTCACATGTGAATTGTAGCCGCGGAGCAGCGGACGCATGGGCAGCACTGCCGAGGAACATGACGAGGAGGAGGAGGCACCAGCAGCAGCAGCAGCAGCAGCGGCAGATGGCAACTGCTCCTCCTTGGACTCGTAAATGGTGCCGACAATCTTCGAGGGTATCGTATGAAATTTACTGGGCGAGGCGGTGGGCGTATTCGGTGCCGAATTGTGTTGCATGGGTGGACGTTGCAAGGGGGAACGAGGTGGCGCACCCAGAATATGTGGACCAGCATTGTACTCCAGTTTGCGTGGTGCAGATGCACCCAAAGCGGATTTCGGTGGGGGCAAACGGCTGCCACAGCCGCCGCCGCCGCTGCTGCTGCTGTAGATGCTGTGGCCATGTTGTGGCGTGCTGGGTTCGCTGAGGTAGCCCGCGGCGCTGTTGGAGTATGTGGCTGATATGTGTGCAGCTGTGGGAGGAGGAGGAGTGGGCGGTGCATTGGCGTAGTATGGAGGCGGTGGTGTTGAAGGCAATGCCTTCAGGATATGTGTGTTGGCAGTTGATTGTTGCTGCTGCTGTTGCTGCTGCTGTTGTTGCTGTTGCTGCTGTTGTTGTTGTTGGGATATGTTTGCCTGGTTGCTTGATGAATTGGTGGATATGTCGCAAGTTTCACGCTTGAACAGCTCAGAGTTGGAGCTGCAGCTGGAGCCCAACTGGGGCAGCTTGCTGGTGCCCTTGATGGCTGCAATTGGTTTGGGCAGAGCTGTGCCGCTGGGACTGTGGAGCAATTGTTGCTGCTGTTGCTGTTGCTGCTGACTTTGACTCTTCAGCGAGTCGGTTTTGGAGTGCAGCGAGGATTTGGAGGACATCTTCTCGGCGGAGCCGCGTGTTAAGGAACTCTTGCCAGCTCTGCCCATGGTGGAGCTGCGTGATTCGTTGCCCGACTGCTGCTGCAACTCCTCCTTGTGCAGCGATCGGGCAGGACTCTTCTCCTTCTTGGCCGCAGCCACAGCCGACGCCTTGGATTGATCCTTCTTTTGCTGTGCAGCGAGCAGCTTGGATTGCTTGGTATTGTGCTTCTGTTGGCTCTTTTGCTGGGCACTGACACTGATGCTGGGCGGCTTCAGCTGCGAATTGTGGCCATCATTCAGACTCAGGCTGGAGTCGCTGCGCTCGGAGCGCGCCGAACTGAAGCCCGACGAGGATGAGGTGCGCTTCGACTGGATTTGTGTCTTATTCGAAGCGACGGCGGCGGCATTTGCCGCATTCTGTTGCTTCTCCTTGTTGAACAGCTTCAGCTTGTCCAGCATCGAGTGCTTCTGCGGTGCCGAAATCGTGGGCGCATTCAGACTGCTCGGCGAGGGAATGCCGCTCTGATGACTACTCTTCACACTAGGCGGACGCAGGCTGTAAGTAGGAAACAGGCATAATGCCCTGATTAGTCACAGTTGTCCAGCAATTGGGTATATTCTCTGGATTACCTGTTGTTGTTGCCGCTCTTCAGGCTCTGAATGGTGTGATTGCTGGTGGGCGGACTGTTTGGACGGCTCGTATTGAAATCACTGCCGCTCTTGCCCAGACCAGGTATGGCTGCAGAGAAGGAGAGAGGGAGATAGAGAGAGGGGGGGATTTCAATCATTTTGTGCCCACTTGAAGATGTCCGCTGGCTGTCAGCTGATGCTGAGTTGCATATGTTGCATGGGGCAAGAAAGACGCTGCCAATAAATCAATGCTTAAGGCCAAGCGGACATTAAACTTAATTAATTGCTGTGACTGTTCGGGGGGGAGGGGGTGTATATAGTAGGGGGACTAGACTGACAGTTTTATATATGAAGGTCTCACGCACTGTCACATAAATCTTCACGAAAAATTCAGTTGAATTATTATTGAGAATCTATTTTAGTTAAACATGTGATTAAATTAAGATAAATGTAATTTGTTAGCACTCAAATAGCACCTTATTTTTATTATATGTTTTTATTTCTCTAATTTTATGGGAAGCATAATTGATGGACTTGAGGTGCAGATTAATTAAAACCTAAAAAGCAATAATACTTATAGTGCATCATTTGGAGTTTGGTTTCAATAATTATAAATACTGGGTTAAGTTGGAAAAATTAATACGTTTTTTTATTACTTGCTTTCTGGTCACTTTTTAGATTTGGCTCGTTTTATTTTTATTAAAGTTAACTTATTAAAAGTTCGATTAAAAATAATGTCAAATTTATCTACTTTGGAATTATGTTTCATTTGCATTTTTCACATTATTTGTTTTTATTTCTCCCATAAAATTATTTTTTGGAAGCATAATTAATTAATTTATAATGCAACAATATCTGATGCTTTATTATTAAAACCTAAATACCATAAAACTTACAGTGCTTTATTTCGAGTTTAATTTTAGTTAATTATAAATGCTGAAGTTCAATTTAAAATTTTTAAAAAGTAATACGTCTCTTTTATTACTTTTTCCATGACATCTTTTAAGATTTGGCTAGAATTAACTTACACTTAAAGTTTGATTACCCAAAAACTGAAATTTTTAATAATGTCATATTTATCTACTTTGGAATTTTGTTGGATTTTTCTCATTATTTGTTGTTATTTTTCTAATTAAATTATTTTGGCAGAAAAAGCTATTTTTCTTTCTACAAGTCAGTTTAGCAGATTTATTAAAACCTAAAACCAATAAAACTTAAAGTGCGCCATTTGGGGCTTATCTCCAATAATTATAAATGCTGCAGTTAAATTTAAATTTTTTAAAAATTAATACGTCTTTTTTAATACTTGCCTTATGATCACTTTTTAGATTTGTCTGGTTTTAACTCACACTTAAAGTTCGATTAACCAAAAAAACACTCTTTAATAATGTCATATTTCTCTACTTTGGAATTATGTTCCATTTGCATTTTTCTCATTATTTGTTGTTAATTTTCTAGTTATATTATTTTGGGAGCATAATCTAAAGCCTGAAAGAGCAATTGTCATTTCTACAAGTCAATTTAGCAGATTTATTAAATCCTAAATCCCATAAAACTTAAAGTGCCCCATTTGGAGTTTATTTTCAGTTAATTATAAATACTGGCCAAATTTATTTTATTTTATTTTATTTCACATTTTTAAAAATTAACACGTCTCTACTAATACTTCTTTTTGAATTTGACTGGTTTTATTCCACACTTAAAGTTTGTTTATCCAAAAAGCCACAAATGTACTCTTTAATAATTGTCATATTTATCTACTTTTGGAATTATGTTTCATTTACATTTACTACAACAGCTATTCCCAACTGGCCTCCAACTGGGGGCCCATTTAAGACCTCAAATCACCGCCAGAGGCATTAATTACGGAATGTTCCAGCTTTAGCAAATCAAGTGCAACAAAATATATATGAGCAATGAGGCATTTTTTTTTTGAATAGAACGCGCCCCATTCGAAGCACTTGTGGGCCCCACAAAGGGATTCCCGGGAGTGCTTTGATGATGTGGCGGCACACGAGCCATGTCTAGATTGTTACCCCTTTTTAGCGACAAATCTCGGACCTGGCTAAGTGCATTGGCATCCCCCGCTGGGGGTTGTTTTGAAATTTGTTTGTTTCGAGTACAGCAAACAAAAACTGGGCCCCAAAAAAAAACCAGCCACCACTAAAACTGGTGGCTTTAAAGAGCATTTTTTAATAATACTTTACCCCAAACCCCCTGGATAATAATATTCACTTACATGGCGTATGATTCGGCGTCGGCGGCAGGGGTCGCACCTTGTCCGGGGGGCAGCGACGCTGGACCATAACAGTGGCGGGCAGCGGAATAGCAGTTCCGCCATTGACCTTTCCATATGCGGGCGCAATTTGCCTGCAATAAGAAGGAAAATAAGTTTGTCTTTAACCAAAATTGGCATATTAAAAAACAAGAAAGACCAATAAAAAAGTATATTTTTACATTTCTTTATGACTTTTTTTATGGCAGCCGCCCACGCGGCAAACTTGTCTGAGGCGTGATTTGCATGAGTTGCTGTAACAGTATCTGTCAGATACATTTTTTATGCCTCACTCTTGGCATTTACTTATTCCAGCGATTTGCAGAAACTGCGACATAAAATTATTCTTACATTGCAACGTTGATAAATTAATGAAGTTGCCGCCAAACCCTTTTATTTTTTATTTTTTTATTTTTGTCTGCAACTAAAAACATGGCAACTGCACTTAATATTTTTACAGCATTTTTAACGATGCGATATAAATTAATAGACAAGCTGGCTCATAAATATGCATGTCATTTGCAAAAGATACAGATACTTTTGTATCTCGCAAGTCGTAAGCCATAAACAGCGTATTTAAGTAGCTGCAACAACATCTCTGAATTAAGTTCAGTTCGTTATTTTTATGAGCATTTTATTTTGATTGAGTCAATTAAATTTGATAAGTCATTTTAATTGGCCTTCAAACAATAATTGGATTACATTTTGATGACGTCGAAGCTTTTATTAATTTATATTCAATCATTAGTTTTTTTTTTTACATTTTTTAATCAATTTAATAAATAACTGCATATTGCATTATTTTTTTTATATTTAGCATAAGCTAATTAAACATTTAATGTAAATTGGCAAAACCACATATCTCTTAATTGCAATTAAAAATTATTATTATGCAATTTGGCTTTTCATTTAAATATGCAAATAATTGGAAGCCAAATAAGCTGCTTACCAGGAAAATGACTTTTCCATTTCCCGGCTACTTTGGCAATTTAATATTTTCATTTTTTTTTCGTTTTGCAATTACTCAAAACGCTGATTAAAAACGAAAATAAAGTAATAAAAAAAATTGAGACTGGCGCAAACTTTTAATAAGTCGCGCTCATAAACCTTGGCGGGGGGCTACCTACCAGACAAAGCCAAGAGATACATTTGTATCTTTTGCCTTCTTGTTGTTGGCCCATTAATAAGGCAGGCAACAAGAAAAATAAAATAAAGGAAGTGCGCAACAATTGTATTAAATGAAGAAAAAACAGCTCATAAAAAAGCAGAAGACATCCGACACAGCCAAGACAGACAAATGAACTTGGCAGTTGGTTTTGGCTTTGACTTTGCTCCCTTTTTTCGTCCTGTTGCTTGGCAAAATTAAATGCATACCCCTAACATTAATGGCAACCCCCCCCCCCCCCACTGCTTTTAGCGGCTGTCATCAAGCGTCTGTCACGCCATTTTTCTTTGCCACTGCACAGTCGAAAAAACAACAGCAAATTACAAAAAACCAAACGCTCCAAAAAAAAAAAATAAAATCCAAATTACTTTTCATATAATTTTATTTGCATTTTATTGTTCGGCGAGTTGCGAGTTTTCCGCCAACATCTTTGGCCATGTTAGGTGCTCTGCTCCCCGCTCCCCGCGCTGCCTGCCCAAAACTGTCTGCCGACTTGTGTTTGCCTCAGCAAGGATGTCGATTGTCTGCATATGCTTTGCTAGATACAAAGATACAAAGATACAAGCTCCAACAATGTATCTTTGACAGAAGTCAGCACATGTGCGAGGGCTGCACACAGCATTTCTTTGTAAATAGTTCTTTATAAATATTATTTTAAATTAAATAAAAAATTAATATACATTTTTGAATATTTGTTTATATGTATAAATAAATCAATATATATTTTCTTGTAAATTTAGTCAAAAATTACAGCTTAGATACACTTTAAAATTCTCCACAAATTGATTTTGTTCAGCTGTCGATTTTAAGATTCGTTGCAAATTTAAGTTAAGATTTTTTCATAACATTTAAGAAACTGTTTAGAAATAGATACAAAAAATTTAAAAAACTGCATTTTCATCTTCTAGAAAAGTTTAACGAGCTTTGATAAATTGTTCTATAAACAAAGTTTGACTCAAGAATTTTAAACTTAAAATAAAAAATGTGGTTTTCATGTTGCAAAGACATGTTTATTACTTTAAAAGCAACCCATGTTGCAGGGACAGCTTGTTAACTGAGATATGTATTTGGAGTATCAGCAGCTTTGCATCTCTCAGCTGCAGGTGTTGCATGCCAGTTGCAAAAAAAAAGACGCGCAGGGGCAGGGGGAGGAGGTGCATCAACTTCTGTTTTCATTTTGTGCAAATTGAATTTTGCGTCTTTATTACGCATTTTTGATTTGTTAGCATGTCGCGCAGAATGTCTTTGACCTTTGCTGTCTGTGTGTGTGTGTGTATGTGTGTGTGTGTGTGTACGTGTAGACTCATAATAGCTGACTGCTGTTCCTGGCTGCTGTTCTTAGTGGCATTCACCTGTGCCGCACACAGCCCACGCAGTTTGCATTTGCACTTCAAATTGCAGTTCCAATCCCCAACCAGTCCCTCAACATTTCCGGGCGAGGAATGGAAGTGGCAGGGGCAGTGGCAGGCTGGCAGCCAACTATAAAGCGCGACGTTGAAGGCATTTGTGCTTGTATAAATATGAAAAGTTCTTTTTGCCCCGCTGCCCATTAGTTGCATTTGCGTTGCATGCTTTTGTTGCCGCACAATGTGTCACTTGAGTTGCATTTGTCATGGCAAACGCAACGGCGACAAGAGAAGCAGCAGGAGCAGCAACAGCTCCTCCAAAGAGCCAGACTCGAGTGAGCGTGGCAAGGTAGGGTAGATCTCCAGCTCCAGCTCTGGCTCTGGCTCTGCCTCTGCCTTTGGCCTGTCCATTTTGGGATATGGCCAGTTGCCTTATACGATCTTGTGGCGTTGCAAGTTGCAACAACTCTTTCGCTTTTAAACACGATTTGTTGCCGTCGCCGTTTATGGTTAGATGTGTCTTTTATTATTATTTTTGGCCCTTTTTTTTTGTTGTCTTTCAGATGCCTGAGATATCTTTGAGTTTGTTTCCTTACTTTGCCAAGATTGACAAGCGATTGGCAATGCCACAGTAAACATTCTTGAAAAGAACACTAAATTATAACGGTGAATTTGAAAAGAATACCATTTTCAATACTTTCACATTTGGTATAATGAAATTGGTAATTTTTTTCTATTTTAAATTCACAATTTTCTATGCTTTCAGTACTTAAAATATAATGATTAAAAAATTGCAAATCGATTTTTCTCTACGATCAATTTGTGGCCATTAAATTCAGCTTGATTATTGGCTTATGACAGATCTTTTATGTACAGTGGAGACTTTCACTCCTTGGTGGATGGATTCATAGATGCTCCAACTGCTGAAATGAGCCATCGTTATGTCCATTAGACACTCAACTGGCTGGCACCTCCAGCTACTGGCCAAAGCAATTTCCACTTTATCTTTAACCCAAAAACCTTTTGAACCTGGTCACAGTCTCAGTCTCAGCCTCACTTGATGTACCAGTTGTTGTTGCTGTTTTTCTGCCTCTTCAGTTGCAAGTTGCTTGTTGCAAGTTTGTGCCGTTAAGCGCAGGAAAATTTTCATAAATTTGCCACAGCAATTTGGTAGGCTACCGCGAATAGCCCGTTCGACTGCCTGCCACAAAAAACAACAACAACAGCAACCAGTGAAGAGGCACACAATTTATGTGCAGCCGTCTGGCTAAGAAGCCACTCCAAAAAAAAGAAGAAGTTATGCTGGACACTCCTAGTTGGAGCTGCTCTCATCGGTTTCGGGATCGGGATTGCTGCAAGCCATTTGAGTAGGTGTTGAATGGTTGATAATAAACGTAATTATCTGCCATTGATATGCCCAGAGGAGTGGCCAGGCCTGGTAAGAGATAACTCCCAGCCAGACAGAGCTCTGCTTTCGACTACCAGCAGCAGACAGATGAAGATCAAGGGGGTTCAAGGAGGGGAGTAAGTAAAGTATGAGTGCCACAAATAAGACATATGTGTCAAATGCGCAGGAAGCTGGAAACCTGTTGAGTTTACAGAACTGGATAATAATAAAAAAAAAAGAGAAATCGAAAAGAAGTTAAACGGAAGCTGAATTGGCTTAGATTGGAGCAGTTTTGACACAGTTTTGCAGGCATTAACAAAATGAGATATCAAATGGAAGTGTTCAGATGGAAAATGTCTTGTCGATAAGGTTGCTGCTCTTAACTCAAATTTTTAGTAGTAGAGTTTTTCCCACAGATTTTAATAGTTAAGCACGATTTGCAGTTACAAAGTAATCTTTTAGCTGCAAGTTTGACAGCTTTGTTTCTAACAACCAGCCAAATGTCAAATGGCTTACATTAAAAATTGTAATGTGACACGTTGAAAAACGTGTTCATCTTAAAAGTCGTGTGCATCCCCTAAATCCCCCCCCTCTCGACATGCAAAGATACACAATATGAGTTGAGATACTTTACTAGCCTTGGTGTATTGTATTCGTCTCGTTGGAGGATTACTTACTCCTGGCTGGACTGACTCCCTGGTTGCCTTTCAAGTGCGACATAAAGTCACGATTTTCAGTTATTAGATGGCAGAAAACTTGCGCCTCCAAAACAGTTGTTTTGTCTGACTTTAGGGACGCATTTTCTCAGCTGCTGCATGAAACAATTAATAGCGTCTGCTAACACACAATCCCCCTGCCCCGCAGACCCCTGGCAAACACATATGGCAGACGACACACACACACACGTTTGCGGTGGGCAAACGGCAAACTCAAAGATATTCCTTGGCGTTCTCTGCTAATGGTCGACGCCATCAACGCCGTCGCCTCTCCTCACATTTCCACCTTTGTTGGGAGTGGGACTATGAGTGGGTCTGGTGGAGGGAAGAGCGAGGGGGCGGAACCAAGTCGACGACATCTTTAAATATGCAGCAGGTTGTTCTATGGCTGGCCAGAGTTGTAAACAACTCTGCAGCCGCAAACGGAGAGTGGCCCAAAACAAACAAAGTAGCAAAACCAAACAACAACAAAATAAAGATGACAACAACAACAACAATAACAACAACAACAACATATACTTTGTGGCAGCTGCGTGCTTCTCGAGTGCAACTTCCACTTTTCGCTTTTATCAAGCTTCAACGGACCTTGCAACATTTGAGATGAACTTGATTAGAAATCTCAAAATAATCGTTGATAATTAGAAAATCTTTTTAACATTTATATAATATATATAATAATAATAATAATAATATAATATAATATTTTTAATTGTTTATTTACATTAATAAATTAAATGGCTTTCCTTATATATATGATTTTAAATTAAATAAAAAATTAATATACATTTTTGCGTATTTGTTTATATATATATAAATAAATCAATATATATATACATATATATTCTTGTAAATTTAATCAAAAATGACAGCTTAGATACGCTTTAAATTCTCCACAAATTGATTTTGTTCAGCTGTTGATTTTAAGAATCATTGCAAATTTCAGTTAAGAATTATTCATAACATTTAAGAAACTGTTTTGAAGTAGATACAAAAAATTTGTTACACTGCATTAATAAATAAATTATAAATTTATACAAATTATAAATTAATATAAATAATGCTATAAACAGAGTTTGGCTCAAGAATTTAAACCAGAAAATGTGGTTGGCATTTTCCACGACATGTTAACTTTAAAATTAAATCGCTTTCATCAACACTTAGGAATGAAATTGAAATTAAAACATATAAAAAATTAGCAATATGAAATCTTCTATCACAGCAAACTTAAATAAAATATTCTCTCTTCTTAACTAGTTTATTTTCTTATATTCATATTTGTTTTTACAAATAAACTGTCATATCTTAAATACTTCTAATTTGAACTTCTTAAATCGAAGATTGAAAAAATTATAATAATTCTCACGAGGACATCTCTAATTTACTCCAGATGTGTCAGTATAACTTAGCTTAGATCACAAACACACACAGACACACACACACACACACACACACACACACACATTTAAGCACTTATTCCTTTTTTCACACTCAGCATATGCAGCTGACAACATTTTGTGTGTATTTGTGTGTGTGTGGGACCCTGCGGGGGTTGGACAAATGCTCGTAAATAAGTAAACCAGGCTGCATATTTCGGTAGCCTTCCATTGAGTAAACAAAGGCGAGGGTTGACTGATAAGTAGCATGCCTCAGAAAATGCCTCTTTCTAGATTCCCAGCGCATGGATTTTCAATTATGCAACTTGGGCAAATGTTTTATTTATTGACTCTGTGCGCTCTTCCATCATAACTGAAAGGTTTTTAGATACGGTGGTTGATTTTGGCCAGGGGTTGCTGCCACATATTTATATATCCATACAAACACATATCAAATATGCACTTTGAACACTTTGCCCCAGAGTCGCAGGCAGCTGTAAGTTGATCGCAGCGATTATGCAACGAAAGTGGGGGCAACAAACTTTCAACTGGCAACAGCAACGACTACTGACGGCTCCAGTAAATTAAACTTGGCCCACAGTCTGGCTGGCAGCCAATTGTTGATCTAACGAGAGAAACTTCTTCTCGACTCCATCCCATTCCACCTTGGACGGAAGTGTTGATCAGCAGCAGACGCCAGTTGCGTGCCTTTTGGTTGGTGTCGCCTTCGGCACCTATCGTTCCGTCCCCGTAAGACATGGACAGACGGAACGTTTTAATTATGAATCACTTGCCACAGTTAATCCCAGTGAGAGAGAACCAGGAAATTCGCACTTGCTGGCATAGATCTTAAAAATAAGAACTTCAGAAACGCAACCACAAATGTCATTTCCATTAGCCTCCAACTTGTTGGCGTGCCTAAAAATAGCCCGAAAGGCCCTCTGGAGTGGGTCCAGAGATCTTTCGAACTTTGCTCAGGTATAAATAGATCTGAGTTTTCTTGTGAAAATATATAACGAAAATTTGTAGCAAACTTTAAATGGGCAACATTTTTGGAAGCGCTGATTTATTGTGCTGACATTTGGTTTGAGACAAGCATTAACTTTGTTTGAAATATGTATAATGAGTTCCATTAGATACTTTGACATATTCCCAAGGAAAACCACACAATTGATTATATAAGTACGGATTTTTACCTTCTGACATCCGGTGAGTTGGGCAGACTTCGACATTTTCGAGCGCTTTTGCCACCACCATTTCCATGTGATGAGGATGAGGAGGCGTTGCCCATTTTTGTAATTAGTGACTGATGTAATAATGATGATGATAATGATGATGATGATGATGATTATGATAATAATAATAATGTAACTAAGCTTAATTTGGCATTTAGATGCAACTTTGGCACTTTATAGCTGTGATTTTTGTATGTTTTAATTTACATTTATGCTCAAAACCACATTTTATTTATTTAACACAAATTTAGCATTTTAATGCGAATGTTTTTATTAAATTTTTGTATTTAAATACATTTTGTAACTGTAGAAAAAAATTCTATTATGAAATTTATTTTTTTTTTTTATATTTTTTCTTATTAAATTATAAATTTTATTGAATAAAACTGTTGCATTTTTTTTATGGCGTTGTAGATCGAATTTTAATTTAATATTTCTTTCATTTCATATATAATTTATTTCAGAGCCTCGTTTAAATATTTCACGGAATTCATGGCCTTTGCCAAATTATCACAATTATTCCTGATTTAATTACATAAGCCCTGCCCTGTTCACACTAAAAGGCGTATATATAATTTCCAACAAGCAGAACCCCCCCAAAAAAAAGTGATGTTTGCCCTGTGTCATTATTCCGTAATTAAATGTGCTGGACTTGGGGAGACATTTGCCGTGACACACAAGTAAAAATAGCTGCTAATCAAACAAAAATGCCAGCAGGAAAAAGGGAAAATGTATTTGAAAAAGAGAGAGAAGAGAAATTTGTCTGCTGGGGATGACCAAAATGTTTGCACAGCACTTTGATCAAAGATTTTGGGGGTTTGTTACCAAAAACTTAATGCAATTAACTGAACATATTTGCAACTTCCGTGCCGAAGTAATACGGAGCCAAAGACCAGTTGGAAACAGACATTTTTGATGTATGTCTGCTGATGCGGCTAATCCATAATGAAAAAAGGCAGAACAGGGCGATTCAGTCAAAGGGAGGGGGGAGCGGGGGGTCTCTCTCGTTTTGCTAGAATGTTGAAGAATGTTTTTGAGTTGAAAATCAATAACTTCAATTACAAAAGATGCAAAGCCCTCGACAAAACAAGCAAACCAAATCGGAAATGCACAGAGAGAAAAAAAATGGCGTGTAAATAATAAGCACGTGCGTGTGACACGTGAGTGGGACTGGGAGTTGGAGCGGGGTGGGGGGAAGGAGAAGGAGCAGGGAGTTTTGAAGTGCCTGCTAAATGCTCTCAAAGTGGTCATATTTTTGAACACGCAACAAAACTTGGCATTTTTGGGAGTTAAGGGTGCGAAATTTATGCTTAATCAATTTGTCGTAAAAATTAATGCCTTGTATTTGGTGCGGTGCGTTTTATGCCAGTACACACTGTAAGGGTTGTTCAACAGTTTACGCCTGCTGTTGCAATTGCGATAAATGTTGCAATTGGTTAAGGATTTTTCACCCAAATTTGACACGTGTCACGACACGGGTGGCCCACAAAAAATAAAGGAAGAGTTGGCAGCTGAAATAAAGTTTGACTTTTGCGTAAATTTCGCTGATTTATTGAATATTTGTGCTGTGTCTCTGCTCGAGTCGAATGCGTAATCAAAAGTGTCACAGCAGCAATTACCAACAATCAACCAAGTTCCAATTCCAGTTTTCACTCGATTCTGACGCGTTTCTGATTCCGACTCTTCCTCTGATACTGCCTCCGATTTCTACTCGCTTGTCTGCATCATTTTCATAAATTGTTGCAAATTGTTGTTGTCAGAGTGTTGCAACTGAAGCTTGGCATATTAAACGCAATTTGAAGTCGACAAGAAAAGCACTCAATTTGAATTGCCTGTCAGTTTGTGGAGAGCTGAGAGCAATCTAAAAACATAATGAAAACATTTTCCAGTCCGTAACTAAATCGCACAAAATTCATTGAATAATTGCGCCTGTTGAATAAGGAAGCAAATGAAAATAATATGAGCAAGGTGAGAAATTATTTTTAATAGTTTATTGAAACCAGAACTGTACAAAGCAGCAGCAAAAATTTCATTTAAAATTAAATTTTTTTTTCAATAATTTATCAGAGTAAATTGCCTTTGTCAAGCTAAGAAATCTTGGCGACTCAGTAAATTGTGATTCAGCTAAAGATCAGTTCCAAACTGACATTGCACAATCAAATTTTTAAGTGTCTTTGGAAAATTGTATGCAAATTCTATGCAAATTGCTGGCAGAAATTACAGCAAATTGTCGTTGCATATGTGTGTGGCAAATACATACATGCAACATGTATAAAGTATATATAGAAACATATATTTGTCGACCTGCTGCGTTACTCGCATTAATCATTAATATTGATAATCAAAATGGTCAGAGAAAAAATGCCAGTCGATTCATGAAAGCTGTCAACCGACTTTGTAATACTATATATGATATATGTTTGCCGCACCTATCATAATATTAAATTGAATTTTTCTTTACTTAATTGGCCGCCTCAGAAAAGCCAAAAAGAAAACAGCTACAACAAAATGTAAAACTTGAAAGGGCACATACAAAATGTCAGCTTTGAGATATTGTATCTTTTACTGACTCCCTGCGCTCCTCAGCGCTAAAACGGCGTGACAAATTGCTGATTTGCTTTGACATATAAATAAAAGACTTTTGTCTAAAGTTTGTCGCGCTGCTTATTTTTGTATTTTTCTGTTTGCTCTTTTCCCCTGCCTTCCCCCCCTGTCAGTAAGCGGAAGCTAAAAGAGTCTTTTAAGTTGATTTCTGCTCCATAAACTTGTCTATTTTTGTATTGTTTGCCCCGCTGCAGCTACAACTGCTGACTGCTCCGGCTGCTGCTGCTCCGGCTGCTGCTCACTGGAGCGCAACGATGTCCGGACCCTGCTGAAGAAACCAGCACTGCACCCCACCTCTTTTAACTGCTCCCCCTTTCCACAGTGGCAGGTCTCATCTGCTCTTCTCTGCTCTGCTTTGCTCTGCTTTGCTCTGCTCTGCTCTGCTCTGCTCTGCTCTGCTCTGCTTTGCTCTGCTTTGCTCTGCTCTGCTCTCAACAGCTCAAAATTTGGAGCAGCACGTGCATTTGCACGTTTCAGCATTGTTTTCATGGAGAGGGTATTTTAGTAATTGTGTCGAAATGTGTAGCACATTCAGAAAGTTATCAAAGATAACATCAGATATAATAGAAAATATATATTAAATCAGAATTAGCATTTAAATTAGAGTAAATCTGACTGCTCAGCTCAGCTCAGCTCAGCTTAAATGTGGAAACAATCTTTATCGGCAGACTATATCTCATTGTACACATTGTAATTTTCTAATAAAAGTCTAACTAATAAAAACAATAACTAAAGAATTTATCTGCAAATTTAACTCTTCAAAAAAGTTATATATTGCACAGAGTGTTAAATCATACATAAAATCTTAAGTCGGGAAAAGTCTAAAAGGGTATTTTAACTTCGTCGCTTTTCACTTTTGATACACAGTTTATTTCTGTGTCTCTTGCCTCAAGTTGCATTGTTTTTATGCCTGCCTCTCGTTTATTTATATATTTAGATGAAAGTATTTGCTTTATGTCAGTTTTACGGCACATTAAAAGCCAACTTGAAGCCGGGCTGAAAAGCGGGGCAAGCACAAAAAAGGGTTGTGGGGGAGGGGGGGCGAGTCACTGTTAGACAGTGAGTGGAACAGACCTGGAACAGACCTGGCACATAAATCTCGTCAAAATTTATTTGTTAAGCTGCAAACTCGAAGTTAAAAGCGGTTTTTGTTGTCTATTTGGATTTGCCAAGCATTTGATATGCAATGCATGCGCCCCGGCGCCAAATGTGAGAGGAGCAGCAGCAGGGGGAAGGGATTGGGGGTATGATGGATATTGGGGCGTGTGTGTTGGATGTGGAGCTGGAGCTGGAGCTAGGGCGTTGTGATTGAACGGCTGCATTGTTAGATTTATGCACCATTCGACTGCGACTGCCGCGTCAAGACAATGGCCAACAGGCTGCTACCAATTGAGTGCTGCCAACAAGCCTGACCCTGCTTGAGCCAAACAATAAGCAAAGAATTTGTTGGCCAACAGGCCACATTAATTTTGTGTGAACTTCCTGTCAAAAATGGCATTTTGAAACGAGAGTTTTCCTCTGTCTGCTGGCTGTCTGGATAAGCCACCACCCAAATACACAAATGTGCCACCAACATGCCCCACACGCCACACGCCACACACCACGCACCACTTTGCGGTTTATGTCGTTACACAGAGGCACGCCCCTCTCTCCCTTACTTTGTGTGTTGTGTGTGTGTGTGTGTGTGCTCGGTGACTTCCTTCAGCTTTTATCAGCACATTCGACTCTCGTCTTTGGGTTTTAAACAACTTTTTTGCCACTTTTGCGCCTCAGCGGCTGCATATTAAATAATTTTCCTTTTGGCCATCGTACGTGACTAAACGTCAATTTCTGGATACCACTCTCCATTCTCCCTCTCTATCTCAATGGCTATCTATGTCTTTCACTCTTTATCTGGCTCTATCTCTTCCATCTATGCAAAATGCATTCTTGTAGCAATTTTAATAATTTTTCAAAAGTGCCTTTGGGCTCATGCAGAGCCATAGATAAGAGGCGGCAAAAGTTGGCAAAAAGTGCAACGTTCTGATAAGAAGCCAACACTTAAATGAACCCAACTGAACTCTAAGCGAAAGAGCCAAAGAGCCAAAGAGCCAAGGGCTGTTAACTGTGTCAAAAAGTTCTATTCAATCGGCTAAAACGTGATATTCTCTGAATTGAACAATTAGTTATGGCCTGAACAATTTCGGGGAGAAGGGGACTGCAGCTGACCTTAAGTGGAAATTATGGCTACTGTTAAAAAAAACTATCAAAAACGTATGTTGATTTTTTTTATGGGCACATATATTAAACGCCTTTTTTAAAATGAGAAAATGCTCTTTAGAATTAGTTCAAATGAACTGTTTGCTCTTGCTATGCCTTCGATTTATGTGAATAAGTAAAATGAACATAAAATTAAAATTATTCATAAATTCAGAAATTTCTAACTGGTTCGCTCTTCTATGAGTTCAATGACAAAACCACTCCCCGAACTAGTTCCAATTGATATGCACATAACCCTCAAGTTTTAGCTCCATCAAATTGGATTAATTTACATGAAAAACTCATAAACATGGCCGAAACTAATCATTAACACGAGACACATTAAGCAAAACTTCAACTTCAGATATGTTGCATGGTTGCAAGGCCCTGTGGCTATTATCATTATCATAATTAAATCATTAGGGTGACGCTGCTGTAATCATAATCCACTTCTGGGGGAGGGATAGGGGAGGAGGGCAGGCCCCTACACATATGTCATATCATTAGTCAAAGTTCGTTTCGGCTTGCTACCTACAGTAAGTACTCAATAATGTTGTCGCCCCCCTTTCGATTCCCTCTTTCTGTGCAACTGAAGCCACAATTGAATTCTCATTTTGGTATTTTGACAGTTCGTTTTTTGATATCTCAAATTTCAGACGGCAGACTTTGATTTTCTGCCGTTGATTGTGGGGTTGTTGTTGTTGTTGTTGTTGTTGTTGCTGCTGTCAGGCAGTTCAATGCACCCTCAGTTGATGAGGAAGAAGCTAAAGTTGGAGTTGAACTGGAACTGAAACTGGAACTGGATGATTCTGACAGCTTGTCAGTTGTCACTGGCAGGCTTTAAATTGAAAATTGAGCAAAGTCTACTTTTATACGGATAATTAGCCACGAACTCAGCTCAAGGATGAGTTCCCACTCAACTCACAATCCTTTTTGGGGGTCACACTTGTAACAAATTAGGTTTTCGAAAATCCAACTGCATATTTGTGGCACGAGTCACAATCACAGAAGATTAATTGAAGACACATGCCTCAGTTGGCTGCCCCAAAGAAACTGGTTGGCTATCTGACAATTCAATCGAGAGAGGTGGAAACACTGGTAGCTGATGATGGTCATGACGATGATAATGATGATGATGATGAGCCGATGACACTGAAGATTAGCGCCTAGAAATCAAATGGGTTGCGGAGAGTTCTAATTGCCCGTCTGTCTCCATTATTCACTGACTCTGACTTTGACTCAGACTCAGACTCATCCTAATTAACTTCTGTGTAAACTCTGAACTACAATTAACAATGGCAAAAGTTACCAACTAGCCAAATGATAAGTGTAAATGAGAAATGAGGGAAACATCTGCTATTAAAAGTTTAAATTACAAAAACATATCTAAAAAACAAAGCAAAAAAAAAAAATAAATAGAGACAATATTTTGCAGAAACTTTTGACAATTCGCAACTATTTCAAGCTCTGCTCAGTCTGCAAATTTAAAAGCATTGTTTTTTGTCTAAAATTCAATTCCCACAGGACCGCGAATCCAGTTAAATTCTGCAGTATTTCAACATATAAATAAATAAAATACGCGCTTATCTAAAATGGAATTTGTCAGTCTGCTTGGTTGGTTTTGTGGTCCATTGAGAACGTCGGCTGCCAACGGGTTTTGTCTGGGCTTAAGCCTTTTAATTTGTATGCACTGCGATAAGGCGATAATTATGCTGCCAGCCAAAAAAGACAGCTAAAAAAGGGGGAGTAAAATGCTAGCCACAACGCCATAAAATATGCAACAGTTATTGTACAAAAACTTGATTAAATTTATGACTGTAGATTTAGATTTCTTTGTTATACATTCACTTCACGCATTTATTGACCATTTGGCACATTTGTTAAGTGATTCACATTACAAATCTTGACTCGATTCACACATTTTCGTATTTTGCCGCCTTTTCCGCCGTGCATAAAAACATAAACAAAATCAACTCAAAAATTTGCCGGCAATTGACGCGCGCAACCGTTTCTCGTTCAGCACTCGACGCGATGCGGCTGCAAACTAAAACGAACTCTGAGCGAGGAACACGACCGAACTGCTGCCTTGGCTGCGTTCGAACATGTTCGATGCGCACAGCTGGTCGGTATGTGCATGGCTGGAGCATGTGGGGGTGGGTGGTTGCAACCGGCAAGCGTTGCAAGCGTTTTGTCTACTCGAAGTTCAATGCTCAGAAGGGGTCAAACAACAAGTGCAATTAAGTTGGCCAAAGTTATTGGCTAACAAATCGCTGCAATTTAGCAAACTAAGGAATTATCACAAATTATTTTCATTATTTGCTTCTTACTTTTGTTGCTTGTTGCTTTTCTCTTATAAAAATGTCGCTCAGTTTGCGACAACAACAACAACGAAGACAACAATATCGGCGCGAAAATTGTTTAATCATTGCAGCCTTAACTTCAAATGGGGCAACTTCACCTCACCTCGATTGGTTAACAAAAAAAAAAACTCGTTTAATTTAAGCATTTTTAAGCCGCTTTTAGCGGCTCGCGGCGAGTGCGCAATTTGTATTTGTCCGATTTTTCAAGTTTATGGCTTAGTTTTTTTGGAGGTTTATTGCCCGCCTGTCGAAATGCGAGTGCAATTTGCATGATATGGCTATCGAAATTGGTCGAAACTACTCGCAGTTGCTGCCGAGTTATTAACTTGGATGCGCGAGAGTTTTAATTGAGATTATGACAGTTTCGTGGGTGGTAATTAAAGTTGCTAAGAAAATATTAACTATATTTCAAAACTGGTATAATAAATTGACCAAATAATTATTAAAGTTGCTAAGAAAATATTAATTATATTTTAAAAGGAGTAATAAATTGACCAAATAATTTAAGTGATACGTTTACATTCATTAAATTTGCTTGTTAAAAATACTATTGAAATAAATATAGATGTTTATATAGGCATAACAATCCCTAATAGCCATTAAAAAAAAAAAACATTAAAAATATTTTGACAGTTAGTAAAGGAACGTAAGATT
Source organism: Drosophila dives (assembly GCA_035042365.1). Taxonomy (NCBI): domain Eukaryota; kingdom Metazoa; phylum Arthropoda; class Insecta; order Diptera; family Drosophilidae; genus Drosophila; species Drosophila dives. Next base: position 753,150 of record JAWNLJ010000415.1, on the reverse strand, counting down.
TATGTTTTATTCAATTATTTGTATGCTAAGCGAAAAACTTTCCCCGCACTTTTTGGGTAAAAACTACTTTTGAGGCTGCAGAAACTGTGCAACCCCAAATACTGAGCTAGAGCCAATAAATCATTGTTTATACAAATCCAAAAAGCATGAAAGGCTTTCCAGCCCCAGCGCCAGCAATTCACATGCCACAGACGCAAAAAAAAAAAAAACTAGAAAGAAGAAATCCAAATCCAAAAGACAAGAAAGAAAACAAATGCGAGACGGACACACATGTAATTCCAGCTTGGAGAGCGACTGGACCACATCGATTCAACTGCCACCTAGCAAACTGCTGTACACTACTAATGCCATTAAGTCCCCTCCCCTTCACCACCCCTACACATTACTTCAGCACCCCCTCGCAAGCACTAAGCATGCATTTTATTGCCTTTTGTCGCACTGGTAGAGACGGCGCACTTTATCATTTCAATGGCAGCGAATGTTGCAATGTTTACTTTTCATTTTATACACTCCTCTCCCACACTCCTACACCCCCCCGCATCTAAAACACGTCCAATCTACACCCGGCTGTTCACTTGGCCGTTAGTCTCGTCCAATTGTCCAACGGTTTGTCTATGCAAATATTTTTATTTGCCTTTTGTCGTTATGTACTAAAACTGAAAGCAATGTTTATAGTCGAATACTGACGACTAGCAGATGCTCTATTTTAGGTATATAAAAAATATATATATATAAAAAATATTAGCATATTTTACCATCCATTGAATATCTCTAAAAACTGTGTTTAAATTGTAAAGAAATATTTTATATTATTTTTATTTATTATTTGTTAATTACAATGAATCATTTTTATATCAATCTCAATGACAAAATTGTTAGTAATTTTTAACATATCCTTTCTCAACAATCTTTCAAAGTAGGGTATCAAAAATATATATTCTAAAATGCTGACAGCAGCTCGTTTTTATTCGAGCGGAAATAAAATGCAGTCTGAGAGTTTGTGTATATTTTTTGCACATGTTGCCAATTTTGTCACTTGGTAAGTTTACTTGCCACCCTCTGAAAATGATTAAGGAGCTTAAAATGCGATAAGATCGAGTTGTCTAAGCATAATCAACTGCCAAATCCCAAGGGAGCTAATTACTAGAGTATTTAGCATATAATTATGAATTCGGTTCACCTGTTTTGGGGAGTTTCTTCTACGTCTCTTTCCCACTAGCGAAATGCTCCCAATGGGCCAAAAAAAGGAGAAAAGTAGAAAACAGAAACTTCTGCTAACCACCCACTGGCAATTCAATTTTCTCTTACGACCATTTTCCAGGAAGAAAAACAACAAGAAACTGGGGAAAAAAGTAATCATCGTTGCAATTGTTTCACATTTCTCACGTTGCCCGAGATGAATGGTCGCTTTGATGATGCTGATGGTGATGGTGAGGTGTGTATGAGTGTGTGTGTGTAAGTGCGTGTATGTGTGTGTGTGTGTGTGAGTAAGTGTGCGTATGTGTGTGTGTGTGTATGCGGTTTGCTGAGCCAGGGGTGGCTCGAATGCCTGTAGACGACATTTTCTTATAGATCCGTTGCCGTCCCCACAGCCTCCAACTAAAAAGCCATTTTCTTTGTTTGTCACTAAAAATATGACTAACTGAAATAAACTGAACTGAACTGAACTGAATTCAACTGCCAGAATCTGAAATCGAATTCTGAAACTGTGTGTGCTGATTGTACCTGCTTCCACAATTGTTTGCTGCATACTTAAAGAGTTGCGAAATCAACCCTTAAGCCAGCAGCCCCCTTGGCAAATTTCATAATAATAGACAAAAAAACGGCCTCACTTCAAAATGCGGCACGCACCACACTTGAAAATGTGCGGCATCTAAAAAATGAAGAAATGAAGAGAAACAGACTTAAATTAAAGCCAGCTTCGAGGCTTGAGGCATCAACAGGATAAAAGACACGGAAACACAAAAAAACAAAAGCGAAAATATCAAGAATCCAAAAAAAAAAGGCAAATAAAAATGATTTAATAGAGGGCTGAATGCTAAAAAGGTTGCCACATTGCGTGGGCTGTTGGACAATAATGATGAGGCACTTGAACTGGGATGGGCAAATCCGCGCAGAGAGCCGAATAAAGGTGGCACAAAATTGAGGCAGATTGAGGCACAAAAACATGGTCAAAAACCAACAAATATTTAACTGGAGACAGTGAATTAAATATTTGTATTTAAATTTGAATTTTATAATATTTAACTTATTAAATAAATTAAATTTGAATTTTATAATATTTAACTTATTAAATAACTGCTACTTTTACTTAAATAATTCATTGAATATTTAAGCTACTTTTGAGTTGAAATTCGGAAATCGATTCTTTCATTTAAATTTAATAAATAACAAAAAATAGATATCGACTGAAACAGATTTTTAATTTTAATCAAAGTAGGCTCTATATTTATCATATTATTTATCATAATATTAAAAATTCAGTTTTAATTAAAAAACAAAACTAAAAGATTTAATATATTACATTTAATATAAAACGAATTTTAAGAGAATTAAAAATGAAGTTCATCAAAGCGGAATGGCGTCGACAATACATGAAATATTCGGTAATTGACTATATACAGATCTATATCTATAATATATATATATGATATTATTCATATATATATTATTCAGGCACTTGAGGAAATGATACATCGAGCCCTGGTCAATGCGCCCGATCCAAAACTAACCAGAGATGTGCGATATATACGGAAAATGGATTACGTGGCAAGTGGCAAAGGAAATGAGTATTATCAGAATTTCGAGAGCAAATTCTTTGAGGTGTGCCACCAGGAGCTGAGCCGCGTCATGTACTTTTATGCCCAGAAACTGGCCGATGCACGTCTCAAGCTGTTGGCCATCAGAATTCTGTTGATGCAGCAACGGGGCCCAGCCCAAGGGAGGATTGCACGCGAATTGGGCCACGCCTGCAGCAAAATTAATCGAAATATGTTAATGCTGCAGATCTTTTGGAATCTGAATTATACGGCCTTTCGCAAGATATGCAAGAAGTACGACAAGTCTGTACAATCCCAAAGAGGTGCTGCCTGGTTCCATTACCAAGTAGTTGGGTCTGACTTCTCCAAAGATGAGCTGCTAGCGATGATTGAGGAGGTGGAGGAACTCTACGCGACTCATTTGGCCAATGGAGATGGGGGCCAGGCCATGGCCAAGTTGAGATTGCCACCTCTGCGTCAATGCTCTCCGCCAGCTCAGGCTGGTTTACTGGGTCTGTTTGTAGTCAGTGCCATTATGGTTATCATCCCATGTAAGTACTAATTTTGAGCAGTGTATTCTATTGTAATCTATTTTTTTTTTCCTTAGTTTATTATTTGATTATGGTCAAAAAACTGGAGAAGCTTTTGACATTTGTGCAACTCTATCGCGGATTGTTTTGCTGGGCTTTGTGCTCTTTCTTTTTGTGTGTGTGGCAGAATGGGGGCATCAATAACGTCCTGATCTTTAACGTCGATCTGCCAGCCACCTCCTTTCTAGATGTAGCCAGTGGAATGGGCTACCTTTGTACAGTGACCATGTTATTGTATCTACATCATAAGGTGTTTCCACTGGTCTATCCATTTCCACTGGTCTGCCTGCTGCTGTTTCTGGCGCTGATTATCAATCCCTTTAGGATTCTGAACTATTCGGCCAGAATGTGGATGTTGCGCTGCTTGGGAAGCGTTCTGGCAGCACCATTTTTTCATGTCGATCATCTGAACTCGCTTCCCCTCTGCCTGGTGGACAACTATCATCTGATCCATTTCTTCTTCCGTTACTATCTGAACAGCGGGAGATACTTTGACTTCGAACCGGACTGTGCGGATTCAGTGCTACTTTGCCTGCCAGCTGTGCTCCGCTTGGTCCTGTGCCTGAGACGCAGCGACAGATCCATTTCCTATCCTCTAAATGCACTTAAATATGGATTTAGTATTGCTTTCGTCATTTGCTCCACAATTGCTATGGAATCGATTAGTGGGTTTAAATGAATCCACAGCTTTGGTCAACTATTAACTGTTTCCTTATTTAAATTTACAGTTATTTATGACAACATGTTTGACAATCCCAGGATTTGGATATATCTGATTATGTCATTGATATCAACCATTTATGCCACAACTTGGGACTTTGTGTGGGATTTTGGTTTATTCCAAGTGTGGAAACGTGAAAATCTTTTACTAAGCGAACATCTAAGTTATTGCAAGGTCAATATTCAAATTTCAAATGAAATTCATTTCTAAATTCGTTTTTTTAATAATTCTCTATTTTTTTTTTTAGTGGTTTTATTATTTTGTCATAATTGCAAACATTTCATTTCGTTGCTTTTGGTTGTTGGAGTTGTATTTGATTTACAATCAGATTTTATCGCCCTACAATTGCAACACGATTGGCATTTTGTGTGAAATAACGCGAAGATTTCTCTGGAATTTTCTGCGTTTGGAAAATGAACGTTTGTTTCAATTGTGGCAGTTTTAGGGCTTACTCGTGATATATTCCTGACACCGCTCAAATTTAGCGATGAGTAAAAAAAAAAAAAAAATCTACCGAATTCGCATTTCAATGTGCATAGGAATTAATAAAAATAATAATAAATTATAATAATAATAAATAATAAATTCCTAAATTGGGAGAAAATTAATCAAAACTTTACTTTTTTAACTTACAAACTTTTAGCTGTATTTGCTTGAATTTTCTATGTATTATTATAATAAAAAAAATAGTTAATTTTACTTTCTCTTTTTAATATCTAAACTCTGAAAAAACTGAGAAAACTATGTTTTTGAATTGACACTCATTTGAGTAATATATATAAAAAAAGCAAAGCAAAAAAAGTAGAATTAAAAAAATATAAAAATGAATTTTGACAAAACTTTTGAGAGTCATTTAACCAACGAATGGCGAAAGCAATATATCAATTATGCGGTAAGTAAATAAATACTAATTTAAATAAAATAAAAATAAAAAAAAAATATATATATATATATGTAGTAAAAACTAACTGTAGTTATTATTTATTAGGATCTGAAAGCCAAAATACAACAGGGTGCGGAAAATGCGCCGGATCCGCGTAACAAATCCTTGTTTGCAATTTACTGCCTGGAATTTGGAGATGAGTTCTTCACCGCTCTAACTGCTGAGCTGGAGCGAGTGGGTAACTTCTTTGACCATAAGTTGGCCGAGGCACGTCGCAAACATGCCACCTTCCAGGTGAAGTTCATTTATGGACGCAGTACGATTGGCGATTTAGGCCATATTCCCCGGCTGCCGCCATTGGATCAGCCACGGAATGTGGCCAAATTGGAGAGGGCCTACAGTGAGTTCTACTTCAGCCTGGTGCTCCTGCACAACTTTCAGCAGTTGAACCAGCAGGGCTTCCACAAGCTCTGCGAAAAGTTTGATAAATACTTTGGCAGCTGGACTGGACGCAGCTGGATTCGGGAGTATCTGGAGCCGGCTGGCATCAGTCAGAATGGCGTGGAGCTAAGTCAAATGATGGTACAGGTGGAGGATATATACACAATCTATATAGCCAAGGGTGATCGTGAAAAGGCCATGGAAAAGCTGCGTGTGCCTCCACTGGGCCAAAACACATCGCCAACCCACATTTTCACTGCAGGAGTTTTGCTGGGTCTTTTCATAGTCTCAGCAGTTGTTTGCCTCTTTTCCTGTGAGTGCAATAATTATATTAATTATATTATTTAATTATTATTTTATTATTATTAATTTATTAATAATTTTTAATTATTACTTCGCAGACTTTAGTCTTTTTAGTAATCCGGAATTATTTTCAACATTTACCCGGCTCTATCGCGCCTCCTTTGGTCTGATGCAGTATGGCTTCAGTTTGGTGCTGAATCTTTATGTGTGGACCAAAATGGGCATCAATCATGTCCTAATCTTTGAGCTGAATCCACGTCATAGAACGGGGCATATCAATCTGCTGAGCGTTGCTAGTTTCTATGGCTACATTTGCACTTTGTCTATGTTGATTTTTATATATCACGTTGAATTTGGCATTAAGGATCCTTTGTACTTTCCAGTCGTGGGATTGGTGCTGCCACTGGCACTCCTCCTCAATCCCATACGGATTATGAACTATCCGGCTAGGATGTGGTTGCTACGCTGTTTTGGCCATATTCTGGTTGTACCCTTCTGCCATGTTAAATATGTGGATTTTTTTGTGGCAGAACAAATGATCTCGTTGGTTCAGTGCTTTGTGGACTTCTATCAGCTAATCCGTTTCTATATCCGATATTATTTGGGTAGCGTCAACACCTTTGACTTTGAGCCCGACTATGTGATTTATTTGCTCCGCTGTTTGCCTTTCTGGTTCCGCTTGGCCCAATGCTTGAAACGCTATTGGGTTAGCACATCCAAGCCGAGTTCCTATCTGGTTAACGCTTTTGCCTATGGCTCCGCTCTGATTGTGGCCACCTTTTCAACCATTCAAATGGAGACAAGTGGTGAGTTCTCAATTTAACTAAGCTAATCTTAGAAGGTATTCCTATAATATAAATCGACTCTTAGTGAATGAAAACTATTAAAATGAATTTATTTTTATTCTTTTTTTTCTTCAGCTAATTATCAGAGTTTGTTTGCAAATCCCTGGACTTGGTGCTACATTGTTAGCTCCATTATATCCAGCATATATTGCACTGGTTGGGATCTGTTGCACGACTTTGGATTGTTCAAAGTGTGGCAGGGTTCAAATCTTTTTCTGCGCCAACGTTTAATCTATCCCAAGGTAAAAGTAAACGAATACCTCTACAAATATCTCTCGCTGATTATATTCTTTTTTTAGATATTTTATTATTTTGCCATTATTGTGGATAGCTCATTTCATTTTATTTGGGTTTTTGAGCTCTATATGATTTACTATGATATCTTATTGCCCTACAATTGCAAAACGCTTTACTGCATTTGTGAGATTTTCCGGAGATTCATCTGGAATTTCCTGCGCTTGGAGAACGAGCATTTGTACAATTGTGGCAACTATCGTGCCACACGTGATATATTCATATCGGCGCTGAATTCCCGAGATGAGTTGCTGGTGGAGACCATGCTGGATGAGTCAAAACGAAGCTCGATGGCGGCGCGTGGGGAAAGTAATCACATGGAGAAGACCGACTGAAAGTCCTTTGTCCTTTAGGGGGGAGAACCAATTACCCCTTTAACACTCTTTGTTCTAAGCCAATTTGCGTTTAGTGCTCACAATTGAGCGTCAATGAAGCGTTAAACGCACCCAATCCAGTTAGCGGAGCAAATCCAGTTAGCAAGCAGGACACAAATTGAATAAAATTAAATTCACATTTACAAAATTAAAACCACAAATGGAATTATAAATTCAACACACACAGAAAGGAAAACTCACTGCGTCTGCTGCAAAATGAGAAAAACAGAAATTTTGCCCGCAGGACAACAAAAGTTAAGCCAGACAACACCAGCAGGGCGGACAAGTTGTCAATTGTGTTCCTGGCTCAATCCTGCAGCAATTCTGGTCGCCAGGACGAAAGCATTGTTTCTGTCTCTCTCTCTCCCTCTCCCTCTTTTGCTCTTGGGCTATGTCGTCCTGTGCCTGGTCACGCATAAATGCATTTGAATTAAGTGGGGACACACGTTGATGGCTTTACCTACCACCCACTCCAAGCAGCTCACCCCACCCCCCACCCCTCTAAAAAAGGACACATGGATTTGGCTTAGCTTCGGCGCGGCACGCATGCATTGGAATTTGTGACCCTCAGCAGGAGCAGCAGCTGTCAATTATGTGTACATCTTGGGGGTAACTCAGCAGTTACCATTAAGTTGCCACACCCCCACCCTCCTTCCTCGCTGTGCAATGTATATTTGGGCGCACACATTGTGGCAATGTCTGCCAAGCAATTTGCAGTTATAAATGGCTCCAGTCTAAAGGATCTCTCCTTTTGGGGGTTGCAAACCTCGTCATCAGCTGCTGCTGTTGAAGTCTTTAAACAGGACCTGCCTCCTGACAGTTTTTAATTATATGCATAAGGCAGCGCAACATGTTGGCAGCAGCAGCAAGTGGCAACTGGCAAGTGGCAAGTGGCAACAGCGACTAAATCAGTGTCAGGTACTGAAAACTTGTGAATTGTCCTCTGCCACGAGGCAACTTTAACTTCAACTTGAAATGTGCACCAGCTGCTGTCGTTAAAAATGCTTTTGAATTTCTAATAAACGAGTGCAAACTTCCACTCCCCTCCCCTAGCAACCCCCCCTCGCTAATAGAAAGCATTGTATGTTCTTTTTGGGGGTTGCTCTGCCACAGCTGCTCTGCCTCCAAAAAAGTCCACAAGGCAGCCAGCGCTGGACGACAGCTCTCGGTTTCAGTGTCTAGGTCGCCAGACCGCAGACATTATAAACAACGCAAAGTAATATATATCCCCAGTAGAAATGATTTCCCATAGTATGACTGACTAGTAGATACCCTATTTCTATAAGTCAGCTGCAACTGAGCAGTTATAAAATCTTGAATTGTTAACATATTTTTAGCTATTCTGTAAAAGTGAAAATTAAAAACTTGAGTAATTGCTCATTTTTATAATTTAAAACATTTTAATCCTTACTAAAATCATGTAGGAAAAGCCAGGAAATGATGCAGCATCCCAGGGATGCAGGCTATGAATGTCAATGACATAGACCCATCAAAGATCCTGACAGTCGTTCAGGAACTGGGATTGATGGCGGAGCTATAAGCTCAGAAGGGGTCACAATAGATCTATTAGGTCGCAATGCTCAAGACCCCAATTTAATAATAAAATCATGTAGAAAGAATCAAAGAGCGTTATTTAAAAGTGTTGATAACTTCATCTAAATTTTATATACGAGTTATTAAAATCTTTTAAACATAGTGTTGAAAGATAGTTCTAAAGGAAAGGAAGTCTTTGAAAATCTATCGATCCTCTTATGCTAGCAACCTTTCCAACGACTACAGGGTATAAATTATACATAGGGGGCGCTTTAGTCAGTTTGCAGTGAAAGTTTTATGACGTTGCAACTTTAAATGAACTTGCCGCATTATTATCGTCGTGCTGCTGGTTGTCTGTCCCCTGTCCTTTGCCCTCGGTCCTTTGTCCCCTGTTTGCCAGTTGCCTACCACAAACTAGGCGCAAGGACGACCATAAAATTCCAATGTAATTTATTTGTCTGCTAGTCAACACAGTGCGCCCCTTGCCCCGCCAGACCCCCCCCTCCCAAAACAGCAACAAGGCAAACAAAAAAATATGCAAACATTTCCGTTTCGCATTTAAATTTCATAGTCAGTGAAAGTCATCAACACATTGCCAACAGTTGGGGTGAGGGGGTGAGGGGGAGAGTTAAACGGTGACTGGCCTGCACCCCCCTCTCTACCACCCGCTCTCTCCTCTCCACTCTCTTGCCCCTCGTTGTTTGGTTGGCTAAGCGCAACAGAAAAGCTTCCGTTTCCTGTCTGCTGCTGGGATTTCCCCGAGGGTTGCAAACACACCCACAGAAGAAACCCCCCCCAAATTCGCTGCAGACGCCAAACGTTTTTGGCTTTCGACTTTTTGGGCAAATAAAGTTTTCTAATTTTCCATTTTCTTGTTTTGAATTTTTCCAGCTGCTTTTCAAGAGCTCTCCAAAAAAGCAAAAGCAGATTTTGTAAGCCAATTGTGTTTGCTTAGCCGTCTTGGCTTGGCTTGGCTTCATCTTAGGGCATTTTTTTTACGACTTGGGGCGCAACGACAGATGTCCTCGGGGGAGGAGGACGGAGGATGGATGGCACCCGACAAGTGAATCGCCTGTAATTTCCGGCAAACAAACCAATAAATCATATTAAACTCGCTAGGAATTTCGTAGCGAATGCAGAGAGAAAAAACACAAATGCGAATAAAAGCTGGAAACCGGAAGTCTTATGACGGTGTAAGCGAAATGCAAAGGAAATCAAAGACAGACACATTGATATGAGCCCTGTTTGAGACACACACACACATACACGCACGCACATTGCTATGGGGCGGATGTAGCATGTAATCGGTGGAGGGAAGCAGTGGCTGCTTCAATCTTTGGAGCTAAGGTTTTGAAATATTGATGGAATGCGTGGCAAAAACTCAAAGTGGAGGGGCATGGAACTTATAATGTTGCATACCAAACTGAATTAACTTTGAAAGAGCAGTTACAGCAAATTGAGATAAAAGTTATATGTTGCTAAGGTTTTTTGAGAATATTTTAGATAAATAATCATTTCAAAATTGGAAATCTTTCAATTGAAAATAATTCAGAAAAAAAACACTATTGCTCAAACGATTACAAAATTAAAATGTGCCCCTCTTATAAAGTTTGTTAAAAATAAATATACTTAATTTTAAGCTTATAATAGGGTTTACGAATTAATATTCTATTTTTAATAGAGAATCCAAGTAAAAATGTTAACATTTCAATTCTAACGTCTGTTAAGCTAACAGAACTCTGCTAAAGAAAATATATAACAGCCAACCGAAAATGTATATTTCCAAATCAACAGCACTGTTAATTTCCTTACAGGAGGAGTACATTTCGTTAGGTTTGCTGATGTAAGCCGAGACGCACACCATAACACATCTTCTTTGTTAAAACATTTGTCTAGTTGATTAAGCATTGACATAAACCGTAGCAAAGACACAAATCAAGTGCAGCTAGACAAAAGCTAACTGCGCTGGCACAGGCAATATGTCAGTTAATTTTTAAATATTAGCCATAATTTAATTATAAGTTTGTATATGATATATATTAGCTATAAGTGTAGTTGAAATGTGTAAAATAATTTTTGGACTCACCGATTCACCATCTCATTGCCGTTTTCCAGTGACTGAGCCAACTGTTGTGGCGTTTGTTGTTGTTGTTGCTGCTGCTGTTGCTGCTTTTCCTGTTGATGTTTTTCGAGCAAATTGCTTGCAAAAGACGCTCTCAGACTGCCGCCAAGTCCAATGCCCAAAACGGAGCCACCACCGCCGCCACTAGGAGCAGCAGTTGCGCCAACGGTACTAGCCGCACCACCGCAACCAACGCCGATGGACTTGGTCTGCTTCGCCTGCTGCTTATACCGACTGAGGGCAAAGAAGAGGGCGAGGACAGCCTTCAGGCGACCCGCGCAGATGTCATTCGTTGTGATGTTGTCCAAGCCGCCAACCGACTGACTCCGCAGCACGTGCAGACAGGAATTCACGTTGTCGTACTGCAACAAACGGCAAGAAATCAAATAAATCAATGGAAAAGCGCTTCAAGTGTAAATAGGACAGTTGGCAAACATCATATTGGCAATATAAATTGCTGATATCAAACTATTTGGTCAACAGTCATTTTTAAAATGTGCGATGAAATCAAAGGCCGTAATTGGCCTATACTATAAACTATTTTTCGATTTAATATGACTGTCAAAATAAAGTAACAAATATGTTTTGATAAAAATTTTATTTATATTTTTATCATTTCTATAAAAAACATAAATTATTTATTTTATTTAAAGCCAATTTTTTCATGCCTTTTACAATTTGATTTGATTTTGTCAACAGCCATTTTTAAATATTCGAGAAAGTTAAAGCCAGTAATTGGCCTAAACTTTAAACTATTTTATCTATTTTATTTGACTGATATAATAAAGTAACAAATATATTTTAACAGAAATTTTATCTATATTTTTATCATTTCTACAAAAGACAAAAATTCTTTTTTTTATTCAAATCAATTTTTTCATGCCTTTTACAATTTGATTTGATTTGGTCAAAAGTCATTTTTAAATGTTAACTGAAATCAAAGCCAGTAATTGGCCTATACTTAAAAGTTTTTTTTCGATTTACTATGACTGTCATAATAAAATAGTAAATATATTTTTATAGAAATTGTATCTATATTTTTATCATTTCTACAAAAGACATAAATTATTTATTTTATTTAAAGCCAATTTTTTCATACTTTACAATTTGATTTGTTGCAAATCTAAGCAAAAATTATAACTTTAAATATATAATTTAATATAATTAAAAAAGTTCCTTGGGGATTTGTAATTCCATATGTATACACAAACTGTTTGTAAAATTTTCAGTTTAAAAGAAATTAATCACTTGTATTAAATAAAAAAAACAACAACAAAAAATGTGATAAAAAGTCAATGCAAATGCTCGTTATAGGGACAGCTACGATTACAGTTAGATGAGTCACAGTCAAACAGTCACGGCTAAAAGCCTAAAAGCCGCCTAATATAAATGTAAATGTAAATGTTAACGTTAATCTAAATTGTAGCGCCAGTTTATCTACCAGCTAAACTCTAAGCGCCATTAACGACGTCGACTTCGTGATTTTGACAACTCCAAATGAGCAAGAAACGTGGCCCAAACGCCGACATACAAATGGCTTTTTTATTGTTCATTTGCTTGAACGTTTTTAACTGCTTCACGCACCAAAAAAAAAAAAAAAAACACAAAAACCCAAAATGAACCCTCCCAAAACTGAAGTCAAGGCATTTGGCTACAAAATAGAGAATTGACATTAAGATAAAGTGCTCAGACGTCAACTGCTGTGAAAATGGAGCACAACTCGTATGTCAAACACATAAAACATACGAAACCAATCATATTGCCAGAAAACTATTCACATTCGAGTTACACTCTATGAATATAAATGCTATTTTAAAGTATTCATATAAATAATATCACTATGCACAAAAAACCAACGAGCTGTCTTTGAGTATTAAAAAGTTAAATATTGCTTAAGTATTGTGACACTCATTTAATGTCAATTTTAGTAACACAAATAGCTAGTTATATTAGTCATAAACTATTGAACATATGTACAGGAAATTATTAAACTCCGAAGGAAACATATAAACTAATTTTAGAGCTGCTGAGAAATAGCAAAAACATCTGTGAAAATCAAACTGTTCGAAGACAGACCAAATGTGTTTGAATGTTTGAATGAAGAACAGACTTAGATAATTAGACTAAAATAAATAACAGAACACCTAACTAAACTAATAAGGAAACATTAATATATTAAGTATTCCAGGGAAATATATCTAGGAAGCTAGAAAGATCGGACTAATTTATTTTATTGTAAGAGCTATAGACTATAGACTATCTAACCATGTCTCAGTGTATAAATCTTTCCAATAACAATAATAATAATAACAAAAAAATAATAATAATATTTAAGATGGCACAGCCACAATCTAAGTTGGCTAAAAAAAACATGTATCACAGCCAAGCACATAGTTAATATGCCCTGCTGCCAAATTGCACATGTTGTGCAGAGAAAAATCTATAAAAAATTGTCAACATGCGCACAATTTGACTTTTGTTTTGTAGCATAGCAATTTATATTATATATATATATATATATATATAAGGAGTAAATATGTATATGTGTATAAATATATATGTTGTGGCAGTCCAGTGCCAAGCGTCATCGCCATTGTCGTCGTCATAGCAGTTGTTACAATTTAAAAAAAAAAATAAAACAAAAAAAAAACAGAAAAATAAAATAAAAAAGAAAAAGTCAAAATCAAACTGACAACTGACATGACAGCAGACAAATGACAAACGTCTGCCGGGCCAAACTGTGTGCACTCAATTTGCCGGCTGTGAATCCAAAGTTCGAGTGGCGAGTCCCAATCTAACGAGTTAAGAGGCACAACTAAACAACAACAACAACAACAGCAACAGCAATGATAGCAACAGTAAAAAGAAGAGGAAGAAACAAACTTTAAACTTATATGTCGGCAAAGTTAGTAATAACTATTGCATAAGTTAGTTGAAAACCGGGCATATAAAAACTTTGACTTTGGCAAACAATTGGGCAAAGACTTCAACAAGTTCAAGTTCAAATTCAATGAGTATCCCTCATTGGGTATGGGTATGAAAATGGAAATTGAATTGGCAATGGGAGTATCTGAAAAATACATTGAACTCTGCTCAACGTTTATTTTTGGCCTAACGCTCAATTTGCAGCATTATAAATTGAGACAATAAATTTCAATTAATTTCTTCCTCTGGCGCATGTCGAGGCAACAATTCTATTGCTGCGATTAAGGTCAGAATGGCAGTTTGTTAAGCGGCTTTCAAGTTGGCTCACAACTTCGCTGTTGCTATCACAATTGTTAGATAAATGTTGTCAAATGCATTTTTATCTTTACATTGTAGTTTTCAATTGCATCAGATAAGAAAAATTTTATCACACTTTTTACGTTGATAATAATAAAAAAAAGTAGCATTTTAGCTGGTTAGCCCGAAAAGAACTGATCATCAATCAGTCTAAACCAAATGAGAGTGTCGCCAGTTGACCTGTCTGCGTCTGATTTGAGCCAAGTGTCGATAGTTATCTAAAAATATTATTTATATATTTTTAGAGTGAAAAGCATATTTTTTACTTGTAAGATAAAGTTCAAAGAACTTTTAAAAATGTAAGAAATATATAATAGATATTAATAAAATAAATAGTTTATTATTCTAGTTAAAGGAACAGAATAATTGACAATTTATTTATTTTTCATTTATTTCCTAATCGAAAATTAATTTAAATAAAATTCAACTATTGTAAAAAATATGATTAAAAAATTGTTAAGTAAAATTACAAATTAAGTAATATAAAAATATATTTTTGTTTATAAAACTGATTCTAGCTGACTCCTATAATGAAATTTAAATAGATTTTATTTATAGTTGCCTTTTATCTGCTCTAAATTTGATTTCTCCAACTCAATTCACAGCTGATTTATTGCGCGATACTTTGTGGCTAATCACATTGTGAACAGCTGAAATCTTACACCTTACTTTATGGGTTTTTAAAATGTTTGTTTTGGCCCAGTTAATCATTGTGGCTACCTCTTCCACCCACACACGAATGCAACACACACAAATTCCATCGATCAATCTCATCCGCGCTGACAGCTGCAAGTGTCAAACAGAGCGATGCACTTGAGTCCCATTTCAGATACACACACACACACACGCACACACAGTAGTTGTAATCGGCAATCGTTCAAAGAGAGCGTGTGTGGCACAGTTGCACAGTTGAGAGTCACGCTTACGTAATGCACAAAAGTCAAACAGGCCACAATAGATGACTTTGCTTGCTGGCTAACTGTCTGCCGCCCGTCCATCTGTCTGACTGGCTGCAAGGCTGCAAGAGTTGCCACATATGCCAAAGATGCAAAAGATACACAAAAGCGAGCTTTGCCACATACATTTGCCCAGCACTTGTGGCGACTCCAATCGCAGCTGTTGCATGCAGCAACCGCAAGCCGTAAAGCGATATCAGGCAACAAAAACAACAACAACAACAACAGCAACAAACAAAAAACAAGAAGCTACCAACAACTACTACAAAAGCGAGTCTATGTAAATAATTGTATACTTGCAAAGAGCATCTGTGAAGTTGCTCCTCTTATGTAAGGAAAAATGAAGGCTCCTTTGCTGCCCCGAAAATAAATATGGATTGTAAGTAAATGCAAATATATAATGTTGTTCACTTTAAAGATGTCAATTGCAAGACGAGTGCTTCTTATCAATGTGAACCCAGCATGCTCTGCACAGTGGCTTAAATTGCACAGTTTTATACACTTATTATCTGCCTGAATCTGAATCTAAGCTACAACGATTTTTAATCAAACTTTTTTACTAACGGTTGAATCGTTAGTATTACTCTGCATTTCAATGTTAAATAAAAAAAAACTAAATTTCAAATCAAACCTATCAAAAAGATTAACAAATTTGAGCAACTTTTTAATGTATTGATTTATTTGTTAAAAATTTAAATTGTAGGGCACATTTAAGTTTGAAAAACGCTGCAGTTCCACTGTGCTGCGGCTGCACCGTTATGATAGCAACCACAGGCGATTCCCATGCTATCGACCAAAATGAAGACAACAGAACAGCAAGTGCCGTTTTATTGTCAGGACACACAACGTCATTAAAGAGAAACGAAGAGAAGAGAAGAGTAGAGAAGAGCAGAGGAGAGCCTCTGGCCGCACAGTTAACGTCGCTGCTGACGTCGCAGCCACCGGCGCTGCCTTTATTGACATTCTTGAGCGAGCGGTTTTCACAGCGTTTCGATTTCGATTTTCTATCATTGTGTTTGTGTGCCAAGCGCACAGAATTTCCGAATGCTCTTCGCGCATTGTTGGTGGTCACTCAGTTTGCCGCTCTTCCCCTCTACCTCTCCCTTTATCAATCCTCATCCACATCTGCATTCCCATCCCTCCGCTTCTCGTCATTCCACTTACTGATTCTCATACACGGTCTTCGACGATTCCGTTTAATGCGCTGTGAATTTATCGCAAAATGCAATGCGCTTCGTTCTTTGGCTTTTGTGCACTGGCCAACCCCCTCCCCTCACCATCTGCACACAACAGAGGATTAAATGCGGTCGAACAAAGAAGGCAATCAAGGACACTGAAGGCGGACGGGCAAAGCTTTTGTTAATGGTGCTAAAGAGTTGACCGTGCGATCTCAACGCAACGCGTATGACATTTTATTTATACATCCTTATAGAATATATATATATATATATATATATATATATATATATATATATATATATTTCATTTGATTTATATGCACTTTAAAGCGCAAACCATTAATCAACGTAGGCGTCGTCTCCATATATGTATACATACATATATATATATATATATATATGTACACATATGTCTATATCTATATAAATATTTATTTATGCACATTTTTCTGTCTGTCTGTCAGAGTCTGGGGCTGGGCCAAGCCCCTTTTTAATTAACTGCTGGCAGAAAAAAAAATAAAGCGTATGATAAGAATTAAATATTTTTCGTTATATCAAAAAAATTCGCTTTAATCAGTGACAAAATCCAGGTATTATTTATTTTTCTCTCTATCATTTTTGCGAGTGGAAACAAATTAAGTCATTTTTATATATCCATTTATTTTGAGCTACCTGGCTTAAATGAATAAAGTTTCATTTATTTGTTATTTTATTATTTTTATTTCAAGTCAAAAATATCTGTTGTATATTTTTTTTTTAGGCTGCTCTACAATTCAGAGCTTTAATTTGAATACAATACTGTTAAGGCTTTATATAATACTTTTTTTTAGGCTTAACCGCGAATAAAAAATTTAATGCATGACAATAGACTTTAAACAAAAATTCCAATTCCATATCTTAAAGATATTGCCAGTCTTCGCTAAATACCAATTACCTTCGGATCTGGCCTTAATTGTTCACTTTGAGCCGTAGCCAGGGGTAACTTGTGCTCTGCAGTCTGTGCTTAATTAAAGGCACTCGTCTGCTGCATTCTCCATCAAATTAGCAACTAATTAAAAGCTCAAAAACCGCACACACACTTCGGGAGATATAGAACAAGGGAAGGGCAAGGGAAGTGGGTGAAAGGAGAAGTAAAAGTGCTATAGCATCGCGTTAGCCTGGCCCTTTATCTTTGTGGCTATTGGCACTTGACGTGCCATTTTCAAAATCAATAACCAAAATCCACAAATTCTTCAAAACACTCAAAATGAGAAAATTCCAAAGCGATAATCACAGACGAATGCAGCAGCAGCAAAAACGCACACAAAGGATGCAGTAGACTGGGGCAGGGCGGCAGGAAGAGGGAGGGGGTGGCATTGGAAAAACTGCCAACGAAATGGCAAAACAATTTCAATAATTTCAAGTGTTCTTTGGTGGCCGGCAGGAGCAAGTCAGTCAAGCGCTAGACAATTGTCGTCGTCGAGTCACGACATCTCCCAAAATGCGATAAGAAATTGAAAATACAATTGCCAAAGTCCGATTCCAAGTGCAAGTCCAAGACTCCAAGGCAATCATTATCAGATTGGAGCGTTGGGGTTGGGAGCGGGGGGAGTCAAAGTTGGCCGTAAATTCAATTTACGAATGGTTGCAAGTGCAACACGCGCGTTCAACGTTCAATTTGGCCAGGCGAGTGCATATTGAGTTGCCCCAAAGCAAACCAAAAGACGTTTTTGCGATTTGATTGAAGTGAGCAAATGTAATTGAAAATCCTGGACATATGTGACGAAGTGTTTCCACTCTTGTGGAAAATAGCATTTAAACTACGATTCTCACTCTCAAAGTGAAAGCAATTCATTTAAATATAAAATATTGATTGATGTATTGAAGGAAATCCATTTAACATATTTTGAGTAAGAAAATCTAGAATTCCAATTAAATTTAACGACCAAAACTATTTTTTTTATTTTTTTTTATATTACTAAAAATCTTAAAAACTTATTTTTATACAAATTTGCGAATTTCTGCTTCGTTTTGCGTCTCAAATTCACAATTAAATTATGACATTTAATATTGAAAAACGTACAAAAAAGCAGCTGAAATTTTTCTCATGTTTTCCACTTTTATACATTTTTCTTTCTATAATGCCAATCAATATGAAGATTGTCTAGCTTCGCTATCTGCCCTGCCACGCCCATTTTACCCCCCTTCTGCCCGTCTGCTCTTCTTAACTTCAATTCAGATGTCAGTTCTCAGCTCGAGTTTATTTTTGTGATTCGCCGTGTTGAAATATTTAGTAAGATTTCTGTGTACTTGCGTAATTGTTGCAACTTTTGTGGGGGCCACTCATGCCACAACACCCCCACTCCTGCGCTGTTGCGCTGGCAACGTCCGTTTTGCCAAAGTGCGTGTGCCGCGACGCATTAAATTGATTGCTTTGATATTTTATTGAACGTTTCCCGCAGCAAAAAAAAAAACAGGCCCAAAGCCCATGTACATGTACAGTGAAGACTAAGTTGAGACCCTGCAAGTTGAGAGAAGTTGAGAGAAGTTTCCTTCCGCACACTCCGCACACACTCTCTCTCTCTCTCCCTTTGGATATTTAGGGGCAACTGTGGCAACGGAAGGACTTATAAATATAAATATAAATATAACCCAAGAAGTGCTATACACAGCGAAATATACTGATAAGGCACCCAGGGAGTAAGCAGGAGGATGAAGGGGGGGGAGCACTGGCAAGTTGAATGGCAAGTGGAAGCTGCATGGGAGTCCTAATAGAAAATGCAGGCAACAGGAGATGGCTATCAGTGGCACAGGAAATGCAGCCAGCTTATCAAGCGGTAAGCGGGAAAGGAGACGGAAACAAGCGAAATGGAAAAGCGGACAAGCAACATCAACTACACACACACACACACACACACACATACACACACACATTTAAATATGTAGGTATTCTTATTATTATTATTTACTGCCAAGTCGAACCGGCGAGAAATATAAAAGAAATACTCAATATGTGTGCGCAGAGGAAAAGGCATTCAATTCGCGTTAACAGCGTGGGCGAATGGAGGAGGGGAGGAGGGAGGTGGGGAGGAGGGAGTGAGGAGTAGTTGTGGGGCTGGCTCATAAGCCAGCAAATTGCACGCAGCGCCAAGCATGCTGTAAGTTTATGCTGCAACACCACACCGCGCCACAAGTTGCAACACCCTGTCGCGTCCTTACTTAGATTAGCTTGGCAGATAGGCGATGGTGCCGCCAATGTGTTTATTGTTGTTGTTGTTGTTGCTGTTGCTGCTATTGTTATTGTTGCCCCTTCAGCGGCAACGGCGGCTGTTGCTGCTGCTGCTGCACCTCCTGCACCTACTCTTATTACTACTAGGCGTGGCGAATGTGAAGAAAGTGCCAAGGCAAAAGCATGCAAGCAAGCGTGCCACCACAATACACTTAGCGAAATTGCAAAAGGTGTTATAATATATTTTACATATTAAATTGTATCTAAACATTCTAAAAAAACTGAATTTATGAAATAAAGTTCAAACGAAACCGCATTTGAAACTAAAGCTTTTCAATTCTTGGGCAAAATATTGGGTATTATTTTAGCTATCACATATCAAATAACTGTAATCAATATATTTATATATATTCATGAATCGATTTGGCAAGCATATCAACCACAAATTGCGTTTATTGCGCAAACTTAAACCACTTTTTACACCTTGTAAATAATATTATTATTTAGTTTTTCGATTTGCAACACATTAGCCACAAAATATCTATTTACGCTTGATTAGCATTAGTAGCAGAGTCGAAATAGCAATAATGAATAGTCTGACCGAAATTTGAGAATTATATACGCAGAACTCCCTCAGCTGAATTATACAAATATTTATTATATCCAGAATCCTCACAAAAACTTAATTGTCAGCAGATTTATTCCCGTTTGCAAGGGGATATATATACCTCCTTCGTGTACCCAACATAACGGTTTCTTGTATTATTTACTATGCTCTAACTTGAGGAAAACTCCAATTCTCTAATGAGCGCAATTCCATATTTCAAATCTTTATTGGCTTGCTCAATCCTAACGAACCTCAAATGGTTGGAACTCTTGGCATCCACTTCGACACTCAGCATCATTAGGCCCACTCAAATCAGGTTAAAGCTTGTACTCAAGCGCAAATTAATGAGCTTGAGCTTGTGCACAACGATTTCTTGCAGTGTATGAGCTGCATTTTGCTGCCATTGGCACACAATTGGGTTTTCTTCTGGATTGCCAGCATCGTTGTCGAAGTTGTCGTCGGAGTCGTCGTAGTTGGAGTCGTCGCCTTAGTTGCGCCTTAAGTTATGCAGAGCAAGTATCGCCCACTTTCTTTTACACCCCACCCCGCAGCGAACCACTCTTCCCCCCTGAGCTGGGGTTGAGAGAATTTTCCCTAAGCTGTTTTCATTTTTATCCTTTGTGCCGCGATGCGCGTGTTTAGATTGGGAGAAATTGCATGTTGCATCAAAATATTTGCGAGCTAGCTAATATTATGGGCAGTCTGAATAAAGAGCGAGACAGAGAGAGATAGATATATAGATAGAGAGAGAGATAGAGAGTGCAAATAAAATGGCAAAATTATTGCCACAGGGATTCTGATCCCAAACTTCGTTAGCCATTAGCCAAATGAATTGAATACGAAAGCAAACAGAAATTAATTATAAATATACGCGTGGGCTGATTGGCCTATTGGCCTTTGCCATCTATTTTGGGCCAGGTTTGAATGCAGCAGTTTAGCTCACTAATTGCCCATTATAATCGCCGCTGTGCATAAATATATATATATATATATATTTTGCAAATAGCATATAATTAATAAGTGCATCATTTATTTTGCAGGCACAGACAGGACTCATTAATTTTCATGGGTTGCCGTAACGAAAAATCAGTTGCAAATAAAATTTGCATTTCATTTGGAAGTTGGACTTTGAGTTTAAAACAAATATTGGATTTATAAATCAAAATTTAAAATTGATTCGATATATTATTTCATTTCATACCCAATTGCAACCATATCAAGCACTCACCTGCAATGAAAGAGAGAGAGAGAGAGAAAGATGTTAAATATGAGTATTTGTTGCATGTCATTAATATGTAAATAAATTTAAAAAAAAATATGTATACTCAATTACGATGCACAATGCCTTTTTTCAACTTTAATGCCAAATAATTGCAAGCTGATGGCCGAAAAAAAAACGATATACCAAAATGTTACCAACTGACAATGAAATATGGTAACGAGCACAGCACTCATATCGATGACAATCGTGACTATCAATGAGCTACACTGCACGAAAATTTGAATAGAAGCATTTTTGTGCAAATATAATAAATTATCTATCAAATAAACATCAGTTATTAAAGCTGAAATGTGTTTTTTAAATAAAATTCAATATTTCTAACTACGAACCAATTAATCATTTGCTTTCTTTTACAGATAGAAATCTACACACTGTTTATGTATAGAATGAATATGTATATATATATATATCTATATATATATATATGTATTTATTGAATTGCTTTTACATTCATATTCCCCATTTTTCCTATACAAATTGTGTAAAATTTATCAATTGTATTTTGCTTCATTTTTACTGCTATGCATTTTTCAATTATTTCGTTTTGCGTTCTTTTCTGTTCATTTTATATATCGATATATAATATATATACATATATAAATACATATATATTTATACATATATATATATATATGTAAAGCTCTTCTTCTCTTTTCCCATTGCACTCGCTGCACCTCCGGCTACACACTGAGTCTCATAAGTCTACGTTCGTTTTTGGCGTTTGCTGTAAAACGAAATTGATATTTTATGGCTCTGCTCATCGGCAGCAGCACCGTTTGGTGGAGGACTGTAGGTGATGCGGGGAAATAGTCAGCACTGAGCATACGCTTCTCATAGTTTATGACCCGTATATCTGTTAGATAAGCTTTTACATATATGCCAATTTATTTATTTTTTTCAGCATTCGCTTCTCGAAATTCGCCAGTTTTGTAGTTATTTATGCATTGGGCATTGTTTAAGCTACACTTGGACAAGCATTTTTATTGATGCCACAGTTCTCATTGTGTGTGTGTGTGTGTTCGAACATTTCTATTTGGTTGCACTTATTTTTTATATATATATAAAAACAGCAATACAGCGTACATAAAAAATATAGTATGCAAACGGCACAGTTATATACCCTTTTAGAATGAAGTCGAATTGCCGTCATTTAAATTTATAAAAATAAAAATAAAAAAAAATTGACTTCTCCTATATAAGCTATGTGATGAAGTAGTTCGATGCTGATAGTTTTTTTTTTTTTAAATATGGGCAGCTTAAAACCCTCCAAAAGGGTATACAAACTGCGCTTTTTACAATAACTAACTATGTAAATAAATGTATGCATATACTATGTATGTATATATTTATATAAATATATATATGCAGTCTGCTGTAGGCAGAAAAAAAATCATAAATTGTTATTTGATTAGCTGCTTGCACTCAGATTGAATTGCGATTGTGAATACAATGCAATAATTGAATATTCAATTTTTATTTAATTGCAAACGAACCAAACTATATTTTATTTAATGATTTTTGTACAGAATATTGTATTTTTTTTAACTATATTTAAATAGTTCGTTCTAATATTTTTATAACTGAAATATTGACTAATAATGAATGTATGAAAAGAATTCATTAATTTGAGATATGCACTGCAAAACGCACTCAAATAATAAACAAACATTAATTGGCATAAATTGCATTTAACTTAAATAATAAGCTAACTATTAAACGCCTATTTAAAGCATAATTTATTCCATAACTATAGAATTACTTGAAACTATTCTTAGGAACTCTGATTATTATTGGATTTTATTTGCTATTGAGAGAAGTTGCCAAACATGCAAGCTTAGAATTTTCGCCAAAGTAATTATAAGTTTAAGATAAACTTCTGACTAACAAAATTTGACTTTACAAATGAATACCTGTTATTCAAAGATTGACTGATTTTTGCCCGTGGACAAAGGTTGATGTGCCTCATTTGTCTGCCAAGAAGTCGAATCGTGGAACACGTGCCATTTGTCAGCTCATTTCGCGCATTTTTTGATAGGGTTTTTTTTTTCAAAATGTGTATAAGATAATCATAAGCAGATCCAAGCCGAACCAAGCCATGTACTTAAAATGTACTAAAGAAAGAAATATATTTATGATGCTCATAAATAAAATGGCAAACAGTGCCCAACAAAAATGCCTTCGAGTGGTAGACACCGAAACGTGTGAGGCATAAAATTTGAAAAACCACAAAAAAATAAAAATAAAAATAAATAAATGCTGCCGGCATTTCGCTCACGTAGAGCGTTAGTTGACGAATAAAATTTCGGCTGAAAAAAGTATATATTTGACAAGCTGCATTTGGTGAATATGATATTTATATTAATTTATATTTGGTCTGGTGACTGCGAATTTCAAATGCACATCCGGTGTTCCCAGAGAAGTATATTCAAGGTGCCGTGCTGAAAATGCAGCGATGCGTGAATCGAGAATTGTTGATTTTCGCGTTTGATGAAAATAAACCAAACAACAAAAAAAGCAACAAAAACAAAAGTAAATAATCAAATGGTCTGTGCAAGCAAATGAAATATTGAAACTAAACAAGCCGGAACAGGTGTCAAGTGATGCTGGGATTGGGGTTTCAGGTGACAAGCCAAATCGTCGTGCCACATTCTATTTGCATTTCATTTAGCTCTGCTCTGCTCGGTTCTGTTCTGTTCTGCGATGTGCCCTGTGTTTGTTTTTGTTTTTGTTTGTGTTTGCTTTTGATTTTTTTCTCTGCTGTTTTTTTGGTGTCGATATGGTAGAGCAGAAGAGGGGTTTTTTCAGTCGGCTACTGCTGACCATCAATTAAAATTCAACATCAATCAGCGTATCGAAATGCGCAACTATTTTCAATTGTTTTCAGCGGTTTGACGCTTGAACTTGACACTCACTGTTGGCCATGTTGCCTCTTCCCAAACTCCCCCCCCCCCCATTCTCTAACTCCATCACATTCTGTGTTACCAAATTTGTGTGTGTGGCTATAAGCGATATGCGTTTACTTTGAACAGCTGCGCTCGTTTCTCACCAATGTGCATTTAAGCCAAGTTAATGAGTAGCTAATGGTTCGATGTGGCGACAACGGAAGTCGTTATATGGCTAAAGAAATGAAAGCTTCAAATTGAGGAAGCTAACATTTGATAATATGATGGGCACAAAGATTAATTAATGCTTGATTGGCAACCTAATTAGTTTACTGCCCTAGTTTGACAGACAGTTTATAGGTAAGAACTTTCATAATTAGAATTTTTTTAAATGAAAAACATTTGAGTTTTACAATTTTTAAAGAAAAATACTTCTTCTACTATTACTTATTTCTACTTCTAAAGTACTACTACTTCTAAATACCATGTTATTAAGGCTTATTCTTTTTATAATTCCTCAAATTAAACATTTTCAAATCTCCAAAAATTTGTTGAAAGAAAATCTTTTTTTGTAAGAACAATATGAAGAAAAATTAATGAAAGTAGTATTGAAAATTATTTAACATAAGAAATGGATTTAGATTACTTTTTTTTTAACAATGTGAAGAAAAAGATATGAAAGAAGTAATACAAATTATTTTACATAAGAAATGGAATTAGATTATTTTTTTTCTTTGCCCCAGATATTTTATAAATATATCATAATTATTTCTAAAATTTTAATTCAAAGGTTATTTAAAATTATATTTATGAATGATGTCAATTAAATTCTGCGTTTTACTTTTGAGCCAAGACTTGCGCGTTTTGCTTTAACTGGGTCAACTGGTATTATTGACTAATCAAAGGTTTCTATCGATTGCTGCTGGGTTAAGCAATCGCAATTGCCATTTTTGCTATATTTTTTTTTGGAAATAGTTTGGCAAAAAAACGCTGCATTTGCATTTTTGGAGCGCCGCAAGCGTTTGCCTTAATTTTGGCACGCCAACATTGCAGCTGAGCGAGAGAGTTTTTAGCTGTTAGAGAAGGTGTGTCAAAATCCAAGACTCTGTTTTAGCCATTTTATTTCAGATTCAGATATAGCCAAGGCGGCAAATGTATAAATGGGCTATGACATTTGGGCAATTCGTCGGCGTTCAAAATAATTGCGCTGTCAGAATTCGTTAGGCGTTGCTGTTGGGGCCTCAAAACTCAAGCTACAAATGCCACGCCCATGCCAGAGTGCGCCCCCGCGCGGCAAACATTTAATTATAAGCTACATTAAGCATTGACTTTGTTGTTTATTATTGTTTGTTATGCATAATAAAGTTACGCATGCAAAATTAATAACATTTACCACGCATCGCGCACATTAATTCCATTTGCTTGATAGAATTTGAAAAATTGCCATAAATGCAATTTGCATAATTTAAAAATGTTGATATATGTGGATTGAGTTGACACGATATATATATTTAATGTTGTAATTACGTTAGCGAGTGAACTTAATTAAGTTTTGATTAACCACAGTGTTTGCGGCAAAGAACCAAAACTCATTTCAACTCTCATCAAGTGATGTGTAAATTGGATTATTTATAAATGAATTAAAGCTGTGCAACAAAATTACAAAAGGTTTAAGCAGAAAAAAATATTTTAATTTCCTATAGAAATGGAAACTAGAAAAAAAAGAAATTAACTTGCTGGTTAAATAACAATCCAAGTTTAAAGGTTAAATAGGAATAATTATTACAAGGAAATAAAATAACAATAACAACAATTTCTGTTCAGTTTAAATGTTAAATTCGAATAATTATCACAAAATAAAATAACAATAAAAAAAATTACTGTCCAGTTTCAATGATAAATTCGTAATTTTATCAATAGAAAATAAAATAAAAATAAAACAATTTCTGTTCAGTTTCAATTTTAAATTCGTATTTTTATCAGTGCACGAAAGAAAATTAAACTATTTTTTTGAAAAATTACCATCGATTGTTTTTCCCACCCTCAACAATTTGCATTAACTCGAAGCAAGGTTTGGTCAGCTAGTCTGCAGAATATATTCCCAAGCACGCAAGCAACGCACGCACGCACGCAACGCACGCACGCACGCAACGCATGCAGACACGCACGCAAGCACGAATCTGAATGCATCCTTGAAGCTTACATTTCTCAACTGTCAACATTTAACTTGGCTCTTTACCTTTTTGCATATTGACTTTGACACTTGGCAGTCAACTGTTGTTCGTTGTTATTGTTGTTGTTGTTGTTGTTCGTTGTTCGTTGCAGTTTTGTTGTCACTGCTGTTAACATGTCCAACTGTCCAGTTGTTCGTCTGTTGTCTGTTGTCTGTTGCCTGTCTCGCTCCCAACCCGGACCCTGGACAATATGTTGGGCTTTCCTCTTGAACACGCAAGGAGCAACAGCAGCAGCAGCAGTTGTCAGTGTCAAGAGTGTGGCAACTGCAACAGACCTGCACTGCCACACATATGTATGTATGTATATACATATATACACAGCTGAATATTTTTTCTTTTAATTTTTGGCTTGTTATTTAAAGCTGGAGTTGCGTGGGCGTTTAGTAGAACGGCCGAAAAGCAACCACACTTTGTGTTTAAACTTGCAACGCTTAAACGGAGGCAATATTAAATATATAAATAATATTAATAATTAATTATTAATTTTGATAACATCAATTAGGCAGAGAAAACACTACAGGCAAGCAGGCGGCAGCTTTTAATAAGCTTCTCATTTTTTTATTTCAATTTAAAATGCTTTCCCAAATTTCAACAATTGATTTACTTCATGCCAAAAATATTTCAATAATTTTATCAAGAGTAAAATAAATATTTATATTTATTTAATTTATTTATTTAATTTAAATATTTATTTTACCATTAAAAACAATTAAAAAAAATTAATAAACAATAAAATTTAAGCTTTTAATTGAGAGAAGAGCATTTAAACGTCATTAAAGTTGGCTAACGTCAGTTTGCAGTTTGCAGCTTGTTAAAGCAACGATTTGACATTTTTTGTATTTTTTTTTTTTTTGCTACCAGATTGGAGAGACAAGCCTACAAATTGAGTGATGCAGCAGTGTTGTTGTTGTTGTTGTTGTCCGGATGAAGTGCATGACAATCTGATGGACTGACTGAAGGACGAATTGGGAATAACAGCAGCAGCAGCAGCTGTCACAAACAAGTTTGCACAAATTGAGAAGTTTCTGTCAGTCAAAGTGCAAATATCAAAAAAGAATTTAAACAAAATCATTGCACAGTGCTGACTTAAAGTATTCGTACAAAACTTTGCAAATACATTTGTGTGTTGCGCTGTTAACATGCTTTCACATGGCTAATTTGCTGGCTCTCTCTCTCTCTCTATATATATATGCCCCCCCCCCCCCCCACCCTCCATCTATATCTCTAATAAGCCATAGAACTCTTGTGTTGGCCCCTGGGGTTATAAAAAATGTTCTACACGTTTCTCTGGTCATGTTGACAACTAGCAAATGCAATTAACAATTGTCCCAGGTTGTTGTCGACTCGGCAAACACAAACACACACACACACACACACATACATATACACATAAGAATATATATTGAATGTGCCGTTAGATGGGCTCTGCAATGGATGATGCCCTTTGGCACCTGTCGTCGCTGTAATCGCTGACGTTCATGTGCAAATTTTGCATAGTTTGTCGGAGCTCTGTCCAAAATTAGGCTTTGTTGCCGTTGTTGGCCGGGTCAACAACAATTTAACTGCATTATTTGCACGTACAGTCATCGCTCCCTAATTGCAAATTATGCATTTAAAATGTGTCTATGGAAATATATATTATCATTATTTCAAAAATATGGCTGAAAATTTTCTTGCATCTAAAAATTAAAAGTTTATAGGGAATAGGTATGGAAATTTAAATCATTTCTGATATCCAACCTGTTTCCAATATTCAAGTGACTACTGTACTCAACTACAAGCCTCATCCGGTATCTCCCTCCCCCGCTTCGTCCTATCTACGCTCATTCGCCATTAATGCATAATTTTGCCAAACTATTTTGAGGTTTGTTTGCCTTGCAGGCAAACCGCAGTAGCTTCCTAACCAACTATCAGTCCCCTCCCCACCCCACCCCTCCGTTTTCCACTAACCAATGACTGCCCGCAACGAGTAGGCCAATTTATTTGTCATGTCAATATTAACAACGTATAGTCAGAAACGAAGAGTCCACAGGTCCTCAGCCTCTCAGCTGCTCAGCAGACAACGACAGCCAAATCTCGAAAGAACCGACAAACCAGACTTGACTTCCTTTCACCTCCCTCCAAACCCATAACACCCCCTCCCCAACACATTCCCTATTTTGTGGTTTTTGGTGCTGTCAGCTTGCCAACTTGCAAATATTTGCTAAACATAAGAGTGAAAACTGGAACTGGTGAAAATTGCATTGCAATTGCCATGTAAATTTAATTAGAATTTATTTTCCAGTTTCATGCACTGAATTTCGAGCTAATGCAGTCAACTAATTTCCAATAAAATAAATATACTTTAATGAGCAGCAACATTGGCAAATTATGCCTCAGTTGCACGGCAAACAAACTTGTTTAATTTGCCAAATTGAGTATCATCCAAAATTTCCATACAATAATTTTGATCATATTTGGCTTAAAGTCAAAATCAAGCATTTAGCTTTAAGTTGAAGTTTCAGCAGATTTCTATGGTATTACACAAAATATGGTTTGTGATATATATAAAATAATTTTTAATAAGTGTGGTGAAAGTGAAAATCAAGTAATTAGCTTTTATGTGCAAGTTTTGGCAGTTTAAATTATATTTTAACAGATAAAATATGGTTTCTGATACATATCAAATAATTTTAATTAAATGTAGTTTAATGTGAAAATTAAAAAATTATCTGTAAGTGGATATTTAAACAGATTTATTTCTATTATAACAAACAAAATTTGGTTTCTGATATTCATAAAAATAATTTGGATTAAATGCAGTTTACAGTGAAAATAAAACAATTAGCTTTTAGTGGAAGTTTTAGCAGATTTAATGCTATTATAATAGACAAAATATGGTTTCTGATATATATAAAAAAAATTTTTATTTAATGTAGTTTAAAGTGAAAAAAAAGTATTTAGCTTTTAGTGAAAGTTTAAGCAGAATTACTTCTTTTATCACAAACAAAATATGGTGTCTGGTATATATATAAAAATAATGTTGATTAAATGTAGTTTAAGCAGATTTATTTATATTATAGCAAACATAATATGATATTTCTGATATATGTATAAAAGTATGGGGTATTTTATATTTCCATTGAATAAATGAATATATTGACTGTACTCAAATTTCAAACTTGCTTGAAGATTGATTTCAATAATAATAACAAAAAATTATGCAACCAAAGGTGTATTATATTTCAAGCAGCAGATTTGATACTTTAGAAACTGAAAAAATGTTGTTTTTTTTTTATATTTTCAGAATATCAAATGACAGATTCTATGCCCGCACACACCACAGTACAGTAGTTACTCAGAAGCGTGTCCCAATTAGCTAAGCATTGCCAGTCAATCGAGGCACAAGGCCTCAAATTAAATTTTATGATTTCCTGTCAATCTTAATGAATGTCTCTAACTGCACTACATAAATGTGTACATATATATATATATATATATGAATGTATGTATATATGTATAGGACTGGCAACAACTGATTTGTAGGCAATGAAGCGTGGCTAATTGCGTACACTCGAGACATGGCTTTAAACTTGTTGACTGGCTGCTAATGAAGTCATAAGCGCAGCTCGAGAAATCATGCGAAAAAAAATATATGAAATGTTAACAAGAAGAGAGCTGGGAAGAAACTAAAGCACTGACATAACAATGGCCAAGAAGGGCGCCTGTTTGGCTTACAGACCCAACCCACCAAGACGCGGCAACAAGTCGTCTGCGATGTTGCCACAAAAAGGCGCAGTCGCAACAGTTGCCATTTCTCAACCAATTTTTCAACGCCTCGCCAACAAGATTTATGAACGCCAAGTGCGTGACTGCCCACAGAGCATTGGATATGGCACTGGGATTGGTATTGAGTATGGGTTTGGGATTGGTACTGGTACTGGGACTGGTACTGGGACTGGGACTGGGACTGGTACTGGGCTCTCGTAGAGAAGTTTTTCTTGGCAATCTTGGCACGCATGCGCAAAATGAAAAAAAAAAATAATACTTTCTTCCTTGTTGATTTTATGGGAATGTGGCAAATAAGCTGCAATTCTCATGTTAAATGTGTTCAATCAGCAATTTGATTATGCGCCATTCATTTTAATGCAATCTCACGTGTTGCAACACCAAATGAGCCGCATTTATCAACGAGTTAAGGGAGAAAACGAGAATCGTGTTTTAAATACTTTGTAAGCATATTGCTGACATCAAATTAATGCTAAAAGATTATTTATGTTTAGTTGAATTGTGAATAGTTTTGGGGTACAGCGCTTAAGATAATAATAGTGCTACTCCTCACAACTTTTAATGTAATAAATTAAATTTAAATATCGTTATTAAATAACATAATAGTTATAATTGTACAGTCGGGCGGTTTTCTGATCAAAATCAGAGCAGCGCTTGCAAAAATATTGCCAAAAAATTATGGGTTTTCTATTTACTGCCAAGAAAAGTTTGAAAAACGTTCGAATTGCAATTTACTATCAATTTAAATAAATTGTTGATTGCTACTTTGAAATTGTTGCTCTATTAATAAATAGAAAATCTAGAACAAATTGTGCTACGGTATAAAACTGAACAACTTAATCAAATCTAAAAATATTCTTTATATTAAGTTGAATTGTGCATAGTTTTTTTTTTAAGGTAATAAAAGTCCTACTTTAAACCACTTTTATTGCTTAATATTTTTATTAAGTAACATAATAATAATAAAATTATTTTCTGATTAAAATCAGAGCAGCACTTGTAGAAACATTGCTAAAAAATTAAAGGTTTCCATTTACTGCCAAGAAAAGTTTGAAAACGTTCAATTTACTATCAATTTAAATAAATTATTTATTGCTACTTTGAAGTTGTTGCTCTATTAATAAATATAAATAAAAAAAAATGAAAATAAATCCAGAAAAAATGGTTCTACGGCATAAAATTGAATAGCTTAATCAAATCTGAAAGATTATTTATATTAAGTTAAATTATGAATAGTTGGCGCACAGCGCTTCAGATAATAAAAGTCCGACTTTTAACAACTTTTATTGCTTAATATTTTTATTAAGTAACATAATAATAATAAAATTATTTTCTGTTCGAATTCAGAGCAGCGCTTGAAGAAACATTGCTAAAAAATTAAAGGTTTCCATTCACTGCCGAGAAAAATTTGAAGAACGTTCAAACTGGAATTTATTAATAAATAGAAAAGCTAGAAAAAATTGTGCGCCAGCATAGAACTGAACAACTTAATCAAATCTGAAAGATTCTTAATATTAAGTAGAATTTTGAATAGTTTTATGGTACTACAGCGCTTAATATAATATGCTTAATACCTTTATTAAATAACATAATAATAATCAAAATATTCTCTGATAAAAATGAGAGTAGCACTTGAAGAAATATTTCGCAAAATGAGAGGTTTTCTTTTATTGCCCAGAAAATGTTACAGTAAAGTTTAAATTATGATTTACCATAAGTTTAAATAAGTTTTTAAATGGTACTTTGAAATTGTGGCTCTTTTAACAAACAGAAAAGCTAGAAAGAATTTGACCTAAACAACTTAATCAAATCTGCAGCGATTTCTTTATTAAATGTTTAAAACAATTTGCTAAAATGCTTAAGCATTTTTTGTAATAAGTTTATTAATGCAATTTAGTTTTCTTGCTTTGTTACTTGCACCTTTTGCTACTTAAATTAATAGCAATTTGTAAGCAGTTTAATGAGCAGCTTTCGCTATTCAACATTTGCTCCAAATGAGAGTATTAAGATGAAACTTGAGAATTCTCTTGCTGTTCTCGAGTTCTACTCTAAACGATTGCAAACTACTCCAACTTAATTCTCAACAATGCTGCTCAGTTGGCAGTCCACTCAATCAGCCACTCGAATGATGTGCTCGCTATCTCTATCTCTCTCTACTTCTCTCTCACTCTCTCTCTTTTTTTCTCTTTATTTCTCTGACATGCACTTGAGAGTCAAAGTTAATGTTGATGCCGTTTGTTGCACTGCTGATTACTCAATGGTCATTCAGAGCGACTCTCATTCATTAAATGGCATTGACAGGGGCAAAAAGGGAGTCGAGAAGTCTACTCAATATCTGAGTGATAGAAGGGAGAGGAGTGAGTGAAGTGAAGGGGGGAGAGGGGTTGCTTTGCTGTTCTGTTCTGTTCTGTCTGCAATCTGAGCAACGTGCCTTATCTTTTATCGCATTTGGCTTGCATTTTTATTGTCTGCCACTTTGGTTCCCATTGTCCGTCTGCAAGCTTTTTTTTAGCAGCTCTTTTATTATTTTATTTTTATTTAAATTGTTTTTCTGTTTTTCTGTTTTTTCTGTTTTTTTTTTTTTGGTACGTGATGCACATTTTTTCGCGCTTGTCTTTTGATTGAAGAGGCGCGCGCAGCGGAAATGTCAACCAGCAACATAAACACATTCAACATAAATCTCAATGATCATCATGAAGAGTTTTTGCTGTTTTTTGTTGTTTTTTTTTATGATAATAACAACGATGACGCAGCCACCACCCACATGCGGCAGCTGTGCGTCTCAGTTTTCGCTTGTCAAGCAAAAAAACAGTCTTAGATTCGCTCGTTTTTTTTTTTGCTGCACATTTGACAAAATGCAACGCCCACCAAAATGCGAAAATGTAGATTTCTAGACAAAGATTTAACATGTGGGTTTTTCCCAGGCATTTGCAATTCCCTGAATCAGCAGGCAGCTGACTAATTATCAAGTTCCGTCAGTAAAATTCTTTTTCCTTCTTTTTTTTTGTTTTGGCTGAGTGCCCCACATATGAGTGATCCACAGACGAATTAGATAAGTCTATAAAAATAGCAGCAATTATTAAAATTCTCCAGAAATTTACTGAAATCAAAATTGAATTCAAAGCAAATAAAATCCAGAAACATTTTACAATACTTAAAATTATTACAATTTAGCCAAGGCAAATGCTCTAAATTTTTGCAACAACTTTGTAAATTTTTTAATGCGTTTTACACACATTTAAAATGGGTATAAAATGTGTAAGAGATGAAAGCAACTTCGAACTGATATTTTATATATTTATATATGCTCAATCAGCATATATAAAAACCAAATATTTGAAATATTAAATTTTATAGATCTATTTTATATCATTTTATATCAAGTCAAGCAATACAAGCTGTATTCAGGGCATCAGCAAGTCTCATCTTTAAAATATTCTAATTCCTTCTGTATCTGCTTTGCTTATCCTTGGCAATTTTTGCAGTATATTAATTGATTGTTATCCCCAATATTAAAAGTAGCCCCTAATTCCAGTAATCACACTTTAAAAGCTACCTAAAGACTACTATTCTCATTCCCACGAAACACTTCGAGAAAACGCCTTCAAAATTGTATAGATCTCACAGCTACCACATCATTTTATCTCCGATCAGTATTTAATAAACGTATTTTGATTGTCGGTTAGATGTGCAACAACAACAGGGCTAACAATAAGTTGCCCCATAATTAATATAAAAATATCGCCCACAAATCTAGCTAAAAATTCTGCGCAGCGTTTTACGAGTGAAGTTTGCCGCCAAATTTGTGGCCCTAACAAGCCGCAAAAACCGCAGGCGTTTAAACAACTGAAATCAAATAATTTGTTTACTTTGACAAGAAATGCTGGCCACACACACAGCACACAATTTACAGTGGGTAAAAATATGTTCACACACTCGGCCATTAACTGGGCTCGTTTGGCGAAGCGTCGCGCTAATTTGTAGCGCCCATTTCCGTTCTTAATGTGGTTTTCTCTACTCGTTTTTTTTTTATTTAATATTTGTGTTCCTTTTTTTTTTTTGGGGCCCTTTGCGGCTTTGTGCTGCGTGCGGTCCACTCGAGTACCGTTCAGTCCCGTCCCAACCCGTGCCCGTACAGCAGTTCCTTGGCGCGCTTTATTGATGCGCCACAATTAACACCGCAAAGCCGTAAACAAAGCTTAAACCTGACCAGGCAGGGAGGGAGCGAGGGCTGCGGCGCGGGCGCTGGGCAAACAAATTTTGCTAAACCGCAAATAAACTGCGCCCGCGTTGACCTTGAATGCAACCCACACAGTTGTTGCCTCAACCTCGAGCAATGGCAATGGGCGTCCAAAATTGCACTGAGACCAACTGACTCACGACTCGGATGGGAACCGGTTCAACAATTTGGCCGGCGAGTTCAAAAACCTTCTTTTTTTTGCTGAATTTTGTGATGAATTTATTTGTATTTAATGCGGTCGCCCGACGGACAAACAGACAGACGGACAGGCGGACAGATCGCAGATCTTTGGAGCGCGTGCCGTTGGCGATTACAAAGATTTGGATTATTTACAGTCGAGTCAGTGAGCAGCGGAGTGGGATTTATGACACCCAGTGTGGACAAAGAGTTGCCGCAGTTTTGTGGCCACTTAATTATGAGATATTTTCCAGACAGTTCCGGTGAAAATTGCCTTTAGCCATGTAGGCCAACAGCGACTGCTGTTGCCAACTTAATTCCCAGCCAACTAAATTCCCTGATAGAATAAAAGTTATTTAGCAACTTTTGCTGTCAACTTAAATTTGAATTTGCAACAGAAAATATTTATTTTACGAATTGCCTGTAGTTTGCATAATAAAATATAGAAAAAAATAAATAAAAACATTTTAAATGTTGTTTAAATATGACTGGGAACTACAAGGAATTAAAAGTGATAAGAATTGCTGAGAATAAAATGTTTTTTGATTTTTATTTTTTAAGCACAAACTTTCTGTCTTTTCCTAAAGGGTACTTTGAGAATTGATAGTTATTTTGACAAAATTGGTATATTCCGCTACTGATAATATCTAGTCTAAAAGGGAGACATCTTAGAAGAGCCCGATGAGTATCCCAAATCTGCTCTATCAATTTCTAAAAATCATATTAAAATTGGCTAAAAAACACAGACTCTGCCAAGCTCGATTATTGCAAGTGATTTTTCGAGTTTCTCAGTAAAATATCTAAGAACTACAGTTGTTTCCGATAAAAATATTTATTATGTTATATTATTTATGATTATTTATTATTATTTACTATTACTTATTATTATTTATTATTATTTATTATTATTTATTATTATTTATTATTATTTATTATTATTTATTATTATTTATTATTATTTATTATTATTTATTATTACTTATTATTATTTGTTTTTATTTATTATTTTATTATTTATTATTTTATTTATGTGCAAATGGTTTTTTAGATTCTCAGTTAAATATCTCAGAACTACACTTTTTTCCGATTAAAATATTTATTATATTATATTATTTATTATTTTTTATTATGTTGTATTTTGTGCTATAAAATTTAGTCAATGTATATCAAATGAAATTCTAATTAATCTGCATTTGGAATTTGGGCGCATTGTTTTGCTTTGGCTTTCACAAGCTGAAAAGCTAACTGCTAATTGAGTCGGACAGGCGACAACCCTACTAATTGGCTAAACAATTTATGGCTTTGGCAACACTTTCCACACCTTTTGCGCACATGCCAAAAATAATTGGGCACAATTGAGCATTGAAAATGTGTGCTTTGCAAATTGCACAAAATGTGTTGCGGAAGTTGTTAGAGACACACATACACGCACACAAGCACACACACATGCACACATACACAGAGCGGAAAGCCAAGAGACAAGAGACAAAAATACCGTTGCCATTTGTCGTCCGCAAATCGCAAATCGATTCGCAACACTTCGAATCGAAAGCCATGCAGAAAACTTGACCGACTTTTGCCATTGGCATTAATGCGCCGTTTTAGCCAACAAATTTGCCTGTCTGATTAGCTGCCATTTGTTGCTGCCACTGCTGCAGCTGGATTTTGACTGGATTTGTGGGGTGTGGGGGGTTTATGAATACATATATACTTTTATTTTCTTTCCATATAATAGAGGCAAAATGTATAGACATATTTGCACATTATATATCATATTTTATTGCGTTTATATTTATGAAGATGTAGAAAAACTTTTGATTTGCAGTTTATATAGTGTATTCATAAGTTTAAGAATATCACAATTTATAGCTATAGTTTAGCTTTAGAACTTAGAAATTCTAGTTGATTTTTATAAATGTATTTTCGTATTTAAATATAATAATAAAAAATAAATAATAATAAAATAAAAATAAATAATAAAATATTTACTATTATATTCAATATTTTGAATGGGATTTGTGAAGTGTTTGCAATTTAAGCTATTTATATATTTATATATCAAATATCCTGACATTCGTCCAGAAACTGGGTTGGATGGAGGAACTATTAGCTCGGAAGGCGGCACAATAGATCTAATAGATCCAATTAATAATAATAAGCTATTTATATTGTCAAGCAACTAAAGCAAAAATACATTTATGATATAATAAATATATAAATATATATATATATATATATATATATATATATATATATATAAATCTTTCAACATATCTTTGCCTATTTAGTTATGGACATAATGTTAGCTTAGCTTAAGAATAATTTTAATAAAATTTAGAAAAAGAAAAATACTCAAAAATATGTAAAGTATATAAATAGCAAATTGTCAAAAAATCAGTTAAAATATAAAAAGTTATTATATATATATTATATACTATTATATATTATATATTATTATATATATATTAAATATATATTTAAAATAAAATAAAAAATAAGTTGAGTCGATAAATTTAATTCAGTTCTTTTTCTTACGAAAAATACTTCTTCACATTTTGTTTTCAATTTCATTTGAGGCATTAACCTTCCACTTTGCGCTCATGCCACACTTGGAGACAGGCACACACACGCACACGCACACACACACACACACACACATGAGCGCACTCGAAATCGTGACTCATCATCTACGGTGGCAGCTCAATGCGCAACAGCAGCCACAAACGGCTCGGGGCAAAGTCCAAAAACCGTTGCAACAGCCGTTTGCCGTTGCAGCCGTATCAACGTTTATCTGGCTAGACAAAAAGCCTAATTCTGTCTGGCCCCGCAGCTGACAGCTGCTGCTGGTGCTGCCAACTCCTGCTATTCCTCCTAATCCCCCCTCCCTCCCAACCGGACCAACCAACTGCTGGCTAAGCTTTTGTTTGAATTAGCCAGAAATGAAATTTGCTACCGCAAATCTTGCTAAATTAATAAACAGCTAAGCTCATTGACAATCAGCCAAGTCAGGCTCCATTTGACGCTCAATTTGGCCAAGCTGAGCTTAGCCAGGCTTGATGTATCGCTAACCCATTGCAATCTCCTCCATCTTCCATCTTCCAACTACCAATTCGCTGTCATTGATAAATAAAAGCTCATTAGCCGCTTATTTTGCAGTTGGCCCAAACCACAGCTGGCTGTTAGCCGGCATTGACTTTTGGGCTCAACGGCTCAGCGGGTGGCGACCCTAGAAACTCTACGATTTAGTTGTAGCTGCCGACTACTTGGCCAGCACTTGCGAGTTGCTGCCACACAAGTGGTTGCTGCCCCTTGGGGCAGTTTATTAAAATTTGACAAGGCGCTGATAACAATGCCACAACAGGGGCACCAACAATAAGGCCATCAGCCTAACAATAATAACAATAACGACAACGGCAATAATAAACACATTTATAGTTATATAATTTAATATTTAGAGTGAGCCATTTTATGGCCAACATCATATGTTGGTCCATTCTTTAGGGCCAACAATAATAAAAGCGGCAATAAACTAGGCAAAATGTTGCACACAAATGAAATGTTGTGGAACGAAAGTTACAAAGACGATGAATTTATGAAAGAAACGCAGTGGCGTGGGTGAAAAATTGGAAAAAGGGATTTAGGAACAATAAAAATTATGTTTTTCTTGACACATTTAAATTGCACATAAATCAGCTAAAATCCACTTTTGAAGAGGCTGATGGAAGTTGGAGGAGGGCGATTTGGAAGCGATTAAATATAGCTTAAATATTGGAAAAGTGACAATAAAAAAGTCTAAATTTAGCTAAGATACTACTAAAAAAATCAGAATTTAGGACTTCAACTAAGCCCACAAATATTTGCCAATATTTCTAAACATAATTTTAAATAAATAATTATTAAAGCAGTTAAATAAATATGATATTTATGTAAAAAAAAATCCTAAATTCCAACCAAAATAAATAATTTTAAATTAATTTTCAGTTTTTGTCTTTTATGAACCCCCCTTAAACTACGCCACTGTTGCAGCACAGCTGTGAGTCGTTTTAACTGGAATATGGGCACGTATCAGTTTTTGTATTATTTTTTTTTGGCAGCACACGCTTGCCACAAAAGGCCAGGCTATGCATGTAGGTGAATTGTGAATTGCGTACAACAAAAGGCGAGGCAAAAGGCCAAAGACACAAGCCGCACAGGCCACAACTGCCCCGTTGTAACCCGAGTGGTCTCCGCAACCGATTACGTATCTGAGTGAGTCCCGTGGCAGAGCAGCAGTGAAAGTCATTGCATGCAACATAGGGCAAAACAGGACATAAAAACGAGGCAAAAAAGTGAAGAGATATCATGGTGCCGCGTAGGTAGGCAGGTAAATGAAGATGAGAGTGGGCGTGGCATGGCTCACGCCCTAACGATTTTGACAGTTGGTGTCACGATAATTAGCCACAGCTCGCGGCTCTAACATATTTTTTGTGGCATGCGTGTTGACTGCTATTTTACGACTCTCGCATTGTTTATGTTGATTTGATGTTAATTTTGGGTTATTTTATTTTACGGAAAATTGATAAACATCTCAAATTGAGTGAAGTTTGTGACCAGCAGTTGGCCACCAACATTTTCATTTACCTTTGTTTGGATTGTTGTTGTTGCTATTTGTTATTTTTGATGGCCAGTTTGGTGGCTACTTGACCTGCATGCGGGGCCACTGAAGTGGCGACTGGCTACCACAAAAAAACACCAACACAAATGAAAACTGAACTTTAACAATAATTTGGAGCAAGGCGAACTTAAAACGCGAGCAATTTTTTAAGCAATTTCTTTAATTGATATTTTGCCCGATGAAATCAGCAACATTTAAGGCAATCAACTCGCACAATTAATTATAGTATTTTTTCTGCTTTTATTTTTTGTTTGCTCCGCTAGAAATTAGCATGAAATCAGCCAGAGACAAGTTTCTACAGTTTTTTTGTTGTTGTTTAATTGAGCAATTTATGCGAATTATTCGCGCAATTTATAGTTATTTTTTTTATCACACATTTATGTGCCATCAGCTGCTTTTAATTAGCCATCAGTTTGTGGCCAAATGTTTTCAGCTGGCTGCTCACACAAAAAAACGCTCGCAACGTTGCGCAGAAGCGTTAACAGCAAACGCACGCGATTCGCAGACGAACACGAACACACACAACACAAAACGTTAAACAGACAACCGAAGACAGCAACAGTTGGTTGCCGACTGAACAGATCGTGAATGATCGTAGCAGTCACAACGCTGATTGTCGATGGCCTACGATCATGTTCGATCGTGCAACAAACGTTTTGCTCTTCTTATTGTTCGACCAGCTGTTGGTGGGGGTGTGTTGTTGCTGTCAAACAGGTTTGTGTTATTGTTCTTGTTGTTGTTATTGTTGTTACTGATGCGTTTTAAATGCCTAGCAACATTTGGCATGTTGCTAAACACTTGGCGTGCATGAAGCTAAGCAAATGGTGTCATCAAAAAAGTTATTTGACTGATAAAAGTTAAGACTTTAAGTGCAACAATTCCATAGAAATTTAAGTTTATTAACTTGCTATAGCACTAGAGCATAATGCATATTTTCTTCCATATATTTATTGTAATAAAATAATTAACTACATCTATTTTGTCCTTTTCTTGCTTTTAAAAAGCCAAAGCATGTTTATGCTCAACACTAGATGTTGCCCAGATACATGTTGCCATACATTGTCAAACCTTGTTTTGTGCGCGGCTGATCTGTTTCTGCCCTCTTCCATTATTCGCCTTATTATTTTTTTTGTTTTGCTTGTTGTTTCTGCGGCTACTGCTGCATTTGCTGCTGTCCCAGACATAAACAAAATTTTGACTGTTCAATTTTGATTTTTATTTTCTTGACAGTTTATCGCACAATTGTGGGTGTGTGAATGTATGTGCGTTGTGTCTGCTTCATCGTTCTGGGAGCAATGAGTAAACATTTTTTAAATGGAATTTTCAATAAGTCATCAGGCAAGCAGCCTCCGCAGCAGCAACAGCAACAACAACAAAATGGATCGTTTATTTTTTTCTTTTTCTTGATGGTCGTGAGAGAATGAGCGAGATTGACGGCATGACAACCAGCTGGCTATCAATAAAAGCATAAATATTCATTCATTAAAAATTGGCGGGTTCAATAGTTGCGTATAAATTTTAATTGCAAAAACGTGAAACAATTACAAACTGAGACCAAGACAAAGGCAGAAGCAGAAAAGAAAGAAGAAGAACAATTCCCGAGAGTTACAGAAAGTAGGCCAAGTATTGCACGTGTTGTTGTTGTTGTTGTTGTTTTGCACATGATTTACGGCGAGCACAAGTCGAGTTGGCAGATCAACAGTAAAAACAAATAATTAAACATAAGCAAAACAGCAATAAATGTTAATCATCACGATCATTATTGAGCTTTTGTATTTGAATAAATATCGTTGACATGATGATCACGATCAGCAACGAATGACAAATCAAAAGCAACGGTGAATAGTTGCGCTTTGCTTATGAGTTTTGCTTCTATTTTGATCACATTGATTTGTACAGTCGGTCTAAAAAGTGCACGCTTTGCGCTATCCGAAATTTTTAAAATAAGCAAATACTTATTATTTATGTAAATAAAGTTACAACTAAATAAATAACAAAAGTATCAAAAATATGTCGTATTCGTATTAAATACATCTTTAACAGTTTTTGTTAATTTTGAAGCAAATCGTCCTAATAATTTATGATTCACTTTGCACAAGAGCTGCATGCATAAATTTAATAAGCGCCACTGTGAGCTGGAGAGATCAGAAAATTGCGCAGTTTGGATGACAAAAGATGACATTAATCCCTGGCAAATGATAAACTGCAATGAACTCTGTTTTTGTTTGGCCTTCAGCCGATGTCGACTGAATGATGATCATCATCAACGCCACATAAATCTGAAAACAAAATGTCGGCCGGGTCAACCTGTGCCAGCGATCTGGCAAGTGAAATTATAAATATATATATATATATATATATATATATATACTACGCATAAAATACATATGCATGTTGTGTATGCTGTAAAAGACTTGGCTCCTGTCTAAAATTAGCTGTAGATCTTTGCGGCGTACCAAAATGAGGTCGAATGCGCTGCGCTGCGTGCAACGTTTGAAGTCTGCAGCAGCTTCAACAAGTCGAGACGAGACACCCAGTCGATTCGTCAGTTGGCCAGGCAGGCAGCTGCAATTAGAGGTGAAGCGGCAAGCGATCTTTCTATGAAAGATGCTGTGCCGTGTCTAATTAAGTGCGTGAATCTTGGCAACAGTTTTGCCTTACCAAAAATAGAATTCAATTTCAACACATTCAATTGAGTTTTGTGCTGTGTTTCACTTCCGCTAACAACAACAAACAGCCAACCACAAAACACACACACACACACACAAACAAGTTCTCAGCCTCAATTCTTGCCAGTTATCTGCAACTAATGCTCCTATTTTGACGCTGCCAGAATTGATAATTATTACAGCTCTGAGCAGAGTTGCGCGAAAAGTTAAAAAGAAACTTTCAAAAAACTCACACACACACACACACACTAACAAACATACTTTCATGTTTGTTGCATTTGTACATAGAAATGCTTTGCGAAACTTTGACGAATGTGCAACAGCCAAAAAACATCAAAAACAACATCAAAAACAACAACAAAGCAACT
The DNA here is from genome assembly GCA_035042365.1 of Drosophila dives. NCBI lineage: Eukaryota > Metazoa > Arthropoda > Insecta > Diptera > Drosophilidae > Drosophila > Drosophila dives. The sequence continues at coordinate 710,780 of JAWNLJ010000415.1, read as the reverse complement.
ACGAAAATTAACGAGAAATTTATATTATTTTTTAAAGCACAAAATACACTGTTTTTCATTAAATAAAATTGAGCTCAGTGCCACAAATAGCTAAAGTTTAGCTATTAACACTATTATTAGATAAATGTTCAAAATTCATTATATTAATTATTAAAAGTTGTATTAAAAATGTTTTATGCTTAATATGGTTTTTACTTTTTTATTACTTTAAAACTTTGCCTCATTAGTTTTCATGATGATGAGAATATAACATAAAATAAGATCATTTAAAAGCATGCAATGGTAAATAAGATCATTCTAGTCGAGAGAGCTCGAAAAGCCTTTATGTTCTAGATTTTCAACAGTTTCTGATTAAACTTGATTAGAAAAATGCATACCTAAAGTTCTTGTTTTTTTCAACTATTGATTAATTAATTGATTTTTAATTTAATGGATTCGTATCCATTATAACAAAACGCAAAAATTTATTGATAAATATAAAAGCTAAAAAGTTAATTTTATAAATATACAGATCAAATCGAATATTCGACATTTGCCATCTGCCTTTTTATAAACTTTTGCACAAATTTATCAATGATTCCACTTAAACTATTTATATACTTCAAAGGCTGCACTTGATACAAATTAACCATAAATGAAATAAATATTGTGGCAATATTAGTTTGCTGCTTGTTTTGCTTAGCACTTCGGGCAAACATTGCGTATGATTAACAAAACTTTTGCGATTGCACTTTGAGCTGCCACAAACAACAACAACAACAAGAGGGGCAATAAATATGTTGGCAACTTGTGTACCAACTTTTTGACACAGCCGCTTAAGGGTTTACAGCGGCAAATTGTTTAATTGAAAAATTACAATCAAACGGAAACTGAAACGGAATCGGAAACGGAAACTGAACTTTAATGTGGCAACTGTACTTGAAAGTTTTTAGCGATTTTCACAGCCTGCTGCTGCTGCTGCTGCCGCTGTTACTCACGTGCAACTGTTAATTTATGCAACTTGTAGCGCGGCCATTGATTGGCTGCCTCTGTTCCAGCACCGCCTCCGCACCACCTCTCCGCACCTACAGCAAACTTAATTTGTGTGCGGAATTTATGGGCGCAGCACGTGCAAAAGGCCGCTACAAAAGTTTATACCGCCTGATTTGTGGTTACAAAACTTTTGCTTCCCTCACACAATTGCAAAATAAAGAAAAATCTTTTTGTGGTTTTTTGTTTTTGATGTTTTTTTTTTCTGGTTCTTTTGTTGGCCGCTTGTGCAAGTCGCAGTCGGTAGCAGAAATCGACTAAATTTAGAAGAAAAAAAATTGAAATGTAAACAGGCTAAAAGCTTCAACTTCCACTTGTAGCAATGCCTCGCTGCCTGGCCTGGCCTGGCCAGCTCTGTAAACTCTTTAATGATGCCATAAAAAAAAAAAACGTTGCATTGTTTGCACAATTAAAACAGGCAACAGATAAAAAGTCGCGTAAAAATAGCTGAGGAAACGGTTGCATTAATGAACTTCAATGTGTGCCACATGCTGAACTGCCCAACTGGACCTGTTTTACACCAGCTGAGAGGAAAGGGGAAAGGGGAAAGAGGGCAGTAAGTTCTATTCTAACATGTAAAGCATATGCTGACTGGCTGCAGTCCTTGCTACCTAAGCAGATTTCGTTTTAGATAAAGCTAACGTCAGCTTCTGCTTGAGTGGGGGTGTGGCAAGTGTTGTGCGTTATTTTATGCATGCCCCAAAGGCTACGAATCGCGCCAATCGAAATCAACTAAAGCTGCACAGGAATTGACTGCTTAAGGCAGAGAAAAATAAACACAAAGCTGACAGAATTGACAAAAAAAAGTCTGGAAAAGTTAAGCAGAAAAAGAAAAACTAAGTGAAAAAAAAGAATTTAGTTTTTTTAATATTTAAAATTTAATTTCATAATAAAATCAATATTTGGTAGGCAGTAATAATTGTAAATAATAATAATAATAATAAGTAAATAATAATAATAATAATAATAATAAGTAAATAATAATAATAGTAATAAGTTAATAATAATAATAAGTAAATAATAATAATAATAAGTAAATAATAATAATAATAATAAGTAAATAATAATAATAATAAGTAAATAATAATAATAATATTAAGTAAATAATAATAATAATAATAATAATAATAAGTAAATAATAATAATAATTGATGCCTAAATTTGCTCTTTAATGCAAGTTATTTACTCTTAGATTAAGCAGAAGATAAACAAATGTTAAATAGGAAACATTAAATTGTTCACAGCTGCAAAACATTTAAATTGTTAATCATGATAGAAATTTTGATTAGAACTTAAAGCGCTTAAATCCTGTTTATAGACAGAAACTTATTCAGCCATGATAAAATAACAACAAGTCGATGGAAAGTTTGCTCTCATGTGCAAATCACTTGAGCGCATTTAATCGAGATATTGTTTGACTTTAATTACATAATAATTGACTTGTTGTTGTTGTTGTTGTTACTGCATTGCTAATAACTGCAAAATGGCTTATGAAAAAGGCAACGCACAGCAACAACAATGAACAAGCAGCAACAAGAAGAGCAAGAAGAAGAACAAACAACATATAACATACAACATACAACAAACAACAAACAATAGCAATTGTGTACAACAAAAGGCATTGCAATTCCTGCAATCGACGCAGCCAACCAAAATGAAATAGCCGAGGCAGCAGCAAGAGGCAAGTGAAACCGTCAAGAGCGCCCTAGTTGGCCAATTATATAAGATGAAGCCGGAGATTATTTTGATTTCATTTCTCTTTCAAGATTTTACCTTTTAACTGTGTGCTATTTACATATTTGATTGGAAAAATCGAAGAATCTAGTGTGTGTGTGTGTGTGTTAGCCAAAACAAAGGAGTGAAACCTACAGATAGTTGATAGAAAAGGAGAGGTAAAAATAGTGCGAAAGAGACAGGAGAACCTGCACAGACGAAATCAAATTAGTGTTGTAATAAAATTCATTTTAAAAATTGCATTTATTTTAATACTTTAAGGCGTTTAAAAAAAAAAAACAAATGGCAAAAAACCTTATTTAAAAATTGCTTTAAAAATATTATTGTTATTCCTTTAGAAATGTATTTAAGACATATTAAAAAAAAATACATGGTGGTTTGTAATGCATGTACATAAAAATCTAAATGATTAAACGTTTAGAAAAGTTGAAAATACATTTTTAACTCCATTCAAAATGCCAAAACAAAAGTGCTTAAAAAAGCGCATTTTAAAGTTCGTGTCGCTTCGACTCTCAACTTTTAGCCGGGTACTTTTAAAAGTCGGTCTGTAAAAGTTGACTTTGAACACTTTAACGATTCGCTGATTTTTCAAGAGTTGCACTTTTTTTCCATTCAGCATTCGGGCAAACTGGCATCTGGAGTGCTCTGTGCATGATTCTGGCCACATTTGGATACAACTACCCAAGCACAGAGAACCGTCGGCGTCACCGTCATCGTCATCGTCGTCGTCGTCGTCGTCACTCATTAGAAAAACGTTAGCAAAGTGGGGGTAAAAAAATATTGCACTACGTGTGTTGCAGGATATATATGCAAAAAAAAAAGAAGAGAAGTAAAAAAAATTGGCATGTAAAGTTTGCACGCTCGCCGAAGAAGCAGCAAAAAAAAAAAAATGTGCAAGAGAAGAAAATAAAAACGGCAAACTGGGGAAAAGTTGATTACAAACTTTGGAGTAAAACACGCTCCAAAGAAACCGAAAAGGAAAAAACTAAGTAAAAGTTTAATATTTGATTTAAAAGTTGGTAAAAATTTACTTTAGTCCACACTCAACTTGACGCGGCGAGTTATTTGTTTTTATTGAATCTATTTGAATGTGTCTTCCACAGAGTTTATACCCAAAGGGGCTGGGTTGGGGTTGGTAACACTGCTCGGCACTTGGTTTGTGTCTCAGCTAGCGCGTTGATTTTTCATTTCGCTGTGCAAATATCAAAAACAAACTGCAAACGAATCGCTACAATAGTCCAGCAGCAGCAGCAGAAATGAATGCAATGCACTCCAATGCAAAAAAAATAAAAGAGGAAAACTACACAATGAAAATGGAAAAATTTTTTTTGAAATGCCTCTGTTTGTTTGCACTGAAATGGAAAACGCGGCCAGCAGCAGAGCTCTGCATTGTTATGAGCCAGGCTAAAAGCCATTGCAAAGAGCATACTAATTTGAAGATGAAGCCAGCAAGTGCAAAAGAAATTGCATACAAAAAAACCAAAGTCATAAGTGTAAAATAGAAATGGCAATGTTCTAAGCAAATATGAAAAAAACAGTTTATGTAAATGTGGCTAATTGAAAAATGAATAATTTGCGACAGAAGAAAACTTTCAAAACTAATCAACTCTAAAAACAAGGAAAAGGCTAGAGTGCTATTTATATAGAATAATTTAAGAAAACATGAAAACAGAAATTTATCAAAAAACCGTAAAAAATATAGAAACCAAAAGTATTTAAAATTCTTTAAAAAAATCTATTGAATATTTTTTAAATAAATTTTTAGCTGTTGTTCTGTTTGCGCAGAACTTTATTGAGCATTGGGAATTATATTTACCACAACCACACACTCATGCACACATACACACATACTCACACACACACTAACGCACACACGCTGGGATATCACGATGAAATTTGTACAAAAACATTTCACAAGCTATCGACTAATTTTTGCCTGCAAAATTCCTTTAGGAGCCATTGCGAAATTGAGTTTGCGCTTGGAGTGGTTTTCGCAACGCAGCCCCTCCGCCCCTTATTTAGTGGCGCCCCCGTCTTCCCATCAGCCGCTGGCTAAAATGCAGCGCAGTGCAACTAACTCAATTTGGCGCCCATGTCACATACGTCAACGCGCGGCAGGGCACGCCCATATTCGAGGCGCATTGCCAATTTGTTAGATGCTGCAGCAGCACGTGCCACATCGCACGTTTAGCTGAGCTTATCATTTTCTCAAAGACTCTCTCTCTCTTTCTCTCTCTTATTGGGTGTCTCACTGTTTAATATGCAAAACGTCAGCTGCCGAAAAACTGACAAAGTTGAAATAAATTTTTATTTCATGGACCGACTGACTCTGTTTGCACTCCTAAATCGGCAATGAACTTGCCGCAGAGCGAAAACGAAAAGCTCAAACCAAAACAAGAAGTCGACGAAAATTATGCCAAGGCAGCAGCAGCAGCAGCAGCAGCAGCAACAGCAGCCGCCTTTGTTTGTGCCCCTAACTAGGCTCGAGGCGGCAAAAAAAAAATAAGTAGAGTCTACTTCTGTGCCTCGTTTAAACGCCGATCACGTAGCAGACGAGTAAGGAAGAAAAAAAAAAACCAGTTAAGAAGCAGTGAAATTGCCGCCGTTCTCGACAAAAACTCGACATTTTCTCGGGCTGAGCGTTAATTTAAAAACGCTGCACAAGCACAGCTGCCAAAAGTTTTTAATTTTAATTTCATAAATGCAATGAAGTGCAGTAAAAATTCAAATCCTGAATTCGAATACGTATTCAAATCGAATCACGGACGCAGGTGGCAAATGCTTAGCGTGGCGGAAATCATTTACAGACGCAGCGCGCCAAACTGAATTTTCCCAGGCGCAATGCACAAAGTTTTTCATACGCCCCGTGGTACGCCCAGCCAAAAGGCAAACGGACCCCCAAATTAAATGTAAGAAAAATGAACGAAAAGAAAAGGCAGAAAAAAAGGGGCGTGTGCGTATGTGTGTGTGTATGTGTGTGTGTTTGTCAGTCAGTCAGTTAGACTGTTAGTCAGCACGAGTTGACGAATATACGGAAAACCACGTAATGACAAAAAGACCCAAAATACACACACATAAACACACACACAAACACACACACACACTTGGATAGTAAAATATTTTCACGTTTCGCTTTTCACATTTACATGAAGACTTCCTTCCCATGTGTGTATGAGTGTGTAAAAAACAATTAACGCATTTCCAGCCAAAAAGGAGTGACTCATGCGGCTGTTGCCGGAAAATTCAAACGTTAGATTTTTTCACGTGCGATTCTGGTGGAAAATGTTTTGCGGCTCTGCGGTAAAGTCAACAAAAAAGTAACGGGGTTTAAGGTGTGCTCGTTGCAATGTGCAGGGGGGCGGAGTTGTGGGCTCTTCAGGTCATAGCTTAGGGTTGGGGCAACTGACAACAACAAGCAGCAAATGAGGTAAGACACAATAATATGCGTCATAATGAAATGAATTCATATACAAAAAAATTTAAATTTATATATAAGAAAATAAGAAAATATTTAAAGTTTTATATTTAAATGGAATATTTGCATTTCATAAGTTGGTTTTCTTTATTGAATTACGTTTGTTAAAGACGACAAACAAGAAATTTAAATAGTCTGTTTAAATACAAATCATAATTTTATTTATTTGATTTTTATTAAAGAAAAACATGAAAAATATATTTATTGAGCTTTAATAAAAATCTTTAAATATTTTTATATGCAATGCTTTTCCTCAATATAATAAGAAAATATTTAAAGTTTTATATTTAAATAGAATATTTACATTTAATAAGTTGGTTTTCTTTATTGATTTACTTTTGATAAATACGACAAACAAGAAATTTAAATAGTCTGTTTAAATATAAATCATATTTTTATTTTCTTCTCTTTCTTTGATTTTTGTTAAAGAAAAACATGAGAAATATATTTATTGAGCTTAAATAAAAATCTTTAGATATTTTTATATGCAATGATTTTCCTCAATATAATAAGAAAATATTTAATGTTTTATATTTAAATAGAATATTTACATTTAATAAGTTGGTTTTCTTTATTGATTTACTTTTGATAAATACGACAAACAAGAAATTTAAATAGTCTGTTTAAATATAAATCATATTTGCTTTTATTTTCTTTCTTTGATTTTTGTTAAAGAAAAACATGAAAAATATATTTGTTGACCTTAAATAAAAATCTTTAGATATTTTTATAAGCAATGCTTTCCCTCAATATTTATAAAATGATTGCAAAACATTTTCACCCACTTTTCACATTTAAATATGACAATTTAAAGCTGATTTTGCACTCACCATTTGCTGTTGATTCTTTGGTTTCTTGACCAGATCGGGCACCTTGAAACTGGTAACGGCTTCAATGACCTCGGCCAGCAGCAGACCATCGCGACAGTCGGCTGAAAGATCGGTGACCTTTCGCTTCGATTTGGAACGCTCCAGATAATAGTTGGCCCAATCTGTATATATCTGCAAGCATAAAAACAAAAATGATTTTTAGGATGTAACAAAAAAATGCAATTTGTTGGGCCAACTAAATGGCCATTAGATGCAGTAATTAGGCATTTTTGGACACTTTCCGACAGCTGCTCATGTTGCACAAGTTGCAAGTTGCAACAGCCAAACGGCTGGTTTGGGTTATCAGGAAATCATTAGCAACAAGATTCTCTTGTGGCAGACAGCATATGCACCAAAAAATATTTGCCAGTCTGCATTTTGTCCTCGACGCAAACAAATTATGCTCCATTGCCAAAAATCCTCTAAAGAGTCGTTAAGAAAATCTGTGCGACAGTTGGTTGCCATCGAGGCAACGATGAGTTTTTGTGCAACCATATTTGCCATTCAATTTTAGTAAATATAATTATTGCAGGACAGGACTTTTGTGGCATAGAATATCTTAAGAGCATATGTTGCATGCTGTCAAAAAATAAATGCAACACACAAAATGAATTATTTATATAATATATATTTATATTTACACATCTTGTGAAATGTATTTTTCTCTCAATTATTTTATATGTCATTTCTTTATAATCTTTTTTTGCAATTTTTCAGTTTAATTATTGTGTAAGGAAAATGTGCAAAAAATATTCTTTTTTGAGATGAATTCAGTTGACAGTTGACAAGTTGGATTTTACTAAGCTAAGCAAATATTAAAGTTGCTTAAATATATTCACAGAAAATATATTTTTTTCTTTTACTAGATTTAATATGGAAGCAAGATTTATGAAATTATGAATGTCGCATTTTCTTGGTCTATTACCAAGTGAGTGGAAAAGTTTTTGCAATGTTTTTGCTAAACTGCTTTGTCTTTCGGGCACATCGTTAGCCACATCCTTGCGTAGTTTTTATTATGGCTCATCCGGCTAATTCCCATTTTCTATTTTCTCTCCCATATGCATGGGACAGATTTTATGTTCGTCCTGCTTGGCAATAAAAATAGCTGGCATTGTGCTTTTAGCCCGTCGTCTGTTTGTCTATCTTTTTGCCAAGTTACGACTGAGCTTTGAGCAGCTTTGCATGGGCAAGGGGGCAGGGGGGCGTTGAGTTACCAACAATGGCCTGGCCTAGACTTTGAGTTAGCTCATGCAATTTTTTGCAGCTCCTCTCTCTCTCTCTGTTATGGGTATTAGGCTCAGGCTCGGGCTTGGACTTTGGATATGGCTTTGGCTTTGGCTTTGGCTTTGACTTGGGCAAAAATAAAGTGAAACTTGCCACTGGCAAAATAGCTAAGCAAATGCAATGGCAAACGGCAAACTGTAACTGTAACTGCAACTGCAACTGTCACTGTCACTGCCACTGTCAGTGGCATTGGCATTGGCAGTGGCAACGGCAATGGATATGGGCATGGCCATAACGAGTAGCAAAAACTGGCTAAGCCAATGCCGCAAATATGCTGTTGGGGGTCTAACCAAATGTGGCACCCACAAACAACAAACAGCAAACGGCAAAGGAATCGACTGTGTTTCGTGTTTTGGTCCTGTCCTGCTGCGGGAGTCCAGCTTTGTTTTGTCCTTTTGCCATTGCTTTTGGCCAAGTCTCGACTCAAACCAAATAGCCATAAACTGTGCAGTTGTCTAGCTTTATAAAGAGGCAGCTGCACTGGCATGTGTTTGTGGCAAATATGCCAGCACTTCCCTTCGTCTCTACTCTCTCTCTTTCTCTCTCTTCCCCTCTCTTTCTCTATGTATTTCTCCTTTGCTTGTCTTGCTGTTGCTTCGAGCACTTCAAATGACAAAATGTGTAAGTAAAATTCAGTTAGTGCTCTATAAAGTGCAGAGTGTGTAATAGTGTTAAGCAATTTTCATTGACTAATCAACTTCATAGTCAATTGGCCCTCTTCTTCTTCTTCTTCTTGTTCTTCTTCTTCTGCTTTACAAACCTTGGCATAGTCACGCGTCAATATGCCATTGATATTATCGCAGGAGCCCTGGTAACTAACACAGCGCCCTAACATCCTGGCACCAAATAATTTCACTTATTTTTTTTATTATAGTTTTTAGTTAGTTTCCTTTGGCACATTTGATTTTTAATTATATAAAATATTTAGGTATATTTTTTTTTATTTCATTTTAACACTTTGCACATTATTTATTGTTGGGTGACTTCTTTTTTGTGTTAATTAAAATATATTTTTTCTGGCTGCATCGTAGCACTGTAAAGGAAAACCCTTTTTTATTTACTTATTAATAGTTTTTTTTATTTTTTAGCACTGTGATTAAAATCAAATGCTGGCTCCATCGCAGTACTACAAAAAAATTCAAATTGACAACACACAATTTTATTTAATTTAATTTTTGTATAATTATAATTATTAATAGTTATTGTATTTAATGGCACTGTGAATATAATCAAATACTGGCTCCATCGTAGCACTTAAAAAACTACACATTGACAGAAAATTTTTATTTAATCTATTATTTGTATAATGATAATTATTAAAAAAATATTTTTTTATTTTGTAGTTTCAATATAATCAAATGCTGGCTTTGTCATAGTACTACAAAAAATTTTACATTGAAAACACTTATATATTTAATTTATTATTTTTATAATGATTACTATTAACAGATATTTTATTTCTTTGTAGTTTCAATATAATCAAATGCTCGCTTTGTCGTAGCACTTAAAAAACAAACTACACATTGACAACACATTTCTATTCAATTTATTATTTTTATAATGATAACTATTAATAAATATTTTATTTTATGGCACTGGGAAAAAACACAAAAACTGGCTCCAACGCACTACTTAAAAAACAAAAACATTAACAACACATTTTTTATTCAATGTGTAATTTTTATAATAATAACTTTTAACAGATATTTTATTTCTTAATACTGTGAATATAATCAGATCCAGCAGGTTATAAACAATTTTCAAAATGATTTCAAAGTCGTTTTATGTTTCCGGTTGAAATGTTGATTGCTGCAATCGGCACTCTTCCAACTAAATAGCTCTCTTAGCTGTAATAATTTTTTTTTTTTCACACACATGTTATCAGGCATTATACACCTTTTTTGTCATATTTATGAGACCCTCGGCACTTTTTGAGAACGTGTATCTGCAGCTTCATAAATATAAAATTACCGCTTTAAGCACCATTCGAGTAAGCAAAGTGTTTTTTACATTTTTGTTTCTTGCTGGCTGCTTGCACCATTAAAATGTCAATTATGATAAAGTTTTATTGAAACACCGCAACACATTACGGCTTATCAGCGGGGCCAGGCGGGGCAGGCCGCACCGAACCCCCACCTCCCCCTCACCAAAAAGTATGCAATAATAATAATAAACATTAAGCTACACATTTTACCCTTTTCAACGGCAGACAACTCTGGCCCAAAAACGAAAAAGAACCGAACCGAGAACCGGGAACGGGAACGGAACAAAATGGCGCGTTCGCGAACCGGTCCGTCCCATTTCATGTTGTTGCCGTTTGGTTCAGGCGTTGAAAGTCACACGCCCACTTGGGCAAACTAATTGAAAATGAAAGTGCCCCTGCAGGAGTGGGGCATGCAACAACAGGTTGGCCAGGACAGGCCAGTTCCCCGGTTGTTTGTTCGTACCCCCGGCTCATGCATAATTGGATCTGACACCCTTGTCAACGGCAGCTCTTCGCAGATTTGGAACGTAAACAATTTTTAGTTTGGTTGTTGTTGTTGTTGTTGTTGTTGTTGTCCGTCACAGGGACAGCAGCAAAAAAGGGGTTGACAAATCGAGCTGGAAATCAATTTGGTCTAGGCGCAAAAAAGGTCAACAGCCATTTGGTAAATGAAAAAGCGCTTACCAAAACAAAACTTGAGACCTGTAAATGCCACGCCCATTTAACATGAAGCACAGCCCGCCCATCGTTTTGCCCTTATCTATCGTATGAGTCTTGTCTTGACTCTTGTCTTCTGTCTGCAGGCGTTTTTGGCGCCAAGAAGTACTTTTGTGAAATGTCAGTAAAATGTCAAAATAAAAGTAATGCTGATAAAAATTTTATAGCTCGACAGAAATGCTTACAAAAAATGCCACTGGGGGTTGTTTCTCATCTTTTTTGCTTTCATTCTTTTATTTTTTATTTTTTCCCTGTTCTCTTCTTTATCAAATGTTTCGAGTTGAGTACTTTAGTTTATTGGAATTTGCATGTGGCATTTATATATACATATATATATATATATGTATGTATATATACACATAAATACATACATAGACAGGTGGCAAAGTTGGACGAATTCTGAACACAACAAAATTTATGTTAAATCGAACGACAGCAGTTAAAAAAGGACAATTTATGTTTTATCTTTTGGTTTCCAGTTGCTTAAAAAAAGAGCTTTACAGCTTTAGATAATATAAGCCTTAAGACGCATTCAGGTGTGCTTAATAACACACAACAACAAAGTATCTCAATAATCAACCTATGCAAAATAATAAAGCTAAGCTAAAAATTGACAACACATTTTTTAATAATTTATTATTTTTATAATGATAATTATTAACAGATATTTTATTTCTTTGTAGTTTCAATATATTTAAATGCTGGCTTCATCGTAGCACTTAAAAAACAAACTAACCATTGACAACTAATTAATATTTAATTTATTATTTTTATAATAATAATTATTATTAGTTATTTTATTTTATAGCACTGTTAATATAATCAAATGCTGACTCCAAAGCAGTACTTAAAAAAAAACTTCACATTGCCAACACATTTTTTCTTTAATGTATAATTTATGCAAAGATAATTTTTAACAGATATTTTATTTCAGAGTACTGTGAGTATAATCAGATTCAGCAGGTTATAAACAACTTTCAAAATGTCGTATTATTTTTCCGGTTGAAATGTGGACTGCTGATATCGACACTCTTCCAACTAAATAGCTCTCTCAGCTGTAATATTTTTTTTTTGCCACACACATATTATTTTAATAATTAACCTATATAAAATAATAAAGTTAAGCTAAAATTATAAAATATCGATTTTGTTTGTATTTACAAATTATGATTTCCTTTAATAAACACATCATTAAAAGATTTCTTATTTTTTTTTATTTATGCATATTTTGTTGCCTGGTGTAATCGATAAGATTAGTGAAAGCCATTTGACAACCTGTTGGGTCTAAGCCCTAAAATTGCTTTGATAAGCAACACAAGAAGTGGGGAGCCACCCTCGATTCGGGATGGAGCTCAGTCTGGCAGTAAAGCTCATTAAATTTGATTGTATTATTGACTCTTATCGCATTTGACCAAAAATGTGCAGCTCTCAATTCGATTTGCTCAAAGTCAAAGAAGTTGCCTCAAAGTGAAATCTCTGCCAATCGACACTTGAAAGTAATGTCAAAACAATCTATGCCACCTTTTGCTCCATGACTTTGATTTCATTACCAATCATCAGCAGGGGGGGGGGGGGGAGGATGTGGCATGGCTGCTTTGATGATAAACACTGCCTGATTGGCGACGTGCTGATGGGCCCAATCAGACAAGTTGTCAATGTGTTTGAGCAGCAGGTCCAGATCGACCTCAGTTCTGTTTTGGGGTGGCAACAGTCAACGACAACAACATTTTATGTGGCATGTGGCATGTGACATCATTTTCAGCGATATCATTGATATAAACATGCTATAAAAACTTTGAAAACAGTCTTTTAATGGACACTACAACTATTTAGTTAATCCAACTGCTCTTTTTTTTTGATAGCAAAACGCAATTTTTATTTACTGATGAATTTAGAGTTTATTTATAAAAAACAAGCTATAAAAAACATTTTTATATTCCTTCTTAATAAAAAAAAAATTTTTACACAAATTTTAAAAGTTTTTTAATTTAGTTGTTGGTTTATTTTTAAATTTCACTTTTTTATTTCAGCGCTTAAAATTCCTTACAAAAGTTCTATATATTTTCATACATCTCTTAAAGTTTTTATACATTTCCCACGCTTTAGAGGAAGTCCGTTTAATATTAGCTCTTCGGGCTTAAAGACACACCTCTCTTTATCTACATAGATATAAAAACGAATAAACTTGTATACCAATTGCCACTATAACCCCCTAATTCAACAGCTAACTAGCGTCTGTGCCACATTTAGGTGTGTCAAGTGGGCAAAATAGACATATTTATTGGACGCCCACATGGGCCTACAAAAGTGTTGAAAGTCGGAGCAAAACAACAAAAGACGACCACATGCGATGCCTATTTTGCTATGTGCCCATTCCATTAATTGGTAACAATTTTTGTCACAATTAATGGCAACTCAACTCAATGTGTTTCGCCTCATTTCATTTATTGTGCCAGACTAGACACAAGTTGTGGCAACTCCCGCACAAACAAAATCAACTAATAAAAAAATTCTATATATATAATAAATAAATATTTGGGGCATCGCTGTTATATCGTTAAATATAAAACATTTTTGCTGATAAGAAAAAAACGTAAGCAACTTTGTCTGACAACTGTCATATAAATAAATGATAAACTTGTATTTTTAGTAGGCAAAAACTTTTGGCAGGCAGTGTTTTTCTTTTGCCCCGCCCTTAAGATTGTCATGACAGCAAGGTGGTTGCGGGTGCAGGGGTGGGGCATGGCAGTTTGTCGCATTTAATAATGACAACTCATCAAAAATGTATATGACCTACTTGCGGCTCTCGGCTCTTCAAAGATGCCAAAACATAGCCAAAAAAAAAATTGAAAGTTTTTGGGGCAAAAAAAAAATGCCCAAAAAACAAAACCGAAACCCAAAATGATTTCGAGTCAAACAAAAGTTGGGCAAAACTTTTTCGGATCCGGATCTCCCTCTGTGTGTGTGTGTGTGTGTGTGTGGCTGTGTACAAACGCCGCTGGCATTTTATGGCAATTGGATTGTCCTCCTTTTGGTGTGATGATGGTCATGCGAGATGTTAAAACGCTGGCCCCAGCTGAGGCTAAGTGCTCGAATTAGTGGCGGAGGGTGGGTGGAGGGGGGCAAAGGACAAAACTCAAGATAATTGAATTCAGTAAGCCAGGCAAGCCGGAAACTGCCTACATATGTGTAATCCTCTGTCGAGGATTCACTCAATTTGAAGGCACGACCGATTTCCACGATGGATATCCTTTTTTGTGCTTGATTTAATAAAAGCTGCGACTTAAATTTAGTTTTTGAGTTAAAAGTTGATTTCAATTAAATTAAGATATTTTGAGATAAATTAAGATATTTATAGCTGCTGTAAACTTGAAGTGAATCTTAATCGAACAGTTTGTTGCCACATAAATGAAGTAATTTGAGCGAGATATTCATTGCTTACTCTCTCTCTCTCTTTCCCTCTCCCTCTCTCCCTCTCTCTCTCTCCCTCAATTTTTCTCTCTTTCTATCTGCATTAAAATAATTGTCCTATGCCTCAGTTGCTTGACTAATTTTGCATCAAATCTGCAGTGAAAAAACCAATTGACCAGTTGACCAGTTGACCGCTTGACCAGAGCGCAGTGCCATCAAGGCTAACCGCAGAGCAACCACACCGAATAACACACAGATGGACAGGATTCATGTGGGGGGGGGGGGGGGGGTCAAGTCAATGGGCATACGGGCAATTGAGCACAGCTGTTGCTATCAGTACGTGAGTGTAACTGAGTGTGTATCTGTGTGTGTGTGTGGGTGTGTATGTGGGTGTGTTGACAGCCCTTTGCAACAGCCTACACACACTCTGAATAATATTGAACAATTACCAGGCTTGAAAGCAAAGCACTTTTGTCCTGGCTAAATCAATAAGTTGACCAAAAATAGTCGAGAAGGCGACCAAATTCCATTTTAACGGCTCATGTGCCAAACACAAAAGTGAAGTGAAGTGCGGGGGGGGCAGCAGTCAGGCATTAAATTTCCACTAAATAAAAAAAAAGGTAACAACAATGAAAGGTGAGCTTCAAAAGTATATTGGAATTTTTCTACTGCTTTCTTGTTGTTTGTTGTTTTTTATTTAATTATGTTTTCAATTAATTATGCAGCAAAACAATTTGGGCGAAAAAGTTTTTTTTTTTGTGGGGGCAGCGCGTTTATTTAATTACCGCTAAAAGGCGCCAACAAATCAGGGTAGAAAAGTGGGTTGCCAACTTTTTGCTTGGCTTTTGCTTATTATTATGCCGCACGAAGGGCATGTTGTTAACAGCTGTTAACGCTTTTGCGTGCCGTGCGGCAAGTTAACTGCCATGAGTCACCTGCAATTGACTGTTGCTCCCCTCCCCCCCTAAGAAACACTCTCGAAATGGGCGAGGTGCTACAATTGCCAAATGCAACCCTTCCTTTTGCAGACATTACGCATACGCAACGTGTGGCGCCTATTGCCTTTGCAAATGGAGGCAAGAGCAGCCGGAAACAATCAAAGTTTGCCCCTGGCTGTGCCGAGTAAGTTAACCCAAAAAATAAACTGCCAAGTTTGGCGCCCTTTGAAGCAGCTTGGTTGGTTCTTTTTTTTCCAATAGCTTTTCGTGCGATTTTAAAGCGGCTTGCAAAGAATCAGAATCAACGCACATAATGTGATAAAAGCTGTAATGGCCACAAGAGAAGAGGGGGGCAGAGAGGAAGCGAGCGGAAGGAGTTAAAGAAAAGAAACCACGCGTAGCTAATGGCTTCATTTGTAGTGAGTTACAAAAGGGGGGTTTCGGTGGTGCCACAACAACAACAAAAAAAAAAGGGTTTCATTTGGGATCCTGTTGCCCGTAAATTGCCACATTATGCGGGTAATATGAAAAAATCATAAATAATTAGAGCTTTAGGCCTAAGTGAGAATTGTTGTAAATGCATTAATATATGCGAAAGTTCAATCATGACCTTGTACCCAAAAACTGGAGACAAAATCCTATAAAAGGGGCAAAAGTATTACCAAGCAATAAAATATATTTACAATTTTACATATTTTCAAAAAAAAATCGTTGGAGTAAGAAAAGAGCAGCTCGACTAGGAAATACCCTGAAGCCAAATAAGGCTTGTTGATGGTGCTTTGAAAATACAATATGGTAATCATTATCGATATTTCCTAACAGTATAGAGTTATCGATAATATTAAATGAACTGGTCTTTGGTATACGAGAACTTTGTAATAATTTGTAAGGTCTTTAAGGTCAACTTATTCATAATGAAAGTCATGGCAATGGTGCTTGCCCAGAACCATAAGTTTCTTAAAAGTGACCGGTTCCTCATAAATCACAGTTTTCTAGTAACGATTTGATTTCTTCTATAACACGGCTATTAAAGTATAAAAACGAAATTCTTGGTAATGGTACGCCCTCAAAAATTGCATATACGAAAACCACAAATATTTAAATTTTTTTAAAGGTAAATTAAAATTAAATTAAATTAAAATTTTTCTACAGGTATATTAAAATTAATATCTGCTATTAATTTCAATCTATTTGTTTTAGATTATTTACGTATTTATTATAATTATTTACACATACTAAAAGTCCAAAAAAAAAAATTGAAATTAAATCTTTTAAATTATTTGCAGATATTGAAAATAATTAACATTTGCGACTGCAGTTTATTTGTTGTTGGACGTATCCAACAAACATTCTGGCCTTGTCTATTAGCCACTCCACTGGATTTAACTGTTTTTTATGCAACTACCGCATAAAAATTGAATTTAATGAACGCCAGATTCGATTATAGCACGCGTCGAACTGTTTAAAGTGATTTATTAATGACCACAGTGCCATTTATCTCATCATAAATCTCATTTCATAATTTTTTCGTCATGCTTTATTTCATTTCATTATTGTGCTGACAAGAAGTTGAACGAGGGGGGTTGGGGAGAGTAGAAAATGAGGAGGGAATCACCGAAAACATTTTTCCATTTCATTTTAATTTTATATTTTTTTTTTGGTTTGGTATTTACACTTAATTAACTGCACTTTTTAAGGCACATAAATTCCACTTGATTAAACCATTTGCTGCACTACATTTTTGCCTTTTAGATAAGAAAACAACCCGGCAATTAATTCATTTAAAACTCAATGGCAACGACTACGCGCATTTCAATGAACCGAAAACGCACACGCGATGCTGCCACAAGCAACCGACGGGGAGTGGGCGGGCAGGGCGGGGGCAGACGAATGCAGGGCACGCTTTTCTATTTTTTATTTATGTATGTATTTCACGTAGTACTATTTTCCCGTTGGCGCAAAATACTCGACGTGCGTGCGATCGGCGAAAGACTGAGAAAATTGTACACAGCACAGAGAACTTTTCTCGATTCTCTCCTCCAGTTTGGTGAATCTATTTTTGGGTAAAAATGCTCGGCAACATTTTCGAAATGGGGAGCAACATTTTCGAGACAACAAACAGCCGCCAAAATAAAATCCAAAATTGTATATTTCGAATTCTTGTGAAAAAACGGAAATGGATTAAGTTGGCTTAGTTGGAAATGTTGTAAAGGGCATATGAAAATAAAATTATTTAAATAAAAGTTCTACTTTTCTACTTTCAGTGAGCTGAGTGAGCAATATGAGATTTTCAATTACTCAACCCTATTTAGAGTTAATACATATAAAATCTGGCAATAGTAAGCACACAAAAAAATATTTAAATTACAAAATAAACAATTACAATGTGAAAGGGGAGCTCAACGTCGTCTGCCAGATGCCAGATGCAAGATGCTAGAAGCTCTAGATGCTACATGCCACAGGCAGCAAGTATCCCCAAAAACAATAAAAGGAAAGTCATGAAGAAAGCATTAACATTTACAATAAACAAGTAAATGCAAAGCCCAACAAGAAGAAGAAGAAGAAGCACAACAATGCATAGTTGTATAAAGAAATCACTCTTCATATGGATGGGTGGTTGGGTGGTTGGGTGGTTGAGTGGGTGGTGGGTGGTGCGTCTGCAAGGGGCAACACAATGGCCAAGCAGCAGCTAAATGTAATGTGAAATACAATATGAGAGCAAACGAAGTAAAAAGTTTTCAGTTTCAACTTGAGGCGCAAATGCAAATACGTCTCCCAAAAATTAATTTACAATTCACAAAAAAAACAATCTATGAAAAGACAAAAAAAACACTTAATCGGAATACAGATATAACTTATGGGGTTGGATCTGAAAGCTTCCCCTTAGCCAGTTAATCAACTCGGACATACCCTTACTGCATATTTTCAGGCACATTCTTTTGTCAGGCAACACTTTAAGCCATATTTAAGCAAACCCACTGGACCCGCCCAACCGCTGGTCCTACATTTGTGCAGTCAACTGTCAAGCCAGTGTAAAATTAGCTTTTGTAGCCATTAAATGTAAATATATGGCAACAAATTCCAACTAAAGCTAGGAGCAACCACGTGCAACAATTTGCTGGCAACATGCAAAGTCATACAAAACAGTGCTGGCACAAATATTAGGCAAGCTTGGACTGTAAATTGTAAAGTCATCGAATTGGCATAGGCTTAGTTGGCTAAAGGGGTTAAATAAAATGTAAGAAATATTATATAGATTTAAAGGATAATATTTAATAAATATAAATGTTTTCAACAGTCTTTTCTGTTTAAAAAAAAAACCATTTGAATTATGTCAAAATATGTAGAAAACAATAAATGCAATCATAATGATTATTTTTCTTATTAAAAATTAATTAATTAAAATATTTCAACAGCTTTCAATTATTTTTATAAATGTCTAAATAGTTCAGTTTTAGACGAGTTACTTTTTCAAGAGGAAACCAATATTCAATAAAAATATTTTTAATAAAATTCTTTAGTAATAGTATAGTGTGAAACACTTAGTAATATTACAATTTTCTCAAGAGAATAAAACACTTTCGCCACTTAATGTTATATTCCCTGGAGTTTTGTTTTATTTTGGTTGGTTTCGAGAGCTACCCACTTCTCTGTCAGCTGGACAGCATTGACAAGAAATGTCCATCTAAACTAGGGAAAACTCAGACATTTCCCCTTTTTTTGGCTGTGCCCCTGGAACTAGATGACAATTCGAATACATCTAAATATATGCAGCATGTTTTACAGCTGTGGAACTACAACTGCAACTAGGGTATTTGCTACCCACAACGCTTGCCACGGTTGCTGGTGCTGCTTTATGCTATTGCCACACGCTATTTTTACAAACAATTTTGCCAAGTTGACAAGCGACGGCGTCAAGCAGCTCAACCCCTAACACCACCACCCCCCCTTCCAGGAGAGACGACATTGAACCACAGAAGGAGGTAAAACACTGAACGGACTGAACATGGCAACTAAGTGGCCTGGATGTCAATGTGAATGTTGACTGAAGTTTACTTTGGAGTGGTTCTGGGCAATGCGCTTGTTATTTGTTTGTTGTTGTTTGTTGTTGTTATTCTTGGCAAATTAATTTTTTTTTTTACTCAATGCAGATGCAAATGGCACTTTGCTGTTCCACTTGATGCTGCAGTTGTTGCTGCTGCAATTGCTGCTGATGTTGCACTTGCTGCAATTGCTTCTGTTGTTGTCGTGTTGACCTGATGAAGACTAATTGCAGTTAATGTGGCGTGAAAGCAGCGCCATCTATTGCACTAATCGCGCATTATGCTTATGATATATAATTGCATATTACGCCAGATGCACAAGTAATAATCGGCTTACAACCTCTCCACTTCCTCCCACTCAAACCACCCTCATGTGACACTTTAGTCGCAAGGGGCCAGACATATATACAAAATTCTGAGTGAACTGCCACAGTTCACGCTTAATTAAGTAAACTACTCATGTTAATTAACAACAACAACAACCAAAGACAAACAAAATAATTTCAAAACGAGTAAAATGTGCCCCAAAAAAAAAAAATATCGAAAAGGGGGGCAAAACACTATTTATAGAGGATACCCGAAGAGGCACTTGAGAAATGAAAATTTAAATAAACATCCAACGTCGAAATTAGAAGTCAACAAACTTCAGTCTGGACGCAAAACGCGGAATATTCAAATACCAATAAACATTTGAAAAGAGCCTGAGAATTTTATTTAATAATTTGATGAGAGAACAAAAAAAAATGTCAAAGAAGAAAAGGAGTAGTAATAAGAAAAGATGATAAAGTTTGGTAATTAACTATAATTTATTCATGGAAAATAAAGTTTTTTTAATAGAAAATATTTATATTAAAATTGTATGCTTCAAAAATTATTAATAAATAAATTCTTAGCAGGCCATAAAAATAATTGTATTAAGTTTTATTATTATATTCTTCACAATGGAGTGTTAACTTTCTTCCAGATATATTTCAGCAAAATGCATGAAGTATTTTTATGCTGGGGACCAATTAAAACCTTGAACTTTTCGAGGCAATGCCAGAGTTATTGGGTATTCCCCGGCGACATATTAAGGAGATGAGTGTTTGCTATTTTTATTTATATTTATAAACAAAATGTCATACGGCACATGTGCGACAGCATTCAACTAGGCGTGTCTGTTGCCTGCCTCCTGCCTCTTTTCACAAAATAAATTGCGTCAAGTTCAACGCCGCCAAGTGTCGAAGACAAAATAGGGAAACAACATGTAACTTGCCCCAGCACTAAAAATAAATTATAAAATAGCAGCAAGTAACGTGGTTCGTGTCGCAACAGCAAAATGTCAACGTGCCTCATAATTAATTGCAAAAAAAAATGAGGAGGGGAAGGGGGATGAGAGCGGCATAAATAAAAAGGAAAAACTTTTGACTGATCACATGCGGAAGGAAACCGGAAAAATGCCACGACAAATACGAGTAATTTACACTCCCTCGTTAGGACTTGATAATATATGCATATATATTTACAGTTACTTCACATTTAACAAGGGGAATTTTTTAGTCCTTATTAAAGTGTTTATTTGCAGTTCTCAGTAGCAAGCATAAATCCCACATACTTTTATTAAACTGTTCCCCGAACATCAATAAAAACCAAACAGTCGACAAGCAGCCAAAGTGCTGAGAAATTGCACAATTTTTATCATGTCGTTAGCAACATTGTTGCCACTGCAACTTTGCGGTATCGACGAACTCAAGCGTGTTGACAGTTTGCTGCTTACCCCACCACACCTCCCAACCCATTCATCCACTTCAGGCTGCTCCGCTCTTCTCCTTTCTCTTTGCATGTATTTTAAAATATTTTTTATGCATTCCATTTTTATACACAAACCATGTCACATAATTATGAGCCTCATCATGCAACCAGCCAGAGGCAAGCAGCCATCAGCCAGCAGCCATCAGCCACCGTCTGCATCATTATTAAAGCCATTTTATGCGTGAGCATGTTGCAAGCATTTTTCCTTTTTTGTAGTTGTTATTGTGTTTTTTTCTTGTGGTTTCATGATCCGCTAACTAGGGAAAATGTTGCCTCATGGCGCCTGTTGGCCACACCGCTCGTCACTCACTGAGTTTCGGTGTCTGCACCCAATCATAAAGTCAATTAAATATGTATAAAATTAATGACTGCCACAGATGAGCTTAATGAGACGGTAATGCACCGGAATGGGGGGGAACAGGTGTGCTCTCAAAATGTAGCATATCCTTAAGCCTTAATGCATACTTTGAGCATGCAAAGGGAAGCTTTTGCTAACAAAATATTCATCAAAATTAATTAACTGTTGTGGATTAACGCTTTTGGCTCCGAATCTAATACTAATATAATATTTATAATTTATTTATGCTCCTAGAATAATCTTTTCAAAATATCCTATACGTATTGAATTATTATAGAAATTATTATTATTATTTATTAATATATATAACGTATCTTTCTGAATATATCCAGTTTCAGGAAACAGATTAAAATCGAAATAAAATACTACTCAAAACCTTTAAATCTCCAAATTGTTCTCAGCTATTTTCATATATAATTTTTTTACTCAGATGATTAAATAATTAGGAATTTCCTTAAAACAGATCCTTCACCATTTTGTTATCCACATGCAATAAAACCCAGATTTTTTTTAATATATATATTATAATAATAATAATAAAATAAAAATTAAATCCCAGCTAATTAAACAATTTAAATTTGTTAGTACATATAATTTTTTAATTTCAAATGTTAATTTCAATTAGCATATTAAGCATATTAAGCTGAACAAATATTCAAATTTTAAGTAGTACTTTGTTGGCTGTCGTTGCGCTACTTACGACCCTTATTATGGCCAACAAGGCCATCACTAACGGTTCAATGGGCAACGTCTCGAAATCGGCTTACCTGCAATGGAAGATAAGTTAAGGAAATTAATATTATGCCTCTGCTTATTGCCAACAAGTTAATACCAAAGCTAATTGGAGCTCAGTTAAATACGAAAAATATTAAGCAAATTGGGGAAATGGGGCTTTTAAATGATGCCAGTGGGATTACAGGCGACTTATGTTACCAGAAACAGGCAAATATAAACAGCAATTAGCCACAGATTCATAATGATGGCCGCCTAATTGACTAGGCCAAAAGTTGTTGCCAAATAGCCAAACATAAAAAAAATTTAAAAGCCATTTCAAGCATTTGCTATAAAAATCCGGCTAGATAACTTGGGCGTTTCAAATTCCGTTCCAAAAAGCAAAAAAAAAAATGGGTTAAACGCTGCCCAGCTGGTGGCTGATGATGGCATATGAGAGCGGGAATTCTGGGAACCTGTCAGAGCTCAGCTTCCTGTCTAATACTCTAATATCCGTTTTGCTCGTTATCCCTTTCAGTTTGACATTTGTAAGTGGCTGTCAACCGTTTTAGAATGATATTTTTCCTGTCCCATTGTTGATTTTGTTGTTATTGTTGTTGTTGTTGTTGTCGCTCGGCACCTTCTGCTTTCTTCAATTTTCATTTTATTTATATTTTTGCTGTTTTTGTCCTTTTATTCCGTTCTTGATTTTATTTACATTTCTAGCATTTTTAACCTGACCCGCTTGGAAATTTTTGGGCTTAGCTGCCCCCGAACCACTTATGCAAATACTTTTGGGGTCATGTGTGTGACCCTAACCAAAAAAAAAAAAAACTAAAATACAAGTCACATATTTGTTTGCATAAGTCCCATTCCCTAAAAAAACGAATTTGTTGCTAAAGGCCAAACAAATTGCTAAATTGTAGAAATCCTTGAGCCACCTGTAAATGCTGCAGATGCTTTGCCCACTTTTTGGCTGTCCTTTTGTTAAACTGATTGCCAGGACTAAATCCACATTCGTAGACACTTTAAGACGACTGACAACAAATTGCCTAAAAGTCTGGCCGAATAAACGTGGTGTCTACATAGCCAAAATATATGTGGCCGATTAAGAGTGTGAAGTGCATTTTAAACACCTTAACAACACTGGCTCGGCACTAGCCAGACAGCGCCAACTAATCCCCTAAATACTTAAGTACGCATAATGATTAGAGCCAAAAGTTGCATTTAGCTCTAAAAAGTTGAGTAAATCTTTAAGTTTTTAGTTGCCCTAAAGCAGGGTTAACAGAAATTACATTGTTTTTTTTTTTGGGGCGAGTTTTGCATGTGGTTTGGCTGGCTGGTGTTGAATGCCCCAAACAGGGTTGCATAAACAAAAGTTTCTCATTAAAATGGAAACTTTGTTGCATTAGAAACTTCTTTGGCTGCTGTTGTTGTAGTAATCGTTGTTGTTTGTATGGTCGCACACACGCACACACAGCCGCACACACACACACACACAAACATGTCTGGCTGCTCCCCAGCGATGCGTCGAGTGGCCTTAAACTGATAATTGGATTTAATTTTTGAGTAGCCCCAACAAAACCATTTAAAATTGCATTTCCTTTCCTGATAGTCACACCTAACCCCAGACACAGGACAAACTAGTCCAAAATATATATATATATATATATATATATATATATATCCTTTTTGTTAGCACTCCTTTTGATCCTGCCGTCCCCAAAAATGGCAGGTTTTGTGTGCTATGAAATGATTTTGACATGTGCTTGTTATAACAATGCTGCCAACCCAACCCAAGCCACAGCCACAGTCGGAACTGGGTGCCGTAAATCCCAGCCCTGGGGGACACTCTCTACCCCGTGTGTCGCATAAATATTCATTTTCTTGACTTTTACGGAAAGGGGTTGGCGCCCGCCTGGCTACATCAAATGCGTGTTATATAATCCCTCTTATAGCTGGGGCTGCTGTTTCCACTGCTGCTGCTGCTTCTGCTGGGGCTAATTTTTAATTTTTATGGCTCACATGCTCAGGCCTCAGACCAAGCTCATAAAATGAATAATTGCCACTTTTTGGCTCCAGTAGCTTTTGGACGCTAATAAAGAGACTTCAACGAGGACTGCGACGGCGACGGCGACGGCGACTGCGACCCTTCAACAAATGGAGATTAATTTTATTATAATGTTCACTGGCAACGAGACTTCTGGGGGGCGTGCCCACTCAGCCCAGTCATATGAGTGCAGCGCTAAAGTGGATTTTGGGGCAGCTGCCTTACCCCAATTGGGCGTTAAATTAATTTGGGGACACGGCTGCGATGGCATAAAGGGCCAGCGCAATTTTGTTTGACCAGCGTTTTGTGCAAGTGGATACTTGATTACATTCAATGGGGTTTACGGATATTATGAATACACACACACACTCACACTTATACGCAGGAGTACGGGAATAAATGGAACGTTTTACATACTTGATTTTCGATGAGGTTTTTATGAGCGAAGCTAATCAAAGGGCTCAACATTTAACGGACTGAGATTCTGATGTGTTTATTGAGTTAACTAATTAATTATTACAAAGAGTGGAAAAAAATGTAAAATATGTAAAATAATTAAAATATATATAATGTTAAAAAAAAGTTTAACATTTACTTTGTGATGGATTGTTATATTTTAATAATTTTTAGGTGGCCATTTGGATTATTTTTTTCTCTAAATATCTTTTTATTTTTTAAGTATTTTAAATATTTTCAATATTTTGAATTGTCAAATTTTTTATAGATACAAAATTATTTTCTGAACATTTTTAAGTAATTACTTGGATTACTTTTAACTTTAAATACCTTTGTATTATTTAATTATTTTATTTATTTTTAATATATTCAATTGTCAAAGAAGGATTATCATATCAAAAATTGTATATTTTTATATTTTAAGCGTTTTTTCGTTTAAAAAAAATTACTAGAATTTTATTTTGGATTGTTTATTTACTACAGCGCCCGATCAGAGCACTTTTTTGTTATGTCCATGTAAATCTATATCAATATGCCCAGCAAGAAGCATAAATCCAGGCACTCGAAAACAATCATACGCCTGAGTCAACAGCTACATGAAGGCACAGGAAGGGAGGGGGGGTCTGCGTCTCTCTTTGACAGGTCGATGGTGCGACTGCGACTGCGACTGGTTTTTATGCATAAATCACTTTCACTTGTTTACACAAATAGGCGCTGGCAGCGAAGAGTGGCTCGGAAATACACAAAAACACTCCAATCTGCCGCTGGAGCTTAACGTAATTTTCAATTTTTTTCATTTCGCTAGAGTAGCAAAAAGCAAACCCAAAACATACACAACACAAGGCTTGACAGAGAAGGGGGAGAAGTGGAAGAGAGAGAGATGTGATAGGCTGGAGTAACGGGTCAGCAGCTCAAACACACACACACACAAGCAGCGCCGGGGACAATGATGAGTTCAATGCGAACCCAACATTGCAGGCAGTTCCCAATTTACCCAGCGCCCACACAAATATTGAAAGGGAATAATAACAACAGTTAAACAAACAATGTACCGCCTGTCCGGGTCACGTTTCGGGGCTTAAGCCTAACGAATACGAGAGGCAAAGAGAGACACAGAGAAAGAGAGAGGAAGAGAGACAGAGCGAGCGCGTGGCAATGAGTTTGGGAAAATATATATTTGCAGCACATTGTGCAGTTTGTATAAACAATTTAAGCGATACTTTTATTTATTATTATTTTTATGCCATCGCCGCAAAATGTAAAATTAATATGTAAACCACTGTACCACTCACCCATCCCAACTCCCACCCCGCGCTGTTTGTGCACGTAGTCAATTGGCTGGCTACAAATATTTTACTGCATACTTTGAGGGCGGCGGAGTTTATAAGCTGCTTTATGCGACACACACAGGATCTGAGCAAATAATTAACTCCGAGCGACCGCCCCCTCCCTGCTTACACCAATCTGGCCAAAACTTAGCCGTGCGGCCAATTATGCTGATGGCCCAATAACACATTTGGCTCAATTAAATCAACACACGACCGTTTGCATTAAAATAAATAAACAATGAGCCAAACAAAGAACCAAACAACAACAAAAGTTTTTTTCGGCCTACTGTCGAAACCAATGGGAAAAAAATCAAAAAAAAAAAATAAACAACTTTGTCTAAAAGTTTTTCCCAACTCAAACTTTGCCGGCTTTAAGCAGGGCATGAAGGAGGGGCAGAGGCAGGTCTCAGATCCCATGCGTGTTGCCAAATTATCTGGGGAAATTATTTTTTAACACGCAGCAAACACAAAGCGACAAATAGGCAAATTGTTGGCATGCTCTGTGGGCGTGGCAGTGGAATTTAAATAAGATTTATTTTTTTCTGGACTGTGAGAAGTTGTTAATTAGAGCTCTCCAAGAAATTTTTATTTACTTTGTATGTTTTTTTGTATAATACGCATTTTTAATATTTAAAATTTGTTTATGTAAAGGGAAGCAGCGCAGAAAATCTTGAAAAAGTAGCTTTAATAGTCTGTAACAAACAAGAACTGAAAGACAATTCGATAAATTAATAGACACAATTTAATAACATGATAAATATTGACGCATATATAAAAATTAGTAATATTCTAGCTTAGTGTTTTTATACAACTTTCAATATGAGTTCTACGTTTTTCAAGGTGCATAGAAATGATTATTGCTCGTGCTTAATAATATATGTTTCATTTTTATTAAAACTGACTCTAGTTGCTATTTTAGAATAAATGTTTTAATATTCTTTTAATATTTGAGAAGGACCTTATTGAACAATCCATTTGCCAATCGCACGACCAGACAATAAAACAAATTTTTATATACTTCACAGACTTATTAATTTCAAGTTGTACTTTTATTCCAGCCAATGAAAATGTATTTTCTATCTATAATCTTAAGCAAAAGAGACTGTTTATCAATGGATTAAAGAAACTTAAATATAAGTTTAAGTTATTTCTTCCCTTCTCTCTTTCTCCTTTCGCAAACATTCCAACAGGCGTTAGGCTAATGTTTATTTGCATTTGCATTTGCCTGTTTTTTCGGAAAGGATGTTTGCTGAAATTCCCAAAATTGTTGACTATTTGTGCTAAGAAAATTGACCAAATAGAATGCCGTTAATTAACTCGCCCAACAGTTTTAAGTGGTCTGTGCGGGCAAAGCAAGCGAAAATATTTGCACTACAATTTGTCAAGACTAACTAACTGGGCTAAGAAGTTGAGTTAAAGTTTTAGTTTTGGTTTCAGTTGTTGCTTCGAAGAAATGGACTGAAACGCAAGTTAGCGTTTCACTTGGCCACAAATCAGGGCCAGCCTAAATACAAATAACCAACTTAAGTCGCATTTTTACGAGCTTTTCATAAGTTTTGTACTATTTTAAGTTGGCACGCAAAGTAATTTTTCAATTTTATGCCATGCTGATAGGCATTGCACGATTTCCGCTGACTTGACAAATCGTGCCAAAATGAAATATAAGCCTATACGACGAAAGTTTTTTGTGGTTTCGGTTAGTCCTCCGGCATTAACTACGTGAGCATGCTACCAACAAGAAGCCGCAGAACAACAGCCCAGCAACTGTGCTGGGAATGGGAACTGGAACTGGGACTGGAGGAACTGGTAACTGGTAACTGAGCGACGAATTGGACGATGATGATGCGGCACAAGCGACGAACAGTCGCCGCCTTTTGGGAGCTGCACACGCCTAATGTGTTTAGGGTTTGCGGCTTACACTTAAGTGAAATCAACGTAAATGTTGCCGTACATCAAGGAGCAGGACAACGAACCAAGAAAAGTGCCTCAACGACCAGCAATTGCTCTGCAAGTCTAAACTATTCTTTTTAGATGTATTAATTTATAGCTCTTCATACTTTTCTCGCCTTAAATAAAGACTTATAATAATAAAAATAGATACATAATTTATTTTTAATTCGCACAATAATATTTTATTACTCCGTTTTGAATAAACTTTTAAGTTTTGTATAAAATAAAAATTTTACTTAATTTCTTAATACGACTATCGAAATATTTTAATAGCAGCTGAGTTTTGATTTCTGCAAAAATGTTTTCTATATTCCTTATTAAATATTATATTTTAAAAAAAAGTTTTGTTTTAACTGGTTTCTTTTCCATAATCCCAGGTTGAATCTTCTCTTAACATCATTTTTTTTTCATAGCATTATTGCCCTCAATTTATTAAATTTGTTCCCCATATATGAGTTATATATTTTTGAATTTATGGGGTGACCAATACACGTGTCTTTAAGATTATTTCCGCTTCAAATGAAAGCAATTCGAATTTGATAAACAACTTTCGAACTTAAATACGTAACAACCCTTATAAGAAAAGTCTTGGAAAGTGGTTTGATGTTTGCTATCTAAAATCGAATTTTAAGGAAAGTTTTTAAGAAATAAAATTGGGGCTGTCAATATATAAGATATATAAAACAGCACAAGAAAATCATTGGCATTTAATAATATTTAATATTTTCGTTAATAATTGAACAGAATAAAAATATTACCTGAAACTGTTAAGAGAAGTATATTCCAAAAAATATATAAACTTATTTTATTGCCATGATTCATAGCTCATGGACCCATGTCGCCTTTAGTTACTCTTAAACGTAATCTAAAATAATGCGGCGTAGCAAGAAATCACAGCAAAAGGGCTGCCGCCGTTCAGCAATCCATTCATCACGAAAGAAAACGGACGCCCAACCGCCCAACCAGCCCAGCCACCCCATCCACATGCCGGGAGAGCACCCACCCGCAGTCTTGGTCTGGCTGGGTCTGAAAAAGATGAATGACTTGACAAATGCGCTGGTCATGAATCAAATATCAATTTGACAAGCGCCAAACGAAGTTTTAGTTGGAACCACGTGCACTTTGTCCAGGAGGAGCTCAGGTGCTGCGTAATTCGCTTGGCTTTGTTATTTCAGTTGCTGCCAACTTAATTCAATTTAATTGTGGCCAGCGTGTAAATGACGCCAGTCAGCCAGCCGGCTAGCCGGATTGGCCGGGTAGCCGGGGGGAGTTGTGGAAACCATTTTGATAAGCTCAAAGTTGAAGTTTCGCCCGGGGCAAAGATTAATGAAAACTTTTTCGACGGCTCGCCGTTGCAATATTGGCTGCTGGCTGCTGGCTGTTTATTAAGTTTAGCTGCAACTTAGATTGCCTCTCAGCGAGTCTGCAATTTTGGGTGTTGTCAAAACTTGACGACATTTCATTAACACACAGTGCAACAGTGTTGTGGCAGTGGCGGCAGAAGTAGTAGTAGCAGTGGCAAGGCTGGCACTGAGATCAAGTCGCGTCTGGGGGATTTGCATGTTAAAGATATAAGCGCACACACACTGTGGCACACTCTGTAGTGCCCCCAAAGCGTGTTGCACATTAATTATAAACAAGACAGCAGTCGAGGCTGTTCCTCCCCAGGGCTAAGTAAACTCAATCAAGTTGATTAATAGTGTGCGACTGCTCTGAAATCTTCGCGTCACTTGCCAGTGCCCCCCCCAGTCGGCGAGCAGATGAATGCAAAAGCAAACAATTAACCAAACAAAAGAGTCACCTGTCACCTGGTCTCCCCTCAAACACCGGCAAAATGGGGAACATTCCTTTCTTTATCTGTGAACCAGACCAGTCGCTGGCTTAACTCATGCAAATAGCCAACTTCCTGACTGTCATTGAACGGCGTCTTTCATTTTTATTGCCTCTGACCAAAAAAAACGGAAGTTTCGAGCGGACGTTGCAACGGCAATATGTTGCAAGTCGATAGCAGCTGCTATGCAGCACACCTCTGTCTGTCTCCCACACCCGTCTCCTTTATTGCCATGCAAATCTATGCCAAATAGAGCAACATTTATGCAATGCAAACGCCTCATACAAAAAACTGTAATACCTTTTGACTAGTTTTTTCCTACTCCCTTAGCCAATGTGTTCACCCAGTGTGCCCAGATCCGCTCTTGAATGCTTACATAAAAAAAAAAATACAAGCAGACTTTAAATGGTGTCAGTGCTGCGAGAGTTGTTCGATAAGTTTTACATTTATCTAAGGTAATTTAAAAGAATCAGAAAATATTCGTAACAATTAAAGATATTTGTAAAATCTGAGTTTTAAAAACCTTAATTGTATTTTGGATTCGTAGCATTTAACTTTTAAATGATATTTTCCAATAAAAAAATATGAATTTTATTATATTGATATTTTTACTAGACGAGTATATTTATATATTTTTATTTATATATTTTTATGTGTTTTTGTGTTGATTCAAATTTACTTACATTAAATATTTATTTTTGTTATTATATTTTCACATTACATTTATTATATCCGTAACAACTAAAGATATATGTAAAATCGGAGACTTAAACTTATTTATTATATTTTGGGTTCGTAGCATCTAACATCTAAGTCGTAATTCCCAAAACAAAATATATTTGGCATAATATTGAATTTTTGATTAAACTATTTTAATATACTTTTTTTTTTATTTTTTTATATATTTTTATTTATTTATATATTTTTGCTTTAGCTCTTTTTAATTTTATTTAAGTAATGAATATAGTTATTATATTCATATGTACACATTAAATTTTTTGTACTTTTAGCAGTGATTATTTTTATTATATATTATATATTAAATATTAAATTTTTTGTACCCAACGCCTCGAATAATTCGAGCTGCCCAATGCAACTCTAGTTGAAGCTGCATGGCTTAAAAGCTTTCAAGCTTTTTGGGGCATCATTTACAGTTGCAACGTGGTTTTTTTTATTCAATATTTAAATATGGACGCAAATGCCACAAAGAGCGAAACGAGTTAGCTGCGAAACGAAAACGCATATATAAACTATGCGAAATTCTTGCAAAGTGAAATGGAAATGGAGACGGAGACGGAAGGAGACGAGGAGAGTTTGGGGGGGGTGCAATTGAGTGCCACAACCAAGTTGCAGTTGCAGCTTATATCGCGCAGCTCAAATGTGACCAGCTTAGTTGTGGCCAACGAACCAAAACCAGTTGAAATGTGGCTTGTATTATTTAAAATTCCCTCTACGTAGGTGTTCTCACCCCACTCCCTACCCCCTACCACACCCCTTGCAGCTCATTAGAGTGCTGCTGACACATTTCTGGCTCTTATTTTTAATGGAATGCCATTTGCTATTTGTCAACACCCCCTTCCTCACTTTTTTTCGTAACTATTTCAAGCATTTTATAGCTAAAAGAGCAAACTTCTGACAACACACCCCGCACCCGCAACAGCCGCCACACCCGCACTGCTCGACGTAACCATCAATTTCTAATAATGTAATTTTGTAAACGTCATTTTGTAGCAGTCAGCACAACCCCCAAAAAAAAAAAAACAAATGTAAGAAAAGTGTGGTGGTTGAAACAGCTGCTCTGTGGAGAGTCCCCTTTTGGCATTCCAACTTTCATCACGTGCCAAACGAAAATTTGCATTGTGGCAAGCACTTTAAAAAAAAATAGTCGAATTGATGGAGAGAAAGCCCTAACGAAGGCAGTTCAACAAATATTTGCAAGTTGCAAATGCAGCAAATGCCAAAATGATGAGACACAAGCGTAAACCATACTCAATTACTGGCCATGACACCTTGCAACAAAGCCAGCAACTTACTACAACTCTCTAAAAAAAAGGGGCACAAATTTGCCACCCTCGCTCGCTCAAAATACAAGCCAAAAACATTCGCACGCATCAAGGAAATTGGGTTGAGAAGGAGGAGAAGGGAGTGGGTGTGGTGCTGGTAAATGTAAGTTGTACCTTAAGGGTGAACCATCATTTCCCCATTTCCATGGGTGCAAGAAATTAAAATCTAATATCACAGCTCAAAGCATAAATATTTGTTATACTTTGGCACAGATCAGACCAGTAGCTCAAATGCTGATGAGGCTGCTTTCTCTCAGCCACCCCCTCTGGTGGTGACTGCTGGCTACAACCCTGCTGCATAGTTCAGGAGAGGGGCAGGGGGAGGCATTGGTGCGTGGGCACAAAAACAAATTATTACACACTCCAGGCAGAGTGGTGGAGTAGAAGGTAACTGCAACGGACAGTAAGATTTTTCGTAGGCAATGGCAACCTGTGCAACATTTTCCCTTCAGATGCTGCTCGCAAAAGGCTTCTGTTTTCCGTTTTCTCTTGTCTGTGCACCCAACAAAAACAGTAACAACAACAACAACTCAATTTGGTCTTTGTTGTTTAGCCTTTTGTTTGGTGGTTGCAAGCAGCAGCCGTTGAAGCGAGGGCTGCCTCAGAAGTCATCACTCAAATATTAAATTCTGAGTTTGAAACAATAACATCGATCAAACATCGCATTTTGCTTTTGTTGTACTTATAAAAGTCACGTCTGCACTCAGTTTTGATTGATTGATTAACATGGATTATCGATTTGAATTAACTATATTTAGATTATGCCAATTGACTTGTTATTATTTTATTTATAAATTATACAATCTCTTTTTCTGCTATAGCATTTAAACTCTGTATAAATTTTGCTACACAACTAAACTTTATAATGCAACAATAAAAATTAAAAGACTAATTTTTAATTATAATTTTCTCAGAATTTGTTTATATGAAATTTTAATATTATCGATTTGAAATAACTATATTAAGATTATCCACTTTGGATTGCTATGAAATCATTTTTATATCTCTTTTTCTACTATAGGTTTTAGTCTCAGCATACATTTGCCTACACAACTAATCTTTGTATTGGAACAATTAATATTCACAGACTAATTTCTACTTATAATTTTCTTCGAGTTTTATTATATACAAATTTACTATTATCGATTTGAAATAACTTAATTAAGATTCTTCCAATTAGCTACAAACTTATGTTTTCAAATCTCTTTTTCTACTATAACTTTTAATCTTATCATACATTTTCCTACAAAACTCATCTTTTATTGCAAAACTTTTACTTATATATTATAAATTTCTTTATATAATTATAATTTATTTCGAGTTTATTTATTTTCTGAATGTATCATTTTATTTCGCTAACAACTCGAGCAACTCTCTGAACAGGGAACTTTTTGCATTTTTGTGCCTTGCACAGACAAAATGTGTAGGTTTCTATGGTCTACGGCAGGTCTATCACAGGTAGACATGGACTCACCCTGAGGTAAGTTAATATTACCCTTATTGTTTGTTTTTTTTTTTTTGTATGTTTTCCTTTGAGAAATTTTTAAATTTGATTTTAGTTTAAAGTCGATTATGAGTACGTCAAATCTAAACACACTTCAGGCTGCAACTGACAGGATTGCTGGATTGTAATCGTAGATGAAAATTCATTTAGTCTAGGGCGAGATTGATGACAGCATACATTTGCGCAAAAACTCTTTGAAATTCAATATCCGTAAAATGCAGTTGGCCAACATGGAAGTCTGCTTTGGTCGGCAGCATCCCTTGCCGAGGCCAATACAAAATCAATTATGGGAAAGGACGCGGCTTGTGATGTGTGTATGTATTTATATATTCACATATATATATATATATATATTTATATACATATATCATTGTGTGCGTGCGTGTAAAGCAAGTTCTAAGCCTGTGTAAAAACCCCTGTAAAACTATAAATGGCCGAGATGTCGCCCGACATAGGCTTAAGTGTGTTTGACTGCGGCTAATATTTATTTCCGGCAAATAAATCCCAGAGCATGTGCACAACAACAGTCCCGAGTTCAAACACCCCACACACACACACACACACATTTAGACTCACACACAAGCAAAAGGGATACGCACAAAAAAAAAAGGAAAAAGGGAAAAAAAAAAGTAAACCAGGTTATTAATTTCACAGGACTTTCAGCTAAGCCCATGATATTTTGCTCCCCAGACTGTGGCATTAGTTTTATGGTTTTTATGCCACAGTGTCCCCCTCCCCTCTGCTAAGGTTATTGATAGTCCCCTTCTTTGCAGGAGGGGGGTAGGTGAGGGGTCGTCACATCATAAATTCTCATGTTTGTTTTGTTGTTATAACTTTTATCACCAGGTTACGCAAAACTCCAAAAACCAAAGCGGATTTATTCCAGGCAATTATTTGCTATCGTTTTATTTGTTGTTGTCTTTACTAATTAGTACATTTTCTACAAATGCCAGTCATTTGTTTTTGTTCATTTTTTTGACAGCTACTGAGCTAAATATTTAATGCCACTCATAACTATTTTCACAGAAAACCCCAACTCGAAAGCTTAATCGAAAGCATAACCATTTGCAAAATGCATAACTTGCTTTGCATATATACATATATATACGTATATGTATATAAATATATATATATATATACTTGTATTTTGTGGTATTTTCATACATTTTTCTTATTTGCCTGCTCAAAGTTATGCAAACAATATTTTATGCACTAACCGAAAATGAGGCATGCGCAAATTTTAATCAAGCAGGCAACGCATTATGTCAATTTGTTTTGCAGTTGTATATACAAGTATTTATAATACAGATATTATTATTAATATTAAATATTAAATAAATCATGTAATACATAATAAGCTCACTATTCATTCCAAAAAAAAAACGAATTTTTTCCAGCTTCTGCTGTAATGTTTTTAGTAAGGGTATCTAGGCAACACCAAGGTAAAAAAAAACTCAGCACTGTTTTTACTGTTGTCTTTTTGCTTGTTCACATTTATAAGCTGTGCAAAGAAATCTTTGCCAGGGCAACTTTTATCCCATTCTTCTGTCTCCACAGGCAATGGCTGATGGCATCTTTGTCTCTCTGTGAATGCTTTTTTGACTTGTTTTCTTTTGTTTTTGCTTTCTTTCTTTCTTTTCACTCTGCCCTGATTTATACGCCATGTTTTCTTACCTTTCAGCTGCACAAAGCGCTGTGCAAATCGTTATGCCCGAAGGCAATGCAAATAACTAGGCAACTTGCCAGGAGGCTGGCAAGGGGGTAGTGTGGTGGTGGTAAAATCGTATTTAAGAAATCTGAAATGCAACAATGCAATCATTTTACGTGTTTGCGCATAGTTTTGTGCGTTGACTTTGTGCTTCAGCTGTTGCATGACTTGCAAAATTAATTGCATACTTTGAGGCTAACGGCAGCTCATAAATACGCCATGCACGAAAAAAAAAATATAACTTTTTAATTAGTTAGTTTGGCAAACAAACAACAACAACAGCAACCACAACAAGAACATCAAAATTAAGTGCAACCATGCGGCAGCGTTGGCCAACAGCAAAATTTAATAAATTAATTTGCCAATAAGCCAAACATGCGCTTTTTTCCGGGCTGCAGACGCCTGCCAAAGCACTTTTAAATATGCATTAAGCGCCAAAAACTATGCAACAAAATTTCCAACAACAACAAGAAAAACAAAAACTGCATCAGAAAGCTGGCAACATCAACGGGGCTGGACCAAAAGTGCCCAGCGAATGGCCAGAGTTTACAGGCTCCACCTCCCTGTTAGTGGCTAAAATTATGGCCATAATTTTTCACAGAGGCCGACAGCATGTTGAAGTACATTGTGAGAAAAGAAAAGTGGGAGTGGTGGAGGAAAGGGGAGCCATTGAAAATGGCATAACTGTTGAGGAAGCTTAATATTAAACTAAGCGTTTCGATTATGCCACAAGCACAAAGTTTTGCTGTCAACATTCTGATAAATATATCATAATTATTGACAGCATACATAAAATGTGTTTAACTGATACAGATATTATAAATTAAATTAAACTAACATACAACAGTTTGTAACTCTGAGGAGTTACGCAAGAAATTTAAATGTTATAAAAATTGAAAGATTGCAAAGATTCGATTTAATCAGTTGCCATATTTGTCAGTGAAAATTCAACTATCTACCAATTTTCGAAAGGCAGCTTTTGAAAGAGTAATTCTAGCTAGTAATCTTGGACCTAATTACTGCTTTAATGAAAAAAATCCTACATATACCCAGATAAGACAAGAATGCTGTTAACCTAAGAAAATTAATCGCCTTTGAGTCTAAAATATCTTACATACGCTTAAATAAACATGGCTATTATTGCTGAACAAGAAAATAAATATTCTTTCAAGTTTTTAATTTTTAGAAATAACAAATAAAATGTGCTCATTTTTAATACATAAACTGAAATGGTCATGATCGGAATGGTATAAAAGTATTTCCATTTAATGATCTACTTTTCAAAGCAAATCTTTTCTACAAAATATATCTCAGAATATTTACAATATACCAAATTGATATACTTATTGAAATGTATATTTCTAAACCTAAATAACTTATTGCGAACATGCCACTTACTAATGTGGCATACAAATCTGTACTGCGCCAAAGACTACATAAAGTGCTGGCATTAAATACCTAGAGCAAGAGAGAGAGAGAGAGAGAGAGAGAGAGGGATACAGAGTAAGAAAAAGAGAGAGCGAGACACAGTCTCTGCACGCCAAAAATAATGTAGAATTTTTCAATTGCATTCGCAGCTTTACCGTTCACACTTTAGCCGTCTATTGCTGGCCGGGAATGCGTCTTTCCGTCCGTGTTTGCTACTCGGTTTGAGTGCTGTCTACGGCGTCTCTGACATGTTTTAAGCATAAGTGCAACGCATTTAGCTGTCAGTGGTGTACGTTCCTCTTGGTCTGGTCTGGTCTTGGCTGACTGCCTTTAAGACCTGGAACAGGGTGGGCTAGTGGGGCACAGCAACAGGGCGCACATTCAGTGGACCAAACCAGGCCTGTGGCAAACGCGTTGCTGATAGTGCCAGCCAAATTGAAAACTTAAAGTCTAGCAACGAAATGTTGGCTTGAATTCCCAGTTGAAGGACAATTTTCACGACGTCGACGTCGTTGTCCTTGCTGCATGTGCATTAATAACATCAGCCTCCATTAAACGGCTGAGTTCCTGTTTGCATTCTGCACTTCATCTGCACAATTCCGGCTGAACAACAGACAACAGTTGGTAATGCGGCCCAGCTGGCCATAAAATTAACGCACATATTTCTACTTATGTGCATTATTATTTTTTTCTCGTAATGAAATTATTATTAAAACCAACGAACTGGCAAATATATGGCGAACAGAGAGAAATTATATATATATATAACTGCAAAATATTGTTGCATTTAAAGTGCAGCTTTATTCAGCTCCAACTCTAATATCCTGCGGGAGACACGTCCTGCAAATTGACAGCTGCATTTCGAATGGCAGTCGCTTATCGGCTCAGATATATAATTGCAAGGTGTTTTTTTTTTTGCAATTTTTTATATATATTTTTTTTTGTATTGCACATGGCATTTATTTTAAATAGTTTTACGCAGAGTAAAACAAAACTAATTTAAATAAATAACTTTAACGTTTTTTGCACTTTGAAATGTTGGGCATGTAAGCTATGAAAAGATGTTTGTTATATCAAATAATATGTATAAAAATATTTTCTGCAGTATTCTAAATAATTATTTGTAGTTAAAAAATTAAGAGAAGTACTTTTAATTGAAATGAAAGTATTTAAAGCTGTAAACAAATATATTCAGCATTTTGCTAAATTCTTATTTATAGTTAAAGATTTAAGAAAAAATACTTTTAATTGAAAGAATATTATTGAGAGCAAATATGTTAATATTTTCTGCATTTTGCTAATACTTTTTTATAGCTCAAATATTTAGAACAAAACTTTTAAATGAAAGAATAGCATTTAGAGCTGTAGGCAAATATATTCAGCATTTTGCTATATGGTTA
This sequence comes from Drosophila dives, assembly GCA_035042365.1. NCBI lineage: Eukaryota > Metazoa > Arthropoda > Insecta > Diptera > Drosophilidae > Drosophila > Drosophila dives. Next base: position 672,718 of record JAWNLJ010000415.1, on the reverse strand, counting down.
TTTATAGTAAAGAATTTAAAAAAAAATACTTTTAATTGAAAGAATATTATTAAGAGCTGTATGCAAATAATTTCTGAAATTTTCCACATAATTATTTATAGTTTAGGAATTAAGAAAAATACTTTTAATTGAAAGCATAGTATTTAAAGCTGTTTGCAAATATTTTCAGCATTTTGCTATTTATTTATAGTAAAGAATTAAGAAAAATTCTTTTAATTGATAGAATATTATTGAGAGCGGTATGCAATTATTTTTAACAATTTGCTAAATACTTATGTGTTGTTGAAGAATTAAAAAAAAAATACTTTTAATTGAAAAAATAGTATTTAAAGCCTTATGCAAATATTTGCATAATTTTGCTAAATACTTATTTATATTTCAAGGATTAAAAACAACACTTTTAATTGAAACAATAATATTTGCAGCTTTGTAGAGCAACTGCTTATCGCATGAAATAAAAAACAATCAGATTGAATTTTTTTTTTTTTGTAAATTACTCAACATAATTATGCACATATGGCACTGGCAACGTGGCATTTCACATGCTTTTCAGTGGCTGCAACATCCGGCGGCACATTATTATAAAGTGCACATTGAACATTTATGGACAGTCATAAATCAAAAAGTTATCGAAATAAAAGCCAGTGTAGATAATCCCCCCCGCATGCCGGAAGGGGCGACACTTTTTACAACTTATTGGACTAATCAGTAATCAGAGGCATGAGAAATGCGATGCAATAACAGTACATTATGAAGCAAGGGGTTTGTCCGGCTAACATAAAGTAGCACGCGACACGCGACTTGCAGCCGCACTCCTCCCTTCGTTCCCGCCTCTCTTCTCTACTTGCGGAAATAATTTCGGGGGCGCATAAACAAAGTTGGGTGCATGGCAACCCCAGTTGAGAGAAGCGGCAGCAGCAGCAGCAGCATTAGTGGCAGCAGCTGTGGTGGCAGCCAGGACGACAACGTCCGACATTTGACAGCTTAGCGCCTTGCGCAACCGTTTCGTGGCAAGCGGCTGGATGGCATGTGTGTGTGTGTGTGGGTGGGGGGGGGGGGGGGTGGAATCGAGGGGTGCTGTGGGAGCAGCAGCATGTCAACGTCTGTTTTGTTGTTTGGAAAATTGCATGCCTGAGTGCCGTTGCAATTTGCAATTGAGTTCTTTGGCTGCAAGGCACACACACACACACACACACACACACACACACACACACACACACACACACACACACACACACACATACACACTCGCATATCAGTAAAGTACCAAAGTACTCTATCTCTCGCGAGGATTACCCACATGTGGGTGTACTGGCCACAGAACATTCGGTTAGGCCCAAACACAGAGCTGCCAAGTGAGTGTCGTCGGAGCTGTGCAAATTTATGGCCAAGTGGAAACGAGTCATGTGTCGCTTTGCATAAATTGCTCGACTTCTGTTTGGTTAGAATTAATGAGTGCGGGAAGCGGGAGGTGGAATGTGGCCAGTGGGAAGAGGAGCATGGAGCATGTGAAGCACTCTAGATAACATTTGAAAACGATAAAGAACTTTGCAAAGAGCTCTAAATTTAAGCAAGAGTTGAGAAATATTTGCCGACTGCTTTTTGAATACTTTATCCCATCAAAGAGCAACTAAATCTCGCTTGGAGTTAGAAATTAGAAACTTGAAAGCATTATTAATCCCCATTGGAAATTTATATAAAGAGATGTTTATCAACAGAGGTCGCTTATCGGGAAGATATTTACTGAATTTATAAAAAGATGTTTATAAAAAGAGGCTTCTTATTGAGAAGATACTCACTAAATTTATAAAAAGATGTATATTAAAAAATAGGTTTCTTATCGGGAAGACATTTACTGAATTTTCATGAAAAATTCCGTAATAAAACTATAAGCTATATTAGTTCTACGAAGTAAAGTAGAATACTACAAAATTAGTGATATAATCATGAGTCTATAATTATTTGTATATGTATATATATATATATTTATATTATAAGCATATTTGCTAAAAGTTTGAGAGGACTAACAAGTTAAAAATAAATCTTCGGTTGCAGTCTATTTCAGCATTAAAATTAGTAGTAACTAATGTATTCAATATATTCTATTATAATCTATTCTATTCTATTCTATTATTTTCTATTCTATCTATTTACTTAAAAGCCAGCATTAAAATTAGTAGTAATTATTGTATTCTATTCCATTCTGTTCTATTTTATTCTGTTCTATTCTATATATTAATTTAAAGACAGTATTAAAATTAGTAATAATTATTCTATTATATTCCATTCTATTCTATTCTATTTATTTACCGAATTGAAGTCTATCTCAGTGGGACAAGAATTACTGGCAAATATTTTTCAATGAACAATGTCCAAAAATGCTTGAGGCACTTGAGAATAGAAAAACTAAATAAATATACATAGATATATATATATATATATATATATATATATATTATATATATACCCCTTTTTTCCCCCCTCGTTCTGTAAGCCCCATCATCCTTGAGCTTGTAGTAATCCCCGAAGCGACATCGATTTACAACCCATTAGCTCTCGATCCTCCCACACTTTGCTTACTTTGCCCCACTGCGTTTATTACAAATATGAAAAGCACTGCACTTGACACTTCTTGACACTCTCCCACACCCTCCCCTCACCCATACCCTCCCCTGAGCACACCATATGTATTCCAAGAGAAAACTGGGCTCAGCTGAGCTGTGCTGGCTTTTTTCTGGCTGCTGCAAATTTCGCCCAGCGCATTTCAATAAACAAATGACCCAAAATGCCTGTGGCAAGCAATTTCGGGGAAGTGCTGCAGCAACGTTCGTTAAGGAGTCTGTTGCAAAGTGGAGGAGTGGAGTGGAGAGTGTACTGAAACTCAATGCCATGACAACAGTTTTAATTCAATTCCATTAAGAGTCGGCAAGGACGATACACACAGCTGTGCGAAAAGAATTCTCATTTTTCCTCCCTTCCCTACCCTCCCCTCTTGCTCTCTATCTCCTTTTTCTCTCACTTGCTTTCTACTTTTCTCAGTGTAATTTTTTCAATGTTTGGCAGCTAGCAAAGAACTAATGAAGCGCGCAGTGGCAACGCGAGGATTGATTGCTCCCCGGAGGCGCCGATGGCAGCAATAGAAAACAGCATGAGGAGCAGCAGCAGCAGCAGCAGCGGCAGCCACTTGACGCAGAGAAAACACTAGAATTGATGCAATCACCAGGGCCAAAAGCCAAAACCCAAAACCCAACCCATGCCAACACCCTTAGCCCTCCAACCACCAACACCACCCCCCAACTTGAAGGACTACTGCTGAACTGCAGTTTCATGAATGGCTTGATAATTTTAGCTTGCAGGGTTGACATTGTTGGGGGAGCGAGAGGGGGGAGGGGAGCAATGGCAACTCCCCGGGGTGGGTTCAGCTGCATAATAAGACTTGTTAAGTTGCCCGCTCGTTAAGATAAGTGAGCCGGCAAATGGCGACAAGTGCGAAACTGAACATGCCACAATGATTACCAGCTTAAGATATGCGAATATGGGGTGTGTAGCTGTGATAGGAATACACACACACACGCACACCCGTACGCACTTAGCCTCGAGCAGGTTTGGAAAACCTTTCTTTATCTTTTTGGCAGCCAAAAACGTTTATAAGAATTGAGAAAAGAGAAATGCTTTGCATAGCAAAACGAATTGCAAATGGGTTGCAATTCCAATTTAGAGAATTAAAAGTATTTGTGAGAAATTTAAAATATATCTAAAATAATAATATTATTTTATTAAAGTAGATAACAGAATAAAGGTGCACACAATAAACCCTTAAAAGTTTATGTTTTGGCATAAGCTTTGCAGCTTAAAAATCAACAGAAATGCGAATTATTATTATTTACTTTAACTCAGGAAAAGGAAATACATCTAAAATAATATTTCATTTAAAATATATCTAAAATAATATAATTTCATTGGAGTAGATAACAAAATAAAGGTGCACACGACAAATCCTTAAATGTTTATCTTTTGGCATAAATTTGGTAGTTGTTATTTATTTTAACTCAGAAAATGGAAATAGTTAAAGTAAAGGTATTTGGTCAGTGTATAACATTAATAATAATAAGTAAAAAAAAAATATGTACTCTATATATATTTCAGCTCAAAATATCTCACCTCAACTTTTTCATAAGCGTATTTTTAAACCATTTAAAATATGCGGATTACGAATTATTGTTGCCTAACCAGTTAGAGATTTATTATTGAATAGCAAAACGAATTGCAAATGGGATGCAATTCCAATTTAGAGAATTAAAAGTAATTGTGAGAAATTCAAAATATATCTGAAATAATAATATTATTTTATTGAAGTAGATAACAGAATAAAGGTGCACACAATAAACCCTTAAAAGTTTATCTTTTGGCAGCTTAAAAATCAACAAAAATGCAAATTATTGTTATTAATTTTAACAAAGGAAAATGAAATAATTAAAGTAAAGGTATTTGGTCAGTTCATTATGCTAATAATAAGTAGAAAAAAAATATGTATTCTATATATATTTCAGCTCAAAATATCTCATCTCAACTTTTTAATATGCGTATTTTTAAACCCTTTAAAATATGCGGATTACAAATTATTGTTGCCTAGCCAGTTAGAAATTTATTATTGAATAGCAAATCGAATTGCAAATGGGATGCAATTCCCAATTTAGAGAAGTAAAAGCAATTATAAAATATTGAAATATATATAAATACATCTAAAATAATATTTAAATAATATTATTTCATTGAAATAGATAACAGAAAAAGGTGCATACAAGAAACCATTGAAAAGTTTGCCTTTGGCATAAGTTTGGTAAGTTTGAAAATCAAAAAAATTCGATTTCTTATTTATTTTAAGTCAGATAATAAAATAATTGTTAGAAAGGTATTTGCCCAGTTTATAAGACAAATAATATTTTAATAAAAAAATAAGTATAATTTTTTAATAAGCTTTCTTTAAAACTTGTTTAAAAATGCTGATTCCGATAGGGATGCATGTTATTAGTGACATAGAAGTACCCAATCCAACAAAGATTCTGGTATTCGTGCAGAAGCTGGGTTTGATTGAGGAGCTGAACTATAAGCTCAGAGGGGGCACAATAGATATAATAAGTTGCAGTACAGAAAACTCTCAATTTATAATAATAAATGCTGATTCCAAACTATTGTTGCCTAACCAGTTGAATATATAAAATAAGACACAAGATTGGAGATATAAACTTCTAGAAGACCGAAAACTCACCTCAATATAACCCTGAACGCTGTCACATTGCTGCAGCACCAGAATGCTAGGATTGGCCTTCAGTTCGTCGGGTGAGCAGGGCGAGAGGAAACCGCTGTCCGCATCACTGTGCGTGGAGAGCGGACGTGGTTTGCGTATCTTGTATTGGACATGGCGACTGGGCACCGGTCCCGGATTGAACAGTACATAGTTGGATTCGATGGGCACCGTGTGGGCGCGTTGATCCCGCCGTTGCTGCTGGAGAAGCTGCTGCAGATGGAGCATGTGATCCGAGGTGACCAACTCCGAGATGGCTCGCTGATCCGCACATGACTTCTGTTGGGATTTCTTGCCGGGACGAAAGGGCGACAGATTGAGAAAGGTGAGCTTCTTCTTGGGTTGGCAGCTGGAGCTGCCGCTCGAGCTGGCCGAGTTGGTGGAGGTGGATGATTCGACGAGAGCTGTGGAGGTGGTTTCTGTGTCCTTGGACTCCTGACTGTTCGACATGCTGGGCAGCGCATCAAACTCATTTTGCAGCTGCTGCTCCAGTTTGGCATTGACCAGCTGCTCATTGCTATATGGATTGGGTATGCCAATGTCCAGCATGGATGGCTCCAGCTCAAAGTTGACCGGATCGATGACAAAGTAATTGTGATGGTCAAAGCTGGGCAGCGCACAGGCGCTGGTCTCCGTTTCCACCTCAGCCTCGCCGGATGTCTCAATAATGATGGTCTCCTCCAGTTCGTCCCCCTCCACATCGTAGATGACCTCCGGCACCAGTTCGTCCCCATCGTCATCCTCGTCGCCGCACACCAAATGCTGCCGCGAACTAAACAAAGGATCACGCAGACCATGCTTGGCATTGCTCGGATAGCGCAACGCCTTCTCATTGATGAAGTCCACGGGATCGAACAGGCAGTAGTTATCCATGTGCGAGGTGGCCGCCTTGCGTTGACGCACTGGCAGATTCTTTAGCTTCTCGCTGTAGTCGGCGGCATCATTGTCCTCATTGTTGTTGGCCAACTCCGGCGCTGGCGGCGGTGGCGAGAGCTCTTGACTCAGCTGCAAATCCTGGCTGCCAATCTCCGACTGCTGTTGCTGCTGCTGCTGCTGCTGCTGCGTTTTTTGTGAGCCACGATGCAAAGTGGCAAACAGTCCACGTGCAATGCAGTTCTTCAGCTCCGTGACACGCCCCTTATAGGGGCTGGACTGGGCGGATTGTGCACTGACGCCCAACTCCTCCAAACCCAGCTGCTTGCTCAACTCCTTGCGCTCCTTCTTGCTCAGCACCACCTTGCCGCGACTCGGCGTGTTGGGTGCCGAGTGCAGCAGTCGCGATGGCATCTGCGACAGCGGTGGTGGTGTCGGTGGTGCTGGCTGCCGTTGCACCACCGTGCTGATGGCATAGCTAACGGGCAGCTCACTGTAGCTGCGACCCACTGTGCCGCTCTCTTGGCTAAACTCCAATTCCATGTAGTTGGCACTCTCAGTCTTCGAGTGTTGTTGCATTTTGTGTTGCATTTTGGGGCGTGCACCCAAATGAAGCAGTTGCTGTGGATGCTGCTGCTGCTGTGGATGCTGCTGCTGCTCCTCGTTGGCATTGCGATCGGGTCGCAATTTGCCACGGCTGCTGGACATGTTGTGCGGCTGCTGTTTGTCCTGTTTATCCACTCATAATTTCGACTCATTTGCCAGCCGACGAAAGGCTTCACAAAAGTTCTTTAAGCTCGCATTTTTTTTCGGCCTGTTGTTCACTTTTTTTCACTTTTTAATTTAATTTTTTGTAAACTCTATTTTTTTCTGTTTTGCGTGTTGCACATAAAATTAATGGTTTCATAAATCTTCAGCTCAATGGCCAGTGTTTTTTGTGTTCCGCTGCTAAAAATATCTACACGGGCGTTAATGGGGTTTTGGCTTAGGGCAACGTGCTGGCCAAAACCAAAGCCAAAAACAACAAAAACCAACAACAACAAAAACAATGGGGGCAAAAAAGGGGCGCACGCTTTGTACATTTGTTTTGTAATTGGATTTTTGAGCTGATGCATGTCAAAGTTAAATTAAAACTGACGAGAGTTTTGTTAGCTGAATTTTTTTTTTTTTCCTGCTGTCCAGTTCCGTTTCCGGCTCTGGTTTGTCGACTCGTTGTCCAACCCCAGTGCAGAGTCACGGGTCCGGGTGTGTGGTTTTGTCTGTTTCTGAGTGATGCACAAACGGTCCACTCGAGCCATTCATAATTTGTCTACAAAAGCAATTAACAGCGTAAGGAAGTGTCAAAGGAAGTGTGGGCAAAGCAGCTCAGACGGACAACCCTCTGCCCCCCCCTGAGCAACTAAGGGTTTAGTTTGCACTTTAAAAAGTTGGAAAATGTGGCCTAAATTTATGTTGAGAAATACTTTGAAATACTTTTATTTAGTTCAACTTTAATGGATAAATGGGCAACTGGTGGGTCGAAAAATATATACCCAACTTTCATACTATTGCCTGAGGTATCAGTGTGTAAAAAAAACTAGCATTTTAAAAAAAAATATATAGTATTTTGTAGCACTTTAATATCAACCATTCAACTATTTGGGAATGCAGTTAAATCCTCTGAAATTGCATACACATTTTGATAATAAATAGTTTTTGATGTTAAATTGAAGCTGTAAGAGAAACGACAATTCTCAACATATATAAATAAATTCTCAACAGAAAGAAAAAAAACACCAGTTCAGACACAAATTTGAATGACAAATAATTGAAAAGTTGCATATTTAAGGATGCCAAAAATAAAATGCAACAATTCCCAAAAAAAAAAGGATGTAAAATGCCAGCTGCGAATCAATGAAAATACAAAGAAAGATTAAGCAAAAACCGAAGCAGCTGTTTCAGCTTGTCTTTGCTTAAGCTATTAACTTGTACAAAACTCCGACTAGCCTTGTGTTGAGGAATTGCAAATCATGCTCCGACTTAATGACCAGTTTTTTTTTTTTTTTTGACTATCTGCCACGGCTCAACAAAGTATGCAACAACAATGACGCAACAAAGGGCATTTTGATGGCAAGCAAATGGGAAAAGTTTTAATGCCAGCAACAATAGCAAATTGAAAAGGAGGCACAAAAGTAACAACAACAACAACAACAACAAGAAGAAGAAGAAGCAGAACTTGCAACTTACAGAAGCCGCACACACAGCTGGAGAAGCAGTGAACCAACAAGTTGCATAATTGTTGGCGCATGATCAAATTAAATGGCCTGAAAACGACTGAGGAAATTGGTGCAAAATGTAAATGTTAAATGGAAGTGGAAATGGTAGTGGAAATGGAGCAGTTTTCCAGGCTGCACAGGTTGCTTCATTGGGCTCATTTTTATGTTAAATTTGTGCCCTGAATTATACAAGTAATTTGCAATTAAAATGTTAATTTTCTTAATTAAATTGCCGAGGTAAGTGAGAGATAGAGTGGCATCTGTAGGTGTAGCTAATTAGCTGATAGCAGCTGGGCCATTGCACTCTTGGCCAACTCTTAGTTGCCCAACTACCTACTGACTGCACTTAGGCAAAGTTGACAAAATACTTGTCAAGATTCGTGTTGCTCCTGTTGTTGTTGTTGTTGCAGCAAGTTGTGAAGCCGCATGCCAGCTGTGACTTCTTTGAGTTCGTGCAGACAAATCACGGCACGCCTCCCCGCAACGCCCCCCTCCCCCCTCTTTAAGTAACTGCCTGCTGCCACCTCCAAACCATTTGGACCGCTGGCCATCAAGCCACAAACTTTACGAGTTGATAGCTGAAATAAAGTGGAGCATGCATTTGCCAGCACCCCTCTGCCCCCTCTCTCTCTTTCTCTGTCTCTCTGGAGAACTTTGCCGCTGCCACTTCATGACATCATTTTATTTGCACTCAATCTCAGTGCTTGCGCCGCCTGCGCAAAACTTCACCACAAAAGTTGGTTAGAAATGCTTTTGATTTGGTGTTGCCCAAACGCGTTAGTTCTTTTGCTTTCTTACCAGCTTTACTCCCCCCTGTTGTCCCTTGCCATCTTTCCCTTCATTTGTTCTTTCATTCAGCACTCGATGCTATTCCAAAATGCTAGTCAAATAAACTGAAAAAATTCGTAGCGCGAAGCACTGAGAAACTATAGAAATACTCTAGGAAAATTATTCAGAATAGTTTTATTTTTGCATATAAATTAAATTAATTAAATATTGCGTGCTTTATTTAAACTTTTACTTTAACTCTTGGGAGGAATAAGTTAAATGCTCTAATCTAATCTGGCTTTTTTTGCATTTCGGAAAGATTTCTTCTGTCCTAATTGGTAATAATTAAATAAAAAAAAACCATAAATTAAAAGAAAATTTAAAAAGCGCTTTTTGACTTTTTGATTAATTTTTCCATATATTATTAAAATATATACAAAAAGTTGTTTTATCCAATTTGAGCTCCACAACAATTTTTTAATTCTTATTTTGCATATAAATTCAATGAATTAAATATTGAGTGCGCTATTTAAATTAATACTTTAGCTCTCAGTTATATTTTGGGCTTTAATTCCCTAATTTCCTAATTGGTAATAATTAAAAAAAATAAAAAATAATAATGTATACAAAAATGTAAAAAATGCCTGACTACTTTTAAATTTTTTTTGTTTTATTTTTAAAATATATACAGGCTAAACAACACATTTGCATTTTTATTTTGTAGAAAAATTCAATGAATTAAATATATTTATACTTTCATTTTTTGGCGGAATAAATTTACTGCTCAACTTAGTTTTGTCTTTGGCTTTAATTCCCTAATTTACTAATTGGTAATATTTAAAAAAAATATCAATAATAATGTATGGTAAAATAAAAAAAAAACGCCTAATTTATTTTTCATAATTTTTTCAATTTATTATAAAATATATACAGGCTGAACAAAACAATTACATTTTTATTTTGCGTATAAATTAAATGAATTAAATATTGTGCGCTCTATTTAAATTTATACTTTAACTTTTGGCCGGAATAAATTTACTGCTCTACTCAGACGTATTTCTAACTTTAATTCCCTAATTTACTAATTGGTAATAATTTAATAATTACAATAATAATCTACAGGAAAATTTAAAAAAAAAACCCCACATTATTTTTTTTATTATTTTTAAAATATTTAAAAGATGCTTTATGCTCCACAACACACTTAATATACCCATTTGAAGCTAAATTATAGTGCAGAATAAAGTGGCAAAAAGTCTGTTGTCGTAATCGAAAAGAAAGAGAGAGAGAGAAAGACAGAGAGAGAGTGTGAAAGAGAGGGAAATAAAGCGAGTAAAAATAACTATGTGCGTATGACAGTTTGAAACACTTCTAAAGACTTTTGAGTTATGCTGCTGGTTCTCGGAGCGTGAGGGCGTGGTTAAGGCGTCAAAATATTGCATGCAACCAAAACTTTTGTGCGAACAGTTTTTCTTTTCCCCCTTTTTTTCTTTTTGCTCGTGTTTTTGGCTTGGCAAATTTGTCTACAGCTGGGCCACAAAAGCAACTGCCTCCCTCCCTCCCCCCTGCGACTAACACAAAATCTATGTGCAATTCAATTAAAGCGCAATTTGCAAGCAGGCGTCGTATTTTAGTTAGTTAACGGCCAAATCCGGGCGAGCCAATTTCTTGGGCGGTTTGGGTTGTAACGGCGCCCCAAGCATGGCGCACACACACCCAGCATCCAAAACGAAACCCAAACCCAAATCCTCAACTGAAGCGAGCAACTCGAATTTAATAAGACTCATCAGTGCAAACGGAAATCGCTTGAGGAAATTGTATGTTTTAAGCAAAAGCAAAAGCATACATAATAAACCCATATAAAAGATTGTTGCATGCTGCTTGGGGAGCAACCAAATGAGCGAGGAGGGGGGCCAGCGTATAAATACTTCACATTCGCAGCAGCAGAGGAAAGAGAGGAGAGCGAGCAAATAAAAAGAGAGATAGCTGCAGGCGGACAACGGCAAGAAAAACGAATGTTATTAAAAAAGAAAGCAAAGCAAAGCAAAGCAAAAAATAAAAAAAATAACGGTAAATAAGCAGAAGCAGAGGCAAAAGCGTTGCCAGAGTCATAAAATTTATTAAATGCCTAAAAGTATGACAGCAATAGACAATTTATGGGCGGAGGTGGCTAAAAACTGTACCAAAAAGTAGACAGTGGTGATGGGTGGGGGGATGTGTTGAATATGGAAATTAGTTGGCCAAGAATGCGCAGCGCCTAGCGAAAATCTCAAAGCATTTAACTACAGTTTTCGACTGCAATCAGAAGCAGAAAGCTGTTAAGCGCTTGAAATAAAGCTGAGATTTAAATAAAAATTGCTCACAAAAAAGTTGTTTTATATTAACAAATATTATTTATATATCAGAGAGTTGCTAGGCGCCTCAAATAAAGCTGAGTTGACTGAAATTAAATAAAAGAAGTTTACAAAAAAATTGTTATATTAGCGAATATAATTTATATGCTAAAATCCGAGCCGCGGAAAAACTAAAAAAAGCAAAGTAAAAACTAAATCTATTTTAAATATTTTTTTAATTTAAAGTCCCTTGAATAATTAAAGCTTCCCCCCACTCCAAGCTACTCATATACTAAGTTGGTGCTACCAAAGGCTCCTCTCAAGCAGCTAATTAGCAGAATGATTTCAATATTAGCTGCAACACGTGCCACACTTGTTTCTTCATTAATGAAATGGACATTTTGTCCAGTGCCCCAGCAAAAATGAAACTCCAAACAAGAACAATAATAAAAAACCTTTGCATATTTACAGGGCAAGCGCATAAAATTTACACTAATTTTAAGTGGAAACCAGAGCCGTCGCCTCCTTTTGCTAGTCATTGTCAGGCTGGCTTCATAATTCACAGGGAAACTAAAGAGCAGAGGAGTGAAGGAGGAGCAGCAGGAGTAGCTCAGGGAGGAGGAGCAGCAGGAGGAGCAGCAGGAGGAGCAGCAGGAGAAGCTCAGGAAGGAGGAGCAGCAGGAGTAGCGCGGGAGTAGCTCAAGGACGAGGAGCAGGAGTAGCGTAGGAGGAGCAGCAGAAGTACCGCAGTAGCAGCTCAGGGAGCTGGAGCAACAGCAGCCATATGGTCACGTGTTGAGCTCATAACTCAGGACAATCGCATGGACTATTAAATTTAACGTGCAGGACATTTGTAAGGATTTGCCCAAGTAGATGCCAACAATTGCACGCTAAGCAGGCAAGTTTTTAATTAAAACAGCTGCTATTTAAACTTATTCAATGTTGCCATCTAATCCATTTAAGGAATGACACCATAATCAATCCGTCGCCGGGAATGGCGGCAAATTATTGTTGTGTTGCAAGAATACAATTTTCGTATGTGCGGCAATTTTCTTGCGCAATTTTCCACTACATCGGATTAAAATGTGATATGTTTGGGCTTGTTTACACACACGCACACACACACACGACGAGGAGAGTGGGAGCAGCTGGAGGGGGTGCGCTGAGGGAGACATGTGTTTGTTTACGAACTTTTGGCAGCTTTGTTTGGGATTCACTCGCTGGAGTGGGTCTTAATTTCCGCTTCGTAAGCATTTCTCCACTTTTTTTTTTTTGCCACACACAGCTTGCTTTACTTTCTTTTTTTCGGTATGGAGGGGGGGAGAGTGGGAGTCTAGCGAAACAGTGGCAGACAACGTTTGTTTATTTTGGATTTGTTTGTCTTGTTCCCTTCGAGCATTTTTTCCGTAGCATCTTCTTTTTGCTTGAGTACTTCCGGCTGCGCCGGAACTAAAGATATTGACGAAGACACGCATGCCGCATGCGGGATGCGGCATGCAGCATTTGAAAAGCGGCTGCTTTAATTGTAACGAGTGCAAAAATTGAATTGCAACAACTCGAATATTGCCTCATTTCGGAAAATAGGCAGCAATTGATTTGGCCTTGAGGTAATTTGTGCCACACATTGCCAACTTGAACTTTAAGCAGCTTTTTGGCAATTTTGACACGTAGTCAAAGTTTTTGCTGCTGCTGCTTCTTCTTCCTATTTTACGCCTAAAATTAGGCGGCACGTTTCGTGTTTGTCTTTGGAGTGCGAGTCATGTGCACCTCGCTGGCAACATTTGACGCATAATAAGTAAGACAAACACGCTCCAAAAACACGCCTCAAAGCTGCCTTTATAAATTCTGGGCTTGTATCATCGCAGTGGATAGGCTATGCTAATTAATATAGCATATGTAATCCACGATATCCTCGACATAAAATTTAATCTCTCCCGTAAAGCAGATGGAACAGCTTTTGGCAAATTTAATGCAAACCTTGCGTGTAATGTTTTTTTTTTATTAATTATGTATTTAATGTGGATTAAGATTCATTAAAAATGTTTTTAAAATATACAAAAAATATATAAATATTATAATAAAAAAAATAACCTTTTATTCAACATTAAAATTAGAAAAAAAAAATCAGATACTTTTAAAAGTGTGTTTATATAAATGCAATTAGAGTTAATCGCTGACTTTTTATATTAATTTCGTTTTTTAAAAAGAATTAAACTAAAGCAATTAGTTTTTATGTAATGTAAAATGATGTATAAAAAAAGCAAATTGAATTTAATTGAAGTATTTAATAAATAAATATAGTATTTCTCATATCAATACATGAATTATTATTTATAAAATTAAGCAAACTCAATTAAACAAATGATACAATATATTTTTTAGGCATCTATATAAATCAAAGCGAATTATTTCCACTTGATAAAATTAAAGCAAACATTTTCATACATTTAATATTGCAAATATTCGCAACATGTAATCTTTTGGCCTACAGCACAAAACCCACACCAAATCCGACTTTTGTCCTTTGCTGCGGGGGGTTGGGTGTGTAGGGGGGTTGGGGGTACATAAGCATGTGTGTTTATGCTTGCCGGCACAGCTTCATTATGGCACATCATCTAATCTAATTTAAGGAGCTGGCTTGTTGTTGCATTCCATTTGGGCGCAGCAAAGATTTGCGACTGATTTTTATTACCCCAACAAGAGCAAGGGAAGGCGGAACGAGTAGCGCAATAATCGACGTTTGGCACGCACACAGTTAAGGCCTAAAGGACGATAAACGGAGAGTAGCAAAAGAAAGAGGAGAAGGCAGACTCAAAGATCCTTCGGCGTATGTGTTGGCTAAGCCAGCCGAAGAGGACGACATTACATTTTATTATCTATTATTTCGTAGCGCCTAAAATGCCACTACATTAGCTCAAAAATCCAACACACACACATGCACACACAAGCACACACACACATACACAGACACAGAGGACATTTGGTTGGCAGCGCGTTGCCGGAAGCCGCCAGCCGCAAAACGTAAACATTAAAACAGGAAACAGGAAGTCGGCTCTGCCACAAACACAGGCACACACACACACACTGACACACACACACAGACAATCAGACACTGTAATGTGCCCGACGCTGGTTATGATTATTTCGGCTCGGCTGGCACCGTCGTCCTCAGTGTTTTGGCATTTATTATTTGTGTTTGGGTTTTATTTTTTTTCACATTTTCACATATTTACATGTTGGTTTGTTTTTTTTTTTTGCTTTCTTTTAATATTTTTGCAAATTTGTTGCCTCACACGTTGTCGCACATTGTTTTGCCACACATTTTTTTTTGGCGACGCCGGCGCCAGCTAATTCCATATGCATAAAGTGTTGCCTATTGTTGAGGACATGCTTGGGCAACGACTTAGTTGCCGCTGCATTGCAAATAACCTGGTTAAATATTTCAAAATGCACCTCGAGTTACATTTGCACACACAAACACACACACACGCACACAAACACACGCACACACTTTTTGTGCACAAACCTAAGAAACATTCTTTATATTAATCCACAGTTGCTAAAGAATGTTTCGTGTTTGCTCGCCGAAAAATATTTACGCGCACAACAGTTGCGTACGAAATTCCTTAACAATTGCCCAAACGCGCAACGCTGCGAGGACGAACCGCGCGCCATCGATGCCCAACAAGCACTGAAAAGGACAAAGCAGCAGCAGCCGCAGCAGCAGCAGCAACAGCAGCAGCAGCAGCAGTAGCCGTGACAACATTCAACAGAGGTATTTTCCCAAAATATCCCTTTTGGTAAGGGTAATTTTATTTGGCCATGGCGTCGTCGCTCACTGGAAGCGACCCCAACTGCAATTGACCTTAGCCTTCGCCTTCGCCTTTGCCGGCTTGGTTCAATGCACCACACAGCAACTGAGGGTTGCTGTTATTTCCCCTGGGGTAATTTCCAACACGTTGCTAGTTTCTCGTGTTCTAACAGGTTGGCGCAAGTGACGTCATTGTCTGACAGGGGAAATTTATTTCCCATATCCTCAAGTTCCCCAGTAAAGTTTTTCAAATTTGTAGGTGAGAGATATTTAAAGTTAAAAAAGCAAGTTTGCAAAACTAAAAATACATTCAATATTGTTTTATTGAATAATTTATTTATTTATTAAATACTATAATATTTGGACCAAACGAACGAGGGCTGCAATAATCGTTTCCTATTATTCTCAAATTTATTATTCAGTTGGGCCGAAATCCCGGCGGTACTGCAAGACCGGGCCAACCCGTGACAGAGGTGGAGCAAGCCCCTAGCACTCCGTCTGATTCCAAAAATCAGTTTAACATTTGTTGTTCTCCAATGGAGAAACTATCAGATGTTAAGCTGATAAGAACAGATACTACACTTTGATCTTAGCCATAAGGCCGAGAAGCGATAACTTGACTCAGAAATACTTCAGCTACTCTATACTGTGTCTGCTTAAACCAGTTGCGAATTCTAAGCGATGAGTATAAAAATTACCCTTAGCACATTTGCATTATTTTGCTTTAAGTGTGGTAATTGGCAACACTCAAATTAGATTGTTGCATACCTTTTGGCCTGCTGCGAGGAATTTTTTAAGTTAAACAAATCACTTTTCAAAATTAAAGTTCTATTTGATATTTTTGACTACCTTTTACTTATTTATTGAAATTTACATTTATTAAATTACTATTTGCACAAAAATCAGCTTAAGGATAAAATTTACAAAATGAATATTTATATTTAAAATTTATTTTATCTTTCGCTTTTCTCAATTTTTGTTTTTTACGTAAATAATATTTTTAATTTTTTATTGATTTAAGGCGGAAGTCTAGAAAGTAACCTAAGCGGTTCAATGAAACCTATCATAAAAAAAAAAAATAATTCAATGTTTAGCAAATGCAACGGAATCCCTGAAGGGGGAAATGGGCTCCATTTGTGTTTTTTTCATTTAGTTTTTTTTTATGAAACGACTCCTTTGCCATACATCATGTTTTGTCCATTGATAACCAACCAAACCCAAAACAACACAAACTGGCTGGAGACTGGAGAGCCCGTTGCGACTATAAAACAATAGAGTCGCAATTTCCATGCGATGCGACAACACATGCAACAAAATAAAATGTAAATGCTACAGAAATGGCTAAAACCATCGAGGGAATTTCGGCAATAACTATAAAATGTCGCGTGCTACAAGCCAAGCAAGGGGGGGGGGGGGGGGGGTGTCAGGGGGTAACAGAAACTGGGGGGTTCAGGGCATTCAAAAAAGGGTCGTCCGACTTTGCTGCAGTCATTGGGTAAAGGATTAAAAAACAAAAAATACTATCTCAATAGAACAATCTCGGACGGGCTAAAAGTAAAAACAGAAAATTAAGGCAAAACATTCACCCACACACACACACACCCATAAACACACCAACAGTCCTGAAGAACGGCCTGATAAAAAAGCGAGTGAAAATTTATTCAAAACAACAGATAGAAAAAAGTAACGAAAAAATGTTTAGAGAAAAAAAATAGAAAACATACAAAAGACACGTGGATAAGAGGGACAGAGGGACAGAGGGGCAGACAGAGGAACAAAAACCAAACAGACAGTTGGGACACTTTTGACTGATAATATTGTTTATAAATTCTTTGAACCAAGTTTTTAACACGCTTTCCAATTAAAATAACAATTCAAAGTTTAAACTTGAGCGAGGAAAGGGGTTAAAAATGATTACAGTTTTATCTGATGGAAATAGCAACAATTTAGGGATTTAGGTACACGCTAAAAGGTAAATGGTTTAAGATCCTTCCTATAGATATAAATTACGAAAACATTTAAATAAATTTTAAGGTCTTTAATAGAGAATTGTATTAAATTAAATTGTATTTAATGGCATTTAATAAGCCAAATGATAGTATTTTTGCTGTTACGTGAATATTAAATTTAGTATAAAGTTTTTCATTTACCAAAAAAAGAAAACAAATTCGAATTTCAATTTTTATTCACACTGAATTTCACTTATAAAATGTCCTTTTTGGGATTATTAGGAATATCCCAATTTCAAAGATACTAACTATTTAGTGTTTCCTGCGTGTTTGTGTCAATCCTAGTTCGTAACCATAATGGTATATTATGAATACCTATCGCATTGCCTACAATCTCAAGTCACAAACCTGTCTTGTTTAGGCATAAGACCATCAGAAAAACGGGATATCTAAGCTCAATTTCGGAGTTAATTTACCATTTTTATACTTTAGCACAGTCATGAACCTTATTCCCAGTTTTAGTTAAGATACATAGCAGTACGAAGGACACTTTGATACTCAGCTAAAGCTAAGATACCCACCATTTTGGGCTTTCCGCGGTTACTCAAGAGATGGCGCCAGTTACTTTATAGATGGCGCCACAGAAATATTTTAAGTATTGCGGAAAGCATTGCTCTGGATAAGTTTTTAAATATTTCTTTTAACAATTGAATAAACATTAGTTTGGAAATAAATAAGAAAATAGATGGATATAATGTATAAATGACATAAAATACTTGAAATTCATTTGTTCGCCATCTGCATCACATAAATCTATTTAATCCAAAACATCTGACAAATAACTGTCGCGTGCTTGTCAAGTTGCCCCGCTCACACACATAATACATACATATTTTATATATATAAATGACTACAAAATTCAGTTGCCGAGTGTCGCGACAAATTGCTGGCTGTCAATAAAAAGTGTTTTGATTTTTTCAACTTTGAGCTGCGAAGCTATCAATTGAATTTGATTCCACTCCTCAATGAGGACGACAACTTGATATTGTCGAATCCTCTGCTTGGAGGCACCTGGTGGACAGTTGCCTAAAGAAGTAGTTTGCCCAAACAATTAATCATTTCAATTTTCCAAACGACTTGGCAAAAGTAGTCGATGACAAAACAATTTGCCAGCCATCCTTCTGGCTACAATCCAAGCCAACTTAAGCTCAAGAAACAGACGGCAAGCAAAACCAGGACACAGTTGCAGTGTCAGCCAGCTGCTGTCATGTCCTCGTCCTTGTCCCTTGTCAGTGAGTGGCATCTCTCCGCCTGCTTCACTCCCTCCCACCATCCATTCACATTTGCATGACAGTGTTTCGGATCCTCTGCAGAAATTGCCTTTCACGCCCAACAATGGGCGTTGGGTGAAAACAAATCCAAATCGCTTGGCGTTTCAAATGCAAACTAAATCCCAACTACGACCGAGGGCTGGTTTTCTAGTTTCATATTATTCTCAAATTTATTATTCAGTTAGGTCGAAATCCTGGGGGTACTGCAAATGTCGAGCCAAATATATATATATATATATATATTATATATATTCTGTCTTTTGTCTACCGTTTAAATTGCACATCGATATCAAAAGTATTGCAAAGATTTTCATTTTATTTTAACTTATACAGTATGTCCATAAAGTATTTGGACATTCTTTAAACTGTTCCTAAAGTGATTGGATAACAGCTGTTTAAAATTTCGAAATTGTGGAAATTTGAAATACGATCCCCTTTGCGATCCCCTTCCCTATAACTATAACTACATTTTCTATGTGTGAATGCCAATTTTTTTTTAAATTTTAGCCCGTTTTGTTATCGATATGTCAAAATCTGCAAACCTGCAGTTACGTTTTGTTTAATCATTGCCGTTTGACAAACCAAAAAAGAACTTGAGAATAAAACAGCTCAAAATGGATCTCGCCATAAATATTGATCGCAGAAACAACAATAGTGCAAATATTAAGAAAAAAAAAATCGCTGATACCAACGCGAAAAATATATATATTGAAAAATAATATATTAAATGCGGCTACGGGAGTAAGCACCTCCACCTGAAAAACTTGCACATGAACTGTAAGCATTCAAGTTGCAAGTGTTGCAGGCGATCTGCTTACTCCAGAGCAGCCGCAGGCTGCAAACAAGAAAACCAAATGAAATCAAATTTCAGCCGGAGGATGTTGGGCTACACATCATTCTCTAGCTGCTCCATTTTATTCTCCAATGGAGAAACTATCAGATGTGAACTGGACACAGAAATTGTTATAGTACTTCATAATGTGTCTGCTTAAACCAGTTGCGAATTGTAAGCAATGCAAGTACAAAATTATCTTATGCACATTTACGTAAGAGTAATTAATTTTTTTACTGTATCCAAACACTTTATGGACATGCTGTATTATTATGTATTTATATACAAAACCGCTGATCCCAACGTAGCACATATTGCCGCGCTAGTGTAAGCAGAATTTGGTTTGCGTTAAATGCAAGCATAATATGCACGTATTTAAAGCATTCCATATTCTTTTCACATTTCCGCGGCAGTAGTTGCCACGAAGGTATCAGCGAATTTTTCTAAAAAATATGAACTAGACGCAGAAATAGTTATAGTACTCTATAATGTATCTGCTTAAACCAGTTGCGAATTGTAAGCGATGCATGTACAAAGTTATCTCATGTACATTTACTAAAGGATAAATATTTTCGAAGACTGTCGAAATTCATGTATTTGTTTTTTCTTAAAATTCGCAACCAGTTTCTGCATTTATTCCGATAAAGCCTTTGCAGCAATGTACAAAATTATATCAAGCACATTTACTTAAGGGTAATTATTTTTTTGCTGTATCCTTACACTTGCTGTAGCCAAACACTTGCTGTATTTATATATAATAA